>JAPQWV010000018.1:18750000-20000000 GCA_027422505.1 Craterostigma plantagineum
ACATATAGTTTTCTATTAACAAACCCTTCAACACCTTCTACACCAAATTTTGGGGGTAAATGAAAAATTTTCAAATAAATTGAATGCGCTCTGCTTTTCTCCTCTAAATCTCAGGTTGCAAAAAATAAAATTAATTTTGCCTACAGTTTCATTCACGTATTTTATTTTGGAGGAGACGACGAAGAACTTCATCCCTGCTCATTGGGTAAGCCACCTCTTGCGCGTGCCCTAGCACTTCCTCTGTCCTGTATTTGGGTTTAATGGCATCTTTAAGTTTCAAAACTACGTCCTACTTTTGCACTTATTTTGTTTTACTAACTTTCGTTGCCCTATATGTATTTTGCTTATGCTTGATCCATGGCCATTTTTAGTGTGTGTGTTTGCTGGAAGTTTAATTCGTCATTGGGTCAATTGAGGCTGAGGAATGCGATTGTGTACTCACTTTGATTAGATAACAGAACATGACTGTATGAATCTACTTCGTTATAGGTAGAAATTGTTGGCATTATTTTTGTGCATTTCAAATCATGCTCATGCTGTTGTTTCGTTACAAGAATGAAAAACCCTGCGTATATCTATATATGCAGTTCGTACCAGTTCTTCTCCAAAATTGAGGAACATTAGATTATTGAAGTTGCCGCAAACGAGGGACACCAACCATTTCATATTCCAAATCAGAGAATTGGACGCGGCAGTAGACATCATGGTAAGTAAGCAATGTTTTCTATGCTGTAATGGACTACTTCGTTGGTAATTACAACAGGATATAAAACATAAACAACAAAGCCATGATACTCTGCTTCGATTTTATTGACCTGATAGTAATATTGGTGTGAAGCTGATGCCTCACCTAAAATGCCCATCAAATCAAACAGACATTAGAGCTTACCTTTAATTTGTAGGTCAGATTAGTCAATCTATGGTTTTGTCTGAGCTGTTCTATGCTTCATGCTTCATTTTAACGTTTGTAGGACACGTAACCTGACACAATTGCTCACCAGTATACCTGCCACTGCTTTCATTTAACAAATTAAAGTTTACTTAAATAATATATACACAGGTTATATTCGAGAATCAGGTCCGGCAAGATAGAGTTATACCTTGCAAATTAACGCTATGTTCAGACTTCAAGAAAACAAGTGGTTTTATTAGAAACATGCTCAACGGCAACGAAATGGAAGAAATGGTCAAAATTTCACAGTTTGGACATCTCATCGCACATGCAGAGAAGTTCTCCCTATCGAGCCAGCTAATCGGGTACTTAATGCAATGCCATACAAAGGTGCCTGACGAAGATGAGATGTGGCTATTGGTTAATGGCAAGCCAATACGCTTTTCCAATTACGAATACAGCATCTTGACAGGCCTCAAATGTTCACAAGAGCATGTTGTCCAGGAGAATAAGGACTTCGTTTCAAGACACTTTCAAGGACATGTAAAAGTCAAAACAGAGGACATTAGGGAAAAATTGACAGCGATGGGGAGACAATATTCGCCCGACGTCAACCTTGAAAAGTTAAAAATGGCAAGCATCATATTTGTTGCCGAGGTCCTCTGCAAACGAAATACACGGAACACAGGGTTGATTGATACAAAATTGCTATATTTGGTTGAGGACTTCGAACAATTCAACAAACACCCATGGGGAACTATTGCATACAACCACGTGTTGAAATCGTTGAAAAGGAATCTTAATTCATTTAAGTATGAAATGGCAGCCAATGGGAGGAAAAAATATCATGCTTTAATCTTGGGAGGATTTGTGCATCCATTCCAGGTAATCAATTACGGATACATATTTTTACTTCCTATTTGTTGTAATGCAGTATATGTTTACATGTTTCAATTATGTTCGTAATTTATAGACATTACTTCTGATTGTCTTTGCTTAAGGTACTTGCTTATGAATGCATACCTGCCGTCGCAGCAAAATTTGCAACGCTCATCGAACATGCAGACGTAACACTCCCACGCATGTGCCGATGGATGAGTAACAGCTGGAAAACAAAAGCATCCCCCAAATGGGATGTTATAGTTCAGGTAATGTCAACATCAAGTGTGGAAATAAGTATGTTGCAGCCCGCAGTTGAAAATTGTGCGACAACATATTTTACAAAAAGCCACTATGGACCGAGAGGCAGGGCCAAGGTAATCCGCCGAACATCACAGAAGAACAAATGTGTGGAAAAACAGAGACGTTTGTCTGCCCACATCACAAGTTTACAGAATCATTGACGTCAACGACACGTATAATCGATGTTTGTAGGAAGGCAAGCATTATTAATATTATACACATTACCATCTCAATAGAAAAAGCTGCTAAATACATTGCATCGATTTTTTTTTCCAATGTTTCTCTGTTGCAGCCAATTGGGACTTCCGCGCCAGGTTTGGGGCTCTTCGGGGATATGCCCAGCCCATCTATCGAGGACAACAAGAGATTGAAAAACGGCTTCCAACAGCAGCAGGAAAAGACGAATGACGCCAGAGTTCTTCCACACTCTCATGACAAAAGACGGCAAGCTGAATAATGACGTAAGCGTGTGTGGAAGCCCGACATAATATTTTCAATACATCATTCATCCTAAATTTATGACCATAACTATGTTTAGTATTATGTGTATATGACAGCATGTTGACGAATGCTTGCGAGGCTTTATCGAGCTGCAGTTGCGCTGTCAGTTACCCAAGAAAGATGTTGCGTTCATGAGTACATCATTCACAAGAATTGCATCATCAGATGATATTAGCAAAGGATCTTCTACCATGAAATGATTGAGAGAATTTGCTCTTGGTAAAGCAGAAGGATGGCCTTCATGTCCGTGGAAATCGGCGAAAGCAATTGTGTTTCCATTTGCAATCAAAAAATCGCATTGGATTTTGGGTGTTCTAGAAACTACTTCGCAGAAAATGACCATCACGGATTCATACATATGGTGTGATCCAGACCTCCACTTCACAAAAGGTGTTGTGCGCAAATTGATGGCTGCAATAACAGTCTTGCAACAAGACTTGGGACTCGCAAATTTACAGAAACCAATGGCCGCTGAGAGGCATCTCGAACTTCCACAGCAGCCGGGCGGGTAACATCATCAATTTATTTTATATATACGATGCATACGTCACATTGATATTCAATAAAGATTGTCCTACATTTCAGGGGAGATTGCGGCATATATATGTTGCGCAATGCTTTTGCAACGATGTTCCCAGATGACGATCCATTCGAACTAACCATAGGCCAGGTGCATGACTTCAGACATTACTTGACGGTCTCAGTATTTCTCTCATACTGGACTTGGCCGAATTCCTAGACAGGCCCAATCACATTTTTGGCAAACTGACAATGTAGACACAAATATTGTTACCGAGATGAATTCAACACTGTTTTTAGACAAAAACTAAGTATTTATGTGTATGAATGACAATTTCCCACGTTAACGTTACAAGTTACTTACACTACTATTATCAGTAGTGTAATTGAAGTCATTACTTACACTACCGTTAGTAATATAGCAATGTCATTACTTACACTACCGTTAGTAATAGGGCAATCTGTCATTACTTACACTACTGTCATCAGTAGTGCAATTTCAATCGTAACATTTGTTATCACTGTGTTTGTTTGGGCTGATATTTTATTTTGCATATCACCGTGCTGAGAGGGCACATCCAAATACCACCTTGCTAAACTGTATGAATGACTGACTGATTGCGTGAATAATAACTAAACCTTGCTAAACTACTATTACAAGAACGACTAGAAAAACATCCGCATATCGGTAAAAAAATTCATGTCCTTCACTTTAAATTGTATAAAAGCGTCCCGTGCATCGCACGGGCTACACCTAGTACTTAAATAAACAGTAAAAAAAGGAAATTACACTAACTTCACCCTTCCTTTACATGTAATAATACATGGTTAATAAAATAGTAAATGCGGACGAGGAAAGCTAAGCTCTGCAAGATGATGAGATTAGAAGAATATTAGATGGGACTTTTTTCTGATTTGCGCGGTTATTTTACTGTCTATTAATCCTTTTTTTCCGTGTGTTGTGGAAAATCTGATGGTGCCAAGCCTAGCGTCGTCAGTCACCCAAATCGATCAAGACTTGTACCATACGAGGTAATTTTAATCCATTTTTCAGGTTTTTTCGGTATTCTAAAGCGTTGGCGTTTTCCCAAATTGGAGACTCTGAATCTATTGTTCTTTCTTTTGTTTTCAACCGTGGGCTGGCTATGATTTCTTTCTTTTGGATTTTTCACTTTTATTGGAACTAGAAAAAGTTTCTTATCGATCTAAAAGGGTTCAGCGTGTTCAGTTTAGTATTGGTTGCTTGGCATTCAATCAAACGAGTGTTTCTTATCGTTCTCAGTTGATCAAATGTGTTCATTGCAGTGGAGCTTTGCTGGATGAAATTGAATCTTTGGTTCATCTTCACAATGACAAACTCTCGGTGGGTATCATCATATCATGTGCTTGTTTTCTATCTAAATTTACTCGGATATTGTTCTTCTTCTTTTCAATTTATTTTCTCAATTTTTACAGATCGAGAAATTTTATAGTAAGAGTAAAGTTTACTGGGCAAGGATGACGGTGGCTACCTATTGCCGGAATAGGAAATAGTATGATTCCAAGGGAAAGCTTAAGGTTTTTACCTGTAAGTACTGAATTGTTGTGTTGTCCAGCCTTTTGGAGAACGAAAACTGAAACGGCATGTAAAAAGAAAAGCTGAGTGGTTTTCTTGACAGATGATATATTCATCTACACTGTGATTTTTCCTAGTTGTCACTCAAAGGCAAGCATACATATAATATGGATATGTGGTTTCATAACTATCATTCTTTCTCTTTAGCAACTGATTTCCTTGGGATCTTTGGGATAGGTAGTACCAGTGGAGAATTTGAATGGCCGCAAACTCGTCGAAGATGTAGAGCTTTGTGTGAGAAGAAATGGTAACACATTCAATCATGCAGCTTTTATCATATGCCAGACGTTATTATTGCGAAAATTGCATCACATTCATAAGTTCGAGTTCCTTGAAAAAGGCAGAGGAGTTGGCCTGAATAGGAATTGGAGTGTAGACTGGGGCAAAAAGGAGAAGGTGTGTAGGTATTTTCCTGCTTGTGTCATCAAAATGCATTCTCCTGTCTATCTGTTACTTTTCTTTCCCGAAATACTTTCCCGAACTAATCTGACCGCCAAACTTTTTCAGAAAGTTCTCAACGATTGGTCTGCTGCATTCTTCAAGATGTTCTTGCTAGAAACTCGTCGGGCTTCAATCGAACGCTTTCGCATCAAGCTTTGTGTCGATAGACGATTACCTCAACGGTTACTTGATTCAGAGGAGGAACAGATACGAAAAGAAATGGAGGGTCTCGACCTTGTGCGTACGCAAGCAAGATTCGAACATACTTCAGATTATTCTTACTATCCTCTGTTTCTGTTGATGTTCATGTTTTTTCTCTAGAATCTCCAAGACCACTTCTTCTAGACAACCTTGACATCGTTTTCCTCTGCTGCAGTTTCGCTCTGTAAGCTTAATTAATCTTTGCTTGTGTTTGGATATGTATGTGTGTGTTTGTAAACAATATTAAAAGATGGACCAACAGATCTCTGTTATACTATTACGACGACTTCATATTCCTTGGCCTCTTTTTTTTTTTTTTTTTTCTTTTTTCATAGTCGGGAAACCAAACATACACCACCTCTCAGGGCATTTTTAATTAAATAAACCAAAAAAAATAAGTATTAAGAAAATAAAGGCAATCTGAGAAGCATTAATAAAATAGGTGTTTTCGTACTCAGGATACGAGTTTTCTAACTCGTATTATGAGATTACGATTTACTCTGGCCCGCTGACTTGTTGACCTGACGTGGCTCTCGTAACTCGTATTCCCAGTATACCAGAGAGTAACTCGTATTCCTGAGATACGAATTACTCGGACTGGTCAATTGATTCTTTGACCATGACATGGCAGCTTACTTGGCACCGTAACTCGTAACTTTGGAATACGAGATAGTAACTCGTATTCTGAAGTTACGAGTTACGGAGGGCCCGACCAACTTGCATGGCCATGCAAGTGTCGGGCAATAATTGATCTAATTCGTAATCTGGTATTACGAGTTACGTGAATTATTCAAATAATTGACATAACTCGTAAAACCAGATTACGAGTTACCTTAACTCGTATTTCTGTCATACGATTTAATTTTCTATATAAACAAACCACTTCTCGCTTATAATTCAAACCATAATCCTAAGTTTTTTTTTTAATAACTCAAACAATGGTGTCAAGTCGAGTACAAGTCGTAGTATATTTCGGCGGGGAAATAATTCAATTATTCGATTTTACCATTAAATATAGTATCTGTCCTGTTGGGTATAGGCGAATTCGTCGTAACACCAGTTTTTCCGACTTTATATCGTTGTTGTTCGAAATTACTGGTGCTGATAGTAGTCATTGTTCCTTGATTGTCAATGGCAAAAATGAATACTTTCAACATTCCCGCCATTTTCATCGGCTTTTTCAAATCTCCAACGACAACGATTTACAATTTTTCATACATCCCGATTCAGAAAACAATTGTGTCGAGGTTTTTGTTGAAACAGTTGAAAATTCAAACTTCGATTTGAACGAAGAGCCTCATCGAAATTTTGAAGTTGGTTCTCCGAGTTACACCTGTACGGGTTTTCCCGATATTGTCTCATTTACGGCAGGGTTCAGTAATGTCTCTTTGGAGATGCAGGCGCATGTTCCATTCAATATGCCGGAAGTCGTGTCAGAACCGGAGGCAGAAGTCGTGTCGGAACTAGAGGAGGACGTTCATGTTAGTGATTCGGAAGCGGACGATGTGGATCCACTTTTGTCCGAGTTACCTGATCCCAACGAGGACGACGAGAACGACGACGACGATGCACCAGATGATACCACTCCAACGAACGTTGCTGCTCCAACGCTGTATCAGTCCGTTCCATTTTTCCAAACGTACCAAATACCACCTCCTGCTGGTGACGACTACGGTGGTTGTGGGGAGTTTTACGACAGAGATAATCCTATGTTTTGTCGAGGTATGATTTTTCAAACTAAAAAACATTTACAACGTGCCGTCGACGATTTTTCGATCAGGGGTGCTAGACGCGAGTATCACGTCAACGAGAGCAGCAATACACGTTGGAGTGTCCAATGTAATCATACGTCCGATTGCCCATGGAGGCTAAAGGCATCCTTCAAGCCAAAAAAAGGTTACTGGTCAGTTACAAAATTTGAAGGACCACACACTTGCTATATGACTGAGCTGTCGACGAGACACCGTAATATCTCTAGAAATTTTATTGCTGATTTGTTGGTTGGAACCGTAAGAGTCGATCCGCAGTTCCTACCCAAGAATGTCCAACAACTCGTGAAAGATAGATATGGCTACGATATCTCATATATTCAAGCTTGGCATGGTCTGAAAAGAGCTACGAAAAATGTTTACGGTACGTGGGAGGAGTCTGTTACCAAACTCCCAACATTTATGAAGGCGTTGCAGCACTACAATCCAGGGACAATCGTTAGGTGGCTCAATCTGGATACAGAGAGACCTGGACATTTCATTCTCGGGTATGTCTTTTGGGCCTTTAAACCGAGCATCGATGGCTTCAAACATTGTCGCAAGGTTGTTTGTGTCGATGGTACGCATTTATACTCCAAATTTTCGCACAAATTATTGATTGCGACGTCGCTGGACGCCAACCAAAACGTCTTTCCCTGGCGTTTGCCATTGTCACGAATGAAAGTACACACTCATGGACTTGGTTCCTTACTAATTTGAAGATATTTGTTCTAGAGAATCAATCGGTTTGTCTTATTTCGGATCGTCATCCAGGTATTTAAGCTCACTAGTGTAATTTACTCGTTATTTTCTTAAAATCAGTTACTTTTAGTGGCGTACATGATGTGTACAGGTCTTACGGGAACCGTAGAAGCCACTGATTTCTTTCGTCCACCAAATGGAGTACATCGCTTCTGTCTTCGCCATTTCAAGTCAAACTTCTACAACAAATTCAAGGATCAACAATTGAAGGATCTATGTCATAGAGCCGGTACTGCGCCAACATTGGATAAATTCGATCGCATTATGGCTCAGATTGCGCAACTTAATGAACGAGCGAAGCCTTGGTTAGAAAAAGTAGGGGTTGAGAAATGGACGCTTGCACACGACGGCGGGTATCGAGGTGGTGTCATGACGACTAATATTTCAGAAGGGCTCAACGGGGTATTGAAAGGTGCTCGAATGCTACCCGCAAGAGCAATCGTTGATTTCACTTTTCATAGGTAAGCTCTAATCACGATTGATTGTTTTTTATTCTAATTTTGTGGTTATGACTTTTTCTTTTATTTCTTAAATTTCACAGGTGCGTACAGTATTTTCGTGATCGCTTTCAAGAAGCATGGTCACGTTATGCAATGAGATTGTTTCAAAGTGGGACGGCAGAATCTTGGGATCACGTTGTATACCGTTTTGATGTCCGACAACATACAGCAGAAGTCATAACATCAGGAATTCATCAGCGCACATATGTGGTTAGGATCAACGATCGAACATGCACGTGTGGAAATTGGAGCAGGTATAACAACCCATGTTCTCACGCACAAGCAGCTTGCCGTCAATGGCAAATTCACTCCGGTAATCTAGTGGCGCAGTATTACAGTAAGGAGGAGTATTTGAAGACATATGAAGGTACCTTTGAACCAATGCACGATGAATATTATTGGATCCCCGAAGATTGGACTCTTATTCATAACGAATCTCGTCGAGAGAGAACTGGTCCCGGAAGATATAGTCGTAATCGCATCAGAAATGAGATAGACAGGGGTGAAACTCGTGCTAGACGACGCGGGCGGCGTTGAAAATAATACACGAGTTTTGTTTTGACCGTTTTGAACTTATATATCCTATGTGGTTTCAAATTATAATAAATAATAACGAATATAATCATAATAATAAATATTAATAAATACAATCACAAGAATAATATTATAATAAATAATAATCAATATAATCATAATAATAAATATTATTAAATTCAATCATAATAATAATATTATAATAAATAAATAAATAATGAATATAATCATAATAATAAATATTATTAATTCAATCATAATAATATTATAATAAATAAATAAATAATGAATATAATCATAATAAATATTAATAAATACAATAATAAAAATATTATAATAAATAAATAAATAAATAATGAATATAATCATCATCCTAAATAATAATAAAAATAGAATTTTAGTAATAATTAAAAGTAATCGATAAAATTATAATAAAATCATAATAGTCATTACAAAACACAAGTAAACACAAAATAATATTTCACAAACGACTATCGGCCATGATGAGCCAAATGGCCGCCGGTCCCACAACGAGGTGGCCTACGTACTCGATTTCCTCGACGGTTACCTTGCTCATCATCATCATCCGGACTTCGAGGTCGTCGCGGTCGTGGAGAAGGTGTTGCAAACTCCTAAAATGTGATAACAAAATTTTTGAAAATAATTTGCTCGCTTTAAATGCTAAATTGAAGGAATGTACCTGATGATCCATATACGGCGGCTGTGAGCTGTGTTGGGCTGCAGACGATTGGAAAACGGGCGACAAGTCGGAAAAGAAGGACGGGTTCACCTCTTCGTGCACCTGAGATGGTCCGGCCCCATATGCCTGAGAAGGTCCGGCCCCGTGTACGTGAGATGTGCCGACCTCGTGTGCGTGAGATGATCCAGCGTCGTCTGCGTGAGATGGCCCACTGCTTCGTCGAGTTCGGCGTCGCGAGATAAACATTTCGTCCATCTGCCGCAGTAAACTGATCGACTGGTCATGCTCGCCGGTCTCCGCGTACTGAAGGCTGTCGTGAACCCCGCGTTCCTAAATATCGAAAAGTAAATTATATAATTTGAGCTATTATTCAAATAACATTAGTACATAAATTAAACTTACGATGGTCGACATAAACACCGCATCCCCCATCTGGAAGCCCTGTGACATCTGCCTCGCATGAGGGGATATGTAGAGTCGAGTGATCCTATAGTACCACTCGTAATATCCGTCCTCCACCGAGCTGAAGGTATTCGCGGGAGGACCATTCACGACGGCCTCATCTCGTTGATCCCATAATCCAATCCAGCATGCATGCTGTGTTCTCCAATCCATCCCCGAACGCTGTCGACGCTCGTACGTATGAAGATTCGTATCGCGATACGGCGGATTAATGGGAATTCCTTGGACTATTCCGAACTGTCGCAGTACTCGTTCGGGGTAATGAAACTCCACGATATTGAACAATATCAGTGGACATCTCGATCGACAAGCCATCGGTAAGCATGCTGGAGAAAGAGCGACAATCTCTGGATCGCTCATGTTGTACGGAGTCCACGCAAATTGATGCGGCTGCATGCTATCAATGCACTCGCGGATCGTGCGTACGTTCGAATTCGTCGACGTAGTAAAATTGAAGAATGAGTTCCACCTGTCAATTTACACGCCATTTATAAAAGTAAGAATGTAAAATATTTGCCAACTTTCGGAAATTTTACACAAACCTCGCAGCATGTGGCGGGGCCGGCAAGAGTATCCCGTCGACGACATGTGGCTCCATCGTGATACGAATATCACCCCGTACTGGCTGAAATGGCAAAATCCTCACATATGCCCATGCCTAAAACAAATCATCCGATCTAAATAAATGTTTAAAACCATTAAAATATAATAACATTTTCTATATAATTACCTGCAACAGCCGTAGAGGTCCGCCTATATTTAGCTTTTTCGGCTCGCTGGCCCAACTATATGCGCTCACCTCCTCAATATCCTCCAACAGCTGAAGGTAACTCAATGATACGGTGCTGGCGCTACAATCGGGAACATCACGGCACCGAAGAGCAGCATTGCATAACCCCGTGCGGATTGTTCGACCTCTTCCTCATCGCTATCATCCGTTATCGGATTGTGCAACAACCAACTCGATAATGATTTCATCGAAAGCGATGACCCCCTAATTTTATCCGCCGGCGGTCTAAAACCTAGCAACTCCTCACACTCGTCCATCCATTGAGTATGGGTCCTAGTATAAATCACACCCGAGACACAGTTACCATCTACATGCAACCCCCACAAGATACCTACGTCCTGTAACGTAACGGTCGCCTCCCCAACAAAAAAATGAAACGTATGGGTCTCCTTCCTCCAACGCTCTACCAACGCTGTAATCAAATGAGGGTCAACCCTCTGCGACATACAGCTGTAGACGCTGTACAGACCCATCTCATTCAACTTTCCTAGTAAGCGACCGTGAAGGATGTTCGGTGCTTCTCTAGTACCCCGCACTACATTCTCTAACGACCTAATCTTAATAGTTCTATCTATCGCCGTCTCATCTAATAACAAATCCCTACTACGGTGATTTGACTGCATCGTCAACACCGTATCAATAGGCCCGTAAGTAGAATCGAAATCCATTCGACATTTAAAAATAACAAACCAAACAAATCAACGATTAATAAAAATCAATTTGATAATAATGAAATTAACGCAAAAAATGATATTTCGTATCGTAACGGGCTAAGCAAATTATTCGCTTCAAAGGACTGTCTAGGCAGCGGGGCAGCGTCTCGGGCGGCCGGTCAGTGGGGCAGCCGGGCAGTTGGGCAGCGCGGGCCGGCTGGACAGCGGAAGAACGACGGGCCGGCGGGGCAGTGGTGCTCGGCGGACTGCGGGGCAGTGGTAACGACAGGGTGGCGGTGCAGAGCGGGGCGACGGGGCAGGGCGTGGTGGCGGGGCAGAGCGAGGAGGCGGGCCGGTGGGGCAGGGCGTGGCGGCAGCCGGGCAGTGGGGCAGGGCGTGGTGGCGGGGCAGAGGGGCGGTGGGGCATGGCGTGGAGGCAGCCGGGCAGTGGGGCAGGCCGTGGTGGCGGGGCAGAGCGTGGCGGCGGCGGGGCTGCGAGTCGCAAAGATTGAAGCTCTCTGCGGCGGCGTCGAGGCACGGGTTAGGCGGCGGCGTGGAGGTCTTCGTCTGCTTCGTCGTCGTCGGGTTCATCGTCGTCGTCGCTTCGTTGCCGTCGTCGTCGCGTGCTTCGTCGTCGGCTCGTCTTCTTCGCGATGGTAGGGTTTTAAAAATACAGATCTAACTCGTAATCCCAGGTTACGAGTTAGTAACTCGTATTCTGAGATTACGAGTTACTACACGTAAGGCGCACGCGCCAGCTCGGCTAGTAACTCGTATCTCCAGAATACGAGTTACTAACTCGTAATTTGGGATTACGAAAATTGCTATTTTATTAATTCTTTTCAAATTCCGTTTATTTTGTTAATGCTTCTTTTTTTTGTTTATTTAATTAAAAATAGCCTCGTACAGTGTAGTAGTCATAAAGACGACTATTATTACAGAGAAGAGCCCAAGAGAAACTAGGAAACGCAACGAAAAGATGATAATCTTAAGAAACAACAATCTTATGAGTGCCACCCACGCATGGGACTAGGATCAACAAGTGCAATATCCTTATTAATCTCCTCCTTCTCAAACATGTCTTCAATCTCAGCCATGTGCTTGTCATTCGTAGTCAGCCAAGCTTCAACTCCATCGCCTTCTTCTTTTGCATCCATCAACCAAAGCATATTAAGAATTGGCATCTCATCCTCACTATCATCATTACCACATTCACACCTCGTTATCCACACGGGCTTTCCCCACCCAAAATCAACTCCGTAAAGCCCGAAAATTCAAGCAATCGCCACCTTCTTCTTGCCCAAAGCCCTTCCACATTTCATTGGAGTTATCCTCACAACCTAAGAACCCTACTTAGCCTTGCATCTTCGAGACAAAGCCAGCGTCGACTTTCATTCATTACAAGACTCCCTCACTTTCATCATCAAATCCTTGAGGTTATTTACATCTTCAACAATTGCCTCCACTGAGACAGTCCACACAAAGTTGCCAAATGAAGTTTCTGGTAAAGGAGGCTCAACTCTCCTTCTCATGTTCACACCGATTGACGCCGACCGAATTATTTAAGTGCAGTTTCTCATGACCCTTCTTCTTGACCGAAATCGAAGCTCTGATGAACCATTTCCACATCACGGCTGAGACTATTTCGACTCGAGTTGGACGACGGCGCCTTTCTCCGGGCGGCGACAAGCGTGTTATTACTTCCTCCCTGAGTTTTGAGATGGCAGACGAGTCGAAGACGAAGCGTATCAAGGCAGCCTTGCCAACCTTGAAATGCTGTTTCATGACAGAGATTGGAACAAGGAAACGTAGACAGACGGCATATTTTGATCGAACAAGAACAAGGAAAGTTTGTATGTTCTGTTTTCTGGAGGCGTTGGTGAGGAGGGCTTTACGTTTTCTTGTGAGATTATTTCCTTCTTCATTGTTTCTTTTCTTTCCCTTCGTATAATGTGTAAGAGGTGAAGTGTCGGTGTTCTTTTTGTATTATGATGATCAAGAATAACAATGATCTTGTTTATATATTTACGCCAGAAAGGCGCATCATCATGTTAATATATGTCTTGGTTAGGTTAGGTGAGTTATAATGAAGTTAGGAAAGGAATATGATTATGACAATTATTAAGATATAAGCTCGCGGATCACGATGACTTCATATATAATGGCGCGAATCAAACATAAAATACTACTCGGTAACGGTATCTTCAGATTGTGGCCTACTGTCACATGACATGCATTTTATTACAACCATGCATGCAAATTTATTAGTGCAATGTGAATGCATATACGATACTTAAATGTAGAATACATTTTGTGAGGTTAGGTGAAAAGTCGATCCTTGACACGAGAGATTAGAGATTATGGACAAGTCAAAGGGGTTCGAGTTTTATGTTAAAGATCAAGAGTGATAATGAGGAGGGATTGCTTATCTTAGTTTGTCTGAGAAATGTATGCATGCCGTTAATGTTAGGATCTCCTTTCGTATTATAGAGATTGTTAGATAATTTAATTTATTTGAATGAGAATTTGGGTTTTAAATTAAGCTATTGGGCTTTGGTTTGGGCTTTGGGCTTTCAAATTAAGCTATCGGGCTTCGGTTTTGGCCCAATAGGCCCAACTTCTAGAAGGCCCAACTTCTAGAAGTTGGGATTGGTGGCTTTGCAATTGAGTGGTTTTTTAACCACTCTTCAACTCAAATTAACGTGTGTCATATATAAAAAAAAAAAAAAATTAATTATTTTTTTTATTCCAATATTTTGGCTATAAATAGGCCATTAATTCAAAGGAAAAATCACAAGAATTAAAAAGAAGATAAATAAGAAAAATAATTCCTAAAATATTGCTCTGCTCTTGCTTTTATTCCGTTCGCCGTCGGTGTCGTTTTTGTGCTAAACGAACGCCGTGTTTTTTCGAAGTATCCTGGGAAATAGACGCTCGTTAAAACCTCTAGCACATACGTGAGGGAGCGAATCTATTTTAAGGAAATTGTGTGCTACACAATCTTCGAATATTTTTTTTTTCTTTTATTTCCCGGCTAACAGAGATTTAATGCTGCTTTACGCTATACATTATTATAGTGGTCGTCTTAAGTAGGCAGCTTCCCATCATGGGTTTCGTTGTCACTTTTAACAGTTTATCCATGATGCTTGATTTTTAAAACTCTACCTAGACAAATGGATGGGTCTTTCTTGCATTTAATACTTATACATAAAATTAATACAATAACCAACACACCTAAGCATATCGCTCGTAGATAGAAACCAAGCACATAATAAGACGAAAAGAGGATAGGAACAACCTCACCACAGCTCGCGTTGGATTATCTGATTTTTCACATCAATATGCAGAAAATGGGCAAGGCATGATTGGAGGAATATTACAATATGAACTCTAGCTAGCTAGCTTCCCTAATTAGAAAATATTTAGGAAACTTGAGGGATACATAATGTCGATCATCTATTAAACTAGATATAACCAAAAAGATGATTTTATTTGTTGATTATACAAGTCAAAAAGATTGAATTTTCGAGACCCTAAACCCCCTTTTTCCAGCCCCTATTGAATTTGACCCGCACGAATGGCATCATTTACTACTCTTATAATTTGGTGAATCCACATAAAAATACCCGGTTCTATAAAAATTTGCAAGTCAGTACCAATGTCAGAATTTTTTTTTATATAAGTACCCGTTCGACGAACGTACCATTTTCTCGGTCTTGACGTACCTTTTTATATGTGTATTCGTACCACGTCACGTATTTATATGGTACCCATATATGGTACCTATATACGTTCCACACGGTACCTTGCGGCTAACTATATGATGGTACATTTTTTAACTGTATTACCTACTATACTAAATGTATGATATAAATGTACCTTGCGGCGGGCAGGTACCAATGTGCAAACATTTATTCTCTATGGTATTGACTTGCTAATTTTTTACATTAATGGGTATTTTTTATGTAAAATCCCCCAATTTTACCAACAAAATATCGAAATTCAATAAAATAAGTAATGGATCTGTCCACACAAGCTAAATAACATCGCGTGTTGATTCATCTCAGCTCAGTTCAGCTAAGCGAAGAGAAATCAGCTCTTACAGTCCCTACCTCGTCGATTTCTATCTATTACCATGGGATGCTTCTTCTCGAAGCATCACGCACCGGCGCGTACGTCGCACAAGGAGCACCCTAGCACCCAGAACCACCGCAGGTCTTCTTCCGTCAACGGAGCCGCCGGAGGATTCGCGGAGTTTTCCCTAACGGAGCTGAGGGAAGCTACCGGAAACTTCGGGTCCGAAAACATCGTGTCGGAAAGCGGCGAGAAAGCCCCCAATGTGGTGTACCGTGGCGTATTGCAGAACCAAAGGTGGATCGCTGTGAAGAAATTTACCAAGATGGCTTGGCCCGATCCCAAACAGTTCGCTGTAAGTACTTATGTTTAAACGCCTGCCTCTTACTTGGCCTTACGGCTTGTAAAGTGCTTGATGGCCTGTTTATATCTCTCGAACCAAAAAGGTTTGCTTGAAAGTTTAAATCTTCTTATTCGTGAGTTTAGAGCAATGTGGATAATCACGTTGTTCTTGAAAATCACATAATTTTAGCAAATTTACCCTCTCTGTACTGATGGAAGCTGTCAATTTCGAACAGAAGTAGGCATATGCTGATTTGTTAAATCTCACGATAATGCGATTTTTTTGCTGTGTTTGGCTGATGGCATTCCTTCTTCTTTTTTTGGGGGGGAAGGAGGAAGCCAAAGAGGTGGGAAAGCTAAGGCACAAGAGGCTGGCGAATCTGATTGGTTATTGTTGCAATGGAGATGAGAGGCTTCTCGTGGCAGAGTTCATGCCAAATGAGACCTTGGCAAAACATTTGTTTCACTGTATGTTGTTTTGGCTTTATTGGTTTCGTTCTTTGTTTAGAAATTTTTTATATTGTCTTGGTGTGGTGTGATGGAGATTCTATTGTTGGGTTTTGTTTTTCACATACTGAAGTTATCTAATCCGTGCAGGGGAGGATCAAACGCTTGAGTGGGCCATGCGCCTAAGAGTTGCTCTATACATAGCCGAAGCGCTTGATTATTGTAGCACTGCTGGTCGCCCTCTCTACCATGACTTGAATGCCTATAGGGTTCTCTTTGACGAGGTTAATGTCCTTTTTACAAAAAGGGAACTTTGGACCGTCGTTAATTTACCTCCTCTTTCCCCGTAATAATATTCTTGATCTGGGATTTTGCCGAATGATTGGTTGCAGAACGGAGATCCACGCCTTTCCTGTTTCGGGTTGATGAAGAATAGCAGAGATGGTAAAAGCTACAGCACGAATCTTGCATATACACCTCCAGAGTACCTAAGAAATGGTTAGTTACCTACTTTGCACAATGCATCTTTGAAGAACTGTTTTTAATTGTTTATATGAATTCCACACTCATCCTTAAATATCGTCATATATTGCTGTATCTTCGCTGTAACAATCTAGCCCCTTATCTCAAAGAAGCCTTCTATCTATCTAATGACAGTTCTTATGAAACTTGTGTTCCCCTCCTACAAGAGGAGTATTATCTCATGATTCGCTATCCACTAAATCTTTTAAATTTCGAAACTTCTTCAACATTCCCAGTCTTAACAGAAATATTTGATACTTAAATTAGCGTCTACAATCCTTATCATGTCTTGTAGGACGGGTCACCCCAGAAAGTGTTGCTTTCAGCTTTGGAACTGTCCTTTTGGATCTTCTTAGTGGAAAGCATATACCTCCAAGTCATGTAAGTAGCTATTGGATTATTAGCATAACTTGGACTACTTCTCAACACTAGGTTATTTCACTAGTGGATTTGCTTGTGACACGTACCGTTTGTGCATATAATGATGTTTTTTCTTGGGCACACTAGGCATTGGATATGATACGGGGCAAAAACATTCTTCTCTTAATGGAATCTCACCTTGAGGGAAAATTCTCAACTGAAGAGGCTAATGCTGTTCTCGATCTCGCCTCACAGTGTTTACAGTATGAACCTAGGGACCGACCAAAGCCTAAAGATCTCGTCACTACACTTGCTCCGCTACAAAATAAATCTGATGTAAGTGAAGAAAACTCGTAAAATTGCGATGAAGCTGATTCTTATTGTGTGGTCAAGCATGACATAGTAGCGCCTTTTTTTGCGATCAGGTTCCTTCTTATGTAATGATGGGAATTCCAAAACGTGAAGAAACACCGTCGACCCCACCACATCCGCTCTCTCCAATGGGAGATGCTTGTACACGTATGGATTTAACTGCGATCCATCAGTTCCTGGTGATGCAACATTACAAAGATGACGAAGGGACCAATGAGGTAAAGTTATACCATTTATTAATGACGTAGAGCCAATTAGTTCTTATATCTGCGTTTTGTTTCGAGTCTTATTGCACATTTCTGGCTTGTCAAAATAAATAGTTGTCTTTCCAAGAATGGACTCAGCAAATGAGAGATATGTTGGATGCAAGGAAAAGGGGTGACCTGGCTTTCCGTGACAAAGATTTCAAAACAGCTATTGACTGCTATTCTCAGGTATTCTACGATTTCAGCCATTGAGACTTCTGTTGCGCGCTGCGCCAGATTGGTCTGATGATTTTTTTATTCGTTGCCAAATGTTTTATCGATGTATGCGCATTCTTAGTGAACTTTGCGCATTTCTGAATCTAACATCTCATGGTTAATTAACCTCCATATTCCAATGCTATGTTTGTGCATTATAATATGTAATAAACAAAATTCTATCAACACTTTTCGAGAATTCAAACATTTCTTAAGGAACACAATCCCACCAACCTCTGTAAATAAATATGTGTCTTCTTCTGCCTCAACTTATTGAGCTGCGACGATCACTTAGTAAAAAAAGGGTAGTGATTTATATTTGTATACATTCTTTATATGCAGTTCATAGATGTGGGCACCATGATCTCACCTACGGTTCACGCCCGTCGAAGCCTATGCTATCTCATGTGTGATCAGCCCGACGCTGCACTCAGGGATGCCATGCAAGCCCAATGCATTCATCCCGAGTGGTCCACTGCGTTCTACATGCAGGCTGTGGCACTCGCTAAGCTCGACATGCACAAAGATGCAGCTGATATGTTGAACGAAGCTGCTATGTTCGAAGAAAAGAAGCAAAAGGGGGGAAGAACAGGCTAAGAAAAAAGTACTAAGGTAAAACAGTTTTTCCTTGAGTCGATTCAATCGAATTTCTGTTGCACTAATATGACTGCTAGAGGTGTTTGTTTGGCGTATGTATTATTATTGTTCGGGGTTTGGTGTATGCTTTTTTCCTTTTGTTTTTCTTTTGTTTCAGAACTGTACAATATTTAAGCTTAAAAAAAATGTATGGTTTACTGTTTCACTGTTGTAATAAGTAACTACATTCTCTTGTTTGCTTCTACGAGTCTAGTGCTGACATGAGTACTCAACAAACTCTTGTTCGTTCTTCCTTTGTTTATACGTAATGACCTTAGCTCAGGTGAGGGTCATATATGACGTAAGAACACTATCTAATACTGTACAACAGGCAATTCGGGACATTCATGTACAAGTTCTGTTTGTCTAGAAAGAACTCATCTGAGGAAAAGGTAAAAAAATCGTTCCTCCTTTACGCGCCATACAGAACCACATTAGGATGCGCACGCCTTCCAATTAGAGGGTAGCCTCATGGAGTTCAAAGGAGGCGTCATGGAGCGAACGTTAACGTCCTGAGGAAGCAAACGATATTCGATGTCGAGCTCTCGAAAGGTATTAACCATCTCTTGTAACAGTAGAGCCCTCCTCGACCACCTCTCTCCCATGTCTTGATGGTTCATCGTATGAGAAAGCCAAACAGAGAACTTCATTCTGTTCATGTCTTCAATGTCCCTCATTACGATCAACGGAGAAGGGTACCAATGGTCGCTCTTGCTATCCACATACCTTCAAGAAAAGAAGAATAATGATGAGTTGGATGGAAAGAAAGACGAAGATGAAGAAGAAGAAGGCGAAAAGCTTTTGCTACCTAATGATTCTTTCCTTCATCAGAGCAATCTTTTCTCCAGGGGTTGAAACGTGGATGCAGAAATCTATGGCATCTCCCATATCTGGGCTGCGGTAATAGTTCTGTATAGGCTTCGTCGACAAGACGCTGTTTGGATAGTAGATTTTATTGTTGTCGTATCTCAGAAACACCGTTGCCAGTATGTTCATCTCTTCAACTATCATCTGAGGTTGCAAGAGAAGATGAATGTTATGAAAAGACATTCAGTTAGGAAAATGGAAAGAAACTTCTATTACCTGAACGCCGTCGACCTCAACTCTATCGCCGACATCGAATGGGTGCACGACGAATAGAAAGATTATCGCCTCGAACGTTGTCTTGCACGTGTTCCCGAAAACGAACACCACCAGCAGAAGCTGAGAGCTCAAGAAGATGAAGAACTGCGTCGTGGCTACTTTGAGTATGAGCAGCCATACGACGACTATGAGCACTCCCACCATCACGTTCAGCATACGGTGCAATTTGTTCACAGCAGTTTTCGTGTCGTTTAGGGACAGTGCAAGTGCCCTTCTTTCTCTAAATGCATTGACCTTCCATTGCAGTGAAAAGTTTGAGACAAAAAAAAAAAATCAGACAGCCTTAAACATTACCCAGTCTTACAATAATAAGGATTCAAGATCTTTCTTCTTCCTCTTACCAGCCAGTTTTTAAGAGCTCGCTTGCTGATTCCCTTTACTTCCCTTCCATCTTCGAATAGACTCATGGCCTTCAAAGCTTCGTCTTCTCGCATGAAGCGTATCAAGTCCTCTAGTTGGATGCATCTGTTCAAAGAAAAACGTGCAATTAGATGAGATTTGACAAGAGAAAGATTGAACAACTCACTTTGACCCTGGCTTTGCCACGTTGTTAAATATCTTCTTAGCAGCAGATTTCGCCTGGTTTTCGCTGGTGATGCGAACCGTGGCTTCGTCGTCTTCGCCTGTTGAGCCCCCAAGCTTCTCGTCTAAAGTTGAGAGCACTCCATTCCTCACAATCTTCATCAGCCTCTTCATATTCCAAGCTGATACGTTCTTCTGATTCATCCTATGCAGATGATCGATGGTTATTGCGTTCTCCTCTTCCTTTTTGGACATCAATTTGCTGAATGTCGGGCTAGCAGACGTTGTGCTCTTTCTAGGCGTTGCGATGATTCGACCGCTCTTTTTTGGAGAAGCATTCGCGCTCAAATCGTGGGGGACGTGGGCGCCTGATTTCTGAAGCTTTTGAACTTCGACCATGACTTTATCTTCTTCTTCTATCTCTATCAGGGGCGGCCCAGACAGCGTCTCGATCACGTACTGATTGAAGAGCGATTCTTGAATTCGATCGAAGAAAGTGCTGACATGAAACGAGGATGCTAGAACCTTAACCAGCAACGTCTTCAGTAGCCAAATCACTGTCCCCACGAGCAAACACACCCAAATTCTAGTGATGCAAGGCAAGATTCTTCTACCCTCTGCGACCCTCGCCACCCTTTCATCGAAGATCAAATGCCAGGCGATCAAAACCATTGCGAGCCAACAAACGTTCTCTACAGAGTTTCTCAGACCGTACACGAAGTAAAGCACTCGCTTACGCAGCAGAAAGTTCCTTTCAACGAAGAAGACGGCAATTCTTACACCCCACCCAGAGAGTAACCTCCCGCAGATAAGAACTAAGGCCATCGCCTCCCATTTCCAAAGCTCCAATTCGAAAACTTTCTTACACCTCAAATGGGTAACGGCCAAGCTACAAGCGAGAGCAGCAACGAGGAGAGCCAAGCTCAGAAACTGAATCACGGACAAGAAACCAAACCCCATCTTCTTGTAATGTTCGGGCAGATCCACTTCTAAAAAGGGGTCGTCGTCCTCGTCGATCTCGCTGGGATTCACAGTGCCCCTCAATGGCTGAGATCTGTTGCCCAGTCTCAGAGCTTGCGACCTGCGATTATCCTCCGGCGGGTCTAACAACCTCGACTTAGTTCTTGTCCTTAAAAGACTAGAGTTCCGGCGAAACGAGCTGTTCGAGCTACAGGCGAGAACCTCGTCGTTCTCATGAAAGGAGACGCGAAGTCCGCCGCCGTCGTTGCTGGTCCGGGCAGCGACGTCGGGGCTCTCTGGTATCTTGGACAACGGCGAAGCTGAAGGATGCGACGACGGAGACTCCGTGACGAAGTCAAAGTCCCTTGACTCGGCGGCGGCCCTCATGACGGCGTCGTTGGAGAAGCCGTAGCTCGAGTCCCTCCACATTCTGCTGCTGCTCGGAAGATCTGGACCGTCGGATTTCATCAACGCCGTAATGGGCCTTGCTTCGCCGACGTATGAAAAAGGTATACTGTCCCTTTCTTTTTCTTCTTTGTTTGTTGGGGATTTTGATAGGTTAGACGAAGCGCGTCCATTAGATACTCTGCACTAGCTTGAATTTATTACATGTATAAACATGGTAGTTTACGAATTCTTCAAATATATAATTTGTTTTTAATGCGAAGTAAATTTACGCCGAGACTGTAAAGGTGATGAGCTGTTGAAGTCTACGAGAAAAAGGTGGTATGGCGCAGAAGGGAAGATATGAAATGAAACGCCTGTGAGAGAGAAGGTTGGCGGTGATCTCGTCCGTACACGTGGCGGCATGAATTAGTGTGGCCGTTTTGTAGTTGGAAAAGGTTGTGTCTTTGTTATAGTTCATGTGATTTACACTAATGACACCAAATATTTATTTCTTGGAGGGCGTCACGCACCTTAATTTATGGTACTTTTTCCGCCTAAGGTTGACTAAAATGGAGAAGAAAGGAGAGTGATGCGTTTGCGTGGACGAATGCTTCTCGTCGAATATGGCTTGGGTGTGTTGTTCGTAGTTGCTAACGTGGAACTTGAGACAAATATAATACATTCTATTTAATTTTGATTCTTACTATGTTACGGTCTCGGAGCAAATTGTGATGGCACAAGCAATTGATCAATACTAAATTATATTTGGGTCCGGCCGATTTATGGGCTAACCCATGTATTATATATATATATATATATATATATATATGTATATAGTTATGAAAAAAAAAATTACACACTACACACACACGAACAGACGCGGGAGAAGAGGGAAAAGAGAAGAAAGAAGGAAAAAGAAAAGGGAGAAGAAAAATTCGATCCGGACGATCCGTTACCCCGATTTCGTCCAAACTTCGGGAGGAGACTCACCTCGACGTGATCTATACATCTACCGGGTTAGATTGGTCGGTCGTCACAGTTTGATGGTAATCGGCTTGAACCTTTTCTTCGTATATCCGAGCTTGTAGCTCGACGTTTGTTGGTGTACCGAGTTTGTAACTCGACGTTGCGTGCTCTCTTGTCGGCGTAGTATTTTTCGGTGTGTCGTTGGGTTGTTATTACCTCGAGACGTTCTCGGGAGGAGTTGTTCGTTGTACCCGTCGAACTTGGTTTTAGTGGACGGTTCCTTGGATCGGGATAGCGATCCGTGGTTTTTCCCGTTTCGGGTTTTCCACGTAAAAAGTTGGCGTGTTATTTTTCGCTTTCGTCGTTGGTTGATAGTCGTTTTATTGCTCGTGATTTCGACAACCCCAACAAAGTGGTATCAGAGCGTTGTGTTGTGGCGCTATTGTGTTCGAAGTCATGGAGGGCAATACTAGTCGGATGGTTATGTTGAACGGGTCGAACTACCATATTTGGAAAGGGAAGATGGAGGATCTTTTGTACGTAAAAGATTATTATTCGCCCGTGTTCGATCTGGAGAAACCGACTGATAAAAGCGACAAGGAGTGGGAGTTGATTCATCGTCAGGTTTGCGGCTTTATTCGACAGTGGGTTGACGATAATGTTCTCAATCACATAAGCGACGAGAAACATGCCAGGACCTTATGGAGCAAGCTTGAGCAGTTATACGCTCGAAAGACGGGCAACAACAAGCTGGTTCTGATAAAGCAGATGATGAGTTTGAAGTATCAAGAAAGGAGCAACATATCTGATCACTTGAATACATTCCAAGGAATTATTAATCAGCTAGCTGGAATGGGAATCAAGTTCGACGACGAAGTGCAGGGTTTGTGGTTTCTTGCTACGTTACGAGACTCGTGGGAGACATTTAGGATGTCGTTATCTAATTCGGCTCCAAATGGCATTTGTTCGATGGAATTGGTGAAAATCAGCGTGCTCATTGAAGAGATGCGAAGAAAATCGCAGGGTTCTTATACGCAGGCCGATGTCCTAGTCACAGATAACAGGGGGAGGAGCAAGAGTCGAGGCCCAGGTGATCGCAACAGAAGTAAGAGCAAGTCTGGAAAGTATGCTAGCATCGAGTGTCATTATTGTGGCAAGAAGGGGCACATTAAAAGAGTTTGTCGAAAGTTCCTGAGAGAGAACAAGAATGCGAAGAGTCAAGATCATCAGACGACAGATGCTGATAAAGTTGACATGGTAACCACAGTCACGACAGATTTCTTTGTTTTGCGCGACGACGATGTTGTTAATCTAACTAGTCACGAGACTAGTTGGGTGATCGATAGCGGTGCTATGATACATGCTATACCACGGCGGGATTTCTTTGCCTCATATACCTCTGGTGATTTTGGACGAGTTATTATGGGAGACGATGGCATTGCTAGAGCCATCGGTATCGGCGATGTGCGCTTGCAGACGGAGAGAACGGCAATACATTGATTTTAAAGGCCGTGAAGCATCCAGAGCTTCGCATGAGTTTGATGTCCACAGGGAAGCTAGACTATGAAGGTTTCCACAGCCACTTTGGAGATGGAAAATGGAAGCTTACTAAAGGCTCCTTAATCGTGGCAAAAGGAGAAAAGACGTCATCTCAGCTTTATGTGACGCAAGCAAAGATTGCAGATTCTATAGTGAATGCAATCGGCGATGGTGGCGCGACGGAGCTTTGGCATAATCGACTCAGTCACATGAGCGAAAAGGGACTGATGATACTAGCCAAGAAGAATCTTTTATGTGGCGTGAAGAATTCTTCGTTACGAAGATGTGATCATTGCTTGGCTGGGAAGCAGACCCGAGTCGCGTTCAAGAACATCACTCACTCGCCGAAATCAGGTATACTCGATCTAATTCACTCCGATGTTTGTGGTCCTATGAAAACAAGAACACTTGGTGGTGCTGTGTATTTTGTTACTTTTATAGATGACCATTCGAGGAAGACCTGGGCTTATACGCTGAAGTCCAAGGACCAAGTGCTAGATGTTTTCAAGCAGTTTCACGCTTTGGTGGAGAGGCAGACCAACAAAAAGCTCAAGTGTATTCGGACGGACAACGGAGGGGAATATTGTGGTCCTTTTGATGAGTATTGCAAGAGATATGGTATTCGGCATCAAAAGACGACTCCGAAGATACCTCAGTTAAATGGCCTAGCTGAGAGGATGAACAGAACACTGATCGAGAAAGTGAGATGTTTGCTATCGCAGTCACAGCTGCCGAATTCTTTCTGGGGTGAGGCGTTAAATACCGTTGTTCATGTCTTAAATCTCACACCTTGTGTTCCTTTGAGATTTGAGGTACCAGATAAGATTTGGTCGGGAAAGGAAGTCTCGTATGATCACCTGCGCGTGTTTGGGTGCAAGGCCTTTGTTCACATCCCAAAAGACGAGCGATCGAAGCTTGATGTGAAGACAAGACCATGTGTATTCATCGGTTATGGCCTTGATGAGTTTGGGTACAGATTTTACGACCCCGTGCAGAAGAAGCTTATCAGAAGCCGCGATGCTGTGTTTATTGAAGACCAGTGCATACGAGACATTCAGTCCGAGAAGTCGCCTAAGAAGTCCAGCGGTGATCTCCCTGATTTAGATCCACCTCCTGTACGTGTAGCATATCCCGATCAAGGGGGAGATATTCCAGAATCTAGCGGTGTCGGCAACGATGAAAATCCTATAGGCGATGTTGATGTTGAGCCAGCGGAACCTATTGATGAAGCTGTCGAAGAGCCTTCGGTTGAACCTCAGTTGAGAAGATCTGCTAGGGAGCATCGTTCATCCACAAGGTATCCTTCAGATGAGTATGTGATGATAACAGATGCGGGAGAACCTGAGGATTACCAAGACGCCATTTCTGTTGACGACAAGAATGAGTGGATGAAAGCGATGGTGGAAGAGATGCGATCACTCCATGATAATAACACTTATGATTTGGTAGAGCTACCTCGAGGAAAGAAAGCTCTCAAGAATCGATGGGTTTATCGGCTGAAAATTGAAGAAAATAATTCTCGACCAAGGTACAAAGCTCGGTTGGTCGTGAAAGGCTTCGGTCAGAAGAAAGGCATTGACTTTGAAGATATATTCTCACCGGTGGTGAAGATGTCCTCGATCCGAGTTGCTCTTGGTTTGGCGGCACGCTTGAACTTGGAGATTGAGCAACTTGACGTAAAGATTGCATTTCTTCATGGTGACCTTGAAGAAGACATTTACATGGAGCAGCCCGAGGGATTCAAAGTCAAGGGAAAGGAGCATCTTGTTTGCAAGTTGAAGAAGAGTTTGTACGGCTTGAAACAAGCTCCACCTCAATGGTACAAGAAGTTCGACTCCTTTATGACCAGTCACGTGTACACCAAAACCTCTTCGGATCATTGTGTATTCGTCAAGAGGTACTCCGATGACGACTTTATTATTCTTCTCTTGTACGTTGACGACATGTTGATTATAGGCCATGATACTAGCAAGATTACGGCGTTGAAGAGAGAGTTGAGCAAGTCTTTTGCGATGAAGGACTTGGGAGCGGCGAAGAAAATTCTCGGCATGAAGATTTCTCGTGATAGGAAAAATCGGAAGTTATGGTTATCTCAAGAAGACTACATTGAGAAAATTCTCGAGAGATTTCACATGAGTAAAGCCAAGGCGGTTTGTTCTCCACTTGCAGATCATTTCAAATTGTCATCTGAGAAATGCCCGAAAAGTGAGGAATAAAAGGCCGATATGAGCAGAGTTCCTTACCAGTCTGCGGTCGGTAGTTTGATGTATGCCATGGTTTGTACTCGACCCGATATTGCTCATGCCGTTGGTGTCGTTAGCCGTTTTCTCTCTAATCCGGGAAAAGAGCACTGGGAAGCCGTAAAGTGGATATTGAGATATCTCAGAGGGACTTCCAAGACGTGTTTGTGTTTTGGCGGCGGAGAGCCTATGCTAGTTGGATATACCGATTCAGACATGGCAGGTGATACTGATTCCAGAAAATCTATTTCAGGTTTTTTGATGACTTTTGCAGGGGGAGCTGTGTCGTGGCAATCGAAGCTGCAGAAGTGCGTTGCGCTATCCACCACAGAAGCCGAGTATATTGCAATTACGGAGGGTTGCAAGGAAGCTTTGTGGATGAAGAAGTTTCTTGAAGAACTTGGTTTACGGCAGGACAAGTATGTCGTCTACAGTGATAGTCAGAGTGCTATCCACCTCTCCAAGAACTCGTCATTCCATTCGAGATCCAAGCATATCGACGTCAGATACCATTGGGTTCGAGATGTGCTCGAGTCGAAGCAGTTGTATTTGGCGAAGGTACATACGAGCGAGAACGGATCGGATATGTTGACGAAGATTTTGCCGAAGGAGAAGCTCAAGACCTGTCGGCGGAAAGCGGGCTTGCTTGAGCCCATCATATGAGCCGGAGGGGGAGTTTATTGGGTCCGGCCCATTTATGGGCTAACCCATGTATTATATATATATGTATATAGTTATGAAAAAAAAAATTACACACTACACACACACGAACAGACGCGAAGGAGAAGAGGGAAAAGAGAAGAAAGAAGGAAAAAGAAAAGGGAGAAGAAAAATTCGATCCGGACGATCGTTACCCCGATTTGGTCCAAACTTCGGGAGGAGACTCACCTCGACGTGATCTATACATCTACCGGGTTAGATTGGTCGGTTCGTCACAGTTTGATGGTAATCGGCTTGAACCTTTTCTTCGTATATCCGAGCTTGTAGCTCGACGTTTGTTGGTGTACCGAGTTTGTAACTCGACATTGCGTGCTCTCTTGTCGGCGTAGTATTTTTCGGTGTGTCGTTGGGTTGTTATTACCTCGAGACGTTCTCGGGAGGAGTTGTTCGTTGTACCCGTCGAACTTGGTTATAGTGGACGTTTCCTTGGATCGGGAGAGCGATCCCGTGGTTTTTCCCGTTTCGGGTTTTCCACGTAAAAGGTTGGCGTGTTATTTTTCGCTTTCGTCGTTGGTTGATAGTCGTTTTATTGCTCGTGATTTCGACAACCCCAACAAATTACGGAGCTCAAACTCAATGATAGAAAATATGCGGGCTTCTATGTCACATTTTATATAGATGGAGGACTATGTTTAGTTCTTTCCTCAACTCTAGTTAACAAAGAAACGAGCAGACCAGGTAGAATTGAAGGGTTTAGAGCAGCGAAGAGAGATGATTGTTGCCTTAGATTTGCAGGATTTTCTTCTGCGAGCTAGGGTTCTGAAGCTCTACAGACACGCACTTCGAATTTCACGCAGAGCTCCGTCTGATTCGAGAGGTGATTGATGCCTTTTTATCAGTTCCCTGTTGTTGTATTTAGGCGCAAATGTGTTCGGATTCATCCGTTTTGTCGTCGGCGTTGCAATTTCATTGATTTGGTGATGTGTTTTGTACAAGTTTTCATCTGGATTACAGTTTTGTTCTGAGGATTGATCAATTTGGGAGACTAATTCCGTCAACAGTTGATAATGAAACTGAACTGATTGATTTCAATAGTATTTTGCTAGGTCGGTGTTGATTTCTGTGACCATGAAAAAGGAACTCCATTTAGTGTGTATGCAATCCTGAAAATAGTGCAAAAAAGAACAACTTCATGCAGAAAGAGAATCTCTCAATGTTTGAACTTTTATGTTATGAGTTTCTTTATTGCCATTTGGAAGAACCAAACTTTTGTCCTTAGTCTTACATAAAATACATTGCTTGCTATTTCTATTGGTATATATATGTTAGATTCATGCTAAATCAATATCCTTATGGTGTTTGGGGTAATTTCCAGATGAGCTGAGACGGATGATCAGACAAGATATGGAAAGCAACAGAAGCTGCAAAGACAAACAAAGGATTCGGTTTCTGATCAGCGATGGACTTGAAAGATTGAAGCGTTTGGATGAAATGCTTGATATGCAAGGAAGTTAGATAGATCAAGCTGGTCCCTTTTTTTCTATTCATCAGATCCATTTTTCGAGCATCAAACGCCAAGCCAGTGATGTTAGAATCATGCTGAGAATCTTTCGCATGTTATGGAGCTAATGATGATGATGATCCCAGTCTGTGTATTTGGCTTGTCAAAGGTTATCTTTGAGCTTTAGAACTAGGTCATCCAATCCAGAATTAGAAACCCATGGGCACTCGTTTGTTTAGCTTGGAATAATAGTAAGAATAGCTTTTTTAACTGTTTAAAGAACTTCTAACATGTTAATGCAATTGATTTAATAATAATATAATTAAATAAAGGGGAATTTACAGAAAAGTACCTAATTATATAAAAAGTTGTAAGTTAGTATTAGGGGTGTGCGTAGTTCGGTATACCGATCGAATTTACCGAATTACCAAAAATTCGGTACAAAACCGGAACCGAAAAATTCGGTTTGGTATTCGGTTCTTTAAAAAAAATGGTAATTCAGTAAATACGGTTCGGTATAGATTTTGAATTTCGATAAATTCGGTATACTGAATTACCGAAAGTTTAAAATTAAAATATAATTATTATATCAATATTGAAAATAAAATTATAAGTATATTAATTATACGTATTAATTTAAATATTACTGAAATTTTTATTATTATTATTTAAATGTCGGTTATTTCGGTAAAAACCAAATTTACCGAAAAAAAGTTCGGTAAAAACCGAATACCAAACCGAGAAATTCGGTTCGGTATTCGGTATCTAAAATAGGTGTACCGAAATTTCGGCCGAAATTTCGGTTCGGTCCCGTACGGTATGTACCGAACGAACACCCCTAGTTAGTATTCTTTTAGTATTTTTTATATGTAGGTAGGTACCTATTAGAATAATTTTTTTGTCCATTGGTACCCGTCGCGCTGTAAGGTACGTCATATAGCACATTTTGGTACCATAGAGAAGCGCATTGTGGGACATAATACAGCGAGAAATGGTACATCATTTAACAACTGAGATGGCGTATAAAAACGATATAAGTACCATATAAACGCGTGAGTGTGACATTGTATGTAATACACGTGTAAAAAGGTACTTAAAGACTGAAAAAATGGACACACAATCAAACGCGCGCTTCTATAAAAAAAATTCTGACATGGGTGATGACTTGCAATTTTTTATATAAACGAGTATTTTTAGGTAGAATCACCTTAAATAAATTAGGTATTTATCATTCCTCAATTTCACTGCTCCTCATATAATGTAGCACATCATAAGATAAAAAAAGTTTGAATATTCGAATACGGAATTGATATTAATAATAGAATACGGAATTGATATTAATAATAGTACCCAAAGTCCAAACCAAATAATAACCGTAACCGCCAACACTCTTTTGTCGAAATTTCAAAAAGACCACCAAATACAGATAAAAAAAATAGGTCAAACAAAGTTCAAGTTTTTTTCACCGTACACACGAAAAACCCGCTGCCGCTCATTCTTTCAGGTTTCTAAAACACAACTCAGATTTGATATTTCAGTGGCGCTTCTCTACGCTCATTTTAATTCACCTCTCTGCTTATATAACTAGCAGCAAAAAACCAATCGCACTCAACCCCATTCGACTCCAAAACCTGACCTTTTCTTCTTTTTCTTCTTCCTTCGTCTCCAATGGCAGACCAAGAAAACTGCGTCAGAGTCACGCGCTTGGCTGCCAAGAAGAGAGCTGCTGAGCAGCCAATGGAGCAGGAAACTAAGAGGCCTAGAGTGGTTTTGGGTGAGATACAAAACCTTATTGGTAATAAAAGTCATCAGCTTCGTGGAGGTTTGAAAAAGGACATCAAAGCTAAGCAGCCCAGGACTCAATCGGACTCTAACAAGGCGAAGGCCAGAAATTCGAAAGAGGATGTGATATCTGACGAGGAAATCGACGACCCACAATTATGTGCTGCATATGCTACTGATATCTACGAATATCTCCACAAAATGGAGGTGAGTATTTTTTGTTTTTTGCTGATTATAGATTGTGGGTAGGTTTAGTGATGGAAATGCTGATGATTTTTTGATTTGTGCGCAGATGGAGGTGAAAAGGAGGCCGTCGGCCGATTACATGGAGAAGATTCAGAGAGATGTGACTGCGAATATGAGAGGAGTTTTGATAGATTGGCTGGTTGAAGTAGCCGAAGAGTACAAACTCATCTCCGAAACATTGTACCTTACAGTTTCTTACATCGACAGATTCTTGTCCAAGAATGCCATCAACAGGCGCAAGCTTCAGCTTCTCGGCGTCTCTGCAATGCTCATTGCATCGTAAGTATTGCAAATATCTATCCACCTTTTTTTCGGGATCAATCACTGCTTGCCGACTGCCGAACTAATTCTCTTCTTAAATACACATTAATAGGAAGTACGAGGAGATTAGTCCTCCACACGTAGAAGACTTCTGTTACATAACGGACAACACTTACGCAAGAGAAGAAGTTCTGAAAATGGAGTCCGACGTACTCAATTCGCTTGGATTCGAAATGGGAAATCCCACCGTGAAGTCTTTCTTTAGAAAGTTTGCTGGGATTGCTGAGGGAAAAGAAGATTCGAGATTGCTCTATGACTTGTGCTGCTACATTGCTGAATTAAGTCTTTTGGACTATGCTTGCGTCAAGTTCTTGCCCTCACAAGTGGCTTCATCTGTGGTTTTTCTTGCAATGTTTACGATCCGCCCTGAGCAACAACCTTGGAACTCAGCCCTTCGACAATTCTCGGGATATGAAGCTAAGGATTTGAGAGAATGTGTTTGTGTTCTTCATGATTTGCAGTTGGGTAGGAGAGGGAGTGCTTTGATTGCAGTTAGGGAGAAGTATAAGCAGCCCAGGTTTCAAAGCGTGTCTGCTATTGCTTCGCCTTTAGAAAAAATACCAGAGAGTTACTTCGAGTGAGTTTGATTCTTGTAAGGTCATTATTACATATCCGTAGCTGCCGTGAGTGAAATGTAAAAAAGGACGAGATTTGATGTTACAAAGCAACTTACAACTGGTTTCTTCTCTTCCAAATCTTTACTGAATATTCAGACATGGGACTGTCATAAATTAAGGTTCTAAACCATTCTTAGTGACTAAATCAACTCTTCCTTAATGAATCTTGTCTTTCAGCCGCTCGCCTGAGTTCTTTGCCATGGAAGTTTCAATCGATTTTGCTTATCCCCATTCTCCTCACAACAGCATTACTAATAGCCTCAGCTGGCATCAAATTGCAGATTCCTTTCTGCTCAGAAACAATCCCATCCATGTAATCTCTAACCTCTTTCCTCACCATAGCTTGCATCACCTCCAAAAATCCTTCGCTGAAAAACTGTTTCTCACGCCGTGCCTCCGCCGGCGCCGGTATAGGTTGTAAGAACATGGGTTCCGGGTCGGGGTTAGGCTTCGGGTCGTCGGATCCAGGCCCAAACCCGATGTTCAGCGAAAGACTGAGCGAAGTATCAGCAGGCCCAGATTGGTCCTTCGGACGGTAGACAGTGTTGACCCGACCCGACTGGTTTGACTCGCTCACGTCCGACCTTGTTGGAGGCGGGCTGAGACTTGCCGATCTCTTGGGCGGCGGCTGGTCCTCGGATAGATCGAAGCTATGAAACTCCTCCTCCTCCTCCGACGACGACGACGGGCGGAAGTTCTTCCTCTTCAGCGTGGAGTTCCAGTGATTCTTGACGGCGTTGTCCGTACGGCCGGAGAGCAGCCGAGCTATGGAGGCCCACTTGTTGCCGAACTTGGCGTGGGCCCTCATTATCTTGTCGTCTTCTTCGGCCGTGAAGGGGCGGTGCTCCACCTGCGGGGAGAGCTGATTGCACCACCTCAGCCTACACGACTTCCCGGATCGACCCGGAACCGATTTTCCGATCGCCGACCAGTTTCTCGCCCCGTGCTTCTCGACGAGCTTCTGCAGTAACTCGTCCTCTTCGGGGCTCCACGGACCTTTGATCCGACCCGCATCGTTTCTCTGCGACGACATGGTTTCTTACGCCGCCGCCTAAATCTTTTCTCGATCTTATTTTTTCTAATGAGATGTTTGTATTGTAGAAGTAGACGCGGCGAGGCGAGCATTAATGGAAATGGTTTGAGAATTGCATTGCAGCGATATATATATAGAGTGAGGTGGCAAAGAGGATAGGGATGACTGGTTTAGCCGGTAATGTTTACCGGTTGATTGCAAGGGACACAGCGAGCACACGTGTGATCCTCCCGAGCCTGTCCGGTAAAGGAATATATTTGATTTTTTTAGTTAGTTGTATTCCCTAATTTATCAATTTCCATATTACAAAGAGGACACATAAAAATCTATTGGCATAAAAACTTGTAATTCAATACACTGTCGGCTTTTTTGTTTATTGAGGTACCTGATAAAATAAATTTTTTCACATATGCACCTGATCCGCCGCAGGTACTCCATATAAAATATTTATGTATCATATAACAACGTATTTTAGTACGTAATACGTTGAGAAAATGGTACGTCATATAACACATTAAGGTACCATATAGAAACTGTATAAACGCGTGACGTGGTACGCAATATACACATAAAAAGGTCGACTGAGAAAATTTGTACAAACAGTAAAACGGGTTATCTGTAAAAATTTCTGACATATGTACTGATTTGTAAATTTTTTATTCAGTTGTGTATTTTTATATAGACGTCACTTAGAAAGATTCTTGCTGGATTTACTACGAGTAATAAACATATGAGTTAGGATTTAATAAGAGGTCTCACATCACATGGCAAGGAAAGATAGAGGATGTTTCCTCTTGTCCCTTTAAAGCTATTGATTTATTTGATTTTATAGCATCAATTTTTAAAAAATGAAGTACAAGATCTAGCCGTGCGTACTTGTCTCCTAATCGGATCGATCACATGAAAAGAACAAGGACCAAGTTGTAAATTTTGAAAACAATTTACTAAAAGATAGGTCCAATTATTGTTCTTGAAGCAACACAAATCTCATACGACTCCATCGATCTATCTTTAGAACTTTCTTTTTATATGATATTATATTAAATAATGTATGTTCTACAATATCTACTTGTTGGCTTTTCTATTGATTGGTCATGGAATTAGACCTAACCGTGGCCGTTAAATCATTATATATGATATATATGCATATAGTTACGCAAAAACCCCATTAGACGTTATTACAAGGTTCACGTAAGTGTGCGCTTGCTTATAAGCAGTAATCGGGCCCTATGGTTATATAAATGTAATTAACTAAGAAGCCGACCTATTATAATCTCTTTACTTTATTTTTTATTTTTCTTATATTTGTTGGAAATGAAATCATTGAGACAGAAGTATCGTATCAACCGAAAGCAGAATATATTGACTTTCTATAGAAAGGTGGTTAGGATTTTTGTTTTTATTTCTTTACAGTTGTATTATTTTAGGGGCCATGTTTGCTTCGACAATAATTGTTTCCTTTCGTTTTCCAAGAAATGATGTTTAATTTGCATTTAATATGAGGAATAAATAAAGGTGAATCTACATAAATATCCATTTATATAAAAATTTGCAATTAGTACCCATATCACCAAAAATTTATATAAGTACCAGTTTGACTGTACGTATCATTTTTTAAGTCTTGACGTACCTTTTTATATATGTATTCATACCACATACGCGTTTATATGGCACCAATATATTTTCTATATGCCATCTTAATGTGTTATATATAATATACCATTTGTCACTGTATTATGTACCACGTTACTCTATGGTACCTAAATGTGTTATATGACTTACCTTGTGGCGGGACGGGTACCCATGTGCAAAACTATAATCTAATAGGTACCATATAAAAAATACTGACAGAGTATGACTTGCAACTTTTTTTTTATATAATTCTTACCTTTCTCTAAATTTCCCATATATAAAATCAATGAAAAAATAAAATTTATTTTCGAAAGTGGAAAATGGAAATAGCTGAGCTGTAGGCCGGTGATCGTGAAATAGAGGGCCAAACGGATTTATTTCTTATCAGAGAAATTGCCCAAACATATTGGGCCCAAGTCCAATTATATTCGCAATTTATCATTCAACAGCAATTAATCTCACATGGATTCTTGATAAAAGCGGAAAGTAAATATAATAAACAAAGACTGAACTATTATTATCTCTACCTATCAGTTCACTCCAGTATTTCTTAGTTAGTGTAATTATAAACATCAAATAAAAGTAATATAAATATAATTATATTGTTAAACACACGCATAGAGTATGCAAATAATTAGTTTGAATAGAATTGTTGTATGTTTCATATAGTATTTATGTTCTAAGTTTGAACTGTTAGTTAACGAGTGTGCGACTAACTGATAATAGTCCACAGTAGACACTGACCTCTCATCATAATATGAAGGAAATCTTTCGTACATCAAGTCAAGTAAATGTAGTATATATAGATATATATGTATGTACTATTTTTTTTTTTGTTTATTGCTGCAGTAGTGCGGATCAAGTCGAGAAATAATAGAAAATCGAGATTAATTTTGATATTGCAAAAATAAAGAAGATAGTTAAACTCTTTATCGCAGCGTGCATGTACCACGCATGCCCTCGTCTGATGTGAATGCTCTTCTTCCTTCATCAAGCTTGAGGAAGAATAATAATAACAATAATAAAATATATTGTCATTATCTGTTTATTATTGCTAATTATCATAACAACGAATCGACCTTTTAGATCCTAACAGTAGCACAACAAAAATTGAGCGAAAAAGATAAAAAAATTTGTCCAAATTAAATAAATTATAAGAAAAAATAATGTCCTGCATTTTTCAATGAAACATTGCCTTTAATTTCTTATTTCATTTTCTAAAAAAATTGTATTTTAGAGAAAATAAAACACACTCACATATATAATAGACACAGTCCATGTTGCTTTAGTCGTTGAACTATATTAGTGCCACTAAAACAAAGTCAAAATTGGCAGAAAGGATTTTGTTTATTAGTTCTTTTTTCCATTTAAAGTTTCGGGTATCTATACTTAAATATCTCTTTGAATAAAAACATACAGATCAGTACCTATGTCAGAAATTTTTACAGATAGGTAGCCTATTTAATTTGTACCAGTCTCTTCAGTTATGCCGTACCTTGTGTGTATATTGCGTACAATAACACGTTGATATAGGTACTTAAATGCGTTTGTACGGCGTACCTAATGTGTAAATAGGGCGTACCTAAATGTGCTAATACGGCGTACCATTTTCTTTGATATAGGGTATCTAAATGTGTTTTATGGCGTACATGCAGCGGATCGGGTACCTATCTGCAAAAAATTTATTCTGTTAGGTATTTACATATAAAAAAATGCTAACATGATACTAAAATACAAAATACAAGTTTTTTTACAGAGGGGTATTTATGTAACGACCTTAAAGTTTTAATTTTTTACTTTGCCATAAAGTTCGCTAGATACCTTAGTCCGACTGTCACGCTACTTCCATAATAAACTATAAATTTGCGATCCAATTTACAGATAATAAATAAACTTTAGAATTACATTCCAAAATCAAAAATAAAAAACAAAAATCTCACGACTTCCAACGTGGTCAAACCTCACAAATCTAACCCCGATTTAGTTATTTTAAATATAGACCATAAATTAATACTACACATGCATATAAATACAAAATGATACATCTTTCTCCTTGTATTCAATTCATCCAAGTTGATATTTTAGCACACAAGTCCCTTTCTCTGCTCCTCATGTCTGAACCGAACCGTTCTGAATATCTTAATGCATGTAGAAACAAAATATTATAATCATTCTTTCATATAATTATTACAGACAAAAATATAATCCAGAATAGACTCGTGATAATGGAATATCGACACGATACGTTGGTACGATCTATTCGGGGCACCGTATAATTGATGGAAAATCATGTTATTATTGCAAAATAAGAAACATGTATTAGAAAATTAGCCTAATCTCCTTCCATTAAAGATCAGCAAATTGCAGGGTTTTCTATTGGCTTTGATGATGAGACTTTTGCTTTTCTATCATCTTCTCAGTAACTAACTGATGCTGCAATCACGTTCGAAACTGCCCAAGAATCGTTGGATGATGAACTATCGTCATCATCATGGTCATCTCATCATCTATGATCCGAGCTTTCTTCTTTTGTTGCTTGAGTTTCTGCAATGATCGACAACACTTTCAGCCACGTCTTCTATTAGTTTGCAGCAATCTTCCACTTCGACCTGCTTCGGTTATTCAATGTAATAACGATGAGGTTACTTATTACAGAACAATGCGCAAGATAAAGAAAGATGCCCTATAATATACGTATATATATATATACCTTGTTGATTCTGGTAATTCCCAGAAATTCATCTCTGTGTTCCAAGACAATGCGAGGGTTTAAAGTGGTTAGTACGTAGAGCATCGTAGCTGTGGCCAAGGCAGAGGGCTTGTGGCACATGAATCTGCAATCTTATGGTTGAAAAGAAAATTTATTATTGCATGCAGCTCAGTTCAGACAAGAAGTATATTATATGTTGTTTTATTACAGTTAAGGTTCCGTGCTTACTTACCAGAGACTAATGAAAGAAGGAGGCTCTCACAGCTAGTAGTAAATTCAACACTAAGATGGCCCTTTAAACTCAATCTCCTTGCGATGAAATCAAGAAATGAAAGTGGGGTCACAATGTTCATCTTCCACTCGAGCGTTGAGAGGACCAAAATCTCCATTCTTTGAATGGTTTTAGGCTCGAAGACGTACTTAGACTCCTCGATCTGAGGATTGGAGCAGTGGTAGGTCAAGGACAACAACAACAACCTTAAAATCATCACGAATAGTGTTAAAGATTAGGTTTTTATGAACATATACTTGGAGATCTGAAAGAAGGGGCACATCGGTTTCCTCGACTTTTGCAGCCAAAGAAAGGCAAGCGACGGCGACGAGTTGGCTCAACCATGGCTGCTTCTCTGACTTAAACTGAAACTTAGAGAGAAACCTGTCCAAGTAATTCGCTGCAAGAACTGCAGTGAGCGAAGAAAAGGAGTAAAATCCAGCAACTTTGAGCATCCAATCAACAGCTTCTTTTCTTGCATTAGCCAGGGGAGAGTCCTTTTTAAGCCCATTGTATAGCTCGTAATTTACATGCTCTTTGGCAAGCAGATAGTTGAGATCTTCATCATCGTCAAGAAACTGCAATCAGTGCTCCAATAACTCCACGAGGTGGTCTGAAAAAACGCCACTAATGTCATCGTCTTGTATGAAACAGTTCTCAGTGGTTTGTTCATCGTCCCAGCTTCCTTCTTCTTCACAATACAAGAAATCTGAAGAGGAGGATGAGAGGTTTTGACTATATGAGTTCATACTCTCTCTCTCTCTCGCTAACGTGAAGATGATGAACTAAGTTGCAGCTTGTTGGGCATTTCTAGTTGAACGCAGAGGGAAAGAGCGAATAAAGAAGCGAGATTAGAGATGGACTCTGAGCCATCTGTAAATAAACAAAGCGGTAATAAGAACTTAAAAGAAGAATGAAATATCGACGATTTATTTATTTTTTCAATTTCCTTTCACGTCTTTGTGGAAAAAAACTATAGCTCGAGGAAGTGTTATACAGACAGAAAAGGCTATCTAATAAATAAAGGGTTAATTCATTATCAATACCTTTTAAGTTTTCAAATTCCACTTAAATACCCTCGAATTATTTCTTCCTTATAAGTACTCATTTGAAAATTTCTTCCTGTTCGGTACCATAAAAGGTCTTTTCAGATTTAAAAAGTCGAAAATGCCCCTGTATCACACTTCAAATTGGACACTTATACCAACGAATTTTGAAATTATACCAGAAATTGTAGAAATTATACCATCTGTTTTGGTTATCGTACCAGTAAATAACTTTATTATAATTTTATACAGCGAGATTTGGACATTAACCAACTGATTTTGAAATTATACCAGAAATTGTAAAAATTACACCATCTGTTTTGGTTATCGTATCAGTAAATAACGTTATTACAATTTTATACGCGAAATTGGACATTTATACCAACTGATTTTGAAATTATACCTGAAATTGTAGAAATTATACCATCTGTTTTGGTTATCGTACCAGCAAATAACGTTATTATAATTTTATACAGTGAAATTAGACATTTATACCAACTGGTTTTGAAATTATACCAGAAATTGTGGAAATTATACCAACTGTTGACGTAATTATACCAATAGAATTGTACATTATACCAGTTGGTATAATAATGATAACAATTGATATAATTAGAATAACGGTTGGTATAATAATCAAAGCAGTTGGTTAATTAACGTTATTATAATTTTATACAGCGAAATTGGACATTTATACCAACTAATTTTGAAATTATACCAAAATTGTAGACTATCTGTTTTGCTTATCGTACCAATAAATAACGTTATTATAATTTATACATCGAAATTGGACATATATACCAACTAATTTTTAAATTATACCAGAAATTGTAGAAATTATACCGATTGTTGTCATAATACCAACAGAATTGTACACTATACCATTGGTATAATAATGATAACACTTGGTATAATTAGAATAATAGTTGGTATAATAATCAAATCAGTTGGTATGATGTCCAATTTAATTTCAGGAAAGGATATTTTCGTCCGTTCACTTTTTGGGTATTAATTACACAACTTTTTCGCAGATGGGTACTGAAAAGGAAGATTTTTTGCTTGGGGTACTGATAAGGAAGTGTAAAACTCGAAAGGCGGGAATTTACCCATAAATAAATAGGCATTAAATGATTAAAAAACAAGGATTTAATACTACCATTAATCTACCGACATGATAGTGATTGATTACTGATTATTTTATATTACGCACCAAACTTTAAATGTCTCTCTAACTACTCCGTTGATGAAGCAAAGCAACGACATACATAGCATACTTCTGTATTGTTACATAATTAAAACATTACGAAATTATTGCAAGTAACTGAATGCATCACAATTATAGGGATTGCAAACAATAATTCGTATTCATTGGCTCCTCAAGCTTGGCACTATAGTTACGTAAACGCGTAATTGTAAAATTGTTATGATCATAAGGTAGTAAATCAATAATTCTTGCCCATCAATCAACCACATGCCACGAAAAAACAGTCGGCGAATACAAAATTTTTCGCAGCCCACAAGCACAATGAGGTAATGAGGAGAGATGCCAAGAACTTACAAACTATACATATTATATCCCAATCCAAGATCGTCGAGAGTTGGATATATTTAGCCACTACCACGTTTAAAGTGCTCTTTTATGAATCTATTAGCATATGAAGAAGGGTACTTATCTCTTATGTATGCTCTGAGGCATTTCTGGTAAGAGAAGTCGATCCATCCTCCGTCCTTTCTTACCACAAAGAGGCATCTTGAATTCTTGAACTGAGGATGCCTATCAACCTTCATGGAAAAAATCATAGAGAAAAAAGCATTAAATCTGTTTCAAAGGAGCAGTGTCAGTGTGTATGTTTACGTTACAATAGAGACAGACAGACTATGAATTGTTTTGTGACATTTGAGACGAACAACTAAGATTAGGACAAGAAAATTAAAGCAAGCAGCCCACCATAATGGAATCAAGTCCACACCCTATCTTGTCTTCAGAGCGAGGATGATGCACAAGAAGCTTATCTATTACAGCTTTCTCATCTTCAGGTGTAAGACGCCCACCATCCACGTACCTTGGCAGAAAGAACAACAGAGCTTAAGTTCATTACATGGTTTCTCTCTTCGAATTCAAGAACTCAATCAATCTAGCACAAAGCCTCTAAAGGCTGGATTTTTTTCCTATTTCATCACAGCCCACACAAGCATACAAAGTACGATGACTATCTGTCGAAATTCCACCAACAAGAATCGTAGGTTTGAATGGAAGTTCAGCCACACACACCTCACCTGTTTGAATGGAGTATCTCCTTGGCGAGGCATATAATGGGCTCGATGTCTTGAAGAATCTCAGCTTCCTTATCTTTCCAGCTCCGATAATCGGCGTCGTACCATTTCGTCGATTGCTTATCGTAAGTTGTTTTCGAGGAGGAAAATATCTGATTGAGGGTGGGCAGTTTCGCAGCTTCAGAATCAGCTGATGAGTTGCTGCTGTTAATAATACCACTGCTGCGTAAAAGCCTTTGAGCGAGTGGAATAGAAGTTGTTTCTCGGTGGTGGTGGTGGTGGAGAAGACATCGTCGGACGAAAGGCGCGCTTCTCTGTAGCAGAAGTGGAGCAGAAGCCATTGAAAGGATGCTGGTTAACAGTTCAGTAAGAAAAGAAAATGGTAAAGCTTAGATTTTTAGAACTTTCACTTATAATTCCTATTTGCAAACTTTCTATCACTTAACTCCCGACTTAGAGAAATATATCAGTTAACTCTCTATTTACAGTTTGCACTACATTATTAAGTACGCTGTACCTTTCTATGTTTCCATTGTGTACCAACTACGTTGATATAGTGTAACTAAATGTATTGTTACAACGTACCTATTCTTTTTCCAGAAATATACCCGATCCGCCAGCAGGTACACCGTACAAATACATTTAGGTACACTATATCAATATATTTTGGTACACAATACAAACATAGTAAGGTACATCGTGACTGAAGAAATTGGTACAAACAGTAAATCGGGGAGTCAAGTGATATATTTTTCTGACAATGGAGTTATGTGATAGAAAGTTTGCTTCATAGGAATTTAACTGATGTTTCACCAGATTTTTTTTTTCTGTTTTCCCATAGTTAAATACTTTCTTCTCTAAAATTAGACAGCCCAACAACGTTCCCTTAAGTTTGGGTTTCCTCTTAATTGAATCAAAGCCCAACATTTCTATTTCCGCACACTGTTATTTCTCGAGGTGATTATCAGTTTTAACATTATCTGTGTTCCGTGCTACATAGTTTGAATTGAACTGTAGAAATCAGAGGTTTGATTTCTGAAATGCTGTAATTTTTCAGGCATTCGAAATATATGAATATGGAAAGACGGTTCTCTATCTGCTTCTTTTTTTTTTTTTCTTTCAATTTATTTTATATGATCCACTGAGCAATAGTAGAGTGAGCACATACTCGAGGGAAGTCTACAATACATCGACGCTGATAAAGAACTTGATATGAAGAACACGCCAAAATATTAAATCCAATCAATTAAAAACGTTCCTGAATATATGTTCGGTAGTATTCAGTACGGTGGTGGGTAAACTCCGGCGTTTGTGGGCGGCGGCGGATAAGCTCCGGCGGGATACTGCGGCGGTGCTTGGCCTGTCGGAGTAGGATATGTTGACTGGCCTGTGTTAGATAATAAAAACAGCTTTAGGTAATCGACCTAGTTAAAAAAAACATAAAAATTAGATCTTGACTTATTTTCTAAGTTCATCTATGCTCTAATTTCAGATCTTCGCTTTCTAAATATTACATCTTCAGATCAACAGATATGATGTAGGCTAAGTATCTCCAGATTATCATGAGGAAGGAAGCATCGATCAAAGAATAAACCTTTACCTATTGGATAACCACTTGGCATCTGAGTATTCTGTGGAGGGTAGCCCGCCGGCGGAGGCTGATAAACCGGCGACGGCTGAGTCGAAACAAAACTGGGGTTTTGATTCATCCCTGGGTTCAACGGATAATTCCCCGCCGGTGTCTGAGCATAGGGATTGTTGGCGGTGGAGAAGGGTGGAAAAGGAGGCGGCGGTGCCGCCGAGGTCGGTGGAGGATACCCAGCTGAGGACGGTGGTGGGTTCGCCGGAAACCCCGGCGTTGGAGGGTAGGGATAATTGTATGTATTGTTGAGGTATGTTGGCGGCGGCGGCGGTGGACTGTAATAAGGGTTTATTGGAGGAGCTGCGTAGGGGATTCCGGCGGTGGTTGGGGGCGGTGCTTGGCCGCCGTAGGGCAGAACGTTCGACATAGCTGCGCTTGTTGTAAGGGTTTGAGGCGGCGGAGGTGTAGGCTGAGGGTGGTTTCCGGCGTAAAGAGGTGCTCCGACCATGTTTGAGATTGAGATGAATGAGATATCAGAGATGTGAATAGCAGAGCAGTGTTTATCTGCTTTTGTCAACGATATCATTAGTTCAGTTCTATTTTAATAGGAACATACGACACGCATTCGTTGTATTACAACGTTGACTTTGAAATTTCATTCATACAATACAGCTGACGATGTACTGCTTTACTTTGTTTCAGCGTAAAGACTTTGAACAAGTCAATTTGAAGATTATGCAGTTTATAACTTTATATATTCTCTGTTTCCAAACGAATGAAACCATGTCCTTAACATATGATGATGATGAAAGTGGGATCTGTTGTAATATTTGGACGGTCACGATTTGTCCATGTATATAGCTACACGGCTGATTCTGGTTCGTCCACGTAACATAGCTACACGACTGATTTTGGTTCGTCTGAGTTCTGATTCATCCACGTGTCTAGATACACGGCTATTTTTGATCTATCCGAGCATAAAACATTTAGCTTAAATAGGCTAGCTATACTATAAGTCATTGTAAATCATCGAGAATAATAACGTCTTCTTATATTAGCAAAAGAATATAGTATATCCAAGTGTTGCGAGAAAAATATTCGGGAGTTTATGAGTCTCCTATTGTAAGAGAGATAGAGTTAGTTTTCTCCTTACAGTAGAGAGTTGTAACTCATAAATTACCTACAATAAAATATCCTTACCTTGTCTGTGGTTTTTACCCCGAGTTTGAGGTTTTTCACGTAAATTCCCGGTGTCTCTCTTATTTTTGTAGTGTCCATTTTACAACAGGATCTATATGAGAGTTAACTTATCTTGCACTTTATGCTATTATATACACCAAAAAGAAAGGCCTATTATTAGGCACAAAAATGCATGCAAAGAATGAGGGACACCAGAAAAAAGCTCAATTTGCATGAAAATCTTCAAAGAAAAACTAATAATGAATCTCTAAATGGGCGTCGAACTAATGGGCCGTTAAACGGGCTTTAATTAGTTTGAACATGATAAATTTTAGGCCCATTAACCCAATAAAGTACATAAACCCTGACCTGACATCTCAGGTAGGAGGGTTTAAACTTTTTCAGTTCCCACCGACGATGTCTGAAGCAATTGGGGAAGTAATTATCGCTTCGTCTCCGACGGACGACGGCGTCAGCTGCTGGGACCTCCACGATGGGGCTGAGAGCCACCGTTTCAAGCCCTGCGCTTCTCCTTCGCACGGTCTTACCTCCGTCGGCGGAAGGTTCTTAGCCTCTTCACAGCTCCGAAGCAGAAATTCGAACTCTACGGCTTCGTCTGGGTCGATTTTTTACTGGTCCTGGAACAAGGTAATTCTTACCCATTGCCGTTAATGTCGAATTTCCTACTTTTTCTTAAAAGAAAAATATTATGAAATTTCAGCTTAAGTTACAGTTTTTATTAAGTTATGTGATTTCCATGTCAAAGCTCCTTCTTTTGCATGGTCAGTTGTGTTCCTTTGAGATTTTTGTAAGCTTCGCCGTAGCATATATTAGTTTTTATTAATATATTCTTCTACTACAGAGTTCATGATTGGTAGTGATCTCAAGCTAATTCGAATTTAATGGAGGAATATTTTAAGGGGATCTTTTTCGTATATTAACAGCCTCAGGTTGAAGTAAGGAGCTTCCCTGCAGAAGCAATAAATCCTCTTGTGTCGAACAGTCAAGGAACTTATATTGCAGGGGGCGGTGTTTCGGGGGATATATATTTTTGGGAGGTGAATTATTCTCCTTAATTATTTTTATCTAAAATTTAGTTCCAAATTAATTTGAATTGAAAAAATTCCTGTTCTTTTGGGAAGTTTAGGTTGCTACTGGAAGGTTGCTTACGAAGTGGCGTGCGCATTATAGGGCTGTCACTTGCTTGTTATTTAACGACGATCAATCCCTTTTGATCTCAGGGTCCGAGGATGGCGGCGTTCGTGTTTGGTCACTTTTCTTGTACGTTTCCACTATTTTTTCTGTGTGTGTGTCTTTTTTTAAGCTAAGTTGTGTTTTTTTGCTTCTATGAATGTAATATGGTTGTGAAATATCCTTGGCAGAATGTTTGATGATGCAAGAAAGGAAGATGCAAAGCAACTGTTTGAGCACAGTTTTGAAGGGCACACTTTGAAAGTTACTGATATCAAAATGGGCTATTGTCGAAGTAATGCAATCATTGTCTCAGCTTCTGAGGATCGAACGTGCAAGGTTTGATGAATCAGTCCACAGAATTTTCAATTTACTCTTTCGATTTCTCTTGATTCTAATTTTATATGATGGGAACGAACGTTGTGTTGTGACCCAAACGTGATAAAAATCTGGGATTTTTTCACCAGGTTTGGAGTTTATTTAAAGGGAAGATATTAAGGGATGTCGTCTTTCCCACAATAATCAATTCGATCTCCCTCGACCCTTCAGAGCACGTGTTCTACACTGGTGGCAAAGATGGTAAGATTTATATAGTGGGATTAAATGCCCAAGTCAATGCCAGCAGCAGTTATGGCTTACACATAATTGACGTCTTGTCAGCGCAAAGGTCAATAATACTTTTCTATTATATTTGAATATCTTTCTTGCCCATTTACTTTTTCGTTTTTTTGGCCCTTTCTTGCATTCTAATTGCAAAAAAAAAATAAAAAATTCCATCTTTAATCTGTGCTTAAACAGCAGAGCAGTGACGTGCTTGACCTCTTCCAACGATGGATTCCTATTAATCTCTGGTTCAGAAGATGGGATGGTTAGAATATGGGATACTAGAACCAAGAACATTGTTCGCGTTCTTAAACATGGGAAAGGTAATAATTCAAAGGTTTCTTTACAAGAGATGAAACTTGTTAACCAATTAGGACTTGTACGTTTTGAAAGTTGTTAAAATCTTTGGGTGTGTTGACTTCGGTCAAATAATCTATATAAAAGATCGTCTCTCTTTTTACAGGTCCCGTTAATAATTTGGCCGCCTTAAGGCAGTCTCAGCTTTCAAATCCTCGGGCATCTTTGAGTTCCAACCCTTTAAGGAGGCATAGCTTTAACTTACCACCGCCGCTCGAAAAATTTGCAAACTCACCTGACGAAAACGCCTTTGTGAAGGCCTTCATTGGTCATAGTTCTGATTCTGACCATCTCTTAGGTCGGTCGTACGTAAGCGTTCAGACAATGGAGGCTCAAATAAGAGAGCTTCAGGTTGGTAGAATCTACTAGACTTTTTTCTAGGGGTGTTCATTCGGTAAAAACCGAAACGAACCGAAAATTCTGTCACCGAAAATTTCGATTGTTTATTTTAAGAACCGAAACCGAATTTTTTCGGTTCGGTTTTGGTTACCGACCGAAAAACCGAAATTAAAAAATAAATTTGGGGAAAAAGTAATATTTTAATACCAAAACCGAATTAATTTATATATATTAATTAATTTATTAAATATATAGAAAAATAATATTTTAATACCAAACTGAATTAATTTATAGATATAGTAATTAATATATTAAATATATATTTTAATTAATTTATTAAATTTCGGTTTTTTTCGGTTTTTCGGTTAACGGAATTACCGAACCGAAAAAACTGAAAATTTCGGTTCCCGAACCGAAAACCTCGGTTCGGTTCATGCCGAATTATCGGTTTTCGGTTCGGTAATTCGGTTAAACCGACTTTTGAACACCCCTACTTTTTTCCCATAAACTAACATCAAATTTTCTTGCCTTTTTGGTTTATGTTATTATTGCACACAGCAACAAGGTTCATCTGCTGCTGCTCAAATGGAAGTGGAAAGGCTTAGAAGCGAACAAGAAAGATCTGTTCGGACGGCTCAACAATTTAAAGAGATGTACGAATTCTGCATCAATGAGTTTTTCGATAGCGTCGAGAAGTGAAAGGGGGTGTTATTTTAGTTAACACTCAAGCTCCTTGTGACTAATTACACCATGTTTTAATATTATTACATGATTAGAGAAGGGTTGAATTTTTGGTTCTTTGCCTCGCCCAAGACTGGAATTTTCGGTATTACGAGACCCATAACTTAGTTGAGATAAATTGAGAAGGTTTCCATGTCATAATTCATCTTCAAGTTCGGAATAAAGCGCTCAAAGGTATCATATATTAGTTCGTGCTATAATGCCCAATAGTGTGTTTTCTGCTATACAAATCCTCTAAGAATTGCGCAGTTATATTCATTCAATACATTGTTGTCTAAATAAAGTTGGGCAGGCGATCAACAGAATTAATATTTACTTGATGTCGTCCGAATATAATATGTTACCCTCGGGAATTACATACCCTGTGATAAAATACCCGACCCGTCTCAACTAGCATAACCACCCCATTTAAAGAATAACATCTATCCTTCGGTCCCTCGGGTCAACCCGAATACCCCGGGAAGGAGGATCCAGGACAGCCACGGAGAGCCCACGTCAGAAGCACCTCAAGGACCTTCGAGTGTCCCTAGGCCCCGGGGACAAATAACGAGACCCTACAGCAAAGAGATTAATAGCACCTCGGGTGATTATCCCGAGGCCTGGGACTAGTGCAGGAGACTCTCTAGCCAAGGGATCGGTAATCCCTCGATCATTATCCCGAGGCCCGAGGGCAATGCGCATCTTGGAGACTTTGGCCTCCTCCCATAAGAAACTGCCACGATCTTCACTCCGTGGCGTCAGTAGAATAGGCGACAAGTAACTGCCCATAACGGAAGCCATCACGAAGACGTGCTATCGTGGGTAGGTAATGGTCGAGCCCGAGAAAAACGGTAAAGGGGTAAAACTGCTCAAAAACCGCCCCAACTCAAATCCTTATAAATATTGCATGCCTCGTCCGAAACAGGTATCGGTTTCTTACGTGTCCTACCGTTACTCTGCTAAATTTATCACTCACGCACACACTTGAACACACCATTTTTATGCTGCTTCACGCCTGGAACATGGAAAATACCCTCTTGACTTAGGCAAGAGGGCAAACGACCCCCAAACTTTACCCTGTTTTCAAGTCTCCAGGCAGCATTCGCGGCGGAATTAAGGTGGGAAACGCTCGTTAGCCGTCCAACGCGGTAGATCCATTTTTCGGCGGCATCAACTTGGCGCCGTCTGTGGGAAACTCTAGTTTCTCTCAAAGTAGAAATTCAGTATGGTGGTTGTCGAAAATGATCACACACCGCCGCCCGACGGCAATGGGCCGAACCCCATTGATCCTGCCGCGATGTTCGCTGCGGTTATGCAAGAGATGCGGAGGATCGGCGCTGATGTTGGAGTTCTGATGGCCGAAAGGAACCAGAGAGGTAACAGGCCCAGGCAAAACAGAAGACGCGATGCTGGACGGGAAGATGGCCAGCGCGAGGCAGAGGGAGAGCATGACGCCGAATTAGGGAACGGAGAACGCAGCGACGATGACCATACCCTAGCCTCGATGCAGAGGAGAGCCCGAGCCGACAGAAGAAGACGCGCGGACCAAGAACGCGTTGACCAACAAACGGCCGACTTAGAAAGAATGAGAGAGGAGATTCGCCAACTTCAGAATCTCGCAAACCCGCCAGAAGCTCCCATCCTCCCTCGCGCCTCGCCCTTTTCGCCCGAGGTTCTCGCGGCTCCATTGTCCGAGCACTTCTGATCTTTCGAGATGGGAAAGTACGACGGTTCTGGACCCCTCGAGGACCACTTGGCCGCTTTTGAAGGCAACGCGGCATTATACCAGCTAAGAGACCCCGTGAAATGCCGACTCTTTGTGACTACTTTGACGAGAGGAGCTCAACAATGGTTCACTTTGTTGCCGCCTGGAGGAGTCAGAAGTTTCCACGATCTCACCAGCCACTTTTTGAAGGACTGCTCGAGCAACAGAAGGCGGCCCTCATCGGCAGTAAAGCTGTTAAACATAAAACAGGCTGACAGAGAGAGCTTAAGAGACTATCTTCGACGTTTCAATCAAGTGAAAATGGAGGTCCCCAATATCGCACCCGAATTGCTTATCGGGGCATTTCACCACGGCATGAGAGATGGGGATTTATTCAGATCGCTAGTGAAGAAATATCCAACCACAATGGAGGAGTTGATAACTCGGGTGGAAAAGTACGTTCGGGTTGAAGAGTCGCAGGCCCGAGAACCTGAGGACAGGAAGCGCAAGAGTCCTCCTCGAGAACGTCGAAAGAGCCCACCGAGAAATCAAGACTGCAGAATATTCCCTCGAAGGGATGATCACCCTTACCCGGTATCAGCACTTCCACGAGCGGACTACCCGAAGCTGCGGGTGAACAAACTTCGGGCGTTAGAAATATGCGAGGTGAACGATTTCCTCCGCCGACCCCCTTACATCGATGGCAACCCGAGGAGACCAGTATCTGACACTTACTGCAATTATCACCACGAATATGGACATACCACAGAGGAATGTTTTCAGCTAAATCGAGAGTTAGAAAAGTTAATCGCAACCAACCCCGAGGCTCGAGCCAAGCTTGCTGGGGAAGAGGGTGGCGTCGGGACCAGGCCCAGATATCCTGGGGCGGGGAATCGGTTTAACACCCGACAAGACCGCCAACCTCACAATCAGAGAGAAGCACCCAAGAGGACACCAGAAAGAGACGACAGACGAGGCCCGAGGCCAGCAGGGAACGACACTCAAAGGAATCAGGACAATAGAGACACGGGGCGGCGGAGATCACCAGAAAGAACTGCACCCCGACATATCAACATAATCTCGGGGGGACCTACAGGAGGAGATTCCAATCGGGCAAGGAAGGCCGGGGTTCGCCGATTGGAAAACTTTGAAATCAAAACAGGAAGTAAGCGGTCGGGACCTACCATCAGCTTTGGTCCCGAGGATTTTCATGGAGGCGACGACTCTCATGAGGACGCCCTAGTCATTCGAGCTGAGGTGGCCAACCATGACGTTGGCAAGGTATTCGTCGATAACGAAAGCTCTGTCAACATAATATACAAAAAGGCCCTCGATCAAATGGACTTGGGAGCATACTCTATGGACAAGGTGGAAACGGCTCTGTTTGGCTTCACAGGACACTGCATCGAGGCAGTGGGAATCCTGCATCTCCCACTCACCCTCGGGGAAGGTGACACCCGAAAAACGCGAATTGCGCAATTCATGGTCATCAACGGAACGAGCCCATACAACATCATCCTCGGGAGACCTGCCCTGACCTCTTTCATGGCCATCGCTTCGGCTCTACTCCAGAAGATAAAATTCCACGTAGGGGACAAGGTTGGGGAAGTTTTAGGAGATCGCAAGATGGCCAGAAAATGCTACGTGGAAGAGGTCTGCGTAGAAATCAAGTCCTCCCGGACCCGAAGGGAGGATCATCCGAGAGGAAGAGAAACGTTATACACCATCAGAATAACTAAAATGGAAGACAAGGAAGAAGAAACTGAGGAAATAATAATCAACCCGCCGGAGGGAACAATCAAGATCTCCAAGGGTTTATCTCGAGACCTCAAGGAGGACTTGATCGGATTACTAAAAAGGAATAAGGATGTATTCGCATGGACGTCTACGGACATGGTGGGCATAGACCGGTAAATCATCGAACACAAGCTGAATGTCTCTCGAACCACCCGACCCATTTTCCAAAAGAGGAGACATCTCAACGCAGAGAAAGACGCCGAGGCACGACGCTAGGTCGAGGAACTTCTTGAAGCAGGCCACATTCGGGAGGTCCAGTTTCCTACATGGCTTTCTAACGTGGTCTTGGTTTCGAAATCTTCGGGTAAGTGGCGCATGTGTGTGGACTTTCGGAACCTAAACGAGGCATGCCCGAAAGATTGTTACCCTTTACCACGCATAGATCAGCTGGTGGATTCCACCTCGGGACACGAGCTACTTTGCTTCCTCGATGCCTTCCAAGGGTACAACCAGATTCTACTCGCCAAGGAAGATCAAGAGAAGACAAGCTTCATAACCGCCGGAGGGACCTACTGTTACACTGTCATGCCCTTCGGATTGAAGAACGCTGGTGCAACTTACCAGAGGCTGATGGACAAAGTCTTCAAGGACCAGATCGGGAGAAATGTAGAGGTCTATGTTGACGACATTTTGATTAAGTCTCGAGAGCAAAGCTGCTTCTTAGCCGATGTTCAAGAAACACTTTCGACCGCTCAAAGATATAACCTGAAGATGAACCCCGGCAAGTGCACCTTTGGAGTCAGTTCGGGAAAGTTCTTAGGGTACATGGTAACAAGGAGAGGAATCGAGGCCAACCCAGACAAGATTAAGGCCTTGATGGATATGACGTCCCCTCGGAGTCTAAATGAGGTTCAGAGACTGACAGGAACGATCACAGCCCTCTCACGATTCATTTCCCGATCCGCCGACCGTAGCTTACCTTTCTTCAAGGTGTTGCGCAAGGTCCAAAACTTTGAATGGACACCCGAGTGCGAGAAGGCCTTCCAAGATTTGAAGGAATATTTGATGAAGTTGCCTGTGCTTAATAAACCACTGCCCGGGGAGGAATTGACAGTCTATCTGGCAGCGTCCCCTCGGGCAATAAGCCCTGTGTTGGTTCGGGAAGAGGAAAGACTACAGATACCTATCTACTTTGTAAGTCACATCCTGAAGGGTGCCGAGACAAGGTACACGAACTCTGAGAAACTATTGCTAGCCCTGCTTATTATGGCCAGGAAGCTGAGACCCTATTTTCTGTCACACCCCATTGTGGTGCTAACAAACCACCCGATTGGGAAAATCGCCACTCGCCCAGACATCTCGGGCAGAGTAGTCAAGTGGTCAACGGAGTTGGGAGAATACGACATCCAATTCAAGCCTCGAGCCGCAAGCAAAGCACAGGCATTGGATGACTTCATGGTGGAAATGGTCGGAGATGGTCCCGAGGAGATATGGAAGATGTTTGTGGATGGTTCTTCATGCAGCTCAGGGAATGGAGTCGGGATACTCCTCATATACCTTGGGGAGAGGAGACCAACCTGGCCATCAGCTTGAATTACAAGGCATCAAACAACGAGACAGAGTATGAGGCGCTACTTGGTGGACTTCGAGCAGCAAGGAGAATGGGAATCACGCGCTTGGTGGTACACTCGGACCCTCAACTCGTAGTTCAACAGTTGGAAGGAAACTTTGCCATCAAGGGACAAAATTTAGAGAAGTACGCCAAGCCATTTGAGGAGATCAAGGGAAGCTTCGAAGAACTCCAGATTGTTTTAATCACCCGAGCCCAGAACGAGAAGGCAGACCAAATAGCTAAGTGGGCCAGCGCCATCGGACCACTCGAGGAAAAAGGAAGAGTCCTAACCATCTGGCAGGTCGAAGACCAAAATGTGCCCGACCCAAATATAGCTCGAGAAGATTGGAGGTACGAGATTTACCAGTACCTACGTCACAAACTTTTTCCCGAGGATAAAGCCTTAGCTCGGAAACTCCTACGAAGGACTCAGCGTTTTACCTTGATCGATACGACACTGTTCAAAAGATCTTTCGCCGGACCTCTCCTTCGATGCGTTTCTAAGGAAGAGGGGGAATATGTCCTTCGAGAAATTCACGAGAGAATCTGCGGGAGCCACATCGGGAGTCGGGCGCTGGTGAGAAAGGCACTCCTCGCAGGATTCTTCTGGTCAACAATGAAGGGGGACGCCATGAAAACAGTCCGAAGTTGTCTTAGTTGTCAGAAACACGCAAGCCTGCAAAGAATGCCCGCCGAAGCCATGAATTCGGTGACATTCCCATGCCCTTTCGATCAATGGGGACTCGATATCGTCCGACCATTCTCCGAGAATGTTGCTCAAAAGAAGTTTTTGCTGGTAGCTGTGACTACTTCTCGAAGTGGGTTGAAGCCGAGGCCATGGCCAAGATCACCGAGGCAGCCATCACAGCATTCATCTGGAAAAATATCATCTGCCGCTATGGGATATCGAGGAGACTGGTATCTGATAATGGAAGGCAATTCAGTGGAAAAAAGCTAAAGGAGTGGTGCGACGAACTCGGAATAGAACAAATCTTCACCTCGGTAGCATATCCTCAATGTAACGGCCAAGTGGAGGTGACCAATCGCACCATCGTACAAGGATTGAAGACCCGACTTGAGGGGCTCGAGAAATCGTGGTTCAACGAACTTCAAAGTGTCCTCTGGTCATACCGAACTACGCCTCGGGAGGGAACCAATGAGACCGCTTTCAGCCTGATCTATGGGAGCGAAGCAGTGCTGCCCGCGGAAATCGGTATGGAGAGTGTCCGACTCCTCACTTACCCCGAAGACAATGATCAACTCCGCGCCGAAGACCTCGACCTGATCGAGGAAGGAAGAGAGAGAGCCGCCATCCGGATGACCGCTTACCAGAGGAGAATGACTAAATCCTACAATCGCCGAGTTCGAGGCAAGAAGTATGAGGAAGGGGACTTAGTGATGAAAGAGATCCTAAACCAAGAGGGAAGAAAGAAGCTACAGCCTAAGTTTGAAGGACCTTATCGTGTCATCAAGAAAGTAGGAGAAGCCTCATATTATCTTGAGGACGCCAGTGGAAAACAGCTCGATCGCCCGTGGAACGCCCGCAAACTGCGGAAGTATTATCCCTAGTGGGGGGTACCCTCATTATGCATTTGTTTCCTTTGATTCTTATACATTACCTTTCTAGTTTGCTTATATCGCTTTGAGATGTAAGCTATACCAAGTTATTTAATGAAATTTGTTTTCTTTCTGTACGAGGAACGTTCGAGCGATAACTTAAAGTACTAAAAGACATGAAGACCCGGGTAGAAGACTTTCCTAAGAAGACAAACACTTCAGAACCCTCGGGACTATCTTCCCTCAGGTCATCTCCTATGTGCACACTAAAATCCCTCTACGAGAGGCTGAGATATTCCTTCCCCAAGGGGAAGTGAGATTTTTTGCGCACACTGCTATCCCTCTACGCGAAGCAGCGCCACCTCTATATAAGCTAGAGGCAAAGAAGGCCCCTCGGGGCAAAAACCCCTCGGGTAATATAAACTGCGCACACTGATATCCCTCTACGAGAGGCTGAGACATTCCCTAAGGGGAGAATATTTTTGCGCACACTGATATCCCTCTACGCGAGGCAGCGCCACCTCTATATAAGCTAGATGCAAAGAAGGCCCCTCGGGACAACAACCCCTCGGGTTATATAAACTGCGCACACTGATATCCCTCTACGAGAGGCTGAGACATTCCCTAAGGGGAGAATATTTTTGCGCACACTGATATCCCTCTACGCGAGGCAGCGCCACCTCTATATAAGCTAGAGGCAAAGAAGGCCCCTCGGGACACAACCCCTCGGGTAATATAACCCGCACACATCGATATCCCTCTACACGAGGCAGAGCCACCTGAAGATAGATTAGAGGCCAAGAAATATTCCATGAGATCGCCAAGGCTCTCCTTGGATCGGGGGGACGCCCTCGGCCCGAGGCAGGAGACCTCAATCACCCCGTAATCGCAAAATACAAATTGGACGAGGTGGACGCAGAGCAATCATGCAGGGGGCAACGTTCAGGTAACTTAAAAAATCCTTTATTTATTTAACTACTGCAAAATTTACAGCAGATAGGAAAGTCAAAAAGCAAAACATGAACGGAAAGCAAGGAATAACAAGGACTAAAAGCCAGACTCTAAAGAGAATCGTCCAACTAATCCTTCTCGGCTGGACCGTCTCCTCGAGAGGCATCGCTACTTTCGCCCAACTCGAACTCATCCCAAAGACTTTTCCCCTTTGCCGCCTCAGGATTTAGGAAGCCGAAGGGATGTGCACTTTCTGGAAAGCCATTTGCTCTAATCTGAGACAAGCACCCCTGAAACCCGAAGTTGAAGTACATGGTGGCCGCCTCGGACACCTTCTCCACAGGAACCAACTTAGGACTGGGCTGATATTCTCGACTGCGACGGATTTCCCGCTCCGAGTGAAGCTCTTGGCGAAGTTTGCCGACCTCAAACTGAGCCTTGGCCAGTTGATCTTTCAAGCGACCCACCTCTTGGGCTTCTTCACTGACCCGCATAGTCATCTCCACATTGCAAGATCGCGCCGATTCAGTCATTTTCTGCTGAAGGCGATATCGCCGCACCCCCTCACAGGACAAGGAATAAACCTGAAGACAAAAGGAAGCAATCAAAACGAATACTCAATCAAGGATGGGAAAAGCTAAATCTACCTGGCTCAGAGACAAGGCCCACTCCTTCCAGAAACTACCATCAGACAGTTCCTTGGCAAAATCCTTCTCTGCAGGAGTAAGGAAGTTCATCATATAAGATAAAGAAGATTCCCCATCTTTTTCCAACAGGAAAGGGGGTGAAGAGCGGGTCGGGATGAAGAAGGACCCTCGCGAAAAGAAACAGGAGGCGTAGGAGGCGATGGCTTTACCCGTTTAGGTCGCCCCATCTCATGGCATGGAGTCGACGCCTCACCTTCGGGAACATCTACTGAAGGCTCACCACACTCCCTACTCGCGCGTACTGAGGCACCTCTAGTACGAATGGCCAGAACGGCCAGAACACCCGAACCATCGCTTACTGAAGAAAAAGAAACAGTCAAGGAAGAAAGAGCTAATGAATGAAAGGAAGAGCATACCTAGAACACGAGGAGAAGCAGCCGCCCCAGCAGGAACGTCAGACACCAACTCCTTCACAGAGAAGCTTCAGCCATCGACCCGATCCATGAACGCCCGTATGAGGTCGGGGTTATTACCCGAGACCTGAAAATGATCTTGCCACTGAAGTAAGGAGAACCGGCAATCTCGGTGCTGGGGCGAAGGGCGTACGAAGAAGAACTTGTTCATCCATCCCTTAGTAGCATTGAAATTGTCGTGAAAGACGTCAGTAGGGGCACAAAAACAAACTTGCCAACATCTCTCTCGCACACACGGAAGAAATTAAGGATCAGTTCAGTGGTAAGAGGAAAACTAAGTCTGCGGGCGACGGCAGCTAGAGCCAGGAGCAGGCTACAAGAGTTAGGAAATATCTGGCCAGGGAAATGCCTAAGGCTTCACAAAGGTCAAGAAGGAAAAAGGGTATAAGGAACCTCAGCCCCATATCTATTTGGTCAGTGAAGAATGCCAAGAAGCCAGTAGGGGGCGAAGACGCTACTTACAAAGGACTGGGTAGCTGAACCTCATAGTCGGAAGGACTTCTGGCCTTCTCAAGGTATTCCCTGAGCAACGGGGGGCTGAGGGTTGACACCTTTATTTGATACCACGGGAAGTTCACCTTGGATCGAGCCTGCTCCGCTTCAGCGGACCACCTGGCTAAGTTCTTACGATAACTTTTATCCTCATCATCTCCTCGAGGGATCGGCGACTTCACGCTGGAAGCCGGGTCGGGCTTTATGCCCGAATCAAAGCGGAGACTTGAAGAACCACCAAAATCGAAAGGAACATGCTCTGTCTTAGGAAAACAAGCAGCAACACGTTTACCCTTGGAGAGGAAGAGGAAGCCATGAGAGCTTAAAAAATCACGGAGCACAAATACGGGGTTATAAGAGCGGAAACAAGAAAGCGATGAAATGAAAGCAAGAGAGCTCATATATTTATAGAGAGTGGTCAGACTTGAGAGGGAAGCCAGCTGGTTTAAAGTTAAAACGACTAGATTTGACTCAATCCACGATTTTCTTGGGATTTCTCACCGACTCTCCGGGCAGACCTGGTTCCGAGATAGCCGTTGCTAAATTAGCGGATGCACCACCTCAGGAGAATACGGGAATGTTTGGGCCAGATTCGCAATTTTTTAGGAAGGACGGATGACCCAGTCGAAACATCCCTCAACCACAGTACCTCGGGATATCACGCCCCTCGAGACGAATAACCGGAAGTGGCACCATGCTCGGGTTCTTTCACCGAGGACCGGGTGACCTTTGTTTAATCCCTTAGGGGGCAATTGCCGGAAAACTCGCCCCTAGCCAGACGCACTCAATGCCCCCGGGATATGAGGTATTAAAAATGGAATAATGCCATTATGGTCGGGCAAGATGACCCGAGACAACATACTTCAGTAACGGAAAGATGAAGGTAGAAAAGCAGAAACGTACAAAGGAAACACAGGAAACAACATAAAGAAAATAAGCAATTCAAGTGAAGGAAGAGAAAGGAGCCCGAGGGCGTTGCATTCAGATATTATGCCCCAAGGGGCTATGTACAAACATAGAGGAAAACATATATATATATATATATATATATATATATATATTTGGGTTCATTACAGTCATCCCAAAAAGAAAAAGAAAAGAGAACACTCAAGCGGCCGAACCGGCCTGACCTTCACCCCCAGCCACGTCCCTGGGTCTCTCCACCTCGACCTCTTCCATCTGATCCTCATCCCCAGCATGCTCCTTATGAACTTATTCACCTACAGGCTCCTCAGGCACCCCAGTCTCCTCGGCCTCCTCCTGGATACCATCCCCCGAAGCACCCCGTACCTTCTCGAGCGCAGGTTCAACAACACTCGCCAATCTTGGTGGCGGAATAGGCGTCCTCGAGGGACCGCTCTCATCGCATGGCTCGTGCAGGTAGCCCTCATTGGGGGTCTCCTTCAGGGTTTGAAGGGCGTCAAGGAACTCAAAGGGGTGGTCGGCCTGGCTATATCCAAGCGCTCGAAGATGGGAAACGCAACCATAGAAGCCCCACTTGAAGTAGGTCTTCATCTCCTTCAGGTGGTTGCGCCTGGGGATATAATTCTGCTCCAGGTCCTTTTCCCAATCCTTCCGCTCATTGACCCGAGCCACCTCCGATCTAGAGAGATGACGTTGAAGTTCAGCGGCATCCTCTTGAAGCTTCTTCTCCCGAGCCTTGGCCTCGACTACCTCTTGCTCCAATTCCTCTACCCTCTTGCGAAAATCAACTTCAGCTTGGGATAACGCTCTATTCCGCTCGGCAAGTCGGGAGACACGCTTCATGGCCTTAGTCCCCAGAGAGAGTGACTATGCAGAAAGAATCTTAGTAAGTCCAAAATGACTCGATGGAGCAGAAAGCATGGAGAAATACGTACCTGCCCGAGGGTGACACCAAGAAGGCTCCCGAGGTCAGGGTAAGAAAGCTCACGGGTATAATGCCTGTTGGCTTGGGAACTCCCGAAGGAACTCCCAGCCCTCATCCTTCGAAGGGTCATCAAAGAAGGCGGGCTGCTTAGCCCGACCCAACGCGACTTGGCCTCCCGGAGGCGAGGAAGTAGGCTGACTTGAAGATGCTCGGGTTCTTTTTACTGAGGCCCCTCCTTGAGAAGTAAGCAGCTCTCTTAGGTGCAGATTTCTTCACCCCCAAGGAAGTGGCGGGAGCTTTGCCCTTACCCTTGGATCGGGTATTTGGGGCAGTCTGAGACGGATTAGGCCGGGGAACGTCCTCGTCATCCTCATCCGCGAGAGCAATTACTTCTGCTAGCGTCATGAGTCGTTCTGCAAGGAAGACAGAGGAAGAGGTTAGATTCTCGAGAGAGAAAAGTTTATCTAATACCCGAGGACATCTTATTTATACCTAGGGAGTCGGAGAGGAGAACTGTTTTGGAGCAGAAACTATAAGCATAAAGGAGCTCGTCCGTTCGGAGTTTCTTAGCGTATTAACGACGCCCATTCAGTTTAGAAAAGAAGGCCTCTACCCGAGCAGCTGGCTCGGGGGGTAGGGGGTGAGAGATGAAGGCATTATCATTCCAGGAAAAGGGAAGAAGCTCCCTCTTGACACTATTTGCTGAAGGCTTGACGTAAAAAAACTTACTCATCCAGCCTTTGTGGGAAGAGGGATTGCCTCGGATGAACCCGGGGTGTGAGAGGGGGTAAGAAAGAACTTTCCCTCTTCTTTTTTGTTCAGCTTCAGGAAAGCCAAAAGCATGGTGATCGAGGTTTCGTAACGGAAGTGAGAAAGAATGACGGCTAAAGAAAGAAGGAGACTAAAGGAGTTAGGGGCTAACTGAGCAGCGGAAATCCCGAAGTATCTACAAATATCGACAATGAAGCGAGGCATGGCAAACCTAAGACCCATCTCGACTTGATCAAAAAAATAGATACCATAGCCTTCGGGGGGAGCACTGGCTAGGTCGGTGGGGGAAGGGATCACGACTTCAAAGTCATTGGGAAGGCCCGAAAGTGATTTCAACTTAGGAAGGTCTGAAGCCTTGAAAGTTGAGACTTTAATTTGGTGCCATCGAATACCCTGGCGACGAGCCCGAAAGTTCTCGACCTCCCCAATCCAGGCGCTAAAGGCCCGACGAAAGGCCCCCGGACCAGGAAAGTCCTCCTCATGAGGAGGAGCCGGCTCCTGGATAACACGAGGGGGAGGGGCAAGGGGAATAGAAGTGGTGGCCTCAGAATCCATAGAATGAGCCCTCGAGGAACCCTCCTCAAGGCCTACGGAATCGGTCCTCGAAGGACCCTCCTGAGGAATTTCAACATCTACCTGAGGATTACCCCTCACACTAACTACAGGACTACCCGAACCCTCAAAAGAATAGCTACCACTATCGGAAGAACTACTATCACTACTGCCCGACCCCCCTGATCCCTCAGTAGAATTACCCGGAACAATATGGGAACTCTCACCGGAATTAGAAGACATAGCTAGGCAAGAAAAGAAGCTAAGAGAAGAAATACTTACAGAAACCTAAAAAGCTCGGAAGAAAGGGCATAAAGGCTCGGGAACTCGGAAACTTCGCGTAGAGAGAGAGTAGTGAGAGAAAGCGGAAGAAAAGGAAATGAAGGAAAGACGTGGGGTATATATAGGCCTCATGTGTCTTAGCCGAGCCCTTGGATCGTGATCTTATCGACGGGCCATGTCGATCCGCACCAACAAAACCACGATCCGTGTCAATCCTCAGAACGCGCGCCAAAGTTCCCGCCCAGGCGTCCCATCAGAGCCATCCATTGAAATAACGACACGTGGCAGGGAAGATGAAGCGGTTTTTAGAAACCCTAGAAGCATTAAGGGATTCACCTCAAGAGCGATTGGGCCTGACTAAATACCACCGCGATCTCCAAGGACAATGGCGGTTCGGGTATTTCACCACCACTACATAAAACGTCCAAAATTCACCAAACTCTTTTGGACTAATCGAAGGGGGTACTATTGTTACCCTCGGGAATTACATACCCTGTGATAAAATACCCGACCCGCGTCAACTAGCATAACCACCCCATTTAAAGAATAACATCTATCCTTCGGTCCCTCGGGTCAACCAGAATACCCCGGGAAGGAGGATCCAGGACAGCCACGGAGAGCCCACGTCAGAAGCACCTCAAGGACCTTAGAGTGTCCCTAGGCTCCGGGGACAAATACACGAGAACCTACAGCAAAGAGATTAATAGCACCTCGGGTGATTATCCCGAGGCCTGGGACCAGTGCAGGAGACTCTCTAGCCAAGGGATCGGTAATCCCTCGATCATTATCCCGAGGCCCGAGGGCAATGCGCATCTTAGAGACTTTGGCCTCCTCCTATAAGAAACTGCCACGATCTTCACTCCGTGGCGTCAGTAGAATAGGCGACAAGTAACTGCCCATAACGGAAGCCATCACGAAGACGTGCTATCGTGGGTAGGTAATGGTCGAGCCCGAGAAAAACGGTAAAGGGGTAAAACTGCTCAAAAACCGCCCCAACTCAAATCCCTATAAATATTGCATGCCTCGTCCGAAACAGGTATCGATTTCTTACGTGTCCTACCGTTACTCTGCTAAATTTATCACTCACGCACACACTTGAACACACCATTTTTATGCTGCTTCACGCTTGGAACATGGAAAATACCCTCTTGACTTAGGCAAGAGGGCAAACGACCCCCAAACTTTACCCTGTTTTCAAGTCTCCAGGCAGCATTCGCCGCGGAATTAAGGTGGGAAACGCTCGTTAGACGTCCAATGCGGTAGATTCATTTTTCGGCGGCATCATAATAAATTTGGCTTGTACATCACTTTGGCCATCCCCCTCAAAGCATCGTTATCTCGCGATTAAGCTTTACAATTAACGAAGTAAATATCAGATCATCAGTGACAATGCAATTATTACTATCGTTATTATTAAAGTATGGAGTTCGCACATTCCAGGAAATTTCTCAAGTCAAGTTAAAGTAACAAATTGTCCGACGTGTATGCACTGCAGATTTCTGACCAAGTCCTGGAATCAATTAACTATTTTTTTGGTCTACTCTTAAATTCATCGAAAATTAGTAATTCCCCCGTCCCGGCTATTTCTTCCCAAAGATTAGCGGGCACAGAGATTAAGAAATCACATTATTTTAATATTATAGTACAACTTTTGAGGTATAGAGAGAGAAAAGTTATTAGTAGACACGCAAATCAAGAAGACTTTTTTTAATATTAATGGTGTAATTAGTTTAATTAGTGGGATAATTTTTTACCAAAAATAGAAATGAGAAGAATTATGTAGGACGTCCGAAATAGAAAGATGGAAAGGACGGAGGTAGTATTAACTAGCGTATGCATGCTTGGGATCATCTGTCACTTGATGTTGTATGATTCAAATTTAATATTTTTATTTTGGGAATAATAACCCCTCTTTGGAACAATCCTACGCCACGCTTTCATGGGATAACAATTTCAAATCTTTGATTAAAATATAGAAAAACGTCCACTAGTTGTGAAAATGACGTGTGGTTTGGGAATTGACTTCTATTTTAAGTTTGAGGGTTTTATATTGTAATAAAAATAAATGTGGGGCTTAATACGATATTACTACAACTGAGTTAATGATGTGAGCTACTATTTAAATATATAGTTATATATCGATGAGGAAGATATGATTAAAAAGTTCGAGTATCGACAAATTTGGACAAGAAGAGAATCCTGCCGAGCATCTCCAATCGAACACCAAAACAAAAAAAAAAATCTGAAATTTACTCCAACCGAACCCCAAAACAATCTCAAAATGGGATTTATCATTTTTCTCTCCAATAAAATCGCATATATGCGATCAATGACAGTTTTTTGCGTTTTGGTTTACAAATAACATAATAATCCAATATTTGTAGATTCTTTACACGCAATCTCATCTTGATAAGAGACGTACAATCAGCTTTAATAAAGTATGGTGTTTTATCATATCCTCAGCTATTTTTTTCCCTACATTGACTTCTTCAGCTATCATCAAGTTGCAAATTTAATCAGAATACAGTACGAAGTTTTCGGAATATTAAGGTCAAATGTTATCTGCAAATTACTGTCCATAGTCATGATTATAGTTTTATTAATTATTTTATTGTATCTAAAATAATATTTGTTGTTTAATTTGTAAAGTTATAAAATATGTGGATATTTTGTAATTTTGTAAAAATTGGTGTGGAGGGAATATTGCAGGAATAATCCTTTGAGTTTGAGAATGAGTATTTCGGTTGGAGAAGAATTACTGCATTTTGAGTTTAAGAATGAGTTTCTCGGTTGGAGATGGTCTAGGCAATAACGCACGTTTGTGTTACCAAATAATTGAAACAACTATATTTTGAACGAGTCGCGGGGCAGTTAACAATCTATGCAAAGCATTTACTATTCTATTAGTAGACAGCTTACATATCTGTGTTACTTGTAAGAAATAGGGGCTGGGCCTCCGGTAATTTTATCCGTTTCAAGGCCCACGCACACACGCCACACGAGGAGGGGTCCCGGTATAAGCTTGATGGGTTTCCTTCTTAAAACCAATTGGTGATAAGAGGATGACCCATCAAGCTTATAAACCCATTTATTTTTGTTGCTACCATCGGTGTGGGACATTTTAGTCCATCACACGTGACTATCTTAACACTCCCCCCTCACGTGTGAGCCCATTTCTTTTAATCAGACGGGAAAGAGTGCTGGAAGAGCCCTCCCCGTCTTAAGTTTCATGTGTGTGTGAGAACGGAAGGCTACGGGCGGGGCACCACCTCTTGGTTCTGTCTTCTAAACTGCTTGAGCTCCTACTATCACAGCGGTTACGAAGACAGCAAAGGGATATTGAAAAGAGGGAGCACAAGAGGAACGTCATTCTTTTCGAACCCGCCGTATATTTAATTGAGTCGGATCATCCCACTCTGATACCATGTAACAAATAGGGGCTGGGCCTCCGGTAATTTTATCCGTTATCAAGGCCCACGCACTCACGCCACACGAGGAGGGGTCCCGGTATAAACTTGATGAAGTTCCTTCTTAAAACCAATTAGTGATAAGAGAGTGAGCCGTCAAGCTTATAAACCCATTTATTTTTGTTGCTACCATCGGTGTGGGACATTTTAGTCCATCGCACGTGACGATCTTAACATTACTAGCTTAAAGCAAGCAAGTCTTCGCACTTAACTTAGCTAGAGCTCATTCGCAAATCCCACAAATTATTACATGCCAACAAAAAGGTTGTTCTTGTTACTATCTTTTTCCGTCTTAACAACGTTGTTGTTAGAATCACAAGCGAATCACAAGCAACGTCGTCGTACATATGCATATCAGATAACAAAAACCCTAAACGAAACTTAACCATTGGCCTCGTCATTGATCTCAAGTCTCGTTTGGGCAAAGATCAAAGAATAGCCATCGAAGTTGCCGCCGAATATCTTCAAGGCTGCGCCGACTTGTCTTTTCAAATAAGAGACTCCAATGGAGTTCAAGCTCGTGCATCCTTCGAAGGTGATAATAATAACGAAGTTATTACTTTCTAACAGAGAATTGAATTGAAAAACACCAAATCTTAACGTGGTTCGGATTATTCAGAATCCTACATCCACGGGGATGAATCAAATCTTATTAATCGAACGTGATTTTACAGAGAGGGGAATTTACAGAGGAGAACATGATAAATGAGGAAGATGAAATCAGCATTTTTATAACTAAGCCGTTCCCGCGTTTTTCAAGACGTCTCAGCTGAATTAGTTGTAGAAATCGTCAGTATCTTCAGCGTCTTTATAAGTGAGCTTATCAGTAAGCGCATCTTTATAAGTTCGAACTCGCTTATTTAAGTTCTTTCCCTTGCTGTTCTTCATTTGATTCAGCTCAAATTCGTCCTTCACTTTTCCCTTGATCTTTTCGTACGATTGTTTCAACACCCCCCCACAAGATGGATGATACAAATTCTTCATAGACATCTTGCCTAAGACCCCTTGCAGCACAGGCCCTGTCAGTGCCTTAGTAAATATATCCGCAAGCTGATGCTCCGATCTGATTGGTAACAGTTTTATAGATCCATTGCCAATGTGATGCCTTACAAAGTGGCAGTCAATTTCTATATGTTTTGAGCGCTCGTGGAACTTGGGATTGGAAGCCAATTTCACCGCTGACTGGTTGTCACAGTATACCACAGGTACTGAACTTATGCCTATCTTGAGCTCTTCCAAAAGCTGTCTAATCCACAATACTTCTGAGACAACAGATCCCATAGCTCTATATTCTGCCTCTGTAGAGGATCTAGACACCGTTGCCTGTCTTTTAGCTTTCCAAGTGATCAACGAATCACCCAAGAACGTGCAATAGCCGGTGATGGACTTTCGGGTATCTTTACAAGATGCCCAATCCGAATCTGAGAACTCCCTCAGCCTCAGATCAGTATCTGAGCTCATAAGTATTCCCTGACCTGGTGTACCTTTTAAGTACCTGAGTAGATGATGTGCTGCTGCTAAATGCCCGGTTCTAGGTGCGGAAATGAACTGACTCAGCCTGTGTACCGAGAAGGCTATATCTGGTCTTGTAAAGGTGAGGTAAAGAAGTCTACCCACCAGTCTGCGATACTTGAAAGGATCGGCCAGGAGTTCTCCGTCTTCATTGGTCATCTTCTCACTGGGATTGATTGGCGTTGTTAGAGGCTTCGAACCCAAGTACCCGGTATCTTCTAGCAATTGGAGGGTATATTGCCTCTGTGAGATATAGATACCTGTGTCGCTTCTAGCTACCTCGATTCCAAGGAAGTACCTCAATTCGCCCATGTCTTTTATTTTAAAACACGCTGCCAAGAACTCTTTTACCTCTTGCAGAGCCTCCAATGTAGGGCCTGCTAGTATCACATCATCAACAAACACTAACAGAACAATCAAAGAGTCACCTCTGCCCCTTGTGAACAGCGTGTGGTCCGACTGCGTCTGAGTGAATCCACAGTTCTTGACCGCGTCCGTGAACTTCCTGTTCCATTGCCTTGAAGCTTGCTTCAAGCCGTAGATTGATTTATGTAGTTTACACACCATTTTGCTGCTTCCGGTTCTGTCATGATTCCTGTAAAAACCATCCGATAAGTCCATAAAAACTTCCTCAGATAATTCACCGTTCAAGAACGCATTATTAACGTCCAACTGTAGTAATTTCTAGTTCAGCTTTGCTGCTAAGGCCAGGACTATTTTGATGGTGTTATGTTTCGCAACTGGAGCAAATGTATCCACGTAATCTACTCTCTCTCGTTGGTCGTATCCTTTCGCCACTAAGCGGGCTTTGTGTCTGTCTAGCTGCCCTTCTGAGTTGAATTTCAGTTTATAAATCCATCGACTACCTATGGATTTCTTCCCTTTTGGCAATGGCATTACAGTCCAAGTCCCATTTTCTTCTAATGCTTTAAATTCTTCGTTCATGGCTTCTTGCCACTTCACTGACCCCGCAGCTTGAGCATAATTCTTGGGCTCTCTTGCCATTGATATGTTGCAAATGACTCCCTGATATTCCTTCGAAAGTTCTGATAAGACATCACCTCTGATATAGGGTATGTTACCTTCCTCTTTTCTGCAACACTGTTGCATTGATAATCACTCAGGTACCTTGGCTTTCTTTGTTGTCTGGTTGACCTTCTGTATCCTTGCTCTTCATGTTCCTGGTTGTGAGAATCTGCAGATGATTGCTGATCATTTTCCAGATGGTCCTGTGAATCTGAGGAAGGTTGCTGTAAGTTTTCCAGATGGCCTGGGGCCGATTGCTGCTGATAGTCTGGAGCAAATTGTTGTTCTCCAGGTTCATTCATTTGCATCTGTTCTTCCCCTACTCCTCCATGTACTTCTGTCTGGTGATTAAACTGAAAAGGTCTAGGAAGAACATATGCCTGGAATGGATCTTCAGCCTCAGATTGATTTCCTTTGAAGGGGAATTCATCCTCTTTAAAGTGGACATCTCTAGATACGGAGACTTCCCTTGTTTGCAGATCCATCACCTTGTATCCCTTGATGCCATTGGGGTAACCTATGAAGACACACTCTCGAGCTCTAGCATCGAATTTTCTTCTACCTGCAGAAAGTGTAGAAGCAAAGCAAAGACATCCAAAGACTCGTAGTGCATTGTAATCTATAGGCCTTTGGAATAACAATTCGTAGGGGCTTTTACTGCCTAGTATCATGGAGGGTGTTCTATTAATCAAAAAGGTGGCTGTCATGACACATTCGGTCCAGTATTCAATTGGCAAATTAGACTGGAAAAGAAGAGCCCGTGCCACATTTAATAGATGTTGGTGCTTTCGCTCAACTAATGAGTTTTGTTGCGGAGTTTGTACACACGACAAGTGATGGATAATACCTTTGCTTCTGTACAATTCTACGATGTTGAACTCTTTAGCATTGTCAGTTCTAATTGTCTTAATCCTACATCCGAACTGTGTTTCAATCAAAGCTAAAAACTGTGATATGACTGACTGAACTTCAGATTTGTTCCTGATTAAGAACAGCCAGGTAAACCTTGTATAATCATCTACTATAGTGACGAAATATCGATGACCTAGATATGAGGGAACATGGAAAGGTCCTCACACGTCACAGTGCACAAGATCAAAGGCAGAACACGCAGATTTATTATCATTTGGAAATGTGATCCTTTTCTGCTTTGCTAGTGGGCAGATTTTACAGTATGTGCTCACAGAATCAACATGCAACAAGGAAGTTTTAAGTACATCTAATACTCTACTAGATGGATGCCCTAACCTCTGCCAAAGACTCATAGACACCTTATTTAAGAAGACAGAATCAGCAGAAACTAGATTATCAGAAACTAGTGTGGGTCGAGCAGAATCTGCTTTTATCATATACAAGCCTGCATATTGTCTACCCCTGCCAATCACTCGAAGAGAGTTGTCCTGCACCACAAAGTGATTAGCTTCAAAGCAGAATTTGTACCCCTTACTTTGTGCTAAATAGCTCACAGACAGTAAATTAAAGTGGAACTGGGGAACTAATAAAACCTCTGTCAGGGTTATCAAACTGCTAATGGCACATGACCCTGCCTTGCTAACCTTGATAATGGAATTATCGGGTAGTATCACATTGGATTCTCTTATGTCATGTAAATCAAACAGTAATTCCTCATTCCCACACACATGTCTAGTAGCTCCCGAATCCACTAACCACAGACTCTTATCAGTAAGATCAGGCAAATTGAAAGAAAGGCAAATACCTGCAGTGTTTTCCATAGGCTGTGAAATTCCCCCATTCTCAGGTGGCATGCTCGGCATCGATTGGTTTATCAATGCTCTCAGACTCAGTAACTGAGAAGGGGTGACCTGCAGCTGAACCATTCCATCTCCCACTTCTGTAACATGCCCGTGCATCTGATGACTCTGCTGCCCTGTTTTGCTAGTGGCTTCCACGCACATTTGGTTCACTCTTCCCGCCTTAAATCTGGGATTTGCCTTAAATCCGGGTGGGAAACCATGTATTTGATAGCACGATTCAATTGTGTGCCCCCTCTTGTGGCAGTGAGTGCAGATTGGTTTCCCAACTTCCTTCTTCTGATTGTATGCTGTTTTCTTGATCTGATCTTGATTGCTCCTTGCTGCTAACAATGCCATATTATTAATCTGATCTTCCGCAGACTTAACATATCCCAGAGGCATTGACCTCTGTTGTTCTTCTTGCACGAGTAAGGCGAACACTTTATTCACAGAGGGTAGGGGCTCCATGAGGAGAATCTGCCCCCTTATCTGTGAATATGACTCATTTAGTCCCATCAAGAAAGTCATCACATACTCCTCATCTTGATAATCTTTCTGCACTTTGCTGCCTTCAGGGGTGCACTGAAAAATTGGTTTATAGCTTGACAGCTCATCCCAGAGAGTCTTGAGCCTTGTATAGTATGCTGCAATTCCATTTGATCCCTGAGTAAGGTTAACTAGTTCTCTTTTCAGCTGAAACACTCGTGGCCTATTTGTTTGGCCAAATCTTTCCTGTAAATCTGTCCACACCTCTCTTGCCGTGGAACTATACAATATACTCGCAGAAATCTCTCTCGACACAGAGTTAAGAATCCATGAAATCACCACATTATTGTTACCTTCCAAGCACTCAACTGATTTTGTGTACCTGTCGGATCTTGCGGATTGGCGACTGGTGGCTTCAAGTCTCCATTCACAAAACCCTCCTTATTTTGACCTATGAGTGCAATCATCATCGCCCGGTTCCATGTGGCATAATTATCGCCAGTCAATGGTTCATGAACTAGGATTTGCCCCGAATTATCATTATAATTCACGAAATAAGGGTCATTGATCAACGCTGTTGAATTCGGCGCTGTGGGTGGTGTAGGCGCTGCCATGATCGCTTTCGATTTAGGGCTGATTGAGCAAGATTCTTGTATGCAAATTCTTGTATATCACAGCTTCGAAGCTATGCTCTCTGATACCATAACAGAGAATTGAATTGAAAAACACCAAATCCTAACGTGGTTCGGATTATTCACAATCCTACATCCACGGGGATGAATCAAATCTTATTAATCGAACGTGATTTTACAGAGAGGGGAATTTACAGAGGAGAACATGATAAATGAGGAAGATGAAATCAGCATTTTTATAACTAAGCCGTTCCCGCGTTTTTCAAGACGTCTCAGCTGAATTAGTTGTAGAAATCGTCAGTATCTTCAGCGTCTTTATAAGTGAGTTTATCAGTAAGCGCATCTTTATAAGTTCGAACTCGCTTATTTAAGTTCTTTCCCTCGCTGTTCTTCATTTGATTCAGCTCAAGTTCGTCCTTCACTTTTCCCTTGATCTTTTCGTACGATTGTTTCAACACTTTCAAAAAAGGAATTTAATTTTCCAGTTTACTTATTCGATTCTTGCATCATCGCCAGCAATCGATTTAATCAGCAACGGTGAAGTCGACGCAATCCTCGCCCAGACGAGAACGTTGCAAGAAGCTTCCCTACTCTCTGAGTTCATCGCAGCAAAAAGCAAAGATCGCCGTGGTGGTAATAATATTCCTGTCGTTTCTCTTTCTCCTATATCCTCAAAAATCCCGCTAGAATCTTCTTCGTCTTTGGTCCAATTTGGCACACCGATTTCCCACCAAGCTCATTGCATAGCAGCAATAATCGGTTATTTCAAGTGGAGAGAGGTGATACTCATTCAAGAACGGGCCAACGCCTACTCAGACGACGATCGCAGCCCTTTATTATTAGCGAATTCGCTCAAACAATTCGATGCGTCCATCGAAGACCAATTCGCATTTCCCGAGCTCTCTTCAGGGGAATACGTCGAAAGAGAGCTGACAAGGGTTCGATGCAGAAATTCTAGGGTTCACGTTCTCATGAACATTGCTTCCCTCGCTTGGTTGAGAAGGCTAAGGCATTGGGGATGATGGAGAAGGGATACGTATGGATTGTTTCGGACGAGGTTGGTAATTATCTCGACTCCTTGGATTCTACGGTTTATTACACCATGCAAGGCGTTGTTTCTCTGAAGGCCTATTACGACAATAAGAACGATCGCTTCAGAGAATTCAAGTCCAAGTTTAGGAAAAAGTATGCCTCTACGTATCCCTCTGAAGAAGAAAATTCGAACCCTAGCGTTTACGCTCTTCTAGCGTACGATTCGATTTGGGCCCTATCTAACGCTAACGATTTCGAAGGGCTTAGTGGGAATGTGAGTTTATTCAGGAAAGGCGTAATAACGAAGGCCACAATCTTTTCGATAGCAGTATTCGAAGCCGCCGTTCAGCAGCTGATTCCTACCCCCGAATACGTCTTCGTTCCGCATTACGGTACTTACGAACTAGTCAATAAAGTCTACAACAAGGTACAAATTTTATATCATTCGATCCTTTTCAAGAATCTATATCACGTAATAAAGATAATCTAAAAAAAACGTTGAAACAGACGTATTTCGCAGCCTGGCCGAGTGCTGTACGAGGTTTGGGGCTTCTTTCTTCAGACATGGGATTGTACGGACGGGATCGGCCCGTGGGCATGGGCGTGTCGTGACCATCGAACTGAATGACGAGGAGCGTAGATAAATGTGTTTATATCGTCGATTGTATGGATCATACTCTCCGTTCTTTGTGGGATTAAATATATTAGATTATTTGATCTGATATATCATGAATAAAATAAAACCTTACAAGATTCAAGAAAATATTTGTCTTACCGTTTTCAAGACAAAAAAAGTAGGTGAATCTAAATATAAATCCCTACTCCCAAACTATTAATCAACTAACCCCCTTCTAATTCATTTATCACTACTCTCCTTTTCAAACTTTTAAATCACATAACTACCTAATACCTCCATAATGAACAATGTTAGCCTTATAAGACAACAATATTAAAAAAACCTGTCAACACCCACGGACAATTGTAGTACCAATATACGTATGTATGTAGTACCAATATATATTTTCGTGGTATCATTCCGTGACCCACGGACGATTTTGCCCCTCTACTAATTTTCACACCCTTCTCTTTCCTTATCCAGACGATTTTGGACTATTTTTTTATTTTTTTTAAATATAGAACCGGATACCGGATATCCGGATTTTAGACAAACCACTATCCGTATCCGATCCAGTTTATTTACGTATATTAGTACTACAAATTTGGGTAAGGGTGTGAAAATTAATAGAGGGGCAAAATCGTACATGGAGAGTTATGTGTAAGATTGTTTTGATTTAGGGAGTTTGCTAATAAATATATGGAATGGGGAGTTAGTTGATGGAAAACAAGGGAAGGGGATTTAATTGAAGTTGCCCCAAAAAAGTACACAATATTATTCTTAGAGAAAAAAAGTAATAGATTACTATATAAGATATTGCTAAAAAAAAAGTAATACATTACTTGAAGAAAAATATGGGCCTCTATCGTGTGCGCGGCTCAAAAACTCTATTATACATATATAGCAAATCTCCATATATATATATATATATTACGATCAAATAAGCAAATATGTTGTATATCTACATATGTATAGGATAAAACGAAAGATATAGTTTCTCCGTTTTGTGTGTTATTTATTTCTCTAGGGCTTGTTTGGAATGGAATTGTTTGATGCGTAGTTTTGATGTGCTAAAGATGAGAAGATACGGATCAACCGTACTGAATATTTAAAATCGAAATGATTACATACTTGGTTGATTTTCTTAACTGAACTTGACAATACATATTCATCTAAAACCAAATGCAATGAGGATCACTCGGGATCATCTGTCCCATTATGTGTCCCAATATATTTAGCCACTTACATATTGCTTACGTGGAATTCTTTTTAATTTTAAATTAAAATCGTTACACCTTCCCCCAGTGTTAAAACACCCGTAAACTCGTTACACCTATTAATTTTATTACACCAGTCCACATAAGCAATATTGTAAGTGGGTACATATATATCGGGAACAGATGATCTCGTCCGAATGAAGATGCGTTTATCTATTATAGTCATAAGGCGCGACGTAACAATTTTGTTAAAGTATGAGAATCAATCCTCATCGCATGCGTAAGAACGAAACTGAAACTTCGATATTAGCATATAGTATGAAAGAAAAGTAACTGTAGATAAAACTGAACCCGTCTGTATAGCTAATTGGCCATAATTTCGTGGATGGTCGACGAATACCTGAAGCAAATCCAGCTGCGGCCATCTTGCGTGTTACAACGACAAAGCATGCGATCATCTTCAGTGTAAGACACAAGGTAATCTCGCATACCGGTAGTTTCATCCCAAGAATAATCTCCGCGACGTTGTCATCCGTCGAAGAACGAGGAGGAATGTTCACCCTGCAGGTGTTCTCTTGGCGATATCAAGGATATAATAACTATCATTATCATCGTCTCCTCTTACAAGCCAATGAAATGCTCCGTTACAAGCGGCTTTGCGCTTGTGCAGGGTCTTCCCTTTACCGGGGAATAGGTGTAGAGACAGGCTTTTCCATCTTTCATCACTCCAACGGTGAAAACAACATATGCATCTTGGTCAACACTAGGCCACGTAAGGCATTTGAACAACTTGTATTCGTTACAAAATGGGCGGTAACCAAATGTATAATAATGACTTCCTACTCCTCCACCTGTGTCGAGGAGCCAAGGGACGTTTATCCTATTGCTCTCGCTTGTGACCGGATTTACGATGTTGATGGTTTCGAACTCGATGCTGCTATGCTCTATCAAGCATATTAAACCATTGCACCAGCCGACTGTCTTTCTTCGTCCTCCTCCATACTCGAGACCTCTTGGTTTGACAATTGGGCAATACCAGTTGTGAACATATACGAAATGATCTCTATGATTTAGCTGTACACCATAGGGAGCACTTAAAGACATGTATTTCGCGTGCATGGAGGAGAAACAATGAGCGGTGATTGCACCGTGCCAGCTCTTACATACTAAGATGAACCTTGTGATGAATCGTATCGGTAGCCTCGACAGGATTTCTGCTATTAGATCTATCGGAATGTACAGACCGCCGTCTGCAATCTCCTTTTCCTCAATCCTATGGTCATCGTCGTCGTCAAGGCGTCTCCTCTTCATGTCGACAGCCGTCGAGAATTATTATTAAGTTTCAGCAAAGGTACTCTGATGATTTATTTAGCCATAGCTTTACGTTCTTAAGATATATAGAGGATGATCATGAAATATATTTATTTATGTATCAAATCTCCTCAATTTTTTTCAAATATAATATAACGATTTTCAGATCCTCTAAGGTGTAATTTTCAGAACCTAAATATTTTACATTACATTATAAAATAATTTTCCTATATAAAATACTCCCTCCGTCCCGTTATTTTTATCACATATCTTGGTGGGCACGGATATTAAGGTGGTATTATTATAATAATATAGTACAATGAAAAGGTAATAATATTTTGACACGTCTTTTAAGAATATTTAATATTATTATATTGATTGTTTGTGGTAGTTTTTTGCTAAATAAGGAAAGGTGATAAAATTAGTGGGATGCCCGAAATAGCAAAATGTGATAAAATTAATGGGACGGAGGGAGTAAACATTTTATGAAAATGCCATTTTGAAAGCATTTTCGACTCTTTCAAGTTCTGATTATGTCACTATTATAATATGTTATTTTTTCTTATATATGTAATATATGTTCTGGAAAACGTATATAAGACACATTTGAGATTTACAAAGAGCTTGTCATTTTTATTATTTTGCTTACAACGTTATAACTCATCATATTATTATTGATTATAATATGGAATTAATTTTCATCTATGTAGTAAACATTATGCAAAACGTATATAAGACATTTTGAGGATTAGACTACGAACTATATGCTGCTTATTATTGTTTTTTAAATTTATTCTTCGATTCCTAACTTACAATGTATCATTTTGTCATTGATAACAATATGTAATAAATATGCAAAAAATGTATAGAAAAATATTTTTAACGATTATACAAAGAACTAGATGTTCTTATGATTTCAATGTATACTTTGATCTAAATTTCTTCATTAATTACCATATGCGATTTTTAGGTATACAGTAAACACATTATGTAAAACGTACATAAGACATCTTTACGATTTTACCACGGGCCTAATCTTTCGTATTAATTTGTTTAAACATTTTTCGACCCCCCAAGTTACAACTTCTGGTTCTGTCGCTGGTGCTTGCTATAATAGATCGAACTTTTCTGAACAATTGTTTCTCAGATCCTGTTTCCTCTCTATGCATTTTATCACCCTACAAAAAGTTCAAAACATGTAGCATAACCAATCTCATCTGTTTCCTCTCTATGCATTTTATCACCCTACAAAAAGTTCAAAACATGTAGCATAACCAATCTCATCGTAATACGATTACAAACTGATATATAGCAAACAAAAAACGTAAGAGAGAGATAATAGAGAGAGAGAGAGAGAGAGAGAGAGATAATATATTTAAAACCATACAAAACATGTGTTCGTCGTCGCCATTGATTCATCAGCGTCTGACGACCTTCCTTTTAACACCCTACAGTACATAGAGCATACTCAATCACATCAACTGATTAGTTACCGAACAACAATTAACCATTACGTTCACTGTTTCCATCGATTGAATCGGTTAATTCTACAAGAGAGAGACAAGGAGAGAGAGGGAGCGTGTGTGTGAGTGTTGATCGTCAATGAAACTGAAACTGAGAGAAAAGTCTAAACGAAACAAGCATATGTGATGAGAGATACATGCATCTGATGAGAGAGAAATATCTAACCAGGTCGTTATGACGAGGGTTTGATTCAAACTGCGTGAGACTTCTCCCGAGAGAAATATCTAACCATGTTGTTACGATGAGGGTTTGATTCAAACTGCATGAAAGTTCTTTTCTTTTTATTATTTATATTAGTTTCCTAATAATAATAATAATAATAACATTATAATTATTTTATTATTACTAGCTTATTCCAGAGTGGATTGAGTGATATGAAAAACGAGTGGTGATTGCGCCGGACCAGTTCTTACATACTAAGAACCTTGCGATGAATCGTATCGGTAGCCTCAATAGGATTTCTGATATTAGATCCATCGGAATGTACAGACCGTCATCTGCAATATCCTTTTCCTCAATCCTATGGTCATTGTCGTCGTCAAGGCGTCTCCTCTTCAAGTCGACAGCCGTCGAGAATTATTATTAAGTTTTCAGCAAAGGTACTCTGATGATTTATTTAGTCATAGCGATATGTTCTTACGATATATAGAGGATGATCATGAAATATATTTATTTATATATCAAATCTCTTAAATTTTTCAAAAATAAAATAACAATTTTTCGGATCCTCTAAGGTGTAATTTCTGGAATCATAAGCATGATTTTCGCTATTTAACCAAAATATGTTACATTACATTACAAAATAACTTTTATTTATAAAATAAAAATTTTATGAAAACGTCATTTAAAAGCATTTTCGACTCTTCTAAGTTATATTTTCTGATTATGTGATAATTATAATATTGTATTTCTTCTTATATATGTAATATGTTATGACAAACGTATATAAGACACATTTGAGATTTAAAAAGAGCTTGTCTTTTTTATTATTATTTTGCTTATAAAGTTATAACTCATCATATTATTATTGATTACAATATGGAATTAATTTTCATCTATGTAATAAACATCTATCAAAACTTATATAAGACATTTTGAAGATTAGATCACGGATTATACACTGCTTATTATTGTTTTTTCAATTTATTCTTCGATTCCTAAGTTAGAATGTATAATTTTGTCATTGATAACAATATGTATAAATGTAAAAAAAGTATAAAAAGTATTTTTAACGATTATAAGATATCTTTACGATTTTACCACGGGGCCTAATCTTTACGATTTTACCACGGGCCTAATCTTTACGATTTTACCGCGACCATATTTTTAAACAATATAGTAAACATATTATGTATAACGTACATAAGATATCTTTACGATTTTACCACGGGCCTAATCTTTCGTATTAATTTGTTAAACATTTGTTGACCTCCCAAGTTACAACTTCTGGTTCCGTCGCTGGTGCTTGCTATAATCGATCGAACTTTGTTTCTTAGATTCTATTTCCTCTCTCTGCGTTTTATCACACTACAAAAGTCCAAAACATAGAGCATAACCAATCTCATCGTAGTATGATTACAAACTGATAGATAGTAGACACTGCAAGAGAGAGATAATAGAGAGAGAGAGAGAAAGATAAGATATTTAAAACCATAAAAAACATGCGTTCGTCGTCGCCATCGATTCATCAGCTTCTGACGACGTTTCCCGAATCTTCTTCGTTTTAACACCCTACAGACCTACAGTACATAGAGCATACTCAATCACATCAATGATTACAGAATGATTAGTTAGCAAACAAAAATTAACCATTACTTTCACTATTTCCACAGATTGAATCGGTCAATTCCTTTCTAAGAGAGAGAGAGAGTGTGTGTTGATCGTCAATGAAACTGAACTGAGAGAAAAGTCTAAAAGAAACATGCATATATAATGAGAGAAACATGCATATGTGATGAGAGATACATGCATGAGATGAGAGAGAAATATCTAACCAGGTTGTTACGACGAGGGTTTGATTCAAACTGCGTGAGACTTCTCCCGAGAGAAATATCTAAGCAGGTTGTTACGACGAGGGTTTGATTCAAACAGCATGAGAGTGGATTGAGTGATATGAAAAACTCCCGAAGTCTTCATGGATCAAAGGAAGCGTTTAAATTTCTTCCGAAAAAAGAAGCGTTTAAAAAAGATAAACAAAAAAGATCTTTCTAAAACCTCGCCAGAAAAGCCCTAATTAGGATCAACCGATCGAATTTAAAAAAAAAAGATAATGTATCGCATTCATAAAAATTGAATAAAAATATCTTTTTAACTCCACACAAAAAAACCCTAACCCTAGTAGGATCACAGATTAGCTAGCTTTTATATATCTTTCTAACACCACGCACAAAAATACCCTTACCCCATCAAATTTAGCAACTAAAAAAACAAGGCTACCTGATTATTCAAAAGCCTAACACGTCAGATAGTTGCTTTGTATGAATCCAATTTACCGAAGAAAGGATACAAACGAAATCTTTGAGAATGATAATTGATATGGGGCTGTCCCAATCAAAGAAATTTATAGTTCCGAGAAATACATATATATATATATGTATATATATATATATATATATATATATATATATATAATACGGTAGAGTCGCGTTCAAGTGAAAATGGTGGAAACACGATTGTGTGGGAGCTGGCTTGGATGGATGTGATAGGGACGTGAAAGAAAGGCAGGAGGTACATGTATTTGGAGGTCCGCGTAGGTCCGTAATAGAAGCGGAGCTAGTTGTGTGCGTGGGCTTGTTTGCATGGGACATGGTCGGGACATAAACAAAATAACACAGGGAATTACGTGGTTCGAATCTTTGCAGATCCTACGTCCACAGGCGCTCTGAAACCTCTTTTCACTATACTTTAATGATTTACACACTCAAAACTACCCATATCTCGCTCTTTGCTCTCAAGAACATATATATAAAGACGTTTTGATAGTGAGAATATTCTAAGTGTTTAAATGCGTTAGAATGTGTTTGTTTTGTGAAAATGACGAAGTCCCCTTTATATAGGAGCTCCCAACGGCTAGCCTGGCTTAGAATTCCGGGAGATGGAACATAATCCGTCATGTCAGGAACATCAAGCAGACTGGAGATGGCACTTGGCTCGCGCTGTCAGGAACAACACAGGCGGATGGGACTGGCTCTGTGTTGTCAGAAACAGCAGGCGGCTGGCAGCAACTTTTCCTGTGCTGTCAGTCAGGATGTCTTTTCACGCCTGCCTAATTTCTGTGCCACATCAATAATATTCATTCTTCAATCGTATAATAATATTACACTAATGAAAGCATACATGCGGTATGTTTTTGCAAGGGATTTTCAAATCAGCTTGGACTAATATGGTCGCCATTGCAAAATGGGAGAAAATTCCGTATTTATGTATATCTTCCTGATATTGTCTTCTACTTCATCTCCATACATACATGAAAACTTTTGACCTTGAGACAGCATTCAAAGGAGAAAAACGGAGAATGTTAATGTCGAAGATACCAAAAGGATTTTGTCTTTCTGCCCAAAATAAGTGGTGCACTTACCAACAATAGAAATGAAGATCATATCGGAAATTGTCTTACATGCCCAAAATAGGAAGATGGAAGATATGAAGATTAGGGGTAAATAAGGCGAGAAGATTCGAACTAAATATTTACTATATTTAGGGAGATCTTCGAGGAGATATCTTAGGAGATACTCAAGAGATCTTTTACCAAATCAAGAGGGAGCCAAGGCCTATAAATAGAGGAGATTTTTGAGCTGCCTAAGAGAGCTTTGATGACGTGAAAATTATCGAGAATACTTTGAGAGAATTCGAGCGAGCACGAGTTTATTTTTATCCTAGTATTTTCTTTGCAAAAGTCGTAAGACTTTGTAGTTTGATAGGATCGCAAGATTTTGTAATCCATTTTTAATAGTGGAATTTTTCCATGAGGCTCGCAGCAAGTTGAAGAACTTGCTGCGCAATTTTAAAGCTTGTGTCAATCGTGTTTCGTCACTAAGTATTAGTTATTTCCGCTGTGCGTTCAGTGTTACCCCAACATTAGTTCAACATGTAGGTCATCTATTTTACAACTTAGTATACATCCATATCGGGACCACTTCAAAGTGGTATCAGAGCCTGCGCTTGACGTAACTAAGCGTTTTTTATCCTTTTCAATGGATGTTTCAAGCTCAATTATTTTGGCAAGGTTCCCGTGTTAGACGGATCGAACTACGCCTATTGGAAAGTTCGCGTGCACCAGTGCATCAAGTCGATACATATGCGTGCATGGGACGCTGTGTTAAATGGATATACTCCACCTCGATCTGCTCCAGACGCTGATGGCAAAGTCGTGGACAAACCAGTCGGCGAATGGTCGATTCATGAAAGAAGTGCAGCCGAGTTCGATGACAAAGCCCTTCATGCGATCTTCTCTTCGGTCGACATCTTCATGTTCAGAATTATTCAGAACTGCACAACGGCTCAAAATGCGTGGGAGATGCTCCAAAAGAGGGCTTCCTGTAATATCGGTAAATTTTAATACGGGGTTTTAATTTAATTAAATATGTAAAGTTGTGAATTAGGAGGTTAGATAATAGGAAATTTAGTTGCAAAGCCAAAATGGGCATCTTAATCAGCCCGAAAATACTTTTGAATTTACACAAAGATATCCAAAAATAATAAATATATAGGAACTCATAATGCTGAGCCATATTTGAATTAGTTAGTTGATTATGAATACCCACACTTTTAAGAAAGATTGGGCCATTCAAATTTTAATAAGGCCCAAAGACTTAGAAAATGCAAGATAAGATAATAACACGTTACTTAGACCTAAGGAAAAACTAATGTCTAATCAACTCACAAAAATCGATGTGCTCATGTATATCTATTATATGATGAATATTAAGAAAGGAAGAACTTCACTAACGAAAGAACCTTAAAGCTGAAATGCCAAAAGACTAAACCAAGAACTCAAGGAGTATCATCAAATTCGAACTACACACAAGGAGGTATGCAAAAGCTTTCGTAGTTAAATTAGTGTACTATGCTTTCGATATATATATATATATATATATATATATATATATATATATATATATAGGTGTGTGTACTCATAATCTTATGCCGATCAGAGGGGATTTGAATTATACTATATGGAGAAAACCCTAGTTGTTTAACGTCAATATGGTTATGAAAGAAACAAGGGTGCTAGTGATGTCGATGGAACATATCTTAGAACTATAGCAATACACACGAGTGGTCAGGTGAAGATACTTGCACTTCAGTGATTTTGAATAGGAATAATTCATGGGGGTTTGATTTAGGGTGTAAGACATTCTGGGTTTAGCATAGTTTTTGAAATTAGTCTTGGTCATATATGAACTTTTGGGTTTATATGAGTTCGGGCGATTTACAATTTCATTAGTATTGATCGATTGAGGTTAATATAATAAGGTTTCGGCCGATTGAAGAAAATTGTCGCGTTATTTAGAGTTGAAAATAAGGAGGCGATTAAATTGTGTAAGGATCGACCAAAAGTAGGGCTTTACTAACCTTGATCTAAGACCTAATGATACTCGGCGAAAGTGGATTCCAGTTATGATGAATCGGGCGATCTCGAAACGAACAACACCACTTTCGCTCGAAACTTAGGGCTAGTTGTACAAGGAATCGGGTGACGTGGGAATTGTTCGGCGATTTAAGGACATGGAATCGGGCGAAACTGGGAAGAGTGACCAATCGGACGATTTACTACAACTCGGCGAACGTAGGATGTCATGCACGACAATCGGGCGACTTGTAATCCAAACAATCGGGCGATTCATCGGATGGCAACTTGGCGAAACTCATGATAGCATATGGTGCAATCGGGCGATTTCAAGGCACAGCGAATCGAGTTATATAATAAACTAAATTATAAGATGAATCGAGCGAAGTTAAGTTAAACATAAAAAAATCGGGTGTTGACTTAGAATTGACCATAAGTCAGGCGATCTAAGCCAACTTAGAATATTTTTAATAATTTCTATTATTATTATGTTAGACTGTACAGTTTGAAGGTTCGTGTAAATACTAATAATATTTATCATATTCAGAGGATCGATATATAGGGACTACGCAGGACCTCTTTTTTGACAATAGCGGGAGGATAGGTAGGTGGATCATCCATCAACAATACGTGAACACATACGTGATTATGTGCTTTCATGTGATTCGATGATTTTCATGTCTTACGTGACTAACGTGTTTTATTTGTTTTACGTACCTTTCATGTGAAATATGTTTTTATGAGATTTCTTGTACATGCATGGCACATGCATATCACGTCAGAACGAGAGGTGATAACACCATATTAAGACGGTGATGACTTGAGATACTGACGTATGGGGTAGAATGTGTTGGCGTAGTTGTTAGGGTTGCTTTATAAAATGGCCGGATATTCTCCAGAATCGTGTTTGGAAATTCACTTTCCAAAGACAATATTTGGACTCTTTATCAAGTTGCACAAAATTCGTCTTGGGATAAGACTGGAGATTACTATCTTGTGTTTTAATGATTTGAAGTGTCTTTGCTGAAACTGTTTTGCATGTATTTATAATACATGTTGTGTATTTTTGTATATAGACACAACTCCTTAAAGAAGATGTCTGTTTATTAACAGTTATTACCTTACAGCACAGCCTTTGGGTGAAACCATACATACCCTTTTAGGTGAAAGCGTGCTTTACTTGGGGATGTCGGCCACAGTCTAACATTCCTGTAACTGTCACCGTGTTAATACAGTCATACAAGCCTTGCTGTATAGTTTCGAAGTTTTAATGCCTAGCAGCCATACAGTCTTACGGAGTCACGGCCGTGAAGCCTAGGGCGTCAGGCCGTGAACACGGGCAGAAGCCTCGCCAATCCCAGCCCGCAATCGCCACGGCCGTGAAGACCGTGTTGCAGGTATGTGTCACGGTCGTGACCGCCAGGTATACAGTCGTACAGCTCGTACAGCATTACTTGCCAACACTAGGGGCATAGCCCCCTTGACCCCCGCATGGAATTTTGGGCTCCGGAATAAACGCTTTCCGAGCGTGCACTCCGCACCACCTAACTCGTATTCGATTTATTCCCAATTACTAAAATATCCAACAGAATGTGGTGATTGTGATTTGTGACTCGTAGCGGAGTCGGGATTGTGATTACGTGGCAGAATGTTTGATGATGCAAGAAAGGAAGATGCGAAGCAACTGTTTGAGCACAGTTTCGAAGGGCACACTTTGAAAGTTACTGATATCAAAATGGGCTATGGTCGAAGTAATGCAATCATCGTCTCTGCTTCTGAGGATCGAACGTGCAAGGTTTTATGAATCAGTCCACAGAAATTCTCAATTTACTCTTTCGATTTCTCTTGATTCTAATTTTATATGATTGGGAACGAACGTTGTGTTGTGGCCCAATCGTGATAAAAATCTGGGATTTTTTCACCAGGTTTGGAGTTTATTTAAAGGGAAGATATTAAGGGATGTCGTCTTTCCCACAATAATCAATTCGATCTCCCTCGACCCTTCAGAGCACGTGTTCTACGCTGGTGGCAGAGATGGTAAGATTTATATAGTGGGATTAAATGCCCAAGTCAATCCCAGCAGCAGTTATGGCTTACACATAATCGACGTCTTGTCAGCACAAAGGTCGATAATACTTTTCGATGATGTTTGGATATCTTTCTTGCCCATTTACTCTTTCGTTTTTTTGGCTCTTTCAAGCATTCTTGTTGCAAAAAAAAAACCGATCTTTAATCTGTGTTTAAACAGCAAAGCAATGACGTGCTTGACCTCTTCCAACGATGGATTCCTATTAATCTCTGGTTCAGAAGATGCGATGGTTAGAATATGGGATACTAGAACCAAGAACATTGTTCGTGTTCTTAAACATGGGAAAGGTAATAATTCAAAGGTTTCTTTACAAGAGATGAAACTTGTGAACCAATTAGGACTTGTACGTTTCGAAAGTTGTTAATATCTTTGGGTGTGTTGACTTCGGTCAAATAATCATATACTTATTAAAAGTAAAATGGTTGACCTCTCATACCCCTATAGCCAATCGATGTGTGACACGTCAGCGCTCAAAAGTACAATGGCCATTTTGGGTCCGAGGATAGTGGAATTTACATTAATCTTGATTTTTTATTAGACGCAATTATGTACACTCATTATTGTCCATGGATATGATGCGACTTTTCGTTTTTCGTGTATAATTTAATGTACATTAAGATCCATTTTACCTTTTCATCTCCCAACATACAACTACGCACCTCATCCTAATTTACCTTTTATATATATACTAATAATTGATAATAACGGCACCATGTAATTCAACTCACACACGGGGCTAAAATGATCATTATTTTTACTACTTTTATAATACCATAAAAATCCTCATATAACTGATGACGTGACGATGTTGTTCCTAGGAGAAATCGCTCCGGTGAGCGCTCTGATTCGATTTCTTACTTGCACTGTAGTGATTATATTTGTTTCTTTCACAGCTTTGGTGGACCGTCGCCAGCAGACGCTATTGCTTCCAATGTCGGTAGTGATTTTCCAGCGTCTTCAGCTGAGAATATTATGTAGAATTTATTTTGATGATAAGTGCAAATTTCTTTCTTTTTTCTGTTTCTTTATACTATTTAGTCATCCCCCTTCGTCATTTTTGCTTCCCTTCGTTTCGTTTCATGGCGTTTTCCTGGTATAGATGGATGTAGGCGACAATCATGGGTTGTTTTACCTCGATTTTCAGTCCTGAAGATGTGGTGATTGAGTTTTTTGCAGCCTAAATTTCTCATTACATTTTTATTCGAATATTTTTCAGGAGCTTCGAGCGACATTGGAACTAAACCGCACGAGTCCTCGCACTGCGTAGCTTTTATGTAACAATAGCAGTATGTAATGTCAAAGGCGGGAAAAAGGTCAGGGAAACGATATGAATAGAGATCCCCCGAAGCTAAAATCGACGTCATGGAGCTCGACCTCAGTTCTTCGGCATCTGTAAGAAAATTTGCATAAGAGTATAACTCCTTAGGGCTACCTCTTCACATTCTCATGTGAGTAATAAAGATGATTGAGCTTAAAAAATGAGGTTTCCATACCTTATTAATCTTGCATTATATGCTTTTGTTTATTTATTTGAAAAAAGTAATAACGCGGGTGTTATGGCTCCTCCATTCACACTCTCTCGAGACAACGTCGAACTGTAGTTTGCAACTAATCATCTCGGTAAGTTTGTCATATTATTCAGCCTCATATAAGCTCACGTAATAAAATGTCTCTGCTCTACTCTTCTATTCTATGTTTTTTCAGGTCATTTTCTTCTGATCGAACTTCTGCTCGAAAACATGAAGGCCACCGCTCAGGAGAACGGAGTGGATGGTAAGGTCGTGTACGCCGGATTGGGCTTCGTGATCTCGCGTCCATGTGATCCCTTCCGTTGCCATCCATCTTCGCCCGAAAAGAGCTTCACTCGCGCCGGTGGAGGAGTTTACAACTTATGGGTCGTTTATGGTTTAGTCTTTTAACTTATGATTTACTTCAAGAATAGCTATGTCGCCTTTGGGTTCTTTCTTTGGATCTTTTTTTCATTCCTATCCGTTTTTTATATTTAAAAAAAACACGGATTCATGGAGGTTTATCAAGGCCGAAAAACCTGGAGAAAAACACCTTGATGCTGCGAGTCGATAAAATCCGAAGCTGAAAATGAGCCACCTTACAATTCATGTTATATCATGTCCTGTCTATCTAAATTGCTTTTATCTATGCAGGGCAAGGATTGTATTTAATCCCCAGGATGTGAAGAATGTTCAGCAAAGGAAATCTTCGGCGAAGGCCAACGTAGATTGGCCAACATATTTTCCAACAAGGTATTCTTTTATCAGATCTCCTCCTTGCACATGATAAATCGAACCAACATTATATTTTCATTCCTCTCGATTTTGAATATTACCTACTATATCAGATTCTTAAGTGATATGTGGAATCCCTAATATTTTGATTCAATTGTTTTTTATTCATTAACTGTGATTCAATCCATTTAGAATTTGAAACCCTTATTTCCCAGGCTGATGATTCGAAACTAAACGACCAAGGTGAAAACATATAGAAGTAGATTTCTGCATTGAACCTTCCGCTTGATAAGATGAAGGTTCGAAAGGGACGACGGGCGATGATGCCATTCCGCTATATCTAACTCGATCATTTCGATCTTTTTTCACCGACTAAAAGGGTAATGCCATCTAATTCCAATTCACCTTTAAATGTGATCGCTTTTGTGATCGATCGCATCATTAATTCATGATTTGCCTTTGCTATATTTGTCGATGACTAAATCGTAATGGAACAATTAAATTCTGATTGTTCATTATTCTCTTTTTGCGCGAAACCTGAATTTGTGGATGACTAAATCGTACCGTTGTGCTGATGTTCGTTAAATGTTATCATTGCGAGTCCTGCAAGATGAGATTTTATTTTATTGATGTTGCATGTCTTTACCTCCCTGCGTATCACTTCTTGGTGTTTGAATCATAACACTATATTTAATGTGAAGTTTGATCAATATATGTGACAATAATGGTGTGTTTCTGCGAGCAGTCATACGTCGATGAAGTTGCAGTAGTGCAACTTACAGCGATAATTTCAGCAATTCAGTAGTGCAAAACAACCGTCGTGCGAATTGGACGCTTACGGTCTCGCTCTTGCAATTTCAATTACGAGTTACTTATCCATAATGCACTACCGAATTGCACACTACTGACCAGTTTCTTAGAAATTAAAACAGTTATTAATTATTATACCGATCGAACAAATTACCGTTTCTCATTTTTCAAATGTTATTGTTCAAATCGGGAAAACATTGTAAATATTGTTAACTGAATAAATGTTAGCCGTAATGCACTACTGAATTATACACTACCGAATTGTACACTACTGAATAGAATGAACTTTTGCATACTGCACTACCGAATTACACACTACTGACCATTTTACTGTGGTTGTCCCTTTTATCTTACGTGAAAACAACCCACCACTCTTTCAATCAATAGTTTTCCATTTTATCTTATGAGTATTATGTAAATATTGATAACGGATAAATGTTAGCCATAATGCACTACTGAACTATACACTACCGAATTATACACTACTGAATAGGTTGAAGTTTTGCATACTGCACTACCGAATTGTGAGTATTATGTAAATATTGTTAACTGAATAAATGTTAGCCGTAATGCACTACTGAACTATACACCACCAAATTATACACTACTCAATAGGTTGAAGTTTTGCATACTGCACTACCGAATTACACACTACTGACCATTTTATTGTGGTTATCCCTTTTATCTTATGTGAAAACAACCTACCACTCTTTTAATCAATAGTTTTCCGTTTGTCAAACATTCTTTTGCGGATTATGAACTTATTCATGGATCAGATTTCCAGCACTTTATTTGGCTAACTTATATCTCATTATTAGAAATTGAATCGTTGTATTTGTATGAGTTCATCCAGCCGTTAAAATTCGTGCATAACTACCTAAATAATTATTGTAGAAATGAATTTGTTCTCAGCGGGATGGTGGCAGAGAAGCCGTTAGGCTTCCAGTTCTTCATTAATTGATGCACTAATTTTTTCATTTGGAAACTTTTCAGCATCTGATTGATCGTATTAGCTTCTCTTCATTAATAATTTCATATGGACGTGTTTGTAGAGGTAACATTATTGTTGTCCAATCTATGTAGGTTACCTTTGAATCTCCTTCCTCTTGGCCAAGAATACAAACTTTACGAAGTTGTAAGTCAGTGATTGGCGTAGGAATGAAGTCTTGCGTTTGTGTTTGGTGTTTATATTATGTGGTTTGTTTGATGGATTGCGTTTGCTGTATGAGTTGGTTCGATGGAACTCTCATTAAGTACTAAATAATGGCTTTGCTTATCAGAATTGGTATGTTCCACATACGAAAAACCACCGCTTCTCTGAGATCTTTAACAATCTCATCTCTCTCTCTCTCTACATATATATATATATATATATATATATATATACTATATGATTGTTGTTTAGGAAAAAGATCCCATGGCTGCTGCACGTTCCGTGAACCACTGCTGCTGGGAGTGGAGGTTATCCCAAAGCAGATCCGTCCGAAAACGCCTCTTAAGCTTGGGGTTAGTGCATATGTTAAAATGCCATGTTTTCTCTGGGCTGCTTCAGATTTGCTTCGTCCAGTAGCACCAGAGTGTTTACATAATAAAGATATGTTTTTTTTCTTAGCTGGATATCCAATTTCTTTTTCCCTTTCGATTTTATTAGTATTATGCTAGAAGAAATTGATTGATAGTTGATATAAGTTCTATAGAACGTCAACGATCAATTTAGGGGGAGAAAGGGATGGGTTTTATATCAGGAATGGTGATGAGGATGTTGTTTGGGATCGCTCTGATGGCGGGCTTGAAGCGTATGATGATCTACGAAGTAGCAAACATATGGCCGTGGTATTTCACCGCTGTTTGTTTATCAATTTTGTGTTGATGATTTTGTGTGCTACAATTGAATTGATTGGTTGGGTTTTTTGTTCGTTAATTTTTTAATCGTCGAGTTATTTGGTGCTACTGTGGACAAGCTATTGATATAAAGCTATTTTGCTCACTGAGTAGGGATGACTTGAAGAAAGTATGAGGTGAGAACTTCTCTGAGTGGATATCGTTATTGATGTTGCATGTCTTTTCCTCCCTGCACTTCGTGTTTGAATCCTAACACTGTATTTGACGTGAAGTTTTGATCAATATAAGGGACAATAATGGTGTGTTTCTGCGAGCAGTCATACGTCGATGAAGCAGCAGTAGTGCAACTTATAGCGATAATTTCAGCAATTCAGTTGTGCAAAACAGCCGTCGTGCGAATTGGACGCTTACGGTCTCGCTCTTGCAATTTCAATCCTTACGAGTTACTTATCCAGAATGCAGTACCGAATTGCACACTACTGACAATTTTCTTAGATATTAAAACATTTATTAATTATTATACCGATCGAACAAATTACCGCTTCTCATTTTTCAAATGTTATTGTTAAAATCGGGAAAACATTGTAAATATTGTTAACTGAATAAATGTTAGCCGTAATCCACTACTGAATTATACACTACCGAATTGTACACTAATGAATAGGATGAACTTTTGGATACTGCACTACCGGATTACACACTACTGACCATTTTATTGTGGTTGTCCCTTTTATCTTACCTGAAAACAACCCACCACTCTTTCAATCAATAGTTTTCCATTTTATCTTATGAGTATTATGTAAATATTGTTAACTGAATAAATGTTAGCCGTAATGCACTACTGAACTATACACTACCGAATTATACACTACTGAATAAGTTGAAGTTTTGCATACTGTACTACCGAATTACACACTACTGACCATTTTATTGTGGTTGTCCCTTTTATCTTACGTGAAAACAACCTACCATTCTTTTAATCAATAGTTTTCCAATTTATCTTATGAGTATATGATTATTGTCAAACATTTTTTGCGGATTATGAACTTATTCATGGATCAGATTTCCAGCGCTTTATTTGGATAACGTATATCTCATTATTAGAAATTGAATCGTTGTATTTGTATGAGTTCATCCAGCCGTTAAAATTCCGTGCCTAACTACCTAATTAGTTATTGTAGAAATGCAGTTGTTCTCATGGGGGATGGTGGCAGAGAAACCGTTAGGCTTCCAGTTCTTCATTAATTGATGCACTAATTTTTTCATTTGGAAACTTTTCAGCATGGGATTGATCTTATTAGCTTCTCTTCATTAATAGTTTCATATGGACGTGTTTGTAGAGGTAACATTTATTGTTGTCCAATCTATGTAGGTTACCTTTGAATCTCCTTCCTCTCGGCCAAGAATACAAACTTTACGAAGTTGTAAGTCAGTGATTGGCGTAGGAATGAAGTCTTGCGTTTGTGTTTGGTGTTTATATTATGTGGTTTTTTGATGGATTGCGTTTGCTGTGTGGGTTGGTTTGATGGAACTCTCATTAAGTACTAAATAATGGCTTTGCTGATCATAATTGTTATGTTCCACAAATGCAAAACCACCGCTGCTCTGAGATCTTTAACAATCTCAACTCTCTCTCTCTCTTATATATATAGATATATATATACTATATGATTGTTGTTTAGGAAAAAGATCCCATGACTGCTGCACGTTCCGTGAAACCACTGCTGCTGGGAGTGAAGAGGTTATCCCAAAGCAGATCAGTCCGAAAACGCCTCTTGAGCTTGGGGTTAGTGCGTATATTAAAATGCCATGATTTCTCTGGGCTGCTTCAGATTTGCTTCGTCAGTAGCACCAGAGTGTTTACATAATAAAGATATATTTTTTTTTCTTAGCTGGATGTTCAGTTTCTTTTTCCCTTTCGATATTATTAGTATTATGCTGGAAGAAATTGATTGATAGTTGATGTAAGTTCTATAGAATGTCAGCAATCAATTTAGTGGGAGAAAAGGATGGGTTTGATATCAGGAATGGTGATGAGGATGTTGTTTGGGATCGCTCTGATGGAGGGTTGGAAGCGTATGATGATCTACGAAGTAGCAAACATGTGACCAAGGTATTTCACCCTTGTTTTGTTTATCAATTTTGTGTTGATGATTTTGTGTGCTACAACTGAATTGATTGTTTGGGTTTTTTGTTCGTTAATTTTTTAATCGTCGAGTTATTTGGTGCGAATGTGGACAGGCTATTGATATTAAGCTATTTTGCTCACTGAGTAGGGATGACTCGGAGAAAGTCTGAGGTGAGAACTTCTCTGAGTGGATATCGTTATTGATGTTGCATGTCTTTACCTCCCTGCGTATCACTTCTTGGTGTTTGAATCCTAACACTATATTTAACGTGAAGTTTGATCAATATATGGGACAATAATGGTGTGTTTCTGCGAGCAGTCATACGTCGATGAAGCTGAAGTAGTGCAATTTACAGCGATAATTTCAGCAATTCAGTTGTGCAAAACAGTCGTCGTGCGAATTGGACGCTTACGGTCTCGCTCTTGTAATTTCAATACTTATCCATAATGCACTACCGAATTGCACACTACTGACCATTTTCTTAGATATTAAAACAGTTATTACCGATCGAACAAATTACCGTTTCTCATTTTTCAAATGTTATTGTTCAAATCGGGAAAACATTGTAAATATTGTTAACTGAATAAATGTTAGACGTAATGCACTACTGAGTTATACACTACCGAATTGTACACTACTGAATAGGATGAACTTTTGCATACTGCACTACCGAATTACACACTACTGACCATTTTACTGTGGTTGTCCCTTTTATCTTACGTGAAAATAACCCACCACTCTTTCAATCAATAGTTTTCCATTTTATCTTTTGAGTATTATGTAAATGCTGTTAACTGAATAAATGTTAGCCGTAATGCACTACTGAATTATACACTACCGAATTATTCACTACTGAACAGATTGAAGTTTTGCATACTGCACTACCGAATTACACACTACTGACCACTTTTGTGGTTGTCCCTTTTATCATACGTGAAAATAACCTACTACTCTTTTAATCAATAGTTTTCCATTTTATCTTATGAGTATATGATTATTGTCAAACATTTTTTGCGGATTATGAACTTATTCATGGATCAGATTTCCAGTGCTTTATTTGGATAACGTATATCTCATTATTAGAAATTGAATCGTTGTATTTGTATGAGTTCATCCAGCCGTTAAAATTCCGTGCATAACTACCTAATAATTATTGTAGAAATGAATTTGTTCTCAGGGGGGATGGTGGCAGAGAAACCGTTAGGCTTCCAGTTCTTCATTAATTGATGCACTAATTTTTTCATTTGGAAACTTTTCAGCATCGGATTGATCGTATTAGCTTCTCTGCATTAATAGTTTCATATGGACGTGTTTGTAGAGGTAACATTTATTGTTGTCCAATCTATGTAGGTTACCTTTGAATCTCCTTCCTCTCGGCCAAGAATACAAACTTTACGAAGTTGTAAGTCAGTGATTGGCGTAGGAATGAAGTCTTGTGTTTGTGTTTGGTGTTTATATCATGTGGTTTGTTTGATGGATTGCGTTTGCTGTGTGGGTTGGTTTGATGGAACTCTCATTAAGTACTAGATAATGGCTTTGCTGATCAGAATTGGTATGTTCCACATACGAAAAACCACCGCTTCTCTGAGATCTTTAACAATCTCAACTCTCTCCCTCTATATATATGTATATATATATACACTATATGATTGTTGTTTAGGAAAAAGATCTCATGGCTGCTGCACGTTCCGTGAAACCACTGCTGCTGGGAGTGAAGAGGTTATCCCAAAGCAGATCCGTTCGGAAACGCCTCTTGAGCTTGGGGTTAGTGTGTATATTAAAATGCCATGTTTTCTCTGGGCTACTTCATATTTGCTTCGTCCAGTAGCACCAGAGTGTTTACATAATAAAGATATATATTTTTTTTCTTAGCTTGATGTTCAGTTTCTTTTTCCCTTTCGATATTATTAGTATTATGCTGGAAGAAATTGATTGATAGTTGATGTAAGTTCTATAGAACGTCAGTCAATTTAGGGGGAGAAAAGGACGGGTTTGATATCAGGAATGGTGATGAGGATGTTGTTTGGGATCGCTCTGATGGCGGGTTGGAAGCGTATGATGATCTACGAAGTAGCAAACATATGGCCAAGGTATTTCACCCCTGTTTTGTTTATCAATTTTGTGTGCTACAATGGAATTGATTGGTTGGGTTTTTTGTTCGTTAATTTTTTAATCGTCGAGTTATTTGGTGCTACTGTGGACAGGCTATTGATATTAAGCTATTTTGCTCATTGAGTAGGGATGACTTGAAGAAAGTCTGAGGTGAGAACTTCTCTGAGTGGATATCGTTTCCAGTTTCAGTGTGAGCCTTTTTTAGTGTTTCTAGGGTATATGATTTTGGGTTCCTTTCATTTTACAGCAATACCTTAATATTTGAATCATCAATCGTTTCCTTCGGTTAGTTACAACTGCAAGTGGGGAAAATGTGGCTATGTACTCGCTGAAGAAGAATATAAAGAATTTTGTTGTTGAGGTGACGCGTCAAAATTTATTTTACTGATCCACCTACGATGGCCGTACATTTGGAGATTACAGCCAAGTGTTATTCTAGGGAGGCCAAGATTATTTCTCGATGAGCTTACCAATATCAATCATCTAAGGCATATGCATCTGTTTCGATTACTCGGTTAGTCTTTATCATTTTAATTAGTTTTTTGTTGTTATTAATTATGTTGCTTTTAAGTTTTTTTCCATTTCTACATTTACTGAGTTAATGGCCTGTTGTATCAAATACGCTAGAATGCTTATTTTAACACGCAAAAGATGATGGGTTTTGAAATTCAAATACATAATTTTTATATTTTTCTTTAGCGAGTACTTAGCGTAGTGAATATTTAATTTGCATTACTGATACGAACATTTGAATGTTGGCATTCTTCACAATACATGACTGAAAAATTATTATGGCTAGACCAGATCAAGCAAAAATAATTTGTAATTTATAATGCAATATTTTTTTTCTATTGTTACACGCAAAAAATATATTGGGCATTCTTTACAATACACGACTGAAATATTATTATGACGATAATTATAAATAATTTCTCATGTATCATGCAAAATTACGATTATTTATATTGTATAATGCATTACACCTTTTGACTCTTATAAATTTATTTAACGACTGACATTCATTAGAAACATTTAATTTGCGCTACTGATACATCTTAATGTTGGTATTCTTCACAATACACGATTGAAATATTATTATGGTGAACGCCAAATAAAATTATTTGTAATGTATAATGCAGTAGTTTTTATATGGGAAATGTATATTGAGTAAATAGTTATGGGATCGGGATATTGTCATATAAACATATAACTTCATTACTCTGTTATGCATCTCAGCTTCTTTGATCTTCAACGGGTCGAAGTATGAGGTAGAGAACTCAAGTCCACTCTACCCACCTTCAAGCTAATGAATCGGAGATCGGTAAGAATTTTTTAGCATCAATATTGCAAGACTGCTCTATTGATCTACTATTATTCTATATAATATAAAGTCGAAGTTGTTGCTAATAACAATGTTATAAAACTGCTTCACGGGTCGACATTATATTAGGTTATGATAAAATTAGCTTTGTAAGACGGCAACTAAAAGACTACTTAATGTAACAATTGCCTCAGAGTCAAATTTCTCTGCCTCAAACAGATCAAATATCAAGTTGTTTGAACATTGGTCTCCACTACTTAAACATTGTACGACTGTAAGGCTACACAACTAATACTTAAACATTATAAAACATAACGATGCACATTTATCGACTGCTACTTAGACATTGTAAGACTATAAGACTATACGACTAAGATTACCGTCCCGGTAACTTTATCACATAAGTGGCCGGGCACGTAAATTAACGTGGTATTATTATAATAATATAGTACAATGAAAAGGTAATAAAGTGTATATTTTGACACGTCTTTTAAGAATTTCAATATTATTATATTGATTATTTGTGATAGTTTTTTTGCTAAATAAGGAAATGTGATAAAATTAGTGGGACGCCTGAAATGGCAAAATGTGATAAAATTAGTGGGAGGATGGAGTATTTTAATTTATAAAAAGCTATGGATAATCCTGCAATGATTTTATATTACACATAAAAAATATTGATCAACTTGAAGATGATGCAATAATCAACATTGTTTACCATAAATTCTACAACAATTAGGTAAGAGATTGCTTAACTGAAGGTATGTAATAAGAATATAATACGACTGTTGTTTACTGTTATAATGCACTACTGCATCGTTCCACGACTGTTTCAATAACAGTCGTGCAATATTTCGTACAGTCGTGCAATTTCTTGTGGGTGTAAAGCGTATGAAGTCTACAACAATTAGGTGAGATATTACTTAACTAACGGTATGTAATAAGAACATATTGTACTACTGATGTATATTGTTATAATGCACTCCTGTTTCCTAAGTTACATGATTGTTTCAATAACAGTCGTGCAATAGTTTTCGTACAGTCGTCCAGTTTCTTGCGGGTGTAAAGAGTATGTATTGGAACATTTCTCTCTGATTTTTTTGTTTGAAGTTCTACATAATTATGTTTCTAATTTCATAATCTATGATTAACATTTATTTAGGCTTTGTCCTGTTTTTGCACGACTATTATTGACGCAGTCGTGTGCGGGTCTTGGATCCACTACAAAATAAATGGACGGATTTCGGGTCTACTATAAAATAGATGGCTCGATCGTGAATCTCATGTCTTTCCGATAACCCGTGCAACGCACGGGGTTAAGCTAGTCTATATAAAAGATCGTCTCTCTTTTTACAGGTCCCGTTAATAATTTGGCCGCCTTAAGGCAGTCTCAGCTTTCAAATCCTCGGGCATCTTTGAGTTCCAACCCTTTAAGGAGGCATAGCTTTAACTTACCACCGCCGCTCGAAAAATTTGCAAACTCACCTGACGAAAACGCCTTTGTGAAGGCCTTCATTGGTCATAGTTCTGATTCTGACCATCTCTTAGGTCGGTCGTACGTAAGCGTTCAGACAATGGAGGCTCAAATAAGAGAGCTTCAGGTTGGTAGAATCTACTAGACTTTTTTCCCGTAAACTGTACATAAAATTTTCTTGCCTTTTTGGTTTATATTATTATTGTAGTGGTCCTTTTGATATGGATGTAAAAACACTAAGTTGTAAAATTGATTTTGGATGAAATGTCGGGTTAATACTCAACCTAACAGTCAAAGCGCACAGCGGAATATAATAACTTAGTGACGAAACTGAAATAACACGAGAAGTAAATTGTGCAGCAAGGTATAAAAACTTGCTGCGTGCCTCAAGGCGAAATTCCACTATAGCAATGAATGGCAAAATAACTATCCGAAGATAGTAAAAACAAGTCTAAAAAAACTACGAATCTAAACGATCCTGAAAAACCTACGAAGTACTAAGACTTCTGAAAACTCAATACTAGGCTAAAATACAACTCTCGTAATATATAAACTCGCTCGAAGATCTCTCTAAATATAGTATATATTTAGTTCGAATCTTCTCATCTAATTGGTCGATCTCTTATTTCTATTTATGGTAACCGATTGACTGATTCTCCTTTGATATTCATATATTCTAATTATGGTGGTTGCTTGACTTGAACTCCAAGCCTCCTATATTTAGTATGTTTCCTTCCAAAACTCGTTCAAGCTACTCTACACGCTTTCCACTCGTTTTTTACTCGTTCCAGCACTTAATCACGTCTTGCACATCATTAAATAAAGCCCCTAAAGAAAGGTTAAACGGTTTTTTGGGCATGACAGACAACAATGTTGGCTGGAATGTTAGCTCGACATTGTCAATGCTGAGCTAGTCAACATTAACAATCTCTCCCTTTTTATCTTTCTTCCCAAAACCCGTGCAGATTTAAAAGTTCCAAAACTCACCGTGAAGACTCTACTCAACCACAAAAACATTAAAAGATTGTTAGAGTAGACGAAAATAAGTACTAATAAGTACACAGCGATTAAAGGTCAAAATGATAACATCTGCAAAAAAAATAGAAAGTTCATACGCAGGCAAGCAAACCACATGGTCACACAAGTTGAACGAACCAGATCAGCATGCACAAAATAAAAATAAAGTCAGGCATGCAAAAGAAATCATAGAAGATCAAATCAGCATGCACACAAAAATCAATTAGCAAAATCAGAGAGGATCAGAAATGCAAACTTCTGTTCAGTTTTAGCTCCCCCTGTCGAAATGCAAACTTCTGTTCAGTTTTAGCTCCCCCTATCGGCTGTAGCTCCCCCTGTCGAAATTCCCTCAGCACCACCAGTAAATCACCATCTGCACAGTCTTTTCTCCCTTTTTGGGAAGAAACAAAAAACAAAACTTCTCTGTTAGCTAACTTACAGATGTTGAGGCAAATGTAAGACTAACATCCGGGCCGACATTCGTTGGAATAAAGAGCATTTAGACAGTTTGAGGATGAGGTCGAATTAGGTCAAACCTGTCTAAGTAAACATGCAGCTAAATATAGTATATGGAAGAATCAGTAATGAGAGCAAATAGGAGCACATCAGATCATGATTCAACCCAAAGACACTAAGTCAAAAGTCAAGGTAGAATCAAGCAAGACTAACCGTTTGAGCGTCGATGATGAGCACTTGAGACAAGTGTAACAAGCTGTTCTTCGAGGAGTTCTAATGCAATTCTGAGAGATATCAACGCTAGACACACCAAACTAACAAATGCAGACCTAAAAGATAATGCAAATAAACGAAAGCACAAAAAATATAGCATTACCAAACCGACAGTTACACATGTTGCCCCAACATTTGACTCAACATTCTTATTCCGTAATCCTAGACTTTTCTACCCAACCCTTCTTAAAACCAGTTCCCTTTATTTCTACCCTTTCACCTTATTTATCTATTCCAGTTTATGCATTGCCCTTACACCCTAAGCCTCAAGGATTGGCTTTTTGTCGCATAGTATACATCGTCACAGCGAATGCCGTGTACCTAAGGAATCTTATTACCAAGTGCCTATATCTAGCAAAGAGTTTATGAGCAGGCTTATATGCGTCAAGGATTGGCTTTTTGTCGCAAAGAGTACATCGTCACCGCGAATGCCGTGTACCTAGGGAACTTATTACCAAGAGCCTTTCTTATTTTCTTTTAAGGAATCGGGTTCATTCAGGGACCAGTCAAGAAGAATCAAGTCATTTCACAGGAAAACAGAACAGAATATCTAACGAAACATTTAATCAATAACCCTCAAATTTTACATATGCTATGTTGATCCAAATGTTGGACCAAATTCAGACTGACATGTGCAAACCTATGGATTAGGTCCGAAAACCTTTCAGAATCCAATGCTTTCGTGAATATTTTGCTAACTGATGTTTTGTGTCTATATGCTCAATGCGCACTAACTCTTTTTCCACCATATCTCTCAGAAAATGATGCCTAATATCTATATGCTTGGTGCGCGAATGCTGGATAGAGTTCTTAGATATGTTGATGGCACTAAGGTTATCACAATACATGAGAACAGATTCGCACTCTAAACCATAGTCACACAACATGCTATTCAACCATATTAATTGCGTACAGCAACTACCCACAGCAACATACTCAGACTCAGCAGTAGATAAAGACACACAATTCTGTTTCTTACTGTACCATGCAACTAGATTGTTACCTAAGAAGAAACAGCCGCCACTTGTGCTCTTGCGATCATCCTCGTCACCTGCCCAATCAGCATCGCTGTAGCCTACAAGACTCATATTAGTATCTTTAGAGAACCAAAATCATAGGCTACACGTTCCACTCACATAACGAAGAATACGCTTAACAGCATTAAGATGTGAAACCTTAGGCTCAGACTGATATCTAGCACATACGCATATGCTATACATGATGTCAAGTCTACTAGCAGATAGGTACAATAAACTGCCTATCATAGATCGATACAATGTTGGGTCAACATTCTGTCCAACATTGTCCTTACTTACCTTTTGCGTAGACCCCATAGGCATTTTCATTACCTTTGCCGTGTCCAACCCGAACTTTTTGACAGTGTTCTTCGCGTACTTCTCCTGGGACATAAAGATCCCGTCACTGCTCTGCTTAATCTACAAGCCTAAAAAGTAGGTTAATTCACCTATCATACTCATCTTGAACGTAGTGTTCATCGCTTGCACAAACTGATCTAACATAGACTGTGAGCTTGAGCCAAAAACAATATCATTCACGTAAACTTGAGCAATCAAAAGATCAAAACCGACTCTTTTCACAAAAAGCGTACGGTCTGCCTTACCTCGAGTGAATCCAAACTCAAGTAAAAATTAGCTAACCTACCATACCAAGCTCGAGGTGCTTGCTTTAGTCCATACAAAACTTTCTGCAGCTTAAAAACATGGTTAGGAAAATGTGGATCCTCAAATCCCTTAGGCTGTTCAACATATATATCTTTATCAATATACCATATAAAAACGCACCCGTAACATCCATTTGGTGTAACTTGATGTTAAGCCAATATGCAATTGCTAATAACAACCTAATTGATTCTAACCGAGCCACGGAAGCGAAAGTCTCATCAAAGTCTATGCCCTCGACTTGCGTATAACCCTGAGCTACTAAACGTGCTTTGTTCCTAACAACTCTACCAAGTTCATCAGATTTATTCTTAAAGATCCACTTCGTGCCTATGACATTAATGTCCTTCGGCCGTGGGACTAAGGTCCATACTTGGTTTTTCTCAAACTGCAAGAGTTCCTCCTGCATCGTATTTATCCAGAAATTATCATTGAGAGCTTCAAGGACATTCTTAGGTTCTATCTCAGAAACAAAACAATTAAAACGTACCCCAGCGTATACTGTGTTCATGCATATGTTTCTTACCATAGACTTATAATCCTTGCGAGGCTTGTCTCTGGTTTTCCTACCTTCGTTAACATCTCCAATAATGAGGTCAGTGGGATGGTCCTTCTGGATCTTGGCTGGTGGATCTCGTCGCACTTCACTGGGTCCAGCCTCGGTATTCTGTTCTGGCACAGATGTTGAGTCATATGTTGGCTCAACATTGTCATCCCCATTCTCCTCTGTTTCATCAACCGCTTGTATAACATCTGAATTATCAACTTCTGGAGACATTTTGCTAAGATCAGTAGCATCATCGAATACTATATTCACAGACTCCTGAACAGACTTCAAGCGCAAGTTATACACACGATAAGCACATCTATTAGAGGAATAACCTAGAAAGATACATTTATTACTCTTCGAATCAAACTTGGTCAAGTACTCACCATCATTAAGCATATAACAGTAGCATCCAAAAATATGAAAATACTTGACAGTAGGCTTTTTCCCATTCAACAATTCATACGAAGTCTTTTTAGTACCATGACGAAAGAACACACGATTAGATATATGACATGCCGTATGCAATGCTTCAGTCCAAAACCACTTAGAAAGACTCTTAGAATGCAACATATCACGTGCCATTTCTTGTAAAGTCCTATTCTTCCTTTTGATCACCCCATTTCGTTGGGGCGTCTTAGGAGATGAATACTCATGAATAATACCTTTCCTATCACGAAATTCATCGAACAATTGATTCTCAAATTCCCTACCATGATCAGTCCTAATACGAAATATAGAAGCACTGAAATTGTTCTTAATCATAGCGCAAATTTTTTGAAAAAATCGAACGATTCAGATTTTTCCCTAAGAAAAAATATCCATGCATATCTAGGATAATCATCCACGAGCACATATGCATATTTCCTACCACCATTGCTATCTACTTCCATCGGACATATCAAATCCATGTGGATAAACTGAAAACAATTAGCAGTTTTAAAATGTTGGGCAGCATATTGGTCAACACTATGGCTAGCATGCACTTGCTTACCCTTCAAACATGACTCACAAACAACCTTACCAAACTCCTTAAGCTTTGGAATGCCTCTGATCGCGTCGTGTTTGATAAATTGCTCCAATGTTCGGTAGTTGACATGGCCCAGTTTGTAATGCCAAAGGATGACATCGTCTTCGGCCTTCGAGAGTTGGCACATGTCCTTCCAACTGGATTTGTCTTCGACTAAGCAGCAGTTATCGCTCGATCGTTTACCTGCCATAACTCGAACACCACTGCTGTTAAAAACCTCACAACATCCCTTATTAAATCTTACCTCCAGGTCATCGTCGCAAAGTTGGCTTATGCTAATCAGATTGGCTACGAGCCCGTCTACATGAAGAACATTGCTCATCTTGGGAAAGTCGGACACGTTCAATCTGCCTCGACCGAGAATCCGTCCTTTAGCACCTCCTCCGAACATCACAGTCCACTCTTTAAGTATTCACTAAGATATTCTTTGGTACCCGACATATGTCGGGAACACCCGCTATCGAAGTACCAAGAACCTGTCACGTTAGCTCGCAAAGAGGTATAGACAACATTGCACTTATGCACGGACTTCTCTACCCAAACTTTATTAGATGATAAAACAGCATTTTGATTACCAGAATTTGAAGGTGATCCAGCTGAACTTTCTCCAGGCATACCTTTTAACACTGATTTCTCAATGTTGAGCGGAATGTTGGATGACATTCCAGCCGACATCAATTTCTTCGCAGAAATCTCCCCCTTTAATTTCTAGCAATATGGCTTAATATGACCAGGCTGCTTGCAATGATGACATTTAAATGACACATCCTTATGCTTACTAGCAGCATGCTTACGAATAGTCTTAACAATCACATTTTCACAAACATCATTCGAGGCATGAGATTCTTCCTTCACAAAAACTATCTTAGGCTGAACATTAGTCACGGGTTTAGGATCATCATATATGGGCTGAGAACTGAATCCTAGACCTTGTTTATCAAAAATACCAAGAGATAATACCTCATCAAGGGTCGATTTATCCTTGTTCAACTTCGTCGACGCGCTTTTGTAGCTTGTCGATCTCCTTGTCCTTTCGTGTCAGTACGACTTTCATCTTGTTCATTCCAGCCACCAAGATTTCGATCATCTTTTCGTTTTTGGCATTCTCCTCGGACATCGCTTTCATTATGGCTTTGAGCTCCGAGTTTTTCGCCTTTTCATTCTCATATTGTGTGGACAGCAATAACACAGCTTCACTAGTCTGGACTTCTGCCCAAAGGTCTGTTTCTAAACCTACATCATCAGAACTTAAATACCCATCAAAACAGTTTGAGTCATCATAATCAAAATAATTTGTTTCCTAGATGTTGAGTCGAATGTTGGCTCAACATCCGTTACCGCCGTAAAGCCGATTTGATGATCTTCTTCTTCGTTGTCTGAGAATGACTATATGGTTACTGATGATTGTCTGGACTCCTTAGGGCTGTTCTTCATCTTCATCGTCGGAAAGTTCAATTCACATAGCCTTTCCGTACTTGCGAAGAGTGTTAGCACACTCGTTTGCAAAATGACCCCAACCTTGACCTTCATAGCATCGTACAGAATCATAGTTGATATTCTTCTTCTTTCCATCTGGTTTGCCTTTGAAGAACGGAGGGGCAGAAGCATGTTCAGCTTTGGCATTCTGGCCCTTCCTGAATGTTGAGCCAACATTCTGCTCGACATTCTTCTTCTGAAGAAACTTTGTAAAATTCTTCACGAGCATAGCCATATCCTCGTCATTGTCAGGTCAACTTCAGTTTGCACCTTGGATGACTGACTGACTATAGCAATGCTTTTGCCGCGTGAAGCTCTCTTTTGGACTTCGAGATTGGTCTCCTAGTTATTCATAATGTTCATCAACGTGTTGAGCTCCATCGTGCCCAGATTATGTGCTTTCTCGACGGCCGCTACCTTCACGTTAAACTTTTCAGTTAGCGTCCATAAAGCTTTAGAAACCAGTACCTTATTTGCGATCGGATCTCCGAGACTGGCACACTCGCTTGAAATCGTCAGAATCTTCCCGAAGTACGTGGTGACATCCTCGTCTTCCTTTATTCTGAGATTTTTGAAATGATTGAGGAGATATCGAATTTTGGTTTTCCTCACACTCGCATCGCCTTTGCAGTACCTCTGTAGTAGATCCCAAGCGTTCTTTGCCACAATTCTGAATGATCTTGATGAATATATCGACCGAAGAGAAGATAGCATTAAGGGCTTTGTCGTTGAACTCGGCTGCGTTCTTCTCTTGAAGGCTCCATTCATCGGTGGGTTTCTCATAGACTTCACCATCAGCATCCGGGCAGATTTCAGAGTCGTATAACCATTGAGCACGGACTCCCACGCTCGCACATCTATGGATTTGATGCACTGCCGAACACGTCCAATAAGCATAGTTGGAGCCGTCTAACACGGGGACTTTTCCTATGTAGTTTGAGCTTGTAACATCCATAAAAAAGACAAAAAACGCTTAGTCACGTCAAGCGGTTGCTCTGATACCACTTTGAAGTGGTCCCGTTCGATATGGATGTAAAAACACTAAGTTGTAAAACTGATGTTGGATGAAATGTCGGGTTAACACACAACTTAACACTCAAAGCGCACAGCGGAATATAAGATAACTTAGTGACGAAACTGAAATAACACGAGAAGTAAATTGTGCAGCAAGTTATAAAACTGTGCGTGCCTCAAGGCGAAATTGCACTATAGCAATGGATGACAAAATAACTATCCGAAGATAGTAAAAACAAGCCTAGAAAAACTACGAATCTAAACGATCCTGAAAAACCTACGAAGTACTAAGACTTCTGAAAACTCAATATTAGGCTAAAATACAACTCTCCTAATATATAAAACTCGCTCAAACTCGATATGCGCTTTGCTCATGATTTTCGCTCAATATGTCGCTCAACGTTACTCTGTGAAAGCTCTCTCGAAAGTACTTTGCAGCTCAAAAATAGCTCTTATTTATAGACCTTGGCTCCATCTTGAATTGGTAAAATATCCCTTGAATATCTCTTCGAAGATCTCTCTAAATATAATATATATTTAGTTCGAATCTTCTCATCTAATTGGTCGATCTCTTATCTTCTATTTATGGTAACCGATTGACTGATTCTCCTTTGATATCCAGATCTTCTAATTATGGTAGTTGCTTGACTTGAACTCCAAGCATCCTATATTTAGTATGCTTCCTTCCAAAACTCGTTCAAGCTACTCCACACGCTTTCCACTCGTTTTTGACTCGTTCCATCACTTAACCACGTCCTGCACATTATTAAATGAAGCCCCTAAAGAAAGGTTAAACGGTTTTTGGGCATGAAAGATAAAATCGAATGTTGACCAATTCACAGACAACAATGTTGGCTGGAATGTTAGCTCGACATTGTCAATGCTGAGCTAGTCAACATTAACAATTATTGCACACAGCAACAAGGTTCATCCGCTGCTGCTCAAATGGAGTGGAAAGGCTTAGAAGCGAACAAGGAAGATCTTGTCGGACGGCTCAACAATTTAAAGAGATGTACGAATTCTGCGTCAACGAGTTTTTCGATAGCGCCGGGAAGTGAAAGGGGATGGTGTTTTAGTTAACACTCAAACTCCTTGTGACTAATTACACCATGTTTTAATATTATTACATGTTAGAGAAGGGTTGAATTTTTCGTTCTTTGCCTCGCCAAAGACTGGAATTTTCGGTATTCCGAGACCCATAGCTTAGTTGAGATAAATTGAGAAGGTTTCCATGTCATAATTCATCTTCAAGTTCAAAATAAAGTGCTCAAAGGTCTCACTCATATATTAGTTCGTGCTATAATGCTCCAAGAGTGTTTTCTGCTATACAAATCCTCTTAAGAATTGAGCAGTTATATTAATAACTGTCAATACATGTTGTGTAAAATAAAGTGGGGCAGGCAATAAGCAGAATTAATATTTACTTGACGTCGTCCGAATATAATAAATTTGGCTTGTATTGTACATATCACTTTGACCATCGCCGTCACAGTGACATCGCAATTATTACTATCGTTATTATTAAAGTATGGAATTCGCACATTCCAGGAAGTTTCTCAACAAGTCAAGATACTGTAATAAATTGTCCTACGTGTATACACTGCAGATTACTGACCAAGTCCTGGAATCAATTGACTTTCGCTTTGGTCTACTCTTAAATTCATCGAAAATTAGTTTGAAATAGCGTATGCATGCTTGGAGCATCAGTCACTTGTTGTATGATTCAAATTTAATGTTTTTATTTGGGAATAACAAAATCCTCTTTGGAAAAATCCTAAGTCACGCTTTGGAATAATTATTTCAAATATTTGATTAAGATATAGAAAAACGTCCAGTAGTTGTGAAAATGATGTGTGGTTCGGGAATTGACTTCTATTTTAAGTTTGAGGGTTTTATATTTTAAAAATATAAGACGCGGGGGTTAATACGGTATTACAACTGAATTAATGATGGGAGCTACTAATTTAAATATGTAGTTATATATCAATGAGGCATATATATGATTAAAAAGTTCGAGATTTAACAAATTTGGACAAGAAGAGAATCCTGCCTTAGTAGGCAAGAACGCACCTTCGTGTTGACAAATCATTCAAACAATAACTATATTTTGAACGAGTCGCGGGGCAGTTAACAATCTATGCAAGAAAATACATAAACAGACAAGCATTACTATTCTATTAGTAAGACAGCTTACATATCTGTGTTACTAGCTTAAAGCAAGCAAAACGTCTTCGCACTTAACTTAGCTAAAGCTCATTCGCAAATCCCACATATTATTACATGCCAACTAAAAGGTTGTTCTTGTTACTATCTTTTTCCTTCTTGTTAGAATCACAAGCAACGTCGTCGTACATATGCATGTCAGATAACAAAAACCCTAAACGAAACTTAACCATTGGCCTCGTCATCGATCTCAAGTCTCGTTTGGGCAAAGAGCAAAGAATAGCCATCGAAGTTGCCTCTGAATATCTTCAAGGCTGCGCCGACTTGTCTTTGCAAATAAGAGACTCCAATGGAGTTCAAGGTCGTGCATCCTTCGAAGGTGATAATAATAACGAAGTCATTACTTTCAAAAAAAAGGAATTTAGTTTTCCAATTTACTTATTCGATTCTTGCATCATCGCCAGCAATCGATTTAATCAGCAACGGTGAAGTCGACGCAATCCTCGCCCAGACGAGAACGTTGCAAGAAGCTTCCCTACTCTCCGAGTTCATCGCAGCAAAAAGCAAAGATCGCCGTAGTGGTAATAATATTCCCGTCGTTTCTCTTTCTCCTACATCCTCAAAAATCGCGCTAGAGTCTTCTTCGTCTTTGGTCCAATTTGGCACGCCGATTTCCCACCAAGCTCATTGCATAGCAGCAATAATCGGTTATTTCAAGTGGAGAGAGGTGATACTGATTCAAGAACGGGCCAAGGCCTCCTCAGAAGATGAACGCAGCCCTTTATTATTAGCGAATTCGCTCAAACAATTCGATGCGTCCATCGAAGACCAATTCGCATTTCCCGAGCTCTCTTCAGGGGAATACGTCGAAAGAGAGCTGAAAAGGGTTCGACGCAGAAATTCTAGGGTTTACGTTCTCATGCACATTGCTTCCCTCGAGTTCTTCGTGCTCTTGTTTGAGAAGGCTAAGGCATTGGGGATGATGGAGAAGGGATACGTATGGATTGTTTCGGACGAGGTTGGTAATTATCTCAACTCCTTGGATTCTTCGGTTTATTACACCATGCAAGGCGTTGTTTCTCTGAAGGCCTATTACGACGATAAGAACGATCGCTTCAGAGAATTCAAGTCCATGTTTAGGAGAAAGTATGCGTCTGCGTATCCATCTGAAGAAGAAAACTCGAACCCTAGCGTTTACGCTCTCCGAGCGTACGATTCGATTTGGGCCCTTTCTAACGCTAACGAATTCGAAGGGCTTAGTGGGAATGTGAGTTTATTCAAGAATGGCGTAGTAACGAGTCCCACAATCTTCTCCATCGTCAATGTGATCGGTAAGAGCTACCAAGAGCTGGCATTCTGGTCCGAAACTTATGGTTTCTCAAACGATCTCAGAAATCTTGCAATAAGCGACGAAACCCAAGAGAAATCATTATACATGAGCAGCGAAGAAATCGAAATAGATGGACTGAGCAAAACTGTATGGCCTGGGATCGATCAAAGAGTTCCCATGGGAATTTCCTTGGGCAGCAAAGAGAACCCTTTAGTGATTGGAATTCCAGCGAACGGCACGTTCGCTCAGTTCGTTAGGGTTACTAACAATACGAAGACTAACCAAACGCTCTTCGGCGGATTTTCGATAGCAGTCTTCGAAGCCGCCGTTCAGCAGCTGATTCCTTCCCCCGAATACGTCTTCGTTCCGCATTACGGTACTTACGACGAACTCGTCAATAAAGTCTACAACAAGGTACAAATTTTATACGTACTCGATCCTTTTCAAGAATCTATATCATGTAATAACGATAATCTAAAAAAAACGTTGAAACAGACGTTTTTCGCAGCCGCCGGGGATTGCGGCATAACAGCAAGGCGATACGCATACGTAGATTTCTCGCAGCCCTACATCAAAAGCGACCTTGTAATGATCGTCCCAGTGAAAGTTGCCCTGAAAGAATCGAAATTCTTAGCTTTGCACGTCTTTACGAAGAAGATGTGGATCCAATTAGCGGGTTTAGGCGTCTCAACTGGCGCAATGACATGGTTAAGCGAATACTCGGCGGGCAACGAAGAATTCAGGAAAACCTCAGTGTTCGAGCTCATCGGCTCCGTCCTATGGTTCTCAGTCACCGTAATTTCGCTATCGCAGAGTAAGTTTTCCTTCTCTGATCGCTAATAATTAAAAATCGACGTAGAGGAGTAATGAAAATGGGATTTTTTTTGTTCGACTTGTTTGCAGAAGAGCAGATCAAAACAGCTGCATCGAAGCTAATGGTGGCGGCGTGGCTATGCACGGTTTTTGTCGTTGGGGCGAGTTTTACGGCCGTCCTAAGCTCCATGCTTATCGTTCCAAGGCTTCAGCCGTCGATCCTAGACTTGGATTCTCTGCGTAATAACAACGAGCCCATAGGTTGCAACGCCAACTCTTTTGTCTGTCAGTACCTTACCGACGTTTTAGGGTTCGACCCGAATAACATACACAGAATCCAAACGCTCGAAGAGTATCAGAAGCAGTTCAATAGTGGGACCATAAAGGCGGCCTTTTTGCAATCGCCCCACGCTAAGCTTTTCCTCTCCGATCACTGCAATGATTACATGATTGCGGGGCCCAGCTTCAAACTCGGCGGCTTGGGATTCGTAAGATTTATTTTCGACCTTTATTGTTCTTAGGCGCACGCGATTTTGTCGTAATAATTCCGTTGAATGATCATTCTGACTAAAAGCTTAGGCTTTAACGGGCCGTATCATATTTTAATTTATATACTATATTTCCAATATATATGTCACTTCTGACACCATGTTGAATAAACATTTCACCTAAACGCTCAAACCTTAAGGGAGCGCATCAATATTTAATTTTGTATCTTATATTTCCAGCAGATTATGATCACTCCAAAAACATTAAAAAAAGCACAGGTATTTCAGAAGACGAGCGGGCGGATGACCAGCGACGTATCTGAGGCAATACTGAAGATAACGCAGAGCGGGCAATTGGACACGTTAGAGAAGGATCTACTAGCGTCGACGAGCTGTTCTTCGTCAAGCGGGTCGGACGTCGACAGCGAAATGATACTTACCGATCAGCCATTTTCGGGGCTTTTTCAGGTCGTGGGGGGATTAATAGGGCTGGCTTTTATCATCGCGGTTTTTCGAATGGCGCCTAAGAGCGCCCGCGAAAATATGCTGATCAAGAACAGAACGTACACGTGGGCTTTTACAGTGGTGGTCGAGTGCTGTACGAGGTTTGGGGCTTCTTTCTTCAGACATGGGATTGTACGGACGGGGTCGGCCCATGGGCATGGGCGTGTCGTGCCCATCGAACTGACTGACGAGGAGCGTAGATAACTGTGTTTATATCGTCGAGCCCCCCATAGCCTTAATATCTTCATTTCATTTCTCAATAGAAGAGCCAAGAATATATTTGTCTTACCGTTTTCAAATGCCCATATCGTATTTTTTACCAAATGCATATTACTTTTCAAAATGGAGTTTTGGATTAGAAGCCCATTTCGAATGTGTTTTCAAACACCCTCATAACTTCTTCGATTTGCGTGTTATTTATTTCTCTAGGGCGTGTTTGGAATGGAATCGCTTGATGCGTAGTTTTGATGTTGTGTCTAAAGACTAAGATAGGGATCCACCTTATTGAATATCTAAAATCGAAATTATTACGTACTTTGTTGATTTACTTAACTAAACTTTAAAATACATTATCTACTTAAAACCCAATGCAATGAATATCACTTGGGATCATCTATCAGGAATCGAAATTTCCTATTAAAATTTCATGCATAAATTCATGCATTCATATTTCACTTTAAGTATATATAGAATAAGGTTGAATAAAGTGTTATAGTACTAGGTCCTCGAAGAGATAGAAGTGAATGTTACGAAGGTTAGAAATTTCTAGGGTTTTCTCAGGTGTTGAGAAACTTTATTTATTAATAAATTAGGACGTGTTGTGATGTTGAGTTATGATTCGAGATTTAGAAATTTGATCAGATAGATGTTGAATATATTGTTTGTTTGAAATTCAAAATCTCGATATTCAATTAGAGATCTCGACATATACGATCAAAATGTTGATATGTAAATAAGATTTCGATAGATACAGATTTCGAGCATGGCCTCGACATTTAGAACATCTCGAGATTAATGAGTTTGAACATGATTGTGAAAGGTTGATCTCGAGATATGTAGAAAGTAGCTGGGAAGATGTCAATACGAGTTGTACCTTGAAATTTAAAGATCTCGATACCAATTGAAGATATCGACATAAGGCGTAAAATTGATAAGGAAAATATAGATGTTAAAATTTGTTAGAGAATGTCGAGATAGGTTTGGAAGATGATTTGAAAATGCCGAAATATATATATAACTCGAAATCAACAAAGAAGATATCGAGAAGGTATTGCTCATTTGAAATGATGCTTAATAAGGTCGAATGGATTAGGTGAAATCAAAAGTTTTGCAATTTAGTATGGAAATTGGTCAAAAAGGAAAAAATTAGTTATATTGAAATAATGATTACTATTAGCTAAGGACAAGCATAGATGTTAGTATTACTGGTCTACAATCACACGTAAATTAAATAAAGATAAGCTCAACACTTTGTTATCGTTAACGAAACGAGAGGAAATGAAGAACTGGAACAGATCGTGAATAAACTTTACAAAGGGGTATGAATCTTCACTTTAAGCTTGCATTTTAATCATGGTTATTATGTACTTGAAAACACTAAAAATTTCGTCATCCATGTCATATAGTGATTTTGATTTTTTTTAGGGTTTGAGCATATACAAGACCCTTACGATATCGATTGTGTTCTTGAAAATTATGAAGTTAGATGATGTTCTTGAGGTTCTTGAGAAAATTAGGGTTTGATCAGATTTTTGGAGAAATATCGAAAGGAAATTGTGTTTTTAAGCATACTGCTTTCCGGATCTTAATTGAATCTGGAACAAATGAAAGATGACTTGTGATAAATTTGATATCGAGATAAATTTGATAGAATGAAAGATATCGAGATAAATTTGATAGAATGAAAGATATCGAGGTATGAAAAATGAAAGATATCGAGATAAATTTGATAAAGGTCGACATGTGATAGTATAATAACCTAAAAAAAGACTTCGACATATTAAGTCGAGTTATGATTGCAAGTGTAGGGTCAAGCTATGATTGAGATAGAATGTCGAGATGACTTGATAATGAATTAAATAGGAGATGTCGAATTATGATAATGAATTAGATAGGAAATGTCGAGTTATGATAATGAATTAGATATAAGATATCGAGACATGATTTATGTTGCAACTAAAGATCTCGAAATTAAGAAACCCACGACAAATGAGCTCGAGTTATAAATTCAAGTTAACTAATTCATTAGATAGGATGTCGAAAGGAGTTATGATGTCGAGATTTTGAAAAGCCATTTAAATAGAATTTCGAGATGTTAAAAATCCAATCAAATAAGGTATCGAGATGTATAAGATGATTACCTTACACTTTAAGCTCACAACATATACTATTAAGACTTTGATGAATATAGTTCCGACCTAAGATATCATGATATGTTAAATTATGATTCGAGTTTTTAAATTCAAGAGGATAGAAGATGTCGAGATGTATTTCATGACACATACTACTAACATTTCGACATGTATATTGGATTTCAATAAGTAAGGACCTTGAGATTTGTTAATTAAAGACTTCGATATTTTTCCTTCTCAATTAATAAGTCTCGATATTTTTAGGGTTTTCGACACAATAAGAATTAGGGTTTCAATGATACTTTTGGTGTAATATAGTTATCAATTTTTAATGCAGGTTCCACTATTGATCAGAAATATAACTTCTAAGCCAATAATGTAATATATTATAAGTAATGAATAGAAAGGTGAAGGTTACGGATAAAAACGATCATGCATAATAAAGCATGCATAGCACGCACGCATGTCAATATAGGAATTTTATATTTACCAGATAAATATTTTTATATGTCAGGATTCAGAAAAAGGCAAGGACAAAGTCGAGTGAGGCTTTAAGCCATACTGTGAGTATGATATGCAACATGTGTTCTGTTTTTATGTGCTTTATGTGAATTAAATGATTGATGATTTTCTTATAAACGTAATATTTGAAATGAACGTGAATTACGTGGCCATAATGTGCTACAGTGTGATATGTGCGATTCGATGGTTTATGGAATTTATATTCATATAAAGTGAAAGTATAGTATTGCATATGAATAATAAAGAAAAGAGAAACCGTTATGACTGCTACGACATCGGACGACTTGATACGCAGTTATGGTTACATCCCTACAAATCGGGGGATTACAGAGTCCTGTACAGGCACACAAAAATATATCTACGGTTACAGAGTCCCATGCATGGGCCCCTATGGGGTCAACAGTACGAGTCTAGCAGGTTCATAACGGAGGTATCAGCAATAAATGATCAAGTAGAATTTGCATTGGTCTATGGATTACATGAATGATCTTATGGGCTATGGTTATGTGACAAACCTCGATGATTGATTACGTGATGATTACGTGAGTTGAAGTGTTTACAGTACGAGTGTTGCGAATCTACGGGTTCTACGAATGATGGTATATTCTTTAGAAATTTGTATGGAAGCAAATGAAAGAAAGAAATTAATTTCTGCTACAGTTTTATTGTTTATTTGTACAATAGAATAACATGTTGCGATCATACTCTGAATAGTTGTTTTCACAGTTGCTATAGATACCTAGCAGGCAACTTGAGTGCATCTTCATACGAAAGCATGGATTCAAGGTTGGCCGGTTACGCTCTCACCTACTCCCCTAAGTTCATCGTGTGCATGTAATATAAGAACCATTAGTGTCTTTCATATGATGTATAAGAAATATGATACGTGCATATCTATGTATAATATGCATGAAAGCGACGAGACCAGATGTACGCCCGTTTATGTATAAAGGTATGATTGTAGAAAGGCGAAAAATTTTATGTGGAAAATATAATAACTGCGCAAATAAAGTAAAAGAAAACGGGACGTTGCATGTATGGTATCAGAGCCAGGGTCTTAGGTTCTGTAGACATTTGCATGGTATGCGTATTATTATGGTCGGCCCTGAAATTCTCTTTGCATATTAGGAGAAGGGCAGTAAGTGAACCATTGCATGTAGAACACGATGAACCTACAATAGGGGGAGGAGGAAGATCGGCTGTACCTGAATCTAATTCATCTCATACGCTTATGTGTAATGAGCGTGAAAATCCCCTGACAATTCCCCGTGAAAGGCGATATGATAAGCTTAGGAAATTGGGAGCTGTGGATTTTATGGGAACAACGGATCCTGCTGAGGCAGAAACGTGGTTAAAAAGAACGGAAAGGATTTTTAATATGATGCAGTGTACACCAGAGGAGAAGTTTGATTATGCAGTGTCACTCTTACAAGGGCATGCATATGAATGGTGGGAAACAGTTCCAGATAGTATGGTACAACCTCCAGTGCTAACCTGGGAGGATTTCTTAAGAGAATTCAACGACACTTATATGCCAGAAGTTTATAAGGATCAGAAGGAAAATGAGTTCTTGGAACTTAAGCAAGGAAATAAATCTGTCGGTGAATATGAGGTGTTGTTTAATCAGCTGTCTCGCTATGCTCCTCATATGGTTGTCACTGAAAGAAACAAATGCCGAAGATTCGAAGCAGGACTTCGATATACGATTCGAAATCGAATCACCCCCTTTGATATGGAATCCTATGGTAGACTAAGGCAGTAGCTATTCGTGCTGAAAAGTTAGAAACAGAATTGAAAAACTATCAAAGTAGTAAAAGAAGGGCAGGTGAAGAATCATCGAGCGAAAAATTGAAGAAGATTGGTAATCCATCGAGATCGATGAACACACAAAGTGGTCCTGCCAGAAGCAGTATGGGTGGAACAAGAACTGTTGGACGAGGGACCGGAATTCCTCAAACAATTCCAGTGTGTGAACATTGTGGAAAGAATCATATGGGTGTCTGTAGATGGCTCACTAGCGAATGCTTCAAATGTGGTCAACGTGGACATTTGGCTAGAAATTGTTCAATCTCGCAAATGCAACCTACAGTGGAGCAATCAAGAGTTAGTGGACCCTCCACTAATCGTGGAAGGGGAAGGGGTCGAGGATCTTATAACAGTGGTGCAGGAAGAGCAGAGTCTGGAGGACAAGCTTACGGACAGCCAGCACAGGGTCGGATTTTCACAATGACTCGGGAAGAAGCCAAAGAGGGGTCACGTATAATCACGGGTAAGCTATCTATATGTGATATTGATGCATATGTTTTATTCGATCCAGGCGCAACGCACTCATTCATGTCACGAACATTTGCATCATTATTACATGATAAACCCGAAACCTTAGAAAATAAGGTAAATGTTAGACTTCCAACGGGTGAGATGGTCATAATAAGTACAGTATACCCGCAATGTAAAATTGTCAGTGATGGGGTAGAGATGAAGGCGACCTTATTAGTTTTACCCTTAACGGATTTCGACGTAATATTAGGCATGGATTGGCTGTCTCGATATCGAGCAAAACTAGATCGTTTTAAAAAGGAAATTGAATTGTTTCGTTCGGATCAAACATATATAGTGTTTAAAGGAGAAAAGAACGTATGGACGGCATGTCAGATCTCTAGTTTACAAGCATTCAAATTGATAAGAAAAGGGTGTCAATGTTATATAGCGTATATTATAGATACACGATTGTGTGGATTAAAGGTGGAAGATATTGCCGTGGTAAATGAATACCCTGATGTTTTTCCGGAAGATTTGTCTGGATTACCACCAGATCGGGATACAGAGTTTACGGTTGAACTACAACCTGGCACGGCACCAATTTCTATTCCACCGTATCGAATGACACCAATAGAGTTGAACGAGTTAAAAGTACAGTTGAAAGAATTATTAGATAAAGGGTATATACGGCCGAGTGTATCACCATGGGGAGCGCCTGTTCTCTGTGTTAAAAAGAAGGATGGTACACTCAGATTATGTATCGACTATAGACAGTTGAACAAAGTGACGGTGAAAAACAAGTATCCGTTGCCTCGAATTGACGATTTGTTTGACCAACTACAAGGGTCTAAGGTCTTCCCAAAGATTGACCTAAGACCGGGGTACCATCAAATAAAGATTGCAAAGGATGATATTCCAAAGACGGCCTTCAGAACAAGATATGGGCATTACGAATTCTTGGTTATGCCGTTTGGACTGACGAATGCCCCTGCAGTCTTTATGGCATTAATGAATGATGTTTTTCGACCCTATTTGGACCAGTTCGTGATTGTATTCATAGACGATATATTGGTATATTCTAGGTCCAAAGAAGAACATGAACAACATTTAAGAATTGTTCTTCAAACTTTACGAGAAAAGAAGCTATATGCGAAATTATCAAAATGCGAATTCTGGTTGGATCAAGTAGCATTTTTGGGCCACGTGGTATCTGGCGAAGGAATTCAAGTGGACCCTAAGAAAATTGAAGCAGTAATCAAATGGGAAAGTCCTAAGAATGTGGCAGAAGTTAGTAGTTTTCTAGGTTTGGCTGGATATTATAGACGGTTTGTAGAGGATTTTTCTTTGATAGCCGCTCCAATGACAAAATTATTACGAAAAGGGACGATATTCAAATGACTGAAGAGTGCCAGAAGAGTTTTGAAGAATTAAAGAAGCGATTAAGATCAGCTCCAGTGTTAACAATTCCATCAGGTATAGATGGATTTGTGATTTACAGTGACGCATCCCATCAAGGATTGGGATGTGTTTTAATGCAACATGGAAAAGTAGTGGCATATGCATCACGGCAGTTAAAGCCGTATGAAGTATCTTATCCAACACATGACTTGGAATTAGCGGCAGTAGTGTTCGCATTAAAGATATGGCGACATTACTTATATGGTACGAAATTTCAGATTTTCACCGATCATAAAAGTCTGAAGTATCTGCTGAGTCAGAAAGAATTGAATATGAGACAAAGGCGATGGATTGAGCTGTTAAAGGATTATGATTGCACTATAGAGTATCATCCAGGAAAAGCAAATGTTGTAGCAGACGCATTAAGTCGAAAATCATATTCATTATTGAATCTGATCAGTCTAAGGAAGATGAATATAGAAATAGAAGAGAATGATGTAGGTGTTGTATGTGCTGCAATGGTAATTCATCCTATTATGTTGGATCGAATAAAGCAAGCTCAGCTTAAGGATGAGAAATTGGCAAGTATTGCTGAAAAGGTAAAAGAAGGGTTGACAAAGTCGTTTGTAATAAATGAAAGTGGTGTTATGACGATCAATAGTCGATTATGTGTCCCCAATATTGACAACATTCGACAGGAAATAATGGATGAAGCGCATACTGCTCCTTATGCTATGCATCCGGGCAGTACAAAAATGTATCAAACTATTAAATCTCATTATTGGTGGCCGAGAATGAAGAAAGATGTGGCTGAATACGTGTTAAAGTGTTTAACTTGTCAACAGATTAAAGCCGAACATCAAGCACCTGCGGGTAAATTACATCCGTTACCCATACCAGTTTGGAAATGGGAACGAATAACGATGGATTTTCTCTATGGTCTGCCTCCAACGGCTAAGAAAAATGATGCTGTTTGGGTAATTGTTGATAGACTTACGAAGTCAGCTCATTTTTTGCCATTTAAATGGGGTTCTACATTGGAATATTTGGCAAAAAGATACGTCAATGAAATAGTTCGACTACATGGAGTACCTATGTCAATAGTATCTGATCGTGATCCCCGATTTACTTCCAGATTTTGGGAAAGTTTACAGGAAGCGCTCGGAACTAAACTGCATTTTAGTACGGCGTTTCACCCGCAGACAGACGGACAATCAGAAAGGACAATACAAACTTTAGAGGACATGCTTCGAGCGTGTGTAATCGAATTCAAAGGATCATGGGATGATTATATAGCGTTAATGGAATTCGCCGATAATAATCAATATCACTCAAGTATTGGTATGGCACCATACGAAGCTTTATATGGTCGAAAGTGCCGAAATCCAATATGTTGGGATATGGAAGGTGAACGGGTATTAGAAGGGCCAGATCTAATTCAAGATACAATGGAAAAGATTAAAGTTGTTTAAAGTCGGCTCAAAGCAGCTCAAGATCGACAAAAGAGTTATAGTGATCAACATCGACGGGAAATGGAATATGAAGTTGGAGAGAAAGTATTTCTACGTGTATCGCCATGGAAAGGTGTTCTAAGATTTGGAAAGAAAGGAAAGTTAAGCCCACGTTATATAGGACCTTATGAAATACTTGAAAGAATTGGACCGTTAGCATATCGACTAGCGTTACCACCAGAATTGTCGTAAATACATAATGTTTTTCATGTCAGCATGTTACGACGGTATAGATCGGATCCTTCACATATTCTACAGGATGAACCGGTAAATGTTTTCGAAGATCTTAGTTATGTAGAGGAACCGGCAGAAATTCTCGAATATGCCGATTTGCAATTACGACAATTCCGATGGTAAAGATACGATGGAAAAATCACTCAACGCGGGAAGCTACTTGGGAAACAATGGAAAACACGAAGGCACAATACCCATGGCTATTTCTTAATAACGGTACGAAATTTCGAGGTCGAAATTTTTTTAAAGGGGGGAGAATTGTCAGGAATCGAAATTTCCTATTAAAATTTCATGCATAAATTCATGCATTCATATTCACTTTAAGTATATATAGAATAAGGTTGAATAAAGTGTTATAGTACTAGGTCCTCGAAGAGATAGAAGTGAATGTTACGAAGGTTAGAAATTTCTAGGGTTTTCTCAGGTGTTGAGAAACTTTATTTATTAATAAATTAGGACGTGTTGTGATGTTGAGTTATGATTCGAGATTTAGAAATTTGATCAGATTGATGTTGAAATATATTGTTTGTTTGAAATTCAAAATCTCGATATTCAATTAGAGATCTCGACATATACGATCAAAGTTGATATGTAAATAAGATTTCGATAGATACAGATTTCGAGCATGGCCACGACATTTAGAACATCTCGAGATTAATGAGTTTGAACATGATTGTCAAAGGTTGATCTCGAGATATGTAGAAAGTAGCTGGGAAGATGTCAATACGAGTTGTACCTTGAAATTTAAAGATCTCGATACCAATTGAAGATATCGACATAAGGCGTAAAATTGATAAGGAAAATGTCGATAGATGTTAAAATTTGTTAGAGAATGTCGAGATAGGTTTGGAAGATGATTTGAAAATGTCGAAATATATATATAACTCGAAATCAACAAAGAGGATATCGAGAAGGTATTGCTCATTTGAAATGATGCTTAATAAGGTCGAATGGATTAGGTGAAATCAAAAAGTTTTGCAATTTAGTATGGAAATTGGTCAAAAAAGAAAAAATTAGTTATATTAAAATAATGATTACTATTAGCTAAGGACAAGCATAGATGTTAGTATTACTGGTCTACAATCACACGTAAATTAAATAAAGATAAGCTCAACACTTTGTTATCATTAACGAAACGAGAGGAAATGAAGAACTGGAACAGATTGTGAATAAACTTTACAAAGGGGTATGAATCTTCACTTTAAGCTTGCATTTTAATCATGGTTATTATGTACTTGAAAACACGAAAAATTTCGTCATCCATGTCATATAGTGATTTTGATTTTTTTAGGGTTTGAGCATATACAAGACTCTTACGATATCGATTGTGTTCTTGAAAATTATGAAGTTAGATGATGTTCTTGAGGTTCTTGAGAAAATTAGGGTTTGATCAGATTTTTGGAGAAATATCGAAAGGAAATTGTGTTTTTAAGCATACTGCTTTCCGGATCTTAATTGAATCTGGAACAAAATTTCGAAGGTATGAAAAATGAAAGATATCGAGATAAATTTGATAAAGGTCGACATGTGATAGTATAATAACCTAAAAAAAAGACTTCGACATATTAAGTCGAGTTATGATTGCAAGTGTAGGGTCAAGCTATGATTGAGATAGAATGTCGAGATGACTTGATAATGAATTAAATAGGAGATGTCGAATTATGATAATGAATTAGATAGGAAATGTCGAGTTATGATAATGAATTAGATATAAGATATCGAGACATGATTTATGTTGCAACTAAAGATCTCGAAATTAAGAAACCCTCGACAAATGAGCTCGAGTTATAAATTCAAGTTAACTAATTCATTAGATAGGATGTCGAAAGGAGTTATGATGTCGAGATTTTGAAAAGCCATTTAAATAGAATTTCGAGATGTTAAAAATCCAATCAAATAAGGTATCGAGATGTATAAGATGATTACCTTACACTTTAAGCTCACAACATATACTATTAAGACTTTGATGAAATAGTTCCGACCTAAGATATCGAGATGATATGTTAAATTATGATTCGAGTTTTTAAATTCAAGAAGATAGAAGATGTCGAGATGTATTTCATGACACATACTACTAACATTTCGACATGTATATTGGATTTCAATAAGTAAGGACCTTGAGATTTGTTAATTAAAGACTTCGATATTTTTCCTTCTCAATTAATAACTCTCGATATTTTTAGGGTTTTCGACACAATAAGAATTAGGGTTTTCAATGATATTTTTGGTGTAATATAGTTATCAATTTTTAATGCAGGTTCCAATATTGATCAGAAATATAACTTCTAAGCCAATAATGTAATATATTATAAGTAATGAATAGAAAGGTGAAGGTTACGGAAAAAAACGATCATGCATAATAAAGCATGCATAGCACGCACGCATGTCAATATAGGAATTTTATATTTACCAGATAAATATTTTTATATGTCAGGATTCAGAAAAAGGCAAGGACAAAGTCGAGTGAGGCTTTAAGCCATACTGTGAGTATGATATGCAACATGTGTTCTGTTTTTATGTGCTTTATGTGAATTAAATGATTGATGATTTTCTTATAAACGTAATATTTGAAATGAACGTGAATTACGTGGCCATAATGTGCTACAGTGTGATATGTGCGATTCGATGGTGTATGGAATTTATATTCATATAAAGTGAAAGTATAGTATTGCATATGAATAATAAAGAAAAGAGAAACCGTTATGACTGCTACGACATCGGACGACTTGATACGCAGTTATGGTTACATCCCTACAAATCGGGGGATTACAGAGTCCTGTACAGGCACACAAAAATATATCTACGGTTACAGAGTCCCATGCATGGGCCCCTATGGGGTCAACAGTACGAGTCTAGCAGGTTCATAACGGAAGTATCAGCAATAAATGATCATGTAGAATTTGCATTGGTCTATGGATTACATGAATGATCTTATGGACTATGGTTATGTGACAAACCTCGATGATTGATTACGTGATGATTACGTGAGTTGAAATGTTTACAGTACGAGTGTTGCGAATCTACGGGTTCTACGAACGATGGTATATTCTTTAGAAATGTGCATGGAAGCAAATGAAAGAAAGAAATTAATTTCTGCTACAGTTTTATTGTTTATTTGTACAATAGAATAACATGTTGCGATCATACTCTGAATAGTTGTTTTCACAGTTGCTGTAGATACATAGCAGGCAACTTAGAGTGCATCTTCATACGAAAGCATGGATTCAAGGTTGGCCGGTTACGCTCTCACCTACTCCCCTAAGTTCATCGTGTGCATGTAATATAAGAACCATTAGTGTCTTTCATATGATGTATAAGAAATATGATACGTGCATATATATGTATAATATGCATGAAAGCGACGAGACCAGATGTACGCTCGTTTATGTATAAAGGTATGATTGTAGAAAGGCGAAAACTTTTATGTGGAAAACATAATAGCTGCGCAAATAAAGTAAAAGAAAACGGGACGTTACATCATCTGTCCCATTATGTGTCCCAATATATTTACCCACTTACAATATTGCTTACGTGGATATTTTAAATTAAAATCGTTACACCTTCGCCCGCCTAGTGTTAAAAACCCATAAACTCGTTACACCTATTAATTTTATTACACCAATCCACATAAGCAATATTTGAAGTGGGTACATATATCGGGGACAGATGATCTCGTCCAAGTGAAGATGTGTTATCTATCATATTCATAAGGTGCGACGTTAAAGTATGAAATCAATCCTCAGCGCATGCATACGAACGAAACTGAAACTGCTATATTAGCATATAGTATGCACGAAAAGTAACTAACTGAACCCGTCTGTATAGCTAGTTGGCCATAATTTGGTGGATGGTCGAGAGGTCAAAGCAAATCCAGCTGGGGCCATCGTGTTACAACGACAAAGCATGAGACCATCTGCAGTGTAAGGTAATCCCGCACCCCGATAGTTTCATCCCAAGAATAATCTCAGCGCGTCGTCCATATGATACCGTTTTTCGTACCGTGTAGACAAGGTAGATCATTCTGTTGTACCAATAACAACCATCTTTTGTCATCCGTCAGAGGAGGAGGAATGTTCACCCTGCGGGTGTTCTCTTGGGTGATATCGAAAGCAAGGATGTAATAACTATCATTATCATCGTCTCCTCTTACAAGCCAATGAAATGCTCCGATACAAGCGGCTTTGTGCTCGTGCGGGGTCTTCCCTTTTACTGCGGAATAGGTGCGGAGACAGGATTCTCCATCTTTCATTAACTCCGATGGTGAAAACAACATATGCATCTTGGTCCCGAGTAAGGCATTTCAACAACTTGTATTCGTTAGTAGATGGGCTGTAACCAAATGTATAATAATGACTTCCTACTCCTCCATCTTTGTCGAGCAGCCAAGGGACATTTATCCTATTCCCCTCGCTTGCGACCGGATTTATGATGTTGATGGTTTCAAACTCGACGTTGTTGTGCTCTATCAAGCATATTAAACCATTGCACCAGCCGACTTTCTTTCTTCGTCCTCCTCCATACTCGAGACCTCTTGGTTTGACAATTGGGCAATATCAGTAGCCAACATATACGAAAGGGTCTCTATGATTTAATTGTACACCATACGGAGCACTTAAAGACATGTACTCCGCATGCATGGAGGAGAAACAACGAGCGGTGATTGCGCCGCGCTAGCTCTTACATACTAAGATGAACCTTGCGATGAATTTTATTAGCCTCGATAGGATTTATGCTATTAGATCCACGAAATGTCGTCTGGAATCTCCTTTTACTCAATCCTATGGTCATCATTGCCGTCATTCATGTCGACGGCCATCAAGATTATTATTAAGTTTTCAGCAAAGGTACTCTGATGATTTATTTAGCCATAGCTATATGTTCTTACGATATATAGAGGATAATCATGAAATATATTTACTTCTGGAATCATAAGCATGATTTTCACCACTGTTATAACAACACCGGCGGATTACGACGGTATGACGACATGTCACCAAAAGCCCCATCGCACGAGCCATCGTGTTCTAGTGATCGGAGTAGTCTCGTAGCGCTGAGACCTCCCATCACCTCCATCTCAATATCCTACGAAAACGAAAAACTTTAATGAATGCTAAAATCATAACATAAACAAAGAACGATATATATGTGTGTGTGTGTGTAGTGTGTGTGTGTTCTTACCATTAGGATAAGGTGGTAGTGACCTTTTTTCTTCGAGAAAGCTTGGACTGCTTCCAGCCCATTTTGAGCTCTGTCAACTTCAGGCTTGGGCAGTTTTTCCAGCAGCTGCTTCGCAGTCATCGTCATTGTATTGTTATCCTCGACAAGTATGTTAAGGACTTCGTGCCTTTTAGACTCTTAAGTGTAGTAACAGAAGAGTGAGGTGGCGGTAGCCGCAAAGATTCTTTGGGCAAGGTAACACCGAAAGAGAACACGTGCGGGAGTCCGAAACGGAATATGGAACTCCGATTTGGCTTCGGATGAGTTTAAATTCCCCCCCCCCCCCCACATTTGTTCTGTCTGTAACAACAAGGAAACACGCATAAACTCCGTAACTTAAACAAACACAAGAAATCAAAAAATTATGAGGTCCATATACTCACTGAAGGTTTTCTATAGAGTAGAAGAAATATGAATCGGGGACTACATAAATATTCTTACTGGAAGAAACCTCAATTTTAGGTTACACTCCTTGGAAAAGTATACTACACCCCCAACAAATCCAAAGTATTTGGATTTAGCCCACACACTTTCAATATGATCATGGGTCGTTAGATAAACATATTTTGCATAAACCGTAAAAATTGGGCTTGCAAATGTCATGGGTCGTTAGATATACATATTTGGCCTGAATCGTGATGATACAAGAGGTCTATTTCTTTTTCAAACAACAGAGAGGAAAATTCCCACAAAACTTATCATCATACTACTGATCGAAAGACCCAAACCATGTCCATATGCGGGCTCTCCTACTCAGTTACGTTGATGTTTTGTCACAACATATAAATATATATAGATTATACACACTAGCAACAATTCAATAAAAAGGTCCCGACGGATTACGGCGGTATGAAGACATGTCACCAAAAGCCCCATCGCACGAGCCACCATGTTCTAGTGATCGGATTAGTCTCGTCGCGTTGAGACCTCCCATCACCCCCATCTCAATATCCTACGAAAACGAAAACCTTTAGAATACTAAAATCATAACAAAAACAAAGAACGATCTATATACATTTGTGTGTGTTCTTACCATTAGGATAAGGTGGTAGTGACCTTTTTTCTCCGAGAAAGCTTGGACTGCTTCCAGCACATTTTGAGCTGTGTCAACTTCAGCCTTGGGCAGTTTTCCCAGCAGCTGTTTCACAATCATCGCCATTGTATTGTCATCCTCTACAACAAGTATGTTAAAGGACTTCGTGCCTTTTAGACTCTTAAGTGTAGTAACAGAGGAGTGAGGTGGCGGTGGCGACGGAAATTCTTTGGCCAAGGTAACACCTAAAGACAACACGCCCGGGACGGAATACGGAACCAACTCCGATTTGGCTTCGATGAGTTTCAATTCGCCACCCCATTTTTTCTGTCTGTCACGACAAGCAAACACGCATAAGCTCCGTAACTTAAACAAACCCAAAAAAATAAAAATTATGAGGTTCATATATTCACTGAACGTTTTCTATAGAGTAGAAGAAATATGAATCAGGGACAAGAGAAATATTCTTACTAGACGGAAAAATCTTGATTTTACGTTACATTCCCTGGAAAAGTATAATACACCCCTGTTGTGGAATCGCTACCGTTGAGACCGCAATTCAATGGTCTTTCACTGTATGCAACTCGATCTTACTGATTTGAGCAATCGCAGCTCAAATCAGCTCGACAATGCAATCGAAAACACACACACTCTTTGACAGGATATTTAACGTGGTTCGGCCTGTTCAGCCTACGTCCACGGATCAACCGAGCCTCGTTTCTATTTACTCTCAACACAAAAGTTACAGCACTCACGGCCCTCTACAACTTTTGTGTTCACTCCACTCAGAGATTTTCACTCTACAGAAACCTATAAGCTCGCAAAGATGATGCTTCGAACTGAGGATTACAGAGCTTTATATCTGAAATGTTTTAAGTCTCGATCGTTTCTGTCCGTAGATTCTTCCTTGATCGAACGCCTGTGATCATGCCACGTCGCACATGGAGTTCTCGTGAGTACATGAAACGCGCGTGACGTTTCTTTAAGTGAATTCCCGCCTTTATTATCAGCCGCTCGATCTTGATCCGACGATCGTCATTCGCCATCCGCGTGATTCAGTCGATATCTAATCCTGGCCGTTCATCGCGTTCGCGCGCCATCTGACGACTCCTATTCAATTTACCAGCTTTGAATCCCAGCCCTTACATCAGGAGCGCACAGCATCGGACGGCTACTGAACGTCGAGCCATTCTTCAGCTCTTTTCAGTCTCAGCTTGCCCAGCCTCTTTCTCCGGCGATTCCCGGCGGCTCCGGCGAGGTCCAGGCTCGCAATCCTCAACAAAACTCCACCTCGAGTCTGTGGCCTCGCAAACCTAGCTCCAAGTTTGCCCGTATCTTCTCAAACTCGCCCACTGTCCTTGCTTGAAAGCACACCAGTGCTCAGCTCATCATCTTCCTCGGTTTCACCTGAGAATCTCTTCCGAGCTTTGATCTCCCATCAAAGCTCCACCTCAAGTAATACATCTCAGCTCGGTTGATCGACTAGCTCCCTCAGGAGCTGCGGGCCACAATTGAGAACCTCCCAACTCCAAGAAGGATAGAAACTTCCCACTTGGAGTGTTTTCGGCCATTTGTGCTTATGATCTTCATTTCTTCTGAAGATCCCTCAGCTCTGGTCACCTTTGCTACCTTCCTGGCTCTCCTTGAGCTGGCCAGCAATTTCTCCTCAGCCTCACTTGCCGTGGAGACTGCAGCAGCACCTGAAAAATTTTCAACAGAAGAGACAGAGTTTACATCACTTTGCATTTCAGAGCAGTTTTCATCCGGCTTCTTGCTCTGATCCCGTGCTTCTTCTGTGCTCAGCTCCACCTCAGATGTCACCCTCTCGTGTGCCTTTGAGGTGCCTTCGCCATATGGAGTAAACAGCTCCACCTCGGCCTCTGAATCCTCAGCAATAGAACTGATTTCATCACAGCTCTCAGCAGAAAACAGCTTTTCTGCTTCGACCTCCACTTTTTCCTTGCCTTTTTCTTCCACATCATGAGCTTTCTGTGGTCGCGCTTGCACATCATTATCTCCACCACATTTCCTAGTTTCGTAATGTATACATCGCATCACAGAAAATTCATCGAGCACGTAGATACCTCGCTTCAAAGTTCCTGTCAGCACCAGCTTACTCTGTTTCAACACCTGAGCTTTTCCAGCTGCTAGTTTAGTGATGTACCCCTTCTTGTCCAGCTCTCCGATGGAGATTATGTTCCTCCTTAGTTCAGGTACATACCTCACATCCCGTAGAAGCCCAACAGCACCATTTGCCAGCCTTATTTGGACAGAACCAGTCCCTAACACCTGACAGCTCTTCTTATCACCTAGTTGAACAGATTTGCCCTTCAACTCCTTGTAGTCTCGCAACCAGCCCTTGTTGAAGGTTATGTGGGTGCTCGAGCCTGAATCTAGTATCCACTCTTCATTCCCATTGCCCTCAGAGACTGCTAGAACTTCAGCATACTCGAAGTTTGCATCCTCCAAAACAGCCGAGCTCACTTGTGCCTGTTTGAGCTTTCTTTTGATCTCTTTGGGCAGAACCTTATGATGTGGCCAATCTCATCACAGTAGAAGCACCTCCTAGCCTCAGCCTTCACCTTCTCCTTGCCCTTCTTCTTCCATGGCCCCTGTTTTCTCTGCACAAGCAACAAATCAGCAGCATTATCAGAAATAGGTTTGGGAGAAGCTAGTGAGTTCAGCTGCTTTGAACTGAGGGCAGACATCACATCTTCCATTGTCAGCTTCTCCCTGCCATACAATAGGGCATCCTTGAACTTGTACAAGGCTTGCTTGAGGTACAGCCTTCGAGCTAGAGACTTGGTCTGGTAAAGAACATCGAGCTTCTTCCATAAAAGTTCCGCCGAGACCTCCGTTGACACCCTACGAAGTACATTGTCACTCAGGCACAGAACCAAAGCAGAATATGCTTTTTCTCTCATCTTTTTCTTCGCAGCAGCTGTTAATGTGGCCGGCTCCATCTCTGATTCAGGTTTTAAAGCTTCCTCAAGTCCCTTCTCCACAAGCACAGCCTTCATCTTGAGCTTCCACAGCCCAAAGTCGTTGGAACCATTGAAAATCTCCATCTCAAACCTCGTGGCAGCCATTCCTCGGAGATCTAGCTCGTTCTCCACGCTCACCGCACCACTTGTTGTGGAATCGCTACCGTTGAGACCGCAATTCAATGGTCTTTCACTGTATGCAACTCGATCTTACTGATTTGAGCAATCGCAGCTCAAATCAGCTCGACAATGCAATCGAAAACACACACACTCTTTGACAGGATATTTAACGTGGTTCGGCCTGTTCAGCCTACGTCCACGGATCAACCGAGCCTCGTTTCTATTTACTCTCAACACAAAAGTTACAGCACTCACGGCCCTCTACAACTTTTGTGTTCACTCCACTCAGAGATTTTCACTCTACAGAAACCTATAAGCTCGCAAAGATGATGCTTCGAACTGAGGATTACAGAGCTTTATATCTGAAATGTTTTAAGTCTCGATCGTTTCTGTCCGTAGATTCTTCCTTGATCGAACGCCTGTGATCATGCCACGTCGCACATGGAGTTCTCGTGAGTACATGAAACGCGCGTGACGTTTCTTTAAGTGAATTCCCGCCTTTATTATCAGCCGCTCGATCTTGATCCGACGATCGTCATTCGCCATCCGCGTGATTCAATCGATATCTAATCCTGGCCGTTCATCGCGTTCGCGCGCCATCTGACGACTCCTATTCAATTTACCAGCTTTGAATCCCAGCCCTTAGACCAGGAGCGCACAGCATCGGACGGCTACTGAACGTCGAGCCATTCTTCAGCTCTTTTCAGTCTCAGCTTGCCCAGCCTCTTTCTCCGGCGATTCCCGGCGGCTCCGGCGAGGTCCAGGCTCGCAATCCTCAACAACCCCCAACAAATCCAAATTATTTGGATTTAGCCAACACACTTCCAATGGACCAATATGATCATGGGTCGTTAGATAAACATATTTGGCCTAAACTGTAAAAATTGGGCTTGCAAAATGACATGGATCGTTAGATAAACATATTTGGCCTAATCTGTGATGATACAAAAGGTCTATTTCTTTTAACAAACAACAGAAAGGAAAATTCCCACAAAACTTACCATCATACTACTGATCGAAGGACCCAAACCATGTCCATCCGCAGGCTCTCCCACTCGGGTACCGCTTCCGAAGCTTCGAATTGATGTTCTGTCACAATATATATTATACACACTAGCAACAATTCATTAAAAATAAATCCCGACTAATTACGACTGTATGATGACATGTCACCAAAAGCCCCATTGCACAAGCCACCGTGTCATAACCCACAACACTTTCAATATGATCATGGGTCGTCAGATAAACATATTTGACCTAAACCGTAAACATTGGGCTTGGGTCATGGGTCGTTAGATATACATATTTGGCCTAAACCATGATGATACAAGAGGTCTATTTCTTTTAACAGACAACAGAAAGGAAAACTCCCACAAACTTACTGTTACACCCCTAACTTGGGGCATGACGTGGCCGTGCGTCGTCTTGGGCTAAGAATGCACGGGCCACGCATATGGGGCATTTGCTTGGTGGAGTGCCCCGGCTAGCGTTGCATGCGGCGTGCGGGCAGGACCGAGCAGCGCGCGAGAGGCGCGCTGACTCAACCTCGGTGGGCGAGGTATGCGTGCGCGAGTGAGTCGCGCACATGGGGGCATTTGCTTGGTGGAATGTCCCGCCTAGCCATCGGCTTAAGGCGAACGGGCGCGCACATGGGGGCATTTGCGGTGGAATGTCCCGCCTGGCCATCGGCTTAAGGCGAACGGGCGCGCACATGTGGGCATCTGCTTGGTGGGGTGCCCGGGCATTTGCTTGGTGGAATGCCCTGTCTGGCCAGGGTCTGGCCAGATCTTGCGAAGAGCACGGCCCGCGTCGCATGCGGCGCGCGGGCAAGACCGGGCAGCGCGCGGGGCAAGGCGCGCTGACTCAACCTCGATGAGCGAGGTACGCGGTGCGCGAGCGGGCGCGCACGGCACTCGGCAACAGCGCGCGCGCAGAACGGGAACTGCGCGTGGCAATCAGGCACAAGTTGGTGTCCGCGCACGGAGCGCGACACTTGGGCAGGGTGCGCACGACATTAGGGCATGGCGTGCGCGAATCGGGGCGGAACATGTGCGACACTGATGTGCGTTGCGCGCGGATCTCGGGCGGAACGCGCGCGGCATAGGCCATAGTGTGCGGACATTGGCGCTGGCTTGGTGCGGCGCCGGATCCATGCGGGCGATGTTCTTGGCCAAGTCCCAACATGGCTCGGCCGGCTTGGCGCGGCAAGCAGTTGTGACGGTTTCAGAGCGGTTTTGGCCTGGTGAGAAGTTACCAGGGCGGTTATGCCTGGCTTGGTGAGCAGTTCCAGGCGGCCTGGCAAGAAAACTCCCTGAGCTGGCAAGCAAGAAAACTGCCTGCGCGGCTAGGCAGTTACAGTCCGCAAGGAAACCTCCTCGGAGCGGTTTCAGCCCATTTGTACTCATCCAACTGTTGGCTTGATTATGTCTATAAGTAGATTATGTTGCCTTGTATTTGAGGGATCCGGAAAGTGCTGTAGGGTGTTCTTTGTGAGTCCTTGTATCTTTTTGTGGTGAAAAGAAAAGGTTGGGCGTTGCCCGTAAATCTTGTTGGCTTTGTTCGTTCAAACTAAAGTAAACAACACAAACACGCTAGCACAAAACACGCGAGTTCTGTGGGAAAGGATTCGAGTGAACGGATCAACGGAAGGGCTGACTAACTTGCGAGGAGTTAGGCCGCACGAACCTCGGAACACTTAGAAAAATTCTAAGTCACTTGGGAGGGGCGTGACATTTGGTATCAGAGCGCTGGGTTTGCTTTGATCTCAGCCTGGATGTCGGAAAATCAATACACGACGCTGCGTAATCGGGTTTCCGAGTTGGAACGGAAACTCGCCATGGTGTACGATCTGATTTCGCCACCACCAGGCGAAACTGTGGAGGGGATATTCCACAGGTTGCTGGCTTTAGAAGAGGGGTCGCAAGCCTCAAGCACCCAAGTGGAAAGGATGCGTGAGAAGCTGCGGATTCTAAGGCGGGCCGTTGCGAACATCCCAGGAGGGACGAACCAGACTAAGGCTAGGGAGCCTAGGTGTTTCTCAGGGACGAGAGACGCCAAGTTGCTAGAAAACTTCCTTTGGGACATGGAAACCTTCTTTCGGGCTGGTCGGGTTCCAGACGCTGAAAAGGTGACGGTCGCAAGTTCGTATCTTGAGGGAGATGCGAAACTCTGGTGGCGGGCAAAACTCTCGGGCGATGCGGCGGCAAACCGAGAGGAGATCGGTACATGGGAGGCCTTGAAGGCGGAACTGAAGGGTCAGTTCCTCCCTGGCAACACGTCGTGGATTGCGAGGGAGTCCCTGCGTAAACTGAGGCACACAGGGACCATAAGGGCGTACGTGACGGAGTTTCACTCGCTCTTGTTGGACATACGGGAAATGTCCGAAGAAGACAAGCTGTTCAATTTCATGTCGGGATTACAGCCCTGGGCGCAGGCGGAACTGCGCCGGCAAGGTGTCCAGGACGTGAATGCTGCGACGGGCGCGGCAGAACGCTTGGTCGACTTCCAGACGGTTACGGAACCTGAGGCAAGGCGTGATCGTTGGAAGAAGAAAGACGTGTCCGAGGGGAAGGACAGGTCTGGTGAGATCACCAAGACCAGAGAAGTGTTGGTTGTTAAATCGAAAGAGAGGCCTCTGACGATGGATAGGACCAACAAAGGATGCTTCATCTGTGATGGTGATCACCTAATGCGAAACTGCCCAAAGCGTACGAAGTTGGCTGCTATGGTTGCTGCGGAGCAATCAAGCGATGAGGAGGCGGAACCCTCAAGAGTCAGTTCGTTGCAATTGGAGGCGGTAGTTCCAACCACGGGCCTTTATCTTGGCGAGAAGGTCCGCCCCACGGCCTCGACGAGGGCGTCGAGCGCTTTGAGTGGGGGTGGTTTGTTACACCCCTAACTTGGGGCATGACGTGGCCGTGCGTCGTCTTGGGCTAAGAATGCACGGGCCACGCATATGGGGCATTTGCTTGGTGGAGTGCCCCGGCTCGCGTTGCATGCGGCGCGCGGGCAGGACCGAGCAGCGCGCGAGAGGCGCACTGACTCAACCTCGGTGGGCGAGGTATGCGTGCGCGAGTGAGTCGCGCACATGGGGGCATTTGCTTGGTGGAATGTCCCGCCTAGCCATCGGCTTAAGGCGAACGGGCGCGCACATGGGGGCATTTGCGGTGGAATGTCCCGCCTGGCCATCGGCTTAAGGCGAACGGGCGCGCACATGTGGGCATCTGCTTGGTGGGGTGCCCGGGCATTTGCTTGGTGGAATGCCCTGTCTGGCCAGGGTCTGGCCAGATCTTGCGAAGAGCACGGCCCGCGTCGCATGCGGCGCGCGGGCAAGACCGGGCAGCGCGCGGGGCAAGGCGCGCTGACTCAACCTCGATGAGCGAGGTACGTGGTGCGCGAGCGGGCGCGCACGGCACTCGGCAACAGCGCGCGCGCAGAACGGGAACTGCGCGTGGCAATCAGGCACAAGTTGGTGTCCGCGCACGGAGCGCGACACTTGGGCAGGGTGCGCACGACATTAGGGCATGGCGTGCGCGAATCGGGGCGGAACATGTGCGACACTGATGTGCGTTGCGCGCGGATCTCGGGCGGAACGCGCGCGGCATAGGCCATAGTGTGCGGACATTGGCGCTGGCTTGGTGCGGCGCCGGATCCATGCGGGCGATGTTCTTGGCCAAGTCCCAACATGGCTCGGCCGGCTTGGCGCGGCAAGCAGTTGTGACGGTTTCAGAGCGGTTTTGGCCTGGTGAGAAGTTACCAGGGCGGTTATGCCTGGCTTGGTGAGCAGTTCCAGGCGGCCTGGCAAGAAAACTCCCCTGAGCTGGCAAGCAAGAAAACTGCCTGCGCGGCTAGGCAGTTACAGTCCGCAAGGAAACCTCCTCGGAGCGGTTTCAGCCCATTTGTACTCATCCAACTGTTGGCTTGATTATGTCTATAAGTAGATTATGTTGCCTTGTATTTGAGGGATCCGGAAAGTGCTGTAGGGTGTTCTTTGTGAGTCCTTGTATCTTTTTGTGGTGAAAAGAAAAGGTTGGGCGTTGCCCGTAAATCTTGTTGGCTTTGTTCGTTCAAACTAAAGTAAACAACACAAACACGCTAGCACAAAACACGCGAGTTCTGTGGGAAAGGATTCGAGTGAACGGATCAACGGAAGGGCTGACTAACTTGCGAGGAGTTAGGCCGCACGAACCTCGGAACACTTAGAAAAATTCTAAGTCACTTGGGAGGGGCGTGACACTTACCATCATACTACTGATCGAAAGACCCAAACATGTCCATCTGCGGGCTCTCCCACTCGAGTACATTGATGTTCTGTCACAACATATATATATATATATATATATATATATATATTATACATTAGCAACAATTCATTAAAAAATGCCCGACGGATTACCACGGTATGACGACATGTCACCAAAAGCCCCATCGCACGAGCCACCATGTTCTAGTGATCGGATTAGTCTCGTCGCACTGAGACCTCCCATCTCCATCTCGATATCCTACGAAAACAAAAACCTTTAGTGAATACTAAAATCATAACAAAAAAACGAACTATCTATATATATATGTATGTATGTATGTTCTTACCATTACGATAAGGTGGTAGTGACGTGTTTTCTCCTAAAAAGCTTGGACTGCTTCCAGCCCATTTTGAGCCCTGTCAACTTCAGCCTTGGGCATTTTTTTCAGTAACTGTTTCTCAATCATCGCCATTGTGTTGTCATCCTCGACAACAAGTATGTGAAAGGACTTCGTGCCTTTTAGACTTAAGTGTAGTAACTCTTTCGTCTGTCAGTAGGGTTCGACCCGAATAACATCCATTCAGAAGCAGTTCAAGAGTCGGACTATAAGGCGGCCTTCTTGCAGTCGCCCCATGCGAAGCTATTCCTCTCGAATCACTGCAACGATTACATGATTGCGGGGCCCAGCTTCAAGCTTGGGGCTTGGGTTTCATAAGATTTATTTTCAACCTTTATTTGTTCTTAGGCGCACACGATTTTGTCGTATTAGTTTTTTTGAATGATCACTCTAACTAAAAGATTATGCTTTAACGGACTGTATCATATTTTAATTTATATACTATATTTCCAATATATTAATTCTGACACCATGTTGAATAAACATTTCACTTAAACGCTCAAACCTTAAGGGAGCGCATCAATATTAGTTTTATAATTATATTTCGAGCATATTATGATCACTCCAAAAACATTAAAAAAAAAAAGCGCAGGTATTTCAGAAGACGATCGCGCGGATGACCAACGACGTATCTGAGGCGATACTGAAGATAACGCAGAGCGGGCAATTGGACACGTAGGAGAAGGATCTGCAAACGTTGACGAGCTGTTCTTCGTCAAGCGGGTCGGACGACAGCGAAATGATACTTACCAATCAGTCGTTTTCGGGGCTTTTTCAGGTCGTGGGGGATTAATAGGGCTCGCTTTTATTGTCACGGTTTTTCGAATGGCGCCTAAGAGCGCCCGCGAAAATATGCTAATGAAGAACAGAATGTACACGTGGGCTTTTACGGTGATGGTCGAGTGCCGTACGAGGTTTGGGGCTTCTTTCTTCAGACATGGGATTGTACGGACGAGATCGGCCCGTGGGGCGTGGGCGTGTCGTGCCCATCGAACCGACGACTGACGAGGAGCGTAGATGAAACTTAAATTGGATCTTTATTTATAATGAAACTTACATGGGTTAAATTGGATCTTTATTTATAATGAAACTTACATGGGTCATTATCTCTAATTGAAAATATGAATTGGGGACTAAAAGTAAATTACCCCTAAAATAAAACCAAGCACATCAATCTTTCTCCATTGTTTTTCTCTCTTCGCGCTTTTAACGGTTTGTGCCATAGCCCCCCGTGGCCTTAATATCTTCATTTCATTTCTAAGAGCCAAGAAAATATTTGTCTTACCGTTTTTCACCGACAAAAAAGTACACAATACTACCTCCGTCCCGGTAACTTTTGTACATTTTACTAAATCGGGCGTCCCACTATCTTTTATACATTTCCATATTTAGTAAAAAACCATCACACACAATCAATATAATAATATTAAATATTCTTAAAAGACGTGTCACACCATACACTTTTCTACCTCTATCTTATTAAAATATTCAGTTTCTTAAAAACCGTGTCGGAATCCAAATGTACAAAATTTATGGGGACGAGGGAGTATTATTCTTAGAAAATGGGGCGTGAGAATATTTGTCGCCGTTTCCCACCCCTTGCCCAAGCCTAATTACATGACCCTATAATATATAGTTCTTAACTTGGAATTTAGACAAACGACTCGCATATTATTCATTGACTTTCAAAGTCATCGTAAAATTATAATTAATCGTATAGAATATACCTCGACATTAAAATTTATAGGGTAGATTCCATGTTTTGACTTTTGAGGGCATTGACCATTGTATATCCTATTTGCCAACTTGAACATATAGTTATATTATGATCATTTTACTTGAGGCAAATATTTCTTCGTTTGACCAAGTCGTGACAGCACTGGGGACAATAAGTGACGACTTAATTAGTTGGTTGGCCTGTAGAACTAAAAAAAAAAACACGCCCGGCCCATAGCTTTGCTTTTCGACTGAAGCAAGAAAATAAACCATGGAGGTCAGAAGAAAAACCTCGATTCACCTCTTCATGCTCTTCTTATTACTATCACACAACGTTGTCGTCGAACCCAACAAAACACTGTGTAAGAATAAGAACGATCATCATCATCGTCATCCTGTCGCAAGAATCGGAGCTGTAATCGACTTGAAAACTCGCCTGGGAAGAGAGCAAAGAGTAGCCATGGAGTTAGCCGCCGCCGACCTTCGCCATTGTCTCAAACTCAAGCTTCACGTAAGAGACACAAACGGCGAGGCAGCAGCTTCCGCCGGTAATTAATTCCCTCGCTCGTATATATGTAATAATAAATCAGTTGACTTCTAACTACAAAGACTTGTTGATTTTGTACTCCTCTTAATTACTTCGATGATGATGACGTCAGCAGCCATCGACCTTGTAATGCTTTTCAAAGTCGACGCTATCATCGGAAAAATAACGCGCCAAGAAGCTTCCATACTCTCGGCGCTCGAAGCCGTAAATAGGAGCGTCCCCATAGTCTCGCTGTACCCTACGACGTCATCGCCTTCGAATCGAATATCAGAAATAAATTCTGCGCTTTTCGTCGAAAATGGCGCATCGATAACCACTCAAATCGACTGCATCGCCGCGATCATCGGGCGCTTCAAGTGGAAAAAGGCGGTGTTATTGCACGAGCAAGGCTCGAGCTACGCCGACGATCACAACCTCGTTTCTCATTTCTCAGATTCTCTGAGGGCCGTCAATTCGTCCGTCGCTCAAAGCGTGGCTTTCCCCCGCCTTTCGTCCCTATCGAATCCTGGAAAATTCGCCGAGGAACAGCTGATCAAGATCAAGGAAACGAACGCTAGGGTTTTCGTAGTCGCTCAGTTTTCGCTGGAGTTTGCGTCGATCTTGTTTGAGAAGTCGAAGGAATTAGCGATGATGGAAAGAGGGTACGCTTGGATCGTATCGGACGAAATTTCAAGCTTTCTCGATTCTGTCGATTTATCGGTGAAGTATAGCATGCAAGGCGTTGTAGGACTGAAGGCTCGCTATCCGATTACTATCGACGACGAAAGCCTAAGAGATTTCAGATCAAAATTCAGGAGAAAATACGCATCGGAATATCCGCAAGAAGAGAATTCGAACCCTAGCGTATACGCCAGCCACGCCTACGACGCTACGAAAATGATGGCCGAAGCCTTGCTATCAGACCCTAAAGAAGAAATCGATTCGAAAATATTCAAGAACGGCCCAATATTAAAAATTCCCACGCTATTCCAAATCATCAACGTCGTCGGCACTGGCTATAAAGAAATCGCCCTATGGTCGCCGAAGTTAGGTTTCGAAGAAAATAAGGCGAGGAATTCGCTCTCGAAAAAATTGCGTCTGATAACATGGCCGGGGAGCGCTCACACCGCTCCGAAAGGATTATCAGTCGGAAGCAAAGAGCGGCCTCTGAAGATCGGTGTTCCTTCAAAAGGCGCATTCACTTGGTTCGTGAAGGTCGCCTACGATCCCATACGGAAGAGAAGCGTTATAAAAGGATTCACCATCGCCGTCTTCGAAGCTGCGGTCGATCAACTGCCCTACGATCTGCACTACGTCCTCGTGCCTTACAACGGCACATACGACGAAATGGTGTTAGCAGTTAACAAAAAGGTATATAGCTACATAGAGCTATGATAACATCGAATATTTATTACGGAGAAAGCTTCTAACACAATCGATCGATGTAGAATTTAGACGCAGCTGTGGGCGACACGCAGATAATGGCGAACCGTTCTGCGTACGTCGAGTTTACTCAGCCGTACGTCGGCTCTGGGCTCGTGATGGTGGTGACGGCAAAGCCAGGGCTCGAGGACTCGAAATGGTTCCCTTTCAACATCTTTACGGAGAAGGTATGGATTCGTTTGGCAGCGCTGAACGTTCTCTCGGCGGCCGTCGTCTGGCTGAGCGAATGCGCGATAGGCAACGAGGCGTTCATTGAGAGGCCGTTTTCCAAGCAGATTTTTTCGGTACTTTGGCTTTCGATAACTATGCTCTCGCTGTCGCATAGTAAGTGTTAAATTAAATGACCAGTTCGCATAAAAGCTTAAGTTTGAATGCGACGTCTTGTAAGTTAGTTTTATATATTAATATCTTGAACACTTCTCACGTCTAGGTTGGCTGAACATTTCTTTATTTTATAACATTAAACGTGTAATTTTCATAAATGGGTAGTCGTGACCGTGAGGATTTGTCCCCACGACCTCTTTCGTTTGAACTGAGATAGTATGTTAATAGACCACCAGTTCACCTAAAGGCTTACCAAAAAGTGCTCGGTTTTTTTGGTTTCGACGCTTTTTTTCTCTTTTCACCTTTCATGTACTAGAATACATTTCGCCATTTTTTTTTCAGAGGAAGATATACGAAGCAACACCTCCAAGTTGGTTATGGGGACGTGGACGCGAATAATCGTCGTCGTGGGGGCGAGTTTTAGCGCCATTTTGAGCACCATGACGACCGTCCCGTTGCTCCAACCGTCGATTCCCGACCTGAACTACATACGAAACACCGACTCAAGGGTGGGATGCAACGCAAATTCCTTCATATGCGAATACCTCATCGACGCCCTTCGCCTAAAGCCCGAAAACGTCGTAGGGTTCGCTTCAATAGACGAATACCCTAACGCTTTCCAAAACGGTTCCATCGTAGCCGCTTTCTTCGTCGAGCCGCACGCCGACGTCTTCTTCGCTCAGAACTGCAAAGGATACACGAAGACGAAGCAAAGCTTCAAATTAGGAGGCTTGGGCTTTGTAAAGATTCAATTTTTTTTTTCCTCCTTTTTTTTTCTCTTAACATTTCTATTTTATGACAGGTGTTTCCGAAGGGTTCTTTGTTGGCGTTCGATTTCTCGGAGGCGATACTTAAAATTACGCAAAGCGGACAAGTCGATAACCTACATAAGGACATGCTTTCTTCGAACTGCACGGAGACGGCGAATTTGGACATCATTTTGGACTCGAAAACTTTCGACTTTATGTTCGAAGCTATGGTTTGGGTCTCGATCTTCGGTGTATGCAGCGCGGCGTATTCGTTCGCGAAATCGCGGTTAAAGGGTCGGCGGCTGCTCGGCGAACTCTATCGAAGGATTGACTTGAGAGTTCTGCTATTTGTAGAAAGAATCATAGTTAGGAATCATGGTAATAACGATTATAATGGTAATAATAATGTTCAACTAGCAGTGGTTCCTCGTTTCAGACATGAAGAGATCAACGTGTAGTGTAACTAAAACCCTTTGTCCATACTCATGGACTTGCTTGGTCACTTTTTGTGTGCATATAATGTGGATCAGATCTTTTATTATTTATGTTTATAGCTAGTGTGATGAAAAAAAAAATTTGGTGTTTTACCATGTGTGCGCGTGACTATCAATAGGATATAGATGTTAATGGACCAAAATGTGAAAATCTGACGCTATTTGTCGTAAATGATACTTTAGGGAACTATCGAGACACTTGAGAACTATTAATTCATATGAACTGTCACATAATTCCCTTTTTCCTCCTTTCGAATACACGAATTATTTCACTTGTAACCTACGATATCATAATTATATGAACTCGGGGATTAATACATAGTTCCAGGGAATTAATCCCCCGCTCCAGTTGGGATCATCACTTTTAGCTTATAATTTAGTGAATATTTGCTTTCAATAAATTTAGACGGAAAATTAAAAGTAATAAGAATTTAATACTAATAAGAGCCAGACAATAAGAGTCGAGCCGTCCAATGTGGTTGAAGTAACACGTGTCTGGTTTCTTACTTAGCTCTCAACTCCACGTGGGCCCCATAGAATCCTCTTTTCTGAGCCCACGAGATCCACTTAGGTGAGCTGTTCGGCGTTGCAGAGAATTGTGGCCCAACCCATTCATTTCTATTCAATAATAATATCCGAGTCTTCTTTTTACGTGACGAATGGGATATTACAGCATTCCATTCCATAGCCATAAATCTTTTCGTATGCTCAAAACTAGCATTACATTCTAAAAGTCAAGCATTACTTTCGTTTTCACATTTTTTTAATCAGATTTACATCGAAAAGTCTACAAGATTTCTTGATCTTTTTCGACAAGACAATTGCATAGTGCAAGTAATCGTGTAAAAACCTATCACGAGATATTTATGTACTAATCAACATTTGACCAAGAGATTTGACGACGCCAATAGCTAATTATATGACACGTATCACTGCGTTTCCTCTCAATTTTGGATAAAGTAACATATTCCTGACTCTTCTTATTAGCTTGTCGGCGTATTATTATTACTCACCCTATCGCCTATATAAACACACACCAATAATTCATTCAGTTGCTGCCCTCTACCTACACGTATAAGCTTTCTTAACACATACATCCATCAAATTCGTGAGCTCTATAGGAGGGAAAAAAAGAGAGGGAGAGGGAGAGAGAGAGAGAGAAAAAAAAATATGGACAATCCAGTTGCAATCTTGTTCAACATCCCTGTTATTCTTGTCCTTGTCCTTGTTCTTGCAATAATAATAGTCGTACATTCACTGAGATATGTTACTCGTCGAAATAAAGGAAACCATGGAAAAGGTGATCGACTTAATCTTCCACCAGGCGCAATGGGTTGGCCTTACATCGGAGAAACCCTTCAACTCTATTCTCAAGATCCGAACGTATTCCTCTCCACAAGGCATAAAAGGTTCGATCTTTGCCTCGTCCCAAGTTTCTGCCTATGTATATTTATTGTCCTAAAAATTTGTGCTTCGAGTTTTTATAGGTATGGAGAGATATTCAAGAGCCACATATTGGGTTCGCCTTGTGTGATGCTGGCGAGCCCAGAAGCTGCTAAGTTCGTGCTCATATCAAAGGCTCATCTTTTCAAGCCAACGTACCCTAAGAGCAAGGAGAACCTAATAGGCCCTTGGGCTTTGTTTTTTCACCAAGGAGAGTATCATAAGCTCCTTCGAAAGCTCGTCCATGGCTCGTTTTACCCCGAGTCAGTTTGCAAGCTCATGGCTGATATAGAAGCGTTGACTTTATCCTCACTGAAATCGTGGGCTCGTGGGGGACAAGTCATCAACACTTACAATGAGATGAAAAAGGTATAGTAACTCATCATATCTGCATTTTCATATTGCATTGTCTTGAGGGAAGAAGTACGTACATGGCGTGTCATGAAACCCTAGATTTTGATGGCTTAATTTAGTGGATTTGAACAATTTGTAGAGTAGCTTTATTTATGTGTATTAGCTGCTAATGCTTATAAATGTTTTCTCAGCTCTCATTTGAAGTAGGCATACTAGCCATATTTGGCAAATTGGAGCCACATTACAAACAAGAATTGAAGAAAAACTATGCGATTGTCGAAAAAGGTTACAATTCGTTCCCTACGAATATGCCAGGAAGTCGGTATCGAAATGCGAAGAAAGCTAGGAGAAGATTAAGCGAGATACTAAACGAAATTACCGGAGAAAGAAAAGAAAGGATTAAGGATTCAATCAATGACGACGAAGACAAGAAGAATCTCATTAGCAGTCTCCTTAGCTATAGAGACGAAAGGGGTCAAACGCTAAGCGAGGAGCAGATTGCTGACAACATAATTGGAGTGCTTTTCGCAGCTCAAGACACTACGGCGAGTGCCTTGTCATGGACAGTTAAGTACCTTCACGACAACCCTAAACTTCTAGAAGCTGTTAAGGTTGAGCAGAAGAGAATCTATGAGTGGAACGGTTGTGGGACGAAGACTTTGACATGGAATCAAACTAGGAAAGAAATGCCGCTCACACACAAGGTGGCTTTTGTGCAATGTGTGTGCTTGCATGGGCATATGTTAGAAATTTATGTTCTAATTAATGTGCTTTGCCAGCAGGTGATTTTGGAGAGTTTAAGGATGTCAAGCATTATTTCGTTCACATTCCGAGAAGCAACTACAGATATAGAGTACAAAGGTTTGTAAGAATATATTTCTTCATGGGAACAAGAAAACAAAACCTTGAACTTTTCTGTATGCAAGTATTTATACGTGTATGTGTTTGTATTTTAGGATATCATATTCCAAAGGGATGGAAAGTTATGCCTTTGTTCAGGACCATTCATCACAATCCAGATTTCTTCAAGGATCCTCAGACATTCGATCCCACAAGATTTGAGGTAAGAAAATATATTTCTTCTAAATATATTATTGAAAAATATAACTACTCCTTTTGTGATTATTTACTTTTACATACGTAGAATGCAATAAAACCTAATACTTTCATGCCATTCGGAAGTGGATCACACGCATGCCCTGGAAATGAGCTTGCAAAGCTAGAAATTCTCGTCTTGGTTCACCATTTAACCTCTCAATATAGGTAAGTTTATTTCTTTTCTTTTTTAAAATAAAATATTGTGTATTTAAATAAACCCATAAAAAAAAGCAATTACGTAGAGAATAGTTACACATTGCAATCATCAATCATTGTAGTAGCACGCAAAAGATCTATCCGTAGGATCGATCACATTCATGAAAGATCATCTGTAATAAGTGGTTCGTGATATTTGACACTTTAATATATTTAATATACATGTAACTTAATTAAAATAATAATTCTTGTCCCAATAATTGTGTAGGTACGAGTTGGTGGGATCAGAAAGTGGGATTGAATATGGTCCATTCCCAGTTCCATTGAATGGCCTCCCTGCAAGATTTTTTAGTGAAGAGTGGTCCGAATTAGCCACTTCATGAATTTCTAATCCATATATTTATTTTATTTTATTTTATTTTATTTGTAGCATTCCCACGTCCCATATAAGCAAGCTCTCGTCTTGGGATAAATGATTGCTTCCAATTGTCCGTTTATTTAATTTTCTATATATTTTATATCCAGGGGTGCCTTTTCAATAAAATGTCTCCTTCAGTCACAGCTAAGCAAGAATTGTAATATATTAATTGTGGATGAAAAGACTATTTCATGTTATTATATTTTCCTTTGGCTTTGTTTGTTGTCTTGATAAATAAAGAAAACTAATCTTCTAACATGCTATCTCATTTGTAGTTTAGAATTAGATGACTGCGAGGCTGTTTCATTATCATCTTTTTTTTTCTTTTTGTCATATTTCGTTATGAGGCTTAGGAGATAACACGTGGTTGTTGAGATATGAATGGTTGATTGAATAAAGAAGGCACTATATAAGAATGTCAGTTATTCAATAAAATACATTTGATGTATAAGTACATATATAATATGTAAGATATTTCGCGCTCGATATGCTGCGTCGTTTATTAATGAAGTTTTTAAATGAAATTTATAAGACTCACTAATATTGGATAAGATTTGATGATTGTGTAGAATATTCTTTCATTACTATAGAGATAAAATCACTCCCTTAAGATCATGTCATTTTATCTTATAATTAATTGTGATATTATCTTATCCTGTATTATATAAACCACACCTTGATGTATCATAATTAAGAATTATTAAATCAAAAACCCTTCCTTTTATCTTAGCTTTCATGGTATCAGAGCCTTCACATCCGTTCTTTTTTTTTTCCCATAAATCCTCCATAACCAAATCACTTTAAACCAAAAAAAAAATATATGACTACAACACAAAATTCAACACTTCCATCCATGAACATCAACAATTTTATCACTATCACACTCGACTCCACCAATTATCTTGTTTGGAAAACACAAGTTGAAGACGTCTTACATGCATGTGATTTAATTGGTTACATCAATGGCACGATCTTATCACCACTACCTCCTGCTGCTAATTCTACATCCGATTCGTCTATGCAATACCACGCATGGCCGAAACAAGATCGATTAGTCAAATGTTGTCTTTCTGCTTCACTCTCGGCTTCCATCGCGCCACTCATCGTCGGTTGTACAACAGCTAAAGACCTTTGGGACACACTTGCTGATTATTTTATGCAACAGTCGGAGTCACAACGTTCGCTTCTGCGCAGAAAATTGCACACTATTCACAAGGGAAGTTTGTCAATTTCAGATTACCTCACTCAGATTGCTTCAACTTCTCAAGAACTTGCTGTTATTGGTGATGTTATTCAAAATAAAGATCTCATCATGTTCACTTTGAATGGCCTCCCAGCGGATTATGGTCCATTTGTTACAGCTATTGAAAATTCAACCACTTCCGTCCTTCAAAGAACTCAGAGCACGTCTTCTTACTCATGAACATCGTCTGCACTCATACCATGTCTCTACAACACCGGGTTCAGAAATTGCATTGGCAGCCTCATCATTTGGAAATCACAGTAACTCACAATCGCATGGATCTTGGAACCGCGGAGGAACTTCCATTCGAAATCGAGGTAGAGGTTTTTCATATACTAAACCTCATAATACTTTTTCTTCTTCTAGATCGCAGGCGAAGGGGCAACCCAATCAGTATCAACATGGCACCAATCCATCTAATCAGCCTCACAACTTTCGACCCACTTACAATCCAAACGCACCACTGTGTCAAATCTGTTACAAATTTGGGCACACTGCGGCCAAGTGTTTTTTTCGCTACTCTGGATCTCGTAACAGTAGCCCACAGTCCTCAAATAATTCCCAAAATCTCCACACTGCCTTTTCTGCCATGAACCTTGATTCCACACATAACGTGCCTACCTTTAGTTCAAGTGAAGTCTCTGAATGGCTTCCAGATAGTGGTGCTACATCTCATATGACACCTCATGAGCATCGTAGAATCCGTGGCTCCGTATACTGGTTCGAAAGCCGTTATTGTCGGTAATGGTAATACTCAACCCATCACTTCAATTGGCAAATTATCAGTACCCTCGTTTCATAGACCACTTTATTTAAATAATGTTTTTGTTGTCCCTCATCTTAAAGCTAACCTTTTATCCGTTTCTAAGTTTGTGAGAGATAATTGGTGTCGTATGGAATTTAACCCCTATGGTTATGTTGTCAAGGACTTTCATACCGAGATACCGCTCCTCACGGGCAACATCCACAATGATCTTTACCCCTTGAAGATTCCCACCAATTTCCGAAATCCCATTGCTTACACGGCTTCATCAGTTCCTTCTGATATTTGGCATCAACGTCTAGGTCACCCATGTCTTGGTACACTTGCTAAGTTATCTCATGTTTTACATTTTAAGCCTTCAAAAAATAATTCTTCACTTCGTGTTTTCAAGGAAAAAGCATTAAACTTCCTTTCTTACCATCTTCTCGTATATCTACTTTTCCGTTTCAATTAGTCCATTGTGATATTTGGGGACCATCCCCTACTTTGTCTTATTCTGGGTGTCGTTATTTTATCATTTTTATAGACGATTTTAGTCGTTTCACATGGATATTTCCTCTTGTTCAAAAATCTCAAGCAATTGATCAATTTCGCATTTTTAAAGCAACTGTTGAAAATCGTTTCTCCACCACCATAAAATCTTTCCAATGCGATGGCGCACGTGAACTCGTCCAAGGACCTTTTGCACATTTTCTCCATACTCATGGCATCACTTATCGCATTTCATGTCCTCATACACCTCAACAAAATGGCATCGCTGAGCAAACAATTCGTCACATCACAGAAACTGGTCTTACACTAAGTCTTCACGCGTCCCTTCCCAAATTTTTCTGGTTTGAGGCATTTTCCACAGCCGTTTACCTCATTAACATGTTGCCAACACCTGTCCTCCAGAACAAATCGCCTCATGAACTCTTATTTAACACTAAACCAAATCTTTCTCACCTTAGAGTGTTTGGTTGTGCATGTTTTCCGTTCCTTGGGAACACTCGCCACGACAAACTTTCTCCTAAGTCCATTCCTTGTGTATTTTTGGGTTACTCTCCTCATCATAAGGGATATCGTTGTCTTGACCCGACCACTAACAAAGTCTATATATCTCGACTCGTTCGCTTTCTTGAAAACAACTTTCCTTATGCCACTACTAAATTAGTCATATCACAACCTTCGTCATCTACAAAAATTACTTTGCCCATACCTATCAACCACTCACCAGCCATACAGCCTAACCCTCCACTTCCGCCTCCACCTTCACCTCCAACTCCACCTGCACCTCAACAACCACAATCACCTCCCCCTCCACCCATCATCGATACTATTGCTCCCATAAATACATCATCGTCTCATCATCCTATGGTCACTAGAACAAAGGATAACACCCGTTCTTCTCGTCATTTCTCTGATTTTGTTACCTATCACACCACTACAAAATTTTCGCCTGACCCGACTTCATTTACCCAAGCAAATAAATTTCCTCAATGGCGCCAAGCAATGCTATACGAGTTCACTGCGCTTCATCGCAACAAGACATGGACACTTGTTTCACCTCCTTCATGTACAAACATTATTGGTTGTAAATGGGTTTTTCGCACTAAGCTTAAATCTGATGGAACTCTTGATCGTTATAAAGCTCATCTCGTGGCAAAAGGTTATCATCAAACACTAGGTATCGATTACACAGATACTTTTAGTCCTGTTGTCAAACCTACCACTATTCGCATTATCCTCACTCTCGCCCTTTCAAAAAAATGGCCTATAGGACAATTAGATGTCAACAATGCTTTTCTTCACGGGAATCTTCAAGAACCTGTTTACATGCTTCAACCTCCTGGTTTTGCCGATCCCCACCACCTCACTATGTTTGTCGTTTGAACAAAGCCCTTTATGGTCTTAAACAAGCACCTCGTGCTTGGTTCCAACGTCTTAGTCACCGACTACAAGAACTTCAATTTACACCTTCCAAATCCGATACTTCTCTTTTCATACATTCTACACCATCTCATACCACCTTTCTTTTAGTTTATGTGGATGATATCTTGGTTACAGGTTCTTCATCGACATTTATTACGTCTCTCATAAATGATCTCAACCACACCTTTTCAATTAAAGACCTTGGCTCTCTCCATTACTTTCTTGGTATTGAGGCAACACCAAAACCCGATGGTCTCTTTCTTACTCAAACAAAATATACAAAAGATCTACTCACCCGAACCCAATTTGAAACCTCTAAACCTGTAGATACACCTATGACTCCGACATTACCCCTTTCCAAAAACCATGGAACACCCCTTACAGACCCCACAGAATATCGAAGCACTGTAGGTGCTCTTCAATACCTTTGTCTTACCAGACCTGACATACAATTTGCTGTTAACAAAGTTTCTCAATTTTTACATTGCCCAACTGACGTGCACTGGTCTGCGGTAAAACGGATTCTACGATATCTGCGTTCAACCCCATCTCATGGCCTTTACCTAACCCATGACACCACTCTTGACTTAACTGCCTTTTGTGATGCTGATTGGGCTGGTTGTCCTGATGACCGTCGGTCCACATCTGGTTATTGTATATTCTTTGGGTCTAACCTCATCTCTTGCAGTGCAAAGAAACAACACACTGTTGCTCGATCTAGTACTAAGGCTGAATACCGAAGTATAGCACTTGTTGCAGCGGAATTATGTTGGATAAAGTCATTACTTGGTGAACTTGGTTACTCTGACATCTCACCCACTCTTTGGTGTGATAATCTTGGCGCGACATATTTAGCAGCTGATCCAGTCTCTCATGCTCGGACGAAGCATATTGAGATTGATATTCACTTTGTTTGAGACCTCGTCGCCAGTAAATTCTTACAGATTTGCCACATTCGTGCTTCTGGCCAAATTGCTGATGTCTTGACGAAACCTTTATCAGTTGCTGCATTTCGAAGACTACGAGACAAGCTCACGGTTCTTTCCCCCATGAGCTTGCGGGGGGCTGATAAGACTCACTAATATTGGATAAGATTTGATGATTGTGTAGAATATTCTTTCATTACTATAGAGATAAAATCACTCCCTAAGATCATGTGATTTTATCTTATAATTAGTTGTGATATTGTCTTATCCTGTATTATATAAGCCACACGTTGATGTATCAGAATTAAGAATTATTAAATCAAAAATCCTTCCTTTTTATCTTAGCTTTCAGAAATAACTATTTATACGGTAATAGAGCTAGACAAAGATGCAAATCCACACGAACACCCTAAAAGGAAAATATGATAGACACCAGAAGGACGTATTATTAAATATAAGATTATACATTCCAACGGGGTTGGTCCAAGACCAAGGGGGATTGATCCAAGTGGTAAGCGGTTTGGTATCGCTTAAACAAGGTCTCGGATTCGAATCCTTGTGTATGCAGCAACCCCCATTTGGGAGTCTCACCTGCCGTTACCAGGTATGCGACGCGGGCCAAACCGGATTAGTCGGGGCAACCCGGAAACCAATCGGGTATCCGAAAGAAAAATATAAGATTATACACAATCAACAGTATAATCCAATCGGTATAGAGTTAAGGACTATATCTTTCATATCATTAGCAATAACCAGGGTTTTAAAAAGTGGTGGATTGCGTGCTTCGAGGCGTGCTATCGCATGATTTTCTATCAAAATGCTACGACGCGTAATAAAAAAGCGAAACTTTTTTTTTCTTTTTTATTTTTATTTGTTTCAAAAAGATGATGTGATATGAATGATAGCGACCTTTTCGAGACCAAAGTAAAAAGAAGTGGCCTTTTCGAGACCAAACTTTTTTTATTTCTTTTTGTTTTTTATTTAGTTTTAAATTTCATAAAATATTCCCATTAAATTACGAATCATCTTTACTTTACCTGAGTTATGCATAATAGTAAATAACTACATCTAATTTATTTATTGTTTCATGACGATGAAAAATATATCTTATATTTGATATTTAAATATTTTTAATTAGTAAATTGGAAGAAACCACTACATAAATAGTATATGTAAAGATATGTGTGTTTTTATAAATATATAATATAAATTGTAAAATATGAGACCATAAATAGTAGATGTTATCTTTTTTTATTAAAATCGGCTTGCTCGAAATACTCCCGCAATACGCTACTCTATTTACGCTCTGCGCTGTTGGAACAAAAACGCGACGCAATGCGCAACACACGTTTTAAAACATTGGCAATAACACAATTGAGAGAGTGTGTATGTGTTTGAGATTCGTACGGTAATGGGTCGGGCCGGGCCGGGTCGGTCCGGCTAATATATAGGTGTTGATTTGACGGCATGTGTTTAACTAACGGCCCAATATAATAAGAATTTTAAAATTATTGGATCGCCATATGTATCATCAGCAGCGATAGACTTTCTCCTCAATATTCATATCATAAACATCGTACTATAGTACCTAACATAACATTATCCACGTAATAATCCCTCGTGAGACAAGCCAGAGAATACTTAACACACACATACACATATACCACGATTTGTCTTGACACAATATACTATCTATGGTTTCAATCAACCATTACAATAATATTTCTTTCTTTGTCCATCACGCCCCATATACTGAACTTCGTTTTATTTCATGAAACCATAGAAGAAACCTTCTTCATTTCTATATAAACCTCAACATAAATCTCGGATCACTCACACAGCTTCTTACAAGTTACAACCTTAAACAGCAAACAAAAATGGATGCCTACTTATTACCATACATTATCCCCCTCGCCTTATTTCCAATCTCAATCTACTTCATCATTAAATTCCTACCCAAGAACAAACCCGGAAAATATTGGAAAAAAAACCTCCCCCCGGGCTCAAAGGGATGGCCCTTCGTCGGAGAAAACATGGAATTCGTATTCTCGGGCCCACAAAAATTCGTAAAAGATCGCATGGAAAAACACTCGCCCGACGTTTTCCAAACCTCCCTATTAGGCGAGAGGATGGCCATCTTCTGCGGTGCCCAAGGCAACAAATTTTTGTTCGTAAACGAAAGCAAACTCCTAACGTCTTGGTGGCCCAAATCCATGAAGAAAGCGCTTTTATTCCCCGAATACGTAGAAAGCAACTTGAAAGAAATATCAGCGCTGAAGCGCAGCTTCCACCACGAAATTCTCAAGCCCGAGGCGTTAAAGCAGTACATACCCGTAATGGACGAGCTCGCCCGTAAGCATTTGGACAGCGAATGGAACCCTAATTCGGTCGTTAGGGTTTTCCCCTTGTCCAAAAAGTACACGTTCGACCTCGCATGTAGGCTTTTTCTGGGCTTGGTCGAGGACGAAAATGTGAAGAAGTTATCAGATCCCTTTACGCTCGTAACTAACGGGATGTTTTCGACGCCCATAGATCTTCCAGGAACGGCGTATAACCGTGCGATTAAAGGTGGGAAATTGGTGAGAGAAGAGCTCATGAGGATCATTAAGGAGAGGAGGAGAGAGTTGATAGAGAAGAAAGAAGCCCTAGGAAACGACCTTTTGTCGAAAATGCTGCTAGTGAAGGACGAAGACGGTCAACTTTTGAGCGAAATGGAGATTTCGAACAACATCATTGGTTTGTTAGTTGCGAGCTTCGAAACGACTAGCTCTGCTGTGTCTTCTGTAATGAATTATCTCGCTGAGCTTCCTCATATCTACGACGAGGTCTTCGAAGGTATAGTAATGGCGTTTTTCCTTTCTTGATGTGAACTGTTTTTAGCTGTTATTTTATTACCCAATATGTTTCTGACAGAACAAATGGAGATTGCAAAAACAAAAGGTCCCGAAGATTTACTTACGTGGGAAGATATCGAGAAGATGAAGTATTCATGGAATGTTGCTCGTGAATCTCTGAGGCTTATGCCTCCAGCCCAAGGAGCATTTAGGGAAACCACGACTGAGTTTACGTTCGCGGGTTTTACAATTCCTAAAGGGTGGAAGGTAATCAATTCCTTCCAAGCATGTCATATTACTAAGTATAACACATACCTAATTCTGACAAGGAACTTCATGTTTTATTTTTGCAGACGTTTTGGACAGTTCATTCGTCCCACAAGAATCCAAAGTACTTTCCCGTGCCAGAAAAGTTCGACCCGTCGAGGTTCGAGGGAAGCGGGCCCGCTCCTTACACGTTCGTGCCCTTCGGCGGGGGCCCGAGGATGTGCCCTGGGAAAGAGTACGCAAGGCTCGAGGTTTTGGTCTTCATGCACAATGTGGTTAGAAGGTATAGGCTTAAAAAGGCTGTCCCTAATGAGAAGATTGTCTTCCATGCTTCTCCTACGCCTGTTCATGGCCTCCCTGTTCAACTCCAGCCACACAATCACAAATGAAATTCGATCAAATATCATCATCATTACAATGAACTTGAGTTACGGTTTGTGTGTACTAAACAGTTGTGTTCCATGTATTTCGAGTAATAAAAGAGTGTTTGGCGTTCTTGTTTTTCCAATGGCTTTGCAAAGCTTGATCAGTAGCATTGAATGACGATCGTTATTTGTTTTACACAAGTCAAAGAACGAGTTCGAATGACGTCACCGTAGATTCTTTCCTTCCTCGTTCGTCTCTTATTTATTACAGGTGTGTGCGTGTGTGTGTTGTGTGTATGTGTGCTTTTCATATGCAATTTGCATTCTTGGCCGATCCCACCTCGAAATCTGATCGAAAGAACCAATTTTTCCAGCTGAAATTCTCAGATTTGATTTGATTGTATTTAGTAACTCTCCAATGACCCAAATCTCGAAAAAGTTTCCTCCTTTAGATCCCTTACCCGTTTTCCTCTCTTCATTCTTGCGATTGTCCCCATCATGAAGGATAAGATCGTGCGTTGTTCGTCTCTACCCAACAATTTGCTGTATTCATTGTCTAGGCCGGCGGTCTCCATGGCGGCGCCACGTGGCATTGTGGTGGAGGCTATAGACGAAGAGAGGACGATTATCATCGCTGCCGACGATGATTCTCCGACGGCGGCGAAGAGATGTAAGGCCCATAGATTTCCACTCTCTCGCTGGGAAATTGTGGGGGCATTGTTGGTATTTCTCGTATTCTTGGCTGGTTTGTCTTGTATTTATCTAACGATGCCTTCAGCTGAGTATCAGATGCTCAAGCTTCCACGGACATTAGCTGATCTTCGATTGCTCAAGTAAAATTGTCGTCTTCATCTCTGTTTTCGCTTAAAGATTTGATTTTTCAAGAATGGCTCGTGAGAAAAGATTCGATCTTTCGGAGATTGTCAGTCGCTGAATGAAATTGTTTGTTGCAACATAGAACTGACGTAGATTAACATGTATCTTCGTGGATTTGAGTTGAATCTGTGCTCTGTTTCAGAGATCATCTTGCAACCTATGCACGAGACTACCCAGCAAAGTTCATCTTAGGATACTGTTCGACTTATATATTCATGCAAACATTTATGATCCCTGGGACGATATTCATGTCGCTATTGGCTGGAGCACTTTTCGGCGTAGTAAAAGGCCTTTTCTTGGTCGTGTTTAATGCCACCGCCGGCGCATCGTCTTGCTACTTTCTTTCGAAGCTTATCGGGCGACCCATCGTTGGCTGGCTATGGCCAGAAAAGCTTAGATTCTTTCAAGCTCAGGTACCCTTGTTTGTTTCTGTAATAAATCTCTCTCTCTCTCTCTCTCTCTCTCTCTCTGATTTGTAATAAGTTGATCTATGTAATGAGCCATAGATAGCAAAGAGGAAGGAGAAGCTGCTCAATTACATGCTGTTCTTAAGAGTCACACCAACACTGCCAAATCTTTTCATCAACTTAGCTTCGCCAATTGTCGATATTCCATTCCATATCTTCTTCACGGCGACGGTCATTGGACTCATCCCAGCCGCTCTTATTACCGTCCGAGTAAGAAATATCATTCCCTTTTTCTGCGTCATTAATTAATCGTCACAAGTGTTTCTCTACTGATGAGTTTCGACTTTTATAGGCCGGGCTAACTCTTGGTGAACTCAAGTCGGTGAAAGATCTCTACGATTTCAAGACCTTGGCCTTGCTTTTCTTCATCGGCTCCCTCCTCTTAGTTCCCACATTATTGAAGAAGAAACGAATATATGAATAGAGCTCTGCACATATGTTCATCGCCTTTCGTCGCAGTTCAGCTGGAATGTGAAGAATTCACCCCAGGTTTTATACTGCTTCGAATCGACCAACACTATATTATGTTATGTTGGCTTCATTCACATATGCTCGTCGATCTTAGAGATGAATGGTTATATAGTACTGCAGCTGTAGCACTTGAAAGAGGACAGTACTACGATGTAATGCAATAGAGTTGGATGTCTTTAATGTGCACTATATAATCCAAGATGGGTTTCGAAAAAAGTCACAAGAATACCAGAAACACAATCCACAGGTTCATAATGTGTGTGTGTGTGTTTTAGACTTGATCTGTCATGAAAGAATCACGCAACCCACAAGCTGTGCATAGTATGCAACTGATTGAACTCTGTGGACTTGAGGGAAATCTTGTAAAGCTCGGAGTACTTTTTAGCATCTGCCGAGTTTTTGTTGGCTTTCGAACTGCGTACCTGAGTCAACATGTTCTTCAATACCATTTGCAGCTGACTCCAAAATTTAGCACAGATATCAGCCTTTTCACCACAATGCTTCGATATGCTTTGAGATGCATGCCGTGCGTCGAGGAGGCGAGTGAATGCTGATTCGAGCATCTAAATTACAAACACCCCATATAAGAATCTCGACTGAAAATGCAGGTAACCTAAAAGACAGTTGAATTATCTTCGCACAAGTGATTTGACTGATACAGAAAGGAAAACATACCGTGCTAGACTGAAGGTAACTTGAGAGCTTGCATAGCAAATCGGATTGATCGACGAGGATAGTTAAAAACATCTCAGGGTGCGTCTCTGGTCCATAGAAATCGCTTGACTTTTGCCAGTTCCTGTCAGCAAGTGAACCATATTGCTTCACCTTTTGATTCAGAGAATTGTCACCTTTAGTCACATTGGTTTTCTTTTGATCAGATGTCAAGTATCTCAAGCAACAATCTCGTTGGTAGCAAGCAAGCTGATAATAAGCAAATGCAGCCTCTTGTTTGCGCAAAGCACCTAGTGACTCATAAACAGCCAATGCCTCGCGGATTGCATCGTTGGCCGATATTTCACGCTTTATCTGGTCAGTATGAGGCTGAGTAGTGCCAAGCCTATGGGCACCTTCAAACAGGACATTTCCATAGACCTCACAAGTAGTGTCTTCTCTTGCCAGCAACATACCAAGTTTTAGATAGGTATGTGCGAATTGTGTAAGAACTTCATTCTTTAAATCGGTGTACTGAGAACCAGTTTCTACGATGACCATACTGATCAACTCTGCTTTTGCAGCTCCGTAGTATCTGAGGGCTTCATTATATTGCATTTTTGCAGTGTTAAGTGCCTGAACAAACGTGCTCTGGAGCACGGGATGCGCCTTGAGGCTTCCGATCTTTGGTACAATCTCTTCGGCTAAGGCCCGCCTTCCATGACCCAGATTACAGTTGATCAAGATGACATTTGTGTGATCCTTTATTTGTCTAAACGCATCAATTGCCTTGGAAAAGGCCTTCTCAGCTTTGCCCAAATCTTTCATGCCCAATCTGTACCTTCCTAGCTCATTGCACGCCCAACCCTTCTTTTTCAGAACTGATTCTACTTCTGTTGCACTCGAATAGGATCCCTCAAGAGCTTTTTGGGCTTCCTCGTAACAGCTCACAGCAACGGTGAGAGTACACTCGGCATCACTTGAAATAGAACACCTCAAATATTTAAATATGCCCCCACTTTTCTTAGCAGGTTTTTCTTCAGAAATATCTCCTGGAGGAGTCCCTTCTCTACAGTCAGTATCATTGGCCTCTTCAGAACAGTCAGCTCTATCAATGTCGGCAGAAGCTAAGTCCATTTCCTGCATAGCATTTGAAATGGTTCGTGGTTTATCTTGAGGATCACCACGATGCTTCATGTGCTCATCGTTATACTCTGGCAAAGGTGAAATGTGGTTAATTTTTCCATGTAATTTTCTGCGTTGTTTTCTGCCACGAGTCCATTTCTTCACATCTATGTTACTGCTCACATCTGTGTTACTGCTGCTGGCACTGTTGCCACTGCTGACCCTGTCACTCCTACAGCTGCAATTTATTAATGAGCATGAACGGCAATTTTGATTAAATTTTCCCATCTTTTCCTTTAGCCTCACAACCTCCTCCAACACTTGAGATGACATTCTCAGCCCTTTATCACAATCTTTAATCTCTTTTTGCTTTACGATGACTTGACCCTTCCGCAAGTAGAACTCACTGTATACATCCCCTACCAAAGCCCAAGCCTTGAACCAGAAAAGGACATGGGGAGATAACAAACCATTATCAGCAAACATATTGCTGCCCGTAGAAGATTTTGCTTTCTGAACACTATCGTTAGTTTCCGTTAACGAGCAACAGACCATTGAAGAAATGAAAGTTGTGTCTTGAGGCATTGACCCATAGAGCAAGCATGACAGTTCTACAACTTTTAGGGCTTGATATAGCTGTCCCTCGTCCTTATATGCCTGAGCAAGGGCCAAATAAGATTCTCCAAGTAAAAGGACAAGTTTCCACAGTTTTTCATCTATTTTCGACGTTGGGAGCCACTCTCGGATGTCGCAAACCTCAATGCAGTCAGGGTCTCCACAAGCACACACAGAGAAATCCACCTTCGAAGTTTGACCATCTTCGACATCATCGTCATGATGAAGGTCCGGTCGTGGGGTCTGCAGTTGCCTAGTCCATCTAAGAGACTTGATAGCTTGAGAAACATGATGTACTGCAGCTAGCTTAGGGGAAAGTGAATTGGAAACATCCTGCACCACATGGTCTGAATTTTTCTGAAGATTAGAGAGTGATGCGTAGCTGCCGTCAACATTTGATGAATTCTGTGCCTCCACAGCAACATATGGTTCTTGCATTTTGGGCAGAGGAATGCTCTGATGCGTTGCAATCCCATCATGAGATTCTTCTGGTCCTAAGTTTTTCTGCGATTCAGTTTTTTCAGGTTTTTCCATTGATGTAAGATGCCGACATTGTACACTTGGTTCAGACAACCCTGGCATAAACTCAAAGGTCTCTTCTTCAGCTTCGGCGATGGTAACTTTGGACTCCACTGGAAGAGACACAAATGCTAGTTCTAGCTCTTTCTCATGTGTAAGGAGGAGCCTGGCAAACTGTTCATGGGCAAGAGCCCTCACCACCTATTCACCGGAATCACAAGTTCACAATGTGTTCATGTTTAACATAAACGATTAATAGTTAAAATACACAAGAATAGCTTTTCCTACAAATCAGGGAAAAATAACATACAAGATGGTCGGGCTCGTCCAGGAAACTGAGACATTGTTCGAAGAACTGAATACATCTTGCCTTCTTGTCAGCAGACTGCATTAAAATGACATCATGTATCAGTGGCCCAATAGAATAAGCAAATAGTATAGTAACAGACATAACGTACCATAGAAAGCGAAAGACGATGTGCGATCCTGTACAGTAGAGTCCCCAAGGAGAGCATGGAATCACTTCTTCCCCTGTAGACGTATGATTGCAAAGAGCTAGAACTGGCATCATCACACCCAGCATTTTGATTCTTAGGAATGACTGAAAGATCAAACAGTTGGACAACATCTTCTCCAGCGCTTTTATAAAGCTGCAATAACAATGCAACAACACAGTTGAGATATGTATGTATCTGTAGAGCATACAAAACAAGCATTTTGCATACCCAATAAGCACCAGGGTCTTGTTTACAGTTATCCTCAAGGAACCTCAAGACAGAAAGACCATTTTGTTGGACTATATGAGGGTGAAAAGCTGGAATCCCCTCGTCAGATACGCCTTTCAACAGAAAAATATCATCTGTCTTCAAGAGCTCATAACCTTGAACAACACCTTCCTGATGATAGCATATGGCCAACTCCGGAACACTGGCAATAAAATTGTCCAGCCATGCATCGAGCCACGCCATCGGAGTGACCTGTGATATATGAAATCAATCGGAGAAACTGGAGAAGGGTTCCCACACAAACCAATAAAAGTGATAAAATATGAAAACGCAGATACATACCTTCCTCGAGACATCCCACAAATGCAAACTCACTGCAACATATTTTTCATTGCTGAAGATAAGTAAATCACTACCCAGAAGCATACGGAAATTGTGAAACTGCCAAAGCAAAACCCTCAAAAATCCATCATCGCCAACCTTTTTACATTTCTCAGATTCCTGCACAGGGCACTTAGGCTTTTCCTTAACTTCTGAGACCTTGAGAGCCTCACGAGCCTTATTGCTCTTCTTCTTTTTCTTCCGCAGGGACAAATTTTTATGTCCACTCTGGGGATACTCATGATGATATGCATGCTCATCTTCTTGGGAATAGTCATCAAGGTGACCATCAAGCCCAAGTCCTTGCACGGGGTGATCCGAGGGTCCTTCATTTGAGCTGTACTGCTCAGCAGAAGATGTTTTGGACTGCTCATCTGATGGATTTTTGTGAGTTGGAGGGCAATCACAAGCCTCCATCCTCACCGAGTGCATGGCAAAATTCAAAAATAATGACTGATCAACACATTTTGGCTGACGATTCTGCCTTTGGATGAGTCTTTCTCCCTCTTCAACGTCAGGTCTGATGATAAAAACAGCATTCAGAAATCAAAACTCAGTATTATGTATGATTAATGAGATCATACCCGCTATTGAGGACAAGAGTCCGCCCAACACGGTGAACAGCAACCGAAACTCTAGCCTTGGAGTAAGGTATCTTAAATATTTGTTTTAAAACATCAGCAGGGGCAATCACGTCAATCTCATCTTCATACTCTACCAAACCAGACACAGCAAGGGTTTCGCCTTTCCTCGCAAGACTTGACTTGATGGGCTCATCTTTCCATGATGAACCTGACAGCATATCAATAACCATAATAAGACTATATGAATTAAAGATTCTTTTTCCTCACCAATTATAGAGATAAAAGCGTATTTCACAATCGCTAGAAAAATTCGAGGTTGCCGAATAGAAAGCAATTGAAATATGCGTTGATGGATCTCGTACGTAGATGATTTTACGAGAAGATTAATGCACACCTCTGTTTGCGTTAGTTGATGTGGCCCCGATCGGTATTATTTTTTCTGGAATACTCGGTAGCAAAGGAAGGGAGCTCAGATCGGTTTCTGTGGGAATCATCCGATACCTCGGAGCTCTAACCCAATAATATGACAGCATATTAATCACAAAAGTCATATGTGAATATGCAGTGAAACCAGATTGAAACATGCTCAGGAAATTCGATACGTATTGATGTTGGCAAATTAACCTGCTACCGAAATAAAAGTTCACAGCAAGTAATTTGTTTCTCAAATCATGTACCAAAAAAATCATATCCTTCAACTTAATACTATATATCAAGCCATTTTCAAATTCAAACCAAGAAGAATCAGAAAGACTAACATGCAAACATCTCCACATCCTATAACTGATAGAACCCCAACCTTTCCACAATCAACACCTGAAGAAGCGATCTTCTTTAAGGCAAAATATCTAATCCGATGATTGAGCAAAAAAAAAAAAAAAACAACACGAGAAAACCATGGTCACCATACGAATGAAATCAATCGCCAGAAAGAAATCATGTAAACAAGGTAACTTTTTCCACAGCATCAAATTAAAAAAATCAATAATAATAATAACTCACGAATGCTGAGAAGGAACGATCGCGGCAGAAGAAAACCCACGAAACGCGCCGTCCATTGTCACTGGTATCGAACCGCATAGAAAACCAACAGGTTTAGGCTTCTCAATTTCGAGCCTCCCTATGCATATCAGCTCACCTGAGCTCGATCCTTGTTTCTCCATCGCTGCGATTAAACTCGATTTCCTTGTCCTCTTATGATGCAAACGTTGGACTGATAATGACTGTTTCTTGTCCCTCAATCCTTTCTGCTATTCTATTCTGGAAATTTCTGTAGTACAGTTTCTAATCGAGCAATAACATCACTGTTCGTACGTACCACAGCGTCTCTTCACTCTTCAAAATGCTTCCTAGAACTGCGACAAATGGGCCGGCCCAAAACCTACCAGTTGTATTTCCTGGGCCGGCCCAATATCGACCAATTGCAATTCCATGGGCCGGCCCAAGGCAAAAATTACGAAAATTAGAGTTGCAATTGCATGACCTCTTAAAACATCATACTGGAAAAAAAACATAAAAACTTTACAACAACTTGTGATCTTTGCCATCAAAATATCATTCTTCTAACACCAAACTTGGCAACAAGCATTGCATGAGCTGGACTCAGGCATCACAGAACATGCATGAGCATTATTTTCTTCACATATATAAGACGTATATACAGAGCATATAAGTTATACGATAAAAGATGAAGGTGGAGATTACCTCTGCAACTGCCAAGTTTTACGTCGAGATGAAACCAACAGACAAAGTGAAGGATCTTATGAAGATAGTCGGGGAAAGGACTTGTGTTGATAGCAACATTCTCCTTTACCATCGTTCCCAGCTAATGGAGGTCGACGATGATGATAAGCCTTTGTCTGATTACAACGTGAGAGATGGATCCTCCATTGCAGTCATTCATTGCACTAATTCTCTGCAGTACTTAGATGTTTGATCTCTTTTTAACGATGATGATGATGTTTGAATCGGCTCATTAAAAGATTCCCTCGAATGAATGTTCATCAACATCGAAATACGAATCCTTAATCAGCCCGTGAAGCTTCTCAATCTCCAAGCCGTTCGAATCATTCCCAGCACAAAACGATCTCCAGTTCTTGTCGATCTCAGTCCAGCTTTGTCCTGGAGTTTTCTTCAAGCCCTTTGTCTTCGCAGATAACCGAATTCTTGCAGATTCGTCCCATTTCCCGCTAGCTGCGTACAAATCAGACATCAGCATGTAGCTTCCCGTGGTAATAAAATTACCAAGTTCGAAAACCTTAACAGCAGTTTCATCTGCTATTTCTTTATCGCCATGCATTCGACAAGAATTGAGCAGTGCTCCCCAAACTGGTGCATTTGGTCTCATGGGCATGGCATTTAGTACTTCGGTAGCTTCTGTCAATAATCCCGCCCTTCCTAGGAGATCGACCATACAAGCATAGTGCTCTACCCTAGGCTTGATTTCGAATTTTTCAACCATTAAGTTAAAGATATCTCTACCTTGAGAGACAAGGCCCGAGTGGCTACAAGCTGAAAGAACGGCAACGAAAGTAACCTCGTCTGGCCTCAGCTGAAGCTCCACCATTTCGTGGAAAAAATTCAAAGCCATGTTGCCAAAACCATGCATACCATATCCAGCGATCACTATGTTCCATGAAGTTATATCGCGGCAATCCATGCCTTTGAAGATAGCTCTAGCTATCTTGAGATTGCCAGATTTCATGTACATGTTCAGTAAGCCATTTGCTGCCAAGATTTCGTTTTTTCTTGAGTTTCTAATCGTGTGGGCGTGTAGTTCTTGGCCAAGTCGTAGTACTGATAGCTCTGCGCAGGCCGTTAACACAGTGGATAGCGTAACGCTGTTGGCCTTGACTCGAGCAAACTGCATCTGCCGAAAAAGCTCCAATGTCTCTGCGTGACGTTCGTTAGCAGCGAATCCATTAACAAGGGCCGTCCATGTAACCACATTAGGCCTTACTATCGAACTTTCTTCCGAGTTTTCCAGCTTCAGAAACAGATTTAAGGCCTCATCGCATAATCCCGACTGAGCGTAGGCTGAGATTAATGCATTCCAGCTCATAATGCTCTTCGGTTCGAGTTCAGAGAATAAAAACTCTGCCTTTTCTGAATGTCCATTCTTCCCATACATGGTCAAGAGAGCATTTCTAACGAACACATACTTCTCAAAACCAGCTGTTATTACGTGTGCGTGGATGATCTCACCTTTAACAACCTCTTCAGTACAGATTGATAGAACGACAGCAATCGACTCAGCTGTAATATCGACACATTTCCCTCTCATTATAACGTAAAACTCCCATGTCCTATCGTTCAGCCCGCACCTAGCATAGCTTGAAATCAACGAAGTCCACGTCACAGAGTTTGGGACCCAACCCTCGTTTTCCATCTTACAGAACAACTCGAACGAGGCGTCGCAGTTCAAATTCTTCGTGTGGCCTGCAATCATAATATTCCAGGAAATACGAGTCTTGCTTGGCATATTATCGAACACCCTTGATGCAGTGACCATCTGACCAATCTCGGCGTACATTCCAATCAATTCATGGCAGACATGCAAATTGTTTGAAAATCCCATCTGCACGGCATGGGAGTGTACAAGCCCACACAGTCTAACGTCGGCCATCGTCGCACACGCTCTTAAGATCAATGGGAAACCGAAACCATCGGGGTGAATTGCAAGCTCCCTCATTCTTCCATACAACTCAATGGCATTTTCATGCAGGGAACAAGAAACATAGCCACGCAGCATCGAATTCCAAAAGAGGTTGGTAAGAAAGCAGTCTTGGGGCGAAGTATCGAACACCTTGCGTGCATCGGCCAAAAGGGTGAGCTTTGCATAAGTGGCGACGAGCCTCGCTGACAAGAATGAGGAGAGTGATGACGTGAATATGATTTGGGCGTGTACTTGTCTGAGTGGTTGCTCGAGACTGTAGACTTGGTCCGAGTTAATGCAACGCTGGAGAAGGTGGTCGAAGAAATCAGCGATAGGTCCATCGTTTTGGAGAATCTGAACTGTTTTGAAGTGACGGAAACTGAATTTTGGGAGTCTGAATAGCAAATGCATGCCCTGTGGATAAATCGTGTTCATCAACTGATGAAATTGAACGATCAAAGAATCAAAGAATAACTCAAAAACAAATTATTTCTCGGAGAAGGCAAAGCTGTTCTATCTATAGCATAAGACACTATCGCAACGTTGCTCGTCAAATGGGAAACAAGACAAATATTCAACATCTCTCACATCATATTAAGGTGCAAAGGCGTCGTCTTTATCGTACTTTGAATTGGATTTTGTTGGGTAGAGCAGAAATAAGAAAATTAGTTAATAAAGAAAACACCAAACCAAGTTCAATTTCTGGCAATCAACTTTCATGTTCAACAGCGTTTGAATTCATGTCCACAACAACATAAAGATCAATCCTTTACAAAGTTATATCTATTCATATCCTTTTTTACTTCTCTGTTTCGAGATTCTTGAACAAATCACACCACCAACTTACCTTAATGATCTATGATAAAAAAAAAATAACCCAGAACAATGGAGTGGGGCTCAACGATGCCAAGAAGAAAAGGCTTAAAGAGAAAAAAGAGAACGTTTTAATACATCATCGACAGGCTCGTTCCTCGACAAATGTTAACTATACTCTTGCAGAAGATACAATCATCAATCATTTCGACCGAAGGAGACCCGATAATCTACATCACGAGCTCCAAGACAAATTAATTATGCTCGATGGCTACAACTCCCATCTCCTCCGTGATGATCTTCATCCTTACCCTTCCTCCTGCCATCATCATGACCGTATTCTTCCTCGCAATCAGAATCATCCTCATCAAAGGGCTTCTCTTTGTGAAAAATGCAACACTTCTTCGAACTCTTCTTGTTCATGAACTCGTTGTTCACGGTCCCTTCTTTCCATGACACCCTCTTCTTGGGACGCTTGAGCTTCAAAATCAGCGATTCAGTGATCTGCGGTTGAGGTTGATTGGAGGACGACCCAGCTATAATTGTCACGGTGGTGGTGGCCGTGGGTTCGGCGCCGGAGAGGGTTGGGATCGATTGTCTCGAGGAGGTTGCTCTTGCCATCGAATCGAATTGAGTCTACCCAGATTATGTTTCCGGTTTCTATTTGGTACTTTGGGGAATGGATTTCTTGGTGGCATTTTTAATAAAATAAACAAAAAAAAAAAAAGCAATAACGAAATAAACGAAAAACTAAAAGTATTAATATAATAGCAAACTTCGTAAGAAGTTGTTACGAGTTAGTAACTCGTACAAACATAACACGAGTTACTAAGCCGAGGTGGCCCCGCTGACCGACGTGGCTAAAAAGTTGACTCTACTACGTAAAAACTATATACGAGCTATAACACGTATTAAGATAATACGAATTAATACACGTGGCGCGCTGACCTTACGTGGCCATGGAAAATAAATCGTATGATCTTTATACGAGTTATTAACTCGTATAAATAGAATACGGGTTATGTTCGTGGCTGACACCCTGCATGGCGATACAGTATTAGTGCATAATGCATGTAACTCGTAACAAGTAATTACGAGTTACTCGCGAGTGGGCAATAATGCATGCAAAAGTTGGACTAACTCGTATCCGATTCATACGAGTTACGTGCGACTTGTGTTAACTCGTACTTAACTGATACGACTTATATTTCTATAAATACACTCTCCGCATATCTTTAAAACACAAACACAAAAAACCAACATAAAAATGGTGTCTAGTCGTGTACAAATCATAGTATATTTCGACGGTGAAATAATTCAGTCATCCGATTCTGTCGTCAGTTATAGTATCCGTCCTATTGCGTATAGGCGGATTCGCTGCAACACCAATTTTTCTGAGTTCATGTCATTGTTGTTCGAAATTACGGGTGCAGATAGCAGTCGTTTCTCGCTACTTGTCCAGGTCAAAAATGAATTCTTTCAACATTCCCGCCTATTTCATCAGTTATTCCGAATCTCCAACGACAACGATTTACAATTTTTCATCCATCCCGATTCGGAGAACAATTGTGTTGAGGATTTTCCCGCCTCCTCGGAATTTTGAAGTTGGTTCTTCGAGTTATACATGTCCGGATTTTCCCGACATAGTCTCAGTTACTGCAGGGTTCTTCGGTGAAACCAGTCGTAATATCCATCCTCCACCGATGCGAGTGCAGTCGTGGGAGGACCATTAACAACGTTCTCCTCTCGATCCTCCCATAACCCAATCCACCTTGCATGGTGCGTTCTCCAATCCATCCCCGATCGCTGAGGACGCTCGTACGTATGGAGATTGGTATCTCGATACGGCGGTATAGCGGGAATCCCTTGGATGATTCCAAACTGTCGTAGGACTCGTTCGGGGTAGTGCCACTCCACGATATTGAAGAAGATGAGGGGACACCTCGATCGACAAGCGATCGGTAAGCACTGGGAGGAAGTGCGACAATCTCCGGCAGCGTCATGTTGTACGGCTCCCAGTCAAATTGATGAGCCCGCAGGCGATCAAGGCACTCGCGGATGGTGCGTAAGTTCGAATTGTCGACGTAGTGTGATCGTATAACGCGTTCCACCTGTCATATATATTTACACAACATATATAAATTTAAAAAGTAAAAAGAATTACAAACTTTCTGAACAACCATACCTCGCAGCATGTGGCGGAATCGGTAAGACTATCTCGTCGACTACTTTGGGCTCCATGGAGATATGATGAAACTCACGAACTGGCTGAAATGGCAGGATCCTCACATATGCCCATGCCTAAAAAATCACATGTTATAAATAAATTTTAAAAGTAACTACAAAATTAATCAAAGTTTACATATAATTACCTGCAACATCCGTAAGGGTCCGCCTATATTAAGCTTTTTCGGCTCGCAAGCCGAACAAAGCTCTCTGTACAAGAACGCCAGGACCGCACTACCCCAACTAAACGTGGCCACCTCTTCAATATCCTCCAACAGCTGAAGGTAGGTCAGCGATACGGTGCTCGCGCTACAGTCGGGGAACATCACCGCACCAAAGATCAGCATCGCGTAACTCCGTGCTGAACACTCAACCTCTTCCTCATCACTATCATCCGAAATCGGATGGGCCAACAACCAATTCGCTAATGACTTCATCGAAAGCGATAACCCCTTAATTTTCTCAGCGGGTGGTCTAAAACCTAGTAAAACGCTCGCACTCATCCATCCACTGTGTGACCGTCCTCGTTTGGATCACACCGGAGACACAACTACCCTCTACAGGCAAACCCCACAAAATTCCTACGTCCTGTAATGTAACGGTCGCCTCCCCGACATAAAAATGAAATGTATGGGTCTCCTTTCTCCAACGCTCTACCAATGCTGTAATCAAATGAGGGTCAACCCTCTGCGACATACAGCTGTAGACGCTGTATAGACCCATATCGTTCAACTTATCTAATAAGCGACCGTGTAAAATATTTGGTGCGTCTCTCGTACCCCACACAACATTCTCTAAAGACCTAATCTTAATAGTCCTATCGATCGCACCCTCATCTAACAATAAATCATTACTACGGTGATTTGACTGCATCGTCAACACCGAACTATCAAAAGGCCCGTAATAAGAATTTAAATCCATCTACAGTAAAAAAACGAAGTATAAATCAATCAGTTTTACTATTGTAGAAATATCGATTATAAAATAAAATACTTCGTAAAATAAAAAACAAATATAACGAGGAACGGGGATCGCTCACCGGGTCGTGCGTAGATCGTCACGGGGTCGAGGCGGCGTGTTAACGCGGCGGGTCGTCGGGCGAGCGGGCCGGCAGCGGGTCGAGGCGGGGCGGCAGAAAGCGGCTAACGGCGGCAGGATTTAGCGGGACGGTGGTGGCGGCCTGCGGGGTAGCGGCAGCATGCGGCGGCTGGCTGCGGCGGGCGGCGGCGGGATGCGGCGGCGGGACGCGGCTGTCGGCGCCGGGTCGAGGGGGCTGCGGCGGGACCTCGTCGAGGCGGGCTGCGGCGGGACCTATTCGAGGCGGGACGGCGGTTCGCGGGGCGGCTGCTCGAGGCGGGACGGCGGTTCGAGTCCGGGGCGGCGGCGGCCAGCAAACGTCGACGGCGGAGGGCGGCGGAGAACAGCTCGTCGCGCTAGCGCTTGTCGAGACGGGGTGGCGTGTCGAGGCGGGGTGGCGTGTCGAGGCGGGCCGGCGTGTCGCGGAGGGGGCTGTCGGCGGCGGCGGCAGGTCGTTGAGGTTCGGTAGAGGTCGCGGAGGGCTGCTGGTGGCTTCAGTTCATCTTCTTCGTTTGTTCGTATCGCCGCTAGGGTTTAGTAAAACAGATCTAATTCGTATAAGATTTATACGAGTTACGGGTGTAACTCGTATATATTTTATACGAGTTATGTCACGTGTGACTACAACTGTAACCTTTCCAACTGGCAATGTAACTCGTACTTACTTGATGCGAGTTATATATCTCGTAAGAACTTCTTACGAAGCCCAATGTTTTATTAATAGTTTGCATTTTGTGTTTATTTCGTTATTACTTAATTTTTTTTGTTTATTTTATTAAAAACCCCTTTCTTGGTTATAGTCGTATGATGATCAGAAATATTAGTACAAATTTAGGCTGAATTTAATTAATTAAAATTAACTAATTACAGGTCACAAACTCGTCGCTGTTAGTCACGATTTCAGCACAAGTACAGTACAGGGGAACAAATTGATAAAAATTATCTACTTTAAATTAGGGCAACGATCACTCACCTCAAATTTGCCCTTAGAGCTATTGGATTTTACATCTCTGTCTCCAGTCCGACGTTTGTAGATCTCTTGATTATAATAGCTTAGCTGCTGAAGTAGGTTGTCAAGAAAAATTCCCCAGGTAAATTAATGTATTACCGAGCTGAGCTCGAAAAATCTAATTTTTTTTTTGCGATATACGATACTCTCCAAGTCTCTTGTTTTTCCCTTTGAGTTGGTGCGGAACCGAAATTCTGCAGCTCATTTTAGCTGTAACTCGACGAATGCGAATTTTATGTTGTGTTGGCGACCGTAGAGCTTTCATTTAGTTTCGAATTCATTTAGTTCTTGCTAATGATTTTCTCGTTGTTCTTTTCCATTGTTGTCGATAGTTTCTTGGAGTTAGTGGAGTATTTTGGCGGTTGGATTCGCAAAATAGTTGAAAGATTGGATTTTTCGTATCCCCATTGGAAGAATTTTTCGCTTTGTTCGGTACAACAGTCGGCGGGAATCGCGGCATATCGAAAAGGAAGCAATTAACGAATGCTGTCCCTCGATTTTTCCGTTGTTGAAAGAAATCAATGACGCAGATGGCCGACCACAGCATTGCACCACCTCCTCACGGTATCGAAAGCATTGCATTTTCGAGCCACGTGGATTCAAACTCTTTGACGCCGATACCAAGCATTAATTCAGACGCTTCCTTGGGAAGCTATACTTTATCGATCGGTCAAGAATTCCCAGACGTAGACACATGTCGAAGGACTCTGAAAGACATAGCGATCGCCCTCCATTTCGAGATTCGCATAGTGAAGTCAGATAGGAGCAGGTTCATCGCAAAGTGCTCCAAAGAAGGCTGTCCATGGCGTATCCACGTGGCGAAATGCCCAGGCGTCCCAACGTTCACTGTAAGAACGCTCAACGCTGACCACACTTGCGAAGGCGTTCAAGATCTCCACCATCAGCAGGCTTCAGTAGGCTGGGTTGCACGTTCAGTAGAAGCTCGTGTAAGGGACAACCCTCGGTACAAGCCCAAGGAAATACTCCAAGACATCAAAGATCAGCATGGAGTTGCTGTATCTTATATGCAGGCGTGGCGTGGGAAGGAGCGTAGCATGGCTGCTTTACATGGGACTTACGAAGAAGGCTTTAAGCTCCTCCCTTCGTACTGCGAGCAGATAAAGAGTACAAACCCAGGCAGTATGGCCTGCGTAGTTGCGAATGGGCACGACAATTCGTTTCAGAGGTTATTCGTATCTTATCGAGCTGCAATTTACGGGTTCATAAACGCCTGCAGGCCTCTCCTTGAGCTCGATAGGGTTAACCTAAAGGGTAAGTATTTGGGCTCGTTGTTCTGCGCCGCTGCAGTCGACGCCGACGACTCGTTGTTTCCACTCGCAATGGCGGTCGTCGACGTGGAGAGCGACGATAATTGGATGTGGTTCATGTCTGAGCTTCGAAAGCTGTTAGGCGTAAACACGGATTCCATGCCTCGCTTCACAATCCTCTCGGAAAGAACGCCAGCCATGGTCGAAGCTGTCGAAACGCACTTCCCTTCAGCCTTCCACGGCTTCTGCCTTCGCCACGTCAGCGAAAACTTTCGGGACACTTTCAAGAACTCGAAGCTGGTCAACATATTTTGGAACGCAGTCTACGCCCTTACGACGGCTGAATTCGAAACCAAAATCTCAGACATGGTAGAGATTTCCCCCGACGTCCTTCCGTGGCTCCACCACTTCAACCCACAGCTATGGGCGGTGGCCTACTTCGAAGGGGTACGTTACGGTCATTTCACGTTAGCAGTCACCGAACTTCTCTACAACTGGGCGCTCGAATGCCACGAACTGCCCATAGTCCAAATGATGGAGCACATTCGCCTCCAAATTTCCTCATGGTTCGAAGAAAGGCGAAACGTAGGTATGAGGCTTACTTCGATCTTAGTACCTTCGGCGGAGAAGAGGATATCTGAGGCCATCTCAGACGCACGCTGCTACAAAGTTCTTAGGGCGAACGAAGTGGAATTCGAGATTGTTTCCAGCGAAAGGACGAACATAGTCGACATAAGGAGCCGTGTATGCTCTTGCCGGAGGTGGCAGCTTTACGGTTTGCCCTGCGCCCATGGGGCTGCTGCTTTGATATCTTGCGGGCAAAACAGTCATTTGTTCGCCGAGCATTGCTTTACGGCGCACAGCTATAGGGAGACGTATTCTCAGGTGATATATCCCATTTCAGACAAGAGCGAGTGGAAGGAATTGGGTCAGCAGGACGTTGGAATGGGCGGTTTGACGATCCGCCCGCCCAAGACCCGTAGGCCGCCGGGTCGACCCAAGAAGAAGGTTCTGAGGATGGAGAGCTTGAAAAGGCCCAAGAGGATTGTGCAGTGTGGGCGGTGCCATATGTTGGGGCATTCTCAGAAGAAATGTGCTTTGCCAATGTGATTGATATTTTGTGTTCATTGTATGTCTGTCTAGTTTTATTTAACTTTATTGCATGTTGTACTTGAGTGGCATTTGTCCTGTGCTTGCCATGCCTTGTTAAATTATATCGATGGCATTCGAATATTCTGAGCAATAGTTAGTAGATTTGTAACTTGTATTCTTCATTTGCTCTTCCATGCATTATCTTGATTTCAACATTTTCTTCATCATATTCATCTAAAGGTATGCCCTTTGCCTTGTGTTGTTACAAGGTTTTATCTCAAGTATGTCCATTTGGTCTGAAAGTTAACGAGTGAGGATAAAAGTCGAGAAAAGTCGCAACAGCAGCAGCTGAAAATCCCAGCAAAATGGCGAAAATAGTAGACAAAGGTTCCTTCAAACAAAATAGCTAGAGAAACCGAACCTATACGCCATCTATACAAGGCCTGCCTACGTAGAACGGTTCGAGGCCTTAGACTTTTCGAGCGCTCTTGAGGATTGAGCTCAGCTCGAAAGATTCGCCCCTTCCACCCTCTAAGCTTATCTTCTCTTCACTGCATGCGCTGATCTGTCGTATTAGAATCTCAAGGAGGGATTGCGTGCAAAATCTCGAGCCTTTGGCTTTAGGGTTCGTCGATAGTACGGCGGCGTTGATTGCGTCGGCCACCAATTCTCGCTGGGAGTCGCAAAGGAGATATCCAACTGCCGATTTCGTCGGTTCTTCGTAAGCCAAAAGGGTCGCACAATCCTATAACGGGAAAAATGAACTTGATAATGAATATATAGCCTTTTGTCGACGTTTCACACTATCTATATTATGTGATACCTTGATAAGAGCATCGCAGCCCTCCCATCCCTCGAACTTGACGAATTCTCTACGGCCATGTTGTATGGCTTCCCCAAGCTCTCCAATCTGTTGGGAAGTATATAAACATAACCGAAAAAACTTTCGCTTTTCTAATGTTGAGGAGAGTTTCGTCTATAAATGTGCTTATTCCACATAAGAATGGAAGTTGGCTTGGAAAAGAAAAATGATTACCCGGATAAGCTCGATGAATTTCTGACAGTGTAGCAAAAAGCATATGGTTGATTTCTCTTGCTGCAGAAGCCATGTGCATAATCAAGACGGGGAACGAATAAAATCTCGTCGAAAACAGCACATAAGATAAACAGGCGCAATAAGGATGTTAGAAATTTCAGCTGCTTAAATAATTCGCAACCTTGGAGCAAAGCAACTTTTTTTAGATAACTCACCTGTAGAATCTGAGGATACAATTCTTTAAGCTTTGTGAAAGCATCATCGATATGACCGTTCTGTATTAACTACAGACATAAGGAGAAGCGTGTTCGTCAAAAATACTGTGCAAAGATGGCAAACTCAGCGATGGCAACGTACATGTAGATAAGGAAGAATAGTAAACTGAGACAATCATGTCTAGCTACAAACCTGGCGAAGAGCCATCCTCTGATTCAGTTCATATTTGTAATCTTCGTCATCCAAACAATTTTCAGAAACTGGAGGAAGATTGGATTCCCCATCAACTTTAAACAGTTTAAGAGTCTCCAGGTATCCATATTGTTGCAAATAGGTTCGAACTATCCTGTGGAGGCAAGGAATCGAAGCAATTTATGAGGCAAAATCAATTGAAGATCGAGATATCCAATAAGATGTGCAGTTACGTTACAATGTGATTGCCTCATAAGGACAAAACACGCTGCACCCTTTGTACGGAACGTTTTCAAATGACAATTGTTTGTATACCATCATTCCATCGCAGAAACTTGATAACATTCTTATGTATCACATATCAAAAAGATTACTTGATATTTCTCAATAAAAATCCCCACTCACACATAACTGACATGCTCCGGGATTGAGATACTGTCAATTTTGGCCTGTTGCTTAGCTCTTTGCTCTGCTTCATATGCCTGATAAGTAAAATGTAATTAACCAAATGAGGCAAGTAGCTAGAATTAACCACGGATTGCAATGACAACAATATACCAATAAATGCACAGCCTTTCCGTCAACAGAAAAAAGAAATATTCATAAGCAAAAACACAAAAAACTCACATCGATGTCAAAAACAAATCGACCTTTTCCGAAGTTAACAGTCACCCTGTCAATTGTCATTATAAGACGAGATAGAGTAGAGATACACAAATATTAATATACACATGAATTAGAGGACAAACACAATCGTAGAATTTCACGGAAGTAATTTAGAAAATAATTTATCATGAGACATACTCTTCATTCTGGCTATGGACAGCAACTGTTGGATACGATTTACCCTCGAGGTCCACATTTGATACAGTGCCCACTACAACTCCATTCTTCCTATTAAAGAGACGGGAATAAGCCAAAAGGTATATTGCATAAATGCGCAATCAGAATATAAGATAGCTTACGTGAAGAAGATTTCTCTAGTGGAATGAATAATACCACCCCCAACTGTATCGCCAGTCGTAAACGTTGGACCAAATGTCTCTCCTTTTCCCACTCCGTGATAAAGGAATCCATCATCGCCATGATAACCATAGCTCTTTGGTTCCCAGCTGTCAAATGAATACACACTATCAACTTCAAGTTCAAACCCCATTACATCTACCAAATAAGGCTTCGTCAAGAGTTTCTCAAGCGACATCAGTATAAATTAGGTAAAAATAAACCGTAATACTTAGGCGTGTCTTTAACTTCAAAATCCTATAGTTCCCCCGGTCTCATTGGTAGCCATTCAATGTACAAGAGCTAACCAAAAATAATGCCGTGATGTTCTACGTATAAAAGAGCTAACTATATCCCATCTCCTCCATGAGTTACACAACAAATTCAACATACCCATACAACTAATCGTGCATAAAAAACAAGGAATAATCCTAATTGTAAGGAATCACTACCTTATATCGCATAGATTTATCAAAGAAACCATCAGTTTGACACAAAAGAAAAAAGAAAAAAGAAAAGCCTAAGGGGAAAAGAATTCGTTCTTCATTACCCGGGCTGCCTCCTCAATCTAAACGCTGACGTGGTAAACCCTATCGCAATCTGCCCTTTGGCGCCGGCATTCTTAACAGTAATCTCAAAATAATACATAAAACAGCCGCTGGGCACGGGCCGATTCGCCTGCACAACCCCAACATCATGCCCGTGCAAATTAACCGTCGGATACAGTAGCGACAACTTGTCCGATCCCACGACCGAGAATCCGCCGGAGCTGTTCAAGGTGTCGAGCTCCGAAGGCTCTTCCTCCTTGTCGGCGGAATCCATCGACGCTCCTGTTCCGATTTGCGAGCCTTCGTGCTTCGAGGCTTGGGCTTTAGAGGTATGGTACCACTGTTTGACAAAGTGCGACCCAATTTCGTCGAAGAGTGGGGATTGTGGGGACTGTGAAGCGTCTTCCTCCGACATTTCTGATCGATCTTCGGGGAAAAAGAGATCAAGATCACACTCCGAAGTTAAAATTCGAGGGATTTGTAAATGAAGCTCCTTTCTTCTCCTCTGCGAATTACACAAACACAATTAGATTGGATTGGAGACGAACGATTACTGTTTTGAATTGATCATATTTTTCAAAGAGACAGTTAATTTGTTTAGGCCCCATAAACGAAACTGTCGAGATTAGTAATACGGGCTTCATTAAAGGCCCAATGGATAAAAATAGCCCATATAATTTCGAACAATATCTACTATTGGAAAATGTAAGAAAAAAAAAATAACAGGGTAAAAATATTTGAAATAACATTTCATACACAATCTTCATCATTTAATTATGAGAATGTGCTATATTTTCATCATAACATTTTTTTCTTGCGTACTGCTCATCTTCGTTGGATATTCGACACGTCGTTTTACATTTGGACTTTAGACGACGCGTCGAAAATCCAACGGTTCGGGCTGATATACCAAAATGGATCGGATAGCGACGATAGTTATGAAATTACTTTAATTTTTTATGTAGATTTTTCATTTAATACCGTGACATACGACTTTTTTTTGGATAGAGTTTTACGCCTATTTGACATTCTATCGTCGCGCTTCTTTTTTTTTTCAATTAGGGTTTTTATCGTCTCTCTCGGAAAAAAACGGCTATGGAGGTTAATCGCCCGGCGGGCGTCGAAGCTCAATATGATATAGAGCAATTTAGCGACAAATATGGTGATAAGTGCCATTCAACATATATATCTATAACTTCACTTATTTCTTCACAGGGATATTCTTTTTTTTCCCTTGAATTAACCAATCTAATCATCGATCTTTTTTTTTCCAGGAATGATAGGAGAAACTTTCTACAAGTTAATCCATCCAAGAAACCTAACTGAGGGGCCAGTACGTGCTTATATATTGATTCTTGAATAATTTTTCATGTTCCTTTTTTTCCGAATATGAGTTGACAAAAATCCCTACTTTATGCAGAAAATTCCGGCGGAGTTTTTAGGGAAGATGATGGCGAACGGTGGGCCACCGCCGGCGACGGCGACGCTGGAGGCGACGGCAAGCCGGCGGAGGTGGCGCGTGGCGCTGGAAGTCAAAGAGGACGGCGTATCCTTCGGTGAGTGTTGGGAAGCTTTCTGCAGAAAAAACCAAGTGAAATTGATGGACTTTCTTCTCTTCAAACACCATGGCGATTTTTACTTCACCGTTGACGTCTTTTACCTGAACGGTTCGAGGAAGAGGGTCGTCTTTCCTTGAATTGCGTTGACTTTTTCTTTATCATAATTCATACATGTGTGTTGACAATTGAATTTGAATTGGAATTTGTTTTGTTTCCTAGTGATGGACCATGGTTGTTTGTCGTTGACCTTTTATTGATTGGAGAAACTACACAATGATTTGACGTTTACTTTCGAGAAGCTGACGTCAGCTAGTTCTTGATAGGCTTATACTTTGGGCTCGGAGATTGGTAATATGGGCTTTTGGCCGATATTGTTTTTTCCATCATCTGTCTATCCATCTTCTGTATAACTTTGTATGTAATAATTACATCTAATTGTTAGAATTTGCCAGTGTCTTTATTACCCAATTAATTAACAGTAGATTGACACGGCAATTTAATGACATTTAAGAGGCATTGGAATCAAAATGAGTAAAAGCAACAGTCAAAAGATATTTGAAACGGTATTAATATATAATCTCCATTCAATTATGAGAGTATATTACATAATCTCCTTCTTTGTAACATACAATCACATACAGGGCTTTTGCTATAGTATAAAAATTCATTTAACAGAGTTCTTCTGCCTTATTAACATCCTATCGAACCGTTTTTGTGCCTTTTGTAATGTTATGGCAGCGCTTGGACGCTTTCTATTAATAAGCCAAGGTTTAATTCAAGGGTTAGTTACGTACGTGTCAGGCCCTGTTAATATTTTTAAATAGTGTTCCGGCCCCAATATAGTTTTAGTTAGTATGAAGGACCTACTTTTCAAAATTCTGAGAGAAAAATACCCAAACTATGCGATATGACATATTTACCCCCTAAAAGATGCAAAATTTACAAACATTTGCCATCGTCTTCTCCAACGAGCGAGCTAATCTTCAAGCTCGATTTCCGCCTATAATGTCGACCTTCATGAGCAGACGAGGAGGCCCGACCCTGACGTGTCGTCGTAGTAGAGCTCGACGGAGCTGAACTAATTTATTTTTATTTTTCTAAATCACTTAGCGACGTATGACACATCTCGTCTAGTAAATAACAAATCGTCACACAAAAATACCACATCCAACATTAGAAATAACGATTCATATATTGTTAATAACACAGTTGTATACAGCCAATGAATCGGGAGAAAAAGAACAAAATTATAAACGACACTAAAAAAACAAATGAAAACTGCATAAATCACGTCGTTATTGACTCAATAATGTAAAATAGACCTCAATTTCTCATGGGTACCTCGAATTTATACCGATTACTTGCAAGAAACGGATATTGTATTTTTCCTAAACCGTGTAAAAAAGAAATACTTATAACATAGCAAAAAATAACAAATGTCTTATGGTTAATAACAAACGTTGACTTAGAAGTAACACGTCGCTGAAAGGTAATAACGCCTTGTTTGTCGTAAATAACACATTCTGTATACAACGATTGGATCGGGGGAAAAAGAACGAAAACCACAAACGACACTAAAAAAACAGATGAAAACTGTATAAATCTCATCGTTATTGAGTCAAAGGTAAAAAAAGACATCAATTTCTCATGGGTACCTCGAATTAATAGCGATTAGTTGCAAGAAACAAATATTATATTTTTTCTAAACCGTGTAAAAAAGAAATACTTATAACATAGCAAAAAATAACAAATGTCTTATGGTTAATAACAAATAATGACTTAGAAGTAACACGTCGCTGAAAGGTAATAACGCCTTATTTGTCGTAAATAACACATTCTGTATACAACCAATGGATCGGGAGTAAATAACGAAAATCACAAACGACACTAAAAAACAGATGAAACTGCATAAATCTCGGCGTTATTGACTTAATAATGTAAAATAGACCTCGATTTCTCATGGGTACCTCGAACTTACACCGATTACTTGCAATTTATATCGAAATCTAGATTCGACTTACCATTATATTCTCGAATTTGCACCCTAATTAGACAGATAAATTCTAGCTCGTGCGTCTTCAATATCATAATGAATCCAGACATGTCGAAATTGGTTGGATGAGGCAGTCATAATTTTTTGTGCTCGATTCAGTGTAAGAAAAATATTCTGTAACTGAGTAACACAATATTATTGAAAAATAACGTGTCTGTTTCTTAAAGTAACAATATTCTGTAACTGAGTAACATAACATTATTGCAAAATAACGTGTCCGTTTCCTAAAGTAACAACATACTGTAACTGGATAACATAAAAAAGATCATTTTAGTAAGGGTATTTTCGTCAAATCATAGTTTTTGGTCCTTCAGTCGAATTTTTACATAAAGTAGGTCCTTTAAACTTATTCATTTTGTACTAGGGCCTGAACAGAAAATTAAAGATTTAGTAGGGCCTGACATAAAATTCTCCCTTAATTCAATTGTAATTTGGAAACTTTACACATAAGTACCTATTTTGATAAAAACTTGTAATTTAGTACCCTGTCAGGATTTTTTTTATATGTAGGTACCTAATAGAATAAATTTTTTACACATAGGTACCCGATCCCCGAAAATACACCATACATATCAACACATTTGTTAATTTTTCGCCTTCATTTTTCTTTACATAAAAAACCCAAAATTATCCTTGTGAATTAATCAATTCCCAAGATATTACCTGATTATAGAATTCAAAACGAGGAACAGAGAGATAACGCTTTTATTACCTAGGACTGACTCCACAACTATATAAAGCGGAGACGGAGAGATCTGTCATATAAACAACAATGAGATAAAAAAACAAAAACAAAAAACAAAAAGTTTGTGATTAGAGAGGTCGAATGAATCCTGGAAATATTACATTCTTCTCTCTCTGGGCAAAAGAGACGAATTGCAAAGATAAAAAAAAGTGTCCTTAAGTTACTAAACATTCCCAGGATTGATGGGCTCATTCTTTCTCCTCCTGCATGTACAAATATGGATAGTCAAAGCCACAGTAGTAAGTGGCGAAAGATCGAAGTTCGCGCATGTTTGAGAGTATAAAATTAAAAATCCATACGATGCATATTCATCTCCAACCCTACCGTTCTGTGAGCCAACCCAGCGCAAACTAAACAATCAGTGCAATATCTACTGGTGTTGACTGAACTTCCGATCCTAAACTATACCAAAACAGTTATCAAACACATTTTTCTAATAACTGACCAAACTTATGGTAAAAACATCTGCAGATACACACATATCAAAGTTCACTTATACGTGTGTTGGCACCGCTTTTGAGAAATGGCGCCAAGCTCTCTCCATGCGCCATGGAATACTATGGTATAAGCATGTGTGATTTTACCTAATTTTCAAACATCTTTACTAGAGATTCAGTACATCTACTAAATGCTCAACATGAAGTTGCCGAGAATCGTGGATCAAGTTTGGTAGCATAGGTTTTGTCAGAGAGACCAAACAAAAGAAAAATAAGAGAAATAACCAACGTAGGCAATGATCCACAAATATTCAGATACAATCAACCCATACTTAACATTTGATTGGTAACTCCAAATACATGAAGCACGCCACCTCTTATTAATAAGGAAAAATGGTAGCTCTCTTCCGTCAACAGATGATTATTCACTATATGCATAGCTTCCTCTTTATGATTTGGCTTTCCGAGGACCCTTGACCACTTCTGTCTCTGAACTCACTTATATTTTTAAACTACAAAACAAAAAAAAATTATTACCGTAGAGAGAGAGGCTTCGGCAGCATCGTGAGTCAATGTTCGCGGAGATCCACCGAACATATAAGAGCTTTCTGCGTACGCAGAACCAATCCCCACTCCAGCACCAAAAGCTACGGATGCCCAACGTGTTACAGGGCTTCCTATAAAATGATCAACAAAGAAGAAGAAATCAATATGCTGGGCCACATAGCAAGAAATAAGTAAAAGAAAAAAAAAACAAAAAACCGATTCTAGTACAATTCCTATGCCACAATTCCTATCACTTTTAACTTCTCATTGCAGTTCTTTGCATCAAAAAAGTAAAGGTGAGAAGAAAAGGAACGATTTCATCTACTCCCCCATATATATTAGCTGAGCTGCTGAGAGATCAAAATCCAACAGAGCGTGCAGTGTAAATAAGCAGATGACAAGTAACAATGTCCGAAATCGTCGATCTCAAATATCTACCACAAGAATTTCATACGCAGAAAAACTTACGGAAGAGAAGAAGCCCGGCGAAACCACCAGCGAATGAAGAGTAGACGAATCGGCGAACGCCTAAATCGAGACACGCATCCCACTTTGCATTCAAATCATATTTCTTAGGCATCTCAGCTCTATTCTCTCCTCCGCCCATTTTCTCTATGAATCGAATCAACTTGCTGCTTCAATCGACCTCCAAAATCAAGGGAATTGTTCCTCTTGTTCCTTCCCGAGGGTTCCTTTTTGGGTGCTCGCTGTATGTAATTTGCTCTTCTTTCTTTTCTTCATTAATATTTACCTTTATTAGCTAATGGATCAGCCCAACAGAATATGTATTGGGCCTCAGCACTAGAATGGCCCAAATAGAGACGTTTCACTTTGGTCCCTTCTCTGTTTGTTCAATACAATTTGCTCCTTAATTTCGTAATAAATATACAACGTACAACAAGTTTTACAGAGGTCACTCTTTTCACCTCAGCTCCAAAGACTGAATGGCAAGCTTAGCTGCAACTGTAGCAATGCTTTCTTGAACCATATCCATCGACGTTTCGAGCCTTCGTAAAGTGTCGTTCAACTCCATTGCTTTCAGCTTCTTTCTCTGCAACTTGAGAATTTCGGACTTACTTGCACCTAACAAACGGAGTTCAATGCTCAATAAGTACCGAAGATTCTAATAGTGTAAACATAGGTAGAGAGAGAAGAAACGATACCAGAAATAGGTTGGAACGCTGCAAAAGAAACACGTTCGGGCACCGTAGGGATGAAGTCTGCCATGCAATAATCAGACAAGAGTTCCCTTTCGGCCCAAAACAGAGAGTTTTTCGTTATTGTGATTATCCATATGTAAGGTTCGGACTACTATCTAATATGCATTACTGTTATTATATGACAAATGATTTTATTAATGGTTAAGGTTAAGATATTTTCTGTCTAAGAAATAACAACCTCAAAACATCAATATCTTCGTGATTTTGGCAAGGCTTGAGAAGGGTAAGAAAGATAACTGAAAAGGTTTATTTAATGCTTTTCTGACTACTATTTAATATGCATTACTATTTCATAATATATGACAAACAATTCTATTAATGGTTAACTTTAAAATATTTTCTGTCTAAGAAATAACAACCTCAAATATCAATAATATCTTCGTGGTTTTGGCAAGGCTTGAAAAAGGTTAGAAAAATAATTGAAGTTTTATTTAATGCTTTTAGGTAAGGGTCACAGACTCACATCTCAATCTTGTTCGCAAAGGACAAAACTGTTTTATTCGAATACTTCCATACGTATATATGGATATTCTAATGACCAGTTTATTATATGGAACAAAATAGAAAAAAATATTAATAGAACGGTATAAAATTAAGCAAGGCAAATAGTCGACGCATACCAATCACGAAAGTTTCCAAGAGATAAATAAGCAATTATTATATATTGAGCAGTTTCAAAGAAATAAATTTGCTATTATTGTACATATTATTTGAGTTTATTATAATAGAATGTGTATGATTAAGTTTCCAAGAGATAAATAAGTAATTATTATATATTGAGCAGTTTCAAAGAAATAAATTTGCTATTATTGGACATATTATTTGAGTTTATTATAATAGAATGTGTATGATTTTTCAACATGTGCGTGTATTAAAATCCACGTGAGTTTCGAAGAATTCTGATCACGAGAGCATGACTACCTAAGATTTTTTTTTCGAAAGGATACCTAAGATTTTGTTTTTGCCAGTTGAAAGGATTGCCAACAGTAGCAACTGTAGGTTCTACACAGACCCTAAATGATCGTCCAATTCCAGAAAGAAATAAATGAATCGATCGAATCGGACTCAATAATGGCTTATTTATCTCTTGGAAACTTTCGTGATCCCGTGCATCAATATATAATAATTGCTTATAATCGAATTTGTTGGTTAAAAATCAACTGGATAAACACAATCTAAATCCTAACATTAAGGCTCCGTTTGGTTTATGGAAAAGAAAAGAAAAGTGGAATGGTACTACACGTGAAGTGTAATGTACAATGATGCAATGCATATGACCACACTTTTCTTTTCTTTTCCGCAACGAATTCCGCGGACCAAACGCACCCTAAACTTCACAGCGATACTCTCGTGCATTTAGCATTTACATATTTTTTCCTTTCCATAAACTTTTGGAAATACACACAGACGAAATTTCATTTTCTTCAACTTAAATATTAAATTTATCTCATCCGGGCCACAAACAAAGCACTATGGGTACACACGTTGTCTTCTTCTATATGTGACGGACTGAGGTAATTGTGCTTATAAATACATCGATAGAACACACATGGGCAACAAGCGCTTATAAATATATCAATAGACGAACACACATGCGCAACAAGCGCTTATAAATACATCGATAGACGAACACACACGTAGGCAACAAGCACAAGACGAATCTTTGTCTAAAAAAATATCTCATTTCAAATCAATTTGCTCTAAGAGGATGGCTGAAATATAGATGGTTGACGACGGCGTTGACATAGAAGTACCACAGTTAGTAGGCAGCAATCAACAGAGTTGCATTGTCTCAGGGTCGTCTTCCTTCTTGAAGACCTGCTTCCATGGACTCAATGCCTTGACAGGTAATTAAAACATAGAAATACAACTTTTACTTACAAGCGACGTTATAGCAATGGTCGAATTATGATCAAAAGCCATTGTCAAATTACTCACTTAATTACAACTTTGAAAGCTGTGAGACTTTGCTTTGGATCCGTATTCAGCATTTTCTGAACAAATGTCACTGTTGCTTTCATTTATTTTATATTTATTTAATTTCCAAATATTTCCAAGTGATTTCTCTAACATAACCATAATATTTTTATTTCTCATGGATACTAGGTGTTGGTATCTTATCCATGCCATACGCATTGTCCTCAGGTGGATGGCTTAGCCTATCCATGTTCTTCATCGTAGCGTCATGCACATTTTATATTGGGCTTCTACTCCAAAGGCCAACGGGCCTTAAGAACGCTAATTGCCATTATCATGAACACCGAGCTGTACCTAGTAGCCGTTGGATCCTTGATCCTCGAAGGGGATAATTTAAGCAAACTATTCCCCGACGTTAAGTACGAGGTACTCAAAGGATTCACGGTGGGCGGCCAACCTATCTTTAGTGATATTGGGGCTACTCATAATGCCCATGGTTTGGTTGGAGGACCTGCCAATTCTTTCCTACGTATCTGCCATAGGAGTATTGACTTCATTCGTTCTACTCGGTTCGATTTCCTGGGCCGCATTTGTCGACGGGGTGGGGTTTAGTGGGTCCGCCGGTGGGACGTCGACATTCAGCTTGAAAGGGTTGTCGATGGCCGTGAGCTTGTTCACATTCTGCTACAGTGCACACCCGATGTTCCCGACGCTGTACACTTCAATGAAGAACCCGAATAAGTTCTCCAAGGTATGTATTTTGAGTGGGTCCATGGACCTTGGACCCTACTGAAAACAATTACTAACTAGTGGAACCATTGCTTTGTTTATTGTTTTTCAATGAAAACACATCACACTAGATACAACTTTGGTGGGTGAGGTGCGGCTGGTATAAGTTGTCTCGTTACTTTAATATTGTCGTTGTTTAAGTGCATTGAGAAAATGAACCCCATCGAAGCTTCAACTACCACATTCCTCATAAAGTCCGTCTATATATCACCCATTTTGTGTGAAACTGCAACATAATCATTGTGTAAAGATAAAGTCCATCTTTCAAATGTAAAGTTGCTTACTTAGGAGCCCCGTACGATAAATCTTGTTAGCGGTATCATATTTCTTCCTCAAAACACAATCAGTCCCTTCATGAAAAAATATGTGTTCTGTTGGAGGATAATTTTTCTATTGCATCTTCACTATTGACCTCTAAACATGTGTTTGATAAGCGGTCACTTCGAACTTTTCCGCCACGCTAGGGCATTATTAATGACGTTGTGACACTTAGGCTTGCCAACATACGCATATATAAATAAGTTTGAAGATAAATTATTACTTTCCTAAAAGCAGCAACTTTTCAGACATATCATGTTCACATTTTTTCGACCTTAATTATTACTTCACGATATCTTTTTTTATCTGAAAATCCATACTATCTTAATGGATGTGGTATCATGTTCATGACATCTTGATTGCGTACAGATTTCATGTTAATGACAGAGGCTACTATATCAATGTTAATGTCACGCCCCGACCCGCGTCACAGGCGTGACAGCCGCCGCGATTCTCAATAAACGCAAGGCTCGATATCCATTCGTTTAGTGTAGGAAGACAATAAAACACGAGGAGGAAATTAAAAGAACGAACATATATATATATATATATATATATATATATATATATATATATAACAAGGACGTTTTATCACCCTAAACTCTTTACATAAGAGTATAAATATATATGTTCACATTTTCGACCTCTGATTTTTTGCAGGTTTTGATAGTGTGCTTTCCTAACGTGTACGATAGGCAACGATCCATCGCAGTGCCAGGATATCTGATGTTTGGTTCGAACGTCTAAATTACTCTCACGGTCGCCGGCCAACCTATATTTGTAGTGATCGTGGGGCTACTCATAATGCCCACGGTTTGGTTGGAGGACCTGGTAATTCATTCCTACGTATCTGCCATAGGAGTATTGGCTTCGTTCCTTCTACTCGGTTCGATTTCCTGGGCCGCATTTGTCGACGGGGTGGAGTCTAGTGGGTCCGCCGGTGGGACGTCGACATTCAGCTTGAAAGGGTTGCCGACGGCCGTGAGCTTGTTCACATTCTGCTACAGTGCACACCCGATTTTCCCAATGCTGTACACTTCAATGAGGAACCCGGATAAGTTCTCCAAGGTATGTATTTTGAGTGGGTCCATGGACCTTGGACCCTACTGAAAATAATTATTAACTAGTGGAACCATTGCTATATTTATTTTTATTTTCAAAACACATCACACTAGATACAACTTTGGTGGGTGAGGTGCGGTTGGTATAAGTTTTTCCGTTACTTTAATATTGTCGTTGTTTAAGTGCGTTGAGAAAATGAACCCCATCTAAGCTTCAACTACCACATTCCTCATAAAGTCCGTCTATATATTCACCAATTTTGTGTGAAACTGCAACATAATCATTGTGATAAAGATAAAGTCCATCTTTCAAATGTAAAGTTGCTTACTTTAGGAGCCCCGTACGATAAATCTTGTCAGCGGCATCATACTTCTTCCTCAAAACACAATCATTCCCTTCATGAAAAAATATGTGTTGTGTTGGAGGATATTTTTTCCATTGCATCTTCACTATTGACCTCTAAACATGTGTTTGATAAGCGGTCACTTCAGACTTTGCCGCCACGTTAGGGCACTATTAGTGACCTTGTGACACTTAGGCTTGCCAACATACGCATCTTTAAATAAGTTTGACGATAAATAGTTACTTTCCTAAAAGCAGCAACTTTTCAGACATATCATGTTCACATTTTTTCGGCCTTAATTATTACTTCACAATATCTTTTTTTTTTCTGAAAATCCGAACTTTTTAATGGATGTGGTATCATGTTCATGACCTCTTGATTGAGTATAGATTTCATGTTAATGACCGAAGCTAATATATCAATGTTAATTTTCTTAAAAGGAAATCCTTAGGTATATTTATTAGTCCCTCCCCATCAGTTATCATAACTAGTATCCAATTGACAGTTTTTTATCACCCTAAACTCTTTACATAAGAGTATAAATATATATATTCACATTTTTTTGACCTCTGATTCATTGAAGGTTTTGATAGTGTGCTTCCTAACGTGTACGATAAGCAACACATCCATCGCAGTGCTAGGATATCTGATGTCCGGTTCGAACGTCAAATCCAAAATAAATCTCACGGTGGGCGGTCCTATCTTTATAGTGATCGTGGGGCAACTCATAATGCCCACGGTTTAGTTGGAGGACCTGGCTACTCGTATACCAAAATGGAATGGATAGCGACGTTAGTTGTGAAATTACTTTATTTTTTATTTAGATTTCTCATTTAATACCGCGGCCTACGAATTTTTTCGGATTGAGTTTTACGCCCATTTGACTTTCTATCGTCGCGCTTCTTTTTGTTTTCAATTAGGTTTTCTATCTCTCTCGGGATAAAGGCTATGGAGGTTAATTGCCCGGCGGGAGTCGAAGCTCAATATGATATAGAGCAATTTAGCGACAAATATGGTGATAAGTGCCATTCAACATATATATCTAAATTTCTTCACCTACTTCTTCACTGGGATATTCTTTTTTTCCTTGAATTAATCAATCTAATTCGTCGATCTTTTTTTTTTCAGGAATGATAGGAGAAACTTTCTACAAGTTAATCCATCCAAGAAACCTAACTGAGGGGCCGGTACGTGCTTATATATTGTTTCTTGAATAATTTTTCATATTTTTTTTGCGAATAATAAGTTGACAAAATCTCTACTTTATGCAGAAAATTCCGGCGGAGTTTGTAGGGAAGATGATGGCGAACGGTGGGCCGCTGCCGGCGACGGCGACACTGGAGGCGACGGCAAGCCGGCGGAGGTGGCGCCTGGCACTGGAAGTAAGAGAGGACCAGTGACGGACCCATGTTTCAATATTTGGGTGGGGGGGGGGGGGGAGCAAAAAATAACTTAAATACTCAGGGGAGTCATATATAAATGATAACTTTTGAGCTTAAAAAAAATGACAAAAAAATTCGCTTTGAAGGGATTGAACCCTCGTCATAGGTGTTACACAGCTTTAACAATAATGGCAATGCCACTAAACTAAACACAATCTTGTTACAAAATAGTATAGTAACTAATAATATCATATTCGGGTGGGGTCAATGGACCCCCCTAGCCCAAACGTAGGTCCGTGCCTGGAGAGGACGGTGTATCCTTCGGTGAGTGTTGGGAAGCTTTCTGCAGAAAAAACCAAGTGAGATTGATGGACGTCTTTTACTTCAAACACCATGGTGATTTTTACTTCACCGTTGACGTCTTTTACCTGAACGGTTCGAGGAAGAGGGTCGTGTTTCCTTGAATTGCGTTGACTTTAATTTTTATGCATGTGCTGTTGACAATTGAATTTGAACTAGGTTGGAACTTGTTTTGTTTTCTAGTTATGTTGTTTGTCGTTGACTTTTTATTGATTGGAGCAAGGTTCTGAAACCGGGTTTTCGAACCGGACCTAAAATAAGGTTTAATGGTTTAACCGGTATAAAATCGGAATCAAACCGGAGTAAAACCGGTGTCCTAAATATAATAAACATGTATTTATAAATAAATCAAATAAATAATATTGAAATACACTTAATTTTTATGAATTACTTTCCAAATTATAATTTATTAAATTAATGGTAAAATTAAATAAAAGTAAACTGTTGGTGTTTTCAATATAAATTGTGCCATGGGATGTAAATTATTCAATATATCAATTTGGGGTCAAATTAATTAAAAATAAAATGTTGGGTAAAAAGATAATTATAAACCAATAAATGATATCAAGTTAATTATAAAATGAAATCATATAAGTTTACCGGTATTCGAACCCAGCCCATTATGGTGGCATCCTTTCACCACAAAATCAAGCGTTTACTTGTTACGTTTTATTCTTTCGTCTAACTTATATAATTTCGTATTTTTTCTTTTTTTTTAAAAAAAATAAAGGAAGACCGGACTGGGACCGAATCGGATATTCGACCGGTTCGCGATTTTCCGGTCCGAACCGGCCGGTCCAGTCCGGTCTTCAAAACCCTGGAGTGGAGATTGCACAATGATTAACGTTTACTTTCAAGAAGTTGACGTCAGCTAGTTCTTGATGGGCTTACTTTGGGCCCAGAGATTGGTAATATGGGCTTTCGGCCGATATTTTTTTCATCATCTTGTCTATCCATCTTCTGTATTACTTTGTATGTATGTAATAATGACATCTAATTGTTAGAATTTGCCAGTGTCTTTATTACCCAATTAATTAACAATAGATTGGCACGGCAATTTAATGACATTTAACAGGCAATGGAATCTAAACGAGTAAAAACAGCAGTCAAAGATATTTGAAACGGTATTAAATATATAATCTCCATTCAATACTGAGAGTATATTACATAATCACCTTCTTTGTAACATACAATCACATACACGGCTTTCGCTGTATTATACAAATTCATTTAACAGAGTTTTCTGCCTTATTAACATTCCTATCATCGAACCGTTTTTGTGCCTTTTGTAATGTTATGGCAGCGCTTGGACGCTTTCTATTAATGAGCCAAGGTTTAATTCCATTGTATTTTTTCGCCTTCTTTTTTTTACATAATACAAAAAAAAAATCCAAAATTATCCTTGTGAATTAATCAACTCCTAAGATATTACCTGATTATAGAATTCAAAACGAGAAACGGAAATATAACGCTTTTATAACCTAGCACTGACTCCACAACTATATAAAGCGGAGAACGGAGAGATCTCTCATATAAACAACAATGAGAAAAAACAAAAAGTTTGTGATTAGAGAGGTCGAATGACTCCTGGAAATATTACATTCTTCTCTCTCTGGGCAAAAGAGACGAATTGCAAAGAGGAACCCGATTTTCCCGATGCACACCCGATTTTCGCGATGCTGTACATTTCATTGAGGAACCCGAATAAGTTCTCCAAGGTATGTATTTTGAGTGGGTCCATGAACCTTGGACCCTACTGAAAACAATTACTAACTAGTGGAACCATTGCTTTATTTATTGTTTTTCAATGAAAACACATCACACTAGATACAACTTTGGTGGGTGAGGTGCGGCTGTTGTTCTATTACTTTAATATTGTCGTTGTGTAACTGCGTTGAGAAAATGAACCCCATCTAAGCTTCAACTACCACATTCCTCATAAAGTCCGTCTATATATTCACCCATTTTGTGTGAAACTGCAACATAATCATTGTGATGAAGATAAAGTCCATCTTTCAAATGTAAAGTTGCTTACTTCAGGAGCCCCGTACGACAAAAATCTTGTCAGCGGCATCATACTTCTTCCTCAAAACACAATCAATTCCCTTCATGAACAAATATGTGTTGTGTTGGCGGATATTTTTTCTATTGCATCGTCACTATTGACCTCTAAACATGTGTTTGATAAGCAGTCACTTCGGACTTTGCCACCACGTTAGGGCATTATTAGTGACCTTGTGACACTTAGGCTTGCCAACATATGCATCTATAAATAAGTTCGACGATAAATTGTTACTTTCCTAAAAGCAGCAACTTTTCAGACATCATGTTCACATTTTTTCGACCTTAATTATTACTTCACGATATCTGTTTTTTATCTGAACATCCGATCTCTTTTAATGGATGTGGTATCATGTTCATGACCTCTTGATTGAGTACAGATTTCATGTTAATGACTGAAGCTAATATATCAATGTTAATTTTCTTAAAGGGAATCCTTTGGTACATTTATTAGTCCCTCCTCATCAATTATCATAACTAGTATCCAATTGACAGTTTCATCACCCTAAACTCTTTACATAAGAGTATAAATATATATGTTCACATTTTTTCGACCTCTGATTTCATTGCAGGTTTTGATAGTGTGCTTCCTAACGTGTACGATAAGCAACGCGTCCATCGCAGTGCGAGGATATCTGATGCTCGGTTCGAACGTCAAATCCCAATAACTCGCACGTGGGCAGCCAACCTATCTTTATAGTGATCGTGGGGCTACTCATAATGCCCACGGTTTGGTTGGAGAACCTGTCAATTCGTTCCTACCGGCCATAGGAGTATTGGCTTCGTTCATTCTACTTGGTTCGATTTCCGGGGCCGCATTTGTCGACGGGTCCGCCGGTGGGATGTCGCCATTCAGCTTGAAAGGGTTGCCGATGGCCTTGAGCTTGTTCACATTCTGCTACAGTGTACACCCGATTTTCCTCACGCTGTATACTTCAATGGGGAACCCGGATAAGTTCTCCATGGACCTTGGACCCTATTGAAAATAATTATTATCTAGTGGAACCATTGCTATATTTATTGTTTTTAAATGAAAACACATCACACTAGATACAACTTTGGTGGGTGAGGTGCGGCTGGTATAAGTTGTTCCGTTACTTTAATATTGTCGTTGTTTAAGTGCGTTGAGAAATGAACCACATCTAAGCTTCAACTACCACAGTCCTCATAATGTCCGTCAATATATTCACCCATTTTGTGTGAAACTGCAACATAATCATTGTGATAAAGATAAAGTCCATCTTTCAAATGTAAAGTTGCCTACTTTAGGAGCCCCACACGATAAATTTTGTCAGTGGCATCATACATCTTCCTCAAAACACAATCAGTCCCTTCATGAAAAAATATGTGTTGTAATGGAGGATAATTTTTCTCTTGGATCTTCACTATTGACCTCTAAACATGTGTTTGATAAGCGGTCACTTCAGACTTTGCCGCCACGTTAGGGCATTATTAGTGACCTTGTGACACTTACGCTTGCCAACATACGCATATATAAGTAAGTTTGAAGATAATTGTTACTTTCCCAAAAGCAGCAACTTTTCAGACATATCGTGTTCCTTCCCGATGTTCTTTTTGCTCGATGTATGTAATTTGCTCTTTTTCTTTTCTTTCTTCATTAATATTTACCTTTATTGGCTAATGGATCAGCCCAACATAATATATCTTGGGCCTCAGCATGGAATGGCCCAAATAGAGACGTTTCACTTTGGTCCCTACTCTGTTTGTTCAATACAATTTGCTCCTTAATTTCGTAATAATATACAATGTACAAGAGTTTTACAAAGGTCACTCTTTTCACCTCAGCTCTAAAGACTGAATGGCAAGCTTAGCTGCAACTGTAGCAATGCTTTCTTGAACCATATCCATCGACGTTTCGAGCCTTCGTAAAGCGTCTTTCAACTCCATTGCTTTCAGCTTCTCTCTCTGCAACTTGAGAATTTCGGACTTACTTGCACCTAACAAACGGAGTTCAATGCTCAATAAGTACCGAAGATTCTAACAGTGTAAACATACGTAGAGAGAGAAGAAACGATACCAGAAATAGGTTGGAACGCTGCAAAAGAAACACGTTCGGGCACCGTAGGGATGAAGTCTGCCATGCAATAATCAGACAAGAGTTCCCTTTCGGCCCAAAACAGAGAGTTTTGTGTCTGAGTCTGCAGTAATGATTCCCCAGGAGCCTAATTGTTTTCAAACAGATTAAAACAGCTAATCCCGCAAAGAATCACCCTACAAGAAAATCGAATAAAGTTGAAGGAGGGGAAACCTTCAATTTGATCTCTAAGTTATTCAGACTGTTGAGAGCTTCCTTCAGTTCCAAAGCTTTGGAACCTAACTCCGTAGCTCCGTACACATCGTTGTCTTGGAGCGGTGTAACTTGACCCGTCAAGTAAGGTTCCGTCTGCTTCGAAGAGCAATCAATATTACATCATAGGAACGCTGACATTAAGAGTCCTTTTAAGGAAAAATGGCTGGAAGTGATGACTTACTTGTTCGAATTCCAAGAGGTTTACACGGCCAACGCCACGTATAGATACTAATGCACCGATTTGCAGCTGTTCGACCTGGAATTAAAGTATAATTATCGTTTGAGAAATTCTTGAATCGACTGTGAGACAAAGTTAAGAAATAAGCTGTAATCTTACTTTCACAATGGACACCAAGCAACCATATCTAGCAGCAAACGACGATGAACCACCGCTAGATTCTATTGGGTCTAACACAAAGTGCACAAACATCTTGTTCTTCTGATATAAAGACTGCGTCCCAGAAAGCAAATAATTAGGACAAACCATGATAGCATGGTGAACTAAAAACCTAGCCACAACACATCACAATGTCAGTTCAACCTCCTCGAGCAAAGCTATATACCGAGCTTCATATAGATGAAGCGTTTTCGCCTCTGATGGAACTAAAACCTGCAGACAGTAAGAAATAAAAACTACCATTGAATTCAAAATGCAAAAAAAAAAAGACCCCTTTTCACAAATGAGAAGAGAAAACACGCATTACCTGTTCAGCTGGGAAGGGAAGAAGTGGAAGAACAACTGAAGAAGAAGCAAGGGTCCTAAAACGGCGCCGTTTGCGAGGGAAATCAAGATTAAGAGCTGGAGAATACATGGATATAGCGCAGCGGATACATAGCGGTCTGATGAAATTGGAACCCATTGCTGACAGATTAGAGGCTTTGGATATCATCGTCTATGTTCTTCAATAATATGGAATGGATTTTCTCCGCGTAGTTCAGAATCAAATTAATGTCTGAAAATCGAACTTAACTCACACGTCGCAGAAGGAACATGAGAGGTGAGGTGGAGCTCTCCTCCTCCAGCCCAGCTGATAATCGCTGATATCCTTAAATAAGCAAATAAGTAAATAGAAAAGAAATAAGGAAATTACACGGGTTTGTTTGCGCTTTGCCCCTCAAAGTTCATTGATATTACAACATATCCTTATCCACAACAGGCCCAAATACGGTGGGCCCAAATGTTTGTTAAGAAAACTCTAATCTCTTATCTGACATAAAGTCAACGCGACCCCACTATATGCATTGACCTTTTCTCTCGCTGTATTCAGCAGCATTTCCCAGATATTTTTAGGGTGACGACGGCCGTTCTTTCTCTTTCCCCATTCTTACGACGAAAGCTTTTCTTTTTCTTCTCAATCTCATCTCTTTTCAAGGTATCTTCTTCTAACTTCGTGTATATACGACTTTGCACAAATTAGCTTTTTTTGAGTTTTTGTTAAGAAGGCATGCAGCTTTATGCAACTATTTTTATATGTGGCATTGGATCTATCGACGTTCTTGATATACCGTTTCTTTAACGAGTTCTATGTTTTAGGATCCCACCAAGCTATCTGCGTATAGGGACAGAAGCTTCCCTGGACACAGTTCCAATTCGACGAGGCACTGAAGAATTCGACCACCGTTTACGTTGGGAATCTTTCATTTCACAGCACTTAGGAGCAAATATACGAGCTGTTTTTGTTGGAAATAATTAGCTCAAAATGTCACGTCTAAGAAGCTTCTATATATTGTACACATTGGTTGTGAGGTGGATATTAATCAATTAGAATGCAATCAATAAGGTATGACTCATAGTGTTTAGAATAGTCTATTAAGCATTATAAATAATCTATGTCTTATGTAAGCTTTGAGAGCATTAGTAGACATCAAAATAATAACATACTAAGCTATCTCTTGTCTCTAATCTCATATACTAAAACACTACAATCATACTATATTCATCACGTGGTATCAGAGCACATGGCTAACATCGGAGGAGCGGCCGGAGGAATTCCTCATGTACCAAGCTTGCGTCTTTCAAAGGACAACTATGGCAATTGGTGCATACAAATGAAGGCGTTACTAGGATCGCAAGATGCCTGGGAAGTTGTCGAGAGTGGGTATACCGAATACGAAACTCTCGCGGGTTTGACGAATAATCAAGTAAAAGAGTTGAAGGAAAACCGCAAGAAAGACAAGACCGCGTTATACATGCTTTACCAAGCAGTTGACGAGTCGGCTTTTGACAAGATAGCCGGAGCAAAGAATTCTAATGAAGCCTGGACGATCCTAGATAATGCATACAAAGGCGCAGATCGTGTTAAGCGAATACGCTTGCAAACGCTTCGCAGTGAATTCGAGACGATCAAGATGAAAGACGCAGAGACGGTTTCGGCTTACATCACAAGGGTCGAGGTGATTGTGAACCAGTTAAAAAGGAACGGTGAGGATGTGCCCGAAAATCGTGTCGTCGAGAAGATTCTCAGATCCTTGACGGAGGAATATGAGAATGTCGTATGTGCCATAGAGGAAGCTAGAGATCTCGAAAAAATGTCCGTGAATGAACTTACAAGTTCATTGGAAGCCCACGAGCATCGAAAGAATCGAAAGAGGGTGGAAACTTTGGAGGATGCTCTTCAAGCCAAAGTCTCATTTAAGGAAGAACAAACAAATTACGGCGACCGTGGAAGAGGACGTGGTCGAGGTCGAGGAAGCTATAGAGGCCGTGGTCGTGAAAGAGGCCGGGGCCGTGGACAAGACGAAAAAGAAGAAAGAGGAAACTACAACAACACACGAGGTGCAAGAGGTGGCCGAGGACGAGAATCGATCAAACAAGTACAACGTCGAATGCTATAATTGTGGAAAATATGGTCATTTTGCAAGAGAATGTTATGCTGAAAAAAAGGTGGATGAAAAGGTGAACATCGCCGAGAAGAAAACTGAAAACGAAGAAGAGATCTTATTGCTTGCATGCAAAGAGTCGGATAGCGGCAACGACCATACGTGGTACTTGGATACGGGTGCGAGCAACTACATGTCCGGTTATAGAAAGCTGTTCACGGACCTAGAAGAAGACGTTGGAGGTAAAGTGACGTTTGGTGACGCGTCTACGGTGAAAGTAGCAGGTAAAGGAAAGATCTTGATTCAATGCAAAGACGGTACAAATCGCTACATAGCTGATGTTTTTTACGTACCAAGTATGAGGAGTAACATTATTAGCCTTGGACAACTTCTAGAGCGAGGATATACTGTATTAATGAAGGGTCAGATCATGACTCTAAGAGATCGTGACGCTCAAGTCATTGCTCAAGTTCAAATGAGCAATAATCGTTTGTTTAAGCTCAACATTGCAGCGGCGACTGACAGATGCCTAAACGCAAACGTCGAAATATCAAGCTCCGCAAGGTTGTGGCATCAGTGGTTCGGACACTTGAACTACGGCAGTCTGAAAAAACTGGTGGACCGAAACATGGTTGGAGGACTTAACAAAGTTGAGGGCGAACATCGAATATGCGAAGTGTGCATCATGGAAAAGGGCACAAGAAAATCATTTCCAAAAGGCTCGCTCACACGGTCGAGAAAGGTCCTCGAGCTCATTCATACTGATATATGCGGTCCCATCACTCCGGCCTCATTCGGAAATCACAGATACTTTATCACTTTTATCGACGATTTCTCACGTAGAACATGGGTATATTTTCTTCGAGAAAAAATGAGGCACTTGCTGTTTTCAAGAAATTTAAACAATTGGTGGAAAATACTAGCGGAGAACGCATCAGGACACTACGTTCAGATCGGGGTGGTGAGTTTATATCGAAGGACTTCATGGTATATTGTGAAGAACGTGGCATTAAGCGTCACCTGACAGCTCCATACACACCGCAACAGAACGGCGTTGCCGAGCAAAAAAACAGAACGCTGCTTGATATGACGAGGAGTATGCTCAAGACACAATGCATGCCTAAAGAGTTTTGGGCAGAAGCTGTTCGGTGTTCCATCTATTTGCAAAATCGAAGTCCAACCTCAATACTAAAAAATATCACGCCACAAGAAGCATGGTGCGGCGTAAAACCATCGGTTGCACATTTACGGGTTTTTGGAAGCATAGCATATGCTCGAATTCCGGAGCAAAGGCGTACTAAGCTCGATGATAAAAGTCAAAAATTGATCTTTATTGGATACGATGAACGCTCTAAAGCGTACAATTTATATGATCCTAACACAAAGAAAATTGTTGTTAGTCGAGATGTACAGGTTGACGAAGATGCTAGCTGGAACTGGGAATCGATACCAAAGCCTGAGGATGAAAGAACGAAGGTTGCGGACATATCCATTCCAAGCGGTGAAGAGCCCGAATTAGAATTGCAGCCCTCTGAATCCACGACTGTCGTGACAGATGATGAATCTGAACCCGAGACTATCCGGACGCATAGCCTAGGAGAGCTCTATAACTCCACGGAGCGAATGAACCTTGTATGTCTCATGGCGGATGCCGAGGACATCACCTTAGAAGAAGCTGTCAAAGATGAAAGATGGCGAGAGGCGATGTGCGAAGAAATAAAATCAATTGAAAAGAACAATACGTGGGAGTTGACCTCGTTGCCGCCCGGACACAAGGCGGTAGGAGTGAAATGGGTGTACAAGAAAAAACTGAACTCCGAAGGTAACATAGTGAAATACAAAGCGAGGCTAGTCGCAAAGGGCTATAGTCAAAAGTACGGCATAGACTACGAAGAGGTGTTTGCTCCAGTAGCAAGAATGGAGACCGTTCGTTTATTGCTATCATTGGTTGCAAGCAAAAAATGGAGCATTTACCAAATGGAAGTTAAATCGGCATTTCTGAACGGAAGGCTCGAAGAAGAAGTTTATATTTTCAACCACCGGGCTTCAAACAAGGAAAGGAGGATCAAGTTGTAAGGCTGAAAAGAGCGTTATATGGGTGAAACAGGCACCAAGAACGTGGAATGCACGCATCGATACATACTTTAAAGATCAAGGATTTGAACAATGCCCCTACGAGCATTCCCTTTACATTAAGGTACGGGGTAATGATATACTTTATGTTGCATTATATGTTGATGACCTGATTTTTGCTAGCAACAACAACACCATGGTTGAGGAGTTCAAACGAGATATGAAGAATGAGTTCGACATGACCGATCTCGGACTCATGTCATATTTTTTGGGGTTGGATGTCAAACAAAAGGAGTCAGGTATTTTCGTATCTCAACAGACGTATGCAAAGACGTTGTTGGAAAGGTTCAATATGGAGTGAGTGCAATTACGTTAAAACGCCGGTGGAACGAGGCATTAAGTTAACGAGGCATGGTGAAGGGAAGCCGGTTGATCCGAAGCTTTATAGAAGCGCTGTTGGAAGCTTACGTTATCTCACGAATACCAGGCCGGACATTGCATATGGAGTAGGACTCGTGAGTCGATACATGGAGAGTCCAAGATCAAGTCATTGGAACGCCGTAAAGCGGATTTTACGATACATCAAAGGAACGATTTCATACGGATTATTTTATGGTTGCATTAACAATCCTGATGGTATTGCTTATTCAGACAGTGATTGGAGTGGTGACTTGGACGAAAGAAAGAGCACTACAGGTTTTGTCTTCTTGGTAGGTGGCACGGCTTTCACTTGGACGTCGAAAAAATAGCCGATAGTGACACTCTCCACGTGTGAAGCTGAATATGTCGCAGCATCGACTTGTGTCAGTCATGCGATATGGATCAGAAAGCTGCTTAAAGAAATGAAATTTTCACAATCAACAGCTACCGAAATACGGGTCGACAATAAGTCAGCAATTGAGCTCGCGAAGAATCCGGTACATCATGAACGAATCAAGCATATAGACGTTCGATATCATTTCATACGAGAAAAAATAAAGAAAGGCGAAGTCAGCTTGATTCATGTAACAAGCAAAGAACAAGTAGCAGATATATTTACCAAGCCACTACCGTTGGAAGCGCTCGAAAGGACCAGAAAGATGCTCGGTATGTGGGAAGGCGACAATTGAGCTTAGGAGAGGATGTTGGAAATAATAAGCTCAAAATGTCACATCTAAGAAGCTTCTATATATTGTACACGTTGGTTGTGAGGTGGATATTAATCAATTAGAATGCAATCAATAAGGCATGACTCATAGTGTTTAGAATAGTCCATTAAGCATTATAAATAATCTATATCTTATGTAAGCTTTGAGAGCATTAGTAGACATCAAAATAATAACATACTAAGCTATCTCTTGTCTCTAATCTCATATATTAAAACACCACAATCATACTATATTCATCAGTTTTCACGTGTGGGCGAGGTCCAAAAGATAATCATGGGTTTGGACAAGAATTATAATAAAACCCGTTGCGGCTTCTGTTGGAATGATTTAGATCCATTCCCTTATTGTTGGCCTACAGAAATAATTAGTTGGGATATTTTGATCCCTAATAATTTATTATTTATTGCCCGGTTATTAAGCCTTGATGGACGGACTAATAACCATTACACTTATTGGGCCGATCCCGTCTCTGCTCTACATAATTAAAGCCCGGCTCCCAAGTAACTCTCTCTATATATAGGCTATCATATAAGCCTTATTAATGTACATCCTAAAAAAAACACTCTACAACACACACACACACACACTATAGCGTAGACGTTCCTAACGATCGAACGCTACAATGTCACTATCATGTAGGAGCCCTTAAACATCAACCTCCGTAGAACAAAAGAGGCGAAGATCGCGTCCTGACGGCCATCAACGATGTCTGCGATAAACATAGGTAATTCATTAGTATAAACTCATTTCGATCATGTATTAGAGAAGATCCGCTTCACGGTGAGGATCTCGCTTACGAATAACGAGACCACGTTATGATCACCGTGCGCTTCCGCACACATAGCCGTAATCTCGCTTACGAAAACGAGATTACCTTACGACGCTATGCTTAAGGATCTAACGGTTACGTTATGGGATCGAGATTACGTAACGGCTATCGTGACCGTGATCTGTCAGATCTAACTCGATTGCAAAATCAACTCGATTGCAAACAAAGTTGTGAGATCTGATAGAGGATGAGAATATTACGGAAAATTGTCCGACTCGGGTCACAATCCTGGAGCTTTTGCCTTGTTCTTACAAGAGTGTGGCATAGTCCATCAGGTTTCCATGCCTGGGGACGCCTCAGCAGAACGGTATTGCTGAAAGGCGAAACCGTACCCGTATGGATATGGTACGGAGTATGATATGCCAAACATCTTTACCTGAATATCTTTGGGTTGAGGCACTTAAAACAGCCATGCATATACTTAATCGGGTTCCTACTAAAGCGACGGCTATGAATTATGGGCGAATTGGAAACCGAGTATTCATTATTTGCATGTATGGGGCTGTCCTGCTGAAGCTAAAATTTCAACCCAAACTTACGAAAGCTTGATTCAAAAACCATAAGTTGATATTTTATCGGTTACCCAGAACGATCTAAGGGTTTTCGATTTTATTGCCCATCTCATAGCACAAGAATTGTCGAAACTTGACATGCCTATTTTTAGAAAATGTCGGTACTTGTGATCATAACATATCTCGCAAAATAACTCTTGGAGAGGAACCTAAATCATTAAATGTTCCCATTATGTCAATAGATTTAGCAATCCCTGACTGTGGGAGGATCGCTAATTAATGAGAATATGCCTAATATATCAGATCACGATAATGAACCTTCTCCATCAGTTGTTCCAGAACCATCTTCACGGAGGTCTGAACGAGTGAGAAGGGCGTCTTTTCATGATGATTATGTCTATTTAGATGACTGTGATAATGCTATTGGGAATGATCCTGCGTCATTTCATGATGCTATGACGCGCGACCAAAGAACTCAATGGCTTGAAGCCATGAACGAAGAGTTAAACTCAACGAAGTTGAATGAGGTTTGGGACCTTGTAGACTCTAAAGGATTCAAACCGATAGGTTGTAAATGGGTATTCAAAACCAAAATAAATCCTCAAGGTGATGTCGAATGATACAAGGCTCGGTTGGTCGCTAAAGGGTTTACGCAAAGAGAAGGTATTGATTATAATAAAACCTTCTCTCCCGTTTCTAAAAAGGATTCATTCCGCATTGTTATGGCCCTTGTAGCTCATTATGATTTAGAGTTGCATCAAATGGACGTTAAAACAGCATTCCTGAACGGTGACTTGCATGAGAATGTTTATATGATGCAACCAGAAGGTTTTCTGGTTGAGGGCAAGGAACACATGGTATGCAAGCTTAAGAAGTCCATTTACGGGCTTAAATAGTCAGCTCGACAGTGGTATTTAAAATTTTTAATGGTGATCAGTGAATTCGGTTTCAAAGAAAATTTGGTTGACCAGTGCTATAAAAAACTATGGGAGCAAATTTATCATCCCTGTACTTTTTGTGGATGACATATTACTTGCCTGTAATGATTTAGGTATGTTACACGAGACTAAAAAATTTTTATCGAGTAAATTCGATATCAGAAGATCTTGGTGAAGCCTCTTATGTTATTGGTATAGAAATTCACCGTGATCGAACTCGTGGCACGTTAGGCATTTCTCAGAGAGCTTATATTGAAAACGTCCTTAAAAGATACAACATGCATAATTGCTCTTCAACAGTTGCACCAGTCTTTAAAGGCGAAAAATTCAGTTTATCACAGTGTCCCAGGACCCAATTGGCGCTAGCGGAAATGGATAAAATCCCTTATGCCTCTGCTGTAGCCTTATGTATGCTCAAGTCTGTACGCGCCCAGATATCGCCTATATTGTTGGCATGCTTGGACGATACCAGATTAACCCGGGAATGAATCACTGGAAGAATGCCAAAAGGTTATGCGATACTTACAGGGTACCAAAGATTATATGCTCGTTTATAGGAAATCAGATACTCTTGAAGCTATTGGGTACTCTGATTTCGATTATGCGGGGTGCGTTGACACCAGAAAATCAACGTCTGGATATGTATTTATGTTATCTGGTGCACCCGAATCATGGAAAGCACAAAGCAAACGATTACAGCTTTTTCTACCATGGAAACAGAGTTCGTTGCATGTTATGAAGCATCATATCATGCGATCTGGATTAGGAACTTCATCGCTGGGCTTCTAGTCGTGAACTCGATACCAAAACCACTCAAAATTTACTGCGGTAATCATGCTGCAGTATTCTTTTCTAAAAATAACAAGTCAAGTAGTGCTTCAAAGCACATTGACGTTAAGTATCTTGTTGTGAAAGAAAGGATCCAAAATGAGTTAATATCCATTGAGCACATCAGTACCAGTGCTATGGTAGCTGACCCATTGACGAAAACTTTACCTCCCACGGTGTTTTGCGAGCACGTATGTAACTTGGGACTTTATGTGAAATTTGATTTGGAGAGGTCATTAGCTTGAATGGATATTAATTTTGTGATCACATTATGTAATGATATGGATCATACTTATGTTTGACGATGTGATTTATAGCTTATAACTGTACACTAATGTTACGCATTATTATATAAAATCACGTCGAGGACCACTGTTATGGGCCTAATGTCGAAGATGTCGAGTTTGTGACTTAGAACGAATCTATTTCGTGATTGTTTTAGATTCGACCTATATCAGATTCGATGTTTAGATATATGGTCATTATTAAGGATATAATTTTGTCGACATAATCCCATCATGAAAAACTAATTAATTATGTTCTTTGGCCAAGTGGGAGAATGTTGGAATGATTTAGATCCATTCCCGTTATTGTTGGCCTACAGAAATAATTAGTTGGGATATTTTGATCCTTAACAATTTATTATTTATTGCCCCGTTATTAAGCCTTGATGGACGGACTAATAACCATTACACTTATTGGGCCGGTCTCGTCTCTTGCTCTACATAATTAAAGCCCGGCTCCCAAGTGACTCTCTATATATAGGCTATCATATAAGCCTTGTTAATGTACATCCTAAAAAAACACTCTACAACACACACACACTATAGCGTAGACGTTCCTAACGATCGAACGCTACGCTGTCACTATAACGTGGGAGCCCTTAAAGAAGTACACGGGTCTCCATCAACCTCCGTAGAGCGAAAGAGGCGAAGATCGCGTCCTGACGGCCATCAACGATGTCTGCGATAAACACAGGTAATTCATTAGTATAAACTCATTCCGATCATGTATTAGAGAAGATCCGCTTCACGGTGGTGATCTCGCTTACGAATAACGAGACCACGTTATGATCACCGTGCGCTTCCGCACACATAGCCGTAATCTCGCTTACGAAAACGAGATTACCTTACGACGCTATGCTTAAAGATCTAACGGTTACGTTAGTAACTCGAGTATGGGATCGAGATTACGTAACGGTTGTCGTGACCGCGATTTGTCAGATCTAACAGCTTCTGCTTCGTAGAGTAAGTGCTCGAGCTTTTATTTGAAATAATCACTTAGGGTTTTCGTCTTTTTTGAGCACGCTGGAAACTTAGATTGATCCAACATTTTCTGTGATCCTTTGGGCTGAACTTTGTTTGCTTGATGTTTGAAAGTGGTTTAGCATTGGTTTGGTTGTCTGCTAATTTTAGGAAGAATGCATACGTATTATTAAAACCATGGAGATTTATTTTTTCTCTTCTCAGATACTACACGAGGAAAGATGCAGAAGACGCAGTGAAGTATATAAGTGGGACGATCCTCGACGATCCTCCCATTCGAGTCGACTGGGGATTCCAGGAAAGAAGGCAGTGGGGAAGGGGAAAGAGTGGCGGGCAGGTGATGAATGACTTTTAAATAATATTTCGATGCGCTTTATTTTCTCCCATTCTTGAAATCTGATCGTACTTTTGTCTTCTCCGGTGCGAGATGAATATCGCAGGAATTATGATGCCGATATCCTTTTTTTTGTTATCGTCTGCTTTTCGATATTCCAATTCAATCTTCTTTTTTCTTTGCGTGACTTACGATCTTTTGTCTGCTTTAAAACATCTTTGTATTGAAAACATTGAGGCGATCCATCGCATGGCGATAGTGTCGAATGCGAACTTTTCTCACTCGTTTACTTTTCCAGCCTATTACTACAAATGCGCATGACAGTACAATTTCCTTTTGCATATCGATCTCTTGATATAATCAATGCGCTAATTTGCTGAATGCAGATAACCCTCGTAAGCGACAGAGAGAGGCTGATGGACGCGGACAAGATGTCCACAAACAAGTAAGTTTCGCATAATTATTAATGCGCTTTTTTTTTTCGCAAAGCGCCTGCCCTTCTTAAATTGTTATACCTTGCTTTAGGTTATCAAGATGCGAAGGTTATTGCGTTATTACTGAGTAACAGAAATGGCGCTCGTTGACGGTCGTATAATGTTATAATTTCTTTATTTACAGGCCAAAAACCCAAGGTTTCGGGAAAGTAGGGATTCAGATGATGAAGACGAACTGCAGAAGAAGTCTTCTTTAAAGACAACTCCATGAGAGACCTTAGAAGATAGTATTAAAAAAGAAACGAAACATTGAGTTTTTAGAATCTGCTGTCTTTGCTGTGTGATGTTGAACACTTACATATGTATCATTACAAAAATACAAGCAGATATTTCATCATTTATAGAGGTAAATCGGAGACTTGGATGATGCGTGTAATATTAATCCGCGGCTAGCAAGAACTGAACCATTTGAAAAACTACCGCCATGTTTTCTTGCTTCTTAGCGCTTTTTTTTAGCACTTTGTCCGAAAAGTCGCATCATCTGCAACACGATATTTGTGTGGAGGCGAATCGATGAGCTCCAATGTCATTATTGCTTAAAGAAATCTCTTTTCCGTGTTTTGTTTTTTCACTCAATCAATCAATAGAAATGATTTCTCTACCACGTAAACCACAGATGGACTCATCAACTTTTCTCCACCTATTATTATTCTCTACCTTTGTAATGCAAAGAGTATAGCCTAGCCATGCAGCGTAGAAAGCAGCACCACCTCGACATATATTAAACAAGCACAACCATGGCTTTCTTAACAGCAAAAAAGAGAAAGGGAAGTAATTCCACGGCCTTGTAAAATCATAACAAAGCAAGCGCCTCGTTTCCGAATTATTGCCCCTCGAAGTATAATGTTATTACAAACACATCCTTTTCCAGAGTGGGCCCAAGTACAGTTGGCCCATGTTTGTAAGAGAACCCTAATCTCTTCTCTGCCCTAAGTCAACGCGGTCCCAATATATATATTGACCTTCCATCTGCTTCTCTCTCACAGAATTTTCTGCAGCATTTCCCAGATAAGTTTAGGGTGAGGGTGACGACGGCCTATCTTTCTTTCTCTTTCCCATTCCTCAGACAAATATACTTTTTTTTTCAGTTGTAATCAATCTCATGGCATCGCTTTTCAAGGTACCTTCCTCTAAGTTGTATGTATGATATGCCTGACTTCGCACCAACCCCTTAGCTCTTTTCTGTGTTTTCGCTGAGAAAGAATGCAACTTCATGAAATTATTTGTAGATTGAAGATCTATCGAGGTCCTTATTGGTATGCTTTCCTTTAACGAGCTTTTTCTTTCTTTATAGGATCCCACCAATAAGCTTTCTGCGTATAGGGACAGAAGGTTCCCTGGGACACAACACGAATTCGACGAGGCGCTGCAGAATTCTACGACGGTTTACGTCGGGAATCTATCTTTTTACACCACCGAGGAGCAAATCATCGAGCTTTTCTCGAGGGCGGGGGAGATCAAGAAGATATTAATGGGGTTGGACAAGAACACCAAAACCCCATGTGGCTTCTGCTTCCTACTGTAAGTTCACTATAGCTTCTATTTGAATAATCACTTAGGGTTTGTCTATATGAGATGAGACGCTGGAATGATTGATATACATGTCTGTACTTTGTGGGCTGAATTTTTCTGCTTGTGATTTCCTTTTGCAGGTGCTTTGTCCATCTTTAGGTAGAATATTATATGATACAGATATTTTTTTTATCAACCCTGGATATTTTTTTTCTCTTATATTAGATACTACACGAGGCAAGATGCAGAAGATGCCGTGAAGTATATCAATGGAACGATCCTCGACGATCGTCCCATTCGCGTTGACTTCGACTGGGGCGTCCAGGAGGGAAGGCAATGGGGACGGGGAAAAAGTGGTGGTCAGGTATGCGTTTAAATTCTAAATGTATTTCGATGCGCATTATTTCTCCCAATATTCTTGTTACATCTGAATCGTCGTTTTTTTCAGGTGCGAGATGAGTTTCGCACGGATTATGATGCTGATATCCTTTTTCATCGGACGCTTGCTTTTTCGCTTTTGGCTATTAATGCGCTCTTTTGTTGGCCGCAATCTTCTGTGTATTGTTTATGTTGGGTGTAAAACCCAATGTCCCACACCGATTAGCAAAAAAGAAAATAAGTGGATTTATAAGCTTGTGGGTTCACTCCCTCTATTGCCAATTGGTTTTAGAGAGGAACCCCACGAGCTTATAACGGGCTTGGGCTTGGGCTGGAATTGGACTTGAAAAATCCCTACATGGTGCGGTGAGCGTGGACGGACACGTGAGGGTGCCTTCATATGGAGAAATTCTAGCCCGAATACGGTGTGAGTGGTGTATCCCCAGCCCTTGGAGAGACGATCAGTGAATTTGCGGTGAAAAGCGCTTGGTGCAGGGATTGCGGTAGAGGCGCTGGTGCAGATAATCGTCGAAGAGGAGGCCCGGGGTGTGGTCTTGAGTTTGAGGGGAGGATTGTTGGGTGTACAAACCCAATGTCCCACACCGATAAGCAAAAAGAAAATAAGTAGGTTTATAAGCTTGTGGGTTCACTTCCTCTATTGTCAATTGATTTTAGAGAGGAACCCCACAAGCTTATAACGGGCTTGGGCTGGAATTGGCCTGAAAAATCCTTACAATTTATTATGTTAGCGTAAACCATCATATGCCTATTCACACTCTCGATTTCCTTAACAATTAAATACGAAGAGGTGGTTATGGAAAAATGGCGCAGGAGATGCAAGTTCAGAGGCAACTAGTCGATTATGGCGCCGGGTCATTAGGCGCATTCCAGCCTTCTATGATGCCAAGCTGTATGTTGTCCAATCAAAGTTCAAATTTTTTTTACTGAACTTTTAGGCCCATCCATGCCAATGATGTTCTTCATTTGACTGTGAACTTCTCATTTGTTTAACATTCTTCATTTGATCTTTGTAATTGTTATTAGATGGTGGAGGAGGACCTCTCGGGCAAGGTCGAGGTATTGCACTTTTATTATTTCTATCATACTTCGATGATAATCTATTATTATCTTTGCATATCGTTTGGTTAATCGACGCATTATTGCTTTGAGAAATGCAGATTATCCTCGTAAGCGATTGCGAGAGGATGATGGTGGGCGTGGCCAAAGAAAAGCAGACGACAATCCCAAACAAGTAAGTACATATATGATTTATGTGCCGCGCGCCATTGTAATTTTTTTTACGCGTTTGTAACTGTTGTGATCCAGCCTAAGCCACGAAGCCACAAGAAAAAAGCAGCCCACCAAATGAGAAAAATAAAAAAAAATAATATTATTATTTATATAATAATTTAATGAAAGGTTTATATTAAAGGGCGACGCGGCGGATTCCTGGCCACCGGTTTCGAGCGGTCCAGAAGAGTTGAAGACATCTATAAATAGGCTGAGGATTCTTCAGTTATAATCATCCCAAATCAAGTGAGAAGTTCAGTTAGAGAGTAATAGTGAGAGAGAAACTTATCCGGGTGGATAAGGGTGAGAGCGGGTTTTAGTTTCACTGGGGTAGTTGGGAATAGGTACAAAAACATTACCCGGGTGGGTAAGGGGTCTCGGGTTTGGGTTTAAACACGAGGGTTATTTTGTACGGTGTAATATTCTCAATATAATAAAGCTGGTGCTCTCCGTGGAGGTAGGCGGTATTGGCCGAACCACGTAAAAATCTCGTGTTCTCTTTCGGCGTCATTTTGGTTTTTATATTGTCCAAATAAATCGTCGCGGATCCAAAATAAATATTACCGCTCAACCCAACAAGTGGTATCAGAGCCAAACCTAATTGATATTCTGAGTATGCTCTGTGGTTGCAGCTTTGTCTGATCTTCCACATCAGAAAAGATATTAAGAAGGTTCGTTACGGGGGAGCCAGTGTCGGGCCAAAGCTGTTGAATCCCTGCAAGGATAATGGCGACAGAAAGCAGTTTCAAAGTACGACAATTTGATGGTACGGGGAGTTTCACTCTGTGGCAGAGACGAGTGAAGGATATCCTTGTTCACCAAGGTTTGGCAAAGGCTTTGAAAGGGGAAAAGGGAAAGCCGAAGAAAATGACGAAAGAAGACTGGGAGGATTTGGGATCAAGATGTGTCAGCACAATCCGTTTGTACATTGCGGATAACATTATTAATAATGTTGTGAATGAGGATTCTGCACCAGACTTGTGGGCGAAGTTGGAGGAGTTGCATCTCGGGAAGAACTTAACCACAAAGTTAGATCTGAAGCGGGAGTTGTACCGGCTGAAGATGGAGGAAGGTGGGAATCTCATGGATCACATTAGCGTGTTCAACGGACTTGTGGATCAACTTATAAAAGTTGATGTAAAGTTGGAGGAAGAAGATAAAGCCCTTTTACTTCTTACCTCGCTTCCTGATTCTTATGATAATTTGGTCACAACCATCTTGTACAGAAAGACGACGGTGAAGATGGTGGATGTGCAGTCAACTCTTTTGGCGCATGAAAAGAGGAGACGATCAAATTATGGAGATAGCCAAAATTCGGCGTTGGCTATTCATGGGGAGAATCGTAGAGGAAGGTTTCACGCCAGGGAATTTGGAGGTAGCAGCAGGTCCAAATCAAAGGATGGCGGGAAGCGCATCGTGTGCTACAAGTGTGGTGAGCCGGGACACATCAAGAGAAATTGTCCGACTTGGAGGAAGGACAAGAACGGCGAGAAAAATTCCACAACCATGATAGCACAGGATACGATTGATGTTGTAGATGTTCTCACAGTCTACAACGATGACGCTTGTTCTCAGGATAAATGGATATTTGATTCGGGGTCGAAGTACCATATTTGCTCCGAAAGAAAATATTTTGATACGTTCCAGAAGATACGAAGAGGTTCGGTTTCTATGGCTGATGGATACCGTCAGGCGATTCATGGTGTCGGAACTGTGAAGATCAAAATGACTGACGGAGCGGTTCGAGCTTTGGGTGGTGTGATCTTTGTCCCAAAGTTACGGAAGAATTTAATATCCTTGAGCCAGTTAGATTCCAAGGGCTATGGGAGTTTCATAGTAGGGGGAGTCTGTAAAATCACACATGGCGAAAAAGTCCTACTGAAGGGAGAAGAGTGTGGAGGTTTATATCGTCTGGACGGGAGTGTGGTACAAAACACTCTGACTTCGATGGGTTCACGAAAGTCGCGCGCGCGTGGTGGAAAGCCAGACGATGGTGAGAAGGAAAGTCCTGCTGGAGAAGGGGTTGCGTCGAAGTCCCTCTTCAGAATCGACGGGTAGAGTCGGTTCGGCAGCTACACATAGAATTGGCCGCCAGTGAATCAAGTTGGTAGGACCTGAGTTCTTGATTCGGATATGTGTAGCTAGTACAAGGAAGGCCAATGGACGTTCGTGGTATTTACGAACGGGTTACTCTCAGACAGACTCGCTGGGATGAGTGCTTGACGGTGCTGAAGACGATGCTCGGAGAAATGTGTTGAATGAGTGCTGGAGGGGGAGATTGTTATGATCCAGCCTAAGCCACGAAGCCACAAGAAAAAAGCAGCCCACCAAATGAGAAAAATAAAAAAAAATAATATTATTATTTATATAATAATTTAATGAAAGGTTTATATTAAAGGGCGACGCGGCGGATTCCTGGCCACCGGTTTCGAGCGGTCCAGAAGAGTTGAAGACATCTATAAATAGGCTGAGGATTCTTCAGTTATAATCATCCCAAATCAAGTGAGAAGTTCAGTTAGAGAGTAATAGTGAGAGAGAAACTTATCCGGGTGGATAAGGGTGAGAGCGGGTTTTAGTTTTACTGGGGTAGTTGGGAATAGGTACAAAAACATTACCCGGGTGGGTAAGGGGTCTCGGGTTTGGGTTTAAACACGAGGGTTATTTTGTACGGTGTAATATTCTCAATATAATAAAGCTGGTGCTCTCCGTGGAGGTAGGCGGTATTGGTCGAACCACGTAAAAATCTCGTGTTCTCTTTCGGCGTCATTTTGGTTTTTATATTGTCCAAATAAATCGTCGCGGATCCAAAATAAATATTACCGCTCAACCCAACAGTAACTGCGCCCTTCTTAAAAAGTATTATTGGGCAAACAGAAACAGCGCTCGTTGATGGTCGCATACATTTATTTGATTTATTTACAGGTGAAAAACCCTAGATTTCGGGGAAGAGCGGGCGATTCTGATTGAGAGGATGATGAACATCAAGAAGTCTTCTTCTTAATTAAAGAGGCAAACCCCATGTGATTGAGACCTTCCATATAGTGAAAGAAAACAATGTTTACCAGTTAAATCTTGGTTGTACTGTTATCAGCACTAGACATTATAAATCGTTGCAACTAGCTAGAATTTGCTGTAAGCTGTTTCTTTCTTGCAATGTTTTTTTCTTCGGCCATGGCCATGGCCAGAGCTGAAGAGAAATTCTGTAGTTAGTGGCCAAACGGGTTGATAAAAATGAGAACTCGTTGATAAAATCGAGTAATTCCTTCGACGCCCCTCACAAGGTAAAGGAGCATCAATCATCGATCCACACACCATCCATTTCGAAGTGATATCGGTTTAGTATTCTTGAAAAATATTCATGTTTTGAACACTTAAAAAAAATAGTCTTCACTTGGCCGTAACCGGTTAGTTAAACCCGAAGCGTTTTACTGGCGCGGATGAGGTATTTAGTCCGTTATCGAAAAGTGTATTCGAATAATATATCAAGATTTCAAATCTTCTAAATAACAAGAATTCATCTTTTTTTTTTCAGTAGTAGCAATCGAATCTGATATGGCTTCTCTTTTCAAGGTAATTTTCTGTTGAATAAATCTGTCAACTTCATGTATGACATGGACTTTGAGTGAAAGCTTTTATATTAACACAGATCGAATTCGACCAGGCGTTTCAGAATTCAACGACAGTTTACGTTGGAAATCTGTCGTTTTACTGAGAAAAAAGCAAATCTACGAGCTATTATTTTATGTTATTCTGATGATGGAAACATAATTAACTCTCTGTCCCTTTTTTCTTTCTGAATCTTTTTCTTTTGTGATCGTTTCTGTTTGCAAGTCCTTTACGTTGGTTTGGTTTGCCTATTTTTCTAGGTATACTGATTTAATACATTGGCATCCATATTTTCTAAACATGGAAGATTTTCTGTCATTAGATATTATTCTGAGGCAAGACGCGAAGATGCAACGTTAAGTATATCAATGGTACGATTCTTGACGATCGTCCCATTAGGGTTTGACTTTACACGCCTTTGTAAGAGAAGAAGAGCCTCACCATGCAATAGCACCACCTCTCAGTCTCCACAGACCACATATATACGACATATTAAACAAAAACAAAAAAATCTCCATGCATGATTGGTAAAAATACGTATGCATTCTACCTAAAGGTAAGCCAACAAACCAAACCGATTTACTTGCAAAACAGAAATCAGAAGCAAATAAAATCCCAGATGGTAAAGGATGACAAAATGTAAGATTTCCGTCGAAAAATATAAAAAAATAGAAACTAAGAATTCGACTATAAATAATATTAAAAGGAAAAGTAAATAAATCCAGCTTTCAACGGAAAATCCGTTGAACACATATATATAAATATTATATATAGACCATTTCCACGGGATTCCCGTCGAAATCCTACGAAAAAAATAAAAATAGAAACAACGTAAATTCATAAAAAAAAAATAGACAAATGAATTATATAAACCATTTCGACGGGACTCCCGACGAAATGTCTAATTTATGAAAACAAAAAAATACAAACTAAGATTTCAACGGAGGCTAGTTAAAAAATATAAAGCATTAACAAAATAATTATGAAATCAAAGATCATTAATAAAATAAAGAATACTAGTCCTCGCTGGCGGCGGAGGATGTGATGTAACTCGTAATCTTACATTTTCGCCAGAGAAGAGAGGGGACGTGTGGAGATAAAGCTTTTCGAAAGGCATAAATAATAGGCTTAGAAATACTTATTAAGGTAGGGCCCACACTGCGAGGAGAATAATATCCTCAATAATTCGCGAAATTCATTGAGATAAACATTCTCAAGTTTTTTTTTTCTTTTTCTATTAAAGCTTTTTCATTCAATGAAATTTCAGACTAAGTATTCCTATCGATTTACAGTGATTAAAATTAAGTATCATTGTATTTAATCTCGTGATTAATGAGAATTTCCATAGCTAGGAATTTATCAAACAACCTTTCTTTCTCTATTCGTTACGGAACATCAACTCCTGTGTATGATTTTTTTTATTCGAACGAATTTTGTAATTATCAATTAGTTAGTGGGTTTTGTATTGCATGTACCATTTTCCGTAGAGTGTAGCAGAAATTAGGGTGTAAACTTTTGACTTTTGATATCTAGGAAGAAAAGTCAGCAACAGCCAATTATGGTAGGAAGACTGGCTTTTGATATAACTCGTAAACAATTTATACCGAGTTAGTAACTCCTATAATTTTATACTAGTTACGCCACATCCTCCCCACCCGCCAGCGAGGACTAGTAACTCGTATAATCTTTTTACGAATTACTAACTCGTATAATCTTTTGTACAAAATTCTCTATTTTATTAATTGTTTTGATTTCATAATTTTTTTGTGAATGCTTTATATTTTTTAATTATTTTATTAAAAAAGCCTTCGAGGGATATCCCGCCAACCTATATAAGTAAAATTGAAATAAGGAAAATAAAATTAAAATAGATTTTAAAATTCATATATGTATATATACACACATATATATAGACCATTTCAACGGTAATCCAATCTCGTCAAAAAGTCTAATTTAGGGAAAGACACTAAGATTTTCTACTATAAATAATACTAAAATAAGGAAACCTAAAATAAATCCAGATTTTCAACAGAAAATCCGTTGAAAGTCACAAAAAATAAAAAGAAAAAGTTATATATAGAACGGAAACACTAATAAGAACGGAAACTAAATTTTCGACGGAATTCCCGTCTAAATATATAAATAAATTAAAGTAAAGGAAATTAAAATAAAACAGATATTAGAAAACTCAGAAAAAATAGAAAAAAAGTATATATACGGTTTCAACGGGATTCCCGTAGAGAAACTCTAATTTAGGAAAATAAATAAAAAATTGAAATTATGATTTGACGGATATACCGTCGAAATCTACAAATAAAATTAGAAAAAAGGAAAAATAAAATTCAATTGAAAATCGGTAAATATTTAACAAAGAATTTAAAATAAAGTATATAGGGGATTTAACAGAAAAATACCCATTTATATAAAAAATTCGCAAGTCAGACCCCTGTCAGGTTTTTCTATATGCAGGTACCTGTCAGAATAAAATTTTTGCAGATTGGTACCCGTTCCGCCGCAAGTACGTCATAGAAGACATTTAGGTACCATATGGAAACATATTGTGGTACGTAATACAGTGAGAAAATGATACATCATACAACACACATTAATGTACCATATAGACCGTATATAGGTACCATATGTGGGTACTATATATACACGTGACATGGTACTTAATACATATACAGAAAGGTACGTCAAGACTGGAAAAATGGTACGCAAAATCGAACGGGTACTTATATGAAAATTTTCTGACAGGGGGTCTGACTTGCAAATTTTTTATATAAATGGGTATTTTTCTGTAGATTGCCGAAGTATATATAGACCATTTCAACGGGATTCCCATTTCCCGTCCAAATGATAATAAAAAAATAAAAATAGAAACAAAGATTTCGACTATAAATAATACTACCCCCGTCCCGGTAACTTTTGTACGTTTTACCAAATCAGGCGTCCCACTATCTTTTATACATTTCCATATTTAATAAAAAACTATCACACACAATCAATATAATAACATTAAATATTCTTAAAAGACGTGCCACACACATACACTTTTCTTCCTCTATACTATTAAAATATTATATTTCTTAAAAACCGAACCCAATCCCAAATGTCCATATATTACCGGGACGGAGGGAGTATTAGGCTTAATTAATATTTTAGTCCCATTATTTGATGTGGTGGCGATTTCGCGACACGTTTATTAAGCGGGGCATTTTTAGTCCTCTACTTTTAATAAAACGAGAAATTTAAGGATAGCTTAGTTGGAAATTACATGTGTGCGCCGTAATTGATGATTTGGACTCTTCTCTTTCGCTACGTCCATACCACCTAGGTAAAGAAAAAAATTAAATTTTTTAAAAATAATTATAATTTATTATAACAACTATGTGGTTAACATTAATTATTAAATAAAAAACATATCAAATGAGGTGAACAAGATAAAGCAAATGCATCCAAGTGTGATGATGCGATACATGTTTGTCTTCCATGCGAATTTTGTAACCTGTTTGTTCATCATTTTCACTAGAGTTGTCTATTGGGCCCGTGGCCCGCGGGCCGGCCCTCCCTGCCCCCAAGAAGGGCGGGCTGGGCAGGGATATTTTAGGCCCGCCAAGGCGGCCCTAATCGGGCCAGCCCGCGCGGGCCGCAGGCTTCGCGGGGCGGGCCTCCCGTCAGTTTAATAAATTTATATATATATTTTATATTTTATATTATGTTTAAATATATTAATTTAATAGTTAATTATTTATTAATTATACCATAATTAATAACATATATATTTACAAATATATAATTAATATGTTTTTTTATCCATAATTTATTATTAAATACCTTAATAACTAAAACTAATTAATAAATTAAATTATACAATAAAAATACAAAAAAATAAATAATATATATGCTGGCGGGCCTGGCCCGCTTGCCCGCGGCCCGCCCGCTTCCCATTTTTTAGGCCCGCCCCACCCCGCCAAGTGGCGGGCTTTGACGGGCGGCGGGCCAACCCAGCCCCGCCATTTTGACAGCTCTAATTTTCACCTTCTTCTACTTTTCTCAATCTTCTGTTGCAACTTTCTTTTCTCATTCTCAATCACATATTGGAGGATCCTCCTATTGAACATCCATTTTTCAACAAAAATTAACTAACATCACAGTCACATAACGAAAAAATGAAGAAAAAATAAACTACAAATTGCTCAACTTGTAATCTCGACAAGAGTGGAATCGACGACCAGAATTCTTTTCCGACCATGAAGTTCTCATTCTCGCGGGACAGATACAATGGCATTACAAGCCGCTTTGGATGACGACATTGAGACGTTTTCCCACGTAAACCGTAAAATTATGATGGTAATGAAATGAAGTTGTGGGGAACAAGGATGCACACTTTATCGGTGTGAATGACTCAATTTGATTGTGTTGCATGGTCGATTCTAACAGTTTTGGAAGACGAAATGAGTTATTTGATTTGGAGAAAAAATCGACTATCAAAGTCGTCGTTACTCGTTCTTGTGTTAATTTCAAAGGATTTCCCCTTTGAAAAATTGGATAATATTATGGCTCTTTAACTTCTAACAAAAATAGCAATTTAAGAACAATTTAGCCGTAATTAACACGTCTACGCCGATATTGATTATTTTGACCTAATTTGTTTTCTCTATCATCCAACTAGGCGCCTCCTACGTAAAGAAAAAATTAAAGGAACAACTAAGTAATTAACGATAAATAGTTAACAATCTATCTTCAAGAACGAACAACAGCACGATCTTTAGAAACAATAATAATTACATAATAACAATTAAGTAATTAACAATAGTTATTTAAAAAAACATATCCATCGAAATATATAAACAAAATTAAAATAAAAACAGATATTCAAGGGAGAAGAAATAGAAAATAAAGTATATAAACCGTTTCAACGGGATTCCCGTCCAAAGCTGTAATTAGGAAAATAATTAAAAATAGAAATTACTATTAGACGGATATACTGTCGAAATCTATAAACGAAATTAGAAAAACAAGGAATAAAATAAATGCAGATTCAATGGAAAACCCGAAAAAATTTAACAAATTTTTTTTAAAACAAAATATATAGACCATTTCAACTGGATTCCCGCGAAATGTCTAATTAAAAATAAAAATTAAAACTATGATTTCGACTATAAATAATATTAATAAGGAAGATTAAAATAAATCCAGATGTTCAGCGGAAAATCCGTTGAAATTCACAATAGCTCCGTTCCATGATACCTGTCGTTTTAGAATTTATTTTTGCTTTTAAATATATGTCGTTTTGCAGTTTCAAGATGATTATTTACAATTTTACCCCTTATCTTTAATAGAATTATTAAATTAAATTAGATAACATAATTAATTAAGGGTATACTAGATACTTTACTTTATTTCTTAATGTGCATGTAATATCCTTAAACGACATGTTTAAGGAACAGAGGGAATAATAAAACCGAAACTAAATTTTCGGTGGAATTCCAGTCGAAAATCGAAATCTATAAATAAAATTAAAAAAATAAAATAAAAATAAACACCGATATTCAAGGGAAAACTCACAAAAAGTAGAAAAAAATATATATAAATCGTTGCCACTGGATTCCCGTCGAAATGTGTAATTTCAGAAAAATAATAAAAACAGATATTCAAGGGAGAAAAAAAATAGAATTGGAACGGGATATCTATAAATAAAATTTAGAAAATAAGGAAAAATAATAAATACGATTTTCAACGGGAAATCCGTACATTAACAAAATATTATACATATATATATATATATATATATAGAGAGAGAGAGAGAGAGAGAGAGAGAGAGAGAGAGAGAGGGAGAGAGAGAGAGAGAGAGCATTTCAACGGGATTCCCGTCCAAATGTATTATTTACCAAAAATAAAAACAGAAACTAAGATTTCGACGGTATTCCCATTGTAATCTATAAATAAATAATATAATATAAAATACAATTCCAAGGGGTTATAACTTATATCGTTGAAATTTATAATTAAAAGAAAAAACTAACATTTGAAATAGAAATAAAATGAAAAAAAACGAAAATATTATGTCCACGGGCTCCTGTTGGAAATTAAAAATAAATAACTAAAAATACCATTTCAACGGAAGTCCCGTTGGAAATTAGATAAAAAAAAGAGATGCTCAATGGGATCCCCTTTCTAAATTAATTTTAAAAATAAGAATACCATTTCGATGGAAATCACGCTGAAAATTAATTATAAATGTACAAATAAATAGAATAAAAATTAATAAATGATTTATTCAATCAGTCGTGCGCACACACTTCGCAGGTGGAATATAATTGGAATTTATGTTGTAAGAAGAAAATATAGTAAACAAAGCTCCGTTCAGTTTTATGTGGGAGAAAACACAAACAATCCCCAATATTTACCTTATGGACGGATTCAGTCTCCGATGTTTTCCTTGAACCAATTTAAGCCTCGATGTTGTTAAGTTTAAACCAATTTAGTCTCACCGTTAGTTTTGACCGTTAATTTTGACTGGCCAGTCTTAAAAATAAATAATTAACATTATAGAAAGGAGAATTCCAAAAAAAGAAAAAATATTAATAAATTGGAAAATTAAATAAAATTATAGAGAATTTTTTTTAAATAATAATAATAAAAAAGAGAATAAAAATATTCTAAAACAAAAAATACATTGAAAAATTAAATAAATTAAATATATCCTAACTTTTTCCTTTTAATGTTAATTCATAATTTTTTAAGACTGACCAATCATATGTTGACACATGTCACTTTTAGTCAAAATTGACAGTCAACTAACAGATGCCGAAATCGGTTCAATTTTAACGTCAGGAACTAAATTGATTCACAAAAACATCGGATAGGGACTATTTTGGATTTTCTCCCCTTTTACGTTGTACTTTTACTTCAGTTTAGTTCCTTGGTTTTTGAACTCTCCTGTTCATGTCTCCTAATGCCGTTACATATTAAATATCAAGATTTATTGCCTATTATCTCACACGATTTATATACACAATACATTTTCTCGAGGGCTAAATGTAATGCTACAAGTGTAGTAGATCCATCATTGGGCTGAAAAGAAAATGCATGTAATAATGCTGACAAGTAATCTGATGATATGGCAGGCAACAACAAAGACACCATAAAGATCTTCAACACGTGATGACATAGCAGCATTATCAAATGTCTCAGAAGAACACTATAAGAACATAGCCAATATCAATCTCACCCTAGAAAATCAAAAGCTAACAGCTAATAATAGCGCAGTCCAAGCATACCTACCTTTCACCCCTACGTCTGTTGAGTCGAATCGTACTGTGCGTACGGCGCTGGAGCAGCAGGCACACCGCCGTAAGCACCGCTCTGATCGTAAGTAGGCTGAGTCTGAGCCGTTGGCTGCTGAGCATAGCCGCCGGCCTGCCCAGTAGCAGCAGAAGAAGCTTGTGCATTAGCGTAAGTTGGGTCAACAGGCGTCCCTTGATGATACCCATACGCGGCAGCAGTCTGATCTCCATAGCCAGGCTGAGCGGTTGGGTATGAACCATAACCACTGGCGGCAGTTGCCTGAGGATAGGCCGCGGCTGGCGGTGGCTGACCATACACTGTGGTGGTGGAAGCTGAGCCAACACCATATGGAGGATAGGTTTGTGGCGTTGGTGGGTTCGAGGCGTATGGGTATGGCTGCTGCTGTGGTTGGGCGACGGTCTGATGAGCGTATGGCTGCTGCTGTGGTTGGGGGACGGGTTGACCGTATGGCTGCTGTGGTGGTGGGGCGGTTTGACCGTATGGCTGCTGCTGTGGTGGTTGCTGCATGGGATAGGCTGGTGGCTTGTTGTACTGATCGTGTTGTTGGCCATAGCCAGTGGGTGGACCGCCTTGTGGATATGGGGCTGGCTGAGAGCCCATGGGCCCGGGGCCATAGTGTTGTGAAGGGGCGTGGTGGTCGTATTTACCACCTTGATTGTAGCCAGGACCATACATTTGTGAATACGGTGGTGGATGGCCAGTATCAGGGGGGCCTTGGTGTCGCCCGTAATTGTAATTGCCCTAACGGAGTGGAGGGGATAAATGACTAACTGTAAGAATGGAGTAATAAGACAAGCCAGTGAAGGGGGGAAAAGGGAAAGCACCAACCTGAGGTGAGGGGCCATGCATTGAAGGTGGAGGCCTTTGCTCCCAACCGGGACCAAAATGGCTTCTCGGGCCTTGTTGTGGAGGATAGTTACCGTATGCTGGTGGAGGAAATTGAGAACCCTGATTTCTTGGTGGATAATCATAGCCAGATGAATGAGGATGATGCGGTGGACCACGAGGACCCCATTGTGGACCGCCTGGTCCGCGGGGACGGAATCCTTGTTGATGGTATCCGCCGGGCAATGGCGATGGCCTTAGAGTCTGTACACACATGGGCGTGAAGGATTAATGGACAGTATTTAGAATGATTCAATAAAAAATCATAAGCTAAGCCAAGAATTCCCTGACTAAGAACCATTGGATCATCACATATTCCTTTTATAATAACAGAAAAAAATTGAATGCCACAAAGAGAAAATGTATCAAACCAGCGATGCAATCATTGCCCGGTTAGTTCATCTAATAAAATTGTAGGAACTAGAATCTGTAAGAATTCGTAGCAGTAAAATGTGTAAAAATTAGAACAAAATTAATAGAAACATAATGCTTGGAAAACAACAAGTGCATTCACAATACATGAATTAGCAATACAATGCAAGGAAAGCAAAATAAATACGACCAATATTACTTCACAAATAAGAAAAATCAAATTTCTCCCCATCCAATTCATTTGCATCGCAATCGCTCTTTCCTTAAGTTGGAGTCTATCATGTATACGCCACAATAATCAGTTATACCCACAAGATGTTAAATTCTTTGCATTTGTCAAATTTGCAATAACTCTAGTCAACGGCCAACAGAGGAATAGAATTATAGAGGACACAGATTTTCCCGGAAATGATTGTAGCTCCAAATAGTATCAAATTAAAAACAAAGTAATGCCTCGGAAGAATTCAAACAATTCAAGATGCTGAACTATCGCCAAACTAGCCATAGCAAAAAATGATCATATTTTCCAATAAAACATGCTCAATTGACCATTTTTATGCGAATCTAACATAGCCCAGGAAGTTGATGTCTCTGATGAAGTACCATTCCCAAATCTTCTGAGATGTATTATATCAGGCATTTCATATCGCCAAACTAATAGAATTACCATTAGACCCTGAGTCTTGAAGCAATCTTACCAACCAATAACATCATGCATGTTGAGGTTCAATGCTTGCTACCTCTCTTCTGCAGTCGCAAGAGAATATCGGATGTCTATTGGTTCACGGAGTGAAAGGAAAATCCAAATCTGCATTTTTAAAGTCAACCAATTCGAAGTTGGCACCTTCAAGGCAATAAATCATGGCAACCGATATTCTACTCGAATCTAAGATCTTCGAAACAGCACTCAACAGTCTTGGCATTCACGCTACGGCATTCAGTAATGCATCTCTCAGTCCATTGAGTCATCATAAACAGATTTCGCCAACTCAAAATGGCATGTTAGGTATAGCATGTAATGACTTCATTAATGATAAAATCATACCAATAACGCATATCAACTCATATAGCAGAGAAAACAAAGCAGCATATCTATTCACGTTCAAGAGCTTAAATAAAACCCTACTCAGAACCATAAATACTTTGAATCCTACCAGGCTAGGACTAGGACCAGGCACTTAGATATGGCATAACTTATATACAATAGGCAATACCACAACTCTGATTAGTCCAGCGATATATATATATATATATATATATATATATATATATATATATATATATATAAATGAGCTCCCACTATTAGGAACGAAAAATTAAACATAGATAACCAATGATCCAACAATGAGCTCATCATGTTAAGAAAATATAACAGGGTACATGATGAAATAGTTTGTTGAGCAAGGAATTTGCGCAACAGAATAGAAAAACAATGTGAACCCTGAATAACTGCAATTAAAGACAAAAGACAAACAAGTAGAATTCCATATCCGAACAAACCTGATTCATGACATCTTTAACCATATCCACAGCAACTTCAATCTGCTTCTTACTGCCAGTGATACGGACAATTCTATCCCTTAATTGCTCCCCCTCAGGACCATTTTGTTGTATTAGCTAAAAAACGAACAGATGTTAACGACCATATACAATCGGACAAAGATGTACTGAACACGATGCACCACCTGAATGCGTGCACCAGATCTGGTCTGCAAGCTTCTAATTGTTTCACCACCCTTCCCAATGATTAAACCGACCTACAATAACAAGAAACGTTATACTAATCTCAACACACTTCAAACACTAGAATGAAAATTCAGTCAAAATTTAATGACGACCGGAATGAAAAGAACAAACCTTGTCCATGGGAACAGGCATTTCGAGCTGTTCCCCACCATTGGCAGCTTGCACGGTGTTGAATCCACGGGCAATAAGTGAAGGAGAACCTCCAGCATCAGCCTAGAATATTATACATCATTATTAAAGGCAACGAATGGAAAGTATCAGCATATGGAGGATAAAGAAGTGAACCCAACCTCAGCAATTACGTCCTTTATTAACTTCTCAGCCTTGTTTAAACTTTCCAATGTCCCAACCAGTTCCACGGGTCTGGTTGGAGCCCGCTTATCAGCATCAGCATCCCGCATTATCTGAATTTTGGCACCCGAATTATCTTGTAGGGACCTGATAGTATCCCCTGCCTTTCCAATGAGCACCCCAACCTGTATAATTTAAGGACATCGAGATTTTGAGAGATGATTAACAAAATTAAATGATTCAAAACTACATCAAAGTAAAAATAAACGTGATTCTTCATGATGTGACTCAAAGGAACAAAACCCATCTACTAAGCTAAGAGAGAACTTACTCTTGCAACTAAGTAGCTTTATCAGAAAAGATTATCACAACATTTACGGACCAGAAAATTGTTAAAGGAGTTCACCAACCTTGTCATTGGGGACCTCAATTTTGCGCGACAGCTTTTGTGTTCCATATGGAGTACCTTCATCAGCTGAAGGAACTGGAACATCACCCTCTCTAGGAAGTTCATCTTGAGCCTCTGGTTTATGTTCCTGTTCATCAGCACGTTCAATTGCAGGTTTACCATCTTCGGTTGAAGCTGGTTCTTCAGTGGATATCATAGCAGGTTCCTCCACATTTGAAAATTGCCCATTAATATCATCAGCATGCTCGGCTTGCTGCTCCTGTCGATCATGAGTGCCTTCCGGTTTAGGCTCAGCAGCCTCATTCTCTTGCTCTTTCACGTGCTCTTGCTCTTGGTCTTGCTCTTGCTCTTGCTCGTTTTCATGCTCTTCTTTAGGATGTTCGTCTTCTACTTTCTCCACCTCTTGGTGTCCATTCTGAGGCACTGCTAAAGCAAATATAATCAATTTTTGTAGTAATCTATTATTAGCAACATCCGAAGTTTCCACAAAACAAAAGATACACAAAATAAGTCACAGAGTCACATTTAGTTCCAAACGATATCCAATCAATGCTTCCGTCCCTGTCTGAGAACGGATTGTATCGAGAATGCACAACGATGATTCGCCTGAAGCATAACAATAATGTAACACGAATCGAAAGGCTATACAGCGTACAACTAAAAGCAGTACCTGAATCATGAGATTCTTCGGTAGCATCCCCATTAATGTCAAATCGTGGTCGTTTGGACTCGAATTGATCCTCACCGTCGCCTGGCTCAGGATCTGGGATGGAGTTCAGCTCGAGCTCATGGAGCTTTCTCTTGTGAGTTTCGTCGGCGACATCGGTCGAAGGCGTCGACTGAGTCGGCGATGTCTTTTCGTCCACGCTTGCCATCGGCGATCGATACGTCTAGGGTTTCCTCAATTATAATCCAATAACGTAAATGTATTTCTTCCCGACAACCAATTCCTCTACTCTATTTATCGTAAAATGTCGATTTCGCCTCTTATTCACCACACATCATTATATTGGGCCGAGTAATTGGCCCAACTCCAATTTCACAATTATTTTGCCTGGGCTTGTTAACGGGCCAAGTTTGGACAGCGTCGAGACTTCGAGCAAATAATTAAATAAATATATAGCAGAAGATTTTTAGATGAAAATGTCAAGAGCTGATTTGACGAGTTTCGAAAATGCAGGGACTGAATTGCAAATACTCAAAGATGAAGGACCAAACTGAGAAAAGCATTCCTTTATTACATAAGGTTTAGTTAGGATTTGGCCCCAACATTTTACATGCATGGCTAACTCTCTTCTGCCTGGGCTTATATGTCATCTATCACTTACAAACATCTCAAATAAGAAACAAAGAAACAGATACCATCAGTGTCATCTCATAACTCTATCATCCCGCCTACTTCTCGATGTCTTTTACGGCGTCCTTAGGCACAAAAAAGGCGACGATTATTGCATTTTACAGACGTAAAATCGAAAAATTACAGTGTAGTGTGTGTTTGTGTGTGTGTAATAAGTACCTTAGCTAGTCGAGTAACATAGGCCGCAGCCACAGCTGTGACTAAGAGCCCTAAGCCGAGCGTCCACAGCTGAACGTTACCTCCGCTAAACCCCACCTCAGAATCTTCCTAACTCAGCTCAGATTATATATAGCGCATAAGAACTTAATCGCTTCGATAAAAAAAAAGAATAAAGAATAAAAAACTCACAATCAACGCTCGACCAAATGCACCCGCGCTAACGTACGCCCACGACCCGGGCAGCATGCCTAGCCAACTGTTTACGTAAATGTACGTTGAGATGTAATAATTACCCGAAAAGATGATGAAAAGAGATGAAAAGATTCTAACCTTCCAAGAACGTAAGGAACGAACTTGACAGAGGTGAGGCCATAGAGGTAATTTCCCAGGGAAAATGGAAGCAAAGGGCTGAGGCGAAGAAGGGTGACAACCTTGAAGCCATTTTCGCCTATGGCTCTGTCTATTGCTAGGAATTTCTTGTTGCCCTCGACGAGCTTGAGGATTCGCTCGCGGGCGAAGTACCTTGCGATTAGAAATGCAACGCTAGCTGCAAGCTGAAAGCAAGCCCACAATTTAGTTAGTCGTTAAAATCTCTCTCTCTTATATACGTATGAAAAGCAACACTTTGATCATCCTCACAGTGCCACTAATAGAGACTATAATGGTGCCTGTAATTGATCCGAAGAGAAGGCCAGCGGACATAGTTAGTGGGATGGCGGGTATGGCGAGTATCTGCAGAGAAGACGATGATTAGCAACACTGAGACCATATCCCCTTCGAATGTAGTTACTGAGCGTTTTTAAGAGCTTTCAATGGAATCTCTTGCTACATACAGTACATGGCTAGAGAATTAACTCCATTAATGTAGTTTGCTGCAGTTCGTGTAATACGATTGAGAGAAAGAGAGACCAAAATCTTACTTCTAATCCAGCGTAAACCAAAACGAAAAGGGCATATCCCGCTGGCCCGTAACCTGAAAATGGTAAAGCGATGATTTTTAAGAAAGATAGACAACAGTAACAGAGATTACCATGAACCCACAAATCATAAGGGCATGGAAGATCAAGAAATCCAGTCTAAATCCTATATTTGCTTCTATTCTAAGATTTCTAGCGTGTCAAAATAGATCAAGCTTATCTCTTGGAAGATCCCAGATTTTGGAATAAACTGCTCAGCTAATGAAGATTCTCGGAAAGCTAAATCAAGGTTTGGAAGAATTTCTCTCAAGCCAATAAAGGAAGACAACTAAAGAGAACCGTTGCATTGCCAAGAAATCACCTTCAATGAAGCCAGAGAACTGGGTGAGGAAAGCGTTGATCTGCTCTCTATAAAAATACCCAGCAGCGCCAAACCCGCCGACAACTCCCACGAGCAAAAGCCCAGCCAATATCGTGCCTGTAACAGCAGTGTTGTCTCCGCCGCCGTCGCCGCCGTCGTTTTTGTTGTTGTCGTCGTTATTCGGAGTGGAGTTCAAAGCTCTGCCGGCGCTATTGGGGGCGTTATTAGGAACCTTGGAAATGGTCTGCCTCTTTGTTTCTCTGAGGGACGAGCATGGCTTCAAGAATTGGAACCTCTTGGGCTTCAATCCGAATAAACAGAAACTGATTTGCGGCCGAGAAACAGATGAAGAAGAAGCGATTGAGGAAGATGAACAAGATAGGCTCAGGCAAGCTGATGCTGCTGCTCTGCTCAAAGGAATGGCTGAGGGCATTTTATCTTTATTTATCTTGGCTGGGCCTATCTCAAGAAAATGAGATGATGAAAGGATCACCGCGAAATATTCTTGCTTTCCCTTATCGTTTTTTTGCTGTTTGCTTGCCAGAATACTCTCGAGCTCTAAGCCTTCTCTATGTAGAGGAGGGATTCTCCGCAACCTCGTAGAAAATGCAGAATTTTCTCAATTTCATGTGTTTTGTGGTGCTTCATATTGCTACACGTCTCTCTCTCTCTCTCTCTCTCTCTCTCTCTCTCTCTCTCTCTCTCTCAATTTTACCTTTATGTGGTCTGTAAAAGAACACTGAATTACGGACCAGAAATTTATAACAGAGGACAAAATTCCTACACCACCATTGAATCTAATCTCCAGAGATTCATACAACGATGCACGCATGATAAACAGAGGAAAACAGAGTAATCTCAGCTGCCTTAGAACAGAGAAAAACAGAGTGAAAGCGAGCCCAATAGACAGGCTATAGCAGCTTTCACCATCTACAAATCAAGTCAAAATGGAGCTGAAAAATGCTTCTACGATGGAGCTCCCAAATACGAAGCAAGGCGAAGAAGGTCGCTGAACACTCCGCCGGCCGTCACCTCAGCTCCAGCGCCGGGCCCACGAACTATCAATGGCTGTTTTTCGTATCTCTGAGTCGAAAATGCTATTATGTTGTCCGACCCAGAAAGCTGAGCAAATGGATGCTCTTTCTTGTACCTCCGCAGCTCTACGGTTCCTTTCTGATTAGCCACGTCAACTACCCCGACATATCTCAGAACCTTCGACAATTCAAACACATATATATGCGTATAAGAGCTGTGGTTATAAACTGATTATTAATTCGATCTCGGCTTCATATTGAGCACTAAAAATGGGCTCAAACCTCGCCAGTAGCTTCAGCCTCTTGCCTTTTCTTGGCCAATTCTTGATCATATATAGGGAGAAGCTGCATAAACTCCTCAGCAGATGCACTGGTCTGAAATGGGACATTAAAACGCTCTTAATAGAGCGAAAGCTAACTTTTTTGGCCTCAAAACGATTGTTTATATCTAAAGTTCTCGCCTTTAATGGCTCTGGCACGAGACTCTGTACAGGGAGATCAGATAATTCTAGCTTCAGCCCACATTCCCTAGCAAGGATTATCACCTGCAAATGATACGCTGACTTTGTAACTGATTCTCAGATAATAATCGAGTAATTGTATTGTAACCATAGATCAATATGGCCCCAAAAAAAGGCGATACCTTTCTAGCCACATCTGTGCCCGATAAGTCATCCCTGGGATCGGGCTCGGTGTAGCCAGCCTCTTTTGCTTCCTTCACTACTTCGCTAAACGTACTTGTGCCCACAAAGTTGTTGAATATATAGCTTAGTGTCCCACTGTATAGGCAGACGTGTGCCAATGAACGATCGAATTTACGAACTAACGTTTTTTTTTTCGAATGGCCAAATTACTTAACCTAAAGATGCCTTCGATGCGCAGAATTTTGTCCCCTGTTTCGAGGAGGCCTTGCAAGGTGGTGATGATGGGTAGACCTGCCCCAACAGTTGCCTCATAGAAGTAGTGAGTGTATGACTGTCTCTGAAGCCTTCTCAGCTTCAAATACTGCAGATAAAAGAGAATCGAAGCTATCGAAGTAATCAAACTGTGAAATTTAATAGTGCTCAGTGTACAGACAGTACAGATGTATGGTGTGGGAATTGCCTGGTCGAGCGGCCCAGAATTGGCCTTCTTATTGGGAGTAATGACATGAATGCCTCGACGCAACCATTCGTGATAATGGCTTGCGATCTCAGAATCTGCTGTGCAATCAACTATGACCGTGTTCGGGATGAAATGATTTCCTTGCACGTGATGAACGAACTTCTCCATTTCTGCTTTCTCCCCTTTTGCTCTCAGAAAATCCCGCCATGTCGACAAGTCGATTCCACTGGGGCGAAACCAAGAAAACGTTGTGTTGATTATAGCTTCGTGTAAGTTGATCTACTGGTGATACAAAATGTAGTAACGTTTTTACGAAAAAAATTGTTCTTACTGATCACTGAGGAGCATATTTCTTGATCCAGTGATTCCCATCACACGCAGATCAATGTTCAGCTTTTCCTTGAGAACTGCTGCCTGTAAAGAAGATGATCAAAATGAAGAAACATTCATTGGAAAGGCCATGACTTCGAAATGATTCAACGATGCAATCAAGAAAACCGATCACAGAAACAAACCGACGAATCAAAACTGCAGAAATTCATTCAAACCAGAGATTCTCAATAAGTACTATAACTTGTAATAACAAACCTGGTCTCGGATCTGGTCGAGCAATGTGCCACCGATTAGTCCAGGCCCAATAATGCCCACTGCTATGGTCGTTCTTGAAAGGTAAAATCTTGAATGAACGGCTCTCAAAGCTTTGATGCAATCTTCTCGCTTGACAACGACTGTTACGTTATACTCAGAGCAGCCTTGAGCTATAGCACGTACGTTTATATTAGCCTGTCAAAATGAAGGGTTCCAATGAAAGTGACCCAAGATTTGAGCCTTATGTTTCATGATCTGATTCCCAGAAACACAAAGTTTAAGATGATGATATCCGCGACTTAGAAAAAACGAACCTTTGCAAGTGCGTCGAATAGCGTAGCACTAACTCCAGGAGTACTTGCCATTTTCTGGCCTACCGTTGCCAAAATGCTACAATTTGGAACAACTGCAATCTGCAACAAATTAATCACTTGAGAGCGACGAAGCCTTTGCAACACTAATTGGAGACAATTTAGAGCATAAATGGTACCTGAGATAGACGACCAGCATCCAAGGCCTGGCGAAATCTAGCCTCCAAAGCTGAAGCTACAGCTTTTACTTCCTTTTCGGGGACAGCAAAACAAACCGAATGCTCACTGCTAGCCTATGTTGAAAGAAAAAAACCATTAGATTAAGCAAGAAAGAAAGCAGAAAAAACAGCTGAAAAAGTAGAAATAGAAAAGATACCTGCGATATCATGATAACGTTAGCCCCAACGTCCTTCACCGCCCCAAAAATGGCGCTTGCAGTGCCAGGCACACCAGCCATGCCAGTTCTGCAAGTAAGAAAGAATTTAAACAAAAGGTAAACGAAGGAAATCCATTAGCAGTTTCAATGCGGTTATGTGGGACCCACCCTTCAACGTTTACGAGGGCTAAATTATCGATCGTTGCAAATCCTTTAACCGGCGAGTCCATTCGATGGTCGTCCTCAGTTCCATGGCCGGCGAGTCGGCAGATCATTGTTCCAGGCGCTGAGAGGTTGAAGATGTTCCTTATTACGATCGGTATGTCGTATTTCATGACTGGGATAATCGTTCGAGGGTGTAAAACGTTGGCTCCAAAGTAAGACTACAAAGATACAAATGATTCGTAATACCCAGAAAAAGGATGAGTCTTTTAAAATTTAACATCTGAAAAATCATATAAAAGAGAGGCATACCATTTCCCACGCCTCCTGGTAAGATAATTTCTTCAATATAACAGCCTCACTAACTGGATTAGCAACAGAAATATGAAACCAATGAAAAACTCGAATACTTGCTCGTACTTCCAAGAAAATGGGAAGAAAACCGAACCTTTTCTTGGGTCAGCGCTGTACACGCCGTCCACATCAGTCCAAATAGTCACTTGACGAGCTTTGAACAATGCGCCCATTATTGCAGCAGAAAAGTCGCTCCCATCCCTTTTGAGGGTCGTCGGGATATTCTGAGGCGTAGTTGCGATGAAACCAGTCGCAACGATTGTATCAGATGGATTTCGAGAATACCACTTTTCGAGCCTTCTTTTAGATTCGAGATAGTCGGGATCAACTTGATTGGAACCCGAAGGGTTGACAACTAGAACATCTCTAGTGTCCATGCAAGCACATTCTTGCCCAAGCTACAACAGATATAAGAAAATAAGCCCCGGGAAAATTCTGAATAAACAGAGTTTATTGAAACAATGAAATTCAGACAACAAAGGAACCTTTCTTATAACAGCTGAGAGCAATTGAGAAGACCACAATTCACCATGTCCAACCACAAAATCAGAAAAAGACTCCGTCGCATGACCAGCTGCAATGCGTAAGAATTTCTTACAACATAACTTTCTCCAAACCATATGTCATAGTTACATAACTTTGCAGTTGATGAGAAACAATACTAACACCTATTTTCTAATAGGAAGTGAAAATACCGATATATATAGCCCTCAACATTGCCTTAAGGTTGCCAATGTCTTCATCCAATCGATTTATAAACTTGGAAAGATCGTCCCCCTCAAGAAGATCGAACGCAGTCAACTTGTGCTTTTCAAAGACAGCGTCGAGGGCGCTTATGTAAGAATCATCACGCGTCTGCGCCTTGGATACAAGATCGTACATCATGTCTGTAACCTTCGACATTGCAGACACTACAACTAACTTTCTTTCAGAGTTGTCCTTGAAAACGATGTTTGCGACACTTTGTATTCTCTCAGAAGTTCCAACGCATGTACCCCCAAACTTGTGAATAGCCCAAGTGTCACCCTCGGGAAGTTGAGCTCTTTCAATGCCTCCATCCACCAAAACGTCTGGATATTTTTCTTTTTCGATTTCAACCCTTCTTAGTTGTAAAAATAAACCGTATAGAGCTCTACACGAATATGAATGATGATAAACAAGAAACCTGCACTACCGACTGAAGCAAAGAGGTTGGAGTATGATACATTCCTTCGAGGCAATTGACTACACCCAATGCTGTCATGAAGGGGGAAGGAAAGAATATTTAGACAAAATTCCAGCCCTTAAACAAAAAATAGGTAGTTTGATAGTGTGAATCACAAGGGTCATCAAGACAAATGATACATCATTAAACTGAAATAAAGGCCGAGCCGAAATCTTTAGGACCACTGTCACTGACCAATCGAATATCTTGAAACGAAAATGAATATATCTAAGTAAATGATGAAGAGCCCAATTTCCGAAAGAGCGAGGACGCAGCTCAAATAAGCATGACCACTTACCTGAGCAAGGTAGGGCGTCCAATAAGAGAAAAAGGTTGGATCTTGCAAGGATTTGATAAAAATTTGCTGGTTTTGGACGGCAAATTACAATTAATGGCGCTGCTATAATTCGATAACGTATGAGATCGATGTACGGAGGACGCAAACGCCATTGCTGACGAGCTTCGTTAAGCTCAGTGAAGAAATGCTATAAGGTACCTATCTATCTCTCTGTATCTATTTTTTGTCAAATTACAATTAATGTAGGTAGGTAGGGTACGGGCTTCATTTGGGCAGCTGCTTTGGGTTGCAACGACGACAATGATTGGTGTAATAAAGAGCTTAAACAAAGACGGAGTCAGAAACAAGACAACTAAAATAAAGAGTGCCCAGCCCAAAATATCGAATTACTAAGCAATGATCCATTCGCATATTCAGACTCGGTTAGAAAGAAAGCCCAGCCCGATTCATCTTCGTTGTCGTTGGTTTCTTGGAGCTATTGGAATCTGCGAATTCGTGTCTCTTCGCTGCAAAACTGCAATGATATGATACGAGGGATTAGCTAAGCTGAGATTACTGATCGATTTTTGTTTCTTAGCAGTAGCTCAGCTCTACATCAATGGTGATTTGCTTTTATGGCATCTAAATTCAGTCCATCGCTCATCAGGCGATTGATTCTCCCAACTTGCCTCTTCTTCTTCCTCTACACCACTCTCCTCTTCCTTTCACCCTCCTCGAAAAAGCTTCAGCAGCAAACCTCCAAGATCCCCATTTCATCCCAACCCTTGTGCAACCTCTTCACGGGCCGATGGGTACTCGACCCGGCCCGAAAGCCATTGTACGACGAAACGTGTCCCTTCCACCGAAACGCGTGGAACTGCATCAGAAACAACAGGGAAAACATGGGTCGAATCAGCAATTGGAGGTGGGTTCCTAACGGATGCAAGTTGGATCGGATCGACCCTGTCAGGTTCTTGAACATGATGAGAGATAAGAACGTTGGGTTCGTGGGCGATTCGCTGAATGAGAACTTTTTGGTGGCGTTTTTGTGTGCGCTGAGATTGGGCGATGGCGGCGCAAAGAAGTGGAAGAGGAGAGGAGCTTGGAGGGGAGCTTATTTCCCAAAGTTCAACGTTACCGTGGCTTATCATCGAGCTGTTTTGCTGGCCAAATACGAGTGAGTGATTTCCTTCGATTCTTCGATTTTGGATGGCTTCCCTTGATTTTGTTCGCCAGTTTGATTTGGATATGAGAAGAGTAGGTGATATTGCCTGGTGATTGATTCCATGGGAGAGTAAAGTCTAGTAGTTATTGCACACATAGAACATAACTTTCTGATTCATTTCTCTCACTGATGTAATGATCTTGCAAAGAATGTGCAGTATGAAAGGCAACTAACACTCAAGATTATGAGCTAAGATTCTTCGAACTTTCTTCGACTTCTAGAAACTCATCTCTTCCTTCTGTTTTTGCTTTCGTTTCTGCGTTGTTCGATATGAGTAGTTCTGTGATTCTGCTGCTCAAAGTCCCTCTTACATGCAAATTCTTTACTTTCTCATTGGTATATCAGATTTTTCGCCTACAGTTTATCTTCGCCTGAGAACGTTCCTCACTATCTTGTACTGATTAAATTAAGGTGGCAGGCTAAACAGCCCGAATTCTCCGGCCAAGACAAAGTCAAAGGAATATACAGAGTAGACGTTGATATCCCAGCCAACGATTGGGCCCACATTGCTGATTTCTACGATGTTCTGATCTTCAACACGGGCCACTGGTCAGTCCTATTATTAGAGCATCTCCAATGGGTACTTGATTTTTGTGTAAAACAAAAAATAGAGTACGTTTTTGCTCCAATGGGACTCTAGATCTAACACTAATATTGTGTTGATCTGCAGAGATACTTCAGATCTAGAGTACATACAATTTTCAACACGAAACTAGAGTTTTAATTTTTAATTTATTTTTTCTCTGAAAACTTATTTTAAATTGTTAATAATGATATGAACCTATAATATTATTTTTTAGAGTAGAAAATAGAGTTGATAGGTTGGAGTAAAAATTAGCGTTGAAAATAAAGTTTATGGGTTGGAGTAGCTGTAGCAACTGTATTTTTGTGTAAAATTAACTTTACTTTTATGATATGGGTTGGAAATGCTCTTAATGTCGTCCCCTTTTCATCCTATGGAGTTTGTAGTGACATGCCACTGTTAGGAATCGTCGAAAAGTTCCCACCTTTATATAATAATCTGATTCAATGATGAAATACAAGAAAACTTACATACTATGCAACATAGGTTTGGCGAAGACAAGTTCCTGTCCTATTATTACCATCCCTTTTCATCCTATGGGGTGCTGCCACTGTTAGAGAAATGTCGAAAAGTTCCTATCTTTGTATACTAATGCAACTCAAAAGATGAAATCAAGAAAATTAGCATACTGTGTAACGTAGGTGGGGCGAAGACAAATTCCCGTCCTATTATTACGGTCCCCTTTTCATCCTATGGAGTTTGTGATGCATCCACTGTTAGAAAAACGTCGAAAAAGTTCCACCTTTACACGGGTAATTCGCTTCCAAGAGAATTAACATACTGTGTAACGTAGGTGGGGCGAAGACAAATTCCCAAAAGAGATGCCGCTCATCTTCTACGAGGGCGGGCGGGCCATACAACCCCCCCTCGAAATCCACGATGGGCTCAAAGTCGTTCTAAGGAAAATGGTCGTACACATCGACAGCGTATTCCCAGGCAAAACCCTGAAGCTGTGGAGATTACAGTCGCCGAGGCACTTCCATGGCGGCGATTGGAATCAAAACGGAAGCTGCTTATTCGACGAACCCCTTCAAGAATCTCAGGTCCATTCTCTCTCTCTCTCTCTCTCTCTCTGTGTGTCTCTCTCATAGAACCATAGCAGTTCTTGCTGATGATGATGTTGGGTCCACACACAGCTTGACCCATGGTTCGACCCGAGGAACGAAGGGGTGAACGGAGAGGCTCGAGCTGTAAACAGTGTCATCGAAGAAGCCCTTAGAGGGACGGGAATTGGGTCGCTCGACCTGACCCGTATGAGCGAGTACAGAGCCGACGGTCACCCAGCGGTTTGGTTGGGAAAGAAGGACGCGGTTGCCGTGTGGGGTCAGGACTGTATGCATTGGTGCCTGCCCGGTGTGCCCGATACTTGGGTCGACGTCTTGGCTCAGCTCATTCGGCGCCATTTTGAGAGGAATATTACGTAATTTTTAAAATTATTTAGCAATTACTTCGGTTGCCCGTACCCGACCCGACCCGATGGAAAAGATGGGCTGTTTGTTAGTTGAGGGTGGGTTATTACGGATAGATTCTGGTTTTTCCTTTTGCTTTTTGTCCATTTTTATGTCATCCTTTTCCTTTCTTTTTTTTTTTAATTTTCTCCTTTTTTTGCAACAACTTTTTATTCCCACCGAAATTGCTGAAGTTAACATACATGGCTTTGGTTTAGGGAAAGTAGTGTGAAAAATAAAATTGAAGAGAAAATAGTTTTAGTAATTTCGTTTTCCTCGTCTAACGAAAAAAAAAAGTAGTTTTTAGCTTTAATTATAGGGGATTTAACAGAGAAATACCCATTCCGCCGCAAGTACGTCATGGAACACATTTAGGTACCATATGGAAACATATTGTGGTACGTAATACAGTGAGAAAATGGTACATCATACAACACACATTAAGGTACCATATAGGCCGCATATAGGTACCATATGTGGGTACCATATATACACGTGACATGGTACTTTATACATATACAGAAAGGTACGTCAAGACTGGAAAAATGGTACGCAAAATCGAACGGGTACTTATATGAAAATTTTTCTGACAGGGGGTCTGACTTGCAAATGTTTTATATAAATGGGGTTTTTTCTGTAGATTGCCGTTAATTATAAACTTCAAACTAAATTTATTTTTTCATGTTCTTTTTTTATCTTTCAATTAAAGATAAAAAGAATGAGGATTAGTTGAGAAAAATGTATGGATTAAAGGACAAAGTAAAAACATAAAGGAAAAGAAAAGGAAATCAAGTGTGATTAAGTTAGGAGGACAATGGGTGGGCGCCAGCACACTTGAGGCAAAAATGAATAAATGAAAAAAGGCATTGACGGCGATAATATATTTATATGATATCACTTAAATATGCGGAGCCGTTACGATTTACAAGGAGTGACGATGATATATGAACACATTTACACAACACGCACGCATATATATGAATCAGCTGTAGATCGATTTTGATTGGGGGCAGCGAAACTTCTAGTCTCTGGGCGTGGCTTGTCGTGGCATGAGCGATAGGTATAAACTGAGATTGCAGATCGGTTTTTAGCAGCAAGGATTGTCTCAATTCAAAGAGACGGAAAGTTTTCTGAATCAGCTGCTCTGAATTCGTTGGATGCCTTTATTTTTCGTCGCTGGATCTCATCCATTATCCACAATAGTCCTTTTTTTGTTCTTTTCATTGCTTGATCGATAGACGTCTTGCGGCAGTTGCTTTGACTAAGGCGTACTCTTTCTCTTATGTTTTATTTACGTCTGTATTTGAGTTAAATCTGCGATTTTTTACTCCAATTGTAGGTCGGTGGCTTTGATTTGCTCATCTTTTGCTATTCTCCGTGATATCGTGGTTCTTAATTGCACAATTTCATTGATTAGAGGTTCCAAATCAGGAGTTCGTTACTAAGATCTATTTTGCCTTGATAAATCCCAGGAACAAGTTGTATGCAGATTAGGTCAACTTTCACTTGGGATTTGCTTATGATCAGCAGCAAGTTATATTAATGCGCAATGCAGAGATCACGCAGGGCTCTTCTACAAAGAAGAGCTTTGGGGAAGGCAGATTATGGAAAGAGTCGCCTTTACGGGGTCTCTATTACTCTTGTAGTTCTCGTGTGGGGCCTTGTATTCCTATTGAATATATGGATTGGACATAGTGATGCTCAAGGTCAGTCTTCATTGTTCGTTCACTCATCAATCATTGTGTTGTTTAGCATTGTTTATCGATGGTGTACTTAGCACTGGGCACTTGAGAGATTGTGGTTTCTTTTGGTTTCTGCTATCTTTTAGAACATTGTTGTCTCCACATCCTTAATATGTGATGATGTCGAGGTCAAGAAACAGGCTTTCGTGAACATTCTGGGTTGCCAGAGAGTGCCACACTCTTTTTTGTTTTATAATAATGTCATTTTTTAAATGCTATTTTCTTCTTTTTATCTCAGTTTCTTGTGTTATTCCCAACTGTAGACAAACCTGAAGAATATTCAAGTGGTAACGGGACTTGGGAACCAGATAAACTACCACTTGAGATGGTTAATAACTCCGTTATATCCCTGGAAGGACATCAACCAGAGAGTACTGGCGTCCAATCTGGTGATAGCACTGTTGAGCCATCTGAACATGCAGATGAAACTCGACTTAGAAGCTCTGATCCACTAGTTAGGTCGGCTGAACTAAATCTTGAATCACCTGCTCATGAAGCTGCAATAAGCAGATCAAATACACCTGCAAATTCCGATAAGGAAAAACCTAATGGTAAGGTAGTATGTCTTGATGAGTTCAAAAACAAAGCCTTAAGTTCGAGGAGTAGTTCTCTGTCTGCTCAGGCTGGAAATCTTGTACATAGAGTAGAGCCAGGAGGCGCGGAGTACAATTATGCTTCTGCTTCAAAGGGAGCAAAGGTTTTGTCCTACAACAAGGAAGCGAAAGGTGCTTCTAACATCCTAAACAGAGATAAAGACAAGTACCTTCGAAATCCATGCTCTGCGGAGGAGAAGTTCGTTGTGATAGAACTTTCTGAAGAAACCCTTCTCGATACAATTGAAATGGCCAATTTCGAACACCACTCATCTAATCTGAAGGATTTCGAGTTATTCGGAAGTTCAATTTATCCCACTGAATCGTGGGTCAAACTTGGAAATTTTTCTGCAGCAAACGTGAAACAAACTCAGAGGTTTGTTCTTCCAGAGCCAAAGTGGGCGAGGTACATTAGACTTAACTTGCTAAGTCATCATGGTTCAGAGTTCTACTGCACACTTAGTTTTCTTGAAGTTTACGGCGTTGATGCTGTTGAAAAAATGCTTGAAGACCTGGTATCGGTTCAGGATAAGCCTTCTGTGTCTGGAGAAGCATCAGATTCAGTAAAGCCCGAGCAATCGCAGCGCGTAAGCAATGAAAACGCTGTCTACGTAGATCTAATTGAAGAGACTGAAGCCTCACCCGAATCCTCTAATGGGAAACCTAGAAGGTTGGACATCGACGTGCCAGACCCAGTCGAAGAATTACGTCATCAACAAGTCAACAGATTGCCAGGTGATAGTGTTCTTAAGATTCTGATGAAAAAGGTTAGATCCTTGGATTTGAACCTAGCTGTTCTAGAACAGTACTTAGAGGAGATAAACTCTCAGTATGGTGACATCTTCAAAGAACTTAATAAGCAAGTTGAAGACCAAAGTGCTCTTATGGAGAAAGTTGTCTCTGATATGCTTAGCATCTCTGAGAGCAGGGAGGAAATGGTGAGTAAATTCTGTTGAACGAGCTTTTTCTTGTGCTGGCTCATCCCATATGTTTTCTAACGCTCTATAAATATTTCTTGCAGAATAAGGAGATCAGTGACCTTCGGTCTTGGAAATCCACTTTCGCCATTCAGATAGACGGCGTAATCAAAGAAATGACCTTTCTCAGGTTGGCTTAACTCCTCTCTGCTAACAATTGTTATGCGGCTTCATTCTTATTACATAGACGACATGGTGAATGAAAACTCAACATCATCTAAATACAAGTATACCTTTTTTTTTTGTTGCAGAGAGGAGATGGAAAGGCTTCAAAGAAACCAACTACACATGGAAAACAAAGGAATCGTCATCTTCCTTATATGCGTTGCCTTCATGTTCTTAGCACTCGTAAGGTCATCCGTGAAAGCGTTGGTACAGAGTGTTGATAATACGCAACAGAGCTATTCCAGGAAATTTTGTTCAGAGAGTTCTTCCTGGTTTTGCTTGTTATTAAGCTATTGTCTTATTATGTTCATTCTCTGCTTATAGATCTTGTAACTTAAACCCCTTACGCTGAACATAAAATAGTTTCCAACTCCAAAAAAAGAATTCTTTTTTTTGGTAAAATGAGTTTTTATTTACGACATGCAACGATTACACCTCCAATCTCTATGCATCGGTCATATTAATGGGAAAACAAACACGGTTATAAGTATCCTATCTATTAGCATTCTTCACTCGACAAACACTCTTGATCCTCCGTTTCATCTCATTGACAATTATCTGTGCAAGCTGCACCTCATTCTTCACTCCCTCATCGTGCAGTCGACTATTCCTTTCACACCATACGTGATAACAGACTGATGCATAACAGGCAAGGACAATGCAGTGATGTATATTCCTTTTCCTGCCCATGTGCAACAACCACTCACACAATTCATCATAAGAATTAACCCCTCCCCCAATATTCAGCCAGGAGTTAATCCTTTGGAAAAGAGTTCGACTGAATCTACATTCCACAAATAGATGTTCTAAGGATTCATCAGCATCACCACACAGTCTACAAGTTCTGTCCCTGACATTCAGCCCCCATCTAACCAGTCTCTCAATGGTGAGAAGTCTTTTATGCATGAGGATCCACATAATAAAAGAATGCTTGGGTATGCTATACCTATTCCATATAGCTTTGCAGTATGGGAAGTACGGATTCACCCCTTTAAGCCATTCATAACCAGAACTAATGGAATATCTGCCATTTGCTGTCACTCTCCACCTTCTCCCATTATAGCCACCATGGAAAAGCTCTTTGATTCGATGTAGTTTCTTCCAATGCCAACATGAAGCCAAGGCAGGGGAGAACTCCCAAAAACTGGCCCCTTTCAAGTAAATAATATTGATCCACTTGATCCAAAGGGATTCTATCTCTTGTGAAATGCACCATACCTGCTTTCCAGCAAATCTAGGTTCCAAGTCACACAATCCCTGAGATTTAGCCCTTCCTGCTTCTTGGATAGGCATATTCTGTCCCAACTAAAGAGTGACACAGATTTACCAGCAACCTTTAGAAGTCCCTACAGATGCTGTCAACTTCTTTGGAGACTGCCCTGGGGAGTAGGAAGATGGACCCCCAGTAGCCATGCGTTGCCAAGAGCACCGAGTTGATCAGACACAATCTCCCACAAGTTCCTTGTGGCCCAGCATCTAATTCGAGCTGTGATCCTCTCTACCAGGGACTGACAGGAAGCTCTGCTCCATCTAGTAGGAAAAATGGACACTCCCAGATATTTCATGGGATATTCTCCCATTTGAAACCCAGTCACTTGTGTGATTTGGTCAGCCTCATTGGTGTGCATACCAGCTAGAAACAGTCGAGATTTCATCTTGTTTCCTCCAGTCCAGAAGCAGTTTTAAACTGGTCCAGGGTCTCAGCTATCACCCTCACTGCCCCCACAATGCCTTTGCAAAAGAGCATGAGGTCATCAGCAAAACATAAATTCACCACTCTGATCTGCTTGCACAACGGGTGGAATCTAAATCTGGGATCCCTTGATGCTAACTGCAGTTTTCTGGTAAGATATTCCATTGCTATCACAAACAATAAGGGTGATACAGGGTCCCCTTGTCTTAATCCTCTAGCTCCTGAGAACAGCCCATTCTGTGTTCCATTGATAGATATGGTGTAAATCACAATGGATACACATGCCATAATCCAGTTAATGAACTTCACAGGAAACCTGAGCAGCTCTAGCCATTCCTTTAGGAAGCCCCAGTGCAATGAATCATAGGCTTTTTTATGGTCCACCTTCATCATGGCTCGGGAAGAAGCATTCTTTCTATTGTATAAACTGAGCAGATCCTGGCAGAGCAAGATATTGTGTACAATAGACCTTCCTTCAATAAAGGCACTTTGAAAGAAAAGAGTGAGGGCATTTTTTCTCTCTCCTCTGCTATGGCGAAGAAGAGAAAATCGACCAAACAACAGGTGGCGCCGGTCCTGGCGGTGACGCCTCCTACTTCTGAACGATCTTCGGGTCAATCGAAAGCTGAATCGCAACTGTGTAGCAAGGATTGAGCGCAATCGGACTTGAAATTGATGTCTTCGATGGAAAGTACTGTTCCATTGGTGGAAACTGGAGATCGGCGTTCGCCTATTCATCTGAGTAGTGGTGATACATTGGAGACTTCCTGGCCTCCGCTGGGGACATCGATGGGAAGAAAACCTCTAAAGCAGCCTGAGAAAGTGACTGATAACAATCCGTGGTTAAAATTCAAGTTGATCTATTAAAAAATCAGGATAACCGACTGGAGTATGTTGAACCTATAACGGAGAGTGGGCACGAAATTTGTTGTGTAGATGAGGAGGAGATCAAATAGGAAGTAGAGCACTGGCGCTCGGCTCTGCTATGCTATGTTCTTGACTCAAATCCTCCGTATGGGGTAATGCAGGGGTTTCTGAAGCGAAAGTGGGAGAAATTGGGGCTGAAGAACGTGTGGCAAGTGAGGCAGGGGCTATTCCTAGCGCGGTTTGATTGTGTGGAGTCGTGGGATTGCAAACAGAAATCCTTCACTTTGACAGGAAACCAGTGATTCTTACCCCGTGGACTGAGAACACTCAACTTAGCAAGGTTGGGTGGATAGTGTGCCAATATGGATACAAATGCCACAGCTCGGGCTGAAATATTGGGACAGAAGACGCTTAGTAAACTGTCTAGTCTAATTGGGAAACCGATTATGACTGATGATTATACTAGGAAGAAGGAGCGGATCCACTATGCTAGAGTGTTGGTGGCTGTTGATCTCAAAAAACCACTGGAGAATAGCATATAGTTCTTAAATGAAAAAGGACAACTAACTGAGCAGCACCTATGAATGGAAGCAGGTCCAATGCACAAAATGCAAGAACTACAGGCATGAAGAAGACATCTGCCATCAGGGGGTCAAGAAAGCGTGGAAGACAAAGCTGCCTAGCCATACAGATCCTGAACCTGTAGCTCCTGGCCCTGGCCCACAGCAAACACTTGGACAGAAAGCTAAGGAGGTGAATCAGGGAGGGGGGACTGCAGTCAGTAGAAGGAATTCCTGGGCTGATTGGTGCGACAAGAGGAACAGAATCAGCTTGATCCTAGCAACACCCCTTCCAAGCAGAGGGTTCATGACTTAGGTCATGGATAGGTCCGTTGTGTGGAATGTTAAGGGCCTTTATGACCCTGCTAAGCAGAGAGAAATAGCTCTCTTCTACTGTAAATACAAAATAAATATCATGTGCATGCTTGAAACCAAACTGAAGGAAGGACAATTGAGGAGAGTCATCAACAAGAATGTTCCCTGGCTGGAAGATGTGGCATAATCTGAGTGAACACCCAAATGGCAGAATTGTCATAGTATGGAGAGGGGATTTGGAACTGGAGATGTTGTCCAAAGCTGATCAGCTTATGCACTTCAGAATCAGCAGAGCTGGGGTACTTGTTTTCTATTTTACTTGTGTGTATGGACTGAATGATGTTGCGGGCAGGGGGAGACTGTGGGAACAACTCATACAGATTGGAGGGTCGATTAGTGATCCTTGGGTGATGTGGGGTGACTTTAATAACATCAGAAGTTTTGAAGACAGAATTGGAGGAGCTACAATAAATGCTAATGATTTCAGAGGATTCAACCAGTGTCTGCAGCACTGTCAAGTAGAGGAGATTAAAAGGAGTGGTTGTCATTTCACATGGAATAACAAACAAACTCCTGAGCTGAGAATATGGAGCAGAATTGATTGAGCATTTGCAAATGAAGCCTGGATATCAAAATACATTGACTATAGTGTGTTGTTTCTGCCTGAAGGAGTTTCTGATCATACTCCCATCCTTCTCAGATGCAATGGGCAAATGCAACTCTAAAGGAGACCATTCAAGTATTTCAATATGTGGAGCTTAGCTCCCTCCTTTGCAAAAACTGTCCAGGAGAATTGGAAGGCCCCGAGTGGATCATCTATGAGGAGTCTCTGTCTCAATCTGAGGAAGTTACAAGGCCCCCTGAAAGCACTCAATAGAGACACATTTGCCGATATACTAAGGCAAGCAAAGGCTACCAAGGAAAGAATGGCTGAGATACAACAGGCTCTACAAGATGATCCTGTGAACACTGACTTGTTAACTAAAGAAGCTGAGATAAGATTGCAATATGGTTTCCTGTCAAAGGCCATTGATAAATTCTTGAGACAGAAGGCCAAAATTAGATGGTTGGATAAAGGGGATCAAAACAACTCCTACTTCCATTCTATGATTAGACAAAGGGCTTACTTTAATAGAGTGGTTTCTATCTCCACTGAAGAGGGCAGAGTCATATCTGATCCAGGGGACATTCACAACCACTTTATTGAATATTACCAGGAGCTGCTGGGGAAGGCTGATTATACTCCTATCCGACTGGAACAGGGTGTGGCTGAGGAGGGATATCAACTATCTTTGACTGATCAGTTACAGCTAGTTCAGCGTTTTGAGAGAAAGGAAGTTCTTGTGGCAATGAAGTCAATACATGTGGATGCTGCACCTGGGCCGGATGGGTATGGGAGCGACTTCTTCCAAAAAGCCTGGGGAACTGTAGGACCATTGGTAACTGATGTTGTCATGAAATTTTTTGAAACAGGAAAGATTATGCCGAGTCTGAATAAAACAGTCTTATGCCTTATTCCCAAGGTGGCAAATCCAACCACAGGCCAAGACTTCAGACCCATTGCATGCTGCAATACAGTCTATAAATGCGTCTCTAAGATGCTGTGCTCTCTTCTAAAGCCCTTGCTGCCCAAATTGATACATGCCAATCAGAGTGCCTTTATTGAAGCACAACTATATTTTGAAGCACAACTAAGCAGAAAATCTTGCAACGTAGGATCAGTTACACAGACAAAATCGTTGCAATACATTACATCAAAAGTACTACTCAATATCTTCATGGTAAAGATTCAGCCCCAAACCAAAACGTGCGCAAGCCCTACGAAACGCCATTGCTTCCGCCTTTTGAACGGGGTCCCCAAACCCTAGCTGTTCGTTCACCGAAGAACTCCCCGTCGATTCTCTGAAGATCTGTCGAATACCCCAAGAAAAAAAAACAGATTTTTCAGCGGAACTCATCCATGATGTGTGAAATATAATGTAATAAACTGATGAATTTGGGGTGAAAAATTAAACTGGGACAAAATCAAAATTTGCTTTCAAGTGTATTCATTTCATTGCATTGACATAACATTGAAAAACAGAGCAGCCATGGATCACAAGTGCATAGCTAGTGAAGAAGATGGGAAAGGTCATAACCTCGGCGTCGGTCCCATAAAGAGTGACACGATAGACGACGGAGACAGACTTGGCATCGGGCGAGTAAGTTATGCTTCGAACTTCGCCTGACCATTCTAACAAATAGGAGGAAGGGAAGGAAAGGAATCAATCAACTGTAATACGAACTGCAATTGAGAATATCAAACTCTTATGTTATCATCGTACCTGTCGCATGTAAGTTCATAATCCTATTTGCCACGTGCCTGCGAGATATAAAGAAGATGAAATACCATGGGATGTGTAAAGAAGGTGGGCTTCCGTAGAAAAAAAGAGTCGACTTTTTTTTTTTGCCACAGATTAAAAGACGATGGAATGAAATGAAATACCATGGGATGTATTTGATGGTGACGCCGTCGGCGAGTGTTCGGTGGCGTAAGAGGGAGTCCGGCACTTTCTTGTTTAGTTCTCGGAGGATATGAGAGAGGGGTCGGCTGATGCCGGAGCTCTCTGCAACGGCGTCGTCGGAGTAGTCGCCGTTTGTTGGGACTCCTTGGCGGCCGCCGCTGCCGGCGGAGGCGGAGTACAGCAGCTTGCCTCCTTGGAAGCAGCAGCGACTTGGGTATCTAAATCTTGACAAGGCCATCTTCCTTATTCTCTCCGAAACCCCGACAAAGAACGAAAGTTCCAATCTTTGGGAAAAAAACGAAGTCTTTTAGGGTTCTCAGTCCTTATTATTGGGACCCACACACCTCCCATCTCAAACTTTTTACTAATTGACCTTCGATAGGCCTCGGCTCAGCTCAAGATCACATTTTTTAGCAGCTCTGCTTCATTATCTATTCTTCTCATAATAATTTTTGGAAGAAAAAAAAGCCATTTATTCCAGCCCAATGAAAGCCATTTCATCGGTATAATCTTCGCAAATGAACATAAAGTAAATGCATTCGGAAAGAAATGAACTTACTTGAAGCAACAAAAGAAATAAAAGGACAGAGTAACTGAGAAAGCAAGTGACCAAATGCATTTCTGGATGGGGAGACAAATGATATTATGCAGAGAGAATATTAGAATAGGGTAGCTTGAATCTTAATATAACAGAATAAAGGGATCATCTTTCTGTAATAACATCGTCTTCGCTCGGAATCTGTTGAGATTTGAAGGCCTTGAATTCATATTCTCGGCTTTCAGTTTCAACTTCAAGTATAGAAGAAGTATCATTGACTGCTACCAAATCCATTACAGCTAGCTGTTCCTTCCTTCATACATCTAAAACGTCAGCTACTAATTCTCCGACAATCAACGAAAATTGAGCTCTTTGAATTGCACGTACGTACTTTGGAGATCTTTCTGAACGAAGGAGGAGAGGAGAGGAGGGGAGACGAAAGATCCACCATTAACAACTGCGATAGAGCTTCTTAGGCCGGCGGAAAGCTCTGAAATTCCAAAACTGTCCCTTTATGCCTCCTCCGCCGCCGGCAAGGTTTGCGTCCCTCGTCTTAAGCATGTCCCACAAAATTCGGACATCCTCGTACTCACAAGTACTAACCTCCTTTTGGAGCTTCACAAGCCCTGTTCATGTTAATATCTGATTCTTTCTAAGAAGACATATATTGAAGGAAAGAAAAACGTCTAATATAATTCTCAGCTGATGATATGAATTAAGATTGAATAACATTTTGCCGACCTGTTTGGCGAAAGCCCAACTTATTGAAGACTTTAATCCAAGCTTTTCTGATTGGAACCTTCATTCTATCGAACCACTTCATCTTCGAGGAAGAAAAGCAACAAAAATCGAATCTTTGGTTTTAATATTTCTTTCTAGAATTTCAATTTCTCCACTTCTTTTCTTGCCAGGAAATGGTGAGCAAAAAAAAGCTTTCTTTTAACTATCCACCCATCTATCGTAGATTTCGATACTTGATTTAACTAACCAACTACCATTCAATTGTTTGGCAGAGATTTTTTTGTCGTTCTTTCTTTCTTTTTCGTGTTAGATTTCTGCCATTGGTAGGTCTAACTTTGTTTCGATCGTACGTTCGTTCTTGTACCCATCGTTCGTGCACGTGAACGAGGTTTGGACCATTTAGTTAGATTGGTTTCTCAATTATTAAAAGATCATTTTCATTTCAGGCCCCCAACAACTATCATTTACGATTCAGACATTAAAATTTAGTTTTAAGTACCCATTTTCTGCAGTACCACTTCATTGCTCTGACATACCAGTATGTTGAAATTTTGTAATACAAAACCATAATTCGATACAAGTGTATGGTCATCTGATACCAGTTTATTTTCTGCAGTATCACTTCATTGCTCTGACATACCCGTATGTTGAAAGTTTGTAACACAAACGATCATTCTATACAAGTTCATATATCTTTCTTACAACTTTTTTACACCACACAAATGGGTCCTTTAACCTAAAAATTCTCAAACAGTGCCTGAATTCGAAATCAAATCCTTAATGGGGCCTGATTTCGAATTGACCCTTACTAAAAATTGAAATCTTCATTTATGTTGCAAGATATTTTTCTTTGCTTGTCTCATAATTTGCCTCTCGAAACGTACATTTCTTACTCCCTCCGTCCCAAACCATTTTATACATTTTACTATATCGGGCGTCCCGTTCCCTTTTGTACATTTTCTTTTATAACAAAAAACTAACATAAACAATCAATATAATAATCTTAAATACTCTTAAAAGACGTGTCAAATATACACTTCTTCACCTTTTATTGTACTATATTACCAAAATATTCAGTTTCTTAAAAACCGTGACATACCCCAAATGTCCATACCCGTTTGGGGCGGAGGGAGTATTATTTATTGTTTTACTTCAAGTTTAAAATTTTCCGGCTCCAACTCGACTCAGCCACTGCTACGTTCGACCATTATAGTAATTTAACTAAACTTCGTTAATATAGTACAAATTGATAAGATTATACTAATGATCAATTTTGATCCAATGATTAATTTTGATGATGGAGTTTGAACATATTTTGTTAGGAAGTACAAAAAAAATATAATACAAACATTGGGACGTAACCTCTAAAGGCCCAATTTGAAGTAAAAGCCCGCTTAAAAGACGGCCCAAGTTCCAATAATAGGACGATGAAATCAAGGCCGATTTTCTTTGAAAAAAAAAATCAAGGCCGATTTTGAGGCATAAACTACAGAAAAGAAAAAAAAATCAAAATCTGCTGTAAAAATAAGGGAAGAGGAAATATCTTCGTGGGGAGAAATATTCGAAGCTCGTGATGTCAACAGCTCGGGTGTACGCTGACGTCAACGTCCATCGCCCTCGAGAATATTGGGATTACGAGTCGCTCACCGTTCAATGGGGGTACGTTGATACGTAGCTCAAGTTAATGTTATTTTTGTGTTGGTTTTCTTTTTGGTTTTTTTTTTTTTCACGTCGATCGTTGGTTGTTCTTTGAAATGTACTTCTAAATTGATTCTTCATTTGATCGGGTATGGATGCTAGGGAACTGAACTCGGTTCATAACTATGCTTTCTTCTGTTGAAATTCTTGAGAAATTTTAACCAAAAGTTGAATTTGTTCAAGTTCAAGTTTCATTTGGAGTTTGCTAGAAATGTCATTTAGATTTCTCCTATGCATTTTCATTATTGCTTTCGTGTTTTTCTTTTTGAGAAAAAAATTTCTCCTTTGTTTTAATGGCCGGTTTTCTGTCTATGACTCATGGATTTTCTTACACATCAGTGACCAGGATGACTATGAGGTTGTTCGGAAAGTGGGAAGGGGCAAATATAGTGAGGTGTTTGAAGGTGTAAATGTTAGAAATGGCGAAAAGTGCATTATTAAAATTCTTAAACCAGTCAAGAAGAAGAAGGTAACTTTCAACATTTTAAGCACCAGTCAGTGGACAAGTGTTAATGCTGCAATGTTAAGTTTCTTTCTTAACAAGTTTTGAACTTATCTTGACAATGGAAATGATATTCTGAACTTATGCAGATAAAGAGGGAAATAAAGATACTTCAAAACCTTTGTGGAGGCCCAAATATCGTTAAGCTCCTAGATATCGTTAGAGACCAGCAGTCAAAAACTCCTAGCTTGATTTTTGAATTCGTCAACAGCAATGATTTTAAAGTCCTGTACCCTACCTTGACCGATTATGATATTCGCTACTACATATATGAGCTTCTAAAGGTTGGTAGCTTGTTACTACTCCTTATGAACAAGCTGAACGAAAAATTTTGCTGTCAATATAATTCAATGCATTGGTCACATATTTAACTTGTTGTTGGGTTTTAACTGATCATTTACTGCTTAAATTTGCAGGCACTTGATTACTGCCATTCCCAGGGGATAATGCATCGAGATGTCAAGCCTCACAATGTCATGATCGATCATGAATTGAGAAAGCTTCGCTTGATAGATTGGGGCCTTGCAGAGTTTTATCACCCTGCCAAAGAATACAATGTCCGGGTTGCTTCAAGGTTTCCAAGTTGATCGGAAATTTGAATAAATTCTGACTTATTTTCCTTGGGCTTCGTGACATTTGATTTTTTAATCATTGACCAGATACTTCAAGGGACCAGAATTGCTTGTAGATTTACAAGACTATGATTATTCTCTAGACTTGTGGAGCCTTGGTTGTATGTTTGCTGGGATGGTGAGAAAAAGTTTGTATACGTATTTTTTGAAGTTTTTAGGTGTTGGGCTGACATCTTTCGACTTTGTGAAGATTTTCAGGAAGGAGCCATTTTTCTACGGCCATGATAATCAAGACCAGCTTGTGAAAATAGCCAAGGTGATTTTCTTCTCGTTTGCAGCTGGACTAAACCCGCCGCTGTTAGCATTTTACAGTGTATCTAAGGAAACTTTGTTGTAAAAGTTTTCAAAATATCGAGCTTTTGCCACCTTTTGATTCAATAGGTCCTTGGGACAGACGAGTTGAACGCATATTTGAACAAGTATCAACTTGAACTTGAGCCGCAACTTGAAGCTCTTGTTGGAAGGTATGATAACATTATAGATCATTTTGACAGTAAAGATTGTAATCTCTTGTCATTTATTATTGTTTTTTCATCAGACACAGCAGGAAACCATGGTCGAGATTCATTAACTCAGACAATCAACATCTGATTTCTCCTGAGGTCTACTGTTCTTCCATTCGACTATTGAATCATTTCATTGCCAATGCTAAATAATCAAACGTTCTTTTTCTTTCTCTCACGACATGGTAATAACAGGCTATCGATTTTCTCGATAAGCTTCTCCGCTATGATCATCAAGACAGGCTTACAGCTAAAGAGGCAATGGTACTCCTAATTTTGAGGATCTACTCCTTTTTGTTTCTTTTTGTCCTTTCTCATTCGAAATAGAATTACTTGATCATGCAAAAAGATGTGCGATAAAAATAGATTTTTCTAATGCATATTACGGTTCATTATGTTCTAGGCTCATCCATACTTTGCTCAAGTGAGGGCTGCTGAGAATAGTCGCATGAGAACGCAATAAAATCTGAGCTACTTTGGGTTAAGAGAATAGGCTGAGAATAGCTTCATGGGACGACAAAGTTCATATTTTTCTTGCAATGCTTAAACTTAAAACATCCTTCCTGTATTGGTGTGTACTAAAATTATTCCAATTAATACACCGACGAATGTATTGTATACAACCACACCATTGAATCATATACATGTTTTTTCAAGAGTATTTCTTGGCATATTCTTTAAGAATCTCTGTCACGAGAATCCTATAGGCTTTCTCCGTGGGATGAAAACTGTCCCAAAACACATAATCTAAGACATCTTCACATGCAATTCGGCAAGTTGTCGTCACTTCAATCATCCCCGTCCCACAACACCCTCTGTCAGAAATCTTGAACCCTTCATATATATATATATACACATATATATATTATTCATTTCAACTTCGTCTTCTTCTTATAATGAATGTGGGTTAGGTAATGAATCCCAATCAAGAAATAATCAAATAGTACAGCAAAACAAACAGATCATACCGTATCTTTGTGGGCTCCTAATGATATCCATCGTAGGATCATAGATGTTGAGATAAGCCATGATTGAGTCAGGCTTCTCAGCGTTGAGGCAAGAAAGCTTATATTCGAGCTTAGCATTGAACATCTTCACAGCCTCATCGTATTCTTCCACGCATTGCCTTTCAAGCCCACCTTTCAGCGTTCGCTGTAATGGAAGGCAGCCACACGGCGGAAGGCTAAATACGCCTATCTTCCTTGCCCCAAGTTCGTACAAGTCCTTTTTCATCATGTGTGTGTATATATATATTTATTATATAATGCAGATTTGAAGGTGTGTGTGTATATATATATATATAATATATATACCTCTACGAAGGTTGAAGCGTGGGTTAGTAAGAGATCGGTGTAGGCGCCAACGTCGTACTGAAGCTGTCTGAAGGGGTTGAGGAAGTAAGTGTTTGTGATGTCGTTGCTACCAGCGACGACTATGAAGAGGCTTTGTCTTATGATCTCTGATGTTCTCTCTTCGCCGGCGATCTGCTTCAGCTTTGTTGTGTATTCGTCGAATAGGTCTAACTGATCTGATAATGAGTAGCATATCTGCCATGTATATAACTAACATATTTAGTTATACTCTGATCATTCCAAGATCTATAACTATAAGTTATTATTATTTACGTACCGATATAGCAGATGTCAAAGGGTCGTAACCCGCCCCGCCCGACGCGAAATTAACGCCCGTTAGGAGATCCTCGGGTTCGAGGGACGGGTCGAGGTAAGCTGGCAAAAGGGCTTTTATTCCGAGCTCTTCAACTTTACAAAAAAGAAATTCATCAAATGTATGTTAATTACAACGATTTGAATAGGGTTTGAATTAGAATATACATATATATATGTGTATGTATATAGTGTTTTAATTATTGCTTATCACCAAGGATATCAGAAGGGACCAAGCCATTGGAAAATCTCCCAGTTGCTTCTCCACCTTGGAAATCTTGGCCGTAGGGCAGAAAATCGGCTTTTGCATTGGTTAAGAGTTCGTTGTTATTACCAGCGTCGACGATTGAGTCTCCGAAGAAGATGATCGCTGGGAATGAGAGGTTCGCTGCTGGTAGCTTATTATTTACTACAGCTGCTGCTTCGACTACAATAATGTAAGAAGAAGTAAATACAGCAAGGGATGTGATAATGAGAAATAAATTACAATGCATAGCTATACTATAGTTGTGGACACTAATATGATCAGTTTTAGTTATTTTTTCTCCAGCTATATGTAGAGGGAGGTGTGTATTTGTATCATTAGTTCTTGTCGAAATATTTCTTCCATTAGTTATATCATACAGTCGCTTGATTTGATTTAGTTTGGCTTTTTCTCTTGTCAATACTGCCATAACAGACAGATGGTATTTCTTTTGGCAATAAGTTGATTGGAAGTTTGTTTGCTAATAATCTAAAGAATTATCATTTTACTGTATCATATTATATTATTGCATAATGGGTTATTTTTTAGTGCCGAACGTTGAGCAGGTAAATGTAACATGTAATATTTAATTTCATTGTCAGCATCAAGTAGCAACAAAAATTGAACTGAAAAAACAATGATAAAAGCAAGAACAAAGGGATTACATATAGTTCGATTCCCAATCCAAACAACAATTTACACGCAAAACCACATTATATATATAGGTAATCACAGCTTAATATTTTCACATCGAATAAAAGCCAGACTTGGAAAAACTTCAAGGAAGATCAAATCTCAAGTATTAAACCTCATATATTATGTCCAAAGCAACACCAAAATAATGAAAATAAAGGAACCCAAACAAGGAGTTTGATCTGCTGCTGCACCAACGATATCAAGAGGCTTTTTTCGACGGTTCGAGTCTGTCGACAATCTTGAAATGTAAGCGAAAACGTAGGAAAAACGCCGACTTTAATGTAGGAAAAGGGCAATAAAAAGCGGTTCTAACACTTACAGTGGCAAACCTTAATAGCCCGTGACGAGGAAAGGCTGCTGACAAACCCCACACTCGATGGTCTGCGAACCAGAACTTGGGACTTGAACCTAAACAGATTTGGGATCAATCACGTTAAGGTCGCGAAGATGTATCGAATAACTTAAGGAGGAGAAGAATTTTAGAAAACGATCGAATTTAAAACCTGTAAATGAACAGTGCAAGTTGGGCAAGCAACTTCTTTCATCCTCTTTCCCGAGCTACTCGATTTGGATGCTGATATAAAGAACGGGCACATTGTGGCGAGTTTCCGAAATATTGTTTGATGAGAATATTAATGATACGTAAGGCCTAATGCATAAGTATTAACATTATCCTTAACCCTCAGAGAAGAACGTAAAATATGCAGTTGTAACAAACATTGGTTCGTAATTTCTTACTAACAATACATAAACCAAGCCAATTATATAAACAATCACGATTTTACCTGAAGAAATCTTGCAGCTTCTCTCCATCTCCTCCTGTAAAAAGATGACAAGATGACGATGAACAATTTAGCTTTAACGCATATTAGACAAGTGTAGAAATTATATAGGTTATTTCATTTATTCTCGGGCAATTATGCTAAAATGCTTTACCTGAAGTTTCTTTGCCAGATCCTCATGACTTTCAACTACATTAGATCTGCTTGGTGCCACCTTAGCAGTATTAAGCCTACGAGTAACTTCACCCTAACAAACCCCAACGAATTAGACTGCATAGTAGATAATTTTTCAACCAACCACAAATGAAGTATTTACAGCTGCGAGCCGCCATTAATGATATATCACCAAAAAGCGTCTCATACATATCGAGCTTTAAGTGCATTCATATAGCAACACTTTTGGGAACACAATACACAAAGGATAAAGTAGCCATGGCGCTAAACAGTCAAGGCAAGACCAAAACTATTATGAACACACTTACTAGGCAACGGTCACAAACCCTAACAACTGGGGCTTTGTCTTCAGCAGTAAGGGCAGTTCGACCTTGAGTGCATTTGTCACAAAAAATGTCACCACAGTTTCTACAATGATGCTGCAATGAGCCCGGAATAATTATCAAAATATAACTTTATCAACACATAAATGAACGACCAAATGGAGATACGGACACACACAATAGCGAGTAGGGATAAATAGATCTGGAATGAGCTTACCCTCCTCACAAAAGCGCTGAAGTTTGTACCACATGAAGTGCATTTTGATATAGCATCATCGGGAACCTGAAAGGTCGAAAATAAGGCGGACATTTGGACAAGAAAGAATTTCAACTCTTACAATAAGCATGGGCAACGATTCAGCGATGAGAATTTACTCGAATCCTGTACATCACTTATACGCAAAACAGTGCAAGTACACTGCACAAAGGCAAGACACATGGTCCTGCGTGAGAAAACTTCAAAACACTTACCCAGTGATCTTTCTCCTCATTGACCTGCTTTATCAAATTGATGAGATCAACAAAGCCTTTCTTCTTCTCAGTAGGCTGTTCTGCAACTTTCGGATGCTCAGATGGTCTGCTTCTTACACTCATCTCCTTATACTACAGATCAAACAGGGATACCGTGATATTGCAATTTCATCGAAAAATACCATACTAACAACACAAAGCAATATAACAAGTAAATAGACAATGCTAATATAATCCAAGAAAATCAGTTCCTTAAAATAAAATCTAGAACCTGAGCAATTGCAGCGGTAACTGTATCCAAGAGAGTGTTGGTGGTATAACTATTAGACTTCAATCTGATACGTCTTGGCTCAATGTCCACAGGAGTTTTTGACCAGAAGGCAAAAATTGATGATTCAACAGCCTGGATAAGTACGGCTGAATTCTGAGAAAGTAGCAAGATACTACAATACAAAGGTGCACAGGCTTGGTGGAGCCATGAAGCACAGCTAAATCAGAGAGGTCAGAAATATTCACCAGATGTGCATTGTACTAAAGCAATCATGTTTGTTCATCTCAGATGGAACTACTACAACTCATTTGTTTTTAGCATTTATGTTTTGATTTTGCAAGACTTTGCTAATAAAGTTATATCTTACAGCAAACAAACAAATAGAGAAAAATATATCCCCAAGTCTGTTTGTTTAATTATGCGAACAACAAAAATGACCATCCCTAAGAGTGTTTGTCTAGCTACATTAACGATAAGCAAAAAAAATCTCGCATCCCCAAGGCACCAACAAAATTACCCAAAGAAGGGCGTAACTGATAGCGTACCTCACATCTGGTTATAGTGTCAAGAAGATATATTCTCAATGTTCGGTTGGTACTTGGATCCAGCATACGAATTCCATCCAGTGCAATCTGAAAATATTTCACCACATGAAATCACCATTTAAGCAAGTTTTGTTCTATTCTACCCAACACTAACAATGAGACATCACCAAGTAACTTCAGCCTCTTCAAAGCAATAATAATCAGCAGAAAAATCAACATGAAAAATCATCATGGCACCATTGATTGTAATAACCAAGTAAATAGATACAAAGAAAATATAAATATTAGTAAAACCCCAAAGAATGCATCGGTAGACAAATCACAATATGATATTGTAAACGTGTTTGATAAATCAGCTCTCAATGCAACATTGATATCAACCCACGTAACACCAAACAAGACACAACACCAACAATCATGTACAAAAAATTATCAAACTCCATCTACAGGCAGCGCAAATGTTGTAACGATCCACCATAGAAATCAAATATTAAGAATGGAAATTTTAAACACAAACCATTTTTACCTACCTCGCAAAGAACATCCATTGTATCTCCCACGCCTTCTGCCAACAACTTAACTCTAAATTTCTGAACCCCTCCCTTTGCATCTTGCTGAGTTTCTGCCTTGGGAACGGCCCTCACCACCTTCAATCCACTACCTAAAGTTGATCCCCCTTTTTCCGTAGAAGACGAAGAATTTCCAATAGGCCTTCCAAAATCATCAAATGTAGACCAAGTGGAAGACTTTGAAGCCGTCCCACGTGCACCGTACGGCTCATTACTTCCCTTATAAGCATAAACTCCATCATTATCCCCGAGAATACTTTCGCTTCCATAACTGCTCTTGTAAGCATACCCACCTTGATCACTTTTTCCATACAACTCAGCCCCAGAATGCGACTTGCCCCAGTTCAAATACTTATTGTCGCCATAAAGGCCTTCACCCCCATGATTACTGTCGTAACCATACCCACTTTGATTGCGCTCTCTCTGCAATTCTGATCCCAGATCTGACTTGGCCCGATTAAAATTCTGACCGTCTCCATATAGGCCTCCCGTCCCATGATCACTGCTACTATAGCCAGCATGATCGCGTCTTCCATACAATTGAGAACCCGAATCCGAGCTGGTCCGCCCCAAATTCTGGTTGTAGTGATCATAACTAAGGGCGTAGCCAGCAGATGTTAGCTGAAACTGTTGCAGATGTGGAGCGTAATTTGATTCCGGCGAAACAGGACTGGGATTAGGGTTCGACGCCGCATTCGCCTGATAATCGTAGGCGGGGTAATAAGACGGCTGCGACTGATTTTGGGATTTCGGCGCGTAGCCAGCGTTCGATTCGAATTGGGGGGCATGGTAGGAGGATCGAGGCTGCGAATAGGACGACGGCGCAGGCAGGACATGATCGGAACCGTGAGGTACGGAAGGGTAATTTCCCGGCGTGTGCGGCGTTGGAGGTTGAGGTGGAGCTGTGTAAGGGGTTGAGGAATACGGCGGCGCGGAAGCGTACGACGGAGGCCCGTGAGGTAAGGGTTCGACTGGCGGCGGGTTCGAATTCGGATTCGGGTAGGGGGTGTAGTACGGGGACGAGCTGTAACCGTTGTTCATCATTCTTTCTCCTCTCTTTTCTTTCTCTCCACTGATGAAATTCGATTGCAGTGTTGATAGTCGTCTTTAAAGCTAAAGACAATCAATAATGCCACGTGTCAACTACCTTAGCTGAGAAGCAGTCAACGTTATAACTGGGCCGTGAGGCCCACTTACGGCCCAATTATGCGTGCTCTTTCGGTTTTCAGGCCCACACTAAGTGACACGTGTTTCAATTCTATTTGTTGATCCAATGCCCACCAAGAAGCATGGTATTTAATGTAATTATTATTAATCATCTCATAATTAATTTGTTCACATTAGCAGAGAGAGCAGAGCAGAGCTCTGACGACGTCAAATTTCAGAAACGGAGACAAGAAAATTCAGTGACAGGGAGGAAGAACAGAGAGTTGCCGGAACATCACGTGTAATTATGTTTTTTGTAATCTTCAGTAATTTGACACCGGCTTACGAGAGTTAGGGTTTTCTCAGCTGTTGCTAATGCTCATTTTCGTTTCAGTTGTGGTTCTTTCAGCTGTTGAGGCATTGGATTCCGATTTATTGAGCGGATTTGGAGGCGGCTTTGGTTTTGGAAGCAGGTTAGCATTTTGTTTTCTGTTTTTTTTTTTCAGTTAATTTGTATGTGAGCTACTGTGTACCCCATATTTTTCAAATAGATGGTTGTTTGAGTGTTTTTGATTGCTGGCTTGTTAGAAGCAGGGACTACGAATATCTTCACCATATCTGTGTTGTGAGCCTCAATCGATAGGCTGATTTCTGATTCTGTGTGTTTCCAATGTAGTTTTGGGTTTGTGTAGGGGTTTCTGTTTATTCGATCAGCTTATTTGCTTTACGATCTTTTTCTTTCTTTTTTTTTTTGCTTTCTGGAAATGAAGATATTTTTTGTTTTATAGTTCCTGTGTATGTGAAGGCCTAGATTATATTTCTTCTTTTGCTTTGAGTTTGGGATCGTTTCGAAGGGTCGTTGCTCCTCGTTTAACCTCAATCAACCTGGTCGTCGTTCTGCTGATTAATCAAAGAGTTGTTTGATTGTTCAATTGTTCAAGTGAATTTCAAAGTCCTCTTGTCGTTTTCTGTTCCTATATTATGTTGGGTGCGCTAATTGCAAAACATTCAGCATGCGCTGCTGCCTCATTTTATTTTGAGAGATAATGTGCCCTAACATTTGAGTTGCATGCCAAAGTCAAACATGCCATTTTTTCTTTCAAAAACATATGCGCTGATATTCAGATATACGAGGTTTGGTTCTAGTTTCTATTCATGTGGTAGTCTTGCAATAGTAATTTGTACAAATATGCACTGAAATTCAGATATAAGAGGTTCAGGTTTGATTCCTGTGATAGTCTTGCATAATAATTTGTACATGTGCTGATTCAGATAGATGAGGTTTGGATTCTATTCAAGCAATAGTCTTGCAATCAAATTATTACTATATGCATTGAATGTTACGTTCACTGGCTTTTGGATCAAATTATTCTTTTTAACAACTTTTGCAGTCAAATTGACAGGTAGTTGATGAAACAAATACAGCAATACAGTGATATATGACGTTTGAAGACTTCTTCACATTCTCTGAGCTAAATAATGGGCTCACGAATCCTTCTCGAGTCACAGAACTTGTCGCTATCATTGAGAAGGAGACAGATTCTTCTTGTAAGAATGCTGGCGATTTAACCAACCAATGGTCCACATTTGCGCGTGCGATCACATCGACTGAAAATAAGGAATGTCTCGATCTTTTTGTTCAGTTGGAGGGCCTCAAATTCATTGCTAAGCTGTTGGGCAATGCGCAAAGATTGGTTAGTGAAGAAAATGACACCTCTATTGAGGACACCATTACCAATTTGCTGCAAGCAGTTGCAACATTTCAACTGGACCGCAAAAAGCTTCTTGATTCTGAACTCTGGACAATTGTGAAGGAACTTCTAGTCCACAGTAGTCCAAAGGTCCATGCCAGAGCTCGGGTTCTTTGTGAACATTGGGAAAATAACAGAGAGATTGAGGATATATCTCCCTTTGTCAAAGAAAGATCTAGTGCTCTAACCGACTATGGCAAGGGCGAAAACCAAAATATCAAGAAAGGCAGTGATTCATATTCCTCTCTTGGAAACACTGATATGTCTCAGGAGGCTCCTACTGACAAAGAAAAGACCCAAGAATTAACCAGAGATGAGACCTCGCCTTCTACTACTGGTGATATTGTTGAGGATAATGTGGACGGGCTCAGGAACAATTCAGATATTAAATTGGATCCCAGTGAGACTGAAAAGACCACAGTTGAATTGGCTGTTTCAAAGATTGAGCAGTTAATGTCACATGAAGAACCCAGGCCCTCTGAGGGCACTTCTGATACAGAAAGTTCAAAGAATTTATGTGATGCGCCTTCACCTATGGGGTTAACTATCGATACTGATGTGAAGGTTCCCAGCGGCGCTAGTGGTGATGCGAAAGAATGTGAAGGTAGATTCCAAGATCTGAAGGAGTTTGGGAGATTGAGGGCGGTAAATGAAGCTGATGGCCAGGTGAAAAGGCGCAACCTTCTTACAAGTGGATGTGATCTGGCAAGTAGTTATGGTCTTGGGAAAAAATCTACAGCAGATAGTGAAGCTACTGCTAAGAGCGGCAAGAGATCTGATAATAATTTTGACTATGGTATTGTAGATCCTCTGGATATTGCTCGGCAAGTTGCAATTGAAGTCGAGAGGGAAGTTGGAGATTACAGAGAACGAAGCTGCAATTCTCCAGAAAACAACACACAACAGCCACCAGAGAGCTCAGAATCTGTTAGTCGGGAGGAGTTTAACGGGAGTGACGATGACTCAAACGGTCGTTCAAATATTGAATCAGACAATGATTCAAAAACGCATGAGGAAACTATGTCTCAGAATACTGATGCTGAACAGATAAATGATGTCCAAAATATGGCGGTCTCTCAAGTCAGCGAAGGGGCCACAACTGAAACCAACTCTCAAAAAATTTTGTGCGATTTTGATTTGAATCAAGTTAGTTCAGAAGATGCTGAAAATCCCACAAGCCATGATTGTACACCTGTCTCAGTCGTGTCATCTTCTAGAGCAACAGCTGCTCTTGCACTACCTGGTCCTCCACAATCTGATGGGAATCTTGGTTGGAAATCTTCTGCTTCAAGTGCCTTTCAACCCAAGAAAAAAATTCATGGCGGAGAAAGTAGTGGTTCAAAGAAAGATGAAGTGTTTCTTGGTTTTGACCTAAACGTGGCTCAAGATTGGGACTCGGGCTACTATCATCATAATGGAGAATCTTATGCTGAGACGAGCTCAAGAAACCCAGATGTTTTTTCGCTTGATCTAAATCATGCGAGCGAACCCAATAATGGGCCCCCGCGAGATTGGCTGGCGACTGGAAATTTTCTTCCCACTCAAAGCGTGGAACAACAAACTTCGTCGTCTTCGAAGCAGCCCATATCTTTCCTTGATCTGAATGATCAGCCATCACTGCTCAACAGTTCATCTTATAACTCCAACTTCAGTATTCTGCCTCCAGCCTTCGATGCCTTTGGAGTCTCAAAACCTAAGGAAACTGGGTTTTCACTGTTTGGCGCCAAAGTCGAAGTCAAGGCAAAAGGCAACATTCATACTCCGACGATGTCCTTGCAAAACGGTCGAACTCACGACCTTGCTTACAATCCTAATAACATGAGACAAGCGCACAGCTTTTTCGGGATGGGTCCACCACCACCCATGGTTCAATACACCAGCGATCCTTCAGTTTACGGCTACAACAACATGCAACTAGTGCGGCCCACGATCCCTTTACCTTCTTCTGCAATATATGGATCTGCGGGCCCGATCCCATACGTGGTCGACACTAGGGGATCGCCGGCGATGCCTCAAATCATGGGCTCGGTTTCGCCTTTCCCAATCCCTTTCTCTCAACCACCGTTTGCTGCGAACACGATGAACAGCATCTTGAATCCACCTTCGAATGATGCGAAGAATTGCTTCGATTTGAATCCTAGAATGATGATGATGGCTGAGAGCGGTGGTGGTAGTAGTAGTTCTACTAGCATTAAGGAGAGCTCAAGCTTTGGACAGTTTTTGAACCTCGGACAGTTTCGGTCGATGGACGAGCGTGTGAGGCCTACTTCTCAGCATACTGTTGTTGGTCAGAAGCGGAAAGAACCCGAGAACGGTTGGGAAAATTACGGTTTTAGACCTCATATGCCACCATGGAAATAAAAAGAGTGGTGATCTTCTTCTCTTTGGAGGTGATTACTAATGATGTAGTTGTTGAACTTGGAAGAGAAGGTAACTTATTGATTTGATTAGGGAGAGTGTTTTAATGGTAGAGTCGGGCAGTTAATTAGTTATGGAATGGAGGTGTTTATTGGATTCTTGATAAGAATTGCTATAAATATAGATATTAGATTTCAATTGTCTATGGCGTACTTTTACTTTCTTTATCATTGGCTATTAACGCTTTTGCTTACTGGGTAAATTTTTTTGCGTCGGTGTATAAGGCCCGAAAAAAAGTATTTTAGGGGGTGTTTGTTTCAGGTGATCCAACATTACGGTGATACGCACATCACGGTGATGTGGGTATCACCCTGTGGATCAAGGTGATATATCATCAGTGTGTTTGTTTTAAGGTGATATTTCATTTTGCAGATCAACGTGATATTGAAGTATTCTGTTTGTTTAATCACTGTAATGTGTAGGGTAATGCTATATAAATGTCATATTTAACCCTATACATATGACTTAAATGTGTTAAATTTTGTTAACGTGATATTTTATGTGATAATCATTAATATAGTAAAATATACATTTAATTTATAAGCATTATTTATATTTATATTTTTTTTTAAAATATAAGTTTTAATATTATTAAATAACTGAAATATTTTTAAGATTTAATTATGTTAATCATGTAATTAAATCTATAATGGCATATAAAGTAATAATGAAAAATATGGGGGCATTCTCGTCCATTAAAAAGTTAGATAGATCACTTCATCACCGTGATGTTGGATCACCTAGGTTTTTTGGGGTGATCTGAAATATGAAATATCACCTCATTTTCATCACCTAGGCGATCCATCATTCCGGGTGATGACTCATCACCTAGACTAAACAAACACAGTGATAAGTAGTAAACGAGAGGATCACGGTGATGTTTTGGAAGATCACCCCAAAACAACCACCCCCTTATAATATTAATAAACACATTTTCACATGCAATACAGATGTTAATGGTCGTGGAGTTCGAGCAAAGTGTGAATCGATCTGATAATTCGAGGGTGTTCCCTACATTTAACAAGACTTCCTCAGTTGATTATGAATACATATCTTGAAGTTAAATTTTCTGGCAAAACTCTAAACATAAGTTGCGACAAAAATATTGGAAATACATTACCGTGACAATCTACTTGCGCTTGTACCTGAAAAGAAAAACGAGCCAATCATAAGGAAAATGCATAAAGTGGATCAAATCAAACAGCAAAATCATTGGAGAAGATGGTACCGTGATTTGCTCTTGAAGGAAGACTTCCTCTTCCCACCACCATTTCCACCACCGCCCTTGAGCGTCCTTTTCTGCCTTTTTTCGCTCATATCGTCGTGGAATATCTCCTTCATCTCTTCGGTTCTTGACTTCGATGGATGCTTCGACTTCTTAACCGTTTTCTTAACAATCTTGCCAGCGTCGACGGCCCTTTTCGCAGCCTTGACTGCTTTCGCCCGACGATAAGCTACATCGACGAGCGAAATTCCCTTGTTGTCGCTGTTCTTCGTTTGGCTCTGTTTCTAATCAAAATGCAAGAATTTGCAGAATGTTACTAGAAGATGCATAAGAAGCTCTTTGTGCGTATCGATTGGAGGGACATTACATACCTTTACTTCATTTTCTTCCTCTAACATCTCTCTAGCGGCTTCCATTTTCCTTCTCTTCTTCCTAGGCAAATTTTTCTGTACAAAAGGCGTCGGATATGATTATGAACCAATTCAACTAGAGTTGCGAATAAAGAGCATCGTGTAAACTACCTCGAGCTCTCGCTTTCTCTTTTCCTTCATCTTCAGCTTCTCTGCTTCTTCGGCACTTATCATCTCACGACCAGAACCATTTTGTTTCCCTAGAGCTTCCTAGTATGTCCCGCAGGTAACATAAGAGTCAGTTTCAGACATCATTTTTCATAATGCATTCGACGTGTTTTGCTCGTACAAGCCTTAATTTGGTCTTAGCTTGCCTACCACTTGGGTATAATCCAAGTCCAGCCAACAATTAACATGTGCCATAGTAATCCATGTGTAATGATGTTTATCGGTGTTTAAACATGGATGTGCCAAGTGTCAAGTTTCGGTTGGGAGTTGGTTATACCCAAGTGGGTAGATAAGTGAAAACCCCTTTATGAGTATCCAAATGACAAAGGGATTTGAAGGTAACATTCATATTATTTTAGATGTATATGTGAGAGTGAGACTAACTGCTACATAAATCAATTTTGCAAACAATGAATGTGGGTTGGTATTTGGGCGATTTATGGGCTTGGGAACTCAATGCAACACAAAAATCATTATAACAAATGGTTACCTTTGCTGCTTTAGCTACAAGCTTCTTCTCCTTCTCCGTAACAAACCAAGTTCTCTTAGGGCGTGAATAAATTTCATCCCTATGTGCAATCATGTTTTCTGCCTGCATTGTCATGTAAAAAGAAATTATGCATATTGCAACAGATACAAGGGGAATGAAGATGGTTTTACTCAAGCACAAAAGTAAGTGGAAATGTCAAGAACCTTTGCTGCTTCCATTTCGGCTTTTCGTAGTTCCATTTCTTCCCTGCAATGACCCAAGATGTGAGTAATGGTCTGAACCACATAATTGTGTCTAAAAGATTGGACGCTATTAATCACTCACCGCTCTTCTTGAAGAATTATAGTGACTTGATCTTCCATTTGCTCGATCATTTGGGACCATTTCTTTATTGATTGCTCAGCTACAATTCTGCTCTTCAGCCTAGAACCCGCTCTCTTAACCTGATTGTAATTCATTCAGCGCCAGGCGTAAGATAATATTAGAAGAAGAATTTAAGGTTATCTCTACAAATATCCAGATATGGACAAATCTTGGATGCAAAGCAGAAGACACGTGATGTGGCGCATGGTATATAGAAGAACAAGGCAACTTTCTAACATTAGGTAAAAACACCTTTGTCGATCCGACATGCTAAAAAGGGAAAGAGAAAATATAGAATACAATATACAATTCTGACCAAGGATGCTTACAATGGCTTTCAGAAGAGACCGATCATTATCAGTGACAAAGGTAACTGCATATCCCTCGCGCCCAGCTCTGGCTGTCCGCCCTACTCGATGGACATAACTGCAGGGCATGAAATAGAAAATCTAAATTTAAAAAGATTCGTGATATATCAAAAACACTGGTACTTGGAACACAAAAATTTAAAGACCAAGAGAAATGACCGGAATCGTCAATTCTAAACCGAAAGGCAACTGCCAGTAGTTACCTGGTAAGATCTCGTGGACATGCAAAATTGATAACGGTCTTAACCCCAATTATGTCAAGACCCTATTATAACATATTCGAAATGGAATTAGTTACAGTAGAGCCTTTTCAAAGTTAACCAACACAAACAGCAAATTCCTATTCTTACACGAGCAGCAACATCGGTTGCAATCAGGAAGTCCACTTCCTGCTTCCTGAAAAGCTCCAAAGCCTAATGAGAAAACCATAACCAAATACTAATTATCATAAGAAAGATCCATGAATAATGTAAATAGCAGCTAATGGGAGGGCGTTACATCTAGCCGCTGGGCCTGGGTGAGGTCTCCATGAAGTTCAGCTGCTTTGAAGCCAGCCAATCCAAACAGAATTTTCAATCTATGTGCGGCCTTCTTCGTCCCACTAACAGTAGAATGTAAGTTTGATCAGCAAATATCTTCTAAGCAGGTTATAGAAAAACTTGAAGCGTCAATAGTTTATGCATGTATCGCAATCAGACTATTAACGTAGTACTAGATGAAAGTGCCACAGCAAGAAAAGTCAAGTCTAAAGGTCAAAATGGGAAATTCCAATTGAGTGAGTGTTAAACCTGAATATAATCACATTAGCGGTAAAGCTTTTGGAGCATAATGCAAGAAGGACCGCCTCTTGGTTGCCTTCACGAATTCGACGGATACGCACCACCCTGTGAAAATTATCAAGGTAATTATAATCGAGCAACGCGTAATGTGATTATTCAGAGATACGATATAGCTAATTACTTTTGCTGGACTTAGCAACGAAAATTAAAGCAATTTAACAGGAGAAGACAAAAATATTACTCTTCAGTTAATGTTGATGGTCGCTTTGTTGATGGATCAGCTGATAGACGCAATGGCTTATTTAAAGAAAGTTTTATTAGCTCATTAACTTCTTCAGTCATGGTTGCTGAAAACAACATTGTCTGCCTCCTTTTGGGGCACATCTTAACCTGGATTCCAATATCAACTACCTCAGAAATAAAGTTCAAAAAGCCCTACAGTTTTCATTAAATCTATTTTGCAGAGCGATGATTATAAAAGTAGTGGAAGGAAAGCAAGGAATTTATCTAGAAACAAAGAGGAAAATTGGATCGTCAAATGATTACTATCCTAAGTGAAAAAACATAAAAATTCATTGCTCTTCGTCAAGACACTGACACGATCACATTGTTTATGGTATGCTTTTACTCAAGATAGATGAAAGCGAACTAACAGTTTTGAGGTCATTTTCTCCCATTAAAAGCAGAGAAGATTAGATTTGTAGAATACCAGTTCCTGAATTTCCGCATTGAATCCAAGCTCAAGAAGACGGTCAGCTTCATCAAGTATCAGAACTGCGAGCTCGTCCAGGTGTACAGAAATGGAGTTGCGCAGATGATCTATCATACGCCCTGGAGTTGCAACAACTATATCAGGAAGCGATCTCAGGGCAGCCTCTTGAGCCTGATATAATCTTTTAAGTCAGTAGTGGAAAAGGTTCAAATACAATTCAGGAAAACCGAACAGCATCCAGAACAACTGTATTCAAACAAACAAGAATATGAATGTAAGAAAACCTTTGTAGGAAGACCACCAACAACCAAGCAACTTCTGATATCTGTTACAAACTGAGCAAGCTTTCCGATCATACTGTGAACCCTGAAACGGTAAATTTTATAATCCACCAAGGGATGTAATATAAGTAAAAGATTGCGTAGAAAAAATATTTCAAACAGCAGAAGGCACCAACAAAAATAAAGGTTGCACTAAATGCTAGGTATAGCTCGCATGGATCCGTAAGAATATTGAGGCTCTACTTGCGTTCTAGCATGATACACCACCAAAAATATATGTTCTAGTTTCATACCAGAGATCACAGAGTGAATGATAGTCCTAAATACATCATTTACTACTAAATGTCAATGCAAATCTTACTGGACTGCCAGTTCCCTTGTTGGAGTAAGAATTAGAACCCTGATTGCTGGCCTATTCTTCGGTCGATACAGCAGCCTCTCCAAAGTTGGTAAAGCAAATGCAGCTGTCTGTACGACACACGAATCTTGTTTCATCAATCCTCATTAACATTACTAAGACGCACGAATATACACCAGTTAGAAAAAGAACATGAGGAAAAGAGAACCTTTCCAGAACCAGTTATAGCACTCCCACATATGTCACGCCCAGTCATTGCCAACGGTATGCAAGCAGCCTATGAAATAATGTGAAAAAGCAAATAACTTTCTCCTTATACTGCTTAATTAATCTGCATGCCCAAGCTTTAATATGAAAATTATTAGAGGTTGGTTGTTCACAAAAAAGTTGTGGATTACTCTTCAGTTTAAGTTCTGTTGTCACTAAACCATTATAACTTGAAAGTTCACAAAATAAACATGGCCATAATAAGCAAATGCACCTGAATTGGTGTCGGCTTAGCATATCCCAAAGCTTCACAAGCCCTAAGCAACGGCCTCGAGAGATGCAACTCCAAAAACGAGTTTGAATGGAACGATACACCTTCCACAGGAGCAAAGAACGGCTTCTTTACATCATTCCCGCTAGTATTCGGCAAGTCATCATCCTCAGCCTCGGGTCTATAATCCTCCTGCACTCACAATAAACCATTCATCAAATCCCCAACGTATATCAAATCATTAGCGTCCACAAAGTGAAGAGTAATTACTTGTTTATGTGGCTCTGATTCTGAATCAGAGTCTCCGTCAGAGCCGTTATCGCGAATTTCATTATTACTACCGATGGAGTCCAGCTTGAGATTCTGACGAGCTCTGGAGATCTTCTGGTCGATTGAAGTCGTGCTACGGCGAGAATGCTCGTCGGCAACGGATTCCGAGTAGGACGAAAAGTCCCATGGAGATTGTGTTTTCTTCTTCTTCTTCTTCGGCACCTCGACTTCCTCCTCCTCCACCACCTCCTCATCCTCATCTTCTTCGTCGCCGACGTCGTTGCGTTCTACTTTTTCTCCTACCTCAACTTCTTCATCGCTTTCTTCTTCTACAGCTGAATCGAGCTCAACTTCTTCGTCGCTCGGTGGTTCGAACAAGAATTTAGCCATTGCTGCAAACTACAATTACAGCGACGATGTTTTTGTTTTTCGGTTTTGTTTGGTGGCACTGGCAGGGTTTAGCTTAACCTCAGCTCAGCCGAGGGAATTGAACGACGCTGTTTCCTTATTGGGCTTCACGTAGGGCTTTGATATTGGGCTTGTGGCCCAATAAGGTGTCCGTCTTTCCCATTGAACTATAATGTTGGCCTAATAAGATGGGCTTTTGAACTATAACGTCGGCCTAACCCATAAGGCAAACTTTTGTCCACTACCTATCACCCACGCTGCCGCTTTACTCGAATTGATAATTTCGAGCCACTGAATTGACTTTACGAAAAATACCAAACAACATAGGAATAATTCAAAAAACCCCTCGCTGTGAACGTTGGGAAGTGTAGAATTATTCTGGAAAATTTGGTGTTGATCGAAAACCATTTCGGTCACCAAATAATCGGAAAACAACTGGTTGTCGCTTTGTTCGATTAGTTTGGAACTAAATTATTACTTCAAATAAATCTGAAAGAAATTCGAATTTTGATAATTGGAATTAACCGCGGTCTCCCGAGGCTTAAGGTAGTATCGCAGGCCCTCGGGAGAAGCCGAAGGGCGTAAGGTCGAATTTATATATTAAAAATCAAAAATTCGTCACCCTACACCGCTCGGTTCAAATCGCTTCCGCTATTGCCACGTTGCGCTGTTCGGGGGCCCGCGTCGATGAATCGGGCTCACCACAATAGTGGTATCAGAGCTTGATAGAAGACAGGGCATTCAATCCCTTTACTCACTTAGTATTCCTTCGGAAATACTTAAGTGACTCATAGCATATTGGAAATTAAGCACGAGCACGTAAATGCGTTAAATAAATTTCTAACCCTGGAAAAGCAATTTAAATTGACAGATATGCGGGATATTTTCTAAACTGGTCATATTACACGGGTCGCTAAACGACCGGGGTCTTCGATCTTCAAACGTCGACTTATCATTACGATGGTTGTCGAACCCTCCAATCTTGTCTTGCGTCGATCGGCCGTCATTTTATCTAATGTATCTAATAAAGTGATAAAATACAACACGGGGGAATTATTTCCCGAACAACCCATAATCCATGTACATACCGGGGCGGCAAACGGCCCTTAAACAAATAACCATGTAGAACCTAGGCCCACGTAAATGACCCACATAAACATGCAACAAAGAATTTTGACGCCGGGTGCCCGACCGACGTCACGAGCGATGATAGTCTCCAAACTACATCGACCGTTCGTTCGCCACATCGACTTTCGAGGCAATAAGTATTACGGGAACTCTGTGAAGCCCTACTCTTGCCCGCATGTGATTAGCCCCGCCATTTTACAGATTACTTACCATTTTGGGTAAATTTCTTATCAGGCCCACTAGAGTGCTAAACTTCCTGTCCAGCTCAGTACCCCTAGAAAAAATTCTTCATGTTCAGTACCCTGCACAAGTTGCGTTTTTAATACTCCGAAATAGTGAACGGACGAGAATACCCTTTTTGAAATTAAATTGGACATCATACCAACTGTTTTGATTATTATACCAATTGTTATTCTAATTATACCAACTTACTAACGTTAAATTGGAAATTATACCAATAGAATTGAACCTTAATAACAGATGATATAATATCTACAATTTCTGGTATAATAACAAAATTAGTTGGTATAATCTCAAATTTAATTAAAATAACTTTATTTATTGTTATAATAACGAAGATAGATGGTATAATAACGAAAATGGATGGTATAATTTCCACAATTTCTGATATAATTGCAAAAATTGGTTGACCTATTATTCAATTTCGCTGTATAAAATTTAAATAATAATATTGTATAATAACGAAAATAGATGGTTCCTCAACTGGTATAATAGCAAAATCAATTGGTATAATGCATAATTTTTTGGTATAAAATTATAAGACCTTTATTTATTTGTATAACTACGAAAACAAATGATATAATTTCTATAATTTTTGGTATAATATCATAATCAGTTGCTATAATGTCCAACTTCATTGTATACAATTCGAATCTCATTTATTATTGGTATAACATTGGAAAAGTTGGTATAATTTCTACAAATTTCTAGTATAATTTCAATTTTATTGGTATAATAACAAGTTTTGTTGGTATAATTCATGTGAAATAATTCATTCAATTCTTTTGGAATATGTGAGACATGCGTATTTTCGTCTTTCAACTGAAAAAACCTTTTTAGGTACTTAACAGGAAGAAATTTTCAAATAGATAATTATAAGAAATTCGAGGAGTATTTAAGAGGAATTTTAAAACTCAAGTGGGCCTAATAAGTAATTTACCCTACCATTTTCTTCTCCACGTCTAGCTTCCTAGCTACATCCAATCAAATGACGCCACGACTTGACTCTAAAACCTCGCTGCATAATATTATAAGCTCGTCACTTCACTCTCTTGAGTTCTTCACCTCGATCAAATTGATGGTCGCTTTGTTGATGGATCAGCGATAGACGCAATGGCTTATTTAAAGAAAGTTTTATAAGCTCATTGACTTCCTCAGTCATGGTTGCTGAAAACAACATTGTCTGCCTCCTTTTGGGACACATCTTAACCTGGATTCCAACATCAACTACCTCAGAAATAAAGTTCAGAAGAAGCACTACAGTTTTCATTAAATCTATTTTGGGGAGCCATGATTATAAGAATAGTGGAAGGAAAGCAAGGAATGTCTAGAAACAAAGAGGAAAATCGGATCGTCAAATGATTTCTATCATAAGCGTAAAAAACATGAAAATTCGTTGTTATTCGTCAAGACACAATCACATTGTTTAAGGTATGCTTTTACACAAGATAGCTGAAAGTGAACTAACAGTTTTGAGGTCATTTTCTCCCATTAAAAGCAGAAAAGATTAGATTTGTAGAATACCAGTTCCTGGACTTCCGCACTGAATCCAAGCTCATGAAGACGGTCAGCTTCATCAAGTATTAGAACTGCGAGCTCGTCCAGGTGTACAGAAATGGAGTTGCGCAGATGACCTATCATACGGCCTGGAGTCGCAACAACTATATCTGGAAGTGATCTCAAGGCAGCCTCTTGAGCCTGATATAATCTTTTAAGTCAGTAGTGGAAAAGGTTCGAATACAATTCAGGAAAACCGAACCACATCCAGAACAACAGTATTCAAACAAACAAGAATATGAATGTAAGAAAACCTTTGTAGGAAGACCACCAAAAAACCAAGCAACTTCTGATCTCTGTTACAAACTGAGCAAGCTTTCCGATCATACTGTGAACCCTGAAACGGTAAATTATAATCCACAAAGGGATGTAATCTAAGTCAAAGAAGGCGGAGGAAAAATATTTCAAACAGCAGAAGGCACCAACAAAAATTAAGGTTGCAATGCTAGGTATAGCTTGCATGGATCCAGAAGAAAATTGAGGCTCTACTTGTGTTATATCATGATATACCACTAAAAAATACATGTTACTAGTTTCATACCAGTGATCACAGAATGAATGATAGTCCTAAATACATCATTTACTACTAAATGTCAATGCAAATCTTACTGGACTGCCAGTACCCTTGTTGGAGTAAGAATTAGAACCCTGATTGCTGGCCTATTCTTTGGTCGATACAGCAGCCTCTCCAAAGTTGGTAAAGCAAATGCGGCTGTCTGTACGACATACGAACATTGTTTCATCAATCCTCATTAACATTACTAAGATGCACGAAAATACACCGAGTTAGAAAAGAACATAGGAAAAGAGAAGTAGGTAAACCTTTCCAGAACCAGTTATAGCACTCCCACATATATCACGTCCAATCATTGCCAGCGGTATGCAAGCAGCCTATAAAATACTGTGAAAGGCACGTAACTTTCTCCTTATACTGCTTAATTAATATGCATGCCGAAACTTTAACATGAAAATTACTAGATGTTGGTTGTTCACAAAGAAGTCGTGGATTACTCTTCAGTTTAAGTTCTGTTGTCACTAAACCATTATAACTTGAAAGTTCACAAAATAAACATGGCCATAATAAGCAAATGCACCTGAATTGGTGTCGGCTTAGCATATCCCAAAGCTTCACAAGCCCTAAGCAACGGCCTCGAGAGATGCAACTCCAAAAACGAGTTTGAATGGAACGATACACCTTCCACAGGAGCAAAGAACGGCTTCTTTACATCATTCCCGCTAGTATTTGGCAAGTCATCATCCTCAGCCTCGGGTCTATAATCCTCCTGCACTCACAATAAACCGTTCATCAAATCCCCAACGTATATCAAATCATTAGCGTCCACAAAGGAAACAGTAATTACTTGTTTATGTGGCTCTGATTCTGAATCAGAGTCTCCATCAGAGCCGTTGTCGCGATTTTCATTATTACTACCGATGGAGCCCAGCTTGAGATTCTGACGAGCTCTGGAGATCTTCTGGTCGATTGAAGTCGTGCTACGGCGAGAATGCTCGTCGGAAACGGATTCCGAGTAGGACGAAAAGTCCCATGGAGATTGTGTTTTCTTCTTCTTCTTCTTCGGCACCTCGACTTCCTCCTCCTCCACCACCTCCTCATCCTCATCTTCTTCGTCGCCGACGTCGTTGCGTTCTACTTTTTCTCCTACCTCAACTTCTTCATCGCTTTCTTCTTCTAAAGCTGAATCGAGCTCAACTTCTTCGTCGCTCGGTGGTTCGAACAAGAATTTAGCCATTGCTGCAAACTACAACAATTACGGCCACGAGGTTTTTGTTTTTCGGTTTTGTTTGGTGGCAGGGTTTAGCTAGCTTAACCTCACTAGGAGGCAATCGAACGAGCCGTTTCAGTATTGGGCTTCAAGTAGGGCTTTAATATTGGGCTTGTGGGCCACAAAGGAGTCCGTCTCTCCCATTCTTGAACTATAATGTTGGCCTAACAAAATGGGCTTTTGAGCTATAACGTCGGCCTAACCCATAAGGCAAACTTTGGTCCGATACTTATGACCCAATCAACACCACTCACGTGTAAGTAGTCATATCTTGAACCAAAATAAGAATTACGGCAACTCTGTGGAGGCCTGCTCTTGCCCGCATGTGATTAGCCCTGCCATTTTCCAGAAACCTTACCATTTTCTTCTCCACGTCTTGCTTTCCAGCTACATCCAATCAAGTGACGCCACGTCATAAAACTCGCCAAGCTGGCACGGAGCAACCAATCAAAATACCCGAACTCATGTCACTCCACGACTTGACTCTACTACCTCGCTGCATAATATTTTAAGCTCCTCACTTCACTCTCTTGAGTTCTTCACTTGAGAACAAAAGATAGTTCAAGGCTGCTGAATTGCGACAATGAGGAAGTGGACGCTCGTTTCCGTTCTTTTTCTGCTGTGTCTGCTGTTTCTTCTTCCAGATCAAGGTGATTCTTCTTTTTTATTTGGAATTACGCGTCGAGATTCGTGTTTCTTAGGCATTTTTGAGGCGACTCCTGGAATGTTGATTTTCTTTTTCTTTTTAATTTCAGGTAGGAAATTACAAGCGAATGCTGAAACCGAATCGGAGGAGCTGGTTGATCCGCCGAAGGTGGAAGAGAAGATCGGAGGTGTTCCTCATGGTTTATCTACAGATTCTGATGTTGTCAAGAGGTTTTCCACCTTTTTCACTTCTTTTCGATTGATTGGTGTTGTTACTTTCAAGTATGAGTTGGTAGGCATTTATGCTTATGAAGTTAATTGTTGTGCAATTCAGAGAATCTGAATCAATGTCGCGGAAAACACTTCGAACGAATGCGGAGAAGTTTGAGTTCCAGGCCGAGGTGTCGCGTCTCATGGATATAATTATCAATTCCCTCTACAGTAATAAGGATATCTTCTTGAGAGAGTTGATCTCCAATGCATCAGATGTGAGTTTCACCTTTTGCTTTTTTGTTTATTTTACGTTGCTTGCGTGATGGAAAGAATGTTTGACTTCTGATGTTTCGAATTGGTCTATTTTTCAGGCATTGGACAAGATTCGGTTCCTCTCTCTTACTGATAAGGAAATTTTAGGAGATGGTGACAATGCCAAGCTTGAGATTCAGGTCAGTATATGTTATATGGTAATTTTTGCTGGCAACTATGATTCGTTTCCGTGCTTGCTCTTGCTATGCACGGAGGTGAACCACAACAGGATAGAAGTCTTTGTCGATTTTAAATATGTTTGTAAGTTAAAAGTTTTTGTGGGCTGGTTGCAGCACTCGAAGATGTGAATTTAGAAAAAAAAGTTCTATCTCTGCAGATAAAGTTGGACAAAGAAAAGAAAATACTTTCCATCCGTGATAGAGGTATAGGTATGACGAAGGAGGATTTAATCAAGAACTTGGGTACCATTGCCAAATCAGGAACTTCAGGTAAAGTGCTTATTGGTTGGACTTTAGTTTTTGATGGTCTTACTCGTCGTAATGCATACCAACACTATATTCTTTCTACAGCATTTGTGGAAAAAATGCAGACAAGTGGAGATCTTAACCTGATTGGGCAGTTTGGTGTCGGATTTTATTCTGTATACCTTGTTGCGGACTACGTAGAAGTGATCAGCAAACACAATGATGACAAACAGTATGGATCCTGATTTGACCTCTTTTGCATATTTTTGAAGGAGATACCAGGTCATGAGTCTGATATGTCTGTCAATTCGACTAATCTCAGGTATGTTTGGGAGTCAAAAGCTGATGGGGCATTTGCCATATCCGAAGATACCTGGAACGAGCCACTTGGCCGTGGAACAGAAATCAGGTTGCACCTGAGAGATGAAGCTCAGGAGTATTTGGATGAGTACAAACTAAAGGTTAGTCGAGTTTTTCAATTCATTTCATTGTATACAGCTCACCTAGAGTGCAAGAAGGAACTTCCACAGAAACTTGTAGATTGTCTTATTCATACCTTCTCAAGCATATGCGTGGACATGCTCTTATCTGGCTTGAAACATCTTTGAGTTCACATGCATAATATCCTCTTGTTGAGCTCATCTCAAAACTATGTTGGTTTCCACTCCTTTTTTAGCTTCCTCATGTTAGCATATGCTAATACTGATTCATCTGTTCCCATATCCACAATCCAGGAACTAGTGAAGAAGTATTCTGAATTTATCAACTTTCCTATATACCTTTGGGCAAGCAAAGAAGTTGACGAGGAGGTTCCTGCAGATGACGACGAGTCCAGTGATGAGGACGAAACACGTATGTACATTATCATTTATCTCTGAGGTCTTCCATGTATCTTCTATGCTCTTACTCATTTGTGACTCTACCTACAGCTGAGAGCAAATCCTCTGATGATGAAGAGGAAGAGGATGCTGAAAAAGATGAAGAGAAAAAGCCCAAGACAAAGACCATTAAGAAAACTGTGAACGAGTGGGAAGTCTTGAACAACGTGAGAGCCATATGGCTTCGAAGTCCAAAGGAGGTGACAGAAGAAGAATACACCAAGTTTTATCACTCACTTGCCAAGGTTATTTACGGCAATCTCTTCTCTGAGCATATTGCATTAACTTTTATGCTATAAGAACGAGCTTTTTGCTTCTAAAATAATGTTTCTGATATGGGTTTGAAACTTCATGTAAAGGACTTTGGTGATGAGAAGCCTATGGCATGGAGTCACTTCACTGCTGAAGGTGATGTAGAATTCAAGGCTATCCTGTTTGTGCCACCCAAGGCTCCTCATGATTTGTACGAGAGTTACTACAACTCAAACAAATCCAACCTGAAATTATATGTCCGACGTGTCTTTATTTCTGATGAATTCGATGAGCTTCTCCCCAAGTATCTCAACTTCTTGCTGGTAATATTTTGTTTCTCAAAATTTATTATTCCCAGATGCTTGCTAAAATGCACCTTGATGACTCACTAATAAATGTGCAACCTGACCAGGGTCTCGTCGATTCTGACACATTGCCTCTAAACGTATCAAGAGAAATGCTACAGCAGCACAGCAGCTTGAAAACAATCAAGAAGAAGCTTATCCGCAAGGCCCTTGATATGATTCGGAAACTTGCTGAGGAGGATCCAGAAGAAGCCGATAACAAGGACAAGAAAGGTGTGTCCTAACATACTTTTGTCGCCTTCATACGTTAACCATTTCATTATATCATCAACTATGCACCCATGTCTTATTATTGTCTAACTCCTATAACGTGCGTGTCAACTATCACAGACGTTGAAGAATCCGATGACAGCAATGAGAAGAAAGGCCAATACGCCAAGTTTTGGAATGAATTTGGCAAGTCAATCAAACTTGGAATCATTGAGGATGCAACCAACAGAAACAGACTGGCGAAACTCCTACGATTCGAGACGTAAGTGCAGAGTTCCATACCAATAAATAATAAATCAACCTGTTGGGGTAGAGAATAATCCCAGGATTACTACAATCATCTTCAGGACAAAATCAGATGGTAAATTAACTTCACTGGACCAGTACATTTCAAGAATGAAATCGAGTCAGAAAGATATCTTCTACATCACGGGAACTAACAAGGAACAGTTGGAGAATTCTCCATTCCTCGAGAGACTTAAGAAGATGAACTACGAGGTAAACTAAACTCCACTAACCACAACTAAATACACCCTCTAATCTCTCAATCCCAGAATCTCGAAAGTAAAATTTTCTTCCATTACAGGTTATATTCTTCACCGACCCGGTCGACGAGTACCTTATGCAATACCTAATGGATTACGAAGACAAGAAGTTCCAAAACGTGTCCAAGGAGGGGCTCAAACTAGGGAAGGACTCCAAGATCAAAGAGCTCAAAGAATCGTTCAAGGAGCTGACCAAATGGTGGAAGAGCGCACTTTCGACCGAAAACGTAGACGATGTGAAGATAAGCAACCGTTTGGCCGACTCGCCGTGCGTCGTCGTGACTTCAAAGTACGGATGGAGTGCCAACATGGAAAGAATCATGCAGTCTCAGACCCTCTCCGACGCTAACAAACAAGCTTACATGCGTGGAAAGAGGGTTCTTGAAATTAACCCGCGGCACCCCATCATCAAGGAGCTTAGGGAAAGAGTTGCCAATAACGCCGAGGTAATAAATAATCTTTTCGTCACTAAATTCGTGTAAGTTGAAGCAAGCATATTTTTTTGCTAACTTTTTTTTTTCTCTCAATTTCGCCCGTGTGAAGGACGAAAATGTGAAGCAAACGGCGTTGTTGATGTACCAAACGGCGCTCATGGAGAGCGGGTTTTTGTTAAACGACCCGAAAGATTTTGCTTCGAGAATCTACAGCTCGGTGAAGAGCAGTTTGGACATTAGCCCCGACGCTGCTGTCGAGGAAGAAGCCGAAGTAGAAGAAGAAACTAGTAATGCTGCTGAAGAGGAGGAGACTAAAGAATCGCCGGAGAACATTGATTTGAAAGATGAGTTATAATAAGTTTTAGCAGCTTTTGTTTATGTTTTGGATAAGAAGCCCTTTTGGAGTCTTCCTCTAAACTTATATGTAGATTCATAGTTTTTGTAGTTCTGCACGCAATTTGTTTTCCTATCCACTCAGTGATCGGGGCGTTTTGCTTATCTAATGGTAATTTTGCTTCTTGGAAAAAAATGATATAGAAAGAAGATTCAATGAAGACATTAATTCAAACCTGTCATTATCGTGACCTTTTTGTACCGATGATTGACCTTTAAAAATGTAATACGACGTCTCCATTGAAATAATGGTTTAACTTAATTTAATTATCACATAATCAGTCACTCTCATTGACGAAGCCTCGATCTATATTATATACGATATCTTAATCTTGTAACCTCGCCGGCCGGGTATGGGTGTTAACAGCTCAATGACACTTGAATAAGACAAAATTAGCGCAGAATATTCTGCGTAACGACGACTTAGCCATGAAATCAAAGCCATTTTGTCCTATTCATTGTATTCTTGACTTGTTCAACGATCGTTAAGCTGAGGAGCTTCGTTATTACACATACGGAGCACAGTATATCATCTTTTCTTGGTGTGCATGTGAGTTTCAGTGGGCAAAAATGTCAGGCAAGTACGGGCAGCTTAATCGACACGGATCAGAAAGACATAGTGAAATCTCTGACGACGGCGATCGACAGCTTCATCCAAGACCGCTTAATCGACAGGGACAGAAGGACGCAGCACAAGGAACAATGCGCCGAGAGATTATCCGCCGAAAACGCCGACCGCGACGGCGATTCTTCGGAGGCGGTGCGCTACTCCGACCAAGCCGTGCTGGCGAACCTCGACTGGGGAATCGAAGCCCTAGAGGAAGCGATCGACACCTCCAACGCCGAGACGAAGTTCGCAAGGCTCGATTACGCCGAGAAGATGCTTCAGGTGTGCGCGATGTTGGATTCGAACCACCGCACCTGCGGCGTCCCTAATTTCTACCTATCGGCTTGGGCTCATCTGAACCTCTCATACCTATGGAAGCTGAAGAACGACGCGGGCAAATCCGTGAATCACATACTTGATATGTTTCTCATTGACCCATTCTTCTCGAGGATCGATTTCGCCCCCGAGCTTTGGAGATCGCTGTTCTTGCCTCACATGGGCTCGATTGTGGGTTGGTACTCCGAGGAGAGGAGGAGGATATTCATGGATGTGATACCCGATAGCTCTGACTTGTCGTTTACGATGGATTTCGATGAGAATTACCTCAACGAGTCTTTGATTATGTCGGTCAGGCCCGAGCAGGCTGAGAAGATTGGGGAACTTGAAAGGCGTTACGGCGAGTCTTTAGACGAGAATACGAGGTTGTACGCAAAGTATTACAAGGATTGTATGAACTACGATCCTTCAGCTAGTAATAGGAGGCTTGTGCCTATGTTGCCGCCTATAGCAGAGCCACCTATGACTCCTCTTCACGAATTTAACAGCCGTGGAATACCTGATTATATCAAGTTTGGACCAATATTGCCCAAAAGTGCTGGTTTTTCCCCAGTTTTGAAGCATAGTGGAAGTCCTAAAGAAGCTTCAAGGTTTTCTTCTATCCACTGCATATACATATGATGTGCGTTTATATATTTATGTTTCCATATCTTGTTGACGAATTTCTTGGATCAGATCGAGGGCGACTGTTACAGCAGAGAATCTCGAAGATTCTGCTGCTTGGGATGAAGCTAATGAGGAGAATGATCGTGTATCTGGCGATGGTGACGTTGACGAGCATAGAGCAAAAGAGACTGTAGTGATGAACAGCTTTAGGTCAGATTCTTCGTCTTCCAAAAGCAGCACAAGGCTGAAGAAGACAACGGACATGGAAGCCAAGATGCTAAGAGAACGAGAAGCAGCGTTCAGAAGTCGCAGGCAATCGCCGAGTTACAATACCAGCCCTGTAATAGATTCTCCCAAAACCGTTAATTTATCACCAAGACCTGCCCAAGATTACGAAAAAGGACGTAAATCGATGATGCGGCTTCTCTCTACGTGCTCCAGGGATTCTAGGATCAGCGCATCCTTTCCCGATTCTCCACTCTCGGCATGCTCTGACCGTTCTTTGAGTGTTGGCTCGGTTGAGTTGGATAGAGAAGTTGTTCTTACAGTAAGCCTCAAACCTTAATTACACTTTGAATGTAACTTGTTGTAATGGTAGATTTTCCTGGGATCTACTCAAACTGACATTGGAATAGACATTCAGGAACATGAGAATCCTCCGAGGAAGAGCTTCGATTGCACTAGGAGCATTCGACAAATACCTACCAGGAGGTGATATTTTGTACAAAAAAATGTCAATTTTCAGTAAATACTGCATATAAAGAGATGTTAATTACCTTTTTCTCTGCGTAAATTTTCAGTGTTTCGAACCATCAAGGTGATAATAGTAACCAATTCTACGCATCATCTGAGTTATTAGCAACCCCACGACCGAAACCGCCTAAAGATTTCGTATGCCCCATAACGGGACAGATCTTTAACGACCCCGTGACACTCGAAACTGGCCAGACTTATGAGAGGAAAGCCATTCAAGAATGGATCAATCGAGGAAACACGACATGCCCCATCACTAGACAACCTCTTTCCATATCTTCATTGCCCAAAACGAACTATGTCTTAAAAAGGCTCATCACCTCCTGGAAAGATCAGCAGCCCGATCTAGCACAGGATTTTTCTTGCACCGCTACGCCATTAAGCTATCGTCCTAATGAAGACACATCCTCGGGTCTAGTTAGAACATCGAGTGCTTCCAGTCAGAGAAGTGCTAATACTATTGTTGCTGCTGTTGGTGCTGGTGCTCGGGTTGATCAGTTGCATCATAGGTTTGCACGTGCTTCACTGTTAACATCACCGACGAGTGTAATATCACAAGCTTCTATTGAAACCGTGATCAACTCCTTGAAACCCCATATACTATGCTTGTGTAACTCCAAAGACTTGCAAGAATGTGAAGTGGCAGTTCTTACAATATCAAAGATCTGGAAAGAGCTGAATGCTGAAGTTGGGATTCATTCGTATCTATCTTCGCCAGATATTGTCAGCGCATTTTCAGAAATACTATCAGCATCTACGAGCTCTGATGTTTTAAGAACGACAATAGATATATTATCCAGGTTGATAATTACAGACGATCGAGTTTGTGATCTTCTTACAAGCACTGACTCTGAGTTTTCTTGTTTGACCGAGTTGTTAAGACAAGGCTTGCCCGAAGCAGCTGTGCTGCTGTACTTTCTCAGACCGTCGTACTCTCAACTCTCTCATCACGACTTGGTTAAAACTCTTGTGTATATAATCTCATGTAGAGATGAAGAGCAAGATGGTTTGTTGCAGTATGTTATGATGCCTAAAGATGCTGCGATTTTACTTCTGGAACAGATCGTTGTAGGAGGGGATGAGAGTGATAGGGCGAGGAATTCAATTTCTGTGATATCCCAAAATGGTATTGCTGTTCTTTTGGATTGTCTTGATAGGGTTGATGGAAGGCATTCGATCGTGTCTGTTCTTCTGTGTTGCATGAAGATTGATACGAGTTGCAGAGAAGTTGTGGCGAACCAAATTGACTTATCGCATGTTCTTGAATTATTTCACGGTGGAGATGATTGTGTAAGAGGAGTGTGTGTAGAGTTTCTATGTGAATTAGTTCGCTTAAACAGGTACGTATTACACTGTCACCATCTCGTTTATCATATGTCTAAACTTTTTACTACAGCATCAGCGTTTCGAATCACTGCTGTGTCTCAATCTGACTACTTTGATTTATTACATACACAGGAGATCACTAGCCAACAAGATACTGTCGTTGATTAGAGAAGAAGGAACATTCAGCACAATGCACACACTTTTGGTTTATCTGCAAATGTGCCCTATGGAGCAGAAACCTTCTGTTGCTACACTACTTCTGCAACTTGATCTACTGGTACGTTCTTGCTTCGTAACTGAGGGTCTAACTAATTTTAGAAAGTCGTGGTAAAAATATAAAATTTTAATTCCTAGGATGCACCGAGGAAGATGAGCATATATAGAGAAGAAGCAGTTGAAGCACTTATAGAAGCACTTGACCGGAAGGACTTTCCAAGTTCTCAGATATCAGCTCTTAAAGCTCTATCATCCCTGTTCGGCCATTTGAGTTATTCGGGAGAGACGTATATGGAAGCAAATTTGCTAAAGATTGCGGGATTCGATCGACCACATAAGGATTCACTGATGATGATGAGAAGAGATGAAATGAATGTCAAAGATAAGGTACCATAACTCACTTTTCTGATATCGGATTCCCCCAATTTTCTTACTTACGTTCCATACAAATTTATTACATATCCACGTATACAGAAAGAGGAAGAGAGAGTTGCAAGAACATGGGAGAAGAGGGTGGGTTTCGTACTCTCAAACCACGAGAAAGGCGCTATATTCAAAGCCTTGGAGGAAATCTTCGAAAGCGGTTCAGTAGAGGTAGCAAAGTCTTGTCTCATTATTGCAACATGGCTTGTCTACATGCTCTATTCCTTTCCGGACTGTGGAACAAGAGACATCGCTCGAAGAACGTTGCTCGAAAAGTACATTAACGTGTTACAATCTTCAAGGAACATTGAGGAGAATGTATTAGCTGCTCTTGCTTTGCGAGGATTCATTACAGAACAAGGTTGGTTCTTTTCCAGATCAAAACACAATTTTTACTAATATGATGGTATCGATTACTGTAGATCTATCTTTTTAAGGTGGGCTTGATGAAGTTGGTTCATATGCCAAAAGCATATGGAGAACACTTAGGAGACTTCGGAAGCATTGTACCGTGGTCCATGATGTAATGAAATCCCTGATGAACTTGCAATCTATCGATGCTGTAAGTGGTCTTCTTAATCAAAATTTTATCAGGCTTCAATGTGATGATGTAAGAGATTGATTAAATAGAAAAAAAAATTTGTCTTCTATCAGGAAGAGCTGTGGTCTTGCGTTGAAGGACCTGAGATTGATGTTTCGATGAACGGAGAAATCCTTTCGATGGTTCACATAAGGAACCGTCTAATAACCAGCCATAGCGATGGAACTATCAAGGTATGTACGATCTAAACGTGTAATAATCGTATCCACTTTGGTATCATTTCATATTTAGAGATTCAGTTCTTAAACCGACCCAAGGAATCGATTGAAGACTGAGCGAGTAGAAAAGCAGTTGCAAGCAAGTAGGAGTCCCAAACTAAGACTAACATAGTAACTGCTATTAACTCAGCCCCTTTGGAAAAAAAATTCCAACATTTGACTATTAAACCAAGTTCCTGAGGCTTATCCGAAGGAGAAAACAATTCCTCATCCCTCGTTTAGAAGGCAAGAATTAGAAGCATTCGGGCCTCTAAAGCAAGATGAAAGTTTCCTGCTGGATAAGAAGACCTAAAGACCAGTCAACACAGTTTTTGGTTTAATTCATAGAAACTGAAGTACTTCGCTTTTTCTTTTCTTGAAATTTAGGTTTGGGACGCGGGAAAAAGATCTCCCAGATTGATTCAAGAAGCTCGTGAACATACAAAAGCTGTTACGTGCCTTTACATTTCACCTTCGTGCGACAAGTTATACAGTGGATCTTTGGATAGAACCATCCGTGTAAGACTATAAAATCTTTTCCATGTAATAAACAGCCAGAGAACGGCAGACAAGCAGAAAACAATTACCAGGAAAAAAAAAATATACCAGATCCCACCCATGAATATTCTAATCTAACTATATGATGTGATGGAAAAATTCTTACAGAAACTCGTCGATAATTCATTTTCGCAGGTTTGGTCGATCAAACAAGAGGAAATACACTGTGTTCAGACACACGACGTAAAAGAGGCCGTGTTAGAGCTTGCAGCTAATGCTAGCGTCGCCTGTTTCTCGACTCAAGGATACGGTGTTAAGGTTTTTGTCCTTGAAAATTAATACTTGTCTAAAATATATCACCCTTTTTCTTTTCACAGAGTTTGCATATATGCTGGCTATAAAAACAAAGTGATACATATGTCTGTACAAACAGATTTATAACTGGTCAGGAGTTCCTAAACACATCAATTTCAGCAAGCAAGTCAAATGTCTTGCTTTGGACAAGGATAATAAGCTCTACTGTGGTTCTTCTAGCTACAGCATTCAGGTAAAAAAACATCTTGCTCTGCAAATGGTTAACATGTTTTTTCTATTGATATTCTTCGGTTATATTAGGAGGTGGATTTAGGCTCGCACACGTCATCGACGTTTTACTCGGGCACGAAGAAGTTACTAGGGAAACAAACGATATACTCACTTGAAATTCACAACGGTCTTCTATACTGCGGTGGATCATCCGTCGACGGTATAGCAGGGAAAGTATGAAACTAAAGAAACATCACAATTTTAAAGTTCAATCGCTCAAATACAAGCATTCAAAGATTATATATATGTTTCAGGTATTTAAGCTCTCTAGCAAGGCGGTTGTAGGAACGCTATCGACGAGCCTCGACATACAAAACATTACGGTGAACAACGACTTCATATTTGCGTCGACGAAGAGCGGAATTATCGAGGTTTGGCTGAGAGAGAGAGTTGCAAAGATTGCTTCCATTAAAATGGAAAATGAAAGGAGTTTAAAGATCATGTGCCTTTGCTCTGATGCTGATGGGCAGAAGCTCTTTGCTGGGAATTCTGATGGGAAAATTCAGGTATTATTTCAATTGCAAATATGAAACATAGCATATATCTTCGTATTAAATATACATTATGTTATTGCAGGTTTGGAGTTTGGAATGAAAACCACTCTCTACTATACAATATATTTTAATTTGTTCAATGTTGTTGTTATCTATCTTCACACACACATACATAGATATAGCTGCGTCGATCATCCCCACACCATTATATATTTGTACTTACACTTACGGCGATCTTACGAGGTTGTCGTCCTCGTTCATGTTCATCACGATAAAGATAGCCAATTACTACTATTACTAACTACCTTTAAATTCTCCAAACTAGAGTATCTTAAAAGAGGGTTTCATCAAAACATTAATTCGTTTAGTAAACTATATTACTTTTATTTCATGACAAGATCATAGAAAATGATACCAACGCGAGAAAGAGTACATAATCGCAAGCTTTCTCCGTAAACACACGCACGCACACGTTACATGAAATATAAATATATAATTAATGTTACTACGCATGAATCTCAACATCATCATCACAAGCTACGCCAACTACGTATAGTTCGGACCAGAACCTCGTATCCACGTAGCCAAAATTCACAGAATCTTTAGGACCAAGCTGGTAACCGTTAAACTGACACGTGGGAAGTTGGGGAAGTCGTACGAGGATATCCTCAGATGGGATTAAGAGACGTGAATCAGACACCTCACCACAGTTCAGCAGAAGGGTTTTCAGTTTGCAAGTGCAGTTATTGAATAGATCCACTTCATAAACTGAGTATCCTTCTTTATTACCACCTCCTCCTTGCGTCTGAGACAGCATCACGTCCTCGGGGAAGCAGTGATCTTCTGTCGATGGTAACGTAGAATGGGCACCTGCAAATATATATATATATATATATATATATATATATAATATATATATATGTTAGAAAAGAAAGCCATTGATGAAGAAGTATATCGTTGCAAACTAGGAATAAGGCATCGCATATATACCTTGAGGAGTTTTGGTTAAGAGGGTTAGGAACAGAAGAATCAGAGAGAGTTTAAGAGCATCCATTTGTTATATTCGATTAAACAGATTTCTAGTGTAGTTTATTAATGATATTGTATTGTTGTGAGGTTTATGATCATGCATGGGAGGATTTATAGGCTCTGAGCAGAGCGAAGAGAACAGCTGTAGGAGAAATAATGCGTATCTTGTCTGAAATGGGCAAGGAAACAAATCAAGAATGCATGAATCTAGACTGGGAATTATCATTTACTCCATCAAAAGAAAGCTTTGCTCTGACGGAGAGTGAAGCTTACTCATTGCTTCTCAAGCTATGTGCTTAGTTGTTTATATCTATTTGTCACGGGTCATGATATAATATATTTGTCAGCATATGTTTGCATTTGTCTTCATTTATATTTGCATCTGTGGTCCCAAATACATAGGTTTTATGTACGTTGAGAAGAAAGAATATTTCATACAAGAATGAATGTGATTGATCAGATCAATTCATACAGATATATATATATATATATATATATATATATACATTTTTCGATGTGTTCGAACGAATGATACTGAGTTTCGATGAATCTTATGTAATACAGTGCAATAACAAGCTTGGCAGTTACAGATAAACAACCAGTTCTTTACAAACATGTATCTCGAAGTTGAAGTGAGGCTCAGAACTAAATGCAAATAGCTATTCGATTTTTTTTTTTATGTTGTGGGCCTTCGAGATGATGAATCGTCTGCCTATTCTTGCTTTTCGAGTTCTCCCATTCTTTCGATGATCGCCTGCACGTTATCAGTCGATGAAACGAAATGTAATACAATCAATTAGATACGAGCATAAAGTATATTTTTAGATCGATGTTTGGTAAAGGTCATATACCTTCTTGCTCGTTTCTTGGAGTTCCCCAGCAAGTATGAACTCATCCAATATAAGGTATACCTTCAACGCACAAGAGAAAGTTAAGTAACAGTGATGAAATAATCATACATATAATGCAACAGTGCAGCTCAATAATCCAATTCGTAGGCGGCCCTATTCTAATCTTGTTCGAGTATCAACAGTAGCATATAGGAGATGAGCTCATAGTAGATGAACCTAACACAATGCTTTTTGGCAATTCACTGACTGGAAACAAGATATCATCGACATCACGATTTTAAGGATGGATTAAATCTCTTGGTTTAACTTTCTATACTGCACCATGGTTTACGAATCACGGGCGTTAATTAGTCAAATTTCAAGGGGGTTTTTAAGGTAAACGGCCCTCAAATTTTCAGTTTTTGGCCATAGTTCAGTGAGCAACGAACTCAGACAATTTCCATGTAAGGTACTCGACAAAAGCTAGAAAGCAAGACAGGCAAAGCAATTATGCATTTCATGTGAAAGTTGGCTTATGTTACGCCTTACGGTAACTTAAAAGAACAGAAAGGTTTTAAGCCTGATGGAAACATTTCAAACTTCGGAATTCGATCCATGGTAGACACAATCTCTGCTTGTTGTAGAATCTAAGAAATTTATCAACTTACCTTGTGGAAATTAAATACTAGATCGAGCTCGCACACATTGCTGAAGAAATGATCGAGTATCTCCACGAACAAGTGAATCGACTCCAAGTACGCCAACTCATTGTCTGTAATGTCCACACAAAGCGAGAAAAACAACCCAGCATATCGCCTGTATATAATCTTATGCGTACGAAACTGCAGATTCGAGCCGTTAACAAACCGTTCATTATAATCAGTACGCCCAGAAAGAGAGATTAACCAAACCACTGACCTCAACAAAGTTCGTAAATTTAGGATCCCTATTAACAACCAGCCGATGAACCTGCAATTGCCATGTAACAAGCGAACAGAGCACAAAGCATGTCATTTAAACAGAGGTAAACGCAAAAACGAGCTGAAATTCACTTCAGAAACAAGTTCATTTACCTCGTACTCGACCTTATGCTTCTCGGATTCTTCGAGCGGTATGTAATATTTGGCCAGGCGAGTTTTTCCCTGCCTGTTTTGCAATAATATGAATCGGATCTGCAAATTTCAGACACGAAACATCGATGCAACGGCGAGATTTAAGAAATGTGAAATGCTTCCAAACAAAAATTAGACTTGACACAAGAGAGAAAGATTAGGGTTTAGCTAACCATTTTCGTAGAGATCGATTTGAGCTTTAACCTAAGCGAATCGCCGAGATCGATGAGCTGCGTAGATTGGTGAAAGATGTTTTACATAGAAGTCAAAGGTCAAACATTGATGAGAAGCAAAAAGAAAGATATTAAATAACTAAATAAATAAATAAATACATAATTCTTTATCACACAAAATGGGCCAAAAGGCCCACAACGTTCTGTGAATATTCTTCAAGGGTTTAATGGTTTATCATTATCCTCTTTCCAAATACCTAAAACCCTTAATCCCCAAATCAATCGGCTCCATCTTCCCTTCAAAGGCTGTTTAGGTGCTATACGATTCATCAGTTTGCAATGTCAGCCGAAAATTCAGAACGTAATTCAACCGTTCCCAATTCTAGAGTCACTTGGGAAGGTTGCAGTGTTTTGCTCGACATCAACGATGGAGATCGGGTGGTTTTCGCTCGCCTTACGTCTGGATCGTAAGATTTTGGCTTTTTTTTTATCGTTGTGGAAACTTGTAGAATAACCTTGCAGCTGCATTTGAAAATTGCTCATATTTCTGAACTGTATTGATGAGATAAGATTACTTTACTTATGATTAGTATGATTCATGTCAAGACGAGTTATGCATGTATTTGTCTGAACAACCTATTGAAGTGCTTGCTGTTTTTGTTATGCGTGTAATGAGTGTCGGCAGTTGTGTGTTATATGGTTTTTGAAGGAAAGTAAAGATTGGGGACAAGCAGTGCTCTCTGCAGCCTTTGATTGGGTGCCCGTTCGGATCGTACTTTCAGCTAGAATTTGGGAAAGAAGGGTCTCTCCTCTCGCGTGTCATTCCATCGTCAGGTTTCCATTTTTAACTTATACTTTGTTCGAAGACTACTTTTTTCTTTTCCAGATTATGTGAATTCGAAGCCAATGTATGTAGGTGAAAGTAATGTATTCTTACACATAATACACAATCACATTTTTTGAGCATGTTCCGGAGCTAGTAGACTGAAAGAATGATGTCACAATCTCTTTTTTGTCTATGCACTCTGTTGTGAGAACGTTTGGGATAAGCATAACGTTTGTTCATAGTGATAATTGTTTTAGGTATGAGAGATACGATCGATGCAATAACATCTGTCCGTGATATTGACTATTGATGTATCCACTGAGTCTGACTAATATTGATAACTATGCGCAAACTCTTTCTGCGGTAGGTATGCTCCTTAGAAATCTGATTACTTGAATGTGCAGAATCTTCTGTATCAGCCATTGATAATGGAGACACAATAAATGGTGAACATATGGAGCAATGCAGAGATAACCGGGCAATAATTGATAATAATACTGCCCAGAGTCTGACTAATGAAGATATTGATGACATGAAGAGGTAAATTTTTATGGTACAAACCAATTTAGATTAGTTCAATCTCTCCCATTGTCATAGACGAGCAGTTGCCCAGAGACTTTGGGGCATGTATATGTTGTTGATTACAGCTTCCCCCTAGTCAGTGCTTTATTGTGTCATATAGAGTTTTACATAATTAGTTCGTTGCAGAAAAAGGGCAACTGGAGACGAAATAGTTGAGGCGCTCATCGCAAACAGTGCAACGTACGGCAAGAAAACAGCTTTTTCTCAGGTACCTAACATTTAGAGTATCAATCCAAGCTTGTACACGCACACACACGCACACATATATATATATATATATATATATATATATATATAATATGTTTACATATTTATTTACGCATTCTGATCTTTTGTTCTCAGGAGAAGTACCGAATAAAGAAGCAGAAAAAATATGCACCCAGAGTATTGGTGAGACGCCCATCTTCCCGAAGGTTGGTTAATTGGCTTTACTCGTTTACTATTCGTATGTTAATGTGTCGAACATCTGATTTATTGTATTTTTCTCGGTATTTTATGTTTGTTTTCTTTACTTTTGACATCTGATTTCTGATTGTCATCTTATCGATGATATATATTGTTCCTTTCAGCATATGTGAAGCATACTTCAAGAAACATCCTGAAAAAATTGGGTCAGTAGACTAACCTTTATGTGCTTTCTTTTTATATTCTACTCAATGGTGTTTCAGTCATCAATTCCTCATCCTAGAAGAATTCGAAATGTGGCTCATTGCTTTGCACTTTGGCGTGATAGGTTTCTGAGAGTGGATACACTGTCTCTTATACTCTCTCTGGCTAATGTTACTTCAAACTCAGATGTTCTTATAGTGGATATGCTTGATGGTATAATTACTGGTTCTGTAGCAGAGCGATTGGGAGGTGATGCCAACATTTCCTCCAAATGATCAATTCATTTTATCTTTCATGGGCTTCGGTTAAACCTTGATAAACCAATTCAAAATATTTGCAAAAAACATATACTTAACAAGCAGATCTTTTTATTCTTCCAGGAACTGGTAACGTTTGCAACACATACATTGGAAGCACACCTTATCCTGTTAGCATTGTTCAAATGTTCAACTTCAGTGAGGAGACATGCAAAAGGTACTTTTTTTCCTTATGATTGGAGTTTGGTTTGGTGGTGCACATACCTCGATATTAGTTAATTGATTTTCATCGGAATCAATATTTGTCAGCAGTAAGAACTGAATATTTCTTTTTGTTCTGTTTCACAATTGCCAGGATTGTGCACGCTTCTGTGGCTGAACTCCGTCCCTCTAGAATTTCAAAAACGCTCTATCAATTTCAAGACACAACAGACACTACATCCCAACTAAATGCATGTATTTTTATTTCTTATTTATATGTGTTTGTATATGATTTTGTTTTGTTCCTATAACTAGATTATGAATGTGCAGAAACCAGATCTATCCCCTACATCAGCTATAGACATGGTCAGCATCGGAGAAACCTTTGAAGGGAATGCAGAAACAAGGAATAGTGTACCCAATTCCCCAAGAACTATGAAAAGTGTAAAGGCTGGTGGTAAGGCCTCATCAGAGACTATCAAGTTCTGGAAAGAAAATGGATTTTCCAGGTATTTTCAGTTTTGAGCGGATGAGATTAGGGCCAACTTAATACTGCAAATTTGTGATCTTTTATGATTACCAACGAAATATTAGTTCTCCAATAATTATATTCAGTTTGATCATTGCTGCTCCTGAGATGGATGCTTGGAGTATTGCTAGAGAAGTTGTACCACTTTTATCATATTCTGCCCCATTTGTCATCTATCACCAATACCTCCAGGTAAAAATGAACCGCTTCTATTATACAGAGTAGCCATCGAAAAGGATCGACAAAATTGACCATGAAGTAATTCATTGAAGCCAATCTCAATTCACAATATATTAAATTCAAATTATACTATTTCTCCATGTCCATCCTCTGTCCTTGTTGCAGCCTCTAGCCTCATGCATGCACAATCTCCAAGTCGAGAAGATGGCAATTGGTTTACAAATATCAGAACCTTGGCTGCGCGAATATCAGGTCTTCACTCGATTTTCCAACGCTTGGCTGTTATTTATCCATTTATCATCCTTTTTTGCTGTGAAACCAATGGGTTGAGTTGCTTCGAAAAATTTGCAGGTTCTTCCCTTGAGAACTCATCCACTTATGCAGATGAGTTCGTCGGGAGGCTATATTCTGAGTGGCACAAGGATTGCCGAATCCAGTTAAACTTCTCCGACCAAGCTCATCATTTGTCGTGAGGAATTATTTATTTTATTTCGTCGTAGTAAAAAATTATTGTATTTAATCAGATGTTTCCATATAAGCAATAGAAGATTAGAATTTAGACTTGGATTATCAACCTATTTATCCACAGTGATAAAGCTAAAAGTTTTCAATATGAAACCAAAACCTGCGATTAACTGGATCATCATAGGTGATGGATATGTTTATAAAAGAATCCACATTACTTAACATCTACCAATTTAACTATCTATAAAAGAGTTTGGACCGATGAAGATGAAGCACGTGCTTTCCTCGACCTTGCGCGCGTAACTCTTACTGCAGCAATCTCCATTAGAATGTCTTTAGCTGCTTCTGCGCTGGCCTGAGTGCTTTCATCCGTAGTGCTAACAACCTTATCGACTTGCACGAACCCCTCTTCTTCACTAGAACTTGTCGAAGCTTTGCTGTTAGTTTTTGAACTAGTTCCATGCTGTTGTTCCTTTGAGGTTGTTTTGGGGATCTTGGCTGATTTTGAATTGTCTGAAGGTTCGGCTTCTTCCATGATATAATCAACGTCATCATCATCGTCAGCTTCTTCTTCTGAAGAGTTGTTGCTTGAAGATGGAGAGGTAGGTTGTGGTAGTGTAGCAGCTTCTGATCTGCTTATCGGCGGCGTAGTTGTTGTTTGCAGCCTATTGGCCTGTTGTTGTGGCTGCAGAAATATCGAATTTCTTTGAGAAATTAAATGATTCAAACATGACGAGGAATGAGAAATAAACTCTGGAAAGTTGGATGTGATTTATTACCTGGGATGGTTGAGGGGGAGCTGATTGCGAAGCTACGTACTGAAGAATTTCGAAGATTCTGCTCTGTCCGTAGGTAGCAGCTTTCAGCCAGTACGAAACCAACATATCGCTAGCTCTCGTCCTAATTTCTAACAAGTTACGATCGATTTCTGTCTCGTGCTTCGCCATGTAAGGTTTGAAGAATGAGTCATAAACATATGATGTTCCCTGAAAGAGATGAAGGGATTCATCAAAAACGTAACTATGATCATGGCTGCATCTTTGTCCCTAAGGTTCCATTTGGTCGGTGGAGATTTTGTGGAAAAAGTTACATACCTTAGTTTTAGGATACCACAAGTATATAAAGAAAGCAAGCTTTGCTTCACCATACATCGGAACCCTTCAAGGAAGTTTATAAGAAATGGAAGTTCTTAAGCACACAATTCTCGCAAGATAAGAAAGTAGCAGAACACAAAACCATTCATTGCAGGAGCTAGTGTGAAATGTTATATACCACCCGACGAAGGTATCTCCGACTCTTTCACAAACTGTTATTACAGCGACTAATATCCTGGAAATCGAAAGGATGATAATTGATAACAGCAACCACTCTCCAAATATGGTGAAATAATTTGAGAAAAAATGATTTGAAATAATTTGAAAAAAAATTGAAATATGATACCAATATTGGCACCAAAACCGAAGCTGATCAATTTCGGGCTTATTCATTTCTACTGTTTTATAGCATTCATACGCAGGGTATGCATAGCCGAAAATCAACCTGTGACGCAGCCAATAAAAGTAAGAAACCTGTAAATTAGTTACAGGGAATGAAAATTTATGGGGATTTGGCACATACGAGAGTCCTCGAGTAATAAGAGATCCAATCATTTTCACTCCCTGCCATATACACAATAATAAAACGTCAAAATTACAGTGGAAAACGAAACTAATAAGCAATTGCATGTCTAGTTGATAATCATCAGCTTGTAGTGTATCGGCATTAGCATTAATCTTTATATAGTTAAACGCCTAACAACAAGAATATCACAATGAAATTGCAATTCGAAGAATTTCAATGTGAGGCCCCGATATATAGCAACGGATAAAGCGAAAAACTACATTATAAACAGTCAAATGAGAAATGCAAGTTGCCTAAGCCCGAATCATCAAGTTGTTTTCTTACATTATTTGAAGTTGATCGTCACCACTATATCAAATTATATCAGCAGAACGGTCATACTATACTATCATCCTCCTAGTTCAATGTAACTGCTCAAATTTCAAAATGTGTAATTCAAAAAAAAAAATATCTTAAAAATCGACAAAATTTCAATTTCACAAAATCAAACCATTCGAAGCTCGTGATAACGAAGAGACTAATCAATAGCTAAAGAGAGGAACACTTTCAAACCTCGCATAACAAAAATAGAGAAGATGAAAAGATGAAATGCAACAACACCATTCCCCAAAATAGTTTTCAATGGAAAAAAAAAAAGCTATGGAGATGGATGGAAAGGAATAGGTCGTTAGGCACCTTGAACAAGCAAAAGTACGAAAATTTTTTGCAACAACGTTCAGACGCCGTAAGGAAACGTGACAAAGACGACGAACCTACGGTGGCCCGCGGCGTATCGCCGGAGGGGTGAAATCAGATTATTTTACTTTGAGGAGTCGTTTTGAATTTTAACCTTTTTTTTCATGAATTGGATTTGGTGTATTTGTATATTTATATTTGTTTAATTATGGAAAAAGGGAAACACTATTGTGGTGGAAGGTGCACTGTTGTTATCATGGGAATGTGCCCCAAACAGTAGCCGTACGGCATACTTATTGAAGTTAGGCAAAATTATAAACTTAGGTCACTACGTATACATGTTTTCGTTTTTTGGTCACTATGTTTGATAATTGCAAAAGTAGGTCACTAACTTTTCATTTAGAAACAATTTTGGGTCATGTTTTCAATTTTAGGTCACTAAGAATATATTTCTTCGATTTTGGGTCACTAAGTTTACATTTTTTCAATTTTGGATCACTATGTTTATAACGTTAGTACCTAATGAGTGACCAAAAATTGAAAAAAATATAAACTTAGTGACCCAAAATCAAAAACTAAAATTGAAAATATGACCCAAAATTGTTTTTACATGAAAAGTTAGTGACCTACTTTTGCAATTACCAAACATAGTGACCCAAAAACGAAAACATGTATACTTAGTGACCTAATTTTATAATTTCCCCTTGAAGCTATCGCCAATTGTTTTGTAAGAAATAATGCAAAAGTAATAATAAGTAATATCTAGGGGTCTTTACACATAAATACACATTTACATAAAAATTTCTAATTCAATACCCTATCAGTATTTTTTATATATATAACTACATAATAGAATAACTTTTTTGCACATAGGTACCCGATCCGTCGCAGGTACGCCATATAACACATTTAGGTACCCTATAGCAACGTATTTTGGTACATAATACGTTGACAAAATGATACGTCATAAATAACACACTAAGGTACCATATAGAAATCGTATAGGGTACCGTATAAACGGGTAACGTGCTACGCAATACACATAAAAAGGTACAACAAGACTGAGAAAATTCGTACAAACAGTAAAACGGATACCTATCTGTAAAAATTTCTGACATAGGTACTGATTTGTAAATTTTGTTATTCAATTGAATATTTTTCTATAGATGTCACTAATATCTAATAGTTTGAAAATAAACCTTTTTCTTAACAATGATAGGTGCCTAGAGTAAACTTGGGATAAAGTAAATGATGAGCAAAGAATATTACTTATCCAACTAAAAAGCACCTAAAAAATCCACCTTTTTTCGAGTTTTTAGTATAAAGTTTAACCGTACTTCATATTTAGCTTGTAATAAGGTTCATTGCTTCTCTTTACAAGCTTTAAAATCCCACAATATGTTCACTATTGCAATTAATCACATTAAATATACATTTCTACGTCATTTTTTGTGTGAATAAGATGGCTTTGTATATTGCAACAAGTGGGATTTATGCATACCCTAATAAACGGAATTCATCATTCACATGCATAACAATGGATGGATAGTTGTTGATTTGTCACTCTCACATTGCCTAATTATATATGATATATGAAGTAAGCAACAATGCTTCATTACATGCAAGAATTATTGAGACATGCAATAGAGATCTAGGTCCTTATTTCAAGAACTCTTGTTAGTTTTATATATCATGCATACGTGAGAATCTTATTTTTCGAAATTTCATACTAGATGTGTGTGTATATTCGATAAATAACTTCAAACTATTACCTCTATTTTCGGGCCCGTAGTTTATTTCCTACGGCATATTCACATGTTGTGATGTCCTATTTTTCGCCCCCACATTCCTTCACTCAATGCATTTCCTTTCGTCCGCCTCGAATGAACTAATATAATATAAAACAATTTTTAAAAAATGATTTATGAGATTAGTACTGTCAGTGGCACACTTCAATCACACAACTGTGTTAAATCTCTCAAGTGGTCGAAATCGCAATATCTCTGGCATTAGTCAAGGCTTCGATCCCACTTTGAAATCTTGAATTATTTGTATTTCAATGAGTGACATACGTATAATCCGCATCAGAACAACATTCAAACTGAAGGTATATAGATAGTAAAATCAATACTTACATGGTATTAAATAAATCAACTCTTTAGGCTGCTTTATGTTCTCATTATCACAGTACTATTCATTTTAGTCCTCCACATCCAGGATTATGTTCTGATTAAAATGCTCTCACAATGCTACGCCACACCGAAAATTACAAACAAACAAATCACAAAATCGCAAACCAACACAAGTTTCACAAAAGGAATCATCCTCTCATGACAAAATCTAACCATACAAAAATAAATTGCAGGACTAAACGTCAGTAGTTAAAGGAAAAAAAAAACAAGAGTCAAACCTACCTGCGATTCCTAGATTGGTGTGCCCTATTATTACCACCACCCAAAGCCGAAAAACGATTTCCCGACCACCTACGATTCCAATTATTTCTCCTACTACTACCACCACCACCATGGCCGCCGCCCGACTTATTATAACCACCGCCCCTACTAGAAAACCGATCATTCCTGGAATCACCATACCCATTCGACGAATTACCACTATACCCACTACCTTGATGGAAATAAACGCCAGGCCGAGGTTGTGCACAAGGAAGAGGAGGAGATTTGAAGATAAGTCCAACGTTTATGGGAGGAGGTTGGGCAGTAGGAGGAGGAGGAGGAGGAGGAGGAGGAAGAGGAGGAGATGTGAAAATAAGTCCAACGTTTATGGGAGGAGGTTGGGCAGTAGGAGGAGGAGGGGGCGATGTGTAAATAAGTCCAAGGTGTATAGGAGGAGGATTCTGTGGATTATGGTTGTGACTCTTTCGAGCAATATCGCGGGCAGGTGGGCCCATTCTTTGAGGTTTTGGAGGTCTGCTGTTGTATGGTGGGCGGTTATTACTTTTATGATTACGTTGCTCCTTGGCGTAAGAATTCGAGGGGAGGTTATTACGAAGGGGCGGACGGTAATATGGTGGAAGTGGGGCATAGTGGCTTAATTGAGGAGGGTTATTGACTTGAGTTTGAGTAGGGATGTTTTTGTACTTATTTGTGGGTATTTGTAAGGTACTAGTTATGAGGCGATGTGAGGCTTCGCCTAGTTGTTTCCCCGATAATTGCAACCGATCAGGTATTGCTGAACTTAGGCGGTTACGCCTGTAGAGAGTGAATAAGGTTAGGATGTGATATAGTTTAAATTGTTTCATGAGAATCAAACTTCAGTTCAAAGACCAGGCAACACACCTTCGACTTTCGTATCCATTTCTGTCATTATGCCTGGGAAGAAGAGAAGATTTTCTTTAATTAGCTTGAAAAGGAGACATAAGCAAGTTATTCATTTGTACTAAAACAAATCCCAACTGAACTAACCTTCCGTCGTCAAATTGCTTCCTTCCTGTATCTTCGTGCCAAAGTACAGGTTCAGGTTTCAAATCACCCACTGTCACAATCTGCAATTAAATAAAAACGTTAAGGCATCGCCTCTACCAAGTTTTAATCTTATAATATGTCTGTTAAGTGTTTCGATTTACAACTCAAATTAAAGAGGAAACTAAATATTACCTTCTTTGGGAAAATAACCCCTGGAGGCGGCCGTGTAATGTGTTTGTGGGGATTGGGGAGTCTATAAATCGCACATCTAAATACAAGATTTACATAAGTAAGAATAGTGAAGACACAGACGAATCACTTCAAAACATTTAATGGCTTACATGACTTGGTTGTTCATAATATCTTCCATTCCTTCGATGGGTGATCGGAACAGAGGAGGGCAAGGATCGCCAGAGCAAAGAGAGAGATATCCATTCATTCCACCACTGCAAGTACGAAGTACCCCTAATAAACATTTTAGAACTCCTAAAGAAGTTCTATGCACGGCCAAGTCTAAGGCATTTCAAGAAAACAAACCTGGCGGTAGGATCAATCTTCTCCTGAACTTGAGCTCGTTCCCCTTCTGTCAATTGCTTGCAGCGATCATTCAGAGAAAATATGTATGGAGATATTGTGTGAGATGCTGCTACGAAAAGCATTTCAGACATCACGCTGTTTCTCCGAGCTTCTTCTTCCTGTGTAACGATAATCAATAAATGAAGCACTTCCGTAAAATTGCAACCAGGAACTTTTATCCAGAAACATGAGTTACTACCGTAAGCGTGTCCTCAATCTTTTCAACCTCGGCAAGTAAACGTTGTTCATCAATGAAAGGCAATTTGGCAATACCCTGTCGTGAGAGAAAACGCCAAACATTATATATTCCTTTTGGCCATTTTTCTCCAGATATTATTAAATTTGGACATTCAAGTCCAGATAACATAAGATAACACAGAAATCAAGAGGATAGAGCCAAAAAAATACCATCCATGAGTACCGCTTGCCGTTCATGTCAACTTCGAAATCTGATGATCATAACATAACTAAGTTGTCGTTCAGCTTGCCAATGTGATTTTAAACGTATATGGATCAATATAAGCAACATTTAATTATACCATGAGGATAAAAATCAATAATAGGCGAGTTTGGATCAGTCATCAATTTCCTATACTGCTCTGGTAAAGCATGTGCACTGCATATAACCATTAAGAATGGAAATCAAATGAAATGCCAAGTATAATTACAAATTTCATTTAAGATAACAAGTTTTCCCACCTTGCAGCAGGGAAAACACCCAACAACTGGTTAAATGGTTTAAACGGTGCGCCTAATTCAAAGCTTATCTTCAATTGTCCAAGACCTTTCAGGTCAGAAGCAAATGGAGCGTAATGGTAAGGGTAAAACCTGCAATCACGTCGGTCATATATCTGGACTGGATGCTACTCAATATAATTTTCCATGTTAAGTTACTAAATCACACTTGAGGAAGATATAACATAGCATGAGAACGAATAAAGAAAATCTAGAAATAACAAAGGAAAATATCACATCAGGGAAGAGACATCCAAGTGTGGACTTGTTTCTAGAAAAGAAAAAACGGCAGTACCAATTCCAGGAGCAGACACCTTCATAATAGTAATGCATAACCCAACATAGCCCTTCGGTGTATTTAAGAACCTACATTTATGTAAAACCCAACACGTTACACATTCATGCTTGCTTTAGGGTAAGCTGCAAGACAAGCACACATCTTCAAAGTTTTCTAAGAGTATAATTTCACAGCCAAGTACACCATATAATACAAATGAATGGTTGTTCCCTTTGACATAAAACAAACTACTCTGTCACATTGCTTCTTTGCACACCTTAACATTAGTTTAATAGGCTAATGAACATATTCATAAAATCAAATTGAAAATTTAAGGTGCATACCACATCCTTTTGCACATCTTCAAGCTCCTTCAGAGATTTTGCAGCGAACTTCTCTTCATAATATCTCTCCCTCCACCCTGGTAGCCCCAATTTGACCTAAATAAAGGAAATGAGAAGCTTCCACAGTTAACAACCGCAGGGAGAGAAGCTATAGATGGTTCAAAAGTAGGATATGAACAACATCATCAATCTCAAAGGATGTCTTTGAGAAGCGAACCTCACTTGAAGATTAGCTTTTAGAAGACGAAGGGAAGTCAGAAAGCAAACTTGGAGTCATAATAACGAAACCTCATATACTTGGATAAACATATAAAATATCAAACTTGGAGTCATATACGAACTACACCAAAAATTCTTTTTGCCTAGTTTCCCAGTGCTCTCTGCCTACCAAATATCAAACATGGACGAGGATTGCCAACAGAAAAAGATCAATGATACGAAAAATAAAAATAATTAAATAACTAGAGCTTGAACCTTGTCTTCTTCTGCGTGGTCCTCATTAAACATATCTGACTTCTCACGAAGTGACTTCTTGAGCTTAAATTTTAACTCTTCCTTGTTGTCATCCTCCTGAAGTGCATAAACATGAGGAAAACAATAAGAACTAGTGTCCCTCCATTCCAAGAGTAAATGACCATTGGAACATCATATATAAAGTTGATTCTTGATCATAAAGAGAAGAGGCCAAAAACACACCTCAATTTCAAGATTGCTCTCTGCTTCAACGACAGCTGCACCTATGGTGGCTGCAGAGTCCAAGCGTGCAACTTTACGAGAACGTTCATGGGTCTCTGTATACCCGTTAGAGGTCCTTTGTCCAGCATGCTTAAATGATCGTGAAGAGTCTTTCGGATGAAACGGTGAAGGTGAAGGAGCCGAAGCAAGACGGGAACCATGAAAACGAGAAACTGCAACAGGAGATTCAGGTCTGCTTGTAGGTTCAGTATCATCACGCCTTTTTGCTTGAGACTTATCACGCTTAATTCTCTCAGCTTGCCTCTGCACCGATTAGAAGATGGAAACTAATACATTTGCTATGTACGGAACATCAAAGACTCCACTCCACCTCACACAATTAAGACGCTAAAGACTCCTCTTACATGGTCGAAGCACTCTTAAGTAAATAACTGTCATTGTTATATATCTATGATAAAACATAAGCATTGCGAAAAAAATTGAAAAAACAAATTAGGTCCTCCTTATCAGATATTAATAGTGATACAAGAACATATGAGAATATGAATAGAGTCGTCATGCTACTACTTCAGTTCCGAAAAATGTATCAAAAGATGTCTTGAACTTCTCTCTGCATGATATGACTTCAACATCATTAAACATTGTCAGATCGTGGGCAACAAAGCAACAAAAGAAAAGTAGAATCAACCTGATGTAGGCGGGCCCTTTTCAGAAATATCTTATCTTCGTAGGATCCCACAGCTTGAATAAAGCGCTCTACCCGGCTCAGGTTTGGCTGAAAAGAGAAATAAAAAAAATCATCTCTCAAAACTATCAAAAGAGAAGAAAACACTACAATGCCAACGTTTCTGCCAAAAACAGTGTGTACCTTACACCCATCAGTCAAGAACCCACCCAAAGACCTAAATTCCTTTTTATAAACAGCCATCAGCAAGTTGATAGCGCCCTGTTAACAAAAAAAATTAACAAGAGAATCTTACTCCGCAACTTACGGGTAAATTCGGTCTAAATGTGCTACACTTGCTGCTCAAGATAAAGTTAAGACGTCCGGTTAGGCTAAATGGACAAACAATATATAACTCCTTCCAACTGCAATCAAGAAAGTGATCTATGCCAGCTAAACAAACCGGGGCCGAACTATAATCGCTAATATTTACTTCTTAATATCATTGTTTTGGATTAGCAGCACATAGCTATCATACGATCAATAAGCTGCAAGCTAAAACATCTAATTGAAGTATTTTTCACATCGTTATCACTCCATCAACTGAATTGAGATTAATAAATTTAAATGTTCAATTTACCTAAGGAATTATAAGAAACTAAATTGGGATGAATGCATAACCAGTACTAAATTAGTAAAGCATTGAGAAGGCGCATGAAATTGCAATGACAAATGAACCATAATGGAAAAAGATATCCAGAACACACCTCACGTATCTCAAGTGTTGGCATATGCGGCAGAAAATCATTACCAACAAAGAAACATATGAAGACAAAATCATCAACTATGCGTTCCATATCAATCTGACATGGAGGATTAGGAATCATCATCTCATACTCGAGATATTCACGAAGAGTCCAGATGTTCAGGAACTGAAACAGTAACAGCAAAGGGAGAAGTTACTCGAGTTACCCATAATAGTAAAAACAACAGCAATAAAAGCAGCATAATAAAAATGAATCACTAGTTTACATCCAACTTCACCTGATATGGCTTTTTAGGCACAACATCAGCATTTCCTTTCTCATCGAACTCTCCTGCCTTTCTCTTCGCCTTGCCTTCACAATCTGCAGCCATGTGACCTACTTGACCACAAAGAAAGCATTTGGCTTGCTGCCCCGGAGTAAACACAACCTTGTAGCAAAAAAATGATAAAAACAAGTTAAAAGTTAGGAATACACTGCAACCAATTTAGGTACAATTTCATAGCTCAATCTCACTACCAGCATCTTCGATCAAATACTACACTAAATGATTCCAGAGGTGAAAATGTTGAATCATTTGGTCAAGGGATAATCAGTATCAGCTTAAAGGAGTTCATGCCTCACCTCTCTGAGAATCGAAAAATGAACTTCATGAGTGGCCAAGCCTAGCATGATTAGATCTGCATCCTGCATGCCATCAACAGGTAACATGCATAAGAAGACGGTGACATATTTTTCAACAGCGAAAACAATGGCAGCACGTACCAAACCGTACAGACAATGGCGAGTATTGGGTTCATAGGCAGGTAGATTTCTTTGTAGACGGATGTAGGACATAATTTTGTGTTCTCCTTCACCAGGAACATTGGCATCAGAAAGAATAACCTTCATAAAAGCACGGTGCACTTTGGTATGTTTGTTGTGTAAGAAAAATTAAGAGCGCTGCTAAATTTCTTATTTCTTTTCTACAAATTAACCATACTGAACATAAGCATATTACCTTTATATTTTTCCATCCAGGATCATTGTTTAGCCTGAGATGAATGTAATATTGCAAAGCAATTGATAGAACAGCCATAAAAGGTGTTCCAGGAGTAATTACATTGGAATCAAAAAGTGGTGAATCCTTCTTGGGAGGAAGCTTTCTACCTTCTCTCTCAAACTCAGCACGTAGCCTGTCTTCTTCAGCAGCCTATAAATTATAAAATTATGAGATTAAAAAAATCTATTTCACACAACAAACCTTATTATAACGAACAAGAAAATGTGTACCGCATCAGCAGCATCTTTGGCTGCCCTGAAACGCCTTGACCTCTGTTGGTTCATCTTAGCCCTTGGTGCCACGCCATCTACCAATAAATAACAATTTGAAGCTCATTAGTTTAGCTTTCTTGTCACTAGCTAAATATCAGTTCGATTCATCTTTACAGTTCCACTCACCAATAGCCATGAAGAGTAATTTCCTAGGCCGAACCATCACAAAAAGCCTATCGATATAGTCAAATACACACTGAAACACCTCATCAAAACTTGTGGGAGAAGGCTGCATCAGAAATCAAGACTCATCATACATAAAATCAAAACAGAAAACAACTTTACTTAATCATAATTATCAACACTCTGTCCTTATTTATGCTGGGTTAAACACAGCCACAAACTGTTGTTACAACCTTATTATTAAATCCACACGTGCAAAATTCAAATAACTGTTTAACATACACTTTTTTCAAGTAAAAAAAAATAAGCAAATAACTTACACACATTCACACCATTCTCATTCTAGAAGCTAGAATATCAAGCTAGTTATATAACAGTAACAGTTCTGCTCTAAATCCACCTCAACAGAATATTACACATTCACGCTTCACAAACATAGGCATTATCGCAAGCCTAAAGGCTATCACATGCAACCTAAAGCAAACGTTGATATGACGTAACCCAAGTTTATTGACCACGGGTAAAACCCACCATAACAGTACGGTACTCATCTCAACTCCACTCAAACACTTTATCAAACAAAACATGCTTCCGAAATCATCCAATTCAAGCAAAAATAAAAAAGAAACTCACTCTGTCTTCGGGATGGAAACAAGGGTGGATAATCCCATTCATATCGAGGTATAAATTATCGTACTCGATGTTGTTAGGGTTCGGTTTGCTCGTATCAACAGGTATCTTAATCCCATCGATCTCCACGGGCTCTTCTTCAATCACATCGACAACAACCAACGGATATTTCTCCGCCAGCCAGCGGTAGAACGCAGGAACTCCCATTGATTGAGATGAATCGAAATCACGAAACAAATAAGATTTAATTGATTTGGGAATGCAATTCTACCTTTGAACAACAAAAGAAACAACGAAAACGTTTGTAAATTCAGAAATGGTGGAGAGGGGACTGAATCTGAATCGAGTGAATTCCCATTAGGGTTGGGGTTTGAGGCGAACTCTTAATTGGGAATGGGAAATCGTGGGGTTAGTGGGTAACCCGAGGTGAATATACGATAATACCCTTTAGTAATGTACGTAAAAGTCTTGGTGTTTTTGGGCCACACATGTTTCATTTTCCTTTATTATGGATCCTACCCAATGTTCTTATATAGGCTGGATTAAGAGCCCATCAATTGATGTCTTGTACTCGACGAATAATTGTGCTATTAATTAAGTGTTAGCTAAAATTAAGCGGTTGAGATAACCTATTTCACTCTTGGTATTCCACTCCGTATTCTAACGAACAAAAATCGTTACACCTCCCCCCGTCAAGTGTTAAACACCCGTAAACAACATTACACCTATGAATTTCATTACAACAAGTGTTTAAACAAAAAAATACTCATTATTACGTATTTTTCTATTTTAAATTTGAAGAATAATCAGGGTTAATTAAGAAAAGATTAGCATTACGTTACGTATGAGTTTTGATGTCTTCGTTTGTAATAAAGACAACTTTTTTCTGTACAATTATAAAATTCACGTGGCACATCCCTTATATAGTAAAGAGATTAAATACCACGAACGGTTCTTCAAACTCAACCAAGAACTACCGCGAAATAAAAGATCTGAAACAACGTACGTAGTTCTTTCTTGAAGAAGATGAATCGTTCATTTTCTTACACGGTCGATCAAAATATTCGGAGTAAAAATCTCCTTCGAATTCACTATATACAATCTACGGTTCACAGTCTGTTTTCCATATGCCCTTTGCTTCTAATTTCATTCATACCCACCAACTCCATTTCATCGGCACAGGATAAAAATATGTTCTTGAAAATCCAATAATAAAAAAAAAAACAGGGCAACTTACGGCTTGTCTATTGCGTGAATCATGGTTGCCGTTTTTTTTACTCAGCCAACTTGCCCCTAAAAGTACTTTAGACATTATTTGTCCCTAATATATACGAGTTTTCTCCTTGTCAAATCCCTCGCAGTCTATCTTTTCTGCTAAGAATGAAACACAGAAAAAAAACCTAATATGGCTATTTCGAAAACCACTTCTCCGACCTAGAGATTCTTGTCGAGACTAAGAGACAAAAATCGTCGCCCGCGACTCACAAACTGCAATTATGGATCGGACAAACTGAATGCATCGACATATCTACACCACTCAAAGACACCGCGTCTGCATCGCCACGGGCCGTAACGGGCGCCGAGTAATGCGCGCAGGCAGTTCGAAGATCGGGTCGTCCGACCCCACGTTGGAGAACCGACGTTACCAATCCCGATGCATTCGATGTTAAGGCCAGCTCGATGGGGCTGGAGATCCTCTATTCCAACCGTATTCCACTAGGTACTTCAAATCAACGTTATATTTTTTATGGTCTCGTATTCATCAAAATTATATATTTTTCATTTGTGTTCAAACACTCGGCGTAATATATTTATAGGTATAATGATATTTACGGTTGTTTAAACACATGGTAGGGGGATATGCAACGATTTTTTTGAATTGGAATACCTAGTGGAACACAGTTCGAAGTAGAGGATCTCATACAACTCGGTGGGTGGGCTTAAGAAGGGAAGTCAGCGACCTGTAGAGTTCGCGACAGACTTCCAAATTCAAGAACTTGTATTGTTTTCGAAGCCTATCAGTATGGTACACTCGCTTCTCCATATCAGGTCAGGAAACTCGATCTGCGCACCCGTGGAGTGCTCGTCGCCCGTAATCGGGCACGACTCATGCGTAGACGGGTCTTCGAAGGATTTCGATTAATCGGTGTCTTCAGATCGTTCGATCCATAGCTGCAGTTTCTGTTTCGCCGACGACGATTTTTGTCGCTTGGCCTTGAGGTGAACTTGTCGAGAATGTGGTTTGATATGGTTAGATTATGTTTTTCTGTTGCATATCAGTTTTAGCAAAAGGGAAAGATTGTGAATGACCGTCAAGGAGAAAGTTCTTATATTTTTTGTACAAAAAGGCTTTTGAATTATTCATATGTATTCACTTATTTTCTTTTCGTAAGTTGTATCCCATTCCAACTATTGTACGCAATCTTACCATATAACAATCATTCATTTAAATTTGCAAAATCAAATCAAGTATATTCAGTACACCAAGAACATAGCAAAATGACAAATCATTGCAAAAACCTATGTAAAAAATAAGAATCCTTACAACTTTTTTCGGGCCGACCATCTTGCCCTGACCCGTCTTGGACCTGACCCGTCGTCTCATGCTACCACTCACTGATGTGACAAAATAAGAATATGCATCACCTGTTTCGAAATTTATATATTTGGAAAATCAATTTAAGCAGATAATGGAAAAAAATACACAAATTTGTGTAAATATGCCGATAATGGTAAAAAGCTCTTTTTTTTGTAAGAAGAATCAGTAAAATTAAAAAAAAATTATTTTTCATTCGTAGTTAACGACTAGCCGTATAAATCAAGACTTCAATTATTTATCAATAAATTCTAAAAATAAAAAGAATATTAAATCAAACAGTACATCCAAACACGCCCCAACTAGTCAGATCTCTTCTTTGTAGCAAAAAATAGGACCTATATCATTCATTACTCTCTTCTCTTCACTGTCATTTTTCTCCTTGCAACTAACGGGGGGAGACAAGCGAGCAATCAAATCCCCAATTTCTACACAGATCTAAGGGACGCCGGCATCTCAGATCGAAAATTGAGGTTCCGATTTGGCTCAATTTTGATCAGATCTCTGCAAAAATGCTGACCAAATTCGAGACGAAGAGCAACAGAGTGAAAGGCCTGTGTTTCCACAGCAAGCGGCCGTGGATCCTGGCGAGTCTCCACAGCGGCGTGATCCAGCTATGGGATTACAGAATGGGAACGCTCATCGATCGATTCGACGAGCACGATGGGCCCGTTCGCGGCGTTCATTTTCATAAATCTCAGCCGCTTTTTGTTTCTGGAGGTGTCTCTCCCACTCTCTCTCTCTCTCTATTGTAATTTTTTACTGCTTGATTTATTGATGCTGCCGTAATGAGATCTTACTGTACTGTGATCCGTCTGCTGCGTAGGTTTGTTTTGAAGTATGGATCTAGGGGATCAAATTAGATTGAGAGGTCTTGAGTTTGTGGCCGTGGTTTTGTTTGATGGCGTGTGTGCTTGTGATTTTTGTTATATTTTCGAAGTGCATTTAGTAAATGAGGTATTGCAAGTTTTGAGTGATGTTGTCACTTAGTTTAGTAAGTTAAAAGCTTCTGATTCTGCGCTGTTTTCTTTGAATGCAAATCGGGAATATTGGATCTGCATATAATCCATTTTACCAGATGATCCGTCATGTTCTTGAGTTTATAGACGCTATATTTCACGCAACACATTTATTGCAGGTGATGATTACAAAATCAAGGTTTGGAATTACAAATTACATAGGTGTCTATTCACTCTACTTGGCCATCTGGATTACATTCGCACGGTTCAATTTCATCATGAATATCCCTGGATTGTAAGTGCAAGTGATGACCAAACAATCAGAATTTGGAATTGGCAATCCCGGACTTGCATTTCTGTGTTGACTGGTCACAACCACTATGTCATGTGCGCCTCATTTCACCCCAAAGAAGACCTTGTCGTTTCTGCTTCTCTGGATCAGACTGTTCGGGTCTGGGATATTGGTGCATTGAGGAAGAAGTCAGTGTCCCCTGCTGATGATGCCTCAAGGCTTCCTCAAATGAACACAGATTTCTTTGGTGGGGTTGATGCTGTTGTTAAGTATGTATTGGAAGGCCATGATCGAGGGGTTAACTGGGCCTCGTTCCATCCCACTCTTCCTTTGATTGTTTCTGGAGCAGATGATCGCCAGGTTAAAATATGGCGCATGAATGGTATTTTTTCCGACCTTTTTTATTCACTTTGAATTATTATTACATGGTTGCATACATTGCAGTTGTTAACACAGATATTCACCGTTGTTGTTTAATATACATCTTACCAGATACAAAGGCCTGGGAAGTTGATACGTTGCGTGGGCACACAAACAATGTTTCTTGTGTTCTATTCCATGCCAGGCAGGACATAATCGTATCAAATTCAGAAGACAAAAGTATCCGAGTCTGGGATGCTACCAAAAGGACTGGACTACAGACTTTCCGTAGGGAGCATGATAGGTTCTGGATCCTTGGTGCCCATCCGGAGATGAATCTTTTGGCCGCTGGCCACGACAGTGGTATGATTGTGTTTAAGTTGGAGAGAGAGCGCCCTGGCTTTTCTATTTCTGGTGATGCTGTCTACTATGTTAAGGACAGATTCCTACGTTGTTTTGAGTATTCCACTCAGAAAGACACTCAGCTTATACCAATACGCCGTCCTGGTTCTAATGCTTTGAACCAAGGTCCTCGAACCCTTTCTTACAGTCCAACAGAGAATGCTGTTCTGATTTGCTCAGATGCGGAAGGAGGATCATACGAACTATACATTGTTCCTAAAGATAGTTACGGTAGAGGTGACACAGTACAAGAGGCGAAAAGAGGAAGTGGAGGTTCAGCAGTTTTTGTGGCTCGAAACAGGTTTGCTGTGCTTGAGAAGAGCACTAACCAAGTACTGGTGAAGAACCTGAAGAATGAGATGGTGAAAAAGAGTCCTCTTCCTATCGTTACCGATGCTATATTCTATGCTGGCACTGGAAATCTGCTGTGCAGGGCCGAGGACAGGGTTGTTATCTTTGACCTACAACAAAGGCTTGTACTCGGTGATCTTCAGACATCTTTTGTGAGATATGTGGTGTGGTCCCCAGATATGGAGAGTGTGGCTTTGTTGAGCAAACACTCTGTTGTCGTCGCAGATAAGAAGCTTGCCCACCGCTGCACACTTCACGAGACGATTCGTGTCAAGAGTGGTGCGTGGGATGATAACGGCGTCTTTATATACACCACGCTGACCCACATCAAGTACTGCCTTCCAAATGGGGATAGTGGAATTATCAAAACATTGGATGTTCCCGTCTACATTACGAAAATTTACGGCAATACCATCTTTTGCTTGGACCGCGATGGGAAAAACCGTCCCATCATTATAGATTCTACGGAATACGTTTTCAAGCTGTCCCTGCTGAGAAAGAAATACGACCAGGTTATGAACATGATAAAAAATTCAGAATTATGTGGACAGGCAATGATTGCTTACCTTCAGCAGAAAGGTTTCCCACAAGTTGCTCTCTACTTTGTGAAGGATGAAAGAATCCGTTTCAACTTAGCACTTGAAAGCGGCAACATCGAGAAAGCACTGGAATCTGCTAAGAAGATAGACGAGAAAGATTACTGGTACAAACTAGGAGTGGAGGCCCTTCGTCAGGGCAATGCTGGTATAGTCGAATACGCCTATCAGAAGACCAAGAACTTCGAGCGACTATCTTTCCACTATTTAATAACTGGAAACCTAGACAAGCTCTCTAAAATGATGAAGATCGCCGAAGTCAAGGAAGACGTGATGGGCCAGTTTCACGACGCGCTGTACCTCGGCGACGTGAGAGAGCGGGTCAAAATTCTAGAGAAGGCGGGCCATATCCCACTTGCATACATAACAGCTTCGACCCACGGCCTCAACGATGATGCTGAGCGTCTTTCTACAGTACTCGGCGAAAACGTCCCTTCTCTTCCTCGGGGCAAAAATCCTTCTCTTCTGATGCCCCCGAGCCCAGTCTTATGCGCGGGCGACTGGCCTCTGTTGATGGTGAGCAAGGGAATATTTGAGGGTGGCCTCGACGATACCTCCCGAGGCGTCGACGAAGACTACGAAGAAGCTGCAGACGCCGACTGGGGCGAGGCTTTGGACATCGCTGACGTGGACAACGTTGTCCAAAACGGGGACATAAGCACGGCGATGTTAGAAGGCGAAGAAGAGAACGAAGGAGGATGGGACCTCGAAGACCTCGAACTTCCCCCTGACGCCGAAACGCCCAAAGCAGCTCAAAACGCACGCTCTTCAGCGTTCGTCACGCCTACCCTTGGCATGCCCGTCAGCCAAATATGGACTCAGAGATCGTCCCTAGCCGCCGAGCATGCAGCTGCTGGAAATTACGACACTGCCATGCGCTTACTGAGCAGACAGTTGGGCGTCAAAAACTTCGCCCCGTTGAAGCCTCAGTTCGTCGACCTTCATATGGGAAGTCACACTTACCTGCGCGCATTTACGTCGGCCCCCGTCATCTCCCTCGCCGTGGAGAGGGGCTGGAGCGAGTCGGCCAGCCCCAACGTGCGGGGCCCGCCCGCCCTAATCTTCAACTTCTCCCAGTTAGAGGAGAAGCTAAGAGCTGGGTACAAAGCAACGACTGCTGGGAAATTCTCCGAAGCGCTCAAACAGTTCATGGCCATACTCCATACGATTCCTCTGATCGTCGTGGAGACACGGAGAGAGGTCGACGAAGTGAAAGAACTGATCGTCATAGTCAAAGAGTACGTCTTGGGCTTGAAAATGGAACTGAAGAGAAGGGAATTGAAGGATAATCCCGCCCGCCAACAAGAATTAGCAGCCTACTTCACTCACTGCAACCTTCAGCTTCCACACACGCGCCTCGCGTTGCAGAACGCTATGACCGTGTGCTATAAGGCACAGAATATGACATACGCGGCGAATTTCGCAAGGAGGCTATTGGAGACGAATCCCAGCGGAGAAAATCAGGCGAAAATGGCACGTCAGGTCGCTCAAGCCGCCGAGAGAAACATGAAAGATGCTTATCAGCTCAACTACGACTTTAGGAATCCATTCGTGGTTTGTGGGGCCACGTACGTCCCTATCTACAGAGGGCAAAAAGACGTCGTCTGCCCTTACTGTAGCACGCACTTCGTGCCAGCTCAGCACGGGCAGATCTGCGCCGTCTGCGATCTTTCTGTGGTCGGGGCAGATGCTTCGGGCTTGCTGTGCTCGCCTTCGCAGGTTCGGTGATTTTTTTTTTGATATTTTATTCTTGTTATTACTGTTATGGTGGAGTTTAAATGATTTAACAAGTGTTGGTCTGAGGTTGTTATAATCTTGGAGCTATTTCTGTTTGCTATTGTACGTGCGCGCTATGCTATGAGTTTATTTCTCAATGTTTTTACCTGATTGGTATGTTTTGTTGTTTGGCTGTGTAATAGACATTTTTGCCTTTACGCTCTCACTACTATGTTTTGCCTTATTTTCGAGGATTATCTATTTATTTCTTTGTCATTTTATCTAAGAAAAAGACCGAAATGAAGAAGTAATTTTCTCAAAAGAATATATAGCATTAAGTTGAATGGAGATTGAATTAATCGAAAATACGTAAATTTACACGTAATGGAGATTCAAGAACCAGTTTCATCCCTGCAACTGCGCAAGCCACTTCTGATCTCTTTCAACATTTCATCTATCTTAAAACCTTTCCTGCATCAACCAACCACATTGTATAAAAATGAGACACCATCAGAAAAGTAAAACTAAATTGAATAATAATATAATTGGTAATAAAATCTTACAAGACGCTAACGCCAACTACGGCGAGAGGCCGAGGATATTCTTCGATCTCCTTAACCATTTGCCTACCCTCGGAAATGCCCTCCATTCGATCATCTGATGCATTTTTGGGAATCTTCGAGCTAGCCTCACCTCCAATCTTGGATATTTCTTCTACTAAATATGGGAGCCTCTCCATCGCCTATATATATACATATATACAGGCCATGTTAGAGTCTTTCATACTCATATTACGATAGTAAATTACAGGTAATAAGTACCACAGGAATGTCGATCTTATTCAGTACGACAATGTAAGGCCTTTCGAGATATTCAGGATTGTACATCCTCAGTTCCTGCAAGAATCGATGCAAGGATACGGCAAAAATAACTTTTTTTTTCAAAAAAAAAGCGTTTTCAATAATACCTCTTTCACCGTTCTGTAGTCCCCGACTGGATCATACGTGGACGCATCCACGACATGAACCAACAACCTAGTCCTCCTCAGATGCCTCAAGAAATTGCGTCCCAGACCCTATAATTATTTCAAAATTTCATTCAAGAACGACCAGGGAAAACGGGCGAAGAGATTAGATAATTATCACCTTTCCCAAATGAGCGCCTTGGATGAGCCCTGGCAGATCGGCCAAAGTCGCCTCAGACGAAAACTCTTCGAACCCTAAATTAGGATCTCCGTCGAGGCGTCCTAAGTTCGGCATCAACGTAGTAAATGGATAATCTGCAATGTCAGGCTTTGCGAGCGTAATGGCTGCTAATAAAGTCGACTTTCCAGCGTTGGGAAGACCCTGCAAATTTTTACGCAATTTTCTTGATTTTTTTACCAATTTATAAGCGTAATATATACATATATATATGGGATTAAATGAAAACTTACGACTAGGCCAACATCTGCTACGACCCTTAGTATTAACTGAAGGCTGACCTCTTCGCCGTGCTGGCCAAGAGTTAGGACCTAATGCAAGAATATATAAATAGAGGTTTCAATTTTCATGATTGAATGGAAAAAAAAAAGTAAGCTTAGGATTTATGTCTGAATACAAAATAAAAGAGCTTACTTTATCACTGTCGTCTCTCATTACGTTAGTCGTTAAGGTCGTTGTCTTCTTCTTGCTGTGCTCGGGCATTTCTATCAAACTGATCTGTAACAAACCGAATACACACGAGTTCTTCTAATCAGTTCAACTAACTACTTTTTTCATCTCTTGATTTTTTATATCTCCAAATACCGAATGATTAAGAACAGAAAAGAAAGCCCGAGAAATTTTATATTAGTTACTACCCCTCCTTGTCCACCCCTTGCAACAAGAACTTCATCTCCAGGCCGAGCCAAATCAGCCAAAAGCTTTCCTTTTTTATGCTTCACTACTGTACCTGCAAATTTTACATGAAGATCTAAATTAGTATATATATTGAAGGGAGCTTCGTAAGTATATTTCCAAGATTATTACAAAAGAGGAGAAGCATATTCAGCAAATACACATTTTTTACCGATTATTCATCATATCAATGATGAAACAACAACTCACTATACAATGATCTTACGAATTAGGGTAACACGAAAAATCGAAAAGAAAAAGTGGGACGATGAAATTGGCAAACCTAAAGGAACTGGGATACGAAGCGCAGGGGCGCAAAGCCCGCTATGCAATTGATAAGACAAAACTCCCATAGCATCGACATTTCCACCGCGCTTTGCGCTGTAACGGCTCTGCTTATGAAACCCCAACAAAGTGTCTTCGCCCTCGTCGGCGTATATTATTACATCGCCTCCATGCCCGCCCGTGGGAAGAATGAGGGAACCATCGAAGTCCCTCTTGTAAGAACCACCCTTCATCATCTTCTTCACCTTATCTTTCTTTTCGAACTTCCCTTTAGGAGGAATTCTTCTATTGGGAAGGCTTAAGATGGATCCATGGCCTCCATCGCCTGATCTAACGGTGATAATCGCCTCGTCGAAGTATCTGTGGCGCTCCTTGGACAGAGTCTCGGGCGATGGAGATTGTGGATTCTTGATTTTAGTGGTAAGAACGCTCTTTGCTACAATTTCTCGGTGCGATTTCTTCTTCTTACATGAACTGTAAACAGAGCAAAATAGGGTAGGAATATCAGGGGCAAAAAGAAAACATCAGATTGCAGCTATTAATGCCCACAAAATCGAATGGCAACTGAAACTCATCATCCCTGTAAGTAAAGATAGCCACATTTTTCGAACAAACGCTTAGAAAACTAAAGACGGCACACCATAAAAACCTGATAATTAACAGCTAGACGCTTACCCAATTGGGAGAACGCATGGAGAAGATAAAGAAGCCAACGAAGTCCATGAAGCAATATCAGTAGCGAATTTGGTAACTGGGTATGAACTATTCTGCAGAGGAACCCACAAAAGCATTTCTTTCTTTTTTTTTTTTTTTGTTGGGAGCTCAATTTAGTGCGTGTTTGTGTGTGTGTCTCGCCCGCTAAACGGATAGAAAATCAATAAATATCTGTTTTAGTTCTTTTTTTTGGGTTTTTTCCTCTCTATTCTTTCTGTTGAGAATGATAACTTTCCAACATGATGTGAATTGAATGATTGGGAAATTTAGAAAGTTGACTGTGATGAAAAATCAAGAATGGTTTGATCGATTCTTAAGCTATGTACGTGTTCATATAATCCTAAATACGTTGGTATTAGAGCATCTCCAACAGGTACTTCATTTTTGCGTAACGTCTTTACTCAAATGAGACTCTATAACTAACATTAATATTGTGTTGATTAGCAGATACTCTAGTATAGAGTACACATAATTTTTAACAAAAAATTGTGTTGTACTTTCTATTATTGTTAATTTATTCAATACAAAATATTTTAGTTATATTTAAATATTTGATATTTTTATAATAATAAAAGTAAAAATAATATTAATTTCCTATTATTTATCTATATTAATTTTGATTATATTATAATTAAGTAATATGTAAGTGTACTTAGTTAATTTAAAATAATTATAATTTATTGACTTTTTAATTATTATAATATAAAATTTAATATAGGAATTTGATTTTTAGAGTAGAAAATAGAATTAATGGGTTGGAGAGAAAATTAATGTAGAAAATAGAGTTTCTGGGTTTGAGTAAAAGCACTATAGCAGCTGTAATATGGTGCAGAATTAACTGTATTTTCATGTTGCGGGTTGATGATGCTCTTAGTATTACACATACGGTTTAAAAAAATAAAAAAAAAACTAATGACACAAAGACTATGTCATCATGACATACATTAAGGCATATAGTTGTTCTTATCAAACTGCAAAAAACAATAGATAATAATAGCATATGTTGATTACCTAATAATAAAAAATGTTATATTACCATCCTTGCTTGCCTACACTGTCAAGTGTCAACCATAGATGTGCCTTGCGCCTCTATGTTACTTTACCGACTATAACACGCTACACATTTCTAAATGTTTATATATATATATATATATTATATAGTATAATATTCTTACTTAATATTCTACTATTATCTCAATAGAATATTACATGAAGTACTATAACAAGTACCGTGAAATCTTTTCGATATTTCCCTAATTTTCTCAGGCACAACAACAGTGTTGCGCCGGCGAAGAATGAGATTCCATGCGTACCGATTTGCTCAACAACGTTAAAAAGCAAATACGTAAAAGAAGGGGCAATTTTCATTTAGGCCATTGTCAAAATTTTCATTTAGGATTCAGTCTCTATCATGAAAAAATTTAATTAAAGATCCGGTTTCTACAGTATCATTTCACTTCTCTGGAATAACAATATGTTGAAATTTTGTAACACAAAACAATCATCCGATATCAGTTAAGGATCATCCGATACCAATTCATTTATTCAGTACCACTTCTTGTTCTGAAATAACAATATGTTGAAATTTTGTAACACAAAACGATCATCGTATAACAGTTCATATAAATTTTATAGCACTTTTTCTAGTTAAGTCCTTATCTCTAAAATTTACAGAAATTGGGTCTTTTAAACTAAAAGTTTTTTCTGATAAGGGCTGAATCTTAAATTAAACATCTGAGGGGCCCGAATTGCAATTAACCCATAAAAGAATGAGACTTGTCACTCAACTATCTTATGAAATTCCATAAATGGGCAAAGATCTCTTTCTTGTACGTAAATGTAGGGAAAAACACTTCCTTTTTATCTCTTTCGATTTTGGCATATCTGTAAATAAATTGAACAGGCGTGTGATTATGGTCAATTACAACACCACTGATTGGCTATTTAAAGAACCCTTTTCATCTGCTCCCAAAGCTTAAATCGGACGCATTGGTTTCGACGTCAGCATTTTGGGATTTCAATCGTTTGAGAGAAGATTTCGAAAATGGCCGCTGAAGAAGGACAGGTTTTTGGTTGCCACTCTGTTGATGAGTGGAAAGCTCAGTTTCAGAAGGGTATTGACACTAAGAAGCTGGTATGTAAAAATTCCTTCGTTATTTTTGCTTTTATCGTAAATTTGTAGATGCTATTGATATTTCTAGTGATTTTTCTGATGAATTGGGCTTGATTTACTGTCTGGGTTTCAATTCCTTTTCGATCGCTTTGATTTATTGTTTATAGTCGATTTTCTATTGCGTAAATGATTGAGAATGAGATTATTTCTTACCGTGAAGGATTTGTTCCGCGGGTTTGTAATTACTTACTACTTCCTATGATTCTTAATCTGTGTTTAAGATTGTTTCTTTTTTTTTTCTTACAGCTTTGTGGAGAGACAAGCTCATGCAGCTTAGGTCGAAGAAGAACTGGGCTTAGAATGTTTTTTTTATATATAATAACGTCTTAAGGTAACATTTTATTTATTTATTTACTTGTTTTCAGTTTTGGACATCGTACATTTTATTCTACTTATTTTTATTATTTTTTTTCAGATAGTTCGGGGGAAGTGTTCATGTACATTGTGAAGTATATATATCAACTGCTTTTGGTCCCTTTTCTCGGATATATTTTCAATATTAATATATATATATATATATATATGTATATTTATTTTAATGAATATGTGGTGTTAATGTGTTATCATGTAGTAGAAGCTTTAATTTTAATCCTTAAACTTATGGGCTGAAACTGTTTCTAAACGATGTTGCATGGTTTTGTAATATACTGCATCATAACTATATCACTTGTAAGATTCATATCAAGATACTTTATTACAACCATCACGCAAAGAAAGGAGCCAAGCCAAAATGCTCTCTTCTCCAACATTTTCTTACAAAGAAGACTGCAAATAAACACCATTATTACCATCATGATCATCATCATCTTTCCCAGGTTTAATAGTCCCTTTCTTCCCTTCTCCCCAAAAAAATACCCTCATTACAACGTCCATTAACCCTCTTTCGAGTCGATCCTTAGCGGCCCATCGCTGAACTTTCCCCGAAGTAGTCTTAGGCACATTCCCGCCCTTCACAAGAACGACCAATATTCCCGCCCCTACTTTAACTTCCCTAATTACGCCTTTTTTAATATCTTCGCATATCCTATGCAAGTCCTCGTGTGCTAATTCGCCTTTTTGCAGCTCAGCCACGATGCTGATCGTCCCCTCAAAATCTGCTACGAAAGACGCAATGCAGCCCGGCCGAAGCGCCTTCTTATTATTACAGCAATCGTAAGCCGCCGTTTCTATGTAATGAGGGTGAATATTGCCGCCGGTAACCCTAATTACGTCGGCGCAACGACCCATTACGTATAAGTACCTCTCGGGCCCCACTACTATTCCTCGGTCGCCCGTTCTTACAAAACATCCCACGTTATAATTCTTCAACCTAGCGTAGAAAACCGCGTTCGTCAACGAAGGGTGCGACAAGTATCCCTTCGCGTTGCTCGGAGAAGAAACCCATATCTCCCCTTCGATGCCGTCCTCGACGGGCTCTCGGGAATGTTCATCCACCACGAGAATTTCAATATCTTCTTCTTGATGATAAGTTTCATCGATCGAATTAGTATTACAATGTGGTAACAATTTTGCGCTGGGCAAGAGGCCTTTGTACGTAGGGTAGTGTAATAAACCGCCATTCGAACCGCTCCTCCAAGACGTCGAGACGAAGGTGCAATTCTCCGCCAAGCCGTATGAGGGCGATATGCACGACGGGTCGAGCCCGAATGGCTCAAAAGCCCGCACGAAGCCCTCGATCGAGGCCCAACAGATGGGCTCGTTGATCACTATGAGGTTTTTTAGGGTTTTTAGGCTCATGTTAGAGCTTCCCTTTTCGCCCCTTTTGAGCACGAGGGGTAGGGCGAAGGAAGGGACGGGCGTGCAAGTCGCCTTGTAGTTGGAGATGAGCTCGAGCCATAGTCCGGGCCGGGCCACAAATGAGCCTGGCGAGGCGAGCACGCAGGTCGAGCCCGAGGCCACTGTCAGTAGGAGGAACATGAGCCCGCAGTCGTGGTACTGGGGTAGCCACGAGACGATGGTGCTGTTGGGGTGCAGGTCGTAGGCCCGTCGGGCTGCCCGCACGTTGTGAGCCGCCGAGCCCGCGGTCACCAGCACGGGCTTGGGCACGCCCGTGGCCCCCGAGGTGTACTGTATTAGGTACACATCGTCGGCCCTGCATCCAAAGTAGTGCTGCTGATGAGGTTGATTTTTTGATTTTGCCCCTCTTAGTTCGTCGGCCTGCTGCTGCTGATGATTTTCCAATCTTGCCCCTCTCACTTCGTCGTTCTGCTGATGTTGTTGATGCTGGTGATGACGATGATTTTCCGATTTTGTCCCTTTCGGTTCGCCGGTCTGCTGCTGTTGTTGCTGGTGATTTTCCCAATTTGCCTCTCTCAGGTCGTCGACGGGGATCCATTCGATGGCTTGCAATAGTTTGGCGAGCGGGCCGTCGGAGGGGCGGGCCGAGGATAGGTATTTTCGGACTTCTGCTATGTAGTGGCTAGAGGCTAGGACGGCCTTAGGGTTTGTTTGGGACAAAACCCTAATTAGGTGGGCTTGGCGAGTCGGGTCGGAGAAGGGCGGGCAGGGCGGCATGGTGGGGACGGAGACAAGCCCAGCCCGTTGGCATGCGAAGATGGCCTCGATGAGCCCGAGCCCGGGCCCGCATAGGATCACGACTTGGTCGCCCCTTTGGAGAGAGTGTCGAAGGCGTAGGTTTGAGGAAATGGAGTCGGCCGAGGCGTTGAGCTGATGGTAGGTTAGGACCGACGGGTCGGCGGATCGGGCCGGGCCGTCTTCGACCCATATGAAGGCGGGTTTTTGTCGGAATGAAGGGAGGTGGGCCCATATGGGGAGGTATAGATCGATTACGGTTTGGTCGGGGAAGTATATGTCGTAATTCTCATACTTCATTTTTTTTTTTTATTTTTTGGTTTCAATTCTTGATTTAGTTGGTAGACGACTAAGATGTATAGGAGAATTATGTTTTTCTTATATAGTAGGAAGGTGAAAGCTGAGGGTTTTAATTAGGTTTTTTGTCATGGAGGTAAATACAAGAGAGGGTCGAGGTATATTGGGAAATATTCTATGAATATTCTAGTTTTTATTTTATATAAAAATTAACTTCAGATTCATCTTTGTGTTTCATTTCGTGCGTTGTTCTCAATGTAGGTATCATAGTCCATTCTTGGCGTATATCCAGTAGTGAAATTTTGATTGGAGGTTGAAAGTATATTATGAGAATATTTTTGTTTTGGGGTTTGCATAGACTATACAAAATATTGTTTTCCATAAAACAAACGGGACGATTGTACATGGCATCTTCGAAACTTGAATGCCAGCCCTATATTACTAGCTGAAAATTAAAATGACGCAAGATTTCCTCCGACGACTTAGATAAACGATAAAAAATACTCTTACCTGCTCTCTATATATCGATCCGAATATATAAATTTGCCTATGATATTCTATATTTCTACATTAATCTTTGAGCTAAAGTAAAAAATATATTATCTTTATAAAAAAATAGTTCAATATTTCTTAAAAGATTATAAACTCTAACTTTTCTGCAAGTGCACATTCCATTAAAGCAAAAACCTAATTTTGACTAGATCAAGTCTATTAATGGGACAAAACTATAAAAATGGAAACATTGGTAGGAACAAAAATAATTTTTGGAGATTCGAACTTCTCTAAGTTCCTATTTTGATTCATGTCAGTATAATGTTCTGCTTGTTCTATTAACTTTGTGCCGGTTTATTAAAATTATATCATTCTTCTTGTTCTTATAATCATCCACCATTTTCGTAAAAATATATGTAAGAAAAATCAACTCAATTTACTTTGGACTAGCTTGGCCGAAACCTGAAAGGTTCTCCGATCTATTTAAAATATTTATTATATTAGACTGACTTTTTTATATGTTACGTGCAAAATATAGAAACTAATTACATCGAAGCCTTGATTAAACTTAGAATCTTTACATGCTATGATACAAATATAAATATATACTGGTAGAAAAAGGTCGCTTTCACAGTTGAATATTTTAGTTGGGAAGAACATGAAGATCCTTAATCATTGAATTATATAATAAATATACCACAGTATGGATGTCCTTGTAGTTAATCGTATCACAAGTTTTACCAATAAATAGGCATGTTACCTTCATTTGACGAGTGTACACAAAGTTCACGTTCCAACTTCTATATCAAATTTTATAAATATATATTGTGCAATAACTTAGTATGTCTCTGGACGTAGTTACGTGTTCTTAAAAGACCAAGTTTTTGCTAAATTAAATTGGGATTTTGGGCACATATGGTTCAAAATTCATTACTTTGAAAATCAAATCCCAATATCGGACATTGTACTAATACCATATCAAATGGTACTGGAAATTAAAAAAAATCCCTAAAATCACTCCTAAAGAATTCCAAAAACTAATCTCAAAATGAGTTTCACTCTATCTCTCTTCAATCGCATCTATGTCTTCGGACGCATTAGTTAGTAAATACATTTAAAGTCATTTTACTTGTTTCAATAATGAAATCATCCTTATAAAAATATAGAAAATAAATAAAAGTATGTAAGACTAAATAGAACGTTTTTTTTTTAAATTAAAAAATTTAAATATTTTTTTTATTTATTTAGATGTAATATAATATCAAAATGTTTTTTTTAAGCGGGCAGTATTGTAAAAAGTTTGTGTAGAAGTGAATATTTCGAACATAGTACTTTGAGTTTGAGAATAAGTTTATCGATTGGGAGAAGAATTACAGCATTTTGAGTTTGAGAATGAGTTTGTGTTTGAGAAAGACGTTATTCGACATTAGATGATCTGACACAATGTGAACGAATTGAGCAGTTCGCAACATTCTATAGCCTCAGATGTAAAATTCTCGAAGGTGAAAACCCATTTAATGGAGATCATCATAATAGAAAAAAAATTAGGTAAGCTATACACATATTATTTGGCACTAAGTGAAGGTGACAAAAGTTGTTCGAAGGAGATGCTCAAGTCGTCACAGCTGGAAAGTTCGCATGTTAACTATTGACGTACGTGGCAATATAACAATTTTTAATAGAATAAATATATCATCGATGTAATCAATTAATTAATAGATGAAGTAATTAAATATAATTTTTATTCCTTTTAGTAGGACATTCTGGTCCCAAGGAGAAATCTAGTGCACATGCAGTTTCGTATATATGTTTTTTAGTCTTATTTTGATAATTTGTGTTCGCCTTATCTTCTCATTCTGACACGTAAGACTATGCCTTATCTGCTCAATAGTCGTCACACTATTGCCAGACAGTGAAGTCGTTGATATCACTTGCACGCTTTATGACACTTGAATACGAGAGAGAAGAGACTTCTACGCATAATACATACAATACATATCCACACTCTTCAAACTCATTTTAAACACTTCTTCTTACCTAAAACACCACCACAACTTTGAACTTTCAACTACACAGTTCGAAGATCAACAAAACCAATCAAAGGAGCCACCTTTATCTGAACTTGGGAACGATTCTTTGTACAATTCATTCAATTTGTGTCGACGAAGATGAGTTTCAGGGATGAAGTGGAAGATGGCACTAGAAATAACGATCTAGCGAAGCCATTTTTGCACACTGGGAGCTGGTATAAGATGGGCTCTAGGCAGTCTAGTTTGATGGGATCGTCTCAAGCTATAAGGGACAGTTCGATCTCAGTGTTGGCTTGCGTTTTGATCGTGGCTTTGGGGCCTATACAGTTTGGTTTCACTGTATGGTGATGCTAAATTTTTTTCTCTTTGGCGTAGCTTTTGCTTATATGCTGTTTGTTGAAATGCGTCATCTGAAATTTTGTATGGATTGAGGTTTTATGGATGCTCCGTGATCTGCCTTTATGATGATGTTTTTGTGCTGCTAGTAAAAATTGTCTTGTTTCTTGATCATGTGCGTAGTGTGGTTACTCTTCACCGACACAATCTGCTATCTCAAGAGATCTGAGGTTAACAGTTTCACAGGTTTGTGATAGTAGCTCACTCGTTTCTACATAGTTGGTAAGTGTAAGAAGCGCCTGCTAATTCTTGCGATAAATTGTACGATTCGAACAGTTCTCGCTATTTGGTTCTTTATCGAACGTGGGAGCTATGGTTGGGGCTATAGCTAGTGGTCAGATTTCTGAGTACATTGGACGCAAAGGGGTAATTCTTTTCTTCTCAATCTTCAATGAAGTCTCTGTTGCTCTCTTATATATTGTTAAAGTTTTAATTGAATTTCTTGATAAAGTGCAGTCTTTGATGATAGCTGCTATACCTAATATCGTCGGTTGGCTGGCGGTTTCATTCGCCAAAGTGAGAAACATCTCTTTTAAACTATCTACGGTGTTTGGGATCTGTTAGGGACAAGAAACTTATGGTGATATTCTTTTTCGCTGTATTCTTAGTCGATTTTTTCTTGTACGTGTAGGACTACTCATTTCTTTACATGGGTAGACTCTTGGAAGGCTTTGGTGTTGGTGTCATCTCCTACACTGTAAGGACATTTCAATTTCATTTGGTTTTTTCTTTAGACAACAAAAGAGCACACACACACAACTATATATTATATATATATATATATATATATATATATATATATATATATATATTGACATTTTTGTGCTATGAACTAATCAGGTGCCAGTGTATATAGCCGAGATAGCGCCACAAAATCTTAGAGGCAGTCTTGGGTCAGTGAACCAGGTTTGTGAGTTTATTACACTCACTTGGCAATTGGGATAGCTTTTGTTTTTTTACAATGTGACACTTAAATTTTAAAATTATGATATTTAGCTTGCTGTGACTACTGGAATCTTGATTGCATATCTGCTAGGACTATTCGTAGGCTGGAGAGTGCTTGCTATTCTAGGTAAGTTCTTTATCGAAAATGTGATTTCATATACCAATTACAAGATAAATAAGGTTCTTTATATGTGACTACTTATTTGATTGCTTGAGCAGGGATATTACCTTGTCTGATATTGATCCCTGGTTTATTCTTCATTCCCGAATCTCCTCGATGGCTGGTGAGAACACAAATTAGAAGATTGCCATCCTGAATTCTTGCTTTTACAATGTAAAGAGTTTATTTTTTAATGTAGGCCAAAATGGGAATGACGGAGGAATTCGAAGCTTCATTACAAGTCCTCCGTGGTTTCGAAACTGACATTACACACGAAGTGAATGAGATCAAGGCAAGTCTCATCTCATTTGTCCAAAACAACAAGTTTCACATGATATATTTATATACTCTGTTTCTTTCTGATTTTCTCAGAGATCTGTAGCTTCTTCTAGCAGAAAACCTGCTATACGCTTTGCAGATTTAAAATTACGAAGATATTGGCTACCTCTAATGGTTTGTAATCACCCATTCTTACTTGACGTTTCCTTTGTGTGGACTTAATCATTCATAACTTTTATTTTGTCCATAAATATATGTGTTCTGCTTCAGATTGGGATTGGATTGCTTATACTCCAACAGCTCTGTGGAGCCAATGGTGTCATATTCTATTCCACCACTATATTTGAATCTGCTGGTAAACTCACATGATATGTATATAATATATACATACTCTATTGTTTCAACTATTTGAATATAGGTATGCTTCATATCACCTTATAACACCCGTTTATTCAATTTTATTTCTATAGGGATAACGTCAGGCGATGCAGCAACTGCTTGCTTTGGCGCTGTACAGGTAAATAAAAATCTTCGAAAAACACATAGAATACTAAAATGAGAATCTGAAAAATCATTCATTCTGTAATAGGTCGTCGCCACTGCAATTTCTGTATGGCTAATGGATAAAGCGGGCGCAGAGTATTACTCATAGTAAGTCGAAAAAAAAATGGAAGCCGTAACTTATATTTTAACAAACTAAACATATATAATGCTACATTTTTTTATTACAGATTTCTTCCTCCGGGATGGCAATTTGCCTCCTGATCGTTGCAGTTTCGTTTTCCTAAAGGTAATCGCTTCGCTTTCGAACAAGTTTTTCATTATTTTCTTCTACGCAAATAATTATCTCACTATATTTTTATTTCTATAACACGGTTCTGTTTTGAAAGGGCGTCGTGGATGAGCGGTCCTCCTTATATGAAACCCTGGGAATTATATCAGTAGTTGGAGTAGTTGTAAGTGATGAAGAAGATGATAATCCTTCTTTTTGTTTTATAAGATTAGATCGTAAACTTCATATCTCTTCGTACGCAGTCTATGGTAATCTTTCTTTCACTTGGGATGGGACCCATTCCATGGCTTATAATGTCCGAGGTACCATACATACATACATACAAAGAAACCATGAAGATTATGGGATTTCTATGATGCCATCGTATTATTTTTTAATTATCAGATACTTCCAATAAAGATAAAAGGGCTGGCGGGCAGTGTTGCAGCGCTGGCGAATTGGTTCTTTTCGTGGGTCATTACAATGACTGCGCCTTCACTACTGAATTGGAGCACTGGAGGTATTTTGTTTGTAATAACAACACATAAGCATTTACGTAATAAACAAAATCATGCATGTTATATATAATAGTCGATGAATTGTATCTTCTTTGGTACCTTCGCATCGTAGGAACTTTTACGATTTACGCTGCGCTCACCATTCTCACCGTGGCCTTCGTTGCGATATGGGTCCCAGAAACAAAAGGGAGGACCCTCGAAGAGATCCAACGATCCTTCAGATGATTATTCTTTTTGTTTCCTTGTTGTGCATTTGTGTGTTCTTGGAACTACAGGTCATCTTTTGCCGAAGGTGTGTATTTATTTCTGCTTGCTATCTCATTGAATTGTGGTAAAAACCTTACGCTCATGAAAACTATACGTATACATAAAACTACTGTAATTAAGATCGATCGTTTGTTTAAAGGCGCTTCAGAAATCGTTCGTTTTCTCTTGCTTTTGGCACCCTCGACTTGGGTATCAACAAAACTGGCTTTCCTTCTTGAGAGTAACCGTATACTTCTCCTTCATATCAATGCTCCTTACATCCTCGCCGTTCGGTGGGTCCCACTCGAAATGGTACAAAGGCGCTGCGACGAGCATTTGAAGGAGTTGGAACGCCAAGCTCGGCGCAGGGCACATCCTAATTCCCGAGCCAAAGGGTAGGTATTCATCCTAATTCCCGAGCCAAAGGGCAGGTATTCGAACTGTGTGCCCTTTTGCCCTAATGAGTTCGTCGAGCCCAGAAACCTCTCGGGCTTAAAAATCTTGGCATCTTCCCAGTAATCAGGGTCTCGACAGATGGCCCACGATTTGATGAAGACGACGGTGTCTTTGGGTATAGTGTAATTACCTAAGTTGCTTGTCTCGGTGGCACGGTGGCCCACAAGGAGAGGGGCGGGAAAGTGGAGCCTTAGGGTTTCTTTGATGCATGCCTGAAGATACGAGCAATTTGCCAGGAGATTTTCGTCGAAAACGTTTCCATTTGTTGTGAATTCGATGTCTTGCCTGACTTTGTGAAGCTTATCAGCTCGGCCATTAACTAGACGGTCGCTAAGCCCGACGAATAGGTTGCAGCGCATACGAGTTCCTGCAGTACAATTTAGGGTTTAAGGTCTAGGTTTTTGGGGCTGAGAGGAAAGAAAAAACGAGCGAAAGGGTATTAATTATTACCATCACCGCATTGTAGATCCGGTCGTCAGAAAATGCGTTCTCGGCTGTAGCCATGTCCAAGAAATCATCTTCGCCCGCCGCCAGCTAACCTTCTTCGCCCCACAATTTCTCCCCACACGCTCTTAATCTTACGATGACAACCGTCGCCCTTCTCCTGCTTCGAAAATCGACCCCTTTAAAAAGCTGGGCAAGAAATCGACCAACCCAAAGCTCACGAGCTCCTCGATCGCCTCGCCCACCAAGCCCATCTTCTCCGTAATCGTCTCCTTTCAAGCTCACAAAAGCGCTCGAAGTCAAAACCCTAGATATGAAATTCGCCAGTCGCAAATGCCAGCTCATCAAGATTCTTTATTTCACCTTCTCTAACATGTAAGTACTCCATGGCCTCACTAACTTCTCTCCCTTCTTACATGGGCATTCATCTCAATAGCCCTCGGTCCAAAAATACACTTGTGACCCATCGAACGAAGGGGCTTCCAAGATTTATCCCATTTGTGCGATAGAACCATCGAAAAATTAGCTTCCCCGGGCAGGTTCTGATAGACGTAGGGCAGTGGCCTGCCCGAAAAGGCACGGTCATGGGTTCTGCAAACTTCTTTGGCAGTTTCGGGCGTTGAAGCTATGAGTAAGAGCCGATTTCCTATGTAGATTGAGATTAGTGGGCCAAGCTTGGCTTTCGAAATGTTTTGTGAGGTTCGTTCACTAACTTTGGAAGGTTGTATACAACTTCGAAGGCGTTAGCGCCGGGCGGGAGCTGGTTAGTTTTCGGTCTGTGTAGTGAGAGCTTGAGAAATAATAAGATCATATGAGAATGAGTAAGGTGATTATTAGGTCGTCCATGGTGGTTCTTTTTTCTCTTGAGATTTTCGAGAGAGAAAAAAACTGAATATAATTGTGAGATCGATGGTGTATGAAACAATGGAGATTTGGACATGTATATGTAGTGAAAGGATGGTGTGTGTAGAGTAATAGAAGATTATGCGCCATTTTACGGGTCTTGAAGATAATAATTATTGTAGTCGAGGGTTTTGTTTTCGATAGTCAAAGAGTTTGAGTAATAGGTTTTAAATGTGTATGATGGTATTATTCTGAAGTATGGATCGAATCTTTACTTAAAATTGCCATTACACTCCTATAGACTATAAGTATATGTCGTATTATATGTATTTCTTTAATTCTGAAGAAACGATCGTTAATTTCCGTTGAAAAAAATTATCCGCTTACGCTCTTGTTTTCAAGTGGGGATTATTCAAATGGTGTAATAACAATTTGGAATATTTATATACATTTTGGAGAGTTGCCCTGTAAAAATTCACGCGGAAGGTCCTGAATTATCAATTTGCTCGACTCTTTAATCATAAACTAGGTTATTCCCGTGCGATGCACGGGACGCTGCATGTCCGGAATGCGATCGTTGTCGTGAAATTTTCTTATTGGTAAACATATAAGGATTATAGTTAATATGCAGTACGTAAACAGTTAAACGTAAAGGAGGAAAATTGTGGATGTCATTCAACGTGTGGTTGTAATAGGAAGTTCACCAAGTTTTATTTTATCCACACTGTCAGCCATTCATACAACAGGCTTCTACATTCATACACTAAGATTTCCTTTTACCTAGTCAATGGATAGTATATTACATATCATAGAATTACATTTAGACAGAAATACAGTCATACAGCTGTGTAGCATTTTAATTGTAAGTGATGCGACATTTGTATCATATTATTTGCTAAAATTTGATTGTCCGCAAAATTCCATAGAAATGGGGAAAACTGTCATTCATAAACATAAAGACAGTCATTCGTGTCAAATACAGGTTTCAAGTCATCTAATTAAGGAAATTTTGTCATTACATCGCCACTAAGGAAGCATGACATTGGGCATGTCTATTAATTCGGCCAAGTCCAGTATGAGCGAAATTTCGAGACTGTCGAGTAATGTCTGAATTGATGCACCTGGCTTATGGTGAGTTGGAACTGATTGTCCTCTGGAAACATCATAGCAAAAGCGTTCCGCAACATATATATGCCGCAATCTCCACTGAAATGTACAACAATGTAGTGTTGAATATTAATGACAAATATGCATTGTATAAATAAAATATATTGATGAGTTTACCCGCCAGGCTGTTGTGGAACTTCGAGATATTTCTCAGCGACCAGCGATTTGTCTGTATTTGGGAGTCCCAAGTCTTGTTGCAGGAGTCTTATGGCAGCCATCAGTTTTCTCACAACACCATTAGTGAAGGTGAGGTCTGGATCACACCATATGTACGAATCCATGATGGTCATTATCTGGAAATTAGGTGTGAGAACACCAAAATCCAATGCGTTTTTTTTTTTTTTATCTCAAATGGAAACGCAATTGCCTTCGCCGATCTCCATGGGCACGAAGGCCAACCTTCCGCTTTACCGAGAGCGAATTGCCTCAAGTATGTCATGATAGAAGTTCCTTTCTTAATATGGTCCGATGAGGCAGTTCTTGCGAATGATGTACTCATGAATGCAACATCTTTCATGGGGATCTGACATCGCAACTGCATCTCGATAAAGCCACGCAAGCATTCGTCAACATGCTGTCATATACACATAATATTAGGCATAGTAATTGTCATAAACGTTGTATGCGCTCCACTATTTTTGGAACATTTCTCGCTTATACAACACATGCTTTTCAAGCTTTCGAAACTTGTATGGGGATCTCTTGGCTGGTGTGATGGTAAAAGCTTTATTTGCAGACCTCAGCCTCTTTGACACCGGATGCTGGTTTATAGGAATCTCTGTAGTTGATTTCTTCGTCAGCTTACTATCGATGGCATTGACGTGAGTTTTTGTTTTGACAGAATTCTTTTTCCTAAGCTTCGTAGTCAGTTTCAGCGATGGTCCTCCGTTCCTTTCATGCACGGACGTTTTGTCATTTACTGCTTGGTAATGTGTATAATATTATAATCGCTTGCCTTCTTATAAACACCGTTTATATGGGTCGTTCAATGACTCTACACTTTTTGCCGTGGGAGGCCGAACCAATTTCTTTATCCGTACATTTTTTCTTCTCTGAAGTTAGGTGGAGGACTTTGGCATTGCCTTTGGGTCCATAATGGCTTGTTGTAAGATATCTTGTCGCAGAATTTTCGATTGTAGGCTGCAACAACACTTGTACGAAAGTACAAATTATGAAGACAAATGAATCAAACATGCAAACATATACTGCATTACGAAGAATATGAAAAAATATGGAAGCGTAATTGATTACCTGGAATGGATGCACAAATCAACCCAAGATTAAAGCACGATATTTTTCCTCCCGGTGGCTGTCGTGTTACACTTAAACGAAGTAAGATCCCGTTTCAACGACTTCAGCACCTGGTTGTATGCAACAGTTCCCCATGGATGTTTGTTGAACTGATCAAAATCATAACCAAGTAGAACAACTTTGGATCAATCAACACCGTGTTTCGCGTACTTCGTTTGCACAGGACGTCAGCAACAAATATAATGCTTGCCATTTTTAACTTTTCAAGGTTGACGCCGGACGATTTTTGTTTCCCCATCACTGTCAATTTATCCCTAACATCATTTATTGTAACCTTCACATTTCCTTGAAAGTGTCTTGAAATGAAATCCTTATTCTCCACCACAACAGGCTCAAGTGAACATTCCAGGCCTGTCAAGAAGCAGAATTCGTATTGGATTGTCATTAACCAACAACCACATCTCATCGCCATCGTGCATCTTAGTCTGGCATTGCATTAAGTACCAGATAAGTTGACTTGATAGGGAGAACTTTTCTGCATGTGCTATCAGACTTCCAAGCTGAGATTTTTCGACCATTTCTACCATTTCCTTGCTGTTCAACATGTTTCGAATAAATTGCTTGTTTCCTTGTAATTTGAACATAGTGTTAATTTGCAAGGTATGAATTTATCTTGGGGAATGTGAGTCTCCAATATTACCTGGGAATATAGTATTTAAGTAAACATTAACTGAAACACGTATAAAAAAAAACTTGAAAGGGGCAACAGGTATAATGTTGACCGAGTGAGTACATGTATGTGTCCTACAAATGTTTAAACTAAGTGTGAAGGACTGAATAGCTCAGACAAAACTAGAAATCCACTAAATTTAATGAAGATCAAATCGCCATTCGGAAATCTTATAGCTTGTGCAGAGAATTTCCACCTATCTAGCCAGCTTATTTGTACTTGGTGCAAGCTCAAACGACACTGCACGAGGCAGAAGAATTGTGGACAATTGTAAATGAGAGGCCTATAAGATTTTCCCGTTCAGAATTCAGCATGGTTACCGGCCTCAAATGTTCTAAAGAGCCTGATGTTATTGATAATGACAAGTACGTTGCAAGGCACTTTCGAGGGAAAACGAAGGTTACGTTGCAAGACGCCATCGATGCGCTTACGAAGCTGGCAAACAAATCAGTGATTGGTATTAATGTTGAGAAACTTAAAATGGCAAGCATCATATTTGTCTCTGCAGTTTTGCAGAAAAGAAGCTGTAGGACAAATGAACAGATTAGTCCAAGTTTTCTTAGCTTAGTTGAGGACTTTGAAGCCTTCAACAATTTTCCATTTGGAAATACTGCATATCATCGTTAAGAAATCACTTAAAAAGAACATGTCTCGATTTCGAAATGACGCAACAGACAGGGAAGATAAAAACGCCACGGGCTGAGTTTGGGAGGGTTTGTCCATGCATATCAGGTAATAATAATTAATACGTATGAATGTTGTTTTAATACATGAAACTGATCCATTTCCTCATACTTCTGGATGTCATTGCTTCAGGTATTTGCATATGAATGCTTGCGCGGCGTTGCACAAACATTTGCACAGCGCATAGACAATGCAGACATGAAGCTTCCATTTATGTGTCACTAGAAAACCAATGCCTGGAAAATGAAAGCATCCCCAAAGATGGAAGATAGCATTTGGGCTGTTTCAATGCCTTGCGACCTGTGATTCCACTGGACATTTCATCAATGACAATTCTGCAGGTGTTTTCCAACAAATAACGTCGATGCTGCTGAGAGGTGTCACCATGCGATGCATTCCATCAACAAGCACTGAATTGAACGCTGCCAATGTCGCTTCGACATGTGCTACAACCAGGAAGACGCAATATGCATGTGCAGAAAAATACAATTCTTCGTCAGAATCATCAAACATTATCGGCAGCAACCAACTCCAAGAATATACAGAAAAAATGCAGGATTACTTCGTTCCCCTATATGACGTTACAGGAATTCATCACAAAATTCGCGTCGAATGCATGACAGTACCTGACAAAGAGCCTACTGCACTTATCAGTAAAACGCAATTGACGCATTCCCAGTCGTCCAAGAATCCTTGAACTGGATACCAAGAGAAAATCTAAAATGTCGTGTGAGGTTGAAGCCCGTGACAAACTCCAGATAACTTGCACGGTATGTGATCAGCAATTGCAATGTCTGGAAATCGTACCTTGGGAGCCATGTCAATTACCTTTGTGCCGAGAATTTGTTGACGATAATGTGAGTACCGAAATGTTGAATGAAGAAAGCTTTCTATCGCCTGCGTTGTTGCATGAAATGAATGAAATGCCTTACAAACGGAGGCGCATGGATGAGGAAGTTCATAGTGAAGCTATTCATAATTTCCAGACGACATCTTCGATCGATGATTCGCTTAAAAAATACGACACAGACACTTGGAAGGAAAAAATTATCAATAACGTGGATAATATGCCAGATGTTGAAGCAGTATGGTTTCGGACAGTATGCAGTGGTGACGAGCGTATTCTACCATCTGCCTCTTGGAGACTGTCCCGCAGAGGCAGAAAATGTAGGAATCCTGACCACGAGCCCTACCACAAGGAAAATACCCAGGGTATCATATGCAGATGTCTTGCAAATGAAAACGATAATCAATATGGTGTTCAACATGACACGGCGAACTATCACAGGGAAGCGTCGGACATGGGCAGAAATATACAAACTCGGCGCGATTGTTGAATTTAATTCAGAGCGGACGTCTGATCGACACACGGTGTGTGTGAATGGAAAGTGCGACAAGTGATAAATAAAACGTATACCTAGTTACTATCACCGACGTGCGATAGGCAGTGGACCTATCGTTTGTAGTGCAGTAAAGTGAGTAAACGAGTATCGAACACGAGGAATAAATCAAGTACTTGTAATGACCTATCGACTCGATATTTAACCTAAATAAAATACGCAAATTGTTTGACGACTTAACCTAACAGATCGCTCCTAAATCAACTAGAGATTCAAAGAACACGCTTAGAACTGATATGAAGTTTCAGATGATAAAAGATGTGCTCGGGATTCGAATCCCGCTAGGTGTGATCGCCTAAGACAATGAAATATCGTGCCTAAGTGATTCTTGACTAAATCGCAGTAATTTTTCTACCCACTCGCGAATTTGCTGTCGCCCTAAACGCTCGCGGGGATCTAAAATCAGTAATTACTAATAGCGAGGATCGAGTATTTGCTTTCGCCCTATACTCGAGTCCTATCTTCTACGAACGGCCTAATCGTTGTTTAGCTGTCGCCCTAAACGATTTTCCATACATTCACTTTAACACATAGACATATTAAAGCGAAGAAGCAATTCATAGAACAATAAATAGTCAGAATACGCAAATCACGATAAACATGTCTTAAGTACGACTAATCCTAGCGTTCATCTAATCCCAAACACAAAAGGGATTTAGCTACAATGATAGACGAGAAAACAACGAAAGAATAAAGGATAAAGGCGAAGAATTCATGTTCTTGATATACGGATGATCTGCGATGGGAGCGTTGAAGATTCTTCGTTCTCGTCAAATGGGCGTGATCTCGTCGATGATCCGTCTCTTGCGCTCCGGGATGCGAATCTGCGTTCTTTTGTGCTAATTTTTGTCTCTAGAGTGATTAGGGTTAATCTCTGGTAAGTTGTTCCGTTTCTGGATCGAATTTGGGCTTTTTATACTGATTCCCGTGTCGGTCACGGCCTGGGACATGGGCCGTCACGGCCGTGACAAACACCGCTCGCGTCTCGTCACTTTCTGTCATAGGTCACGGCCAAGTGCATTTCACGTCACGGCCGTGACCATCATCAGCGCCAGTCTCTGCCTTGCGTCACGGTTTGGAGCATCATCCGTCACGGCCGTGACCATCATCAGCGACATTGCCTCCGCTCTCTGTCTTTCGTCACGGCCAGACGCATTATGCGTCACGGCCGTGACCAATGGCAGTGTTGCCATTTTCGCGCCGTTTTGCCTCGTTTTCGCTCCTTTTCATACGAAACTCGTCCTAAGCTCCTTCACATAAGAATAAGTGTAAATATGTCGAATAAATGCATAAGTTCATTGCTAAAGTTCTATTATACCCAAATAAATACTATGATAACGCATTAAAATACATTTATCAAACCTCCCCACACTTAAGCATTTGCTTGTCCTCAAGTAAATTAGAGTTCAAAGGAGACATCTAATCAGGATAACGGCACGATTGTTCGCAATTTATCATCTAAGCATAGAAAGCACGAAACGAAATCAAGCAAGCAATCATGGACGCTGCACTAATGACCTGCACCTGTCAACCTAAACTTCCTTAGCGCTGCAAATCGAGACCTATACCTCACAAGGGTTCACTCAATTCAGTCATGTGTATAGGTAGCATATGAGAGCGATCAATTCGTGCACTAGTCCAACCCCTACCATAAACTTGCAAGTTAATCGCATCTCTACTATTCAAAGGGCAAGTATAAATCTGAGGGTCCTTTCGGGGAAAAACGGGTCGAACAATCATGAAGCGGCAAGCATAAATAATGAACACTTTATCTTAGAGTTAGGACACGTGATCGAAAATTATCAGAGAATACAGCATGATCAAACAGACAGTCACACGTCCCAACATAAGACTCGACGTTCTCGCTCCGAAATCCTAGACTTTTCTGCTCGACCCTCTCAACTCAGTTTCCTTTCATTTTCTGCCCTTTCACCTTAGTTACGCTCTACTTTTGTGCACTGCCTTATTCCCTAAAAACATCAAGGTTCGGATTTTGTCGCAAAGAATACATCGTCACAGCGAATGCCGTGTACCTAGGGATACTTATTACCGAGACCTATATCTTGCCAAAGGGTTATGGGCAGGCTTATGCAAGGGATCGGGTCATTTCACAAAACGGTCAAGTAAGGGACGAGTCATTTCACGAATAGCAGAGAAGAAACATCAAATCAAACACTGGAACAGTAACTTCAAGTTCGACTTCTGCTTTATTCTAATCAACTCAGGCTCATAAAATCTCTGGAGGTTTATTCGGGTCAGTCGCTTCTATAACATACGAGGTAAGCAACAAATAGGCTCAGGCTCAACGTGGCTAACTAATGGGGTTCGTCATGGTTAAGAAAATTTGCCCTGGACTTGATTCCTATTGCCCTCATCATTTTCACACTAACACACCAAAACAGTTTCAACACGCATCAGACAGGCAAGTTCTAGAGAGATATAGACTAGGCACGTCACACGACCAAGAAAAATGAGCGTAAGCTCGTCAGGCTCAAACTCTCACACGAAACAGGGTTATGTGTACGGATCTCTCAAAACAGTGCTATATCTATTCAGGCAGATAAGATTCAATCAGTCATGCATGTCCTAATTGCTCACAGAATTTCATAGAATGCAGACCAACTCGAGATAAGCGCAAACAATCATGCCTGATTCAGTAATTCATGCCTTTCCGACGACTCAACGACTCACGGACACGTCATAAAAATTTAAAATTTTCACGTAAGTTCTAAAACTAAGTTCCCCTCCCCACACTTAAGTCAGACGTTGTCCTCAACGTAAAAATGATAAAAGGGAAGGAAAAAGAGTTTAAAAGAACGGGACTCCCGCTGACGTTTCGTATCGTAGTTGTTTATTATGCGCACATGTGCCATAGTAATCCATGTGTAATGAATTTATTGGTGTTTAAACATGGATGTGCCAAGTGTCAAGTTTCGGTTGGGGAGTTGGTTATACCCAAGTGGGTAGATAAGTGAAAACCCCTTTATGAGTATCCAAATGACAAAGGGATTTGAAGGTAACATTCATATTATTTTAGATGTATATGTGAGAGTGAGACTAACTGCTACATAAAATCAATTTTGCAAACAATGAATGTGGGTTGGTATTTGGGCGATTTATGGGCTTGGGAACTCAATGCAACACAAAAATCATTATAACAAATGGTTACCTTTGCTGCTTTAGCTACAAGCTTCTTCTCCTTCTCCGTAACAAACCAAGTTCTCTTAGGGCGTGAATAAATTCATCCCTATGTGCAATCATGTTTTCTTGCCTGCATTGTCATGTAAAAGAAATTATGCATATTGCAACAGATACAAGGGGAATGAAGATGGTTTTACTCAAGCACAAAAGTAAGTGGAAATGTCAAGAACCTTTGCTGCTTCCATTTCGGCTTTTCGTAGTTCCATTTCTTCCCTGCAATGACCCAAGATGTGAGTAATGGTCTGAACCACATAATTGTGTCTAAAAGATTGGACGCTATTAATCACTCACCTCTCTTCTTGAAGAATTATAGTGACTTGATCTTCCATTTGCTCGATCATTTGGGACCATTTCTTTATTGATTGCTCAGCTACAATTCTGCTCTTCAGCCTAGAACCCGCTCTCTTAACCTGATGTAATTCATTCAGCGCCAGGCGTAAGATAATATTAGAAGAAGAATTTAATGTTATCTCTATAAATATCCAGATATGGACAAATCTTGGATGCAAAGCAGAAGACACGTGACGTGGCGCATGGTATATAGAAGAACAAGGCAACTTTTTAATATGAGGTAAAAAAACACCCTTAGCTCCCAACTGTCGATCCGACATGCTAAAAAGGAAAAAAGAAAACACTAGAATACAATATACAATTTGACCAAGGATGCTTACAATGGCTTTCAGAAGAGACCGATCATTATCAGTGACAAAGGTAACTGCATATCCCTCGCGCCCAGCTCTGGCTGTCGGCCTACTCGATGGACATAACTGCAGGGCATGAAAAAGAAAATTAAATTTAAAAAGATTCGTGATATATCAAAGACACTGGACTTGGAACACAAAAATTTAAAGACCAAGAGAAATGACCGGAATCGTCAATTCTAAACCGAAAGGCAACTGCCAGTAGTTACCTGGTAAGATCTCGTGGACATGCAAAATTGATAACGGTCTTAACCCCAATTATGTCAAGACCCTGTTATAACATATTCGAGATGGAATTAGTTACAGTGTAGAGCCTTTTCAAAGTTAACCAACACAAACAGCAAATTCCTATTCTTACACGAGCAGCAACATCGGTTGCAATCAGGAAGTCCACTTCTGCTTCCTGAAAAGCTCCAAAGCCTAATGAGAAAACCATAACCAAATACTAATTATCATAAGAAAGATCCATGAATAATGTAAATAGCAGCTAATGCGAGGGCGTTTACATCTAGCCGCTGGGCCTGGGTGAGGTCTCCATGAAGTTCAGCTGCTTTGAAGCCAGCCAATCCAAACAGAATTTTCAATCTATGTGCGGCCTTCTTCGTCCCACTAACAGTAGAATGTAAGTTTGATCAGCAAATATCTTCTAAGCAGGTTATAGAAAAATTGAAGTGTCAATAGTTTATGCATGTATCGCAATCAGATATTAACGTAGTACTAGATGAAAGGGCCACAGCAAGAAAAGTCAAGTCTAAAGGTCAAAATGGGAAATTCCAATTGAGTGAGTATTAAACCTGAATATAATCACATTAGCGGTAAAGCTTTTGGAGCATAATGCAAAGAAGGACCGCCTCTTGGTTCCCTTCACGAATTCGACGGATACGCACCACCCTGTGAAAATTAACAAGGTAATTATAATCGAGCAACGCGTAATGTGATACAGAGATACGATATAGCTAATTACTTTTGCTGGACTTAGCAATGAAAATTAAAGCAATTTGACAGGAGAAGACAAAAATATTACTCTTCAGTTAATGTTGATGGTCGCTTTGTTGATGGATCGATCAGCTGATAGACGCAATGGCTTATTTAAAGAAAGTTTTATTAGCTCATTAACTTCTTCAGTCATGGTTGCTGAAAACAACATTGTCTGCCTCCTTTTGGGGACATCTTAACCTGGATTCCAATATCAACTACCTCAGAAATAAAGTTCAAAAAAAGCCCTACAGGTTTCATTAAATCTATTTTGGGAGCGATGATTATAAAGTAGTGGAAGGAAAGCAAGGAATTTATCTAGAAACAAAGAGGAAAATTGGATGGTCAAATGATTACTATCCTAAGTGAAAAAACATGAAAATTTATTGTTCTTCGTCAAGACACTGACACAATCACATTGTTTATGGTATGCTTTTACTCAAGATAGATGAAAGCGAACTAACAGTTTTGAGGTCATTTTCTCCCATTAAAAGCAGAGAAGATTAGATCTGTAGAATACCAGTTCCTGAATTTCCGCATTGAATCCAAGCTCAAGAAGACGGTCAGCTTCATCAAGTATCAGAACTGCGAGCTCCTCCAGGTGTACAGAAATGGAGTTGCGCAGATGATCTATCATACGCCCTGGAGTTGCAACAACTATATCAGGAAGCGATCTCAAGCAGCCTCTTGAGCCTGATATAATCTTTTAAGTCAGTAGTGGAAAAGGTTCAAATACAATCAGGAAAACCGAACCACATCCAGAACAACTGTATTCAAACAAACAAGAATATGAATGTAAGAAAACCTTTGTAGGAAGACCACCAACAACCAAGCAACTTCTGATATCTGTTACAAACTGAGCAAGCTTTCCGATCATACTGTGAACCCTGAAACGGTAAATTATAATCCACAAAGGATGTAATATAAGTAAAAGAATGCGTAGAAAAAAATATTTCAACAGCAGAAGGCACCAACAAAAATAAAGGTTGCACTAAATGCTAGGTATAGCTCGCATGGATCAGAAGAAAATTGAGGCTCTACTTGTGTTCTAGCATGATATACCACCAAAAAATATATGTTCTAGTTTCATACCAGAGATCACAGAATGAATGATAGTCCTAAATACATCATTTACTACTACATGTCAATGCAAATCTTACTGGACTGCCAGTTCCCTTGTTGGAGTAAGAATTAGAACCCTGATGCTGGCCTATTCTTCGGTCGATACAGCAGCCTCTCCAAAGTTGGTAAAGCAAATGCAGCTGTCTGTACGACACACGAATATTGTTTCATCAATCCTCATTAACATTACTAAGATGCACGAAAATACACCGAGTTAGAAAAAGGAACATGAGGAAAAGAGAAGTAGGTAAACTTTCCAGAACCAGTTATAGCACTCCCACATATGTCACGCCCAGTCATTGCCAACGGTATGCAAGCAGCCTATGAAATAATGTGAAAAAGCAAATAACTTTCTCCTTATACTGCTTAATTAATATGCATGCCAAGCTTTAATATGAAAATTATTAGAGTTGGTTGTTCACAAAAAAGTTGTGGATTACTCTTCAGTTTAAGTTCTGTTGTCACTAAACCATGATAACTTGAAAGTTCACAAAATAAACATGGCCATAATAAGCAAATGCACCTGAATTGGTGTCGGCTTAGCATATCCCAAAGCTTCACAAGCCCTAAGCAACGGCCTCGACAGATGCAACTCCAAAAACGAGTTTGCATGGAACGATACACCTTCCACAGGAGCAAAGAACGGCTTCTTACATCATTCCCGCTAGTATTTGGCAAGTCATCATCCTCAGCCTCGGGTCTATAATCCTCCTGCACTCACAATAAACCATTCATCAAATCCCCAACGTATATCAAATCATTAGCGTCCACAAAGGGAACAGTAATTACTTGTTTATGTGGCTCTGATTCTGAATCAGAGTCTCCGTCAGAGCCGTTATCGCGAATTTCATTATTACTACCGATGGAGTCCAGCCTTGAGATTCTGACGAGCTCTGGAGATCTTCTGGTCGATTGAAGTCGTGCTACGGCGAGAATGCTCGTCGGCAACGGATTCCGAGTAGGACGAAAAGTCCCATGGAGATTGAGTTTCTTCTTTTCTTCTTCGGCACCTCGACTTCCTCCTCCTCCTCCACCTCCTCATCCTCATCTTCTTCGTCGCCGACGTCGTTGCGTTCTACTTTTTCTCCTACCTCAACTTCTTCATCGCTTTCTTCTTCTCAGCTGAATCGAGCTCAACTTCTTCGTCGCTCGGTGGTTCGAACAAGAATTTTAGCCATTGCTGCAAACTACAATTACAGCGACGAGGTTTTTGTTTTTTCGGTTTTGTTTGGTGGCAGGGTTTAGCTTAACCTCAGCTGAGGGAATTGAACGACGCCGTTTCCTTATTGGGCTTCACGTAGGGCTTTGATATTGGGCTTGTGGCCCAATAAGGGTCCGTCTTTCCATTGAACTATAATGTTGGCCTAATAAAATGGGCTTTTGAACTATAACGTCGGCCTAACCATAAGGCAAACTTTTGTCCATACCTATCACCCGGCTGCCGCTTTACTCGAATTGATAGTTTCGAGCCACTGAATTGATTTACGAAAATATCAACAACATCGAATAATGAAAAACCTCTTGTGAACGTTGGGAAATGTAGAATTATTCTGGAAAATTTGGTGTTGATCGGAAACATTACGGTCACCAATAATCGAAAAACAACTGGCTGCCGCTTTGTTCGATTAGTTTGGACCAATTAACTTCGAATAAATTTGAATAAAATTCGAATTTTGATAATTGGAATTAACGTGGGTCTCCCGAGGCTTAAGGTAGTATCTCAGGCCTCGGAGAAGCGAAGGGCGTAAGGTCGAATTTAGATATTAAAAATAAAAAATTCGTCACCCTACGCCGCTCGGTTCAAATCGCGCTCCGCTATTGCCACGTTGCGCTGTTCGGGGCCCGCGTCGAGATCGGGCTCACCCCAATAGTGGTATCAGAGCTTGATAGAAGACAGGGCATTCAATCCCTTTACTCACTTAGTATTCCTTCGGAAATACTGAGTACTCATAGCATATGGGAAATAAGCACGAGCACGTAATGCGTTAAATAAATTTCTAACCCTGGAAAAGTAATTTAAATGGACAGATATGCGGGCATTTCTAAACTGGTCCTATTACATGGGTCGTTAAACGACCGGGGTCTTCGATCTTCAAACGTCGATTATCATTACGATGGTTGTCGAACCCCCAATCTTGCCTTGCGTCGACGGCAGTAAATTATCTAATGTATCTAATAAAGTGATAAAATACAACACGGGGGAAAATTATTTCCCGAACAACCCTTAATCCATGTACATATCGGGTCGGCAAACGGCCCTTAAACAAATAACCCGTAGAACCTAGGCCCACGTAAAGTCCCACATAAACATGCAACACAGAATTTTGATGCCGGGTGCTCCGACCGACGTCACGAGCGATGATAGTCTCAAAACTACATCGACGTCGTTCGCCACATCGGCTTCGAGGCAATAAGAATTACGGGAACTCTGTGAAGCCCTACTCTTGCCCGCATGGATTAGCCCCGCCAATTACAGATTACTTACCATTTTGGGTAAATTTCTTATCAGGCCCACTAGAGTGCTAAACTTCATGTCCAGTACCCTAGAAAAAATTCTTCAGTTTAGTACCCTGCAAAAGTTGCATTTTTATACTCTGAAATAGTGAACGGACGAGAATACCCTTTCCTGAAATTAAATTGGACATCATACCAACTGTTTGATTATTATACCAATTGTTATTCTAATTATAACAACGAATAACGTAAATTGGAAATTATACCAACAGAATTGAACCTTAATACAGATGATATAATATCTACAATTTCTGGTATAATAGCAAAATTAGTTGGTCAATCTCAAATTAATTAAAATAACTTTATTTATTGTTATAATAACGAAGATAGATGGTATAATAACGAAAATGGATGGTATAATTTTCACAATTTCTGGATATAATTGCAAAAATTGGTTGGACCTATTTTTCAATTTCGCTGTATAAATTTAAATAACAATATTGTATAATAACGAAAATAGACGGTTCCTCAACGGTATAATAGCAAAATCAATTGGTATAATGCTTAATTTTTTGGTATAAAAATTATAAAACCTTTATTTATTTGTATAATTACGAAAACAGATGGTACAATTTCTATAATTGATATAATAGCATAATCAGTTGGTATAATGTCCAATTTCATTGTATACAATTCGAATCTCATTATTTATTGGTATAACTATTAAAACAATTGGCATAATTTCATGTTTTATGGTATAATAACAAGTTTTGTTGGTATAATTCATGTGAAATAATTCATTCAACTCTTTGGAATATGTGAGACATGGCGTATTTTCGTCTTTCAACGCTGATGAAAAGACCTTTTTAGGTACTGAACAGGAAGAAATTTTCAAATAGATACTTATAAAGAAATTCGAGTGTATTTAAGAGGAATTTTAAAACTCAAGTGGGCCTAATAAGGAATTTACCCTACCATTTTCTTCTCCACGTCTAGCTTCCCAGATACATCCAATCAAATGACGCACATAAAACTCGCCAAGCTGGCACGGAGCAACCAAACCAAATACCTGAACCATGTCACTCGCGACTTGACTCTAAAACCTCGCTGCATAATATTATAAGCTCCTCACTTCACTCTCTTGAGTTCTTCACCTCGATCAAATTGATGGTCGCTTTGTTGATGGATCAGCTGATAGACGCAATGGCTTATTTAACGAAAGTTTTATAAGCTCACTGACTTCCTCAGTCATGGTTGCTGAAAACAACATTGTCTGCCTCCTTTTGGGACACATCTTAACCTGGATTCCAACATCAACTACCTCAGAAATAAAGTTCAGAAGAAGCCTACAGTTTTCATTAAATCTATTTTGAGGAGCCATGATTATAAGAATAGTTGAAGGAAAGCAAGGAATTATCCAGAAACAAAGAGGAAAATCGGATCGTCAAATGATTTCTATCATAAGCGAAAAAACATGAAAATTCATTGTTCTTCGTCAAGACACAATCACATTGTTTAAGGTATGCTTTTACTCAAGATAGATGAAAGTGAACTAACAGTTTTGAGGTCATTTTCTCCCATTAAAAGCAGAAAAGATCAGATTTGTAGAATACCAGTTCATGGATTTCCGCACTGAATCCAAGCTCAAGAAGACGGTCAGCTTCATCAAGTATCAGAAACTGCAAGCTCGTCCAGGTGTACAGAAATGGAGTTGCGCATATGATATATCATACGGCCTGGAGTCGCAACAACTATATCTGGAAGTGATCTCAAGGCAGCCTCTTGAGCCTGATATAATCTTTTAAGTCAGTAGTGGAAAAGGTTCGAATACAATTCAGGAAAACCGAACCACATCCAGAACAACAGTATTCAAACAAACAAGAATATGAATGTAAGAAAACCTTTGTAGGAAGACCACCAACAACCAAGCAACTTCTGATATCTGTTACAAACTGAGCAAGCTTTCCGATCATACTGTGAACCCTGAAACGGTAAATTATAATCCACAAAGGGATGTAATCTAAGTCAAAGAAGGCGGAGGAAAAATATTTCAAACAGCAGAAGGCACCAACAAAAATTAAGGTTGCAATGCTAGGTATAGCTTGCATGGATCCAGAAGAAAATTGAGGCTCTACTTGTGTTATCATGATATACCACCCAAAAATATATGTTACTAGTTTCATACCAGAGATCACAGAATGAATGATAGTCCTAAATACATCATTTACTACTAAATGTCAATGCAAATCTTACTGGAATGCCAGTTCCCTTGTTGGAGTAAGAATTAGAACCTGATTGCTGGCCTATTCTTTGGTCGATACAGCAGCCTCTCCAAAGTTGGTAAAGCAAATGCAGCTGTCTGTACGACACACGAACATTGTTTCATCAATCCTCATTAACATTACTAAGATGCACGAAAATACACCGAGTTAGAAAAAGACATGAGGAAAAGAGAAGTAGGTAAACCTTTCCAGAACCAGTTATAGCACTCCCACATATGTCACGCCCAGTCATTGCCAACGGTATGCAAGCTGCCTATAAAATAATGTGAAAAAGCAAATAACTTTCTCCTTATACTGCTTAATTAATATGCATGCCCAAGCTTTAAGATGAAAATTACTAGACGTTGGTTGTTCACAAAGAACTAAGAAGTCGTGGATTACTCTTCAGTTTAAGTTCTGTTGTCACTAAACCATTATAACTTGAAAGTTCACAATATAAACATGGCCATAATAAGCAAATGCACCTGAATAGGTGTCGGCTTAGCATATCCCAAAGCTTCACAAGCCCTAAGCAACGGCCTCGAGAGATGCAACTCCAAAAACGAGTTTGAATGGAACGATACACCTTCCACAGGAGCAAAGAACGGCTTCTTTACATCATTCCCGCTAGTATTTGGCAAGTCATCATCCTCAGCCTCGGGTCTATAATCCTCCTGCACTCACAATAAACCATTCATCAAATCCCCAACGTATATCAAATCATTAGCGTCCACAAAGGGAACAGTAATTACTTGTTTATGTGGCTCTGATTCTGAATCAGAGTCTCCGTCAGAGCCGTTGTCGCGATTTTCATTATTACTACCGATGGAGTCCAGCTTGAGATTCTGACGAGCTCTGGAGATCTGGTCGATTGACGTCGTGCTACGGCGAGAATGCTCGTCGGAAACGGATTCCGAGTAGGACGAAAAGTCCCATGGAGATTGAGTTTTCTTCTTCTTCTTTGGTACCTCGACTTCCTCCTCCTCCTCCACCTCCTCATCCTCATCTCTCTTCGCCGCCGACGTCGTTCTACTTTTTCTCCTACCTCAACTTCTTCATCGCTTTCTCCTTCTTCAGGTGAATCGAGCTCAACTTCTTCGTCGCTCGGTGGTTCGAACAAGAATTTAGCCATTGCTGCAAACTACAACAATTACGGCAACGAGGTTTTTTGTTTTGGTGGCAGGGTTTAGCTAGCTTAACCTCAGTATGAGGCAATCGAACGACGCCGTTTCTTATTGGGCTTCAAGTAGGGCTTTACTATTGGGCTTTGGGCCCAATAAGGAGTCCGTCTCTCCATTCTTGAACTATAATGTTGGCCTAACAAAATGGGCTTTTGAACTATAACGTCGGCCTAACCCATAAGGTAACTTTGGTCCGATACTTATGACCCAATCAAAACCATCCACGTGTAAGTAGTCATATTTTGAACCAATAAGAATTACGGCAACTCTGTGGAGGCCTGCTCTTGCCCGCATGTGATTAGCCCTGCCATTTTACAGAAACCTTACCATTTTCTTCTCCACGTGTAGCTTCCAAGCTACATCCAATCAAATGACGCCACGTCATAAAACTCGCCAAGCTGGCACGGAGCGACCAATCAAAATACCTGAACTCATGTCACTCCGCGACTCGACTCTAAAACCTCGCTGCATAATATTATAAGCTCCTCACTTCACTCTCTTGAGTTCTTCACCTGAGAACAAAAGATAGTTCAAGGCTGCTGAATTGCGACAATGAGGAAGTGGACGCTCGTTTCCGTTCTTTTTCTGCTGTGTCTGTTGTGTCTTTTTTCCAGATCAAGGTGATTCTTCTTTTTTATTTGGATTTACGCGTCGAGATTCGTGTTTCTTAGGCATTTTGGAGGCGACTCCTGGAATGTTGATTTTTTTTTCTTTTTAATTTCAGGTAGGAAATTACAAGCGAATGCTGAAACCGAATCGGAGGAGCTGGTTGATCCGCCGAAGGTGGAAGAGAAGATCGGAGGTGTTCCTCATGGTTTATCTACAGATTCTGATGTTGTCAAGAGGTTTTCACCTTTTTCACTTCTTTTCGATTGATTGGTGTTGTTACTTTCAAGTATGAGTTGGTAGGCATTTATGCTTATGAAGTTAATTGTTGTGCAATTTAGAGAATCTGAATCAATGTCGCGGAAAACACTTCGAACAAATGCGGAGAAGTTTGAGTTCCAGGCCGAGGTGTCGCGTCTCATGGATATAATTATCAATTCCCTCTACAGTAATAAGGATATCTTCTTGAGAGAGTTGATCTCCAATGCATCAGATGTGAGTTTCAGCTGCTTTCTTAGTTTATTTTACGTTGCTTGCTTAGTGATGGAAAGAATGTTTGACTTCTGATGTTTCGAATTGGTCTATTTTTCAGGCATTGGACAAGATTCGGTTCCTCTCTCTTACTGATAAGGAAATTTTAGGAGATGGTGACAATGCCAAGCTTGAGATTCAGGTCAGTGTATATTTATATGGTAATTTTTGCTGGCAACTATGATTTGTTTCCGTGCTTGCTCTTTTTATGCGCGGAGGTGAACTACAACAAGATAGAAGTCTTTGTCGATTTTAAATATGTTTGTAAGTTAAAAGTTTTGTGGGCTGGTCTGCAGCACTCGAAGATGTGAATTTAGAAAAAAGGTTTTATCTCTGCAGATAAAGTTGGACAAAGAGAAGAAAAAATACTTTCCATCCGTGATAGAGGTATAGGTATGACGAAGGAGGATTTAATCAAGAACTTGGGTACCATTGCCAAATCAGGAACTTCAGGTAAAGTGCTTATTGGTTGGGCTTTAGTTATTGATGGGGTCTAACTCATCGTAATGGATACCAACACTATATTCTTTCTACAGCATTTGTGGAAAAGATGCAGACAAGTGGAGATCTTAACCTGATTGGGCAGTTTGGTGTCGGATTTTATTCTGTATACCTTGTTGCGGACTATGTAGAAGTGATCAGCAAACACAATGATGACAAACAGTATGGATCCTGATTTTACCTCTTTTGCATATTTTTGAAGGACATACCAGATCATGAGTCTGATATGTCTGTAAATTCGACAATCTCAGGTATGTTTGGGAGTCAAAAGCTGATGGGGCATTTGCCATATCGGAAGATACCTGGAACGAGCCACTTGGCCGTGGAACAGAAATCAGGTTGCACCTGAGAGATGAAGCTCAGGAGTATTTGGATGAGTACAAACTAAAGGTTAGTCGACTTTTTAACTCATTTGAAACTCATTTCATTGTATACAGCTCCACCTAGAGTGCAAGAATGAACTTCCACAGAAACTTGTAGATTGTCTTATTCATGCCTTCTCAAGCTGTATTTCTTAGCAATAGTCGTATGCATGAACATGCTCTTATCTGGCTTGAAACATCTAAAATATTTATTGAGAATTAATATGAGTTCACATGCATAGTATCCTCTTGTTGAGCTCATCTCAAAACTATGTTGGTTTCCACTCCTTTTTTGGCTTTCTTATGTGCATACTAATACTGATTCATCTGTGCCCATATCCACAATCCAGGAACTAGTGAAAAAGTATTCTGATTTATCAACTTTCCGATATATACCTTTGGGCAAGCAAAGAAGTGAGGAGGAGGAGGTTCCTGCAGATGACGACGAATCCAGTGATGAGGACGAAACACGTATGTACATTATCATTTACTCTGAGGTCTTCCCTTATCTTCTATGCTCTTACTCAATGACTCTACCTACAGCTGAGAGCAAATCCTCTGACGATGAAGAGGAAGAGGATGCTGAAAAAGATGAAGAGAAAAAGCCCAAGACAAAGACCATTAAGAAAACTGTGAACGAGTGGGAAGTCTTGAACAACGTGAGAGCCATATGGCTTCGAAGTCCAAAGGAGGTGACAGAAGAAGAATACACCAAGTTTTATCACTCTCTTGCCAAGGTTACAATCTCTTCTTGAGCATATTGCATTAACTTTTACGCGATAAGAACGAGCTTTTTGCTTCTAAAATAATGTTTCTGATATGGGTTTGAAACTTCATGAAAGGACTTTGGTGATGAGAAGCCTATGGCATGGAGTCACTTCACTGCTGAAGGTGACGTAGAATTCAAGGCTATCCTGTTTGTGCCACCCAAGGCTCCTCATGATTTGTACGAGAGTTACTACAACTCAAACAAATCCAACCTGAAATTATATGTCCGACGTGTCTTTATTTCTGATGAATTCGATGAGCTTCTCCCCAAGTATCTCAACTTCTTGCTGGTAATATTTTGTTTCTCAAAATTTATTATCCCAGATGCTTAGTAAATGTACCTTGATGACTCACTAAATAAATGTGCAACCTGACCAGGGTCTCGTCGATTCTGACACATTGCCTCTAAACGTATCAAGAGAAATGCTACAGCAGCACAGCAGCTTGAAAACAATCAAGAAGAAGCTTATCCGCAAGGCCCTTGATATGATTCGGAAACTTGCTGAGGAGGATCCAGAAGAAGCCGATAACAAGGACAAGAAAGGTGTGTCCTAACATATTTTTTGTCGCCTTCAAACGTAACCATTCCATTATATCATCAACGATGCACTCAAGTCCTATAACGTGCGTGTCAACTATCACAGACGTTGAAGAATCCGATGACAGCAATGAGAAGAAAGGCCAATACGCCAAGTTTTGGAATGAATTTGGCAAGTCAATCAAACTTGGAATCATTGAGGATGCAACCAACAGAAACAGACTGGCGAAACTCCTACGATTCGAGACGTAAGTGCAGTTCCATACCAATAAATAATACATCAACCTTTACTAGTTGGGGTAGAGAATAATCCCAGGACAATCATCTTCAGGACAAAATCAGATGGTAAATTAACTTCACTGGACCAGTACATCTCAAGAATGAAATCGAGTCAGAAAGATATCTTCTACATCACGGGAACTAACAAGGAACAGTTGGAGAATTCTCCATTCCTCGAGAGACTTAAGAAGATGAACTACGAGGTAAACTCCCTAACCACAACTAAATACACCCTCTAATTTCTCAATCCCAGAATCTCGAAAGTAAAATTTCTTCCATTACAGGTTATATACTTCACCGACCCGGTCGACGAGTACCTTATGCAATACCTAATGGATTACGAAGACAAGAAGTTCCAAAACGTGTCCAAGGAGGGGCTCAAACTAGGGAAGGACTCCAAGATCAAAGAGCTCAAAGAATCGTTCAAGGAGCTGACCAAATGGTGGAAGAGCGCACTTTCGACCGAAAACGTCGACGACGTGAAGATAAGCAACCGTTTGGCCGACTCGCCGTGCGTCGTCGTGACTTCAAAGTACGGATGGAGTGCAAACATGGAAAGAATCATGCAGTCTCAGACCCTATCCGACGCTAACAAACAAGCTTACATGCGTGGAAAGAGGGTTCTTGAAATTAACCGAGGCACCCCATCATCAAGGAACTTAGGGAAAGAGTTGCCAATAACCCCGAGGTAATAAATGATCTTTCCGTCACTAAATTCGTATAAGTTGAAGCAACCATATTTTTTTGCTAACTTTTTTTTTTCTCAATTTTTCGCCCATGTGAAGGACGAAAATGTGAAGCAAACGGCGTTGTTGATGTACCAAACGGCGCTCATGGAGAGCGGGTTTTTGTTAAACGACCCGAAAGATTTTGCTTCGAGAATCTACAGCTCGGTGAAGAGCAGTTTGGATATTAGCCCCGACGCTGCTGTCGAGGAAGAAGCCGAAGTAGAAGAAGAGAAACTACTAATGCTGCTGAAGAGGAGGAGACTAAAGAATCGCCAGAGAACATTGATTTGAAAGATGAGTTATAAACTTATAATAAGTTTTAGCAGCTTTTGTTTATGTTTTGGAAAAAAAGCCCTTTTGGAGTCTTCCTCTAAACTTATATGTAGATTCATAGTTTTTGTAGTTCTGCACATTTGTTTTCCTATTCACTCAGTGATCGAGCGTTTTGCCTATTAATGGTAATTTTGCTTCTTGAAAAAATGATGCAGAAAAAAGATTCAATGAAGACAAACCTGTCATTATCGTGACCTTTTTACCGATGATTGACCTTTAAAAATGGAATACGACGTCTCCATTGAAATAATAGTAATTAATAACTTAAAATTGCTATTATGCTATAGACGTTTGCCCTTATGATTTAAATTAATTGACTAACTTATATAATTTCAGTACGAAATACTGACTACATCAATTGAAGTATTTCGTCGAATTATATATTAGTTAGTCTTAAATTAATTAAATATCATGAGCACGTCTATACCTTTCGGTATAGTAATCTATTGATATACATAAAGCACTCATTACGATTATTATACGATATCTTAATCTTGTAACCGCGCCGGCCGGGTATGGGTGTTAACAGCTCAATGACACTTGAATAAGACAAAATTAGCGCAGAATATTCTGCGTAACGACGACTTAGCCATGAAATCAAAGCCATTTTGTCCTTTTTCTGACTTAATTGTATTCTTGACTTGTTCAACGTTCGTTAAGCTGAGGAGCTTCGTTATTACACATACAGAGCACAGTATATCATCTTTCTTGGTGTGCATGTGAGTTGCAGTGGGCAAAAATGTCAGGCAAGTACAGCAGCTTAATCGACACGGATCAGAAAGACATAGTGAAATCTCTGACGACGGCGATCGACAGCTTCATCCAAGACCGCTTAATCGACAGGGACAGAAGGACGCGGCACAAGGAACAATGCGCCGAGAGATTATCCGCCGAAAACGCCGATCGCGACGGCGATTCTTCGGAGGCGGTGCGCTACTCCGACCAAGCCGTGCTGGCGAACCTCGACTGGGGAATCGAAGCCCTAGAGGAAGCGATCGACACCTCCAACGCCGAGACGAAGTTCGCAAGGCTCGATTACGCCGAGAAGATGCTTCAGGTGTGCGCAATGTTGGATTCCAGCCACCGCACCTGCGGCGTCCCTAATTTCTACCTATCGGCTTGGGCTCATCTGAACCTCTCATACCTTGGAAGCTGAAGAACGACGCGGGCAAATCCGTGAATCACATACTTGATATGTTTCTCATTGACCCATTCTTCTCGAGGATCGATTTCGCCCCCGAGCTTTGGAAATCGCTGTTCTTGCCTCACATGGGCTCGATTGTGGGTTGGTACTCTGAGGAGAGGAGGAGGATATTCATGGATGTGATACCCGATAGCTCTGACTTGTCGTTTACCATGGATTTCGATGAGAATTACCTCAACGAGTCTTTGATTATGTCGGTCAGGCCGAGCAGGCTGAGAAGATTGGGGAACTTGAAAGGCACTACGGCGAGTCTTTAGACGAGAATACGAGGTTGTACGCAAAGTATTACAAGGATTGTATGAACTACGATCCTTCAGCTAGTAATAGGAGGCTTGTGCCTATGTTGCCGCCTATAGCAGAGCCACCTATGACTCCTCTTCACGAATTTAACAGCCGTGGAATACCTGATTATATCAAGTTTGGACCAATCTTGCCCAAAAGTGCTGGTTTTTCCCCAGTTTTGAAGCATAGTGGAAGTCCTAAAGAAGCTTCAAGGTTTTCTTCTATCCACTGCATATACATATGATGTGTGTTTTCTGTTTATAATTTATGTTTCCATATCTAGTTGATAATCTTTGGTTTCTTGGATCAGATCGAAGGCGACTGTTACATCAGGGAATCTCGAAGATTCTGCTGCTTGGGATGAAGCTAATGAGGAGAATGATCGTGTATCTGGCGATGATGACGTTGACGAGCATAGAGCAAAAGAGACTGTAGTGATGAACAGCTTTAGGTCAGATTCTTCGTCTTCCAAAAGCAGCACAAGGCTGAAGAAGACAACGGACATGGAAGCTACGATGCTAAGAGAAAGAGAAGCAGCGTTCAGAAGTCGCAGGCAGTCGCCGAGTTACAATACCAGCCCTGTAATAGATTCTCCCAAAACTGTTAATTTATCGCCAAGATCTGCCCAAGATTACGAAAAAGGACGTAAATCGATGATGCGGCTTCTCTCTACGTGCTCCAGGGATTCTAGGATCAGCGCATCCTTTCCCGATTCTCCACTCTCGGCGTGCTCTGACCGTTCTTTGAGTGTTGGCTCGGTTGAGTCGGATAGAGAAGTTGTTCTTACAGTAAGCCTCAAACCTTAATTGCACTTTGAATGTAACTTGTTGTAAGTAATGGTAGATTTTCTTGGGATCTACTCAAACTGACATTGGAATAGACATTCAGGAACATGAGAATCCTCCGAGGAAGAGCTTCGATTCCACTAGGAGCATTCGACAAATACCTACCAGGAGGTGATTTTATAAAAAAAAATGTCAGTTTTCAGTAAATACTGCATATAAAGAGATGTTAATTACTTTTTTCTCTGCGTAAATTTTCAGTGTTTCGAACCATCAAGGTGATAATAGTAACCAATTCTACGCATCATCTGAGTTATTAGCAACCCCACGACCGAAACCGCCTAAAGATTTCGTATGCCCCATAACGGGACAGATCTTTAACGACCCCGTGACACTCGAAACTGGCCAGACTTATGAGAGGAAAGCCATTCAAGAATGGATCAATCGAGGAAACACGACATGCCCCATCACTAGACAACCTCTTTCCATATCTTCATTGCCCAAAACGAACTATGTCTTAAAAAGGCTCATCACCTCCTGGAAAGATCAGCAGCCCGATCTAGCACAGGATTTTTCTTGCACCGCTACGCCATTAAGCTATCGTCCTAATGAAGACACATCCTCGGGTCTGTTAGAACATCGAGTGTTTCCAGTCAGAGAAGTGCTAATACTGTTGTTGCTGCTGTTGGTGGTGCTGCTCGGGTTGATCAGTTACATCATAGGTTTGCACGTGCTTCACTGTTACATCACCGACGAGTGTAATATCACAAGCTTCTATTGAAACCGTGATCAACTCCTTGAAACCCCATATACTATGCTTGTGTAACTCCAAAGACTTGCAAGAATGTGAAGTGGCAGTTCTTACAATATCAAAGATCTGGAAAGAGCTGAATGCTGAAGTTGGGATTCATTCGTATCTATCTTCGCCAGATATTGTCAGCGCATTTTCAGAAATACTATCAGCATCTACGAGCACTGATGTTTTAAGAACGACAATAGATATATTATCCAGGTTGATAGTTACAGATGATCGAGTTTGTGATCTTCTTACAAGCACTGACTCTGAGTTCTCTTGTTTGACCGAGTTGTTAAGACAAGGCTTGCCCGAAGCAGCTGTGCTGCTGTACTTTCTCAGACCGTCGTACTCTCAACTCTCTCATCACGACTTGGTTAAAACTCTTGTGTATATAATCTCATGTAGAGATGAAGAGCAAGATGGTTTGTTGCAGTATGTTATGATGCCTAAAGATGCTGCGATTTTACTTCTGGAACAGATCGTTTTAGGAGGGATGAGAGTGATAGGGCGAGGAATTCAATTTCTGTGATATCCCAAAATGGTATTGCTGTTCTTTTGGATTGTCTTGATAGGGTTGATGGAAGGCACTCGATCGTGTCTGTTCTTCTGTGTTGCATGAAGATTGATACGAGTTGCAGAGAAGTTGTGGCGAACCAAATTGACTTATCGCATGTTCTTGAATTATTTCACGGTGGAGATGATTGTGTAAGAGGAGTGTGTGTAGAGTTTCTATGTGAATTAGTTCGCTTAAACAGGTACGTATTACACTGTCACCATCTCGTTTATCATATGTCTAAACTTTTTACTACAGCATCAGCGTTTCGAATCACTGCTGTATCTCAATCTGACTACTTGATTTATTACATACACAGGAGATCACTAGCCAACAAGATACTGTCGTTGATTAGAGAAGAAGGAACATTCAGCACAATGCACACACTTTTGGTTTATCTGCAAATGTGCCCTATGGAGCAGAAACCTTCTGTTGCTACACTACTTCTGCAACTTGATCTACTGGTACGTTCTTGCTTCGTAAATTAGGGTCTAACTAACTAATTTTAGAATGTCGTGTGAAAAATATAAAATTTTAATTCCTAGGATGCACCGAGGAAGATGAGCATATATAGAGAAGAAGCAGTTGAAGCACTTATAGAAGCACTTGAACGGAAGGACTTTCCAAGTTCTCAGATATCAGCTCTTAAAGCTCTATCATCTCTGTTCGGCCATTTGAGTTATTCGGGAGAGACGTATATGGAAGCAAATTTGCTAAAGATTGCGGGATTCGATCGACCACATAAGGATTCACCGATGATGATGAGAAGAGATGAAATGAATATCAAAGATAAGGTGCCACATAACTCACTTTTCTGATATGGGATTCCTCCCATTTTCTTACTTACTTTCCATGCAAGTTTATTACATATCCACGTATACAGAAAGAGGAAGAGAGAGTTGCAAGAACATGGGAGAAGAGGGTGGGTTTCGTACTCTCAAACCACGAGAAAGGCGCTATATTCAAAGCCTTGGAGGAAATCTTCGAAAGCGGTTCATTAGAGGTAGCAAAGTCTTGTCTCATTATTGCAACATGGCTTGTCTACATGCTCTATTCCTTTCCGGACTGTGGAACAAGAGACATCGCTCGAAGAACGTTGCTCGAAAAGTACATTAACGTTTTACAATCTTCAAGGAACATTGAGGAGAATGTATTAGCTGCTCTTGCTTTGCGAGGATTCATTACAGAACAAGGTTGGTTTTTTTCCAGATCAAAACACAATTTTTACTAATATGATGATATCAATTACTCTATATCTATCTTTTTAAGGTGGGCTTGATGAAGTTGGTTCATATGCCAAAAGCATATGGAGAACACTTAGGAGACTTCGGAAGCATTGTACCGTGGTCCATGATGTAATGAAATCCCTGATGAACTTGCAGTCTATCGATGCAGTAAGTTGTCTTCTTAATCAAAATTTTATCAGGCTTCAATGTGATGATGTAAGAGATTGATTAAATAGAAAAAAAAAAATTGTGTTCTATCAGGAAGAGCTGTGGTCTTGCGTTGAAGGACCTGAGATTGATGTTTCGATGAACGGAGAAATCCTTTCGATGGTTCACATAAGAAACCGTCTAATAACCAGCCATAGCGATGGAACTATCAAGGTATGTACGATCTCAACGTGTAATAACACTTCAATCGTATCCACTTTGGTATCATTTCATATTTAGAGATTCAGTTCTTTAACCGATACACAGTTTTTAGTTTATTCATAGAAACTGAAGTACTTTTGCTTTTTCTTTTCTTGTATTTAGGTTTGGGACGCGGGAAAAGATCTCCCAGATTGATTCAAGAAGCTCGTGAACATACAAAAGCTGTTACGTGCCTTTACGTTTCACCTTCGTGCGACAAGTTATACAGTGGATCTTTGGATAGAACCATCCGTGTAAGACTATAAAATCTTTTCCATGTAATAAAGCTAGAGAACGGCAGACAAGCAGAAAACAATTACCAGGAAAAAAAATATACCAGATCCACACATGAATATTCTAATCTAACTATATGATGTGATGGAAAAATTCTTACAGAAACTCGTCAATAATTCATTTCCGCAGGTTTGGTCGATCAAGCAAGAGGAAATACACTGTGTTCAGACACACGACGTAAAAGAGGCCGTGTTAGAGCTTGCAGCTAATGCTAGCGTCGCCTGTTTCTCGACTCAAGGATACGGTGTAAGGTTTTGTCCTTGAAACTAATACTTGTCTAAAATATATCACCCTTTTTCTTTTCACAGAGTTTGCATATATGCTGCCTATAAAAACAAAGTGATACATATGTCTGTACAAACAGATTTATAACTGGTCAGGAGTTCCTAAACACATCAATTTCAGCAAGCAAGTCAAATGTCTTGCTTTGGACAAGGATAATAAGCTCTACTGTGGTTCTTCTAGCTACAGCATTCAGGTAAAAAACATCTTTCTCTGCAAATGGTTAGTGCCAAAACCGACATTTCTATTGATTCTTCGGTTATATTAGGAGGTGGATTTAGGCTCGCACACATCGTCGACGTTTTACTCGGGCACGAAGAAGTTACTGGGGAAACAAACGATATACTCACTTGAAATTCACAACGGTCTTCTATACTGCGGTGGATCATCTGTCGACGGTATAGCTGGGAAGGTATGAAACTAAAGAAGAAAATCACAATTTTAAAGTTCAATCGCTCAACTACAAGCATTCAAAGAATGTATATATGTTTAGGTATTTAAGCTCTCTAGCAAGGCGGTATAGGAATGCTTCGACGAGCCTCGACATACAAAACATTACGGTTAACAACGACTTCATATTTGCGTCGACGAAGAGCGGAATCATCGAGGTTTGGCTGAGAGAGAGAGTTGCAAAGATTGCTTCCATTAAAATGGAAATGAAAGGAGTTTAAAGATCATGTGCCTTTGCTCTGATGCTGATGGGCAGAAGCTCTTTGCTGGGAATTCTGATGGGAAAATTCAGGTATTATTTCAATTGCAAATATGAAATATAGCAGTATCTTCATATTAAATATACATTATATTCTTGCAGGTTTGGAGTTTGGAATGAAAAGAAACCACTCTCTACTATACAATATTTTAATTTGTTCAATGTTGTTGTTATCTATCTTCACACACATACATAGATATAGCTGCGTCGGTCATCCATCCCCACCATTATATATTTGTACTTACACTTACGTCGATCTTACGAGGTTGTCGTCCTCCTTCATGTTCATCACGATAAAGATAGGCGAATTACTACTACTACTACTAACTACCTTAAATTCTCCAAACTAGAGTATCTAAAAGATGGTTTCATCAAACATTAATTCGTTTAGTAAACTATATTACTTTTATTTCATGACAAGATCATAGAAAATGATACCAACGCGAGAAAGAGTCCATAGTCGCAAGCTTTCTCCGTACACACACGCACACACACGTTACATGAAATATAAATATATAATTAATGTTACTACGCATGAATCTCATATCATCATCACAAGCTACGCCAACTACGGATATTCGGACCAAAACCTCGTATCCACGTAGCCAAAATTCACAGAATCTTTAGGACCAAGCTGGTAACCGTTAAACTGACACGTGGGAAGTTGGGGAAGTCGTACGAGGATATCCTCAGATGGATTAAGAACGCGACTCAGAACACCTCACCACAGTTCAGCAGAAGTGTTTTCAGTTTGCAAGTGCAGTATTGAATATATCCACTTCATAAACTGAGTATCCTTCTTTTATACTACACACCTCCTCCTTCTGTCTGAGCAGCAGATCATCACCTCCTGCAGTGATGAAGCAGTGATCTTAGATGTCGAAGGCAACGAATGGGCACCTGCAACATATATATATATATATATATATATATGTGTGTGTGTGTGTGTGTGTGGTGTGTGTGTGTGTTTAGAAAGAAAGCCATTGATGAAGATGTGTATCGTTGCAAACTAGGAATAAGGCATCGCAATATACCTTGAGGAGTTTTGGTTAGGAGGGTTAGGAACAGAAGAATCAGAGAGAGTTTAAGAGCATCCATTGTTGTATTCAATTAAACAGATTTCTAATGTAGTTTATTAATGATTGTATTGTTGTAGGGTTTATGATCATGCATGGGAGGATTTATAGCTCTGCGCAGAGCGAAGAGAGAACAGCTGTAGGAGAAATAATGCGTATCTTGTCTGAAATGGGCAAGGAAACAAATCAAGATTTTCATGAAGCTAGACTGGGAAATTATCATTTACTCCATCAAAAGAAAGCTTTGCTCTGACAGAGAATGAAGCTTTAGGAATTACTAATTGATTCTCAAGCTATGTGCTTAGTTATTTATATCTATTTGTCACGGGCCATGATATAATATATTGTCAGCATATGTGTGTATTTGTCTTCACTTATATTTGTATCTGTGGTCCCAGATACATAGGTTTATGTACGTTGAGAAGAAAGAATATTCATACAAGAATGAAGTGATTGATCATATCAATTCATACAATATATACACACATTATATATATATTTCGGCTGTGACATGTGGAGGCCGAAATGGTTGTTCGGCCGTGCCAAGCTCCGGCCGAAATTTTGGTTCGGCCGGTGCTGCGTCAGCGACACCCGCGATCAGCCGGCGAAGCAGGCCGACACCCGTGTTTCGGCCGTGCCAAGCGTCGGCCGAAATTTTGGTACGGTCGGGACTTTTTTCAAACTATTTCGATCGTGTTCGCTAATTCGATCCGTTGTTCGAATTTATTTGTGCATGTAGTTTCAGTATTTCTTACCGAAATTATATATTTAGTTAGTTTTTTCTTTTTATTTAATTTAAATATCATAAGGGCAAAAACGTCTTTTTCCAGCCCTTTAGGGGCGGTGACTAGGAAAAAGGGGGCGGTACATAAAATAGAATTCCCTTTCTTTAATGAACATATTTCACTCATCAAATCATACATCTTAGATTCAAGTAAGTGGGAGTGAAGACAAGTTACACAAATAAAATTTACATATTAGAAAACAAAGAAAAAATCCAAACTATGCTAGGAGTGGCGATGTCGAATTTGGGATGTGGATTTTTTTTATTATTTTCATTAAATACGACGGGAATCCCATCACAATTTTAAGAACACAGAGGCATTTCACGAGATTTCGATATCAAGTAAAATCTTGTGCAACGACGACTGTCACCTGTCAGAAAGCTTACGACGAATTTCAGGCCTTTTCGTTATGTATGTATTACTTTATAATGGTCTACACGTTAACAATAATGCTCCAAATAGAGATACAACGGGGCCGGCTGAAGGGGTTTGCTAGGATCCGGAACCCGCCCGCTCCGCCTAAACAAACCCATCCACCCGAACCCCAATCCGGGTCTGGTGGGTGACCGCGCCAGACCCAGTGTTTTTTATTTATTTTTTTTACTTTATTTTTTATTTTTTTTATGTATATATTTATATAATTATTAATACTATCTATATTGTATATATATAGAAAACATGTTAATATATTATATAAATATAATTAATATTCTATATAAATGTTATTGCGTGAGCACCATCCGTGGGTACCTGTTGTGTGGCATTTTTTTGTGCCACCTCAACATTAAATCAACCCCTGACGGTTCACTAATCCCATGTGTAGGATATAGATCAATAAAAAATTCCATTGTATGCTGATTTGGTGCGTAATGGGTTGGTGCTCACGAAGTGCTCAGCAAGGGGAGCACCATAACATTACTCATATATTCTATATTTACATATTTCTAATAATATTTATATATAAATATTAACCGAGGCGATTTTGAGGTGGGGTTGACCAAAACTGACATCTGTCCCGGATCGGGGGGTTGAGACAATAGAAACCCATCCGTCCAATAACCTGAATATGTTAAGAAAAAACAATGCCCCACTAGGAGCGGGTTTTGGCGTGACCGGATTTAGAAAAAACAATCGCCCCATTGCCATCCCTAGCTCCAGATAAGGGTCAATCAACCATTAAGACATTAAGATATAAGATATACAATTTTAACTTAACGCAATCGTATTTGAAGATCAAGCTCATTATACATAGCAAAAGTCAAAACCCAAAAGTATTAATATTTGATCTACAAACTAAATAATTCACTTGCTTTCATCAGCTAGAAGATCAAAATAGAATATACAAGCAAAAGATTTGATTAGTCAAAAAACATGTATATTACTGAAGTAATTTAAACAATGGCACGAAGGTTTTATTTGTGTCTGCACGTGATCGATAAAGTCAAACTAATGTTTGTTGACATGTTACCCAAAATACAGTAGCCATAATTAACCTATTTAATAGTTAGTAGATTACGACAAACACTATTCCTTAAACCCATACGCATTTATAATATGTTTTATAAATATCGATTTGTTCGAACGAATGATGCTGAGTTTCGATGAATCTTATGTAATACAATGCAATAACAAGCTTGGCAGTTACAGATAAACAACCGATTCTTTACAAACATGTATCTCGAAGATGAAGTGAGGCTCAGAACTAAAAGCAAATAGCTATTCGATTTTTTGATGCTGTCGGCCTTCGAGACGATGAATCCTCTGCCTATTCTTGCTTTTCGAGTTCTCCCATTCTTTCGATGATCGCCTGCACGTTATCAGTCGAAGAACGAAATGTAATACAATCAATTAGATACGAGCATAACGTATATTTTTAGATCGACGTTTGGTAAAGGTCATTACCTTCTTGCTCGTTTCTTGGAGTTCCCCAGCAAGTATGAACTCATCCAATATAAGGTATACCTTCAACGCAAAAGTTAAGTAACAGTGATGAAATAATCATACATATAATGCAACAGTGCAGCTCAATAATCCAATTCGTAGGCCCATTCTAATCTTGTTCAGAGTATCAACAGTAGCGTATAGGAGATGAGCTCATAGTAGATGAACCTAACACAATGCTTTTTGGCAATTCACTGACTGGAAACAAGATATCATCGACATCAAGATTTTAAGGATGGATTAAATCTCTTGGTTTAACTTTCTACACCATGGATTATGAATCATGGGCATTAGTCAAATTTCAAGGGGGTCTGGTTTGACAGTAAGGTAACGGCCCTCAAATTTTAAGTTTTTGGCCATAGTTCGGTGAGCAACGGACTCAGACAATTTCCATGTAAGGTATTCAAGAAAAGCTAGAAAGCAAGACAGGCAAAGCAATTATGCATTTCATGTGAAAGTTGGCTTATGTTATGCCTTACGGTAACTTAAAAGAACAGAAAGGTTTTAAGCCTTTTTGATGGAAACATTTCAAACTTCGAAATTTGATCCATGGTAGACACAATCTCTGATTGTTGTAGAATCTAAGAAATTTATCAACTTACCTTGTGGAAATAAATACTAGATCGAGCTCGCACACATTGCTGAAGAAATGATCGAGTATCTCCACGAACAAGTGAATCGACTCCAAGTACGCCAACTCATTGTCCGTAATGTCCACACAAAGCGAGAAAAACAACCCAGCATATCGCCTGTATATAATCTTATGCGTACGAAACTGCAGATTCGAGCCGTTAACAAACCGTTCATTATAATCAGTATGCCCAGAACGAGAGATTAACCAAATCACTGACCTCAACAAAGTTCGTAAATTTAGGATCCCTATTAACAACCAGCCGATGAACCTGCAATTGCCATGTAACAAGCGAGCATGTCATTTAAACAGAGGTAAACGCAAAAACGAGCTGAAATTCACTTCAGAAACAAGTTCAATTACCTCGTACTCGACCTTATGCTTCTCGGATTCTTCGAGCGGTATGTAATATTTGGCCAGGCGAGTTTTTCCCTGCCTGTTTTGCAATAATATGAATCGGATCTGCAAATTTCAGACACGAAACATTGATGCATCGGCGTGACTACAGAAATGTGAAATGCTTCCAAACAAAAATTAAACTTGACACAAGAGAGAAAGATTAGGGTTTAGCTACCATTTTCGTAGAGATCGATTTGAGCTTTAACCTAAGCGAATCGCCGAGATCGATGAGCTGCGTAGATTGGTGAAAGATGTTTTACATAGAAGTCAAAGGTCAAACATGATGAGAAGCAAAAAGAAAGATATTAAATAACTAAATAAATAAATAAATACATAATTCTTTAGCACACAAAATGGGCCAAAAGGCCCACAACGTTCTGAGAATATTCTTAAAGGGTTTAATGGTTTATCATTATCCTCTTTCTCAAATACCTAAAACCCTTAATCCCCAAATCAATCGGCTCCATCTTCCCTTCAAAGGCTGTTTTAGGAGCTATACGATTCATCAGTTTGCAATGTCAGCCGAAAATTCAGAACGTAATTCAACCGTTCCCAATTCTAGAGTCACTTGGGAAGGTTGCAGTGTTTTGCTCGACATCAACGATGGAGATCGGGTGGTTTTTGCTCGCCTTACGTCTGGATCGTAAGATTTTGGCTTTTTTTTTTATCGTTGTGGAAACTTGTAGAATAACCTTGCAGCGGCATTTGTCAAATTGCTCATATTTCTGAACTGTATTCATGAGATAAGATTACTTTACTTATGATTAGTATGATTCATGTCAAGACGAGTTATGCATGTATTTGTCTGAACAACCTATTGGAATGCTTGCTGTTTTTGTTATGCGTGTAATGAGTGTCGGCAGTTGTGTGTTATATGGTTTTTGAAGGAAAGTAAAGATTGGGGACAAGCAGTGCTCTCTGCAGCCTTTGATTGGGTGCCCGTTCGGATCGTACTTTCAGCTAGAAGTTGGGAAAGAAGGGTCTCTCCTCTCGCGTGTCATTCCATCGTCAGGTTTCCATTTTTAACTTATACTTTGTTCGAAGACTAATTTTTCTTTTCCAGATTATGTGAATTCGAAGCCAATGTATGTAGGTGAAAGTAATGTATTCTTACACATAATACATAATCACATTTTTTGAGCATGTTCCGGAGCTAGTAGACTGAAAGAACGATGTCACAATCTCTTTTTTGTCTATGCACTCTGTTGTGAGAACGTTTGGGATAAGCATGAAGTTTGTTCATAGTGATAATTGTTTTAGGTATGAGAGATACGATCGTTGCAATAACATCTGTCCGTGATATTGACTATTGATGTATCCACTGAGTCTGACTAATATTGATAACTATGCGCAAACTCTTTCTGCGGTAGGTATGCTCCTTAGAAATCTGATTACTTGAATGTGCAGAATCTTCTGTATCAGCCATTGATAATGGAGACACAATAAATGGTGAACATATGGAGCAATGCAGAGATAACCGGGCAATAATTGATAATAATACTGCCCAGAGTCTGACTAATGAAGATATTGATGACATGAAGAGGTAAAATTTTATGGTACAAACCAATTTAGATTAGTTCAATCTCTCCATTGTCATAGACGAGCAGTTGCCCAGACTTTGGGGCATGTATATGTTGTTGATTACAGCTTCCCCCTAGTCAGTGCTATATTGTGTCATATAGAGTTTTACATAATAAGTTCGTTGCAGAAAAAGGGCAACTGGAGACGAAATAGTTGAGGCGCTCATCGCAAACAGTGCAACGTACGGCAAGAAAACAGCTTTTTCTCAGGTACCTAACATTTAGAGTATCAATCCAAGCTTGTACATACACACACACACACACACACACACACATATATAATATGTTTACATATTTATTTACGCATTCTGATCTTTTGTTCTCAGGAGAAGTACCGAATAAAGAAGCAGAAAAAATATGCACCCAGAGTATTGGTGAGACGCCCATCTTCCCGAAGGTTGGTTAATTGGCTTTACTCGTTTACTATTCGTATGTTAATGTGTCGAACATCTGATTTATTGTATTTTTCTCGGTATTTTATGTTTGTTTTCTTTACTTTTGACATCTGATTTCTGATGGTCATCTTATCGATGATATATATTGTTCCTTTCAGCATATGTGAAGCATACTTCAAGAAACATCCTGAAAAAATTGGGTCAGTAGACTAACCTATATGTGCTTTCTTTTTATATTCTACTCGACATGGTGTTTCAGTCATCAATTCCTCATCCTAGAAGAATTCGAAATGTAGCTCATTGCTTTGCACTTTGGCGTGATAGGTTTCTGAGAGTGGATACACTGTCTCTTATACTCTCTCTGGCTAATGTTACTTCAAACTCAGATGTTCTTACAGTGGATATGCTTGATGGTATAATTACTGGTTCTGTAGCAGAGCGATTGGGAGGTGATGCCAACATTTCCTCCAAATGATCAGTTCGTTTTATCTTTCATGGGCTTCGATCTTCGGTTAAACCTTGATAAACCAATTAAAAGTATTTGCATAAACATATACTTAACAAGCAGATCTTTTTCTTCTTTCAGGAACTGGTAACGTTTGCAACACATACATTGGAAGCACACCTTATCCTGTTAGCATTGTTCAAATGTTCAACTTCAGTGAGGAGACATGCAAAAGGTACTTTTTTTTCCTTATGATTGGAGTTTGGTTTGGTGGTGCACATACCTCGATATTAGGTAATTGGTTTTCATCGGAATCAATTTTTGTCAGCAGTAAGAACTGAATATTTCTTTTTGTTCTTTTTCACAATTGCCAGGATTGTGCACGCTTCTGTGGCTGAACTCCGTCCCTCTAGAATTTCAAAAACGCTCTATCAGTTTCAAGACACTACCGACACTACATCCCAACTAAATGCATGTATTTTTATTTCTTATTGATATGTGTTTGTATATAGTTTTGTTTTGTTCCTATAACTAGATTACGAATGTGCAGAAACCAGATCTATCCCCTACATCAGCTATAGACATGGTCAGCATCGGAGAAACCTTTGAAGGGACTGCAGAAACAAGGAATAGTGTACCCAATTCCCCAAGAACTATGAAAAGTGTAAAGGCTGGTGGTAAGGCCTCATCAGAGACTATCAAGTTCTGGAAAGAAAATGGATTTTCCAGGTATTTTGCCGATGAGATTAGGGCCAACTTAATAGTGAAAATTTGTGATCTTTTATGATTACCAACTAAATATTAGTTCTCCAATAATTATATTCAGTTTGATCATTGCTGCTCCTGAGATGGATGCTTGGAGTATTGCTAGAGAAGTTGTACCACTTTTATCATATTCTGCCCCATTTGTCATCTATCACCAATACCTCCAGGTAAAAATGAACCGCTTCTATTATACAGAGTAGACATCGAAAAGGATCGACAAAATTGACCATGGAGTAATTCATTGAAGCCAATCTCAATTCACAATATATTAAATTCAAATTATACTATTTCTCCATGTCCATCCTCTGTTCTTGTTGCAGCCTCTAGCCTCATGCATGCACAATCTCCAAGTCGAGAAGATGGCAATTGGTTTACAAATATCAGAACCTTGGCTGCGCGAATATCAGGTCTTCACTCGATTTTCCAACGCTTGGCTGTTATTTCTCCATTTATCATCCTTTTTTGCTGTGAAATCAATGGGTTGAGTTGCTTCGAAAAATTTGCAGGTTCTTCCCTTGAGAACTCATCCACTTATGCAGATGAGTTCGTCGGGAGGCTATATTCTGAGTGGCACAAGGATTGCCGAATCCAGTTAAACTTCTCCGACCAAGCTCATCATTTGTCGTGAGGAATTATTTATTTTATTTCGTCGTAGTAAAAAATTATTACTCCAAGATTTGGTGTATTTAATCAGATGTTTCCGTATAAGCAATAGAAGATTAGAATTTAGACTTGGATTATCAACCTATCTATCCACAGTGATAAAGCTTCATATAAAATTTTTCAATATGAAACCAAAACCTGCGATTAACTGGATCATAATAGGTAATGGATATGTTTATAAAAGAATCCACATTACTTAACATCTACCAATTTAACTATCTATAAAAGAGTTTGGACCGATGAAGATGAAGCACGTGCTTTCCTCGACCTTGCGCGCGTAACTCTTACTGCAGCAATCTCCATGAGAATGTCTTTAGCTGCTTCTGCGCTGGCTTGAGCGCTTTCATCCGTAGTACTAACAACCTTATCGACTTGCACGAACCCCTCTTCTTCACTAGAACTTGTCGAAGCTTTGCTGTTAGTTTTGAACTAGTTCCATGCTGTTGTTCCTTTGAGGTTGTTTTGCGGATCTTGGCTGATTTTGAATTGTCTGAAGGTTCGGCTTCTTCCATGATATAATCAACGTCATCATCATCGTCAGCTTCTTCTGAAGAGTTGTTGCTTGAAGATGGAGAGGTAGGTTGTGGTTGTCTAGCAGCTTCTGATCTGCTTATCGGCGGCGTAGTTGTTGTTTGCAGCGTATTGGCCTGTTGTTGTGGCTGCAGAAATACCGAATTTCTTTGAGAAATTAAATGATTCAAACATGACGAGGAATGAGAAATAAACTCTGGAAAGTTGGATGTGATTCATTTACCTGGGATGGTTGAGGGGGAGCTGATTGCGAAGCTACGTACTGAAGAATTTCGAAGATTCTGCTCTGTCCGTAGGTAGCAGCTTTCAGCCAGTACGAAACCAACATATCGCTAGCTCTCGTCCTAATTTCTAACAAGTTACGGTCGATTTCTGTCTCGTGCTTCGCCATGTAAGGTTTGAAGAATGAGTCATAAACATATGATGTTCCCTGTAAGAGACGAAGGGATTCATCAAAAACGTAACTCATGGCTGCATCTTTGTCCCTAAGGTTCCATTTGGTCGGCTGAGATTTTGTGGAAAAAGTTACATACCTTAGTTTTAGGATACCACAAGTATATAAAAAAAGCAAGCTTTGCTTCACCATACATCGGAACCCTTCAAGGAAGTTTATAAGAAATGGAAGTTCTTAAGCACACAATTCTCACAAAATAAGAAAGTAGCAGAACACAAAAACATTCATTGCAGGAGCTAGTGTGAAATGTTACATACCACCCGACGAAGGTATCTCCGATTCTTTCACAAACTGTTATTACAGCGACTAATATCCTGGAAATCGAAAGGATGATAATTGATAACAGCAACCAATCTCCAAATATGGTGAAATAATTTGAGAAAAAATTATTTGAAATAATTTGAAAAAAAAATGAAATATGATACCAATATTGGCACCAAAACCGAAGCTGATCAATTTCGGGCTTATTCATTTCTACTGTTTTATAGCATTCATACGCAGGGTATGCATAGCCGAAAATCAACCTGTGACGCAGCCAATAAAAGTAAGAAACCTGTAAATTAGTTACAGGGAATGAAAATTTATGGGGATTTGGCACATACGAGAGTCCTCGAGTAATAAGAGATCCAATCATTTTCACTCCCTGCCACATACACAATAATAAAACGTCAAAATTACAGTGGAAAATGAAACTAATAAGCAATTGCATGTCTAGTTGATAATCATCAGCTTGTAGTGTATCAGCATTAGCATTAATCTTTATATAGTTAAACGCCTAACAACAAGAATATCACAATGAAATTGCAATTCGAAGAATTTCAATGTGAAGCCCCGATATATAGCAACACATAAAGCGAAAAACTACATTATAAACAGTCAAAGGAGAAATGCAAGTAGCCTAAGCCTGAACCATCAAGTTGTTTTCTAACATTATTTGAAGTTGATCGTCACCACTATACCAAATTATATCAGCAGAACGGTCATACTATACTATCATCCTCCTAGTTCAATGTAACTGCTCAAATTTCAAAGTGTGTAATTCAAAAAAAAAAAATTCTTAAAAATCGACAAAATTTCAATTTCACAAAATCAAACCATTTGAAGCTCGTGATAACGAGTAAGAGAATAATCAATAGCTAAAGAGAGGAACACTTTCAAACCTCGGGTAACAAAAATAGAGAAGTTGAAAAGATGAAATGCAACAACACCATTCCCCAAGATAGTTTTCAACGGAAAAAAAAAAGCTATGGAGATGGATGGAAAGGAATAGGTCGTTAGGCACCTTGAACAAGCAAAAGTACGAAAGTTTTTTGCAACAACGTTCAGACGCCGTAAGGAAACGTGACAAAGACGACGAACCTACGGTGGCGCGCGGCGTATCGCCGGAGGGGTGAAATCAGATTATTTTACTTTGAGGAGTCGTTTTGAATTTTAACCTTTTTTCATGAATTGGATTTGGTGTATTTGTATATTTATATTTGTTTAATTATGGAAAAAGGGAAACACTATTGTGGTGGAAGGTGCACTGTTGTTATCATGGGAATGTGCACCAAACAGTAGCCGTACGGCATATTTATTGAAGTTAGGCAAAATTATAAATTAGGTCACTAAGTATACAAGTTTTCGTTTTTGGTCACTATGTTTGATAATTGCAAAAGTAGGTCACTAACTTTTCATGTAGAAACAATTTGGGTCATGTTTTCAATTTTAGGTCACTAAGAATATATTTTTCGATTTTGGGTCACTAAGTTTACATTTTTTCAATTTTGGATCACTATGTTTATAACGTTAGTACCAAATGAGTGACCAAAAATTGAAAAAAATGTAAACTTAGTGACCCAAAATCAATAAGTGACCTAAAATTGAAAATATGACCCAAAATTGTTTTCAAAGTTAGTGACCTACTTTGCAATTACCAAACATAGTGACCCAAAAACGAAAATATGTATACTTAGTGACCTAATTTTATAATTTCTCCTTGAAGCTATCCCAATTGTTTTGTAAGAAATAATGCAAAAGTAATAATAAGTAATATCTAGGGGTCTTTACACATAAATACACATTTACATAAAAATTTCTAATTCAATACCCTGTCAGTATTTTTTTATATATAAGTACATAATAGAATAAATTTTTGCACATAGGTACCCGATCCGTCGCAGGTACGCCATATAACACATTTAGGTACCCTATAGCAACGTATTTTGGTACGTAATACGTTGAGAAAATGATACGTCATATATAACACACTAAGGTACCATATAGAAATCGTATAGGGTACCGTATAAACGGGTAACGTGCTATGCAATACACATAAAAAGGTACAGCAAGACTGAGAAAATTCGTACAAATAGTAAAACGGATACCTATCTGTAAAAATTTCTGACATAGGTACTGATTTGTAAATTTTTTATTCAATTGAATATTTTTCTATAGATGTCACTAATATCTAATAGTTTGAAATAAACCTTTTTCTATAAATAAATATGATAGGTGCCTAGAGTAAACTTGGGATAAAGTAAATTATGAGCAAAGAATATTACTTATCCAACTAAAAAGCACCTAAAAAATCCACCTTTTTTCGAGTTTTTAGTATAAAGTTTAACCTTACTTCATATTTAGCTTGTAATAAGGTTCATTGCTTCTCTTTACAAGCTTTAAAATCCCACAATATGTTCACTATTGCAATTTTTCACATTAAATATACATTTCTACGTCATTTTTTGTGTGAATAAGATGGCTTTGTATATTGCACAAGTGGTGCTATGATATATGATAATGAAGCAAGCAACAATGCTTCATTACATGCAAGAATTATTGAGACATGCAATAGAGATTTAGGTCCTTATTTCAAGAACTCTTGTTAGTTTTATATATCATGCATACGTGAGAGTCTTATTTTTCGAAATTTCATACTAGATATGTGTGTGTATATTCGATAAATAACTTCAAACTATTACCTCTATTTTCGGGCCCGTAGTTTATTTCCTACGGCATATTCACATGTTGTGATGTCCTATTTTTCGCCCCCACATTCCTTCCCTCAATGCATTTCCTTTCGTCCGCCTCGAATGAACTAATATAATATAAAACAATTTTTAAAAAATGATTTATGAGATTAGTACTGTCAGTGGCACACTTCAATCACACAACTGTGTTAAATCTCTCAAGTGGTCGAAATCGTAATATCTCTGGCATTAGTCAAGGCTTCGATCCCACTTTGAAATCTTGAATTATTTGTATTTCAATGAGTGACATACGTATAATCCGCATCAGAACAACATTCAAACAGAAGGTATATAGATAGTAAAATCAATACTTACATGGTATTAAATAAATCAACTCTTTAGGCTGCTTTATGTTCTCATTATCACAGTACTATTCATTTTAGTCCTCCACATCCAGGATTATGTTCTGATTAAATGCTCTCACAATGCTACGCCACACCGAAAATTACAAATAAAAAAATCACAAAATCGCAAACTAACACAAGTTTCATAAACGGAAATCATCCTCTCATGACAAAATCTAACCATACATAAATAAATTGCAGGACTAAACGTCAGTAGTTAAAGGAAAAAAAAACAAGAGTCAAACCTACCTGCGATTCCTAGATTGGTGTGCCCTATTATTACCACCACCCAAAGCCGAAAAAACGATTTCCCGACCACCTACGATTCCAATTATTTCTCCTACTACTACCACCACCACCATGGCCGCCGCCCGACTTATTATAACCACCGCCCCTACTCGAAAACCGATCATTCCTGGAATCACCATACCCATTCGACGAATTACCACTATACCCACTACCTTGATGGAAATAAACGCCAGGCCGAGGTTGTGCACAAGGAAGAGGAGGAGATTTGAAGATAAGTCCAACGTTTATGGGAGGAGGTTGGGCAGTAGGAGGAGGAGGAGGAGGAGGAGGAAGAGGAGGAGATGTGAAAATAAGTCCAACGTTTATGGGAGGAGGTTGGGCAGTAGGAGGAGGAGGAGGAGGGGGCGATGTGTAAATAAGTCCAAGGTGTATAGGAGGAGGATTCTGTGGATTATGGTTGTGACTCTTTCGAGCAATATCGCGGGCAGGTGGGCCCGTTCTTTGAGGTTTTGGAGGTCTGCTATTGTATGGTGGGCGGTTATTACTTTTATGATTACGTTGCTCCTTGGCGTAAGAATTCGAGGGGAGGTTATTACGAAGGGGCGGACGGTAGTATGGTGGAAGTGGGGCATAGTGGTTTAATTGAGGAGGGTTATTGACTTGAGTTTGAGTAGGGATGTTTTTGTACTTATTTGTGGGTATTTGTAAGGTACTAGTTATGAGGCGATGTGAGGCTTCGCCTAGTTGTTTCCCCGATAATTGCAACCGATCAGGTATTGCTGAACTTGGGCGGTTACGCCTGTAGAGAGTGAATAAGGTTAGGATGTGATATAGTTTAAATTGTTTCATGAGAATCAAACTTCAGTTCAAAGACCAGGCAACACACCTTCGACTTTCGTATCCATTTCTGTCATTATGCCTGGGAAGAAGAGAAGATTTTCTTTAATTAGCTTGAAAAGGAGACATAAGCAAGTTATTCATTTGTACTAAAACAATCCCAACTGAACTAACCTTCCGTTGTCAAATTGCTTCCTTCCTGTATCTTCGTGCCAAAGTACAGGTTCAGGTTTCAAATCACCCACTGTCACAATCTGCAATTAAATAAAAACATTAAGACATCGTATCTACCAAGTTTTAATCTTATAATATGTCTGTTAAGTGTTTCGATTTACAACTCAAATTAAAGAGGAAACTAAATATTACCTTCTTTGGGAAAATAACCCCTGGAGGCGGCCGTGTAATGTGTTTGTGGGGATTGGGGAGTCTATAAATCGCACATCTAAATACAAGATTTACATAAGTAAGAATAGTGAAGACACAGACGAATCACTTCAAAACATTTAATGGCTTACATGACTTGGTTGTTCATAATATCTTCCATTCCTTCGATGGGTGATCGGAACAGAGGAGGGCAAGGATCGCCAGAGCAAAGAGAGAGATATCCATTCATTCCACCACTGCAAGTACGAAGTACCCCTAATAAACATTTTAGAACTCCTAAAGAAGTTCTATGCAACGGCCAAGTTCTAAGGCATTTCAAGAAAACAAACCTGGCGGTAGGATCAATCTTCTCCTGAACTTGAGCTCGTTCCCCTTCTGTCAATTGCTTGCAGCGATCATTCAGAGAAAATATGTATGGAGATATTGTGTGAGATGCTGCTACGAAAAGCATTTCAGACATCACGCTGTTTCTCCGAGCTTCTTCTTCCTGTGTAACGATAATCAATAAATGAAGCACTTCCGTAAAATAGCAACCAGGAACTTTTATCCAGAAACATGAGTTACTACCGTAAGCGTGTCCTCAATCTTTTCAACCTCGGCAAGTAAACGTTGTTCATCAATGAAAGGCAATTTGGCAATACCCTGTCGTGAGAGAAAACGCCAAATATTATTTATTCCTTTTGGCCATTTTTCTCCAGATATTATTAAATTTGGACATTCAAGTCCAGATAACATAAGATAACACAGAAATCAAGAGGATAGAGCCAAAAAATACCATCCATGAGTACCGCTTGCCGTTCATGTCAACTTCGAAATCTGATGATCATAACATAACTAAGTTGTCGTTCAGCTTGCCAATGTGATTTTAAACGTATATGGATCAATATAAGCAACATTTAATTATACCATGAGGATAAAAATCAATAATAGGCGAGTTTGGATCAGTCATCAATTTCCTATACTGCTCTGGTAAAGCATGTGCACTGCATATAACCATTAAGAATGGAAATCAAAAAATGCTAAGTATAATTACAAATTTCATTTAAGATAACAAGTTTTCCCACCTTGCAGCAGGGAAAACACCCAACAACTGGTTAAATGGTTTAAACGGTGCGCCTAATTCAAAGCTTATCTTCAATTGTCCAAGACCTTTCAGGTCAGAAGCAAATGGAGCGTAATGGTAAGGGTAAAACCTGCAATCACGTCGGTCATATATCTGGACTGGATGCTACTCAATATAATTTTCCATGTTAAGTTACTAAATCACACTTGAGGAAGATATAACATAGCATGAGAACAAATAAAGAAAATCTAGAAATAACAAAGGAAAATATCACATCAGGGAAGAGACATCCAAGTGTGGACTTGTTTCTAGAAAAGAAAAAACGGCAGTACCAATTCCAGGAGCAGACACCTTCATAATAGTAATGCATAACCCAACATAGCCCTTCGGTGTATTTAAGAACCTACATTTATGTAAAACCCAACACGTTACACATTCATGCTTGCTTTAGGGTAAGCTGCAAGACAAGCACACATCTTCAAAGTTTTCTAAGAGTATAATTTCACAGCCAAGTACACCATATAATACAAATGAATGGTTGTTCCCTTTGACATAAAACAAACTACTCTGTCACATTGCTTCTTTGCACACCTTAACATTAGTTTAATAGGCTAATGAACATATTCATAAAATCAAATTGAAAATTTAAGGTGCATACCACATCCTTTTGCACATCTTCAAGCTCCTTCAGAGATTTTGCAGCGAACTTCTCTTCATAATATCTCTCCCTCCACCCTGGTAGCCCCAATTTGACCTAAATAAAGGAAATGAGAAGCTTCCACAGTTAACAACCGCAGGGAGAGAAGCTAAAGATGGTTCAAAAGTAGGATATGAACAACATCCTCAATCTCAAAGGATGTCTTTGAGAAGCGAACCTCACTTGAAGATTAGCTTTTAGAAGACGAAGGGAAGTCAGAAAGCAAACTTGGAGTCATAATAACGAAACCTCATATACTTGGATAAACATATAAAATATCAAACTTGGAGTCATATACGAACTACACCAAAAATTCTTTTTGCCTAGTTTCCCAGTGCTCTCTGCCTACCAAATATCAAACATGGACGAGGATTGCCAACAGAAAAAGATCAATGATACGAAAAATAAAAATAATTAAATAACTAGAGCTTGAACCTTGTCTTCTTCTGCGTGGTCCTCATTAAACATATCTGACTTCTCACGAAGTGACTTCTTGAGCTTAAATTTTAACTCTTCCTTGTTGTCATCCTCCTGAAGTGCATAAACATGAGGAAAACAATAAGAACTAGTGTCCCTCCATTCCAAGAGTAAATGACCATTGGAACATCATATATAAAGTTGATTCTTGATCCTAAAGAGAAGAGGCCAAAAACACACCTCAATTTCAAGATTGCTCTCTGCTTCAACGACAGCTGCACCTATGGTGGCTGCAGAGTCCAAGCGTGCAACTTTACGAGAACGTTCATGGGTCTCTGTATACCCGTTAGAGGTCCTTTGTCCAGCATGCTTAAATGATCGTGAAGAGTCTTTCGGATGAAACGGTGAAGGTGAAGGAGCCGAAGCAAGACGGGAACCATGAAAACGAGAAACTGCAACAAGAGATTCAGGTCTGCTTGTAGGTTCAGTATCATCACGCCTTTTTGCTTGAGACTTATCACGCTTAATTCTCTCAGCTTGCCTCTGCACCGATTAGAAGATGGAAAGTAATACATTTGCTATGTACGGAACATCAAAGACTCCACTCCACCTCACACAATTAAGACGCTAAAGACTCCTCTTACATGGTCGAAGCACTCTTAAGTAAATAACTGTCATTGTTATATATCTATGATAAAACATAAGCATTGCGAAAAAAATTGAAAAAACAAATTAGGTCCTCCTTATCAGATATTAATAGTGATACAAGAACATATGAGAATATGAATAGAGTCGTCATGCTACTACTTCAGTTCCGAAAAATGTATCAAAAGATGTGTTGAACTTCTCTCTGCATGATATGACTTCAACATCATTAAACATTGTCAGATCGTGGGCAACAAAGCAACAAAAGAAAAGTAGAATCAACCTGATGTAGGCGGGCCCTTTTCAGAAATATCTTATCTTCGTAGGATCCCACAGCTTGAATAAAGCGCTCTACCCGGCTCAGGTTTGGCTGAAAAGAGAAATAAAAAAAATCATCTCTCAAAACTATCAAAAGAGAAGAAAACACTACAATGCCAACGTTTCTCCCAAAAACAGTGTGTACCTTACACCCATCAGTCAAGAACCCACCCAAAGACCTAAATTCCTTTTTATAAACAGCCATCAGCAAGTTGATAGCGCCCTGTTAACAAAAAAATTAACAAGAGAATCTTACTCCGCAACTTACGGGTAAATTCGGTCTAAATGTGCTACACTTGCTGCTCAAGATAAAGTTAAGACGTCCGGTTAGGCTAAATGGACAAACAATATATAACTCCTTCCAACTGCAATCAAGAAAGTGATCTATGCCAGCTAAACAAACCGGGGCCGAACTATAATCGCTAATATTTACTTCTTAATATCATTGTTTTGGATTAGCAGCACATAGCTATCATACGATCAATAAGCTGCAAGCTAAAACATCTAATTGAAGTATTTTTCACATCGTTATCACTCCATCAACTGAATTGAGATTAATAAATTTAAATGTTCAATTTACCTAAGGAATTATAAGAAACTAAATTGGGATGAATGCATAACCAGTACTAAATTAGTAAAGCATTGAGAAGGCGCATGAAATTGCAATGACAAATGAACCATAATGGAAAAAGATATCCAGAACACACCTCACGTATCTCAAGTGTTGGCATATGCGGCAGAAAATCATTACCAACAAAGAAACATATGAAGACAAAATCATCAACTATGCGTTCCATATCAATCTGACATGGAGGATTAGGAATCATCATCTCATACTCGAGATATTCACGAAGAGTCCAGATGTTCAGGAACTGAAACAGTAACAGCAAAGGGAGAAGTTACTCGAGTTACCCATAATAGTAAAAACAACAGCAATAAAAGCAGCATAATAAAAATGAATCACTAGTTTACATCCAACTTCACCTGATATGGCTTTTTAGGCACAACATCAGCATTTCCTTTCTCATCGAACTCTCCTGCCTTTCTCTTCGCCTTGCCTTCACAATCTGCAGCCATGTGACCTACTTGACCACAAAGAAAGCATTTGGCTTGCTGCCCCGGAGTAAACACAACCTTGTAGCAAAAAAATGATAAAAACAAGTTAAAAGTTAGGAATACACTGCAACCAATTTAGGTACAATTTCATAGCTCAATCTCACTACCAGCATCTTCGATCAAATACTACACTAAATGATTCCAGAGGTGAAAATGTTGAATCATTTGGTCAAGGGATAATCAGTATCAGCTTAAAGGAGTTCATGCCTCACCTCTCTGAGAATCGAAAAATGAACTTCATGAGTGGCCAAGCCTAGCATGATTAGATCTGCATCCTGCATGCCATCAACAGGTAACATGCATAAGAAGACGGTGACATATTTTTCAACAGCGAAAACAATGGCAGCACGTACCAAACCGTACAGACAATGGCGAGTATTGGGTTCATAGGCAGGTAGATTTCTTTGTAGACGGATGTAGGACATAATTTTGTGTTCTCCTTCACCAGGAACATTGGCATCAGAAAGAATAACCTTCATAAAAGCACGGTGCACTTTGGTATGTTTGTTGTGTAAGAAAAATTAAGAGCGCTGCTAAATTTCTTATTTCTTTTCTACAAATTAACCATACTGAACATAAGCATATTACCTTTATATTTTTCCATCCAGGATCATTGTTTAGCCTGAGATGAATGTAATATTGCAAAGCAATTGATAGAACAGCCATAAAAGGTGTTCCAGGAGTAATTACATTGGAATCAAAAAGTGGTGAATCCTTCTTGGGAGGAAGCTTTCTACCTTCTCTCTCAAACTCAGCACGTAGCCTGTCTTCTTCAGCAGCCTATAAATTATAAAATTATGAGATTAAAAAAAATCTATTTCACACAACAAACCTTATTATAACGAACAAGAAAATGTGTACCGCATCAGCAGCATCTTTGGCTGCCCTGAAACGCCTTGACCTCTGTTGGTTCATCTTAGCCCTTGGTGCCACGCCATCTACCAATAAATAACAATTTGAAGCTCATTAGTTTAGCTTTCTTGTCACTAGCTAAATATCAGTTCGATTCATCTTTACAGTTCCACTCACCAATAGCCATGAAGAGTAATTTCCTAGGCCGAACCATCACAAAAAGCCTATCGATATAGTCAAATACACACTGAAACACCTCATCAAAACTTGTGGGAGAAGGCTGCATCAGAAATCAAGACTCATCATACATAAAATCAAAACAGAAAACAACTTTACTTAATCATAATTATCAACACTCTGTCCTTATTTATGCTGGGTTAAACACAGCCACAAACTGTTGTTACAACCTTATTATTAAATCCACACGTGCAAAATTCAAATAACTGTTTAACATACACTTTTTTCAAGTAAAAAAAATAAGCAAATAACTTACACACATTCACACCATTCTCATTCTAGAAGCTAGAATATCAAGCTAGTTATATAACAGTAACAGTTCTGCTCTAAATCCACCTCAACAGAATATTACACATTCACGCTTCACAAACATAGGCATTATCGCAAGCCTAAAGGCTATCACATGCAACCTAAAGCAAACGTTGATATGACGTAACCCAAGTTTATTGACCACGGGTAAAACCCACCATAACAGTACGGTACTCATCTCAACTCCACTCAAACACTTTATCAAACAAAACATGCTTCCGAAATCATCCAATTCAAGCAAAAATAAAAAAGAAACTCACTCTGTCTTCGGGATGGAAACAAGGGTGGATAATCCCATTCATATCGAGGTATAAATTATCGTACTCGATGTTGTTAGGGTTCGGTTTGCTCGTATCAACAGGTATCTTAATCCCATCGATCTCCACGGGCTCTTCTTCAATCACATCGACAACAACCAACGGATATTTCTCCGCCAGCCAGCGGTAGAACGCAGGAACTCCCATTGATTGAGATGAATCGAAATCACGAAACAAATAAGATTTAATTGATTTGGGAATGCAATTCTACCTTTGAACAACAAAAGAAACAACGAAAACGTTTGTAAATTCAGAAATGGTGGAGAGGGGACTGAATCTGAATCGAGTGAATTCCCATTAGGGTTGGGGTTTGAGGCGAACTCTTAATTGGGAATGGGAAATCGTGGGGTTAGTGGGTAACCCGAGGTGAATATACGATAATACCCTTTAGTAATGTACGTAAAAGTCTTGGTGTTTTTGGGCCACACATGTTTCATTTTCCTTTATTATGGATCCTACCCAATGTTCTTATATAGGCTGGATTAAGAGCCCATCAATTGATGTCTTGTACTCGACGAATAATTGTGCTATTAATTAAGTGTTAGCTAAAATTAAGCGGTTGAGATAACCTATTTCACTCTTGGTATTCCACTCCGTATTCTAACGAACAAAAATCGTTACACCTCCCCCCGTCAAGTGTTAAACACCCGTAAACAACATTACACCTATGAATTTCATTACAACAAGTGTTTAAACAAAAAAATACTCATTATTACGTATTTTTCTATTTTAAATTTGAAGAATAATCAGGGTTAATTAAGAAAAGATTAGCATTACGTTACGTATGAGTTTTGATGTCTTCGTTTGTAATAAAGACAACTTTTTTCTGTACAATTATAAAATTCACGTGGCACATCCCTTATATAGTAAAGAGATTAAATACCACGAACGGTTCTTCAAACTCAACCAAGAACTACCGCGAAATAAAAGATCTGAAACAACGTACGTAGTTCTTTCTTGAAGAAGATGAATCGTTCATTTTCTTACACGGTCGATCAAAATATTCGGAGTAAAAATCTCCTTCGAATTCACTATATACAATCTACGGTTCACAGTCTGTTTTCCATATGCCCTTTGCTTCTAATTTCATTCATACCCACCAACTCCATTTCATCGGCACAGGATAAAAATATGTTCTTGAAAATCCAATAATAAAAAAAAAAACAGGGCAACTTACGGCTTGTCTATTGCGTGAATCATGGTTGCCGTTTTTTTACTCAGCCAACTTGCCCCTAAAAGTACTTTAGACATTATTTGTCCCTAATATATACGAGTTTTCTCCTTGTCAAATCCCTCGCAGTCTATCTTTTCTGCTAAGAATGAAACACAGAAAAAAAACCTAATATGGCTATTTCGAAAACCACTTCTCCGACCTAGAGATTCTTGTCGAGACTAAGAGACAAAAATCGTCGCCCGCGACTCACAAACTGCAATTATGGATCGGACAAACTGAATGCATCGACATATCTACACCACTCAAAGACACCGCGTCTGCATCGCCACGGGCCGTAACGGGCGCCGAGTAATGCGCGCAGGCAGTTCGAAGATCGGGTCGTCCGACCCCACGTTGGAGAACCGACGTTACCAATCCCGATGCATTCGATGTTAAGGCCAGCTCGATGGGGCTGGAGATCCTCTATTCCAACCGTATTCCACTAGGTACTTCAAATCAACGTTATATTTTTTATGGTCTCGTATTCATCAAAATTATATATTTTTCATTTGTGTTCAAACACTCGGCGTAATATATTTATAGGTATAATGATATTTACGGTTGTTTAAACACATGGTAGGGGGATATGCAACGATTTTTTTGAATTGGAATACCTAGTGGAACACAGTTCGAAGTAGAGGATCTCATACAACTCGGTGGGTGGGCTTAAGAAGGGAAGTCAGCGACCTGTAGAGTTCGCGACAGACTTCCAAATTCAAGAACTTGTATTGTTTTCGAAGCCTATCAGTATGGTACACTCGCTTCTCCATATCAGGTCAGGAAACTCGATCTGCGCACCCGTGGAGTGCTCGTCGCCCGTAATCGGGCACGACTCATGCGTAGACGGGTCTTCGAAGGATTTCGATTAATCGGTGTCTTCAGATCGTTCGATCCATAGCTGCAGTTTCTGTTTCGCCGACGACGATTTTTGTCGCTTGGCCTTGAGGTGAACTTGTCGAGAATGTGGTTTGATATGGTTAGATTATGTTTTTCTGTTGCATATCAGTTTTAGCAAAAGGGAAAGATTGTGAATGACCGTCAAGGAGAAAGTTCTTATATTTTTTGTACAAAAAGGCTTTTGAATTATTCATATGTATTCACTTATTTTCTTTTCGTAAGTTGTATCCCATTCCAACTATTGTACGCAATCTTACCATATAACAATCATTCATTTAAATTTGCAAAATCAAATCAAGTATATTCAGTACACCAAGAACATAGCAAAATGACAAATCATTGCAAAAACCTATGTAAAAAATAAGAATCCTTACAACTTTTTTCGGGCCGACCATCTTGCCCTGACCCGTCTTGGACCTGACCCGTCGTCTCATGCTACCACTCACTGATGTGACAAAATAAGAATATGCATCACCTGTTTCGAAATTTATATATTTGGAAAATCAATTTAAGCAGATAATGGAAAAAAATACACAAATTTGTGTAAATATGCCGATAATGGTAAAAAGCTCTTTTTTTGTAAGAAGAATCAGTAAAATTAAAAAAAAATTATTTTTCATTCGTAGTTAACGACTAGCCGTATAAATCAAGACTTCAATTATTTATCAATAAATTCTAAAAATAAAAAGAATATTAAATCAAACAGTACATCCAAACACGCCCCAACTAGTCAGATCTCTTCTTTGTAGCAAAAAATAGGACCTATATCATTCATTACTCTCTTCTCTTCACTGTCATTTTTCTCCTTGCAACTAACGGGGGAGACAAGCGAGCAATCAAATCCCCAATTTCTACACAGATCTAAGGGACGCCGGCATCTCAGATCGAAAATTGAGGTTCCGATTTGGCTCAATTTTGATCAGATCTCTGCAAAAATGCTGACCAAATTCGAGACGAAGAGCAACAGAGTGAAAGGCCTGTGTTTCCACAGCAAGCGGCCGTGGATCCTGGCGAGTCTCCACAGCGGCGTGATCCAGCTATGGGATTACAGAATGGGAACGCTCATCGATCGATTCGACGAGCACGATGGGCCCGTTCGCGGCGTTCATTTTCATAAATCTCAGCCGCTTTTTGTTTCTGGAGGTGTCTCTCCCACTCTCTCTCTCTCTCTATTGTAATTTTTTACTGCTTGATTTATTGATGCTGCCGTAATGAGATCTTACTGTACTGTGATCCGTCTGCTGCGTAGGTTTGTTTTGAAGTATGGATCTAGGGGATCAAATTAGATTGAGAGGTCTTGAGTTTGTGGCCGTGGTTTTGTTTGATGGCGTGTGTGCTTGTGATTTTTGTTATATTTTCGAAGTGCATTTAGTAAATGAGGTATTGCAAGTTTTGAGTGATGTTGTCACTTAGTTTAGTAAGTTAAAAGCTTCTGATTCTGCGCTGTTTTCTTTGAATGCAAATCGGGAATATTGGATCTGCATATAATCCATTTTACCAGATGATCCGTCATGTTCTTGAGTTTATAGACGCTATATTTCACGCAACACATTTATTGCAGGTGATGATTACAAAATCAAGGTTTGGAATTACAAATTACATAGGTGTCTATTCACTCTACTTGGCCATCTGGATTACATTCGCACGGTTCAATTTCATCATGAATATCCCTGGATTGTAAGTGCAAGTGATGACCAAACAATCAGAATTTGGAATTGGCAATCCCGGACTTGCATTTCTGTGTTGACTGGTCACAACCACTATGTCATGTGCGCCTCATTTCACCCCAAAGAAGACCTTGTCGTTTCTGCTTCTCTGGATCAGACTGTTCGGGTCTGGGATATTGGTGCATTGAGGAAGAAGTCAGTGTCCCCTGCTGATGATGCCTCAAGGCTTCCTCAAATGAACACAGATTTCTTTGGTGGGGTTGATGCTGTTGTTAAGTATGTATTGGAAGGCCATGATCGAGGGGTTAACTGGGCCTCGTTCCATCCCACTCTTCCTTTGATTGTTTCTGGAGCAGATGATCGCCAGGTTAAAATATGGCGCATGAATGGTATTTTTTCCGACCTTTTTTATTCACTTTGAATTATTATTACATGGTTGCATACATTGCAGTTGTTAACACAGATATTCACCGTTGTTGTTTAATATACATCTTACCAGATACAAAGGCCTGGGAAGTTGATACGTTGCGTGGGCACACAAACAATGTTTCTTGTGTTCTATTCCATGCCAGGCAGGACATAATCGTATCAAATTCAGAAGACAAAAGTATCCGAGTCTGGGATGCTACCAAAAGGACTGGACTACAGACTTTCCGTAGGGAGCATGATAGGTTCTGGATCCTTGGTGCCCATCCGGAGATGAATCTTTTGGCCGCTGGCCACGACAGTGGTATGATTGTGTTTAAGTTGGAGAGAGAGCGCCCTGGCTTTTCTATTTCTGGTGATGCTGTCTACTATGTTAAGGACAGATTCCTACGTTGTTTTGAGTATTCCACTCAGAAAGACACTCAGCTTATACCAATACGCCGTCCTGGTTCTAATGCTTTGAACCAAGGTCCTCGAACCCTTTCTTACAGTCCAACAGAGAATGCTGTTCTGATTTGCTCAGATGCGGAAGGAGGATCATACGAACTATACATTGTTCCTAAAGATAGTTACGGTAGAGGTGACACAGTACAAGAGGCGAAAAGAGGAAGTGGAGGTTCAGCAGTTTTTGTGGCTCGAAACAGGTTTGCTGTGCTTGAGAAGAGCACTAACCAAGTACTGGTGAAGAACCTGAAGAATGAGATGGTGAAAAAGAGTCCTCTTCCTATCGTTACCGATGCTATATTCTATGCTGGCACTGGAAATCTGCTGTGCAGGGCCGAGGACAGGGTTGTTATCTTTGACCTACAACAAAGGCTTGTACTCGGTGATCTTCAGACATCTTTTGTGAGATATGTGGTGTGGTCCCCAGATATGGAGAGTGTGGCTTTGTTGAGCAAACACTCTGTTGTCGTCGCAGATAAGAAGCTTGCCCACCGCTGCACACTTCACGAGACGATTCGTGTCAAGAGTGGTGCGTGGGATGATAACGGCGTCTTTATATACACCACGCTGACCCACATCAAGTACTGCCTTCCAAATGGGGATAGTGGAATTATCAAAACATTGGATGTTCCCGTCTACATTACGAAAATTTACGGCAATACCATCTTTTGCTTGGACCGCGATGGGAAAAACCGTCCCATCATTATAGATTCTACGGAATACGTTTTCAAGCTGTCCCTGCTGAGAAAGAAATACGACCAGGTTATGAACATGATAAAAAATTCAGAATTATGTGGACAGGCAATGATTGCTTACCTTCAGCAGAAAGGTTTCCCACAAGTTGCTCTCTACTTTGTGAAGGATGAAAGAATCCGTTTCAACTTAGCACTTGAAAGCGGCAACATCGAGAAAGCACTGGAATCTGCTAAGAAGATAGACGAGAAAGATTACTGGTACAAACTAGGAGTGGAGGCCCTTCGTCAGGGCAATGCTGGTATAGTCGAATACGCCTATCAGAAGACCAAGAACTTCGAGCGACTATCTTTCCACTATTTAATAACTGGAAACCTAGACAAGCTCTCTAAAATGATGAAGATCGCCGAAGTCAAGGAAGACGTGATGGGCCAGTTTCACGACGCGCTGTACCTCGGCGACGTGAGAGAGCGGGTCAAAATTCTAGAGAAGGCGGGCCATATCCCACTTGCATACATAACAGCTTCGACCCACGGCCTCAACGATGATGCTGAGCGTCTTTCTACAGTACTCGGCGAAAACGTCCCTTCTCTTCCTCGGGGCAAAAATCCTTCTCTTCTGATGCCCCCGAGCCCAGTCTTATGCGCGGGCGACTGGCCTCTGTTGATGGTGAGCAAGGGAATATTTGAGGGTGGCCTCGACGATACCTCCCGAGGCGTCGACGAAGACTACGAAGAAGCTGCAGACGCCGACTGGGGCGAGGCTTTGGACATCGCTGACGTGGACAACGTTGTCCAAAACGGGGACATAAGCACGGCGATGTTAGAAGGCGAAGAAGAGAACGAAGGAGGATGGGACCTCGAAGACCTCGAACTTCCCCCTGACGCCGAAACGCCCAAAGCAGCTCAAAACGCACGCTCTTCAGCGTTCGTCACGCCTACCCTTGGCATGCCCGTCAGCCAAATATGGACTCAGAGATCGTCCCTAGCCGCCGAGCATGCAGCTGCTGGAAATTACGACACTGCCATGCGCTTACTGAGCAGACAGTTGGGCGTCAAAAACTTCGCCCCGTTGAAGCCTCAGTTCGTCGACCTTCATATGGGAAGTCACACTTACCTGCGCGCATTTACGTCGGCCCCCGTCATCTCCCTCGCCGTGGAGAGGGGCTGGAGCGAGTCGGCCAGCCCCAACGTGCGGGGCCCGCCCGCCCTAATCTTCAACTTCTCCCAGTTAGAGGAGAAGCTAAGAGCTGGGTACAAAGCAACGACTGCTGGGAAATTCTCCGAAGCGCTCAAACAGTTCATGGCCATACTCCATACGATTCCTCTGATCGTCGTGGAGACACGGAGAGAGGTCGACGAAGTGAAAGAACTGATCGTCATAGTCAAAGAGTACGTCTTGGGCTTGAAAATGGAACTGAAGAGAAGGGAATTGAAGGATAATCCCGCCCGCCAACAAGAATTAGCAGCCTACTTCACTCACTGCAACCTTCAGCTTCCACACACGCGCCTCGCGTTGCAGAACGCTATGACCGTGTGCTATAAGGCACAGAATATGACATACGCGGCGAATTTCGCAAGGAGGCTATTGGAGACGAATCCCAGCGGAGAAAATCAGGCGAAAATGGCACGTCAGGTCGCTCAAGCCGCCGAGAGAAACATGAAAGATGCTTATCAGCTCAACTACGACTTTAGGAATCCATTCGTGGTTTGTGGGGCCACGTACGTCCCTATCTACAGAGGGCAAAAAGACGTCGTCTGCCCTTACTGTAGCACGCACTTCGTGCCAGCTCAGCACGGGCAGATCTGCGCCGTCTGCGATCTTTCTGTGGTCGGGGCAGATGCTTCGGGCTTGCTGTGCTCGCCTTCGCAGGTTCGGTGATTTTTTTTTGATATTTTATTCTTGTTATTACTGTTATGGTGGAGTTTAAATGATTTAACAAGTGTTGGTCTGAGGTTGTTATAATCTTGGAGCTATTTCTGTTTGCTATTGTACGTGCGCGCTATGCTATGAGTTTATTTCTCAATGTTTTTACCTGATTGGTATGTTTTGTTGTTTGGCTGTGTAATAGACATTTTTGCCTTTACGCTCTCACTACTATGTTTTGCCTTATTTTCGAGGATTATCTATTTATTTCTTTGTCATTTTATCTAAGAAAAAGACCGAAATGAAGAAGTAATTTTCTCAAAAGAATATATAGCATTAAGTTGAATGGAGATTGAATTAATCGAAAATACGTAAATTTACACGTAATGGAGATTCAAGAACCAGTTTCATCCCTGCAACTGCGCAAGCCACTTCTGATCTCTTTCAACATTTCATCTATCTTAAAACCTTTCCTGCATCAACCAACCACATTGTATAAAAATGAGACACCATCAGAAAAGTAAAACTAAATTGAATAATAATATAATTGGTAATAAAATCTTACAAGACGCTAACGCCAACTACGGCGAGAGGCCGAGGATATTCTTCGATCTCCTTAACCATTTGCCTACCCTCGGAAATGCCCTCCATTCGATCATCTGATGCATTTTTGGGAATCTTCGAGCTAGCCTCACCTCCAATCTTGGATATTTCTTCTACTAAATATGGGAGCCTCTCCATCGCCTATATATATACATATATACAGGCCATGTTAGAGTCTTTCATACTCATATTACGATAGTAAATTACAGGTAATAAGTACCACAGGAATGTCGATCTTATTCAGTACGACAATGTAAGGCCTTTCGAGATATTCAGGATTGTACATCCTCAGTTCCTGCAAGAATCGATGCAAGGATACGGCAAAAATAACTTTTTTTTTCAAAAAAAAAGCGTTTTCAATAATACCTCTTTCACCGTTCTGTAGTCCCCGACTGGATCATACGTGGACGCATCCACGACATGAACCAACAACCTAGTCCTCCTCAGATGCCTCAAGAAATTGCGTCCCAGACCCTATAATTATTTCAAAATTTCATTCAAGAACGACCAGGGAAAACGGGCGAAGAGATTAGATAATTATCACCTTTCCCAAATGAGCGCCTTGGATGAGCCCTGGCAGATCGGCCAAAGTCGCCTCAGACGAAAACTCTTCGAACCCTAAATTAGGATCTCCGTCGAGGCGTCCTAAGTTCGGCATCAACGTAGTAAATGGATAATCTGCAATGTCAGGCTTTGCGAGCGTAATGGCTGCTAATAAAGTCGACTTTCCAGCGTTGGGAAGACCCTGCAAATTTTTACGCAATTTTCTTGATTTTTTTACCAATTTATAAGCGTAATATATACATATATATATGGGATTAAATGAAAACTTACGACTAGGCCAACATCTGCTACGACCCTTAGTATTAACTGAAGGCTGACCTCTTCGCCGTGCTGGCCAAGAGTTAGGACCTAATGCAAGAATATATAAATAGAGGTTTCAATTTTCATGATTGAATGGAAAAAAAAAAGTAAGCTTAGGATTTATGTCTGAATACAAAATAAAAGAGCTTACTTTATCACTGTCGTCTCTCATTACGTTAGTCGTTAAGGTCGTTGTCTTCTTCTTGCTGTGCTCGGGCATTTCTATCAAACTGATCTGTAACAAACCGAATACACACGAGTTCTTCTAATCAGTTCAACTAACTACTTTTTTTCATCTCTTGATTTTTTATATCTCCAAATACCGAATGATTAAGAACAGAAAAGAAAGCCCGAGAAATTTTATATTAGTTACTACCCCTCCTTGTCCACCCCTTGCAACAAGAACTTCATCTCCAGGCCGAGCCAAATCAGCCAAAAGCTTTCCTTTTTTATGCTTCACTACTGTACCTGCAAATTTTACATGAAGATCTAAATTAGTATATATATTGAAGGGAGCTTCGTAAGTATATTTCCAAGATTATTACAAAAGAGGAGAAGCATATTCAGCAAATACACATTTTTTACCGATTATTCATCATATCAATGATGAAACAACAACTCACTATACAATGATCTTACGAATTAGGGTAACACGAAAAATCGAAAAGAAAAAGTGGGACGATGAAATTGGCAAACCTAAAGGAACTGGGATACGAAGCGCAGGGGCGCAAAGCCCGCTATGCAATTGATAAGACAAAACTCCCATAGCATCGACATTTCCACCGCGCTTTGCGCTGTAACGGCTCTGCTTATGAAACCCCAACAAAGTGTCTTCGCCCTCGTCGGCGTATATTATTACATCGCCTCCATGCCCGCCCGTGGGAAGAATGAGGGAACCATCGAAGTCCCTCTTGTAAGAACCACCCTTCATCATCTTCTTCACCTTATCTTTCTTTTCGAACTTCCCTTTAGGAGGAATTCTTCTATTGGGAAGGCTTAAGATGGATCCATGGCCTCCATCGCCTGATCTAACGGTGATAATCGCCTCGTCGAAGTATCTGTGGCGCTCCTTGGACAGAGTCTCGGGCGATGGAGATTGTGGATTCTTGATTTTAGTGGTAAGAACGCTCTTTGCTACAATTTCTCGGTGCGATTTCTTCTTCTTACATGAACTGTAAACAGAGCAAAATAGGGTAGGAATATCAGGGGCAAAAAGAAAACATCAGATTGCAGCTATTAATGCCCACAAAATCGAATGGCAACTGAAACTCATCATCCCTGTAAGTAAAGATAGCCACATTTTTCGAACAAACGCTTAGAAAACTAAAGACGGCACACCATAAAAACCTGATAATTAACAGCTAGACGCTTACCCAATTGGGAGAACGCATGGAGAAGATAAAGAAGCCAACGAAGTCCATGAAGCAATATCAGTAGCGAATTTGGTAACTGGGTATGAACTATTCTGCAGAGGAACCCACAAAAGCATTTCTTTCTTTTTTTTTTTTTTTTGTTGGGAGCTCAATTTAGTGCGTGTTTGTGTGTGTGTCTCGCCCGCTAAACGGATAGAAAATCAATAAATATCTGTTTTAGTTCTTTTTTTTGGGTTTTTTCCTCTCTATTCTTTCTGTTGAGAATGATAACTTTCCAACATGATGTGAATTGAATGATTGGGAAATTTAGAAAGTTGACTGTGATGAAAAATCAAGAATGGTTTGATCGATTCTTAAGCTATGTACGTGTTCATATAATCCTAAATACGTTGGTATTAGAGCATCTCCAACAGGTACTTCATTTTTGCGTAACGTCTTTACTCAAATGAGACTCTATAACTAACATTAATATTGTGTTGATTAGCAGATACTCTAGTATAGAGTACACATAATTTTTAACAAAAAATTGTGTTGTACTTTCTATTATTGTTAATTTATTCAATACAAAATATTTTAGTTATATTTAAATATTTGATATTTTTATAATAATAAAAGTAAAAATAATATTAATTTCCTATTATTTATCTATATTAATTTTGATTATATTATAATTAAGTAATATGTAAGTGTACTTAGTTAATTTAAAATAATTATAATTTATTGACTTTTTAATTATTATAATATAAAATTTAATATAGGAATTTGATTTTTAGAGTAGAAAATAGAATTAATGGGTTGGAGAGAAAATTAATGTAGAAAATAGAGTTTCTGGGTTTGAGTAAAAGCACTATAGCAGCTGTAATATGGTGCAGAATTAACTGTATTTTCATGTTGCGGGTTGATGATGCTCTTAGTATTACACATACGGTTTAAAAAAATAAAAAAAAAACTAATGACACAAAGACTATGTCATCATGACATACATTAAGGCATATAGTTGTTCTTATCAAACTGCAAAAAACAATAGATAATAATAGCATATGTTGATTACCTAATAATAAAAAATGTTATATTACCATCCTTGCTTGCCTACACTGTCAAGTGTCAACCATAGATGTGCCTTGCGCCTCTATGTTACTTTACCGACTATAACACGCTACACATTTCTAAATGTTTATATATATATATATATATTATATAGTATAATATTCTTACTTAATATTCTACTATTATCTCAATAGAATATTACATGAAGTACTATAACAAGTACCGTGAAATCTTTTCGATATTTCCCTAATTTTCTCAGGCACAACAACAGTGTTGCGCCGGCGAAGAATGAGATTCCATGCGTACCGATTTGCTCAACAACGTTAAAAAGCAAATACGTAAAAGAAGGGGCAATTTTCATTTAGGCCATTGTCAAAATTTTCATTTAGGATTCAGTCTCTATCATGAAAAAATTTAATTAAAGATCCGGTTTCTACAGTATCATTTCACTTCTCTGGAATAACAATATGTTGAAATTTTGTAACACAAAACAATCATCCGATATCAGTTAAGGATCATCCGATACCAATTCATTTATTCAGTACCACTTCTTGTTCTGAAATAACAATATGTTGAAATTTTGTAACACAAAACGATCATCGTATAACAGTTCATATAAATTTTATAGCACTTTTTCTAGTTAAGTCCTTATCTCTAAAATTTACAGAAATTGGGTCTTTTAAACTAAAAGTTTTTTCTGATAAGGGCTGAATCTTAAATTAAACATCTGAGGGGCCCGAATTGCAATTAACCCATAAAAGAATGAGACTTGTCACTCAACTATCTTATGAAATTCCATAAATGGGCAAAGATCTCTTTCTTGTACGTAAATGTAGGGAAAAACACTTCCTTTTTATCTCTTTCGATTTTGGCATATCTGTAAATAAATTGAACAGGCGTGTGATTATGGTCAATTACAACACCACTGATTGGCTATTTAAAGAACCCTTTTCATCTGCTCCCAAAGCTTAAATCGGACGCATTGGTTTCGACGTCAGCATTTTGGGATTTCAATCGTTTGAGAGAAGATTTCGAAAATGGCCGCTGAAGAAGGACAGGTTTTTGGTTGCCACTCTGTTGATGAGTGGAAAGCTCAGTTTCAGAAGGGTATTGACACTAAGAAGCTGGTATGTAAAAATTCCTTCGTTATTTTTGCTTTTATCGTAAATTTGTAGATGCTATTGATATTTCTAGTGATTTTTCTGATGAATTGGGCTTGATTTACTGTCTGGGTTTCAATTCCTTTTCGATCGCTTTGATTTATTGTTTATAGTCGATTTTCTATTGCGTAAATGATTGAGAATGAGATTATTTCTTACCGTGAAGGATTTGTTCCTTTACCTAGTCCCAGAAATAATGGCAAAAGATTGAATCTTTATGCTTATGCTATTTCCTATTTTCTTTTTTTTTTCTTGTAATGGGTAAATCAATGCTTGGTTGGAGTGATTTGTTATCTCAGTTAGCGTTAGAAGAAAAAGTATCGAATTGGTTATCCATTTGCAGTATAGAATAGTCTTCATCATTTACAGAGAAGTCTCAGAATTGGTAATAATAACAGATTAAACACTTCAATTCTTTCTTGTTTTTGCTTAGGTTGTAGTAGATTTCACTGCTTCATGGTGTGGGCCGTGTCGTTTCATTGCGCCCATTTTGGCCGAAATCGCCAAGAAAACTCCACACGTCATCTTCTTGAAGGTCGATGTGGATGAACTCAAGGTATATCACACACTACTAACTCTCCATGACAGTTTCAGACAGCAAAAAAAAAAAAAGTAACCTGTGAATGTCTGATTATTTACCTCATTTTGCAGACCGTTTCTGAGGAATATCAAATCGAGGCAATGCCCACTTTCTTGTTCATCAAAGAAGGCAAAGTGATCGACAAAATCGTTGGTGCTAAGAAAGAAGAGCTTCAGTCAAAGATTGCCTCCCATGGTAGTGCTGCTGCTACCCTAAGTTCTGCTTAAAGGTTGCAGTTTGAATTTTACTTATGTATGATGCTTGATTGTTGGATTATGATATAAAATAAGGTATAAACGTTGTCTTCGCTATGGATGGGCTTGTAATAATAAGACATAATAATCCGAGCCTCGGTTTGGATTGTGTTTTCGTAATGGATGTATGTTTAGCTTAAGTAAGTTATGGATGGAAAAACACACTCTTTATCTACTTTTGGATTGACGATGGGTTGCAAAAATGAATGTAGTAAGTCTTCAAACATCTAAAACGTATATATGGGCCATGACTTATTTAAGATAAAAAATTTAGTTGGATCCATTTCTCTAAGATAAATAGTGCTATAGATTTGCTAAAGAGTACCTCACCAGCTATTAGATAATTCAATTTTGTACGGACATCCATTTTTTTTGTTCCCATTTGCTGCTAAGTCTCACATCCTTCTAGAAGCCCTTTACCATGCACATTAAATATGATACGCATCATAATTTTAATGTTTCCAATTTATTTTACACTATCTTTATAATCCCATTTTTTTCATAAATGGTAAAGAACCCGAAATTTGCAAGCCCTTTTTTTTTTTCCTTTATGGTACCTGTCCCTACACCAATTTTTCTTATATGCATTTTTTATTTTACAGTAGATGATCAAGAAATCGCCACGTCTATTTTTTATTTTATTTAATAAATGATATGCTCAATCTTTAATCCAACCAATACATTTCCATAAAAAATAACAAAGGAGAGAAAAATGAAAGGAATATCTCGCACAGATATTTTTTAATACCAAACTAGATATTATTTTGACCTATAAACAATGCATGTGGACACGAGTCTTAATATTCCGTGGAGAAAGATCAGATTTTTTTGTTTGCTCAAACGAAAGGATCATTTTGATTTCTTGAAAATTAACAAAAAATAATAATAAATTGATCATCGTTGGATGGCAACAACTTGAGCTGTTCTGTTCAAACCTCATTAAACTTCAGTGTCACTGCACAATATCTTATTCTATTCAAAGCAAGTTCTTCTATTTCCTTCTTTCTTCCTTGAAGCAAAAAGCTAAAAGCTAAAACGAAGAAAAGCAAAGCATCTATTTTTTTCTTTCTCCTTTGTTTTCATCTTCCCTCACGCCGATCATCCTTTCCTTCATCCGAGCCATATGCTGTGCCTAATTACCTCTTTCGTGTTGGGTTGAATGTGAAAATCAGTTTTCAAATCTCCTTATTTTCCTAAGTTTGTTAGCTTTCTTACAATCCTCCCACGTTTCTCTTTCCCTTTTCGAAACTTAAGGTTGAAGAGGGGCTTTCTTGGGTTTCTTTGTCTGAAGCAACTTTAGAAAGTTAAAAATCGAGGCATCGCTTTTCTCCAGGTATGCCCAAAATCCCTCCTTTGTGAAATTATTGCAATCTTTTGTTCTTAGTTATAAGCAGATCAGTTGGAGCAGATCATCATTAAACCCTTTTGTCTGAATCCTTACAATCGATGAACTGAGCTTGATTTCTTTGTCTTTTAGAGAGATGTCTACGCTGCAAAGCCCTGTTATTTCTCCCATGATCTGCTGTGCAAAGAAGAATGGGCTTCTTCACAATTTAGCTGCTAATCCACCATTAGTGAAACCTAATTACTTTACAAGCAAATTCTTGGGCCAAAAGAGGCTTAACAGCATTAGCAATAGGACTTTCGTGGGCTTCGAACGATTTTCGAGGCGATTCAGTAGAACGATTTGCTGTAGTCTTAGTTCTTCCTCGGACGGTAATGGCAGCACTGCTGAGAATTCTAACAACGTCAGCGAATCTGATTACGTTATTTCGTCTGTCGTCGAAGCTGGTAAAAATATTCGCCCTTTTCTTAATCTGTTGACGTCGAATTTCGCATACCAAACGCACCCTTAATGTTTGAAGGATCAGTGGATGCGACATTTGAATAATTTTTTTTGAACGTGTTATAATAGTTGAGGTGAGAAATGGGGTCGATGGATTTTCGATTAAAATGAGAGATGGTCGACATTTGAGATGCGTACACAATAATCCCATTGGGCTTAATTTCTCCGATTATTCATCTCACCCGGCGATTGTACTTAGGATGGAAGATGGGACGGGCCTTCTTCTGCCGATAATCGTTTGTGCGTATTTTTCTTCTATTATTTTTTTGTTATCGCGCGCTTTATTTTTTTTAATCAATAGCGCTTAACTTGGATTTTTTTACGACAGTGGAGGCGCCGAGCGTGCTGCTCATGGCTGCAATTTCCGACGTACACATTGTAAGGCGAAAACTCTTACGCTTGCGAATGTCATAATAATGTTTGTAATAAAAATTTTTTTGGTTGAAATTGCGTTTTGCGTGTTTTTCAGGCGAGACCTCCCATGTACCAAGTGGTGAAAGATATGGTCGATAAGATGGGATATATGGTACGTTTCGCCCGTATATTCTCTATATATGAGTGTGGAATGTGATTTGAGCGAAAAAGTTTAATCTTGAAGAGAATTGTATCATATTTTTAATTTTATTTCCAATACACTCAATCATGTCTAGGCTGATTCCTTTCTTATCCAACCATAACATGTAATTTTGAATTAATATCCATGGACATGACCTTTAGGTCCGATGTCTGATACCATGTTAAATGACCACTTCACCTAAATGTTTAATGTTGAAGGGAGTGCATCATTTTTTAAATTTATATTATTTCCAACAGCATGTCTATGCAATTTTTTTTAACGTAAATCATTAGAGTTTTTCTGTTTGCAGGTAAAACTCGTACGCATCACCAAGAGAGTGAACGAGGCGTATTTCGCGGAGTTGCATCTCGCCAAGGTGAAAAAGATACACTAAAACGCTCGAATTTAAATTTAGCTTAAAACACTGCGCTTTCTTCTAACAATTTTTTTTTCAAAAAAATTATTTGTTGCTAAAGTCGGATAATGAAGCTGATTGCGCCGTCTTCGACTGCCGTCCCTCGGACGCGATCAACATCGCCGTGAGGTGCAAGGTAATAATTAATATAACATTAGTACGCAAATTTAATTTTAACTCATCGGCTAGAGTAGATCGATAATTTCGCCTAATTCTTTTTTTGAAAAAAATTTAATTAAATTTTCAGGTTCCTATACAAGTCAACAAATTCTTGGCGCACAGCGATGGGATGAGAATCGTAGATCCATCGAAGGGTTTCCTCCCTTCGGACAGCTCGGTTTTTAACGACATGGACAGGTCGTTCATCGCGATAAAACGAAAGTAATTTCACTCGTTGAAAAAATAAAAAGTTTATAGGATTTTTGCTAATTCGATAGGCCGACTGGTCAGCCTTGCGTTGACACGAAGGAGTTTGTCTTAGTTAAAAACATGCTAATCGCCGCCGTCGAAGAACGCTACGCTGACGCGGGTTTGTAATTACTTACTACTTCCTATGATTCTTAATCTGTGTTTAAGATTGTTTCTTTTTTTTTCTTACAGCTTTGTGGAGAGACAAGCTCATGCAGCTTAGGTCGAAGAAGAACTGGGCTTAGAATGTTTTTTTTATATATAATAACGTCTTAAGGTAACATTTTATTTATTTATTTACTTGTTTTCAGTTTTGGACATCGTACATTTTATTCTACTTATTTTTATTATTTTTTTTCAGATAGTTCGGGGGAAGTGTTCATGTACATTGTGAAGTATATATATCAACTGCTTTTGGTCCCTTTTCTCGGATATATTTTCAATATTAATATATATATATATATATATATGTATATTTATTTTAATGAATATGTGGTGTTAATGTGTTATCATGTAGTAGAAGCTTTAATTTTAATCCTTAAACTTATGGGCTGAAACTGTTTCTAAACGATGTTGCATGGTTTTGTAATATACTGCATCATAACTATATCACTTGTAAGATTCATATCAAGATACTTTATTACAACCATCACGCAAAGAAAGGAGCCAAGCCAAAATGCTCTCTTCTCCAACATTTTCTTACAAAGAAGACTGCAAATAAACACCATTATTACCATCATGATCATCATCATCTTTCCCAGGTTTAATAGTCCCTTTCTTCCCTTCTCCCCAAAAAAATACCCTCATTACAACGTCCATTAACCCTCTTTCGAGTCGATCCTTAGCGGCCCATCGCTGAACTTTCCCCGAAGTAGTCTTAGGCACATTCCCGCCCTTCACAAGAACGACCAATATTCCCGCCCCTACTTTAACTTCCCTAATTACGCCTTTTTTAATATCTTCGCATATCCTATGCAAGTCCTCGTGTGCTAATTCGCCTTTTTGCAGCTCAGCCACGATGCTGATCGTCCCCTCAAAATCTGCTACGAAAGACGCAATGCAGCCCGGCCGAAGCGCCTTCTTATTATTACAGCAATCGTAAGCCGCCGTTTCTATGTAATGAGGGTGAATATTGCCGCCGGTAACCCTAATTACGTCGGCGCAACGACCCATTACGTATAAGTACCTCTCGGGCCCCACTACTATTCCTCGGTCGCCCGTTCTTACAAAACATCCCACGTTATAATTCTTCAACCTAGCGTAGAAAACCGCGTTCGTCAACGAAGGGTGCGACAAGTATCCCTTCGCGTTGCTCGGAGAAGAAACCCATATCTCCCCTTCGATGCCGTCCTCGACGGGCTCTCGGGAATGTTCATCCACCACGAGAATTTCAATATCTTCTTCTTGATGATAAGTTTCATCGATCGAATTAGTATTACAATGTGGTAACAATTTTGCGCTGGGCAAGAGGCCTTTGTACGTAGGGTAGTGTAATAAACCGCCATTCGAACCGCTCCTCCAAGACGTCGAGACGAAGGTGCAATTCTCCGCCAAGCCGTATGAGGGCGATATGCACGACGGGTCGAGCCCGAATGGCTCAAAAGCCCGCACGAAGCCCTCGATCGAGGCCCAACAGATGGGCTCGTTGATCACTATGAGGTTTTTTAGGGTTTTTAGGCTCATGTTAGAGCTTCCCTTTTCGCCCCTTTTGAGCACGAGGGGTAGGGCGAAGGAAGGGACGGGCGTGCAAGTCGCCTTGTAGTTGGAGATGAGCTCGAGCCATAGTCCGGGCCGGGCCACAAATGAGCCTGGCGAGGCGAGCACGCAGGTCGAGCCCGAGGCCACTGTCAGTAGGAGGAACATGAGCCCGCAGTCGTGGTACTGGGGTAGCCACGAGACGATGGTGCTGTTGGGGTGCAGGTCGTAGGCCCGTCGGGCTGCCCGCACGTTGTGAGCCGCCGAGCCCGCGGTCACCAGCACGGGCTTGGGCACGCCCGTGGCCCCCGAGGTGTACTGTATTAGGTACACATCGTCGGCCCTGCATCCAAAGTAGTGCTGCTGATGAGGTTGATTTTTTGATTTTGCCCCTCTTAGTTCGTCGGCCTGCTGCTGCTGATGATTTTCCAATCTTGCCCCTCTCACTTCGTCGTTCTGCTGATGTTGTTGATGCTGGTGATGACGATGATTTTCCGATTTTGTCCCTTTCGGTTCGCCGGTCTGCTGCTGTTGTTGCTGGTGATTTTCCCAATTTGCCTCTCTCAGGTCGTCGACGGGGATCCATTCGATGGCTTGCAATAGTTTGGCGAGCGGGCCGTCGGAGGGGCGGGCCGAGGATAGGTATTTTCGGACTTCTGCTATGTAGTGGCTAGAGGCTAGGACGGCCTTAGGGTTTGTTTGGGACAAAACCCTAATTAGGTGGGCTTGGCGAGTCGGGTCGGAGAAGGGCGGGCAGGGCGGCATGGTGGGGACGGAGACAAGCCCAGCCCGTTGGCATGCGAAGATGGCCTCGATGAGCCCGAGCCCGGGCCCGCATAGGATCACGACTTGGTCGCCCCTTTGGAGAGAGTGTCGAAGGCGTAGGTTTGAGGAAATGGAGTCGGCCGAGGCGTTGAGCTGATGGTAGGTTAGGACCGACGGGTCGGCGGATCGGGCCGGGCCGTCTTCGACCCATATGAAGGCGGGTTTTTGTCGGAATGAAGGGAGGTGGGCCCATATGGGGAGGTATAGATCGATTACGGTTTGGTCGGGGAAGTATATGTCGTAATTCTCATACTTCATTTTTTTTTTTATTTTTTGGTTTCAATTCTTGATTTAGTTGGTAGACGACTAAGATGTATAGGAGAATTATGTTTTTCTTATATAGTAGGAAGGTGAAAGCTGAGGGTTTTAATTAGGTTTTTTGTCATGGAGGTAAATACAAGAGAGGGTCGAGGTATATTGGGAAATATTCTATGAATATTCTAGTTTTTATTTTATATAAAAATTAACTTCAGATTCATCTTTGTGTTTCATTTCGTGCGTTGTTCTCAATGTAGGTATCATAGTCCATTCTTGGCGTATATCCAGTAGTGAAATTTTGATTGGAGGTTGAAAGTATATTATGAGAATATTTTTGTTTTGGGGGTTTGCATAGACTATACAAAATATTGTTTTCCATAAAACAAACGGGACGATTGTACATGGCATCTTCGAAACTTGAATGCCAGCCCTATATTACTAGCTGAAAATTAAAATGACGCAAGATTTCCTCCGACGACTTAGATAAACGATAAAAAATACTCTTACCTGCTCTCTATATATCGATCCGAATATATAAATTTGCCTATGATATTCTATATTTCTACATTAATCTTTGAGCTAAAGTAAAAAATATATTATCTTTATAAAAAAATAGTTCAATATTTCTTAAAAGATTATAAACTCTAACTTTTCTGCAAGTGCACATTCCATTAAAGCAAAAACCTAATTTTGACTAGATCAAGTCTATTAATGGGACAAAACTATAAAAATGGAAACATTGGTAGGAACAAAAATAATTTTTGGAGATTCGAACTTCTCTAAGTTCCTATTTTGATTCATGTCAGTATAATGTTCTGCTTGTTCTATTAACTTTGTGCCGGTTTATTAAAATTATATCATTCTTCTTGTTCTTATAATCATCCACCATTTTCGTAAAAATATATGTAAGAAAAATCAACTCAATTTACTTTGGACTAGCTTGGCCGAAACCTGAAAGGTTCTCCGATCTATTTAAAATATTTATTATATTAGACTGACTTTTTTATATGTTACGTGCAAAATATAGAAACTAATTACATCGAAGCCTTGATTAAACTTAGAATCTTTACATGCTATGATACAAATATAAATATATACTGGTAGAAAAAGGTCGCTTTCACAGTTGAATATTTTAGTTGGGAAGAACATGAAGATCCTTAATCATTGAATTATATAATAAATATACCACAGTATGGATGTCCTTGTAGTTAATCGTATCACAAGTTTTACCAATAAATAGGCATGTTACCTTCATTTGACGAGTGTACACAAAGTTCACGTTCCAACTTCTATATCAAATTTTATAAATATATATTGTGCAATAACTTAGTATGTCTCTGGACGTAGTTACGTGTTCTTAAAAGACCAAGTTTTTGCTAAATTAAATTGGGATTTTGGGCACATATGGTTCAAAATTCATTACTTTGAAAATCAAATCCCAATATCGGACATTGTACTAATACCATATCAAATGGTACTGGAAATTAAAAAAAATCCCTAAAATCACTCCTAAAGAATTCCAAAAACTAATCTCAAAATGAGTTTCACTCTATCTCTCTTCAATCGCATCTATGTCTTCGGACGCATTAGTTAGTAAATACATTTAAAGTCATTTTACTTGTTTCAATAATGAAATCATCCTTATAAAAATATAGAAAATAAATAAAAGTATGTAAGACTAAATAGAACGTTTTTTTTTTAAATTAAAAAATTTAAATATTTTTTTTATTTATTTAGATGTAATATAATATCAAAATGTTTTTTTTAAGCGGGCAGTATTGTAAAAAGTTTGTGTAGAAGTGAATATTTCGAACATAGTACTTTGAGTTTGAGAATAAGTTTATCGATTGGGAGAAGAATTACAGCATTTTGAGTTTGAGAATGAGTTTGTGTTTGAGAAAGACGTTATTCGACATTAGATGATCTGACACAATGTGAACGAATTGAGCAGTTCGCAACATTCTATAGCCTCAGATGTAAAATTCTCGAAGGTGAAAACCCATTTAATGGAGATCATCATAATAGAAAAAAAATTAGGTAAGCTATACACATATTATTTGGCACTAAGTGAAGGTGACAAAAGTTGTTCGAAGGAGATGCTCAAGTCGTCACAGCTGGAAAGTTCGCATGTTAACTATTGACGTACGTGGCAATATAACAATTTTTAATAGAATAAATATATCATCGATGTAATCAATTAATTAATAGATGAAGTAATTAAATATAATTTTTATTCCTTTTAGTAGGACATTCTGGTCCCAAGGAGAAATCTAGTGCACATGCAGTTTCGTATATATGTTTTTTAGTCTTATTTTGATAATTTGTGTTCGCCTTATCTTCTCATTCTGACACGTAAGACTATGCCTTATCTGCTCAATAGTCGTCACACTATTGCCAGACAGTGAAGTCGTTGATATCACTTGCACGCTTTATGACACTTGAATACGAGAGAGAAGAGACTTCTACGCATAATACATACAATACATATCCACACTCTTCAAACTCATTTTAAACACTTCTTCTTACCTAAAACACCACCACAACTTTGAACTTTCAACTACACAGTTCGAAGATCAACAAAACCAATCAAAGGAGCCACCTTTATCTGAACTTGGGAACGATTCTTTGTACAATTCATTCAATTTGTGTCGACGAAGATGAGTTTCAGGGATGAAGTGGAAGATGGCACTAGAAATAACGATCTAGCGAAGCCATTTTTGCACACTGGGAGCTGGTATAAGATGGGCTCTAGGCAGTCTAGTTTGATGGGATCGTCTCAAGCTATAAGGGACAGTTCGATCTCAGTGTTGGCTTGCGTTTTGATCGTGGCTTTGGGGCCTATACAGTTTGGTTTCACTGTATGGTGATGCTAAATTTTTTTCTCTTTGGCGTAGCTTTTGCTTATATGCTGTTTGTTGAAATGCGTCATCTGAAATTTTGTATGGATTGAGGTTTTATGGATGCTCCGTGATCTGCCTTTATGATGATGTTTTTGTGCTGCTAGTAAAAATTGTCTTGTTTCTTGATCATGTGCGTAGTGTGGTTACTCTTCACCGACACAATCTGCTATCTCAAGAGATCTGAGGTTAACAGTTTCACAGGTTTGTGATAGTAGCTCACTCGTTTCTACATAGTTGGTAAGTGTAAGAAGCGCCTGCTAATTCTTGCGATAAATTGTACGATTCGAACAGTTCTCGCTATTTGGTTCTTTATCGAACGTGGGAGCTATGGTTGGGGCTATAGCTAGTGGTCAGATTTCTGAGTACATTGGACGCAAAGGGGTAATTCTTTTCTTCTCAATCTTCAATGAAGTCTCTGTTGCTCTCTTATATATTGTTAAAGTTTTAATTGAATTTCTTGATAAAGTGCAGTCTTTGATGATAGCTGCTATACCTAATATCGTCGGTTGGCTGGCGGTTTCATTCGCCAAAGTGAGAAACATCTCTTTTAAACTATCTACGGTGTTTGGGATCTGTTAGGGACAAGAAACTTATGGTGATATTCTTTTTCGCTGTATTCTTAGTCGATTTTTTCTTGTACGTGTAGGACTACTCATTTCTTTACATGGGTAGACTCTTGGAAGGCTTTGGTGTTGGTGTCATCTCCTACACTGTAAGGACATTTCAATTTCATTTGGTTTTTTCTTTAGACAACAAAAGAGCACACACACACAACTATATATATTATATATATATATATATATATATATATATATATATATATATATTGACATTTTTGTGCTATGAACTAATCAGGTGCCAGTGTATATAGCCGAGATAGCGCCACAAAATCTTAGAGGCAGTCTTGGGTCAGTGAACCAGGTTTGTGAGTTTATTACACTCACTTGGCAATTGGGATAGCTTTTGTTTTTTTACAATGTGACACTTAAATTTTAAAATTATGATATTTAGCTTGCTGTGACTACTGGAATCTTGATTGCATATCTGCTAGGACTATTCGTAGGCTGGAGAGTGCTTGCTATTCTAGGTAAGTTCTTTATCGAAAATGTGATTTCATATACCAATTACAAGATAAATAAGGTTCTTTATATGTGACTACTTATTTGATTGCTTGAGCAGGGATATTACCTTGTCTGATATTGATCCCTGGTTTATTCTTCATTCCCGAATCTCCTCGATGGCTGGTGAGAACACAAATTAGAAGATTGCCATCCTGAATTCTTGCTTTTACAATGTAAAGAGTTTATTTTTTAATGTAGGCCAAAATGGGAATGACGGAGGAATTCGAAGCTTCATTACAAGTCCTCCGTGGTTTCGAAACTGACATTACACACGAAGTGAATGAGATCAAGGCAAGTCTCATCTCATTTGTCCAAAACAACAAGTTTCACATGATATATTTATATACTCTGTTTCTTTCTGATTTTCTCAGAGATCTGTAGCTTCTTCTAGCAGAAAACCTGCTATACGCTTTGCAGATTTAAAATTACGAAGATATTGGCTACCTCTAATGGTTTGTAATCACCCATTCTTACTTGACGTTTCCTTTGTGTGGACTTAATCATTCATAACTTTTATTTTGTCCATAAATATATGTGTTCTGCTTCAGATTGGGATTGGATTGCTTATACTCCAACAGCTCTGTGGAGCCAATGGTGTCATATTCTATTCCACCACTATATTTGAATCTGCTGGTAAACTCACATGATATGTATATAATATATACATACTCTATTGTTTCAACTATTTGAATATAGGTATGCTTCATATCACCTTATAACACCCGTTTATTCAATTTTATTTCTATAGGGATAACGTCAGGCGATGCAGCAACTGCTTGCTTTGGCGCTGTACAGGTAAATAAAAATCTTCGAAAAACACATAGAATACTAAAATGAGAATCTGAAAAATCATTCATTCTGTAATAGGTCGTCGCCACTGCAATTTCTGTATGGCTAATGGATAAAGCCGGGCGCAGAGTATTACTCATAGTAAGTCGAAAAAAAATGGAAGCCGTAACTTATATTTTAACAAACTAAACATATATAATGCTACATTTTTTTATTACAGATTTCTTCCTCCGGGATGGCAATTTGCCTCCTGATCGTTGCAGTTTCGTTTTTCCTAAAGGTAATCGCTTCGCTTTCGAACAAGTTTTTCATTATTTTCTTCTACGCAAATAATTATCTCACTATATTTTTATTTCTATAACACGGTTCTGTTTTGAAAGGGCGTCGTGGATGAGCGGTCCTCCTTATATGAAACCCTGGGAATTATATCAGTAGTTGGAGTAGTTGTAAGTGATGAAGAAGATGATAATCCTTCTTTTTGTTTTATAAGATTAGATCGTAAACTTCATATCTCTTCGTACGCAGTCTATGGTAATCTTTCTTTCACTTGGGATGGGACCCATTCCATGGCTTATAATGTCCGAGGTACCATACATACATACATACAAAGAAACCATGAAGATTATGGGATTTCTATGATGCCATCGTATTATTTTTTAATTATCAGATACTTCCAATAAAGATAAAAGGGCTGGCGGGCAGTGTTGCAGCGCTGGCGAATTGGTTCTTTTCGTGGGTCATTACAATGACTGCGCCTTCACTACTGAATTGGAGCACTGGAGGTATTTTGTTTGTAATAACAACACATAAGCATTTACGTAATAAACAAAATCATGCATGTTATATATAATAGTCGATGAATTGTATCTTCTTTGGTACCTTCGCATCGTAGGAACTTTTACGATTTACGCTGCGCTCACCATTCTCACCGTGGCCTTCGTTGCGATATGGGTCCCAGAAACAAAAGGGAGGACCCTCGAAGAGATCCAACGATCCTTCAGATGATTATTCTTTTTGTTTCCTTGTTGTGCATTTGTGTGTTCTTGGAACTACAGGTCATCTTTTGCCGAAGGGTGTGTATTTATTTCTGCTTGCTATCTCATTGAATTGTGGTAAAAACCTTACGCTCATGAAAACTATACGTATACATAAAACTACTGTAATTAAGATCGATCGTTTGTTTAAAGGCGCTTCAGAAATCGTTCGTTTTCTCTTGCTTTTGGCACCCTCGACTTGGGTATCAACAAAACTGGCTTTCCTTCTTGAGAGTAACCGTATACTTCTCCTTCATATCAATGCTCCTTACATCCTCGCCGTTCGGTGGGTCCCACTCGAAATGGTACAAAGGCGCTGCGACGAGCATTTGAAGGAGTTGGAACGCCAAGCTCGGCGCAGGGCACATCCTAATTCCCGAGCCAAAGGGTAGGTATTCATCCTAATTCCCGAGCCAAAGGGCAGGTATTCGAACTGTGTGCCCTTTTGCCCTAATGAGTTCGTCGAGCCCAGAAACCTCTCGGGCTTAAAAATCTTGGCATCTTCCCAGTAATCAGGGTCTCGACAGATGGCCCACGATTTGATGAAGACGACGGTGTCTTTGGGTATAGTGTAATTACCTAAGTTGCTTGTCTCGGTGGCACGGTGGCCCACAAGGAGAGGGGCGGGAAAGTGGAGCCTTAGGGTTTCTTTGATGCATGCCTGAAGATACGAGCAATTTGCCAGGAGATTTTCGTCGAAAACGTTTCCATTTGTTGTGAATTCGATGTCTTGCCTGACTTTGTGAAGCTTATCAGCTCGGCCATTAACTAGACGGTCGCTAAGCCCGACGAATAGGTTGCAGCGCATACGAGTTCCTGCAGTACAATTTAGGGTTTAAGGTCTAGGGTTTTTGGGGCTGAGAGGAAAGAAAAAACGAGCGAAAGGGTATTAATTATTACCATCACCGCATTGTAGATCCGGTCGTCAGAAAATGCGTTCTCGGCTGTAGCCATGTCCAAGAAATCATCTTCGCCCGCCGCCAGCTAACCTTCTTCGCCCCACAATTTCTCCCCACACGCTCTTAATCTTACGATGACAACCGTCGCCCTTCTCCTGCTTCGAAAATCGACCCCTTTAAAAAGCTGGGCAAGAAATCGACCAACCCAAAGCTCACGAGCTCCTCGATCGCCTCGCCCACCAAGCCCATCTTCTCCGTAATCGTCTCCTTTCAAGCTCACAAAAGCGCTCGAAGTCAAAACCCTAGATATGAAATTCGCCAGTCGCAAATGCCAGCTCATCAAGATTCTTTATTTCACCTTCTCTAACATGTAAGTACTCCATGGCCTCACTAACTTCTCTCCCTTCTTACATGGGCATTCATCTCAATAGCCCTCGGTCCAAAAATACACTTGTGACCCATCGAACGAAGGGGCTTCCAAGATTTATCCCATTTGTGCGATAGAACCATCGAAAAATTAGCTTCCCCGGGCAGGTTCTGATAGACGTAGGGCAGTGGCCTGCCCGAAAAGGCACGGTCATGGGTTCTGCAAACTTCTTTGGCAGTTTCGGGCGTTGAAGCTATGAGTAAGAGCCGATTTCCTATGTAGATTGAGATTAGTGGGCCAAGCTTGGCTTTCGAAATGTTTTGTGAGGTTCGTTCACTAACTTTGGAAGGTTGTATACAACTTCGAAGGCGTTAGCGCCGGGCGGGAGCTGGTTAGTTTTCGGTCTGTGTAGTGAGAGCTTGAGAAATAATAAGATCATATGAGAATGAGTAAGGTGATTATTAGGTCGTCCATGGTGGTTCTTTTTTCTCTTGAGATTTTCGAGAGAGAAAAAAAACTGAATATAATTGTGAGATCGATGGTGTATGAAACAATGGAGATTTGGACATGTATATGTAGTGAAAGGATGGTGTGTGTAGAGTAATAGAAGATTATGCGCCATTTTACGGGTCTTGAAGATAATAATTATTGTAGTCGAGGGTTTTGTTTTCGATAGTCAAAGAGGTTTGAGTAATAGGTTTTAAAATGTGTATGATGGTATTATTCTGAAGTATGGATCGAATCTTTACTTAAAATTGCCATTACACTCCTATAGACTATAAGTATATGTCGTATTATATGTATTTCTTTAATTCTGAAGAAACGATCGTTAATTTCCGTTGAAAAAAATTATCCGCTTACGCTCTTGTTTTCAAGTGGGGATTATTCAAATGGTGTAATAACAATTTGGAATATTTATATACATTTTGGAGAGTTGCCCTGTAAAAATTCACGCGGAAGGTCCTGAATTATCAATTTGCTCGACTCTTTAATCATAAACTAGGTTATTCCCGTGCGATGCACGGGACGCTGCATGTCCGGAATGCGATCGTTGTCGTGAAATTTTCTTATTGGTAAACATATAAGGATTATAGTTAATATGCAGTACGTAAACAGTTAAACGTAAAGGAGGAAAATTGTGGATGTCATTCAACGTGTGGTTGTAATAGGAAGTTCACCAAGTTTTATTTTATCCACACTGTCAGCCATTCATACAACAGGCTTCTACATTCATACACTAAGATTTCCTTTTACCTAGTCAATGGATAGTATATTACATATCATAGAATTACATTTAGACAGAAATACAGTCATACAGCTGTGTAGCATTTTTAATTGTAAGTGATGCGACATTTGTATCATATTATTTGCTAAAATTTGATTGTCCGCAAAATTCCATAGAAATGGGGAAAACTGTCATTCATAAACATAAAGACAGTCATTCGTGTCAAATACAGGTTTCAAGTCATCTAATTAAGGAAATTTTGTCATTACATCGCCACTAAGGAAGCATGACATTGGGCATGTCTATTAATTCGGCCAAGTCCAGTATGAGCGAAATTTCGAGACTGTCGAGTAATGTCTGAATTGATGCACCTGGCTTATGGTGAGTTGGAACTGATTGTCCTCTGGAAACATCATAGCAAAAGCGTTCCGCAACATATATATGCCGCAATCTCCACTGAAATGTACAACAATGTAGTGTTGAATATTAATGACAAATATGCATTGTATAAATAAAATATATTGATGAGTTTACCCGCCAGGCTGTTGTGGAACTTCGAGATATTTCTCAGCGACCAGCGATTTGTCTGTATTTGGGAGTCCCAAGTCTTGTTGCAGGAGTCTTATGGCAGCCATCAGTTTTCTCACAACACCATTAGTGAAGGTGAGGTCTGGATCACACCATATGTACGAATCCATGATGGTCATTATCTGGAAATTAGGTGTGAGAACACCCAAAATCCAATGCGTTTTTTTTTTTTTTATCTCAAATGGAAACGCAATTGCCTTCGCCGATCTCCATGGGCACGAAGGCCAACCTTCCGCTTTACCGAGAGCGAATTGCCTCAAGTATGTCATGATAGAAGTTCCTTTCTTAATATGGTCCGATGAGGCAGTTCTTGCGAATGATGTACTCATGAATGCAACATCTTTCATGGGGATCTGACATCGCAACTGCATCTCGATAAAGCCACGCAAGCATTCGTCAACATGCTGTCATATACACATAATATTAGGCATAGTAATTGTCATAAACGTTGTATGCGCTCCACTATTTTTGGAACATTTCTCGCTTATACAACACATGCTTTTCAAGCTTTCGAAACTTGTATGGGGATCTCTTGGCTGGTGTGATGGTAAAAGCTTTATTTGCAGACCTCAGCCTCTTTGACACCGGATGCTGGTTTATAGGAATCTCTGTAGTTGATTTCTTCGTCAGCTTACTATCGATGGCATTGACGTGAGTTTTTGTTTTGACAGAATTCTTTTTCCTAAGCTTCGTAGTCAGTTTCAGCGATGGTCCTCCGTTCCTTTCATGCACGGACGTTTTGTCATTTACTGCTTGGTAATGTGTATAATATTATAATCGCTTGCCTTCTTATAAACACCGTTTATATGGGTCGTTCAATGACTCTACACTTTTTGCCGTGGGAGGCCGAACCAATTTCTTTATCCGTACATTTTTTCTTCTCTGAAGTTAGGTGGAGGACTTTGGCATTGCCTTTGGGTCCATAATGGCTTGTTGTAAGATATCTTGTCGCAGAATTTTCGATTGTAGGCTGCAACAACACTTGTACGAAAGTACAAATTATGAAGACAAATGAATCAAACATGCAAACATATACTGCATTACGAAGAATATGAAAAAAATATGGAAGCGTAATTGATTACCTGGAATGGATGCACAAATCAACCCAAGATTAAAGCACGATATTTTTCCTCCCGGTGGCTGTCGTGTTACACTTAAACGAAGTAAGATCCCGTTTCAACGACTTCAGCACCTGGTTGTATGCAACAGTTCCCCATGGATGTTTGTTGAACTGATCAAAATCATAACCAAGTAGAACAACTTTGGATCAATCAACACCGTGTTTCGCGTACTTCGTTTGCACAGGACGTCAGCAACAAATATAATGCTTGCCATTTTTAACTTTTCAAGGTTGACGCCGGACGATTTTTGTTTCCCCATCACTGTCAATTTATCCCTAACATCATTTATTGTAACCTTCACATTTCCTTGAAAGTGTCTTGAAATGAAATCCTTATTCTCCACCACAACAGGCTCAAGTGAACATTCCAGGCCTGTCAAGAAGCAGAATTCGTATTGGATTGTCATTAACCAACAACCACATCTCATCGCCATCGTGCATCTTAGTCTGGCATTGCATTAAGTACCAGATAAGTTGACTTGATAGGGAGAACTTTTCTGCATGTGCTATCAGACTTCCAAGCTGAGATTTTTCGACCATTTCTACCATTTCCTTGCTGTTCAACATGTTTCGAATAAATTGCTTGTTTCCTTGTAATTTGAACATAGTGTTAATTTGCAAGGTATGAATTTATCTTGGGGAATGTGAGTCTCCAATATTACCTGGGAATATAGTATTTAAGTAAACATTAACTGAAACACGTATAAAAAAAAACTTGAAAGGGGCAACAGGTATAATGTTGACCGAGTGAGTACATGTATGTGTCCTACAAATGTTTAAACTAAGTGTGAAGGACTGAATAGCTCAGACAAAACTAGAAATCCACTAAATTTAATGAAGATCAAATCGCCATTCGGAAATCTTATAGCTTGTGCAGAGAATTTCCACCTATCTAGCCAGCTTATTTGGTACTTGGTGCAAGCTCAAACGACACTGCACGAGGCAGAAGAATTGTGGACAATTGTAAATGAGAGGCCTATAAGATTTTCCCGTTCAGAATTCAGCATGGTTACCGGCCTCAAATGTTCTAAAGAGCCTGATGTTATTGATAATGACAAGTACGTTGCAAGGCACTTTCGAGGGAAAACGAAGGTTACGTTGCAAGACGCCATCGATGCGCTTACGAAGCTGGCAAACAAATCAGTGATTGGTATTAATGTTGAGAAACTTAAAATGGCAAGCATCATATTTGTCTCTGCAGTTTTGCAGAAAAGAAGCTGTAGGACAAATGAACAGATTAGTCCAAGTTTTCTTAGCTTAGTTGAGGACTTTGAAGCCTTCAACAATTTTCCATTTGGAAATACTGCATATCATCGTTAAGAAATCACTTAAAAAGAACATGTCTCGATTTCGAAATGACGCAACAGACAGGGAAGATAAAAACGCCACGGGCTGAGTTTGGGAGGGTTTGTCCATGCATATCAGGTAATAATAATTAATACGTATGAATGTTGTTTTAATACATGAAACTGATCCATTTCCTCATACTTCTGGATGTCATTGCTTCAGGTATTTGCATATGAATGCTTGCGCGGCGTTGCACAAACATTTGCACAGCGCATAGACAATGCAGACATGAAGCTTCCATTTATGTGTCACTAGAAAACCAATGCCTGGAAAATGAAAGCATCCCCAAAGATGGAAGATAGCATTTGGGCTGTTTCAATGCCTTGCGACCTGTGATTCCACTGGACATTTCATCAATGACAATTCTGCAGGTGTTTTCCAACAAATAACGTCGATGCTGCTGAGAGGTGTCACCATGCGATGCATTCCATCAACAAGCACTGAATTGAACGCTGCCAATGTCGCTTCGACATGTGCTACAACCAGGAAGACGCAATATGCATGTGCAGAAAAATACAATTCTTCGTCAGAATCATCAAACATTATCGGCAGCAACCAACTCCAAGAATATACAGAAAAAATGCAGGATTACTTCGTTCCCCTATATGACGTTACAGGAATTCATCACCAAAATTCGCGTCGAATGCATGACAGTACCTGACAAAGAGCCTACTGCACTTATCAGTAAAACGCAATTGACGCATTCCCAGTCGTCCAAGAATCCTTGAACTGGATACCAAGAGAAAATCTAAAATGTCGTGTGAGGTTGAAGCCCGTGACAAACTCCAGATAACTTGCACGGTATGTGATCAGCAATTGCAATGTCTGGAAATCGTACCTTGGGAGCCATGTCAATTACCTTTGTGCCGAGAATTTGTTGACGATAATGTGAGTACCGAAATGTTGAATGAAGAAAGCTTTCTATCGCCTGCGTTGTTGCATGAAATGAATGAAATGCCTTACAAACGGAGGCGCATGGATGAGGAAGTTCATAGTGAAGCTATTCATAATTTCCAGACGACATCTTCGATCGATGATTCGCTTAAAAAATACGACACAGACACTTGGAAGGAAAAAATTATCAATAACGTGGATATAATGCCAGATGTTGAAGCAGTATGGTTTCGGACAGTATGCAGTGGTGACGAGCGTATTCTACCATCTGCCTCTTTGGAGACTGTCCCGCAGAGGCAGAAAATGTAGGAAATCACTGACCACGAGCCCTACCACAAGGAAAATACCCAGGGTATCATATGCAGATGTCTTGCAAATGAAAACGATAATCAATATGGTGTTCAACATGACACGGCGAACTATCACAGGGAAGCGTCGGACATGGGCAGAAATATACAAACTCGGCGCGATTGTTGAATTTAATTCAGAGCGGACGTCTGATCGACACACGGTGTGTGAATGGAAAGTGCGACAAGTGATAAATAAAACGTATACCTAGTTACTATCACCGACGTGCGATAGGCAGTGGACCTATCGTTTGTAGTGCAGTAAAGTGAGTAAACGAGTATCGAACACGAGGAATAAATCAAGTACTTGTAATGACCTATCGACTCGATATTTAACCTAAATAAAATACGCAAATTGTTTGACGACTTAACCTAACAGATCGCTCCTAAATCAACTAGAGATTCAAAGAACACGCTTAGAACTGATATGAAGTTTCAGATGATAAAGATGTGCTCGGGATTCGAATCCCGCTAGGTGTGATCGCCTAAGACAATGAAATATCGTGCCTAAGTGATTCTTGACTAAATCGCAGTAATTTTTCTACCCACTCGCGAATTTGCTGTCGCCCTAAACGCTCGCGGGGATCTAAAATTCAGTAATTACTAATAGCGAGGATCGAGTATTTGCTTTCGCCCTATACTCGAGTCCTATCTTCTACGAACGGCCTAATCGTTGTTTAGCTGTCGCCCTAAACGATTTTCCATACATTCACTTTAACACATAGACATATTAAAGCGAAGAAGCAATTTCATAGAACAATAAATAGTCAGAATACGCAAATCACGATAAACATGTCTTAAGTACGACTAATCCTAGCGTTCATCTAATCCCAAACACAAAAGGGATTTAGCTACACATGATAGACGAGAAAACAACGAAAGAAATAAAGGATAAAGGCGAAGAATTCATGTTCTTGATATACGGATGATCTGCGATGGGAGCGTTGAAGATTCTTCGTTCTTCGTCAAATTGGGCGTGATCTCGTCGATGATCCGTCTCTTGCGCTCCGGGATGCGAATCTGCGTTCTTTTGTGCTAATTTTTGTCTCTAGAGTGATTAGGGTTAATCTCTGGTAAGTTGTTCCGTTTCTGGATCGAATTTGGGCTTTTTATACTGATTCCCGTGTCGGTCACGGCCTGGGACATGGGCCGTCACGGCCGTGACAAACACCGCTCGCGTCTCGTCACTTTCTGTCATAGGTCACGGCCAAGTGCATTTCACGTCACGGCCGTGACCATCATCAGCGCCAGTCTCTGCCTTGCGTCACGGTTTGGAGCATCATCCGTCACGGCCGTGACCATCATCAGCGACATTGCCTCCGCTCTCTGTCTTTCGTCACGGCCAGACGCATTATGCGTCACGGCCGTGACCAATGGCAGTGTTGCCATTTTCGCGCCGTTTTGCCTCGTTTTCGCTCCTTTTCATACGAAACTCGTCCTAAGCTCCTTCAACATAAGAATAAGTGTAAATATGTCGAATAAATGCATAAGTTCATTGCTAAAGTTCTATTATACCCAAATAAATACTATGATAAACGCATTAAAATACATTTATCAAACCTCCCCACACTTAAGCATTTGCTTGTCCTCAAGTAAATTAGAGTTCAAAGGAGACATCTAATCAGGATAACGGCACGATTGTTCGCAATTTATCATCTAAGCATAGAAAGCACGAAACGAAATCAAGCAAGCAATCATGGACGCTGCACTAATGACCTGCACCTGTCAACCTAAACTTCCTTAGCGCTGCAAATCGAGACCTATACCTCACAAGGGTTCACTCAATTCAGTCATGTGTATAGGGTAGCATATGATGAGCCGATCAATTCGTGCACTAGTCCAACCCCTACCATAAACTTGCAAGTTAATCGCATCTCTACTATTCAAAGGGCAAGTATAAATCTGAGGGTCCTTTCGGGGAAAAACGGGTCGAACAATCATGAAGCGGCAAGCATAAATAATGAACACTTTATCTTAGAGTTAGGACACGTGATCGAAAATTATCAGAGAATACAGCATGATCAAACAGACAGTCACACGTCCCAACATAAGACTCGACGTTCTCGCTCCGAAATCCTAGACTTTTCTGCTCGACCCTCTCAACTCAGTTTCCTTTCATTTTCTGCCCTTTCACCTTAGTTACGCTCTACTTTTGTGCACTGCCCTTATTCCCTAAAAACATCAAGGTTCGGATTTTGTCGCAAAGAATACATCGTCACAGCGAATGCCGTGTACCTAGGGATACTTATTACCGAGACCTATATCTTGCCAAAGGGTTATGGGCAGGCTTATGCAAGGGATCGGGTCATTTCACAAAACGGTCAAGTAAGGGACGAGTCATTTCACGAATAGCAGAGAAGAACATCAAATCAAACACTGGAACAGTAACTTTCAAGTTCGACTTCTGCTTTATTCTAATCAACTCAGGCTCATAAAATCTCTGGAGGTTTATTCGGGTCAGTCGCTTCTATAACATACGAGGTAAGCAACAAATAGGCTCAGGCTCAACGTGGCTAACTAATGGGGTTCGTCATGGTTAAGAAAATTTTGCCCTGGACTTGATTCCTATTGCCCTCATCATTTTCACACTAACACACCAAAACAGTTTCAACACGCATCAGACAGGCAAGTTCTAGAGAGATATAGACTAGGCACGTCACACGACCAAGAAAAATGAGCGTAAGCTCGTCAGGCTCAAACTCTCACACGAAACAGGGTTATGTGTACGGATCTCTCAAAACAGTGCTATATCTATTCAGGCAGATAAGATTCAATCAGTCATGCATGTCCTAATTGCTCACAGAATTTCATAGAATGCAGACCAACTCGAGATAAGCGCAAACAATCATGCCTGATTCAGTAATTCATGCCTTTCCGACGAACTCAACGACTCACGGACACGTCATAAAAATTTAAAATTTTCACGTAAGTTCTAAAACTAAGTTCCCCTCCCCACACTTAAGTCAGACGTTGTCCTCAACGTAAAAATGATAAAAGGGAAGGAAAAAGAGTTTAAAAGAACGGGACTCCCCTGACGTGGTCGTATCGTAGTTGTTTATTATGCGCGTGAAGGTCGTGTTGTAATCCATTATGCGTATCCTGCGCGCTAGCTAGAGAGCAATAGACACGAAAAGAGAGTAGTCATAAGATTAACTAGAAACATAGTTATAAGCGCAATGTCATAAATGAAACACACGCGACTACGCAAGCAAACACAATGTCATAAAGGAAAAAGAAGAAATCCCTAAGGAGGTGGCGGCGGTGGCTGTGGTGATGGTGGCCTCGGGCGCAGGAGAGCCATCGACTGCTGGGAATACTTGAGCGCCGTGTCCATGGCTTGAAGGGCCTGGTTGTAGCGCTCTAGCTCTGCGTCGTAACGGCGGTGGGCTTCCTCATTCTGGCGCTCGTACTCTTCCTGTCGGCGCCGCGTTTCTTCGTTGTATCGCCGGAGCTCGTCGTCCCTCTATAGCGAGTCGGCGTTCATGCGCATCATGTCCTGGCGCAGTGCTTCAAGGTCCGCCGTTGACGCGAACGGGGCGACGCCGGATGATTCGCCGTGGTGATAGCCGGATGAATAAGAGGGCCCTGTAGTCGTCGTGTCTGTCTCCACTGGGTGGGGACCCTCGAGGTAGAGCTGGTCGTCGGGGACGGCCCCGTGGTCGGTCTGGCCGCGATACATCTCGTGCCAGATGTACACCTTGTTGGCGCGAGTCCAGGTGGGCGCCTTCATGAGCATCTTCATCTTCACTAATACGTCCTCGTTCACGGGGTGGCGCCCGCCTACAATCTCCATCTCGGGCGCATTCTCTGGCCAGTAGCCTAATCCCTTGATCACCTTGGTGATGAGTGGTTCTACAGCGATCTTCCCATTGCGTCTTGCTTCCGCCTGAGTGCTGAAAGGCGTGGGCAACCGCCATCCCCAAATGGACCCGTTCGCCTCGCTGTAGCTTGGCCAGGTAAAATAAATCGCGGAGGGTGACTGCTCCGTGCGAGTCGCCCCTCGGTGTCAGCGAGGTCGTCAGGAGGCGGTGAATATAGCGCAGTCCTGGGCTCCTCAGTGCAGACGCCTTCGACGTCTTCGCGCTGTAGGCCGGCTCGCCGGGTCGGGCGATGTCAGCCCAGCAACCCTGGCGTCCGCCCGGTTGATCGAAATAAGTCGCGTAGGACTGGTGTGGGTGTGGACATGGTACGCCAAGTGCATGGCACAGGTTGTCGTCCCTCACTATCTGCTCTTCATTGAACGCCCGGAATCTGATCTTGCTGTCGCCGTATTCATCGTAGGAGAACGTGGCAAGGAATTCCAAGGTGAGTTCCTTGTACGCCGGTTCGTCGATGCCCAAGAATGTGTTCCACCCACTGAGTGATAAGTACTGGGCGACCTGCTGGTCGATGTGGTGCTTCGCCAGCGTCTCATGGTCGATTTGGTCCATGGCTATGAACTCCATTCCCTTCAGCCTGGTGTATCACGCCGTCTGGGCCTCGTCAGTGAACTGACCCATGGCTTCTAGCATTATCGGCGGGGGCCCGCGTCGCCTTTGACGAACGGGTGAACGCGAGGCCGGGTCACGTGAGGCCGAGGATCGACTTTTACCCATAGTACCTGAAAAGAAAGATGTGAGTTCAAGGGTAGTGTAGCAACTAAATTCGAAGCAGCGTGACTCGACCAAAATAGCGACGAGGTAGTAACTTGCATATGCAATAACTCATGAAAACTCAAGGTGGCATTTTATCGAATAGATAACGTACATATGAAGATATGCATAGCAAGTTCCAAATCAGGGCGACCAACGTACCCAAAATTTCATAAGATAAAATCCAAACTAAAACTCAAAACGAACCCACATCATCAGATAAGTTTCGATAATCCTGTTCAAATAGCCTCAAATTTAAAGATAGGGTTCCTCTTTCCCAAAATTCAAAATGAATGAATCAAATAAACAATTTAAACATTCCCAAGCCATATATCATCATCAAAGGGTACGAATAGCAGCAAATTATACCCAATTTCGAAAATCCCCAAATTCGAAAATTAGGGTTCTTCGTTGAACGTCAAAATTAACCCTTAATGTCACGTAATTAGGCATGCTCAAAGTGTTCCTAGCATGTATCTATCAATAAAGGGGCAAGAGAACCAACACTTAAGACCCAATATCAAAAAGCCCCAATTTTGAAAATTAGGGGTCGTCATCAAAATCCGAAAATTCGCAACTAATTTTAACGAATTAAGCATACCCAATAGTAAATATATCATGTAATAAGCAAATAGAATCATATTAACACCAAAGATTAACGAATTTGACGAGATCCCCAATCTTAATTTGAAATAGGGTAAATGGGATTTTCATACCTTGGATTTTTAACGAGATTAAGGACGGATGTCGAGGTTTAGGTGATGATTCGCCGTATAGGGAGGACGATGATGTATGCGGCGTTCGGAGGTGTATGGGGCGGTTTGTGGGTGGTGGATGATGTGAAGAAGGTGGGGGAACGAGAAGGGGAGAAAGAGAGAGAGAGAGATGGAGAAGAAGGAAAAAAAAGAAAGTTTTTAACTTAAAATCGTCTAGGTCACGGCCGTGACCTATAGGTCGTGGCCGTGACACTCGGCAATGCCTTCTTCTGCCGCTAGTCACAGCCGTGACGACTATGTTGTGGGCCGTGACAGGATCGGGCGTTTTTTTTTGAACCCGTAGACGTCACGGCCGTGACTGCTTAAGCAGTTGGCCGTGACACGAGGCAGTGGGTGCGTCAGATGTGTGTCACGGCCGTGACTGCTTAAGCAGTTGGCCGTGACATGAGGCAGTGAGTGCCTCTGGGCTAGTCACGGCCGTGACTGCTTGAGCAGTTGCCGTGACACCCCTCTTTTTTTTTTTTTAAACTAAGGCTATACCTAAGACATAAATGAAAATACCTGGGTTGCCTCCCAAGAAGCGCTTACTTTACCGTCTTTAGTCGGATGTCGTTTTGTTTGCTCACGTCTGGAAGTCCAGGTACAGCACTTCCTTCTCGGTCACGTCTTCCTCGCCTGCGTGATAATGCTTCAACCTATGGCCGTTCACCTTAAAAGTCCCCTGCTCCATACCTGAAATCTCAACAGTACCGTAAGGAAAAACACGGGTGACAGTGAACGGTCCTGACCAGCGTGATCTAAGCTTGCCAGGAAAAAGCCTAAGTCGAGAGTTAAAAAGAAGGACTTGGTCCCCCTCCTGAAACTCTCGTCTTTGCCTAATCTTTTTATCGTGATAGGCTTTGGAGCGTTCCTTATACATGCGAGCGTTATCGTAAGCCGATAAACGCCACTCGTCTAACTCGTAAATTTGGAGTTTCCGCTTTCCGCCGGCGTTCCCCAAATCAAGATTTAAGGATTTGATGGCCCAATATGCCTTATGTTCTATTTCTACGGGAAGATGACATGCTTTTCCATAGACTAATCTATATGGTGTAGTGCCTATGGGAGTCTTGTATGCAGTTCTATATGCCCAAAGTGCATCATTCAACTTATTTGCCCACTCCCTACGGTTTCCCTCTATGGTCTTTTCTAGGATGCGTTTCAACTAACGGTTCACTACTTCGACTTGACCACTAGCTTGGGGGTGGTACGGGGTGGATAGGCTATGTCTAACACCGTAACGTTCTAAAGTGCGTGCAAACTGGGTGTTACAAAAGTGAGTGCCTCTATCACTAATGATGCATCTAGGTGCCCCAAAACGTGAAAACAATGCTTGCAAAAATCTAACGACTACCCTAGCGTCGTTTGTGGGTAAGGCTTGCGCCTCGGCCCACTTAGACACATAATCGACGGCAACTAGGGTGTACTTATTATTGTATGAGCTAGGAAATGGACCCATAAAATCTATACCCCACACATCGAATATCTCACATACCAAGATGAAATTCTGAGGCATTTCGTCGCGTTTGGAGAGATTACCTGCGCGCTGACACTGATCACAAGTGTCAACGTACCTTTGGGCGTCCTTGAAGATCGTGGGCCAGTAAAATCCACTCTCCAACACCTTCTGGGCGGTTCTGTTTGCTGCGTAGTGTCTTCCGGTTGGTCCATTGTGACAATGTCTAAGGATCTGCGTCGATTCTGGGGCTGCCACGCATCGCCGTATTACCTGGTCTGCACATCGCCTGAAAAGATACGGGTCTTCCCAAAAGTAGTACCTTAAATCAGAAAAGAATTTCTTCTTTTGCTGACTGGTGTACTCTTTTGGCAGAACCCTCGCAACAAGATAGTTAGCATAATCTGCAAACCAAGGGGTGTCGTCACTTACCACATGTATCGCGTAGAGGTGCTCATCTGGGAACCGATCGTGTATCGCCCTTTCGTCCTTCTGGTATATCTCGGACTCCTCTAGTCGAGAGAGGTGATCCGCCGCCAAGTTCTCTGCACCTTTCTTATCGCGAATCTCAATGTCGAATTCTTGCAGTAGCAGGATCCACCTAATAACCCGTGGCTTGGCATCGGGCTTTGCTAACAAAAATAAGGGCAGAGTGGTCAGTAAAAACAATAACTTTAGATAGGATTAGATATGACCTGAACTTGTCGAAAGCGAAAACGACGGCCAACAGCTCCTTTTCGGTGGTCGTGTAATGGCCTGGGCTGCGTCTAGCGTCTTACTCGCGTAGTATATCAGCCTGAAGTGGTTGTCCTTACGCTGCCCTAGCACGACCCCAACTGCATAGTCACTAGCATCGCACATTAGTTCAAAGGGCAGCCCCGAATCAGGGGCTACCATAATAGGTGCTGCGACTAAACGCTCCTTAAGCACATTAAAAGCATGCAGACACTCGTTATTAAATTCAAACGGGGCATCTTTTTCTAGCAACCTAGACATGGGTCTCGCGATCTTAGAAAAATCTTTAATAAACCTACGATAAAACCCCGCATGTCCTAGAAAACTTCTAATCGACTTCACGTTCGAGGGGACAGACAATTTTTCTATAGTTTCTAACTTAGCCCGGTCCACTTCGATTCCTTTAGAGGAGATCTTATGACCGAGAACTATACCCTCTCGAACCATGAAGTGGCACTTTTCCCAATTAAGTGCCAAGTTCGTCTCCTCGCATCGTGCGAGTACGAGCTTTAGATTTGACAAACATGCATCAAACAACGACCCGAAAATAGAAAAATCGTCCATAAATACCCTTCATTACCTCACCTACCAATTCGTCGAATATGGCCATCATGCATCGCTGGAAGGTGGCTGAGGCATTGCATAAGCCAAATGGCATCCTTCGGTACGCGAACGTTCCGAACGGGCAAGTGAACGTCGTCTTTTCTTGGTCCTCGGGTGCTATGGGGATCTGTAAATAACCTGACAAGCCATCAAGGAAACAGTAAAATGAGTGACCCGCTAACTTTTCTAGCATTTGATCGATAAATGGTAAAGGGAAATGATCCTTTCGCGTGGCATCGTTCAACTTCCTGTAGTCGATGCAGACGCGCCATCCGGTCACGGTCCTCGTCGGGATCAGTTCGTTCTTGTCGTTGGTGACGACCGTCATGCCTCCTTTCTTTGGAACTACTTGGACCGGGCTGACCCATGCGCTGTCTGAAATGGGATAGATCATCCCCGCGTCTAGTAATTTGATCACCTCCTTCTTTACCACGTCCTTCATGTTGGGGTTGAGCCGCCTTTGGCGTTGAGCGACCGGCTTGAAATCGTCCTCCATGAGGATCTTGTGCGTGCAATAGCTCGGGTTGATACCCCTTATGTCGGATATCTTCCACGCCAACGCCTTCTTGTGTGCCTTCAACACGGTTAAGAGCTGGCCCTTCTGTCCGTCGTCGAGATTCGACGAGATGATGACCGGCAGCCCTCCGTTGTTGCTCAGAAACGCGTACTCGAGGTGGTCGGGCAGCGGCTTCAATTCCAGGACTGGTGGCTCCTCGACCGAGCTCTTTTCCTTGTCCTCTTCGCTGCTCTCGTCGATAGCTATGATAGGCTCGTCGACCTCCTCCCCACACTCATCGACCGCCATAAGTGTATGCATGTCGTGATTCTCGACCTGTGACAGACCTTGCACGGAGAAGAGAAAATCGTGGTCAAATACGTCCAAAAAGAAACATTTATCATCTTGCTCGCCGCTCTTTTTCATCGAGTCGGCCATATTAAAAGTAACTTTCTCGCCGTCTACTGTCAGGGTCAAAGTCCCATTCCTAACGTCTATCATGTTCTCCCCCGTCGCTAGGAACGGTCTACCTAAAATCAGGGGAACATTCTCGTCTTCCTCCATATCTAAAATAACGAAATCTGCGGGAATCACAAACTTATCAACTTTAACTAACACATCCTCGATAACACCTCGAGGGTATTTCAACGACCTATCAGCTAGTTGGAGACTCATCCTAGTGGGTCGTGGCTCACCTAGGCCTAAACGCTTAAACATAGAATACGGCATAAGATTAATGCTAGCGCCTAGGTCTGCTAATGCACGCTCAATTACTAAATCTCCTATAAGACATGGAATAGTAAAACTCCCTGGATCCTTGAGCTTCTTAGGGATTTTGCTTTGGAGAATTGCTGAGCACTCTCCTCGTAGGCAGACGGTGGAGACGTGTTCGAGCTTCCTTCTGTTTGTCAGCAGGTCCTTCAAGAACTTGGCGAAGCTGGGCATCTGCGTAATAGCTTCAACGAAAGGTAAGTTAATATGCAACTCTTTACCCATAAATTTACCAAACAGCGCCTCGTTCTTGTCCTTCTTCAGTCGAGCCGGGTATGGGATCTTCGACTGGTATGGCTTCACTGGTGGCCGCTGGATCTCCGTCACCTTTTCCTTCTCGGGATCGACCTTCTCCTTCTCAGCGTCGGCCTTCTCGACATCGTCGCCCCTGATCTCCTCAACTTCGGGCTCGTCGTGGCTCTCAAAGTTGGCATTCTCCTTGGCCGGCACTTCTTGCAATTCTCGCCCATTCCTCAGCGTCACCGCCTTGCAGTACTCTTTAGGATTCGGCTCGGTGTAGCTTGGGAGCGATCCCTGAGTACACCCCGCCAACTGCTTCGCCATCTGGCCCATCTGCTGCTCCAGCTTTTTGAGCGAGGCATCTGTGTTCTGAGCACGCAAGTCGTTCGCCTCCATGTACTCCTCCATCTTCGTCATACGGCTCTCGTGGGCTGCGGTGGTGCTACTGAAATTCGTGAGGAGTGTCTTCATCATGTCCTTCATCTCCCTCATGTCATCGGATCCTCCCGCGGGCGCGTTCTGGTACTGTCGTGGTGGCCCGTTGTGGAACCCGGAAGGTCTGGGCTGAAATCCTGGTGGTCCTTGGCTCTGATAGTTCTGATTCCCGTACGCCAGGTTTGGATGTGCCCGAGGCTGGCTGGCCGCCTTGGTAATTTCCCATATAATCTACGTGTTCCAGGGGCTGCCCAAGTTGGCAATCTGAGGTCTCGTGGGCTGCGCCGCAAATCCCGCATAATGGTACGTAAGGCGTATGCTGCGTCGGTGCGGTGGTCGTCACGGCATTCACGGGCTGTGTCTGCCCGGACTTGGGAAGTAATGCACCAATCACTATCTGCAACTGTGAGTTCGTCGAAGCGATTTGCTGCTGGAGCGCCTCGATCTTGGCATTAGTGGCCGTCTCCTCGCTAACTCCGAACACACCGGTTGTCTTCATCCGGGCATTGCCCCTCGTGGCGTTGAGCTTCACGAGCCCTCCTCCTGCGGCTCCGTCTAACATATGGACCGTCTGATTATTGAGCCCCTCGTGGAATCGGTTGATCTGGGCTGCCTTCGATATCCCGTGCTGTGGACACCTCTTCAATAGCGCCTTGTAACGCTCCCACACCTCGTAAAGATTTTCAGACTCCTTCTGATGGAATAAAGAGATTTCTGTCTTCAATCGTAGCACCTTTGACAGTGGGAAGTAGTGGCCGATAAACGCGGCTCGCAGCTCCTCCCAGGTGATGATCGAGCGAGGTGGTAACATCTCAAGCCAATCCTTGGCTCTGAACTTCAAAGAGAACGGAAACAACATGAGCTTAATCGCGTCGCCCGGAACACCATTGATTTTGATGGTGTCGGTCACCGTCAGAAATGCCTTCAGATGGGAGTAAGGATCGTCACCGTCTGAAAAATCATTTGAAGCCAAGAATGCTTCAGTTCAAAATTGTTGTTCTCGATCGGCGGGATGACAATCGCCTATTCCGTACCGCCTAGCGCGGCATTCTTGAGGAGGTCCTGAAGTGATGTTCCTCCTCGGGAATGTTATGGACGGGCACTCGGTGGTCCGCCATGTCTACTTCTGTGTAGGGACTATCTACGGCTGCCTCTACACGTGAATTTTGGATGGATTCCTGGGAACTATCCTCTGAATAGCTAACTAAGCGGTCCTGAGAGCTAGTGGATGCTCCTTCGATATCGTACTTAAGCTTCCTTCGCAACTTTCGTTCGAAATCCGGGTCTGCGTCAACGATGGGGCCCGATGGATGGCTTCGGGTCATTCACCGCTGAATCGTACCTTCAATGAGTGAGAAACAAATATTAGCGAAGAAGTAAACAAATACGTCGAATAAGAATACGAAATCAATAACGACGCAGGAAAACAACTAACGCAAATAACACAAATTACGCAAATAGTAAAAAAACAAAGAAAACGTCAAAATAAAAGTGGCTAAAGTACCGAACTACGGTGTTCCTAATATCAATTTATTCCCCGGCAACGATGCCAAAAACATGATCGACACGTGGTGTGTGAATGGAAAGTGCGACAAGTGATAAATAAAACGTATACCTAATTACTATCACCGACGTGCGATAGGCAGTGGACCTATCGTTTGTAGTGCAGTAAAGTGAGTAAACGAGTATCGAACACGAGGAATAAATCAAGTACTAGTAATGACCTATCGACTCGATATTTAACCTAAATAAAATACGCAAATTGTTTGACGACTTAACCTAACAGATCGCTCCTAAATCAACTAGAGATTCAAAGAACACGCTTAGAACTGATATGAAGTTTCAGATGATAAAGATGTGCTCGGGATTCGAATTCCGCTAGGTGTGATCGCCTAAGACAATGAAATATCGTGCCTACGTGATTCTTGACTAAATCGCAGTAATTTTTCTACCCACTCGCGAATTTGCTGTCGCCCTAAACGCTCGCGGGGATCTAAAATTCAGTAATTACTAATAGCGAGGATCGAGTATTTGCTTTCGCCCTATACTCGAGTCCTATCTTCTACGAACGGCCTAATCGTTGTTTAGCTGTCGCCCTAAACGATTTTCCATACATTCACTTTAACACATAGACATATTAAAGCGAAGAAGCAATTTCATAGAACAATAAATAGTCAGAATACGCAAATCACGATAAACATGTCTTAAGTACGACTAATCCTAGCGTTCATCTAATCCCAAACACAAAAGGGATTTAGCTACGCATGATAGACGAGAAAACAACGAAAGAAATAAAGGATAAGGGCGAAGAATTCATGTTCTTGATATACGGATGATCTGCGATGGGAGCGTTGAAGATTCTTCGTTCTTCGTCAAATTGGGCGTGATCTCGTCGATGATCCGTCTCTTGCGCTCCGCGATGCGAATCTGCGTTCTTTTGTGCTAATTTTCGTCTCTAGAGTGATTAGGGTTAATCTCTGGTAAGTTGTTCCGTTTCTGGATCGAATTTGGGCTTTTTATACTGATTCCCGTGTCGGTCACGGCCTGGGACATGGGCCGTCACGGCCGTGACCAACACCGCTCGCGTCTGGTCACTTTCTGTCATAGGTCACGGCCAAGTGCATTTCACGTCACGGCCGTGACCATCATCAGCGCCAGTCTCTGCCTTGCGTCATGATTTGGAGCATCATCCGTCACGGCCGTGACCATCATCAGCGACATTGCCTCCGCTCTCTGTCTTTCGTCACGGCCAGACGCATTATGCGTCACGGCCGTGACCAATGGCAGTGTTGCCATTTTCGCGCCGTTTTGCCTCGTTTTCGCTCCTTTTCGCACGAAACCCGTCCTAAGCTCCTTCAACATAAGAATAAGTGTAAATATGCCGAATAAATGCATAAGTTCATTGCTAAAGTTCTATTATACCCCAAATAAATACTATGATAAACGCATTAAAATACGTTTATCAACGTCGCATAAACACTGCTGTTGAAACAGGATTTGCAGTGGTGAATGAACATCTAACAAATCTTGAGACTTCTGGCAGCACTATTATTTAACATGATTGGTTCGATCAGAAAATAAAACCATTGCAAGATGTTGTCAAGTACTCTGTATACCAGCTACATCAAATAAATTTAATCAACATTCCACGAAGTTGTTTACAAAATTGTTTACAATCATAGGTTTTGCAGCGGGGATAGAAGCCAATAAAACTCGAGTTCCATACAGGAATACAAAGCTTGATGAACATGTTCTTTGCAAGTTGCGCATGTGGCAAGGGCCCGAGCGGTTTACAAAAAATATGAGGCCATAAAACTACATAGTCGGCCTTTTAGGAAATCACTTGCGGCGTGACTTCTACGAATGCCTTATGACGCCACGCAGATGGCTCCAAGATGTTTTAAGTCTCGGTCGTGTATTGTAAATATATCGACCACATTATTCTGTTTTTTACCATGGAAGAAAACTACTTGTGTTATCCATGCAGCATATTGACGAATGCATGCGCGGATTCATTGAAATGCAAAAAAGGTGCTACACTACCCAGCAACGTATTGCATTCATGAGCACAGTTTCACTAAGATGATTGCAAATCGGACAATTCATAGTGGAATTGCAGACTTGGCTGACATCACGCCATTTGCTATAGGTTCTGTTGATGGGTGGCCATCATGCAGTTGAGTAAAAACACATGTGATTGTATTCCCACACAATGTGAATAATTCCCATTGGGTACTCTGTGCAGCGATTCCTGCAAAAAACACCTCGCCATTCTAGATTAGGACATGTCGTGTGATCACGATCTACAATTTACAATTGCTGCTTTAGGACAAGACACATCCGTTATCACACTTTTGCTCAAAGATCTGAGAATGATAAGGGCCGATATTCCGCAGCAGGAAAATAGGCATCATACAAACATGTTTCATGTTATAATTTTTCCCAATATCAATGCCTCCACTCACATGGTTTTATTTACTTACAGCGGAGATTGTGGAGTACTTGTTCTGTGGACTGCATTTTCGTTATTGTTTAAAGAGCATAACGACTACGATGTGCACAAATAGCAAATTGAAGAGTTTAGAAAATATCCGGTTGCATCCATCTTCTTCACATACTGGCATTGGCCTCCGTGGAACGAATGATCACTGGTTTCTATATTATCTGTCATAGTAGTTTGATGCGATAGCATTTCTGAAGTAATATGATAACATGGTACGTTACTGAAACTGCTTGCACTACTTTGTCATACATAAATTTTTCTTCAATGTAATAGAAGAAAAAAAAAGTGCATAGATTCATGGAAAACTGTATGAATGAAAAGAAAAATTATTCTAGCAATTCTTTCATCGTGAAGAACTGTACGCCTATTGATATGCACACAATTTTCTGTGCATGCTAGTTACACGGAATATTATGAGACGAATTATAAATGCCATTCACGAAAAACACAATTTGAAATACACTGTCATTACTATTAACCATTCCAGATGATAAATGATTGTCTTGATAGATTCAAAGTTATTGATAAGTTAGTAAGTTACAAATTAATTAATTGATGGCTTTCATATTTATTTTGCTTTATAATATAAAACCGTGACTGCATATTAAGTCGAGCACATGTGGTTGAGAAGCCCCAAGGTAAGTAATAGGCAAGTGAGAATGAGTAAATGTGATACCTTAATCTTTCTACAATCACCTATTAACAAGCATCGTGCAACTCATTTTACAGGTTCATCCTCATATGATTAATACCACGGTCACTTTACATTAATATACATGCACTGTGTCTGTCTAATTGTGAGAGATGCATCCAATGCGACATTATTCTTATTCCATCACTTCATTGAATATTGACTATTAGTATTCATGCTAATATTACCCTCAATGTACGATGTATATTACAAACTTGACAACCCCTACTGCAAACAACGTATTTCTCCATAATTCCTATAATTACTATATTTCAAAATGTTGGATCAGTTGCATGCCTTTCTATATGAGAGTTTTACAACAATACAGCATACCATGAGCCAACTGGTTGAAACAACCAACAAAAAGATGGATTCGTACACGGAATACACAAGACGAAAATTCAATGAATTACATGCAAGGTGTGTTGAAACTCGAACTCATACATTGATAGGCGCATTCGTGTTTGCAGTCATAAGTGATACATAGGACTGTTATATACCACGTAATTCATACGTGAATGAAGCTCGTAAAGTCACGGAAGTCGTATTCTTATATTTCTGAGTTGTGACACTTGTAGAAGTCTTCATACATTACGAAATTCACTGCAGTCTTACACTTCTGTAAAGCCGTTGCACTTGTTGCAAATGAGAGCACTGTCGGACTTCATCAGTTTACTCGAACATTTCGCGCATGCTACCCGGTCCGAGTAACGATTTCCACAATATTTCCGATACAAACAAAGTCACGTTCCTGCAGATTACATGCTAGACCAAAAAGGAATTTGAAAGGGGTTTAAGGGAAAAAATAAACAGTGTATCACCTGCTCCCTTTCGTTTCGCAGAAACTCAAAGACATCAGAAATACTGCTCAGAGGTATTTCAACATTGGTGGACACCAAAGGTACAACATTGAGCCCGGTGATAGTATTCAGCCTGAAGAATAGTTATGAAAGAAATTGTTGTACATATTATCAAAGCAAACAATGCAGGCGCATCAATCAGTAAACAATCCAATTACTTCTTCCTAAAATCAGACACAATGGAGCATTTGTAGTTCACGTAAAGCTTTGTCGAGGACGTTGTATTAAGGTAGAGATTGCCTGCGAACAAACGTTGATATCAGAAAATGATTCAGGAATATAAGTACACATACAGAGCCTATTACCGCCAAACATCTTTGGATTAACAATGGTTACAATAACGATTACATCATCCCCTATGACAGATCGGAGTAGGGCGCAGAACTCAAAAGCCTTGTCCTCCCACACCGTGACCGACACATTCTCCCCTCTACACGTAATGCAAGAAGGTAGAAAGAACAAACGAACAATACATTAATGGTCATAAGGTAGAATATCGTACATTAATAATATTAAGGTACTGTATTACAAATCAAAGAGACCCCTCCATGATGATCTTCAGTACAGCACGCTTAGTACCGATGGCACTGTCAACATCAGGTTATGTGAAGCACGACAGCAACCCAATAACATCTAACAGATAGAGCTTAGATTGTTAAGTACAACAAGGAATATGAAGAAACAACAGGTAATGCAAAGCATTGATACACACCCGGTAGTTCCCTGATTCATGCCCGCAAGACGAAAGAATTCCTCGTGGGAACGCAATTGAAATTTCTCTTCGCTTATAACGTAATCACCATCATCAACGGAGACCATTGTTGTACGATCTGGCGGATCATATAGCGGTGTTGCGTCATTCGAAAGCGCATAGGAGCAGCAACAACATCAAAGTCCGTTATAGCAAAGATACGGCCATCAATAAGCGATTCTTCAAAACGATCAATTCGCAGACTGAATAGACCCCTGCATCAACGTATCCTGCAACCCAAGAAACCGGGAAAACATCGGTTAAAAACCACGGAAAACAGTTAAATCGATACAAACCATACAACAGACCTTTTCGTCCAATAACAACAGGTCGATACTCGTCAACTCGCCATTTTTCTTCAAATTCCTCGCCCTCCAGGACCGCAGTAAACGCACAACAACAGTGGCGCTCTTTGCCCTGGGAGTTAATGTTTGTAGCAAACAATAATTTTGTACTCCTATCATTTTCAGGCACTAAGCTAAGGGTGGTTGATAACGACGCAAAAAAGATAGCAAAATGCATGCCATATATAGCAAACACATGATTCTACTAACATTAAATTTAGTGCACTATCAATTTAGTGTCAGTGAACTTGATATAGTAAGTGAATGACCGCATATAATTGAACATATTAATTGTTTTTCTTCATGACGTGGCGTTGTAGGAGTCGTTTTATTTCTTTTTGGAAGTTCCCGTACAAGCAAACATCCCTCCCTTGCCACTTGAAAAGTTGAAGCTGGAGCTGACGACTTATGACTTTATTAAAGATGACCTTTCACAGGCTTGCATTAATGTATTTGTAACTTTCTCATTAACTTTTGTGGTATATGCGTTGTATACGACATATCAAAGGTTCCTGGAATTAAACGTCGAACAGTCTAAAACAACAGTCTCTTCATAATATGAACACTGAATATCTACCCTTTTTTTATTGTTGTGGAACATGGGTGGGAGCATTTGTTGCCACGTATCATCACAATAGGGTCCCTATCCAACCTTTATAGTATATAGATTCATAAGTGGCTATTTGGTATGTGAATTACATCATAAAATTAGCATGGTTCATTCATATAGCTATATTTGTAATATTATAGTCATCACCGAGTTGACTTTGGAATCGACTCGATTTCACGTTCTCGAGATGGGCAAGAAAATATATTATTTATTATTTACGACACAAGTTGGTCGTATGGGCTCTCTGCATATGATGGTTTAATTATTTCCACTATTTAATTATTTATCTAATAGCAACTATATTATGGTCGTAGGCACATACATGTAATAAATGCTTATGGGCTTCAGTGCTTCAAGGAAATAAACAGAAAATAAGCCAACTCATTTGCATTAAGTTGGAACACCGAAAGATCATTTAGGATAATAAATCCATTTTTTCGTGATCAAATAACACCATTCCATGATCACCACGAAGACATAGTTAATAATGATGGTGTATGATTACTGAATCGCATTTCAAGCTCATTTTTTTTCTGACTGCTAGGGTTTTCCCTCTATTGAATTCAATGGTGGGGGTTTGGTTTATTTTATTGCGTGAACAAACATGCGATTTTGTTTAAGTGATTGTAAGAATGGCTTCTCTCTCTCCGTATATAGAGAGAGTTCCTACTTTTTTAACTTTAATTATCCATTCCCATGCAGACAGATCCTTAATATATATGGTACTATATAATATGATCAACGTCAATAAATATTAACCCTTACTGATTTATTTCTCTGCGAAATGCGTCAAGATCTGAATCTCCCATACTCCTAAAGTTGCCTTTTAAGTGCCTAATAAAATTGCTGGCGTGAAGTGAACAAACTTTTCTAGGATTAGTGTAAGAATAAATGAATGAAAACGAAGGGTTATAATATTATTATTCAAACATAAAGAGAACATAGGCTTGTCTTATACTATAATGTCCAAACTAGAAGCAATGTGCTGCTCTACACAATGTTTGGCATTCACCCTCAGCTTAGGTATCAAACACACTGCCTTTTCCTTCTTGAGAGTAACCGTATACTTCTCCTTCATATCGATTCTCCTTACATCCTCGCCGTTCGGTAAATCCCAATCGAAACGATAAATCAACGATGCAACGAGAATCTGTATGAGCTTAAACGCCAAGTTCGAGCCAGGGCACGTCCTAATTCCCGAGCCAAAAGGCAAGTATTCGAACTGCGTACCCCTTTGCCCTAAATTCGAGCCCAGAAATCTCTCGGGCTTAAAAATATCGGCCTCTTCCCAGTAATTAGGGTCTCGACAGATTGCCCACGAATTCACGAAAACGACGCTGTCTTTAGGTATTGTGTAATTACCTAAGTTGCTTGTCTCGGTGGCACGGTGGCCCACCAAGAGTGGGGCGGGAACGTGGAGCCTTAGGGTTTCTTTTATGCACGCTTGAAAATACGAGCAATTTGATAGGAGATTTTCGTCGAAAATGTCTCCTTTCGTTGTAAATTCTATCTCTTCCCTAACTTTACCGAGAATCTCTTGATTTCTGATCAGCTCGGCGATTAACCACACTGATGTTAAGCCTGTCGAATCTGTCGCAGCGCTTGCAATTTCCTGCGATCAATTCAATATTTTTATTACAAGTTTCTACGTAGGCTTATTCAAGAAAAACGATCAAAAGGGTTCTTACAAGTTTCTTTCTTGATAATTGGCCGCTAGGGCTGATTCATAAAATTAATGATCAAAAGGGCTTCTTACCATCAATGCATTGTAGATCTGATCGTCAGAAAATGCATTCTCATCTATAGCCAAGCCCAAGAAATCATCTTCTTTGCCGCAGACCTTTCGACTTCTTACAGCATTGGATAACCTTCTTTGCCTAACGATGTCTCCCCAAGTACGTTTCATCTTACCGTGAACATCCATAGCCATACGTTTGCTCCAAAAATCGACCCTTTTTAAGGCGGGCAGGAAATCACTCAACCCAAAGCTTATAAACTTCTCAATCGCTTCACTCACTAATCCCATCTTCTCCTTAATTATACGCCGGTCTCCATTTAACCCCACCAAATCGTTCGAAGTCAAAACCCTAGAAATGAAATTCGCCAGAGTAGCGAAAACTAGCTCATCAAGATTCACTACTTCATTTTGTCTAACATTTAGATACTCAATGGCCTCACTAACCTTCTCCCTTCTTACACGGGCACTCATCTCAATTGCCCTCGGGCCAAAAATACACCTTTGACCCATCGATCGAAGGACTTTCCACGACTTATCGCATTTGTGCGATAGAACCATCGAAGAATCGACCGTCCCGGGAAGATTCTGATAGATGTAAGGCGATGATCTCCCCGAAAATGCGCGATCGTGGGCTCTGCATACTTCCTTAGCAGCTTCCGAGGTTGATGCAATAACGAAGAGTTGATTGCCTATGTACATTGAGGTTAGTGGGCCGTAAGCTTTGGCTAGCTTTCGAAATGTTTTGTGTGGTTCAGACACTAATTTTGGTAGGCTGTAAAGAACTTCGAAGGCGTTGGGGGGGGCCAGGCGGGAGATTAGTATTTTTCCATCTTTCTAATGAAAACTTGAGAAATAACAAGGATAGTGAAGAGATTAGAACTAGCAAGGTGATCATTAGATTCATGGTGGTTCCCTTTTGTTTTCTCTAGAAATTAATGGGAATAACAAAAGACAAAAAAGACGAAATTGCAATGAGATTGATGATATGTATATGTTAGATATTATTTAATTGTGTTCATTTAATTATTAGTCTATGTTCTGTAATTTAATTACGCCCTAGGATTTAATTGTAAATATATCCGAATTGTGGATATATTAGTAATATTGGGCCCATTAGCCCATTAGGGCTTATGTATAAATACCCTAAACACATCAGTGTTTAGGGTTGCTGAATCATAATAGAGTTGACGACTTTTCTGAAGAACTCGCGCGCTCTCTCGTTCCAACTCTACAATTCGTCTACGGTATTACTTTGTTTATTGCTTCCGTAATTCATCGTATCAGGTAATACTAATCCATTGATTCAGTACAAGGTTGGATAAAATCGGCCTAACAAGTGGTATCAGAGCCAAATTCGTGGATCAAACTCATTGAGAATTCGCTGAAATCGCTCGCTCGTTCCATCTTTTCTCGTCGGAGTTCATCGAGATTTTGCTTAATTATTCGTTATTCATATCTTATTCTCGAAATCCTAACTATCGATTGTCGTTCAATTTCTCAGAATATCTCTCGGCTCATGAAGACTGCATAATTTATTTTTTATTGATCGAAGTCTTCGTTTTTAGCCAAAGAACCAATCGTGACGGCGACGTGAACAGATTCCCTCTAACATCTCGAGTTTTTGACCTACCTAAGGTGTCGACATCTTTCTCGACATTCTGCTCAGCTTGATATTGATTTCGACATTTTGCTCAAATACAAGGGACTCGACATTTTCTTCGGAATTTAGCACGGATTCGACATTTGAAGCTCTCGACATTTGGCTCGATTTTTTGGTTACAACTCGACATTTGAATATCTCGACTTTTCACTAGACATCCCGACTTTAATTCCCCTTTCTATCGCGACATTTTTTTTACATCAGCTCTCGACATTATTCTCGACTTTGCTCTCTGTTTCGACATCCTATCCATTCGACATTTATTTCGACTTTTATCTAAATATCGATCTCGACATCTATCACGACATCCATCTTAATTCATCCCGACATTTGTATCGATATTTTGCTAGGAAAGGAAGATCTCGACTTTTTATTCGAAGTTATTGCTCAAAATCGAACTCGACATCCACCTCGACATCTTAACGAAGGACTCGACATCTTGCATCCAATTTCACTCGACTTTTACATCGACTTCCTATCTCGACTCGTTAAAAGATCTCGACATTTCTTTCGACATAGTTCGAAATCCAATTCGACTTATAGGACAATATTTCCATTCGATATTTCCATTCGACATTTACCTAGACTTCCTATTTCGACAAAAGATTCCGACATTCAAATTCAATTCGAGCTTCGACATTCTTATTATTTCTCTTTAACATTAAAAAAAAAAAAAAAAAAAAATTTATATATATATAATATATTTTCGATTTCAAATCAACTCTTGTGCTTATATTATTTCATATATTTCTCTAACCCTATTTGCCTTCCTTGAGTTAAGATTTTAGTTGATCAACACGATAAAGATCCACATCCAACCTATCGCAATGGACCTCTATTCACTTGGAAACGACTCGAGACCTCCCATCCTCAAGAGGGACGAGTACACAGCATGGACACTCAGGTTCATGAATTTCATCGAAAGCAAGGAGAACGGCGACCTAATGTACGAATCTCTCACCGAAGGGCCAGCTCAATTTTGGATTACAATTCCTGGCAATCCAGACAATACACCACCTGTTCCAGAAACAAGGGAACTCAAAGCTCTCTCAGCTTACACTGAGACTGAAAAACTCCGAGCTCGAGCAGACCGTCAAGCCAAAACTTATCTTGGTCAAGGCATCCCAAATGACATTTACATGCAGGTTAATAGCTTGCCAACTGCCAAGGAAATGTGGGATGAGATTAGCAAAATGATGCAACGAACTGAATCTGGGTACAAGGCAAAGAAATCCAACGTCCTCACTGCTTATGACTCATTCAAAGCCAAAGATGGAGAAGAGCTATATGAGACTTATCAACGATTTCTGACCCTAGTGAATGAGATGAGAAAGATAAATGTAACCAGAACTGGTGAGGAAATTAACATACGCTTTCTCTCAGCGCTGCAGCCAGAATGGAGGAAAGTAGCCAGCAATATCCGTCAGAACAAGGATCTAGAAGAGATGGACATTCACTGCCTCTACGACAGCCTCGCCCAGCACATTGAAGACATTAATGAGATTCAGAAAGCATCAAAGGAAAGGACCGCCATGGAGACACTTGCTCTAATCAGCCATCGAAAATCAAAAAAGAATCCAAAACCTGTGCAGAACCCTAGCTCATCTGAAGAAGACAATGAGAACACCAATGCAGAGATGGACCCTGAGCTAGCAGAGATTACAAAACAGATGGCCTTGATCACCAAGCGCTTCAATTCCTACACACAGAACCGATCCTCAAATCGACTCAGGACTAGTTCCTCCAAGAAGCGGGACCGAAAGAATGAAGAAGGTGAGACTAAGCCCTCCATGAAAGATCAGAAGTGCTTCAACTGCGGCAAACCAGGACACTTTGCTCGAGACTGCTTCCTGCCCAAGACCAAAGATGTTGACTACTACACCAAAAAAGCACAACTTCTCAAACAAAAACAGTCCGGTGTGGTACTCATGGCTGAACAAGAATCATGGCTCGAGGATACCTTGGAAAGTGAAGATGAAAATCTGGCACTCATGGCAAACGTTGAAACTGACACTGAGGATGAGGAACACAACACTGCAGCCACCCCCTCAACCGACTCATCTTCAGAGACTGAGGTACACGAATCTTACTCCAATCTACATGAACAATTATGCCTTCTTCAGGATAGACTAACATCCATGTCTAGAGAGAACCAATCATTAAGAGACTTAGAATCTAGGTTAGCTAACAATGAAAAAGTCCTGCGAACAGAACTAGTGGAAAAAGCTAGGTTAACCTCGTTTCTAGAACAAGCTCGAGACACATCCCTTAGACATGAGACTAAGATAAGAGACTTAGAAGATAAACTTCTCAAAAAGGAAAACGATCTCCAAAAGAGTGAGGTAGAGCGAAACACGATATCCCAACAATATGAATTTCTGACTAAGGAACGAAATCGTCTATATTCGAAAATAAAGAAACTTGAGGATCTTCTGAACAGTAGAATACAGACAGATAAAATGATCCTATTAAATAGTGCTAGAGACACAGAATTTTATGATCCCCGTAGCGGCATAGGATGTACTCCAGATTCCGTGCACTCAGTAAAGAAACCTCTTCCCCTTTATGATATCAAGCTCTCAGGCTTAAACATTCCTAGTCTTATGCCTTTCACTAGCTCATCTCCGCTTGATAAGTTAGAACACAAAAAGAGAGACAAAAAGGATTGGGCTGAAATTCCAATTGACTATGAGGAACTGGAGAAAAGTTACAAAACCAGGAAAATTGATCTATCTGATGACTACTATTCCTTATATCCACCAGAAGAAGTAGATCCCCAAAAAGCAAGTACCTCTAGTACATATATCCCTCCAATGATTAAAGAAATCGGTGATCTGCATGCGACTATTGAGCTCGAGAAGATTGCCTCTCAAGTGGAAATGGACGTACTTCTGACAATCATCTCTTCACTCGAAAAACAAGTCAACAACCACATAGCTTTCTCCGCACCATTGAATTCGGCTAAGTCTAAGATAGAAACATCACTCCACAAAAACATTAAAGGGAAAGAAATAGCCAAAAGACATGAACTGCTATTTGAAAACTACGCATCTCCCTCAAACCACTACTATTCCTACGACGATGCACTTGCCTTGAATTCTCGCTTTCGCCTAGAAAAGGCAACCTCACTCACGAACGACTCACGTTTCTTCCCTAAGTCATGCTCACCAATCCCAATGGAGAGAACTCCAACAAAGAACGAACCTGGCCTTCTAAGCGAAGTCTCACGCCTTCAGAATATTAACTTGATACAACACAAAGAACATCAAAATCAAATCGAAATCTTCAAGTTCGAAAAGGAGAAAATGCTTCATGAAATTTCGCTTCTTAGACACCTCAAAGATTATTCATCTGACGTTAATTCTTCTTCCTCCTATAACCTAACTCCTCATCCCATGCCTAATTTGACTACAGGAAAGAGATTAACTACCAAGAAGACGACGTTGGCCTGGGTCCAGAAATCGAAACCTAATTCAGCTCCTGCCAAGACTTCTTATCCTACTACCTATGCTTATGATGAATCTCCTTTTCCTTTAAAGACTTTTAAGACATTTGATGTTTCTAGCTTAAATAAGTCTATTGCGTATAAAATGCATCGTTCTACTACTCGAACGCCCATGTCTCGTCCAGCCAACGCCATACGCAATCCCACGATCACTCGATCTTCGAACAGGAAATTCACACCATATCAAACTAAACCTAAACAGATTTGGGTGCCCAAACAAAAACATCACGCGACATTCTCCCATCACTCACCCAATGTTAATCCTGTTACTAGTTCTGCTAAATCTTCTACTAAGAAATGGACAGTGCCCATTCTCAAATGGGTACCGAAACGTTTCTAATTCCATTCCTATTGCAGGTCCATCATGTGTGGTATCTAGATTCAGGTTGCTCCACACACATGACTGGTAACAAAGAACTGTTGAGCAACTACACCGAAAAGTACGGCGGAAAGGTACGCTTTGGAAATAACGAGTCATCCCCAATTTTAGGACGAGGAGATCTAAATCACGGAAATCTAACCATCCAAGACGTCTCATACGTCAAGGGACTAGGCCACAACCTCTTCAGCATTGGCCAACTGTGCGACAAAGGGCTCGAAATAAACTTCAAAGCAAGAAAATGCAGCATAAACGACGGTCACGGTAATGATCTACTCCATGGCATTCGAAAAACAAATCTCTACACGATAGACCTCAAAACAACCACGCCATCCTCGAACATCTGCCTACTCTCTAAAGCTTCACACTCTCAAAACATTCTGTGGCACAATCGTCTATCCCATCTAAACTTTAGAGACATTAATAAACTATCTACTAAGCAACTAGTTGTCGGCCTACCAAACCTTACGTATCAAAAGGAACATCTCTGTAGTGCCTGCGAACTAGGAAAAATGAAAAGAGCCTCCCATAGGTCCAAACATGTTGCATGCTCTTCTCGACCTTTAGAACTACTTCACGTTGATCTATGCGGTCCCATGAGAACAGAGAGTCTCAATGGTCGCAAATATGTTCTGGTCCTCATCGACGATTTTTCTAGATACACTTGGACAAAATTCTTACGCAGTAAAGATGAGACCGCCTCAATCATCGAAACATTTGTCACAACTACCCAGAACCTACTACAGGCCCGAATTGGCACCATTCGCTCAGATAATGGGACGGAGTTCAAAAATGACCGCTTGAGAAACTTCTACGCATCTCAAGGCATATCACAACAGTTTTCAGCTGCTGGAACTCCACAACAAAACGGGGTAGTCGAACGGAAAAATAGAACACTTGTTGAAGCTGCACGCACTATGATAATTCAATCAAATCTTCCACATTCCTTCTGGGCCGAAGCTCTAAGCACTGCATGCTTCACTCAGAACCGCACTTCAATCCACAAAAGATTTGAGAAGACGCCCTATCAGATCATTAATAATCGTGCTCCTAACATTTCCTTTCTTCGAGTGTTTGGCTGTAAATGTTTTATTGCAGATGATCGAAGCAATAGAGGCAAATTTGATCCTAAAGCTCTCGAAGGCACATTCATTGGATACTCCTCAACGTCCAAAGCATTTAGAGTATTCCTCAAAGACGCTAAAATTGTAAGGGAAAGTGCAAATGTCACATTCGACGAAACGCTTCCCACAACACCAGAAGCACCCTCTAATGCATCAGGGAACGTTCAACGGGACTCAGCCTCTGCAAATCCAAGCTTGGCATCACTAGATTTTTTGCTTGAAGATTTTCATCTAATTTCAGATCCAATGCCTTCTCAGATGACAGAAAATCCACAAGGTGAAATCCAAGCAACATCAGATATTGAAGATAACTCTTCCTCAGAAACAGACTTCACGCTTCCCAACGCCACTGACACTGAGGACGAAATCTCTCATTCCAATCAGGATCCCACTGCAAATGTCATAGAACCTCAGACTGAGACAAACGTTGACTCCCTCGCCACACAACACGATCAATCTCCTGTAGTCGACGCAGCAACAATTCCTGACCATCCTGATGATTTTCCCACGACTCAACCACTCCTGCGAAGATCAACTCGTGAAAAGAAAAGCGCAATTCCGGACGATTACGTCTCATTTGTTCACGAACATTTCTCGTGCTTTATGAGTCAACTCGAACCAAGAAAAGTGTCAGAAGCACTTTCAGACCCAGACTGGATAATTGCTATGCAAGACGAACTCAACCAGTTTGAACGCTTAAAAGTTTGGACTCTAGTTCCAAGACCCAAAGGCAAAACGATCATAGGAACGAAATGGGTCTTCAAGAACAAGAGAGACGAAAATGGCAAGGTCATCCGTAATAAAGCCAGATTGGTAGCAAAAGGGTACAATCAGCAAGAAGGCATTGACTACGATGAAACCTTTGCACCAGTCGCTCGTATAGAAGCCATTCGTTTATTTCTCGCTTACGCTGCTCATAAGGATTTTACTGTCTATCAGATGGACGTCAAGACAGCCTTCTTAAATGGAGTTCTGAAAGAAGAAGTTTATGTTGGACAACCTGAAGGATTCGTAGACTCAACCAAGCCCGATTACGTGTATCGCCTGGACAAAGCCCTTTATGGTCTTAAACAAGCACCACGAGCTTGGTATGACGTTCTTTCCACCTTCTTAGTCGAATCCGGGTTCACCAAAGGTCAAATTGATACCACACTCTTCGTCAAAAGGCAGAACTCAGACATCTTGCTCGTTCAAATTTATGTTGATGACATAATCTTTGGCTCCACGAATGTGAAACTATGCGAGGAATTCAGTCACTTAATGACCACCAAGTTCGAAATGAGCATGATGGGGGAAATGAACTTCTTTCTAGGACTGCAGATCAGACAGCTACCAGACGGTATTTTTATCAGTCAGTCTAAATATATAAGTGATCTCTTGAAGAAATACAAGATGGAAAACTGCACTTCCATAGCGACGCCTATGTCCACAGCATGCAAACTCGATGCAGATCTCTCTGGCAAGCCTATTGACGAAACACACTACAGAGGAATCATCGGGTCACTACTTTATCTAACGTCAAGCAGACCAGACATCGTCTTTGCAACCTGCCTTTGTGCACGTTTTCAAGCAAATCCCAAAGAGTCACATCTGACTGCCGTCAAAAGAATATTACGTTATCTGAAAGGAACTCCAAATCTCGGTTTGTGGTATCCCAAAAATTCTAGTTTTCAATTAATTGGATACACTGACTCGGATTTTGCAGGCTGTCGCATGGATAGAAAAAGCACGTCAGGTGGCGCACAACTGCTTGGTGATAAATTAATCTGCTGGTCCTCCAAGAAACAGAATTGTGTGTCTACGTCAACAGCTGAAGCAGAATACGTTGCCGCTGCCAGTTGTTGTTCCCAAATTCTGTGGATGCGAACTCAACTCTTGGACTACGGGTTTGATTTACATAATATTCCTATTTATAGTGACTCTAAAAGTGCTATTGCTATTACATGCAATCCCGTACATCACTCACGCACGAAGCATATTGACCTTCGATATCACTTCATAAAAAATCATGTTGAAAATGGCATCATAGAAATGCAATTTGTTAGCACCGAACTTCAACTGGCCGACCTTTTCACTAAAGCATTGGATGAGAAACGATTCCAATTCTTAGTCTCTAGGTTGGGCATGTTAAATCTTACCTCTTAATCTAGACACATACATGCTAGGCTAGACGTAATCATGTTATATATTTTGCAAAGCCTATGCATCTGTCTAGGGGGAGAAACATAATTGCATAATTCTAGGGGGAGCATTTATCATTTAATATCTACATCACTGATTTAGGGTGAATTAGCCTTACATTAAAAAAAAAAAAAAAAAAAAAAAAAAATTCGCATGCATATGTCTAGGGGGAGCATCACTATTTCCTATTTTTTCAGTACCTTCGCATTATCACGTGGTATTTTTGCATCTTATTTGCATTTTATTTTATTTGCATTTTATCCTATTAGGCTCACTTGCATGAATTTTTTTCTAAGTCTTAAAATCTCATTGGGCCATTTCGAGTAAAGCCCAAACCGTAAGTTTGCCAAGCCTATCTCATATCGACTTTTGTACTCGACATTTTTTTGGGCCTTGAGGAAGCCCAAGAACAATTCGACATTTTTTTACCAAATTCGACAACTCCTTTCGACTCGACATAATATCATCACTCGACATTTTCTGACATCTCGACTTCTCACTTGTCAACATTGGGCCAGCCCAAGAACAATTCGACATCTTATAACCCAGCCCGACATCATCGTCTTCTTCATTTCGTTTCGACATTTCATAATCCACTCGACATTTTTCGTCTTCTTCACTTCGACTTCTCAAAAAACACAGAACGCTCCAAACCCTCCCTTCAAATTTCGCAGAAATTCTTTTTTTAACAGTCCTTCGTCATCCTCTGGTAAGCTCCACAGAGCCCTATCTTCCTCTATTATGTTACCAATGATCTCGATTGCAGGTGTGAAAAACTCGGCGAGCCCACTGACGGAATTATGATTTCAGACTTTTTGGTTTTAAATCTTCGATTTCCATGACTCCTCGAGTATTTCATTAATTTTCAAACTGATTCTATCTGATTTTGGACCCTTCGACATCTCGTGATTTAAATCTGTACATGTTTGAAACGATTTTCAGAGTTTCCCCAAATTTCAAGTCGTGAACCCTAATTTGATTTTCAACAGTGCGATATCGACATCTTCTTCATCTCGACATTCTATTTAATCTTGAGCCTTTCGACATTTTATTTAAACCTCTCGACATTTTCTTTAGAATGGACTGTCTCGACAATTTAACTGCTCTCGACTTTTTCCAAATTGGGCCGTATCGACATTTAACATATTGGGCCTCTCTAATCACCTTCAATTGGGCCTTTTTATCTCACGAAAAACGTTTTAACCCACAAACCAGGCCTTTCTTCATTACTTAACAAAAAAAATTTTTTTTCGTCGAGTTATATATATATACCTATCTTCTATTCTATCTATACCTATATATATCTCTATATATATACCTATATATTCATATATATCTATATATCTACATCTATTTATACATATATAAATATCTTTATATCTATAAAAAAAAAAAAAAAAAAAAGGGAAGAAAAGAAAGAAAAAGATTCACAGCGAGCGAGGGCAACGATGTAATATTCGATGTCTAATGACCTTTTGATCATATTTTTCAGATTATGGAGATACCAAACCGAGACACGATCTATCCAATCTCCAAATGGATCGAGCCGCTGAAGAACAACTATCAATTGGACACAACGGCTTTCAGATGCTCGGACATGGTCATCATCGCCATTCTGAAAAATCATTTTCTCCTCCCTGCGTTCACACTCACGGCGAGCGTCCCCCAAGTTTACCTGCAACAATTCTGGGGACTCATGGACCAAGTTCCAGACATCGAGGAGATCATATTCCAAAGCCAGATCGAGAATACATCCGTTGTCCTTAACAAAGACCTTCTGAGGACGGTTCTTCAACTCCCTACTTTTGCCGAGCTCGATCCACCTCCCACCGCTCAAGAAATCCTAAATGGAATGCTGGAACTAGGCTGCTCCCCACCTCTCACACAAGTCTCAGCATTCTCATTCAACAAAATACCCGCTCCGTGGAACGCTCTGTTCATGCTGATCAACAAGTGCTTATCACCGAAGCACACGGGCTATGATCGTTGCAATCTCAGCATCCTCACCATCTTCTATGGGGTCATCTTCGGGAAACGCTACGACTACGCAGCCCTATTCATGCAAGAAATCGTGGACCAGATCTACATCAGAGATCACCTCAAGACGTCCAAGAGAAAGGGCCTCCCATATCTCAGGTGGTTCCAAGTACTGATTTATCACTACATGGAAATCCACCCAGAGATCACCCGTCGTCCAGCAACAGAATCCCTAGGAGTTCCCAAGTTCAACTATTTAAAGAAAGCAAAGGAAGGATCGACAGCCCAAGGCATGACTATTCCACGACACCTCCTGGACCTTGCTGATCCCACGGATGCAGAGGTGATCAAGTACAGGCAGTCGCAGAACCTTCCTGCCCCTACGATACGGTCAAACCCCACCGTATCCAACCCCGGGGCCAGCTCGAGTGTGAGACAGGGTCCTGAGAGACAACGCGAAGTGCGTACAAAGAGAAAACATGACCGACGACCACCTCCTCCGGTGTCCGTCAGCTTCGCACCTCCCCTCCTCACTACATCGTCCAGAACCGAACCCATAGGAACAGGAGCTGATTTAATCAGCTCCCGAGTAGAAGTCGCCGCATCTGGTTCAACGGCGCATGCACAACCCAGCCCTTCCCATTCATCAACCTCCCAACAGGTTGATGTCTCAATACCTCACGGGGAACCATCTCAGCCATCCTTGTCTCGCTCGGAGGCAAGTGATGTACATATAAGCGACCCCCAGCCCCACGTCGCTGCCCCTTCTTCTACCACATCGAGTCTAGTGTCCACTTTCCCAAATTTTTTCGATTTTGCTAGGACACTAACACCTTTCTCGACTTTTCTTAGTGATCAGTCCAGAACGTCTGTAGAGACATCATCTATTGATGATACTCGACGATCGGACGGAAGTCCTGACACGGGCAACATCACTGCCCCCGTGAGTTCAGGCCATCTCGATGAGCTTGTCTTATCGACGATGCAAACGGTGAGCCTCAGTGGCCCCGGTCCCTCAAGTCCCACGCGCTCCTTAGTGCGTGTGGGCCGCGACTCAGGAATCTATTCTGAAGTCGTGACAACAGAACGCCTTCGTGGCTCTGTTGAGTTATCACCCTTCATCACCCGCGCCGACCTCGACCAACACCTCGAACGGAGCCTCGCAACCGTACGCGACGAGATGAGACGAATGGAGGCCTCCATCATGCAAAGAGTCGAGGCACTGGCATCCTCCCAATCCCACCGCCCGTCCACATCCGCCAGTACACCTACTCCTACACCCACTCCTACACCTACACCTACACCTACCCCTACTCCCACACCCACCACTAAGGAGCTTCGCCAACAACTACTTGATCGCCTCCTTAGCGAGGTCGACAGCCTCGATGATGAGGATAAGGAGCTTCTTCACCGCCTCCAACTACCGTACCACTGCCACTACGACCCGCCCACACACAAACGTCGACATGACGACCCCGATGGCGACGGTCGTCCTGAGGGGGAGAAGCGACAGCGGGTCGAGGCAGCCACCACCCATACAGAACCCTCAACCTCAGCCCAAACTCAACCAGAAACCTCAAATCCCCAACCTACTACCTCCTCCCATTTAACCCTAACTACTAACCTACCAAAAAGCCTACCCTCATTACCATCCGACTTCAGACCAGACCCACCCCCACAGGAAATCGACGAGCCACTGCCTCCAGTCGTAGACATGAATATCCCTGATTCCATGGCTGAGCTCAACGACTTTATCGATCAAGGATGGGGATCTCAAAGCTACAACAACCATCCCACAGAAGATGACATTGAAGAGAGACTGGACAACGTTAGTGGATTAATCTGGGCGGCGGTTGAAGCAAGCCTCAGAATGGCGCCAGACGAGATCAGAAATGGAGAAGACTACGAAGAAACGCCAGAAACATCTGAGACTCCCTGGAACAAGATCACAACTCCATTTCAAGAGGAACTTAGAAGCAGAATCTGGCGAGAACGTGGTCAAATTCGACCATACAATGAAATGGAGCTGAGAGGCCTATCACATGTGGAAGGATCCAAAAAGTTGGCCTACCATTTCCTATACAAATGGACGACGAAAGGCGGATCGAGGGTCACGGATGCAGACAAGAAGAGAATGAGAGCGAAGGCACCGATCAAGGATATAGTGGATGTCACCGTCCAGGAAATGGGAAGAAACCTAAAGTACCCAGTCTACAAAGTACTACGACTGGATGGCTCAGAAGACGTGATCACTGAAGGCAATCTGCAGTACATTGATCCCAGCGAAGTATACAAGCTATCAAGACTCTACAGGAAGTTCATCCTACGAGAATTCCGATACAAGCTGGGATATGAAGCCATCAAAAGACACATGCTAAGGGATATTACCTTCTATACAGGGCATGACTTCCAGATAGCCATTGAGAATAATGCTAGGAAGGTAAACCTCACAAGACCAAATTTCACCGGCATGGAGGAGGAACTCAAATCATACCCAAATGGCTTCATCTTCAAAGAACCTGAACTCTCCGTAGTCTACAGCAAGGATGGACTAAAGAGAGTCATGTTTCTCTCAGAAATCGAAAAGTACTGCGACGGAACTCTCAGGATCATTATCGAGAAACTGAGAAGTAAAGTTAGAAGATATTCTGACTCTTCAAAAGGTGACCTTGCAAGCTTAGGCCTCGAGCAGTTCCGAGATGAAATCGTCAGTCTAAGCAATATTGCTATTGAAGAAATTCAGAATAGATTATGCCTTCGCCGAAGCATTAGACAGTTCGAGTACGTTCTCAATTTGAGGAAATCCTTCTACAGAACAGAAGACCGCGCTACTACGTAAAATGAACACAAAGGGGGAGATTGTTAGATATTATTTAATTGTGTTCATTTAATTATTAGTCTATGTTCTGTAATTTAATTACGCCCTAGGATTTAATTGTAAATATATCCGAATTGTGGATATATTAGTAATATTGGGCCCATTAGCCCATTAGGGCTTATGTATAAATACCCTAAACACATCAGTGTTTAGGGTTGCTGAATCATAATAGAGTTGACGACTTTTCTGAAGAACTCGCGCGCTCTCTCGTTCCAACTCTACAATTCGTCTACGGTATTACTTTGTTTATTGCTTCCGTAATTCATCGTATCAGGTAATACTAATCCATTGATTCAGTACAAGGTTGGATAAAATCGGCCTAACAGTATATGAAAAGGTGGGCGGTGTCTATATATAGTGAACGGAGTTCTTCAAGTGGGAATTACTTAAATGATGTAACAGATCATATTGTTATATTTACATGCATCCGTTTTATTCTCCATTGTATTCAAGTTGTAATGTACGATAATGTGTGGAAGCTAAGGAAGAAGGCAGGTCGACATATGTTAATTGATATTTTAGTAACCAATTGTCATTTTGTTTATGTAAACCTTATTAGAGAAAGTCAACCCTATTGTTCATTAGCATATAGCAACGTTAGGTTTGGCAATGAGCGGATATTGACACTAATAAATATTAAATTGTTGAAACAAATCTTACTAATATAAGATTATTTTAGTAACCAATGCCCATTTTTATCGATTCTTTCTTTCTTTCCATCCATCTGTCTGAATGTTATATATTCTCTCCGACTTTTTTAGGTGTCGTTTAAGGTTTTTGTACTCATATTAAGAAATAGAATAAAATGTCTAATATACCCCTAATTAATTGCTTAAGACTATTTAATATTTTCCATTTAATAATATTAAAAGGGTAAAACTGGAAATATAATAAATATTTGTCTTGAAATCCTTAAAACGACAACTCATTAGAAACAAAATTAAAGAGGTAAAACGACATGTAAATAAAATCGGAGGGAGTATATTTTTTATGTTAGTACAATACTTTTGTAAATCGTCCCCCACCAAGTTTGTGCCCCGTTATCAAGCCTAAGACACTTATAATAACAAATAATGATAATTATCATCTTTTGGACTTGCTCTTGGGAATGAAATATCTCAAATATTATTGTACGGTCTTGTGGAAAACTAAAGAAGAAAAAAGAAAAAAGCTCGCGGACGAGAAAAATATTTGTATATATCACCACACAAATTGATTGTATGTAAGGTTCTGTGCTGTAAACTCAACGCGTGAGGTTTGACATTCGAGTTGTCTAATGTGCAAGTAACGATATAAACGTGGGCGTACCTAAACACTTGTAACAGACTTCATTGAGTTCAAGGAGAATAATAAAAGAGAAGAAACCCCCATTGAATTATGCATCAAGTTGGGAATTGGAATGACGAATATATGCACATGCATACATATATATATATATATATATATATATATATATATATATATAGTCAACGCTCCGTTTTCCTTTTCTTTACGAAATTTCAGACAGATACAAGGTTACATCATTCATGAATGAAAAGATTTAGTAGTGGCTAGAAGCAACTCTCTCCAATCCAACTATAGTAGAGAAGAAACCCCTCGTATTCGAAGATGAGTAGAGTAGGGGTGGTTCGGTACGGTATACCGTACCAAAACTGCGATACCGTATACCGTACTGAAATTTCATTATCGAAAAAAATCATACCAGTACCATGCCAAAATTTCGGTATACCTTAAATTTCGATACGGTATCATACCGAAATTTCGGTATGGTATCGGTATCATACCTTATATACCATTCACACGGAGGGTTTCTTACCATGCATGTCTCGTAACTCGTTAATTCGTTGTTTTTGAATTTTTAGCCAATTCAAACTCCTTAGGCCCCAATAAGATGAATTATTAATACCAAATTTTCCAAAGTAAAAAAGATTATTAATTCATAAAAATAACCTTAAATAATTTACATATTTTAGCCGGTCGCCGCAGTAAGATAAAGAACTTTACATAATCACAAAATACAACTTTATATACCGACTAATTAAAACGAAAAGGCTATTTTGTATTGTTTTTTTATGTAAGTAAAATATGGTGGGCCTCAATAATCTTAGAAAGTTGGGTATAGTTAATACTTTATGAGCTACATAAATTTATGAAGATCCTTATAATATTTTTATCCATTTTATATTTTTTTTAAATATATATGTAGGTGTGTGCATATGTAATTGGTATTTCGGTATTTCGATATAATTGGTATACCTAATTTTTAAAATTTTGATACCATTACCGTACCGAAAATTTTCTGTACGGTATCATACCTTACCAAAAACTTCGATATACCAAAATTTTCGATATTTTTGGTACATTTCGATACTATAAAAAACGGTATATCGATAAATTCGATATATTTCCCCATCCCTAAGTACGAGGATTTAAGCGGACTAAAACAAACTAATGATTAGATTGATGAAGAAACCATAATGGACAAAATTGATAACATTGGCGCTAAAAATCTAGTGTCAAGATATGAAGGATCATAAACGTCAATTACGCAAATACAAGGGACTAAAAGCGAATAACATCTAAAACCCTTGCTTGGTATCTGAATTGCCCTACAGAAACCCAGCTGAACTCAACCATCTGAGTGATCGCGACGATGCCACCGTCTCTTCCGGCCACGCGCCTCACGCTCCTCGCCCTCCTCTCCACCACGGCCACGCTCTTCTTCCTATATAAGTCCCGCCGTCGCCTCACGCGCCTCCTCGCCGGGACCAATTCGGCGGGAATCCCCGATGTCAGCAGAAGGAAAGGCAAGATCTTCTTTTTGTCGCAAACCAGCACTTCCAAAGCCCTAGCGCGTCGCCTCCACGAGCTCCTAGCTTCAAATCAGATCCCAGTTGACTTAATTGACCCCAAGGAGTACGAGCCAGAGGATCTCTGCAAGGAATCGCTGGTTTTAATCGTAGCTTCGACGTGGGAAGGCGGCGCCCCCCCTCAAAACGGAAGCTTTTTGGTAAATTGGTTGAATGAGAGCGCCGATGACTTCAGGGTCGGCGCTAGCTTGCTGAACGGTTGTGATTTTGGTGTTTTCGGCGTTGGGAGTAGGAGTTATGGAGGGAGCTACAACGCGGTGGCGAAGGGTATTTCGGAAAATTTAGGCAAACTGGGAGCAAAGGAGCTTGTGGTGTTTGGAGAGGGTGATGTCGATAGCGGTAATGTAGATGAGTTGTTCGACAAGTGGTGTAAGAGAGTTCTTGAGGCATTGCAGGGCAATTGGAAGGAGAGTGCTGAGCGCTTTGCTATGTCGAAGGGGGATTTGATAGAGAATGGAGTGCATAGTTTAAGCGAAGGTGAGATTACCGAGGAAGAAGAATTAGACGATGATTATGATGATGAGGATGATGGTGGTGGTGGTGGTGGTGTAGTTGATCTTGAAGATATTGCGGGGAAAGGACCATCGAGGAAATCGAAAGTTATGGCAGATGTGAAGGTTAACGGTAATGGAGAGGCGAGAGACATGGTTACGCCTGTAATACGAGCAAATTTAGAGAAGCAAGTAATTTTTATGATTGCTAACCTTTTTCATCATAATTTCTGAGTTTTATCCAGCACAAGCTTCTTTTTCTTGCCGTATTCTTTTCTTTGTGTACATTTGACAATAGATTGTTTAAAATCGAGCTAAAATGGCCAATGATTTGTGGCAGGGATATAAAATCATTGGCTCTCATAGTGGGGTTAAACTTTGTAGATGGACCAAATCTCAGCTACGAGGTCGTGGAGGTTGTTATAAGCACTCGTTTTACGGGATCGAGAGTCACAGGTGTGATATTCTTGCATTATAGCATTCTAGCACTTTTTAATCTTTACTTGTCGTGATTTCTGTAGTAGGAATTTTATCACACGATTATGAAATATATGTGAAGGTGCATGGAGGCCACCCCGAGTTTAGCATGTGCAAATAAATGCGTCTTTTGCTGGAGACACCACACAAACCCCGTCGGGAAAAGCTGGCAGTGGAAAATGGACGATCCTTTGGTTATCGTCGACACTGCCATCGAACTACACACGAAAATGATAAGACAAATGAAAGGAGTTCCAGGTACCCTTCGATACCATTAGCAAATGGATTTCTTCGTTAAGACATCATAATTCCCTTGCTATTTAGCGAACTTTATTACATCTCTCATTTGTGCTCGCTTTATGTCTCTCTACATTCACAGGCGTGAAGACAGAGCGTTTATCTGAAGGCCTTTCTCCCCGACACTGTGCTCTATCGCTCGTCGGCGAGCCTATAATGTACCCAGAGATCAATTCCCTCGTCGACGAGCTCCACAGGCGAAGGATCTCAACTTTTCTCGTAACGAATGCGCAGTTTCCCGATAAAATCAAGTCTTTAAAACCCATAACTCAGGTTTTCTTACATTATTACTTGCATAAATTGTTCTTAATTATACATCCGACTATCTAACTTACCTTAAAGCACTTCAGTTGTATGTCAGCGTCGATGCTGCTACGAAAGATAGCTTGAAGGCCATCGACAGACCACTCTTTGGCGACTTTTGGGAACGTTTCGTCGTAAGAATCTTTCCTATAAACATTTCAGAAAAGGAAACACCTCATGCAATTAACAGAATCCTTTTCAAATCTCATCTCTTATCAGGATTCGTTGAAGGCGCTAAAGGAGAAGCAACAGAGAACAGTATATCGCTTGACTTTAGTCAAAGGATGGAACACAGAGGACTTGGAAGCTTATTACAAGCTCTTCGACGTTGGAAGTCCTGACTTTGTCGAAATCAAAGGGGTCACATACTGTGGATCGTAAGAGACTATCTTCGCCCAAATTCTTATCGTTATTCGATTCTTCCTCGCCACCTTAAAATAAACTGATTCCCCGCGCAGGTCAGCGACGTCTAAACTGACGATGGAAAACGTGCCATGGCATTCTGACGTCAAAGAGTTCTCCGAGGCGTTAGCCAAGAAGAGCGAAGGCGTATACGAAGTGGCCTGCGAACACGCACATTCGTGCTGCGTTCTTCTGGCGAAAGTCGATAAGTTTAAGGTCGACGGTCGATGGCATACGTGGATTGATTACGAAAAGTTCCAAGATTTGGTGAGCTGCTTATCTTTCGTTTTTCGTTGGAGAAATTTTAATGGGCGAAAATTTATGTTTGTTTTTGGTGGTAATGAAGGTTTCTTCTGGGAAATCGTTTCCGAGCGCTGATTATATGGCGCCTACGCCGTCGTGGGCTGTTTACGGGGCGGACGAGGGCGGGTTTGACCCGAGCCAAGCTCGGTTTAGAAAGGAGAGGCACCATAGAGCTAAGTAGATTTCGTTTTTTTTTTCCAATCTTAGCATTAAGAGAAGATATATAATCTTATTTTTGCCTTTTTTGGATTCTTTGAGATTTTTGTATGCTTTATTTTTATTTTTGGGCTCATATTATACTTGAATCAATTTCAAGATCGAATCCTTCTTACTATCAAATATCTTAGTGTGAGTTACGTGGATATTTTTGTATGTGAAAGATAGAATGAAAAAGATTCAATCTTTACGTAGAAGCCTATTCGAAAATATTAAAGCTGATAAAACCTCATGTCGTGCTTGGAGTGGAATAAAAGCAAACGTGTCCCTTTTCAATTTATTTTCTGAAAATCCCACCAAATAATCAGAAAAACACAAAATAAACCCTTAATTATTATTTTAGTGTTCTTATTCTTCCATTTTTACCCACCATTGAAAGAGCCTTACCACCAAAAAAGCTACTGCATAACAATGTCTTGTACATTTTATACTTTATTATTTTTATTATTATTTTTCTTCATTAGGATACATCGCATGTTCTCCTAAAAAACCCCAAGACACAATCCAAGGATATTCTTCTCTCTCTCTCTTTCTCACATGCCTCTCTTCACTTGCCTATTCTCAAGCATTTTCTGTTTACTTTCATCAAACCTCTGTGAAAAAATGGCTGGGAAATCAGATTTCGCCCAGAAGCTTCTCCATGATCTCAAGCTCAGAAAGGAAAGAATGGTGGCCTCTACACAGAGCTCACACAGTAGAGGTGAGTCGCCTGAAAGAATTTGATCTGTTCTTACCAGAAAAACACATGCATTGTTGCAATATTATTGATAAGAAAAAAAAAAAGAAGAGAAACCTGCAGTCGTTAGTTCCTATGTGCAAGTGCAAGTACTGTTTTCATTCGTTATATCGAGTTATTGAACCTTGTTGAATTACCACTTTCCCTGACAAGATTAAGCTTTTGAAGGGAGTGGGAGTGTATTACATTTAATTTTAACCATATTATTTCGAGCTCTTGTGTCATCGTAAGCTGATTCTGTTTAATTTTCTGCCCTTAAATGTGCAATTTTCTTAACTTTAGTCTCGTACTTTTCTTTTAGGGAGGGTGCGTTTGGTATGCATAATTCGGTATGGTGGTACGACGCGCGAAGCGTAATGTACAATGATCCGATGCATATCATTACATTTCCCTTTTCCGCGTTGGATTTCGCATACCAAACGCACCCTTAATGGATGTCGCCGGTCGAACTGATAGAGCCTTTAAAATGTGATACAGTCCTTTTCAATTTTATACATATTTCCAACAATTCTTTTTCTAAAACTCGTGACAGATCGTCACGGAAGCATGTCGGTAGCCTATCGAATCCCTCAAAAATCCAAATCGGGCCCCACACAGACGAGCAGAAGGCCCACCGCAAACGCCGTAAATCCTTCGACGCCGTCCCAAAACCAAATCGTCGTCTACGATAACGCCGTAAAAAATGACCCGTCGCCTAATGACCTTTCGATGGCCATCGCCTTTGCGTTTGAAAACAACGGAAATTTAAGCAAGATAGGCGTACACAGTTCGAACCCACTGGCAACCTTCTTCGGTTGATTCGCCCGGCGCCCTCCGAAGAACGGCGGCGGCAACAATAAAATCGCGACGTACGAACTATCGAATGTTTCGCACGTACACGTCGACGAAATCTCGAAAGGCGTCGAAAAGCTTAATAAGGCATTAATGCGCGCTTGTTCGAAGAACGAATATTCCTCCGAGGTCGTGGGAAGGGAGTTGCTCAAAGGCGCCATGGAATTGGAGGAATCGCTCAAGTTATTGGCGAGTTTTCAAGGTTCGTCGGCCGGCGCAGGCGCTAAGAAGAGCGATCGCATAATGTTGCTCGAAGAAGATGACGATGAAGGCGTAAATTCGAGCCATAAAGGCGCAGATCGGCCGAGGTTTTCGTTCGATAAGCGCGAAAAACCGAGCAATAAGCTATCGATGCTACCGTACGAAAATAGCGTGGCGGGCGCGCACAGAAGATCGGCGAGCTGCGCGACAGAGTTCGCCGGCGCATCGGCGAGGGAAAATGGGAAGATTTCCAACGTTATTGCGAAGCTCATGGGGCTCGAGGAAATGCCTCGGAAGGAAGACGAAGCAAAGGACTCGAAGAAGAATGAGTTGAGCGGTAAGTACAATGGTATTAATAACGAGATAGTCGCCGGGCTTGAGGTTGGGGAAAAAGCGGACGTTATTACATCGGTTGAGAAAAAACCCGAGGAGAGACATCGGAGAAGCTCGAAGGCGAAAGATTCAGGAAAGAGTAGTTTTATTACGGAGGCGAAGGAGGGAAAAGTTCGAGTCTTGGACAAGCGAAAGGTCGTCGTCAGCGAGAAGTTTAACGATTTAACGAGGGATAGGACGAGGGATAGGCCGATGGCCCAAGATAAAATGGGACCCACGGTTAAGAAATCGAAGGGCTTCGAAGGTATGAACGATGGCGCAAAGCAAAAGGCGAAGCAACTCCGCCAAAAGCGCAATTCGATCGAGGGAATGCGCAAAGCGAATGCAATGGAATCTACGAAAGTAAAGCAAGCTTCCCAAAATCTCGGCCTTGAAAGCGCAAAATCCAGCGAAGAAGACGCGCTAACTAATCAGACAATAACCGATTTGTCGCAAAAGGTAAGCAACGGTGCGCCTTTAGAGAAGCGCCTCGACGATCGACCGAATAAGAAAAGCGGCGTAATTCAGAAAAACGAAAACCCACGAAATGGTAAGAATCGCCAGACAAAGCACTCGGCGAACGTGCTTCAAGATTTGAAGCAGAGGATGGATAAGAAGAAGCTAATTATAAGCTCTAAGAGAATCTTACAGATGGAAGAATTAGAAGAAGAGGTTGTAATAATAAGAGAAGAAAAGGAGGAAAAACCCTCCGACGATCTCCAGCCGTCGGATCAAACCCACGCCCCGCCTAAGGGACGGCCAAACGAGCCACTGACGGGCGCCGAGAAGGAGTTCAAGGAGATTATAATCAGAGACCAGCTTTTCCTCAGCACCGCCGAAGCCCTATACAAGCTCGACCTGCCGCCGACGGCTTTCCTCCAAGCCCAAGACTTTCCGTCCGGCGGAGCCTCGTCGGACGAGAAGAAGAAGCTGCTGTCGGACTGTGGGTACGAGGTGATGAGGCGGGCGGCGGGGGCGGCGAGGCGTTCGAAGGTGGGGTCGCTGGACGATTTGGTGAGGCAGATCTGCAAGGGCTTCGATAGGCTGAGGCTCTACGGCGGAGGGGAGGACGTGGCGGGGTTCCTTTACGGTATGCTCGAGAAGGACGTAGGCGGTGGGTTTCCCGAGGTGAATTGCATGTGGGATTACGGGTGGAGCGCGGTAGGGACGGCGTCGGCGGCGGCGGAATTCTCGCCGGAGGTGGACGAGGTTGTGAAGGATGTGGAGAAGCGTGTGATCAATGGGTTGCTTGATGAGGTCGCCGGCGAGCTTTTTGTTGTGCCTCTAATTTCTTGCTGATCGATTTTTCGTTTATATAATCTGATAGAAACTTATGAATGATTTGTCATTATCGCTTATTCAATTATAGATATTGATAGCCGTCTTAGCTCAGCTGGTAGAGCGCATGGCTTTTAACCATGTGGTCGTGGGTTCGATTCCCACAGACGGCGCAATTTTTTATTTTTATAATCAAAAAGACAAATAATTTATTATAGAAAATGACAAATAATTTGCTGTCGTTTGGTTAGGAGACTAAGGCTTCGATTCTCGTCAACGGAATCTTAGTTTTGTCAACTAAATATTTTATTTATATCATTTAAATTTCATTTCTTGTATGACAATTAAATACCATGTCTCCCAATCATTGCTTGTACATATTCATTTGCACGAGATCCATCATTGGAGTCGCATTTAAAAAAAGAGGGAACACATATTTAATTTCTAAGATAATTTTAATAAATGAGTATACTATATGATTCTTATTTTTAAATTTATCTTTTTTAATAATAGATCTTTATCCATGCCCTTGGCTTAAGCCCCTATTAAATTTGATCCCCAACCCTCCCCTTTGTCAATCGCCTACACCACTGAGTTATTTAAGGGTTTTCATCTCGCAATTTCTCTCTCTAAGCTTATTACTTTCGATCATCATCAATGGCGGACAGCACCCACGTCGGCTCTCGCCCTAATCTCATCACCAAAGGTTAGTTCTTGCGGTTCATTCCCCGTTCTGTTCGTCGTTTTTATGTTACTCTTGTTTTCGGAATTTTTATTTTGCTTCAATTTTTTCCCTTGCGTTTTGCTTTTTTTTTTTGTCAATCTGTTGGCTTCTGATTGACAAGCACCTTTGTTTTAAAAGTTTTCTTGCGCGCCTATGCCTGGTATACACAGAGTTTTCTCTCACCCGCTTTGATTGATTTTCGTTGATGTTCGCTTTTGCCCTGAACGTGATTCTTAGTTTTCGAGGGTTTATGGTTGCTTACTGCTATCGTTCAAGGAGAAATACAAAATTCGCTAGTGGGGAAACTGCTTGATGTTCTTACCGACATTTCATTCAGTCTGTTTATTCTTAAAATTTTGCCCTTCCTTGGAAAGTCAGATCTCCATGGATCAGACGGATCCGTTCCGCTCTCACCACAGTGGCTTCTGCCAAAGGCTGGGGAGAACAAGACTGGTGGAACTCTTTCTGGGGTTTGTTACCATTTTCTACTTTTAATGTTGGTTTAGTTTTGGTTTTTTCCCCTCTATAATGCACTTCTAATAGACCTGTGAAGGGCTAACTTTACTGTATAAACACACCTACTCATACCCAGCCCTACGCGCACATAGAAGCTAACTTAAACAGGTCTATATTCATTATTTTTATTTGTTAGGATTCTCCTCGGGGTCATATCAATCGTCAGGATAGTATGAAATCAACTGGAATGACTGAGGACTTCAATGAAAGCAACAAGAAGAAGGATGTTTTTCGTCCGTCTGTGCTCAACATGCAATCCAACAACCATGATCGTTGGCGCGACGAAGAAAGGGACACTAATTTCTCCGTTCGGAAGGATCGTTGGAGGGAGGCAGAAAAGGATCAGCACAGTGATAACCAAAGGCCCGGTCGTCGGGTTGACTCATCTGGTGGGAGACAATTTGCTGAAGCTCGCCGTGCCCCACTTGAACGTTGGAATGATCCAGGAAGTAAGGATACTCGTGACCAACACCGAGAGAGCAAATGGAGTACTCGATGGGGACCCAATGAGAAGAATGTTGATGCTGAAAATGAGAAGTGGGGTGACTCCAAACGAGATGCTGATCCAAAAGGAGTGCCTCCCTATCGTAGTAAGGATGATGGAGAAGGGGATGCATACAGCTCTCAGAATGCATACAGCTCTCAGAGAGTTAATTCTTCGTACAGTCAAGGTAGAACAGACCCTCACAATCAAGTTTCAAATCAGAGTAAACGTGGGCCGGCTTTTTCACTTGGGCGAGGACGGGGAGAAAATCCTGCTCCAACTTATACACTCAGTGGTGGGAGGGTAGGCCATGGTGGTAGCACGGTGACCCATACAGCTACTGATATCCTACCTCAGGCACTTGTGTATGAGAAAGTCGAAGCTGATGATGGGGAGCTCGTTCGTCTGAAATATAATCGGACAAAGTTGCTTGATATATACAGGGAAACTAATGGGAGGTCCTTTGGAAATTCCTTTGAGGGAATGATTCAGGTGCCTTTGTTCGCAAAAGATATCCTGGAGCCTCTGGCCCTATCTGAGCCTTCTGCCGAAGAATCGGTATGCTCATATTTTTTTTATTTACTTTTTTGGCGTAATTTTGGAATCGTAGTTGGTATTTTATTGACCATGTAGGCGAACATGTAGGTTATTCTAAAAGGAATTGATGAAGGGGAAATTACAAGTAGTGGTGCTCAGCAGATCAGTAAGGAAGGATCTGCTGGTCGGACATTGAATGACTCTATGCATTCAAGACGAAGTGCACTTGGTAAAGTTGACTTGCCGCCAATTGTGATAGGTGAACTCAAAATCTATGTCATTTCTCCTTGAGTTGCAAATGATGTGAATGAAAGCTATTCTTTGGTTCATCAAAGCCATCTAGACACTAAAGCGAAAAGAAAGTTGACAACATTGCATTTTTCTTCCTATTGTTAAGCTTTAGGTTACCGTGCTCTTGTTTTACATGGTACTTTTTTCCTGTCATGTTCGTCGTCATTAACTAATCCATTTATCTTCAGTGTGATCATTTCACTGCGATTAAGTATCTTCTACGGATCAGAAAACCTAAATATGTTCTTCTTTGGTTGTAGAACACAGAGAAGATAATCCTAGTTATGCCAAAATTGAGGATGGTTCGACTCATGTGATATCCAGTATGTCAGATCTCTCCCCAAATCCTAATAGCTGTTCACGGATATCCTCATCCTTTTTGGAGAACACACACGATTGGAGAGATACAGCTGATAAAGGTCCTGATAGCTGGGAAAACAGTATGACGACACCTGAAAACCGAAAAGGATCCAGTTGGCAGGGTAACAATGATCCAGTCATGCGAAGGCAGCCATCTGCAGTGTTCGAAAGAGATTTGGGAGTGAAAAATATTTCTCAACAGTCACCTGAAGAGCTGGTTCTTTATTACAGAGACCCACAAGGTGAAATTCAAGGTCCTTTTAGTGGAAGTGACATCATTGCATGGTTTGAAGCTGGATATTTTGGCATAGATTTGCAAGTGCGTTTGGTTAGTGCACCATCTGACTCCCCATTTTCGTTACTTGGAGATGTAATGCCTCACTTACGTGCAAAAGCTAAACCACCTCCTGGATTTAATACACCCAAGCAAATTGAGATCCAAGGTTTACCTGGTGTAGTTAACTATAGTAGCATCTCTGGGCTTCAAGCTGTTTCTAATGAGACCGAGTTACTAAATGACCCAAGATATGAACATGGTTCAAGGACCGTTGCTGAGAACAGGTTTCTTGAGTCATTAATGGCTGGCACTACAACTATGGCATCCGTGGATAAGTTTGCTCGTGCTGGAGGTTTGTATATGACATTTCAATTATAGACGTTGGGTTATTAATTAGCTGCCCTTTTTCTTGTTATGTTTCACTCGGCATATTGGGAGATTTTGATGCAATCGCGGTTTCTTGTACAGGTCTCCCGGTATATAGCGGGCATAAGTCAAGTCCTACCCCACCTTTGGGACCTAATAGTGGTGATGATCCTTTCCCATTGTCCAAGAATTCAGCTCTAGATAGGCAGACTTCTTTTCCAAAGCAAAACCCTTTTTGGCTTGGAAGAGATGCACAGTCTGTTGCTGCAAATAACAATGCCATCGATGATGTTTCATTTGTTCAGTCAAAGCTTTCATCTTCTGCTATAGATGATCCTCGCTCTTTGCAACATTCTCGTGGTGTGGGATCAATTTCTGCCGTTCAAGGATTATCAGACCTTTCCACCTCCACTGCCAACACTGGAATAAGTGGTTGGCCGACTATCTCCATTCAAGGGGGATTGGATGTGCATCAAAATTCAGCTTTTCTTCAAGATCCCGCTTTTGGTGTACAAAACAGGTTACAGCCCCAAAACCCATTGCGGAGTACTATGTTTGCCCAGTCTATGGATAATAATCTAATGAATATGTTAACTCCCGAAATGCCCCTCGCTGCTCCTGCTTCTCAAGATCCACAACTCAATCTCTTGCAACAGCAGTACTTACTTCAGCTTCAATCTCAATCGCCAGCTGTGTCAAACCAACAGCTGTCGATTCCAGAAAAACTGATGCTGCTTAAGCAGCAGCAACAGAAACAAGAAGAACAGCAGCTGCTAATAATGCGTCAGCAGCAACTATTGCTTTCACAAGTTCTGTCTGGTCGCTCGAACAGCGAACAAGTGGGCTTGCCTCCGTTTACTCAGTTGCAGCCTAGTGGTTTTGTAGCTGGAAATGCTAATTTGGATCATGCTATATTCCGACAAGCACATGATTTGATTCCGAAGGAATCACAATTACAAACACAGAGTATGCAGATAGGAAACAATAGTGCTGGTGATTTTGCTTCTATGCCCAGCGAGTGTAAAAATGTTAGCCCGTTCGTTGGTTCAGATGCTTCTATGTATCTTCCTCATCATGTCATTGGTAATGACAGTATGCATACGGTCTTGAATACTCCTGTGATTGATCAAATAACTGAGGCTGACCAGAATAGGCATTCCTCCTCCTTAATGAGAGAGGTGGAGGTGCCTGAGAAGCAGAACCAGTACGTTGTTGACCAGGTGCCAAATTTTAGTGAACCCGTCACAAATACAATCGAGCATGAGAAGTTTCCAATTCTTCAAGAGGATGTAAATACAGAGGCATCTGTTGAAGATTCACATGATCTCAGTAAACGGCATAGTGATGATTCTTCTGCAGCAAAGGAAGTTAAAGTCCTTCCTAAGCCAGATGTGAAGAAATCATCAGAGAAAAAATCAAGAAAGCAGAAGTCTTCAAAAGTTACAGCTGAGACAGGCAGTAGGGTAAATAGTTATCAACTTCCAAAATCATTAGAATCTGAAGATGCAAACTCTGGCAATCTGAAATCTCAGATCGAACAAGATACGTTCACAACATCTCAAATGTTGAAGGTGGAAAAGACTGAAAATGTAACTCCTGCCGGTTTAAGTTTGAGCCATGCAGAAAATAATGGAGAAATCAACATTCCTACCGATCCTGGAAAACATGCTTGGAAACCTGCCCCTGGGTTTAAGCCAAAGTCATTGCCAGAAATACAACAAGAAGAGCAGCGAAGAGTACGAGAAGAAATGACAGTTTACGACATTTCGATGCCCATCAGCTCAGTGAGTATCTCCACTCCATGGGCTGGCATTGCTGCTAATGCTGGTCAAAAGGGACCGAATGAACCTCGTCATGCGGCTGCTGGCTCGGAGATAAATCTCCCAAAGTCAACCAACAGTTCATCAGTAGTTGAAAAGAAGAAGAGCCAAGAAGACCTTCTCTTTTGGGGTGATGATAGTTCATATGCTGTACCCTTGATATCCCAAACTGAAGTTGTCATTAACGATGACTTCATTCACGCGAAAGATACCAAAAAGAGCCGTAGAAAGTCTGCTAAGGCTAAAAATGCGGCTGCTAAGGTTGCTTCTACAGCATCAGCTAACACATCTGTCGTATCTACAAGTCCTATCGACAAGACCAAACCTACTCGTCAAGTGCAACAGGAGAAAGAAGCTGTTCTTATCGCTCCGTCTGGACCGTCCTTGGGAGATTTTGTAATGTGGAAAGAAGTGTCTTCAAGTCCATCTCCAGCCCTGGCATGGTCCACTGATGCAAGAAATCAGCAAAACGCTGCATCATTGAGAGACATTCTTAAAGAACAAGAAAAGAGATCTTCTTTTCCATCTCAGCCCATCCCTGCGCCTTCTCCTCAGAAAACAAGTCAAACTGCTCGTGGAACGGTAACTGCAACAAAGCACAAGGTGGAAGATGATCTCTTTTGGGGACCGATGGAGCAGGCAAAGCCAGAAACAAAGCAGTAAGATATTGTTTCTTGTCTCATTCTATATCTTAGGCTTGATCTTGCATCAGTTAAATCACACAGTCGTCCTTTGTTTCGTAGTCCAAAGTATATTTGTGTTTGATTTTTATCTTATAATTCTTTGGAATCACCTGAGGTCCTCTCCGCGTGTTTACTGCAGGCCAGAGATTCCTCAACTTGGAGCTCAAGTAAGTCGGGGAAGCAAAAGCACCCCTGCGAAAGGTAAGCCTACTGCTTCAGCTTCCTCAGCTCAAGCATCAGCAAAGGGGAAAACGAGCTATTCAGGTATGACACATTGTGGTGAACTTTGCCCATCAGTCTCTTTGGGCAAAGAAATCTGAAAGTTTGTCATTTTTTCTTGCAGAGGCTATGGACTTCAAGGAATGGTGTGAAAAGGAGTGCATGAGACTCAACGGTTCAAAAGGTAATCTTCTTGATTGGCATGCTAATGTTCTAGTTTTAAATTAACTTGTGGCCGACCATTATCTTCAAGCTATATCCCCATGTGCACTAAAAATGCTCATCATAGTTTAAGGTTTCAGAATGTAGATAAGATGTGCTGTTATAAGTCGGTGCTGATATTATGTCTTCTTATATTACGTAGATACGAGCATTCTAGAATATTGCTTGAAATTATCGAAAACAGAGGCCGAGACATTACTGATCGAAAATCTTGGTTCATCCAACAACGGATTCATCGACAAGTTCTTAAACTACAAAGACTTCTTACCCGCCGATGCTCTTGAAAGTGCATTCAAGAATCGAAATAATCGAAAAGCTTCTGCTCCAGATGCTACCACAGAACTCGATGATTCTGTCAAGATCGGTGATCATAATGATGCAAAAACTGGTGGAAAAAAGAAGGGCAAGAAAGGTAAGAAAGTGAGCTCTTCGGTATTGGGATTTAACGTTGTTAGCAACCGTATTTTGATGGGAGAGATTCAGACGATTGACGACTAACCAGTGATGGAAACATTTTGGTTACTCGATCTCTTACAGGTTGTAAATGTTAAGTTTTTTAACTCTTGAGGATTTTTTGAATCTCCTCTTTTTTAGAGCAACTGCAGCAGCTATAGCTCAATTTCTTTGAGCAGTTTTTGCTGTATGTTAACTTAGATGGGTCCTTACCTATGTTTAGCTTTGATTGATGCATTGTGGCTTGGCCTTTTAACTTAGATGGCTGATTTTGATGTTGATCATAGGGGTTTTGTTTTAGATCAATCCCAAACTTGTATTATGGATTTTTCAATTGCTTATGAAACATCGAAGCTTCTTGCGTGAGAGGGTTTTATTCAGTTTTGATTTCTTGAATGATTGCGAACTATCTAGTGTCTATGACAAGGAAGCTATTTTTTTTTCCAACATTTAATATCTAACTTTAGTCCTGAATTTTGTTTTTTTTTTTCGAATGATTGTATTTACTTGTTTGAGCTCTGTCATCGCAAAGAATTTTACCTAAAAAAATTAAACTCGTAGGGATCGTATTATTAATTTAATATATATATATATTGTATATATGATAATAGATGACAATATGGATATCCACAAAATATTCTGATCTCTCATAACAAGCTTGGAGATATAGAACTGAATAAACAATAACAAAGTCCATAAACCATTTGATAATTATATAAAAGGGTTTTCACTTTTCATTTTTCCCAGTAAAATTGAAGTGAACAGTAAAAGCAATTTCAATTTGGCGCACTAACGAAGCCTATTCAAACATCGATTTCCCCTTTCTCCCCTGAGTTTCAGAAAATTTATGAAATTCTCTTCGCTCGCCGATTGTTACTACGGTGTACACCAGCAGGGCGATAACGACACGCTGTTTTTTGATGTACGATGGACGGAAAAGGCGCTGCGTCGGACTTCTCATCGTCGAGGCTCGCTATTCCGACCGGTTTGAACCGTATAAGAACTCGTCCTCAGTCCGTCGAGCTGAACGAGTCGTCGGTTGATGGAGCAGCTTCATTTTCAGGAGCTCACGGAGCTTCGGAGCATGTGGAATTGAATCGCTCTACAAAAGGTTTTTTTTTTGTTTTTGTTTCTACGTGTTTGGATAGTTGCATGTTATCGATTTTGTTTTAGTTTGTTTCGAAGTGTTGTTTGTTCTCGTTGATGTTTTAATCTTGATTAGCTGGCATGTCAGTACTTATTAGTTCGACGAGTTTCAGAAGCTCACAAGTATAGCCATGCTGAAGAAAGCGAATTTTCTGAAGAATCAAAGTGTGTCGATTCTTATCGGTTGCTTTGTAGAAATTTAAACTGTTTGATTTCGATGTGGGATTTTGGAATTTTGAACTTGTGTGTTTCGTCATGTTTCAATTTCCTTGTAGAGGACTTTACATGTGTTTTCGTAAATCAGATGATTGCTGATCCATAATGACTGTTGACTCTTGGTGTTTCTGATTTGCATCTCTATTCAGTGTACTTTGTAAGATGATACATGTGATTTAAGTTGTTCTTGCATTTTGTGCACTTGGAATTGCTTTAATTCAAACGCTCCTTTGGCATTCTTTTTATGTGTATAATTAATTTAGAATCTGGATGTTATGGGGGATTTTCCGCATGTTGATCTCCTGTATAGAAGATTGTGTTGATCTTATTTCCATGCATAGGCTTTCACTGCCTTAATGTAATTTGTAATATAGGAATATGTTATTAATGTCTGCTTTTCTTTGCCTTTCTTTGCTTTTCTTTAGTCAGCAGGAGATTACATTCATTTTAAATCTGAGGATAGATGGTGTGAGCTCTTTGTTTGTTTGTAATATGGAAAATTATATTAATACAAATTTCACCTTTAGATTTTTTTGTTTATATCAATGTTTCTGATTAACACTGCAATAGAGAAGGTGTATCAACCGATGTGTTTAGGATTCTTTTCTCTGAGGTTGAGGTTAACTTTGTGATGGAAATTCCTGGCTCTTTGTTATCTGGTGGGTCAATTGTCCATTTCCTTTTCACTTGATGTTCTTATCCATTGTTTCTTTTTTAATAAAGTTTCAGAATGGCTTGGTGGTTTTGTGTCTGCATTTTGGCAGATCCCTTTATTCTAGGTTATCCTGTTGAAAGAGTGATATGTGAGTTGAACAGCATTAATGATGATAGGAACTGAAAAACTTGAAAGGGTCGGGAATCGTTGTTTGGATTATCTTTTAACAGTAAAAAATGAAAGTACTTGAACGTAATGCTTTGGAGACCATGGACATTTGGTAAGTAAATGTCTGCCGTGTACGGATCACCAAATTTTATGAGTGTATTAAACTTGTATTTTCTCAATAGGTTACAGTATGTCGATAAGACATTGTTTCATGTAGAAAGATACAGAACAAGATAGTCGTCATACTGATTTGTACAAGAAACAGCGTATAGTTTTTTAATCGATGAGTGTAGTACGTTTATCTTGAATTTCATGATTCACTCGCGATATTGCGGAACTCTGTTGACATCCCTCGAGGAAAAAGTAGGGGGAAAATAAATAATGGATTGTAACGGTCATCTTGCGCTAAACATGCCGACCTACCTACTTTCTGTTTCTTCTTGCCAAATCCATGTTTTATATGCATGCCATCTGCAAGATTCACATTTAGTGATTTTCAACTTTCTCTGTACCTCTTTCTGAGTTCCGATTTGATAGAACTAGGTGGCTTCGGTCAATCTTATTAAACCACTTATGTGAGGCAGGGCTTGGCAAAGGAAAAAAAATCGGCCGGTGGGTTAAATCTTCCATTTTTAAGGATCCAGATCCATCATGTGGTGATTTACCTTGCACAGAGGTGAGACTTTCGTATCACTAGTTAAGTTGCAGTTCTGCTCATTCTTTTACACGTTATATGTCATACTGAACTCATGCAACATAAGTAGAAGCCTGGTCCATCGGAGTCGAACAAGTCGGGAAAGGATTGTCGAAGAAAATTTCCTAGGATGAGGGAGAAATCATCTGAAGACTCACCAACAATTAGATCATCAAACAAAGGGTCAAAATGTCTAAAAAGTTTTTCACATGAATTGGGTCCAAAAGGTGGCATTCAACTCGTTCATCCTAGGGCTCACAGCTTCAATGATTTAAAGGTATGAGTGATGTTTAACAATTGAATTACGTGTGTTTACTTTTTCTGCAGAACCTACTGTGGGCAATCTTATCTTCTTAGGGTCATAAAACTTCGACTATTTTCAGGAATTATTGGGATCACTTCGTTCAAAATTCGATGCGGCAAAAGAAGTTGTGAGCATAGAGCTTGGTTCTTTTTCAGAGAAAGTGCTGGAAATTCTGCAGGAAGCTGATACCTTAACACCAGATGATCGTAATAGGGCACAACAACTTGTTGCTTTTGCTGAAAAATGTATTGACATGTCTTCCTTAGACTTCCGCTCGCAATGTGGAACGATTGTGCAAGATTTGACTATGAAGAGACAGGCGTGCGAATCCGAATTGTTGAGATTACAATTCACGCGTATCCTTTTCATATTAACCCGTTGTGCGAGACTGCTACATTTTGAAAAGGATGGTTGGCCTATGAATGAGCAGTCGCTAGACAAGTTCAAAGAATGTCTGGAAGGGATCCCTTCCGTTGATCTCAATTGGGTCTTGAAATTCACAGATTCTGACAGCGATCGTATTCTGGTTCTAAAGGGGGATGATAAGAAAAAGTTACAGGAAAAAGATCAGACATGTTTTGTCGATGTTGAAACTGCAAGCAGTTCCAAGGATCGTGTTGAAAAACAGGACACAGAAAAACTTGCGAAAAATGACATTTCAACTAGTCAAAAGCAAATTGAAAATTTAGTTCCTGACCTTCTTTCAGAGGGCGACCGATTTGATAAAGGAGATGCGTGTCAGATAGAGGCTAGTAATGGCGAAGATGAACTATTGTTCGGTGACGATACATTAGTTATCTGTCGTATATGCGAAGATTTGGTTCCGACTATAAGTTTGGAACCCCATTCTTATATCTGCGCATATGCAGATAAATGTATTTCCAAAAATTCAGATGTGAATGCTCGTCTCCTCAAGCTTGCAGAGTTACTCGAGCACGCATTAGAGTTACAGCATTCAGGCAATCCCGAAGCAAATACAAACCCTGAGGTTTTACGGATACGGAACTGTAATTCAACACAAAATTCAGACAGCTGTTCGCCAAAGCTGAATGGCGTGCGTAATAATAGGGGGATGGAAGAGATGTTGGATGATCTTCATGAAATGGACACTGCCTGCATCGATGATTTTTCTCTTAACTTGAAAAGTCACTTGCTGGCAAAGGTAAACCAATGCGGGTCACCATCATCTAATTTAAGCAATGCCTCAACATCCTCCACAAACAGTCCTCAGGCTGGAACTTTCGACATCTATTTTTCAAGGCATTATCCGTCAGAGCAAGAGGACATGCGCCAGGTTTATGGACGGATAGTTACAACTTATTGTAGATTTTACCCAATCCTTGTGCATACCATCTCAAAGTTGATTGTGATGCTCATGTATAGAGGTATTTGTGCAGGTTGCCGAGCTAGCTGATATTGCCCGCTATGTAGCCGGGGCTGATATTACTAAAGAAGCATCCCATGATTTATTACTTTCCTCTATGGAAGATTTGCAAGAAATATTGCAGCGTAGCAAGTGCAAGGTTCTTCTCGTGGATACATTTGGTGGCCGAATAGAAAGCCTCATAAGGTAATAACTTGGAAGAAAAAGGTTGAATAATTTTGTAGCTGATGATTTCATTAAGAAATTACCGTATTTGCGATGACATGCAGAGAGAAATATATAATGGCCTGCAATCTGGTGGATAGTAGCAATGATATCAGACATCCACATAGTGCCAGATCTATGATGGATAGTATATCTCAGAGTAGTGGGGCATCAACTCCTTCACGTTCAGTACATAAAGAACGTACGAGCATCGATGACTTCTGTATTATCAAACCAATCAGCAGAGGAGCATATGGTGAAGTCTTTTTGGCTAGAAAGAGAGCAACAGGAGATCTGTTTGCTATTAAGGTATATTTTTAACTGAACCCAATTATTGCAAATACAGGCATACATGTGTTCTCGACAATGCTTGGCGTTGTTTGCTACATGTGCATTTTTATGCTGCAGGTCCTCAAAAAATTGGATATGCTACGGAAGAATGACATTGAACGCATATTGGCTGAGCGTAACATATTAATTACAGTTCGAAATCCTTTTGTGGTAGTCTTCCCGAAATTGCTTGAATTCACTTTAATCCGTATTAGTTCTTGAAAGTTTATGCCATTGTTTTATGTTTTTCGGTGACATTGAAATGTTCATCCTGTAAGTATACTATCCCTGGTCAACCACAAAGAATTTTGGTTGGTTGGTAAAGTGCTGAACAAGTTAATTGCTAACCCTTTACATATGGACGATATGAATTTTGAGGGTTGTGATTTTGGTGGTTGTGTAAAATAGCTGAAATGTTGTATTTGATGCACAGGTCCGATTTTTCTATTCTTTTACGAGCAAAGAAAACCTATATTTGGTAATGGAATATCTCAATGGTGGAGACTTATACTCTCTGTTGCGCAAAGTCGGTTGCCTTGAAGAAACTGTAGCACGGACATATATAGCCGAATTGGTATATATTAAAGTAACGAAATAGCTATATACTCTATCCGTAGCTTGTAAGCTAACTTCATTCCAACGTTCTTCAGGTACTAGCATTGGAATACTTGCATTCCCATGGAATAGTACATCGTGATCTGAAACCAGATAACATATTGATTGCACATGATGGGCATATCAAGGTAACATACGCTTACACAAAATGCCAAATTGAAGTTTGTATATGCGTTATATATAATGGTAACTAAAAGCAATAATTTCGTTTTCCCTTTATCAGCTTACCGATTTCGGATTATCGAAAATTGGCTTGATGGATTGTGCGCCTGAGCTACCGACAACTGAGACAGAGAAGCAAAATGCGCTCGATACACCTTGTCAGGCGAATACAGATACATTGGACTGTCAGAAATCAGCTGTTGGCACGCCAGACTACTTGGCACCGGAAATTCTTCTTGGGACAGAACATGGTTAGGCTAAAGTGCAAGTTTATTTATTTTATGCGTAATTATTCCTTCCCTATATCTGTTCCTCTTTTATAAAAAAATGGATAAAGAAGGGATTCTCACTATTGGATGTACATGAAGGTTATGCTTCTGATTGGTGGTCGGTGGGGATTATCTTATTTGAGTTAATTACTGGTATCCCACCCTTCAATGATGAGCATCCTGAGGTATTTTATTCTTCATCTGATCTCATATAGATACTTAGTTGTAATAAATGAACACTTATTGATTCCTACATTTTGCATGTCTTCTGGCTTACAGAATATCTTCGACAACATTCTCAATAGAAAAATTCCGTGGCCGCGTGCACCTGATGACATGTCATTTGAGGCCAAAAATCTAATAGACAGGTATTTGAGAATGTGATCCTCTTTGGCATTGAAATTTATGCGGTTTTTGTTTTCAGAATGAGTTTCCTTTGTAGTCTCATGGTGATGATGTTCTAGTTAGTTTCCTATGATTTCAAAACCGGCAAGAAAGTAAAAATGTAGACCTGCATATATCGTTCTCATCTAGTTCAATAATCCTAATCAATGTCGACAGGCTGCTCGTCCATGATCCAAACCTGCGGCTAGGATCGAAAGGAGCATCAGAGGTGAAGTATATATTTCATTATGATTCTCATGTGCACTAGAGATATCTACTTATGTCTCTAACGAATCTGTGTTTTGCTCAGGTAAAAGCGCATCCCTTCTTTTTAGGAGTGGATTGGGATAACCTCTCTCTACAAAAGGTTCGACAAACTGTTTCCTCTACTACTCATCTTGAAAACCATGTTAAGCTAATTCATCGAAAGATATTTAAGCTTTGTACGAAGAAAACTGAATTTCGAAAACGATGGCAGGCTGCATTCGTACCTCAACCAGACGGAGTAGATGATACGAGTTACTTTGTATCGAGATTCGTAGAGGAATCAGATGATGACGTATCTATCGATTCTGAGCCCAATAATAGCGCTGATTTACAACGCTCAAATCATGGAGTCGCAGAGGTAGTATATCTATGTCATTATATTATACACATGTTATATGCAAAGCAAGAACACTTGTAATTAAATTTGAGTTAACTGCAGAGATTAGACGAGTGTGGCGACCTTGCGGAGTTTGGTCCTTCGCCTTTCGATATTTCGTTGATGAACTTCTCCTTCAAGGTATTATTTATTCTACCCGTAATGTTTTTACACCTCTTTTTGTTTCATTTTTCTATAAGAGTGACATTGTATTGTATTATATATATATATCCACAACTGCAGAACTTGTCACAGTTGGCCTCTATTAACCAGGACGTGCTGCTGTTGCAGAGTAGCGGAAAGGAATCATCGACAAAGCAGTAAAGGAAGGAGGGAGGGTAGGCAACCCTTCTCTCTGGATTATTACCATGTGAATAATGGAAATACAATTGAACCCGACAAAATTTTCAGAAAGGAGATATATGTTTCTCTGACGACGACTACAGAAAAAACGCACAAATATATGACATAAAAATTGCACCACCTAACCTTCGAGTCAGTAATTCGAGTACCAAATATAACATGAATGAATGACAAATAAAATGCAAAACTTATCGCTTCCAAGAAATTTCCTCAGAAAAACAGTGAGCATTAACAAGACTTTCGGAAGGTCGACGTTTCAAAGAGAAAGGACAGGAATATACATCACATAATATTTTCTAAAATATGTATGTTATTTATATTTTCCCATAGAATAGAATAGAGTTGAATACCAAAGTAAAGTGTGTTAAACAGGGATAGGTAAGCCCTTCTTCTTCATGGAATCAAGGACTTCGTTGAGATCCTGACATACTCCCACAATCTGCTCATCCCATTGTTGTATCTCCTGAGTGTCATCCTCAAAGTGTATCACAGCTTCAACCTTCAATACAAAAACATCAATTATTATATTTCTATTTTCTTTTCCATTTCAATAACAAATATTAGGTGAGCAACACAACCACATATATATATATATGTATGTATGTATGTGTGTGTGTGTATCATCACCTGATCGATGGATCCTCTCATCCTATCTTCACATATCATTCTTGAAGCTATTTTCTCAGCCTGCGAGAGACAATTGCAAAATTCAATCTTAAATTACTTCACTACTTAATACTCTGTGGGCTCATTCCTAAACACTTAAGGTGGGGTATATGGTTTCAAATCAGTGGAAGATATGAATGGAACCTTTATAGGAGCAATCCCCAGCAATGTGCCCAACTCATCAAAGCTGCGGGTGAACCCCAAGTGTTGTTAAGAAACGGCTTGAATATCAAATAAATCCGACCATGGTCTTGCTTGCCACTCACCTTATATTTGTGTAGAGTTTGCTGGCACTCAATAGGTTGTGCTCAATCATAGCACGGTCAAGAACAGTAAAATTGTCGGGCAGGAGCGCTTTCTGTTCGGGGTCACCGAGGATGGTTAACAGAACGTCGAAGATGGGAAAAATAAATGAAATCTAAATGGAAACCTGGTGCGGCTTCAACTCTTCAGCAAACGCATCAATTTCAGGTTTCCGCAGAATCCTTTCCAGATAAACCTGGGAAGAATTTTATATTTACATCAGAATCCAGACTGAAGCACCTTTTTTTATATAAACATATTTACTGTACATTCTAGTAACAACAACTTGACATTAGGCTATTACATTTGCACAAGCGATACTTGAGGCAGAATGTTATGGGTTTAACATACTACCTTTTGCAAAACCGGATAGATCTTTAGCTTCGAGCAACGCTCGTCCTGGTGAAGCATAAATAAAGAAAATCATTCCAAGTACATAGCATTGGGTAACAAACAAGTGAAATTTTATGCAAAACACGAGAAGATATCTGCCAGATAAAATACGAGACAGTGCAGAGAGACAAGCATCTCTCCAAAAAGGTAAGAAGCTCTGAATACCTTATACAGGGTCGCCAGGACGCGAGAACGTTGGGGACCTGCAGCAGCCAATATCGTGCAAGTTACAGCAGCAGATAAAGCTTGTTCCAGAGCTTCTTCATCAATCTCACTGATGGATAAGCTATCGTTCAGTTTTCGAATATATGAGGAAAAACGATCATCATATTATCAAAGTGCATTTGCAGAGTGTAACTGGAAGGCAAGGTTCATAAAATGTAGTTAATCAACCGAAGATAGAATGGAAATATATAACTTATATAATCAATAATCCGTACTCATCTCCAATCTTTCGCTTCTCTATTTGGGAAATGCCATAATATCGTAGCGCAGCTTCTAGGAACTTCCGCTTCAAGTCAAGAATTCTGGCATAGCAAACCTGGTGAAATTAAAAGAAAAGCATAAGATCAACATAATAATGAAATCGATCTCGGTAAACAGCCAGAACAAAGCTATATACCAACCTTGTATTGTAAATTCAGCACTTCATGCTGACTATTGCTAACTAGAAAGGAAGCCTTGTTAATAAACGCTTCTGCATTAACTGCATCATCGTCCTATAAAGCATGAGGAAATGCATATTTTGTTAACGATACGATGAAATGAAAATTCCTTATTTACTTGCCGTCCATATTGAGCTAGATACATGCTTCGCTTCCGGTATAAAATCAAGTTTGCGTGCACATACTAAAAAATATCGTAACATGATAGAAGTACCTCAAGGTAAAGACGGGCTATTTGCACACATTTAGAAAGTTTGAATGTGTCATCCATCACCCTGAACATATAAGTGGATAAACTGATGCAAACTACAGTTCGAATATGATAGATCAACGAGTAAGTGATAAGACAATTATTTTCAGACCTCATTCCTGAATCCAAATCAATACCGCTCAGCATCTGCGCAGCTCTTGACCACTCCTGTTCAGACTCATACAATTCTGCAAGTTTCTCTCTGATAATCAGAACCTGCAATTGAAGGATCAGCAAGAATCAAAATTTAAAACAACTAACAATTCCATGAAATAATAAATGCATGTTCCCAATAAATCAACAACAATTTGAAATAATGTAACGCCACTTCGTGTCAAGACACATATAAAACTATTAATATGGTATCATTTTTTACCAAGCATTTAATTCAACTTATAATAAAAACACGTCACAAGAATCCTAAAGGGTACTACACAACAAGGGATTTCTAACAAATTGTGCATTAGTATGAACACCAAAAAAGCATGAGTCAACGTAAATCAAACTCTAAACTTTGATACTATTAACCTGCTCTTCGAATGAAACAACACGGGGCTGAATCTGATTAAGTGCATAATGTGCAATTTCCTTCTGAAATCCAGGCTCCAATCTTCCAAGCTCCTGTGCAAAGGTCTGCAGAAGCTGCCTCGACACCACAAGAGCCACATCATCCGATAACACTGCAATATCATTGAATGTCAGCCATAAACAGACAGAAGTGTGATGAATAAAAGTAAAACAACGAACTGGAACAATGTGCATCAACGAAATACAGAACCTCACAGTTTAGCAAACATCAATCAAATCAGATAACACCGCCATCGTCACATAAATCCGAATCTAATAAAGCAAACAATCATCATCGAAGACAAGTAACCAACTCAAGGTCAACTCTATAATTCCCAAAAAAAAAGAAAAAAACACGGAGAGGTGAGCGAGCGTAACTGTGATCGATGAACTGTTTAGCTTGATCAACGCCGTTTGAAGCTAGGATTGAGGAGAGAATCTGCTTGTACTGTTCGATCTTCTGACGCTGATCGGTGATCGAAGACGCGCTCGCAAATGCACTTTCCATCGCCGTCTTCTCTATTGCTTCTTAGGTTTTCGAGGATTTAGGGCTTTGTTTACGAGCTTCTAAACCCCATACGTGGAGTGGAGAATGGGGCGGAAAATGCCTATATAATTAAATAGAAAACAAATAAACATAAAAATAAGTTTAAAAAATCAACAAATAAATACTTAATAGGAAACTAACCAGCCACTTCAGTCTGATATATTTTATAGTTAGGTACCTATTTGGATAAAAAAATTTACACTTAGGTACCTAATCACCTAAGATTACCAAAATACCTTTATTTCTTTTCAGTTTTTTGTCTGCAAAATTCGACTTCATTCCCATCGACGAATTTTCGTCTTGCCGACCACCTCCTTCCGCTCATTCCGGCGCCGGACAACGATCGGCGAGCCTCTTGAAAGTTGGGTTCTCGCTTTTGGGTCTGGATTTTATCGTGTAAGCTTTTCTTTTGCAAAGGGATTGGTTAATCGATTTCACGCGTTTGTTCAAGGTTTAGCCCAAATCCGGGAGCTCAATACGCTCCAAGAGCTCGATATAAGGGTGGAATGTTACTGAGGCTAATCAATCGAGATTGCGTATTTTTCTTAGAACTGTTACGACGTACCATTTGTTATGTATATTACGTACCATTGTTTGTTGTTTTACCGTACCTAATTAGCGATACAGACCGATTGGACATTTATGTTATGCAGTATCTCTGTATATTTATATTACGTACCAAAAAACCTGTCTATACGGTACAAAAATGTCCTGTTATGCAGTACCAATCTAAACTATTCAGCGTATCATTTATGAAGGTTGCCATATTATCTGAAAATATGGCGTCTGCAAATTCGGTTGGTGGCGGGACGTTATTTGCAATGTGTGAGTATAAAAGGGAGTTTTCCTTACTATTAATCAATGAAGCAACGACATGCCAGTTTGGTACTGTAATGTATGCGAACATGGTAACCTAATATATGCCAACATGGTACCCTAATATATGCCAATTTGATACTGTAATATACGCAAATTTGGTACTGTAACATATGCAAATTGGTACCGTAATATATATCAATTTGTTATTGTAATATATTTCAACATGGTACTCTAATATATGCAAATTTGGTATTGTAACGTATGCAAATTTGGTACCGTAACATATGAGAACATGGTACCTAATATATGCACAAATAGTACTGTAATATATGCCAGTTTGGAACCATCATATATGCGAACATGGTACCGTAATATATGCCAATTTGCTACTGCAATATATGCAAATTTCGTAATATATGCGACCATGATACCCTAATATATGCCAATTCTGTAATATATGTAAATTTGGTACCGCAATATATGCGAACGTGGTACCGTAATGTATGCAAATTTAGTACCATAATACATGGCAGTTTGGCACCGTAATATATGCGAAAATGGTACAGTAATGTTTGCAAATTTGCTACTGTAATATATGCTCATTTGGTACTGTAATATATGCGAGTTTGGTATCGTAATATATGCCAACATGATACTGTAACATATGCCCAGTTTGGTATCGTAATATATGCACACATGGTCCGTAATCCAACATGGTACTGTAATATATGCCAGTTTGGTACCGTAATATATGCACAAATGATACTGTAATGTAGGCAAATAAGGTACATTAAACATGCCACGTAGGGTACTGTACGTTCCAGAAATATGTACCGTATAAAGAAAGTAAGTTCCATTTAAGACTTGGGTAATTTCGTCAAAAATGAAGCATTTCAAAAGATGTTGATGTTAAGAAACAATTTCTGACATTTTCTGTCATGAATGGACAAATCTATGACGTTTTTCTGTCATGAGTGGACAACTCTTCTGACGTACGAGGTATTACATCAAATAAGACAGCTCATCTGACATGTCATTGGCTTTAGTAAATGTTTGATGCCTTATGCAATTTTGGGTACTACAACCGTGCCGAAATGGTACGCCTAAAACAAAAATAAAATAGATACTCCAACAAAGCATTGTAAGGTACGGCGTCCCATAAATATATGGTACGGTATACTAGGGTTAGTATTTTTGGAGTTCGTACGAATTAGTTTTTCATCTGGAACCACCCTAAGACACTAATATAGAGTATTAGTTACGTTTCAGATCAAATTAGGCGCACTAGGCCTTACAAGCATGAATTAAACATTCCAACTCCAACATTCATTAGAATATAAGGATAGAAGCAAGAACATCTTACAACTTAATTTGATCTATTTGATCTTAAATTAGGTAAGTCCTACATGTGCGAAATTTTATTTGTTTTTTAGTCATTTTATTATTGTTAGGTATTGTCAAAATCACGCAGAACAATGCGGCTCGCTTAGGAATCGATTTATTTTCGATTGTACAACACATGATACGGTATACATGCATATTAGTGTACTTTATATGTATACGTAATGATACGGTGAAGCTGCAGATTATGGTACGGTAAATGTAAATGATAAGGTACCTTAAAGTACAAAATAAGGTACCTTACTGTACAACAGACAAGGTACTTCATATATTATGTTTATGGTACGATATATATAACCAGTGGTACTGTTAACCTGCAGATTAAGGTACTCTGTATGTAAAAGTTATGGTACAGTAATATCAAACTAGGTACTCCAAACAGTCTCACAGCATATTCAAGTAACTTAACTAAACAGATCAAGCATACAATAGTGCTCGTCACGTACGAGCAATCATAGAAGCACGATATACTATAACGCTTTATCAATGTCACAATTCGAGCAAACGAATGTGACATCTTAGGCATATCTACAAAAAATGAAACGAAGACCTTCTTATAGCTTCTTTTTTATCTGGGGTCATGCTACCCTCCGAATTGCTTGTGGTAGATCAAAACAGCGCAGGATGGCACCTTGAAGACAGCTCAGATATGTTTCGCGGAGGCATTTCTGCAAAAAATCTACTGTTAAAAAGAAGTACCATTTTATTCACACAAGGGGTACCAATTTGCCCACAGAAGGTACCAAAAGTAGTGATAATATAGTACCAAAACAAATTGACCACATTCGAAAAAACCAATTAACAAGCAGTACCATTTTATTCACACAACGGGTACTAGTTTGCCCAAACTGAGGGTACCAAATGCAGTGATTATGTTGTACCAAAACAAATTGGCCTCATTTAAAAAAAATCAGTTAACAAGCAGTGCCAATTTATTCACACAAGGGGTACCACTTTGCCCAAACAGAAAGTACCAAATACAGTGATAATGTAGTACCAAAACAAATGAACCCATTAGAACAACAAAATCAACTCATTCCAAAAAAAAACCCAAATCAGCAACAATCAATCCACCCATACAAAAATACAAGCACAAAAAACCCTAATCGAACAACAAATCGATGTTATTCCAAAAACACGCAGCCAGTTATGAACATTAATCGAAAATGCTTAAACCCAACGAATAACGTCAAAATCAAACTAGATACAAGCCTATTGAGGATGGAAATACCACGACTAAATGCGACGATGTACGGTATTACTGCGAATAACTTACTTACCGATTTCAGAAGGGGAATACCACGACGAACGAGTGGACAGACGACGTTGAATCTGAAGCAACAACGAACACGAGTCGATTTCTGGGATTAAATCTGCGTTTTGGTTTGGGAGAGTTAGAATTTTTTTTCTTTAGGAACGAACTAACGCGAATAAGAAAACAGGTAAAAAGATGTAATAAAGCAGTTTTAGCAGGGGTAAATCCGTCAATTAGGTACCTATCAGTAAAATAAATTCAACTAGATACCTAGATTAAAAATGAATCTGACGGGGACTGATCTGTTTTATTTTTATCGATATGGGTATTTAATTGTTGAATCCCAAAAAAGTATTTATTTGTTGATTCCCGTAAAAATAAAAATAAAAATAATAATCGGAACAAATAATTCGATCTTTCAGCTGTACATCGCCGTCTTCGACTCTCATAATTTACGGTCTGAGAAAAAGAGATTTTTCATTCGAATTCAATCTCATCCACCAAAAGGCATGAACTGGATTCAACGCAAGATCTATCTCTACAATGTTACGTTTGGGCTTTACATGCTGGATTGGTGGGAGCGATACCTCTTCAGTATCCTTTTTGTTTTTTCTTCGATTAATTGTTCGATTTATTTCGTAGTTTTAGCTTTTGATTGCCTTGAATTGGATCTTCTTCGCTCATCCACTTTGCAAATCCCTTAATCGCATGAAGATATCCTGGTGATTGTCCTGATGTGGTTCGTCTTCTACAACAGCTCGAAATATGTCACTGATTTTTGCAAAAGGTAAGCTGATCTGAAACTTCCTAGTTTTAGTTTCATTATTTGGTTGGATTGATTGTTTTGATATTTGGGCTGTTACTCCTATGATTGTAGTTATCTCTCATTTGAGAAAGTGATTAGAGAGTAGTAGTGATTATTGGGAGAAGGTGGTTGGTCTGAATTTCGTAGTTTGATTAACATTAGTTCATGGGATTGTGGTAGTCCTTGGTGTGGAGTAAGATAGGGTAGGGGACTAGGGGAGGAGAAGTTGCTTCACCTAATCAGCTTCATCTCTCTGAAATCTTTATTCGAGTGAAGTACGTAACATATATGCCTAGCTCTTCGATACTCAACCCATCTGATGCTTTTGTTTGAGTGAGATCACTTACATGGAGCACAAAGTTTCTTATGTAAACATATGTGATTCGAAATACGCGATGAATGGTGGAGAAATCGGAGAAATGAGTGCTTGTTCTACTTTTTTAAACAATTCGATGAAACTCGTCCCTTCATACGGATTGCAAAGTGATTACTTCGTAATCTTTCGTTTGACTTGGTATTTCTCAGAGTATTGTTTTGTGGGCACGCTTGTTTCACCCCATTAACGTAGCAATTATCTATCTTATGACTGTGACTCAACTATCTTTTTTGACTAATTCTAGGAATATCTGAATCCTCTCATCATATGAAACCTCGAAATCTTTGGTTGTGTTGGTCTGCATTGCTGTGCAGTGTTGCCAATGAAAACTCGCGTTCAAACTTCCTGCACTGTGTTCATCTCAAGTCTTACTACAGCTCTTCATTCGATTGTTACAGCTTTGTTCTTTGGTGTTTATCACTTCCTTTCAATGTTTATCAGGTATTTGCAGTGAACTACTCTATGACAGCTTGAAGAAGATGTGAAGACAAAAGGTTTTTACATGTGTGTGAACTGAAAATTGTAGTTGGTGTTGGTTGTTGCACCACTGCTTTTTACATACACATAGGGAAACCGGCACATCGTATTAAAACGTTAAGCAAGGATGCGCAGCACATAAAACAATATATGAGTTAATAGATGTAGGAAACTTATAGTCAAGTCCATATGGATATCATATATAGCAAAAAATTCTCGCCCACCATGTGATAAATTAAAAATATGATCATCCGGTCGCTTAATTTAACAATGTAGCGGCACTCCATCAGCGCGTACTCAGTTTATCTTGCATAGCATTGTGATGAAGGTGTTAAACATTCAATACTTTTTGTCATGATGAGATAGCTCCATAATTAGACTATTGCACGCATAGAGCGCAATCATCATATTGCATTAGAATAGTAAGGGAATTTATGCAACATCTCACGACACAATATGGTTTTTATTGCACACACATAGCGCGACCAGCATATCATATTAGAAAATTAAGCAAGGTTGCCAACGTATGAAACAACTTATGAGTTAATAGAAGTAGGAACTTATAGCCAACACCAGACGAAAACCATATATAGCGAAACACAAATCCAATATAATAATTGAAGCAGCACTTTCCAAATAAAACACAACAAACTCATTCTGCGTTCGACTTTCACCTTGTAAGTGTCGCATCCACCAGAAGGAGCGGGGTTTTTTTTTGGCTTACCCTCACAGAACTATCCTGTTTCGGCATTCCACGCGAGGTCCTATAGGAGCTCCCAACTGAAGGAATGCAATCAAGGCCATCTTGTGCAGAAGTCATGTCATCAACAGTCGACTCAACGGCATGCTTATCATTGTCCTCACAAGTATCAAGTACATCAGGCTCGATACGGCTAACGTAAACACCACTGCAGCAAGGGTGGTACCATTGAGAGTTGTCACTTGTGCATCCCCACAATTTGTCAAAACACCATCAAGTGCATCATCCTAACAACGCAGGATAAGAATTGATATCGGAACGATGAATTCTGTATGAATAAACAAAAAATTTACCTGACTTTCAGAGGCCACAACCTGGTTTTCACCTGCTCTATCATACGGGACACACCGAAGCTACGATACATGCTTCGGAAGTCGAAAGGTTTAACTCTTACGTAGAACAGAAAAGTTCTTCCGACCAAATTTGTATGCACTTTGGTATTGCATCATCACCAAAGCTACCCTCGAGGCTATCATCAGGCTACAAAATATACAGGCATATGTAACGGATGGAGCGAGGATTAAATTCGGCACACTTATAGAAAATAATTAACATTTACATAAACTGACCGATGAGTTCACTATTTCCTCAGCAGTGGTGTTTGTGTACTTCCTACCAGCTCCATCAAATATAACAAATATCGCAGTATCACTTCCATCGTCAATGATTACTTCAATGCAAAACCTACAACGACACACCATGTGAAAATGAACAAAAAAGAAAAAGATACACCAAAATAAGAAATAGTAATGTAAGGATGCACGTTCTGCATACCGTAGAATTCCAACAGCCTTCGGATCGACACATTTGTAGCAATCCAGCGCCTATTCTGATTTTTCTAACTTAGTCGAACACCTAGAACATGATATATAATGCCAACTGCTCCTAGACAATACCTCAGCAATCTTAGCAATGCATGCAAATTCCTTCACCTGGAAAAATTTAAGCTTCAAAATCAACCAATGAAAGCCAAAAACAACACTGTTGACGATTCTCAAGGAACCTGCACTGTATACCTGCACCGCCTCTTGATGCGAAAAATTGTGTATGTCGGAAACATGGCAAGGCGTCAAATCATGCTCCTAACGACACCGAAATTGACATATCAAATGTATTCATCCTGCACAATAATGTAGTCAGATTGCATATAATGTCAGAAAATGAAAAACTTAATTATGGCACCTTTCCTGAACTTACAGGGTCCACCTCGTAGTTTACGTACAGCTTTCGATGAAGATGTAGTGTTTAAGTAGAGATTTCCTGCATAATTATATATAAGTAGAGTAGAAAACAATGATAATAATAAATACGCTCAACCCAAAACATGAATGAACAGGATAAACATCCACTGCAGTCGTGCTTATATGTATTTCTCCATGCAAAATGCATGAGTATTGCAATTTCATGAAAGCATATATTTGTTCCCGGCATGGAACAGTCAGGGAAGAATGCTATACCGCCAAATATTTTCGGATTAATACTTGTGACCACAACAATTGTATTCTGGCTAACCAAAAGCCGGACTGCATCGTAAAACTCCGATGCCTCATCTTCCCAAATCGTAACGGAGACGTCCACAAAACTACAAAAGGAAAACATTTTTATGTGATATTGCATGAAAGGCAGTTTCGAAAACACGAAGCGAACCCTCATGGAACCATGCACACCCATCCAGAACAACACGCATCACAGCTTGTGTAGCACTTGCTTCCCTGTTCCGGCTCCACAACGCGAGACAGCAACCCAATCACATCTGAGTTGGAAAAGCAGTCACTCACTCGCAAATCTTGGATAGATATATCATCCGCAACTACAATACTGATGAATAAAACGGTAGACAACTAAAAGAGAAGGACATACCCGTAGGTCTTGATTGTTGCCAGCCAGCTTTAGCAATGCTTCGTAGGAACGGAATCGTAATTTATCAAGTCCTATAGAGCAAGACTCCTTAGCAACCTCTTCCATGGTCGTGCAGTCGTCGAACCTTAGCATGTATCGATGGTCAGTCATGCAATACATCGTAGGTGCATTGACAACTTCAAAGTCAGATATGGAAAAAACACGTCCATCCTTAAGAAAGCCGTCAAAATGATCAGCCCTATGAACATGGATGGAAGCCTGCATCAACGTATCCTGGCATTTCAAAAGAGAGGGAAAACTTATTAATACACATTTCCGCAATACAACCAGCAAGAATGGTTGCAAATCACCCTTTCATCCAACAGCATAAGATCGACACTCATGGTGCTCCCCAATTTTCTTCAAATTCCTTGCCGTCCATGAATGGAGCAGCCGAACAACAACAATTTTCCTGTCACATCTCGGCTTTAGCTCATCAAGAACCGTCCGGTTTGTCAAATCTCCCATGGCGGCCAAGCTGTGAGGCTGTAAAACTGGCAGGCCAACACGTTATATAGAGACACCATTTGTTTTCCGGACCATAAATGCAAAAAGTGAATTTTTTTGTTCATTGATTATTTAAGATATGCACTACGTGAAGATACAGTGAATAAGGGGAAAAAGTGCATTGAATACAAAAACGAACGACTGTTGGAATGCCTTCCTCAAAGTACACTCTTGCAAAAACAATGTATTCCGATGCCACAAATGCATAAACCAGACGTTTCTTATACATTGATACGTTAAATATAGGGATGTATAATGAATTTCACAGAGACCCACCAAATTTCATTGTTGTCTTGCAAACCTCTTCGAATACTCGCTACAAAAATACTAAAACAACAGTGAATGCGATGCAAGACTCATGACCGTTGGGATGCCGTTCTGCTCAAAAAAGGAATAAAATCAACTACAGCATAGCACGTAGAACTCGACAGTAGATCAACAGTCAAATTCAATGCACATGGACACACGAAAATAATTCCGAAAATAAATAAAATACTTTGCTGCACTCTCATTGGCTGGGAAAGCTTGCATTGCTGACGTGCTGCACCAGAAGAGACCCATTCTACTTTTATATATAATTAGGGAAATATTCTTCAGCTATTCGTATTATTGATTACTTTCGTAATTGCCATATAAAGTCTTACATTACATATACGGATGAATAAAAAGTAAAAAGAAAAATATCCGTCTTTCCTTGTTTATGTGTTCTTCATCGTCGTCCCACTAATTCCATCAAGAAGACTGACAAGAAGACGAAATCAAGAACCCAATAAAAGGCTAATGATCATAGCCAAGGTACGTACGTACAAACAGCTTATTCAGCATAATATTGCTTCATCTCCTAGTCCTATTATTGGTCACATTTGTTTGCATGTACAAGAAAAAGAAAGGCTGCACAACAATCCAAGCCCATGCTTTAAGAAATTAAATATTATAAAACCATCAATTCGCTTTGATGCTTACTAGTTCAAATATACTATGATGCATTAGAAGAAAATAACCGTTTTTCTGTTTGATTATTGTCCATTTCCATTCTTAAATAACATATATCTTTCTCTAGCACGTGAAAACTGGATTACTATTCACCGCCCCCTTTTTTCTAGTCACCGCCCCCGAAATGTTTTTAGCGTGGTGTTTGCATGTACTGCGTCGACCTGTTTGGTTTATGATCTTCCTGGTATATATATTCTATACAAAATATATATTCATCCATTGATATGTTTTAGCCGATGTTATCGTATGTCTTAATATCTGATGTATTGCAACGGCATATAACGAGTCGAATCTATTTTCAATCAAAATATCAAAGCGTGGTGGTGGATTGTAGATGATGACGGTGCTTTCGCCGGCCGGTTTGCTCATAGCTTTGTGGGTCAAGAAATCTGCAAAATTCGAACACGAAGTGAAGCTAGTTTCCCACACTCTCAACCTCCAAGAATTACTTTCAAAAATCCACAACAACATTCTTCATGCATCGTTTTGCTCATTGCAATAACTGCTTCAATGGTTATAACTATAAGCGTTTTCGTGTACCTCATCGTTCGAGCCGCAAGAAGGGAAATGTTTTTGCGAAGTGCGCTCATAAAGCAAATGGAGGCAACTCAGCAATCGGAGAGGAAAAGCATGAGTAAGAGCACAGCCTTTGCGAGCGCAAGCCACGCGATATTCGCACTTCTCTGGCGGGAATAAGTGGACTCATCGATATATCGCAAGATTTCATTTCGAAGAGAGACAATCCTTTGAGAACTGAATTGCTCGGTAATCTTCACCATATGAAGACTTGCATCAAGGACCTCGAAGGTGCATTGTTTTTTTTTGTCTCTTTCTTCTTCTGTCGGGATAACCAAAATTCCACCATCAAGCTTTCATAATCAATTAATATATCAAATAGGCAACTTCACGTATCATCGCTGATTTTAGGCAGGTTGAAGCCCTCGAATTCTAATATCTTTTGATGTATGACTAAACTTTTTCCAATGCTTTTCTTACGGCTTTTGAATTCGATTCTCGACACGAGGAAGATAGAGGCGGGGAAAATGCAGCTCGACGAGGAAGAATTCGACGTGGCGCAGCTTCTAGAAGATGGGGTGGATCTTTTCATCCCGTCGGAATGAAGAAGGGAGTGGACGTAATCTTGGACCCCGACGGTTCTGTAGCCCAGAACCATTGTGTTATAGGGGACAGAGGAAAATTGAAGCAAATGCTGAGCAATTTGCTTAGCAATGCAGTGAAGTTCACTTTAGAAGGGCACGTTGTGGTTCGAGGATGGGCGAAAAACCGAGTCTTGAGAGACGAATGCTCAATGATTCGACTCGAAGTGGTAGCTTTGTTAGATTCTTGCTATGCTTCTTGTTCAGGGTTGAGAAATCTGCTGAAGTTGGGGAGGATGCTACTGCGCAGAGAGACCCAAACTGCATGGAGTTTGTTTTCGAAGTGAACGACACAGGAAAAGGGATTCCCAAGGAGAAGCAGAATTTTGTCTTCGAAAACTACGTTCAGGTCAAGGAGACGGTAGATAAGCTACAAGGCACTGGCTTGGGCCTTGGCATTGTACAGTCTCTGGTACGATATTGTCCATTTTTTCTTTGAGCGAACGACATTTCTAGTCTCCAATGATTGCAGTATTGGCGTTTTCTATCTCTCATATTATTGGATGCCACTTTTAGTCCAATTATGTTACCGATTTAGGGCCATATTAGTCCACTGTTTAATCTAATCGTTAGTTCAGATGTAATTTAATAAGTAAGATCACTTGATATCCTTTTTGTCTACTTAAATTAAGTATACCTCACATCTTTTTCGAATTAAATCCACGTGAGCATCATTACGCATCATATTTATGGAAGAATTGAAAACCTTGACGTTGAGTGAAATGTGCTGCATAATGATGTCCGCATGCTTTTAGGTCGAAGGAGAATATGAGTTATGAGGGTTAAGTAGACTAACAGGAGATCAAATGCTTTAACGTGTTAAATTTCGTCTAAACCAACGATCAAATTAATTTGGGGACCAAATAAACGACATATCATCGATCATAGTAGGGATTAAAAGTGTCGTTATTTCCTTTTCTCTATACTGCAACAACTTTGTATGCCTTTGTGTTCTTTTTTTTTTCGCTAAGGTACGCTTACTGGGCGGAGAGATAGGGATCATGGACAAAGGCTACGGCGATAAGGGCACTTGCATGAGGTTTAACCTCTTCTTAAGCCGACGCAGTGGACAAGACATTCCGTTAAGTCTATCAGAAGACGTCGAATCTGCTAGAGACTTTGCCGCGACAACATCTCTACGCCGTAACAACCGTAGCCCCACAACGGAAAGATCCCAAGTCCTACTCTTCATTCGAAGCCCTAAGAGAAGCACCGTAGTCCAAAGCTTCATGCGCGGGCTCGGCCTAAAAGTCCACGCCGCCAAAGAATCCCATCATCTCTTTCCAGCGCTGAGGAAATGAAGGGAGATCTCAACTTATCTCGCCAATACTCTTCTTGCAGATGTTCATTCAAAGAGCGGCGGTTGCATATCAATTGCTTCTTCTAGCGCACGTTCCAAAGAAGTCACCTTGAGTTCCTTAGACGGTGGAAACGGCGGCCCATTCTCTCAAAGGAAGGCCAACATCTCCTTTATCTTGATTGTGATCGACCTAAGTTCGATTTCGTTCAGAGAGATAAGCAGAGTTATAGCCGAATTTAGAAGGGATTTAAACGAAAATTCTTGTGTTAAGTTCGTTTGGTTGGATTTGCCTGACGATGGTAACCTCGGAGGGCTCAATGAGGAGAAGCTTTCGAATTCAGACATGGTGCTACCGAAGCCTCTCCATGGGTCCCACTTGTACCGTGTTGTCGGCTATTGCCCGAATTTGGAGGAGACTTACGAAGAAGAAGATGAAAGTACTACTTTAGCTAATGGTGCTAGCACTTGGAGGACGGCGAAAGCAACAGTTGAGGAGACTAATAAGAGCGAAATAGTGGAGGAAAAAGAAGTGTCGTTGACGGGGAAGAGGATAATGATAGCAGATGATAATATGCTCAGCCGATTAACGGCGAAGCACGTGGCTTCGAAATACGGCGCTGAGGTGGTTTTGTGTGAAGATGGGGAAGATGCTTTTGAATTATTATGCAAGTGTTCGCAGGACTTGCAAGGAGATGATTCTTCGAGGTATTCGGTGCCACCTTTCGATTATCCTAATAATTGCAAGGTAATATGTGATCATACATTTTCTTTTACTTGAATCTGCTCTAGTTTTTTCAACTCTGAATAAATGTATATTTGTGTTTTGTTAAACTAAAGATTCCAAAGATGAATGGAGCTCAAGTAACTAGGAGGATCGGAGAAGCAGAAGAGATATGGCTATTGGCTGCAACATTAGCTCTCAGATATTTGCATTTACGGCTCACGATAAGGGAGAGGAGGTTGAAAACATGATTCGGGCAGGGGTAGATGGTTACATAACTAAACCTTTGAACCAAGAGAAACTGTTCAAAGCTTTATCCATCCATCTGTAATTAAAACATGCAACCTAGACTTAACATTTATTTTTTGATTGCTCAGCCTCTGTTAGTTCAAGTCCCAAGTCACTTTACAAAGTTCTAAACACAATACAATTGCATCAATTTTGTCTTTGAAACCTTTTGCAACAATTCAACAATTGGCCTGCTTTGGCAAAATGATATCGTCAAAATATATATTATATATATGGAATTACAGACATAAAGGAATTATAGAATACTAGTAATTTTCGCACACTGAAGTGTATGCTCTATAATATATACATGTATAATATTAATTATAAAATAATAATTAATAAATAAATATAGGTTCTCTTTAAATTTAATATTATCTTTTTACTTAATCTAAATTGACCGATTAAACTTGACTGTTTATATTAGGCCGGGCTTAATAAAAGAGTAATGATATTCGCACACAGTCCACAACATCCTAAGATGTTACGGTACGATACAACAGATACAACAACCAACGGTAAATTATTTAAGATGAGATCTCACATGCTAAACATTTTGTTTTTCAAACATCAATCCTCAGAAATTGATACGTCAGAGAGATAGAATTGAAGCTGGTGTTGGGATTGAACAGAACAGCTTATTATGACAACAATTTCAAGAACATATAAAAACAAGCGATTATGATACCGTAACGTTTAGCTTTGCTCGGTTGATTTTGCAAACTTAGCCTGCACAAGTCTTTCCAGTACGGGAAGTTCTAAGGGAACTGAATCGAGACAACGTTCAGCAGTTGCAACAATAACCTGCACATGGAATTCGATGAACGAATGAATAACCAAGTTGTTGCCCTAACTAGTGAGACACCATTTTCCACATAATTATTCTAGGTAATTCAAATCAGATGAGGATTTGTTACCTCGTCGAGAAGGAAATCAACTGCAGCTTCATCATCGGTCGCATCCTTTAAAGCAGACTTCAAGAAGTGAATGTCCAGTTGAATTTGTTGGAATCCACTGCGATTGAATGTCTGCAGCCGCACAAACTCTTGCAAGCTCTTCAACGAAAGCTTCACAATTGTTGTTAAAACGGATTCCTGCTATTAACAAAGTTCATATATTCATAACCACAAGGCAACATCATGCCCTATTTCTTTCTTAGCAAAAAAGATCAGAAAAAGAACCTGTGTGTACTCAATCTTTGTAAAAATTTCCATTTTCTGCTTGAACAATTTTGCTAGATGTGTCTCAAGGAGCTGACTTCTCGCCTTCTGAGTATTTGATCGCTTTAATCTATTATCCTCCCTCAAAGGGTTACTGCGTGACGATGTTGTGCTCCCGGCGCTGTCAGCACGGCGATGCTGGCGGTGGAAGCCTTGAGGCAAAATTTGCTTCACTTCAGTTCTTATTTCGTCGAACTACAACCACAAACCAAATTATGAGGATTTGAGATAATCGAAACGTCAGTCACTACACCACTACAAATTGCCACAATATCAACCAAAGAAATAGATAGCGAAGTGAATTACCTCTTGAAGAAGTATATCCACAAACATATGCACCTCTCGGGGTTCCTTGTGCTAAAAAACAGGTAAAAAAGTACACAATCAGAGTCACTAAATCTGCTGAAGTATTAGGAAACATATCAAAGAGATGGGGACAGGCTACTGACCTTGACCCAGTTTGGTGCTGCAAACCTCTTCTTCAAAAGAACAGATATTTTCTGAGTTCTCATCTTAATATACTGAAAATAAATAAAAAATGTTATGACAATAACATATAAAAAATATATACATCAATAAAACAAGTCTTCCAGACATGTCCACGATGTGCATTTGTACTGCCACAACATGAAATCATCAACAAATGCAGCAAACTGGAGTTGGTGGACATAGTACTAATATGAACTGCGAGTCTGCGACTGCAAACGTCTGTATGTGCCATCATTATAACCATTCCAAACTAGAGGCTTATGAACCAAAATAGTTATAGGATACAAGACTTTTATGCCTATTGTTTGCAGCATGTCGTATTGGTTTCATGCTGATTTGAAATGATTCCAAAACCAATAGCATGAATCAAAATCAAATGCCGACAAACAAATGCTCACCAGATTCAAGAACGATTCGCTAGATAACCGGAAAATACGACAAATTTCTGCAGGTGCAAAAGTTGGACCATGCTCAGACCCTCGAACCCCACCAACAGAGAAAGAAGAAGCAATCTCCTGAAATTCACATTTAAGAAGTGATCAGAAGGTCAAGCCAGTTGATACATCTTAATCACTAAATGTAATAAGTCGAATTGATCCATGCCTCAGTAATTCGTGGAATGGCACTCTGTTCTATATAAACAGAAAACTGGCACAACACAAGAGCAAGCCCAGAAGCAATTTTATCACCTGGCATCTGCTCCATAACATTCAGGATACTACCTTCATTACTTTTCCCAGAGAGCCCGAGAAAATAGACGTCAAGTTTTTTGAAGAAATCCTGAAAACCTTCTTGGACCCAGTCAATAGTTAAATCTCTCAAATTCATTAACAATTCAGAGTTGTCGTCAAGAAGCTGTCGAAATTCCTGTAGTGGATGTAAGCAAGAGAATCGAGTAGGTATTTACTGGTAATGACACAAACTCTAGAAAGAAGTAAGAATTGATAGGAAAACCATAGTGAAAGTTTTACCAATAGAATTGATAAGAAATCTTTAACCACAGACAGTTATGCATCTAATCTTAACCTGTAAGACACCCACACTTCCTTGGATAATTGCTTTTTTCCCAGACTCCAATGTTGCAGCCAATGGAAACTCTTTTGTTATACCTTCCTTTTCTCCACCTTGGACTGTCTTAAGGGCGTCTAAATAAAATTAGAAAAACAATTTGCAATTCAGTAATTATCTCAAGAACTCTGCAATCTCCAATTGTAATTGTTTCCTTTCAGTTGTTCTTCATATATCAGATATGAACCAGCCATGCATATCAAATGTTATAGATCAATGCCTCACTTGACATCATTAAATAAAAATTGCCCACGCATCTGGACGAGAATTACTATTTATTATTTTATTTTTGAAATATAGTGAATATGCCAACAACATATAACAAAAATGTGAGATTGAGAAGACAACATATCAATATTCTGTATCAGGCAGAGACATGGAAAAGAAATAAAATGTAGGAGAAGTTACCTTCGCTCTGGTATGATACTAAAATTTTTATTACTTCATTCACAAGCGTATATAATTATAAAACGCCCAGAATGTAAGGCATATGTTGGGAAAATTCCGATGCAGAATGATGATATATAGTTCAGGCACTGAATGAAATAGTATTCTATAAGAGATCATGATTATAGAACATTTTTCTCAACAAAAATTCCAAATGAACACACAAGAATAAAATAACATGCTTACCAGATATATCAAGCAGAAGACGGTAAAATTTTCTGGATATGAATTCTCTGACAGTAACACGAGCACTCTGAAAATATCATGATTATCAACTAACCTTCTGCTTTTCAACTGATATATACGGAAAAAAGATTTAACATTCTATTCAAGTTATAACATGCAAACCTGAATTGCAAAATTGGGGAGGAATGCTTCGGGTAATACTTCATCAATCAGTAGCACATCAGCCCAAATCACCCCTGGAGGTTGTGAAAAACATTTACAAGTTCAAAATACGAATGTAAATGCATAAATAGTTCCGGAAAAGGGAAGCTAAGAGGGTCATGGCTCAGTGCCAGTTTAGGAATAAATTAGTCAGCAAAGAAACACTAAATTCATAAAAAGCAAGAATAGATTCTTCTTTGGCTTAATTATTTTATTCATCCTATAAGTTAGAAGGTGTGACACTTTCATGACACACAACTTAAGGGTTGGCAATTTTAGGACAAGAACTGTAAGAATCAAAACACTTTAAGGAAATTAAGCTCCAACTGGACGCCACCTCGCCTATTCTGATGACATGGCCGTCCAACTCAGCACCTCTTTTGTATGACGTAGCAGCCCATCAAGACGCCACATCACTTCTTCTGTACAACTTGGTACCCAATTGGCATCTAAGCAGATTGACACATCATCGCGCTTGTCATTAAATATTTTTGATTTTGAATGTCTTAAAAATTGCAACCCCTTAAGCCGGGTGTCTAAAAGTGTCAATCTCTTAATTACAGGACGAAAAAATATTTAAGCCTTCTTCTTTCAACTCAGCTAAATGAAAGGTCACTTTACGTTCAAACTCATATACAGAATGCTATCAAACAGCCAACAAGAATATAACCATAAATCAAATTGCGGACGTGGAGAGGTATAATTCACATATTGCTGAAGTAACTTACGAAGGATCACCAAAAGATCCTTGGAGCTATCTTGCTTCTTAATTTGCTGATATGTGGCTTCATATTGCCTGGAACATCACGTATGTAAATCAAGAACATACAAGAACCTTACACACAGTTTTATCACCAAAAACAGTGCAAATGAGAAAAGAAGCTGATAAACAAAAAGCAGCATACTTTGAAACTAGATCTTGTGAAAGTTTAGATAGCTGTGATTCTGAATCCAAAAATATAACTTTATAAGCACGTGCAGCTTCTGCAAATTCACGAATTGAAGCCTGAAACAGCAATAACAGAAACTTCATTACCATCAATATTAAGCACCGTGAAATCAGAAAGCTTAACCCAGACAGTTGGTGGCTAAGCGCTTCTAAAAGGCCATAAAAGTGAGTTTGTCCAGTTTTCACCACATATCATGCTATCTCTTCGACTATAGAACACGAACAATACTACTCATGTTGCATCTCATGCGAAAAACTCCATGTTTTACACCTAGTGAACAGTAAAAATATCAATATATTTAAAATTTACACAACAAGGTGGACCCTTTTTATGACCTCATGGGCAGTATGCGGAGCAAATTTTCCATTATCAGGAGATGCATTGACATCCGATAAAGTATTTGCTAATTGCTCAGGCTCAATATGCAGGTCCACAAGGAATTGTTCAAGCTTGTCAAACAATCTGACCTTCAAATTTTCAACCTACACCGACAAAAGGTTATATGTCACCTGGTCAGAAAAAAGAGAAAATTATGAAAGTTCTGTTCGTATACGAAATTAATAACAAATCCACGAATGGTGAATTACTTGAGTTCCAAAAAGGCCTAGTAGTACTAAAGTAAATAAAAGTCACGCAGAAACTAATTTGAAGATGAAAAACGAACCGGGAATTCCAACTGCTTAAGAAGCATAACTGCCTCAGCTCTTGATTGAATAGATTCCGAATCAGAGAAAACTTTCTCCTGAAAACATTTTTCTTGTTTGTGAGTATGATATTGAATGTTAGTCAAACATCAAACAAATACAAGGCTTCACTAGAATCGCATGGGAAGAAAACAGATAAAGATACAAAATAGCGGAGTATGCTTCCCTGAAAAATAAGATGCAGATATCATGTATTTTTCCAAGATTCAAATTATTATGTAGTACTATAGGATTTGATATACAACCTCCATGATTTTAAAGATCAATAATCATGCATGAAAATAACTAGTGATCATCCTTGACAATTTAATATTAACTGAGGGATCACATAGCGACATTAGTTTTAAACTTTGTCTTTTTATATAAATAACAGAATATTATCATGAACCATTATTTCTTTATGACCTGGTAATGGAAGTGAAACTATAGCTAGTAGCTTGTTCATCTTCGTCAACCATCAAAGTTAACTAATTCTATCTAACTCGGACAGTGCAGATGAAAAGAGATGGACATACCTGCAAGTTTTTTTTTATTGTACTAATTGCTTCTTCAGATGCACGCTTACAGTCTTCAAAGGAAGAATTCCCATAAGCCTGGTAGCAATAGAAAGACTCAGTACTCAGTCAAAATACAGAGAATCCCACAATCCGATAGCTGAGTAAGGAGTAAAACCTTGAAAATTGGCTTTGCCCCGATGTAAAACTTGACAGCGTCTGCATATGCTTCTGATTTGATGCATTTCTCAAGTCTTGCAGGTAAATCATAAATAAACTGTTTGCAAACATTATAGAGGTCAAGTGTTAATTAATTATACAACGAGGTTTGCAGGATAAGGTAACGTCGCCTCACAATAAGCGAAAAAACACTATGCTAGTCAGATGTGAAATCTCAAGCAATTTAATAGATAAATACCTTCTCCCAGTTTATATAGACAAAGATCAAACACATGGTATTCTGCACATCTGAGTTTGAGCAACTTTTTAAGAAGTCATGGGCAGATCTAATACCTGAATTTTACGAAGAAGATTTCGTGTTCGGTGCAACTTTTCTATCTGCGCTCTCTTCTCAAATAAAGAAGTATTAACACCATCACTTCTAGATTGCACAGACGTAATCTGGATAGAATAATCAATAGAGGACACAGTGTTCCGTCAATGCTCCACATAAAACATTTCGAACATCGTCAAATGTAAACTAAATTGTTACCAAGCACCTTTACAAGAAGCTCCTCCATGTTTGTTTCCATCCCAACAATATTATTTTTCATTCTGGAAAAAACGCAAAGACCCACCATGTTATTCTTCATGGAGACAGGAACTTTGAATGCCAATAAACACAGCAAATGACTTAAAATGTCGGAAATTTGCGTTGACAGATGACACATTGAACTAATCACATGCAGAATCAAGCATGCCGTAGTTCATCTAATCACACACCAACGCCATATTAACTGAAAATCAAGATGAAACCATAATTACAAAAGGCTCACCTTTTGATCGCATCCGTTGCACTGACGAACTTATTGTAATTCTCGTAAACTAACATCTGCAGATCGGTGTCAATATTTTTTATTTCAGCAGCCATTTCAACATGCTTCTGAAGAAGTCCTTCTAAATTTGATTTTTCTACCTGAGAAAACAGAAGAGTGTTTTCATAGGGTTTAACCTGTATCAAATCCCAGCCTAGCAATGTTGACAACAAAACACATAGCAATGAACATCAATCATAAATGATGGTCCTCCAAACAAAATACTCAAAACTGTGATGTGAAAGAATGAAATAACGATAATAAAAGATGGGAAAAGCATTGCAAATTTTACTCAGTCATCCCAGATCCACCTCAGTGGAGTTCCCGAATGCTTTAGCACGTATCATCACATTACAAAGGCACAATGCTCAAAAGAACTTATATAATCGGAACAGATTTGTCAAGGCTTCTAATTGAGATCACGACAGTTTTGCAGTGTGATTTTACAAGAACACCACCTTCATGGATCTATGCCAACTCATACTCCAATATACCATGCATATCCATTTCGAAGTTCACAACATTGCTCGTGGCGTGAATCACGAGTAAATTGAAGTAAATAAGCCAACCACAACGCGCAAAACAGTTTCATAGACACCGATGATGAGAATTGAACAGCGACCAAGCAGATTAAGCTGAATTAAATTCAAACAAAGGGTGCCAAACATACCAGGAGATTCATGTACCGACCGGCGTCAAATGACGTGGTATCGATAGTGTCAAGCGTGGCGAATCTAGACAAAGTGTTGGGCGGCAGCGGCGAAGACGTTGAAGAAGGACCTGCCGAGTAGAAACTCGAGAGAAGATCCCTCATTCTCTTTGCCTTGTCATCCAACGGCGCAGATTCTTCCACCTCCATTATTCAGCCCTACCTATTACTCCGATTCAGCCTTGTAAGACACGGCGGGGGATTTGTCTTCTGATATGTTTGTTGGCTGAGCTGACTGATCTAAAATTTGGCCCATTCAATGTGATCACCTAAAATCAATGTTCTAAAAGGAAATTATTATTTATCGCCCCAGGGCTGACAAAGACATTTTTATCCCTATGTTATTTAAATTAATTTAAAAAAGTAAAATATAATAACAAGTAATAATTTGTATTTAAAATCCTTTACCACACAACACTTTTCAAATCACACATACAAATCAGACAAAAAAACTGAGAATTTTTTCAAATCGCAATGGATCGACGACAAGGACAGGAAAAGGGAAAGGGGGTGTTCTCACGATTGGTAAGCAAATTGTCAATAAAATCCATTCGTACGTAGATAGATTGTCGAAAACGGGTTGGAATAGGCTGAAAAAACGGCCGCTCGAACGAAAACTACGCCGGATTTCGGCACGATCGAAGCATAATTTCGGTCGGCCAAGTCACGACCGAAACACGATTTCGGTTGTGATAGTCGCGACCGAAATCTCGTTTTAGTCGTTACTTGGCCGACCGAAATCGTGTAATGGTCGGACCAGATCCGACCGAAATTGTCAAGAACCGTCGTCCCGCCCTTGTATTACGTTCTAATCCTAAGTGCCTAACGCTTTGTTATCGTGCAAACGCGTAAAGTGCAAATATAAATTTTCATTTTTGAAACGCGTGCGGAAGTCTTATTCACAAGTCAAAAGAATGTTCTAAATTGTTTGACATTTCATCATGCTCCTATCTATTCAAAACACAAGTGCGTGTGTGTAAATATATGCAGCAAAAGCTCCCTATGCGCCCGGCCTTCACAAGTCGTCATCCATACACACACTCCTACCTCAAAAGCAGACGGATAGCATCAAAAGATCGGCCTTGCATAACAGTCGGATTACGTACCGCGATCGTCAGTACCTACAACACGTAACGTAAATAATGAGCCACCGAGGCTCAGTAAGCAGAAATTATGCATGTATGCACGTGTCCTAGCGATCGACAATCCACGCCGTCGTTTTCTAATGCTCATACTCTTTTTCTTATACTCGTACTCTTTTCCCGACTCATACTCTTTTTCTCATGCTCTTACTTCATGCGGGCCCTCGGCTTTCAGTCCCACTATGCGCCATCTTATAGAGATCTCAAGTGTGGAGGTTCACACACTGGAAGGTCACCCGAAGGAATCTTCCCTTACTCAGTGTGGCCTCCACGCGAGCGCTTCTCACTGGTAGCCAACACCGAGGCCACTAACCACGGAGGTCACCCGAAGGAATCTTCCCTCCGGGTAGTGCTTTACACGCTAGAAGGTCACCCGAAGGAATCTTCCCTTACTCAGCGTGTGCCCGGGGCCGCATCCTCCAGGTTGCGTCTCCCGCATACGGGGTATTTCCCCTAGCCTCTTATACAGGCCTTATAGCTTCATTCGCCTTACTGGCTGCATAGGGGAAGCCGTGACTCTTCATTCGAGTCGACACAAACGCCAATATCGGCGAGTATACATCGCACACAGGCGATCTTACGCACGCTTATACCTCGCGTCTTATACACTACGCATGCGTGCAAATGCTCATGCTCATGTACGTATTCTAATCATGCCATCATGCACATAATTTAATCGTATCATACGTACACATTTCATACAAAGTTCACGAGCACGTAGTTCACATAATTGTATGCAGGCAAGTTACGTGTCGTAGTTGAATTTCTACTTACTTGTCGTCCGAGCGAAACTAGTATTTTCCACGTTCGCTCCTAATGTGCAACCTTTTAAGCATAAATATTATCGTATTAGTATTACGCCTTTATTACACTTAGGTCGAATTGAATTATTTGACTTCATTAATTTTGCTAGTTTCAAGTCTGGGCTACCCTTGCCCAATAAATTCCTAAGTAAAGTTAGTATCAATTTCGTGACTTAGGAAATTCGGCGAAAGTTAGACGATTTGTTAGTGTTCAATTCATTCGGTTTCAATTCATCTTCATTCGCTCGATTTCACGCACGAAATGGTTAATGAAATTCGCCCGATTTCCTTTGCACGCGACATGGCCCGATTTGAATTCGATTTGTGCTTTAATTAACTTAGTTTCGGCCGATTTCTAAGCATGCAAGTCACCCGATTTAGTGACTTGATTAGAATCGTTCGACAAAGAGCTAAACGATTTAGCTTTCGCCCGAAATTGGAACGTGGGAGGAGATCGCCCGATTTGAGGCCTTCAAGAGGTGGAAATCGCCGTGCCTTTTCATCAGCATGACGTCATCGCGAATTCATGTATGGAGTTGGGATTGTTTTCGGCCGATTTAGGGCATTCCATGATGCAAATCGCCCGATTTCCAAGCTTGCATGGAGTCCCTTTTGATTTCGCCCGATTTCTAGGGTTTCTCAAACTAAGTCTCGGCGATTTATTCTCCTAATGCCACGTGAAATATTTACTTAAGTTGTCCGATTTAGGGTTCGCACTAAGTCGCCCGATTTCATTCATGCCATGAGGGTTCGATTCTTAATTCGATCGATTTGTTTTGCACAACAAATCGCCCGATTTGTTTAGAGCATTTCACTCGTTCGATTTCACCAAATTAAGATCGCCCGAAATCTCATGCATCGTTCATCTACCCAGAATTTCCCAAGTTTCGAAGCTTTCTCCTACCCAAAATCGTTTAATGCTAGGCTAAGATCATCTCATATTAAAGTTGTAAGCTATAAGGCATGTTTAGCTAACTAAATCGTAGCAACATTCCCAAGGAAACCTTCGATTAAGCCTTTACACCCAATCCTAGGGTTTTCGAAATCCTCCTCAACTACTTGCCTTTAATGCCATTAATAATCTCCAACTGCCTAAAGTACGAAATTAAAAGCTTAAGAAGGGTATTTTACTTACCAACTTTGAAATCCTAGGCTAGCCGAAGTGCTCTTGGTTCGATTTTGGCTCTCTGCTCCTTCTCCTTTCCTTCTTGCTTTCGTTACTTTTCTTAAAATGGGGTCATGGTGTTCAATTATTGGGTTAGATACTTTTTACTTGGCTTTTGTTGGGTAGGGCATGGGCCTTTCCTAGTTTTAGGGAGGTTTGTCCCCCATTTGGGCTTTTCTCATAAATTGGACCCATTTAAATTCCTTAGCCAAAAATAAAAATCCCTAGCCCAACTATTGTTAATCCTTTCCTTCGCTATTTCTTCGAAAATTCCCCTTCATGCATTTGGGGTCATCATGAACGCCAAAATTCTTGGCGCTTAATTGCATGTAATTCACACATAAATCACGAGCATAAAATTCACACTTCACATAAGCATTCAACATATACGACATGAACGTAAAATCATATAAGTCGTACACAAAATTTATTTGCCGACTTAATTTCGCGGGGACCGGGGTCCTACATCCTCCCCCCTTAAGGAGGATTTCGCCCCCGAAATCAGCCCGTGTGAAACAACTCGGGGTAACGAATTCTCATTTCGTCCTCCCGTTCCCATGTGGCTTCTTCCGTGGACTGGTTTCGCCACAGTACTTTCACTAAGGGGATTTCTTTATTCCTAAGCTTCTTAGTCTCCTACATCAATATCTCCACCGGAGTCTCCTCGTAACTCAGATCCGGCTTCAATTGCTGATGTAGGGACTCATTTCCTAGCACGTGATTCGGGTCAGCTATGTATTTTCGCAGTGTCGAGACGTGGAACACGTCATGCACTTGCGCTAATGACGCAGGCAGCTCCAATTGGTATGCTACCTCGCCTACCCTTTTCAGTATCCTATATGGTCCTATGTACCTAGGACTTAGCTTTCCTTTCTTCCCGAATCTTTTCACGCCCTTCATCGGCGATACTTTTACGAACACCATATCGCCTTCTTCAAATTCCAACGGTCGACGTCTTCGGTCCGCGTAGCTTTTCTGTCGACTCTGTGCCGTTTGCATTCTTTCTCGTATGGTACTAATAGCTTCCGTCATTTCTCGTACGATGTCAGGGCCTAACATTGCCCGTTCGCCAACCTCGTCCCAATGTACTGGGGATCTGTATCTACGCCCGTATAGCGCTTCGTACGGTGCCATCCCGATGGTGACGTGGTAGCTATTATTATATGAGAACTCGATCAGTGGGAGGTACCTACTCCAATTCCCTTTGAAGTCGAGTACACATGCTCGTAGCATGTCTTCCAATGTCTGTATTGTCCTCTCGGATTGACCGTCTGTCTAAGGATGGTAGGCGGTACTAAAGGATAACCTCGTTCCCATCGCTTTTTGCAAGCTCGTCCAGAATTTCGATAGAAATCTGGAGTCGCGATCCGAGACTATTGACGATGGAACGCCGTGCATTCGCACTATCTCCTGAATATAAAGCTCCGCGTATCGTTCCATGGAGTACGTCGTGCTAATTGGCAGGAAATGGGCAGACTTTGTAAGTCTGTCGACGATAACCCAAATCGCATCGTGCCCTTTTGTATTCTTTGGCAGTCCTACTACGAAGTCCATGGTAATGTTATCCCATTTCCATTCCGGAATGGGTAACGGTTGTAGGGTTCCTGCCGGCCTTTGATGCTCGGCCTTGATCTGCTGGCATGTCAAGCACTGACTCACGAAGGTCGCGATGTCCTTTTTCATGCCTGGCCACCAATAGTTCTCCTTTAAGCCTCTGTACATCTTCGTTGCCCCTGGATGTACCGAGTATGCCGTAGCATGTGCTTCCGTCATTATTAGCCGTCGCAGTTCGGCGTCGTCTGGCACGTACAATCGGTTCTTGAAGTATAATCGTTCGTCTTCCCGTATCATGAGGTCTCCAGTTGGTTGTTCCGGTTGTGCCTCCTTAACCTTCGCATACAACTCGTCTGTTCCTTGCGCTGTCTTGATCTGCTCCAGCAGTGTTGGTTGCAAAGTTAAGGCAGTTAGCTGCGCCTCAACTTCGCCTAACCGTACGACTTCTACTTCCAGCAGTTGCAGTTCTGCACTAACTGCTTTTCGGCTTAAGGCATCGGCTACTATGTTCGCCTTGCCTGGGTGGTAGTTGATTACGCAGTCGTAATCCTTGACTAACTCTAACCACCTCCTCTGCCTCATATTCAGCTCCTTTTGCGTAAAGAAATACTTGAGGCTCTTGTGGTCAGTGTATATTTCACACCGCTCTCCATAGAGGTAATGCCTCCAAATCTTGAGAGCAAAGACCACTGCTGCCAGTTCTAAGTCGTGCATCGGGTAATTCTTCTCGTACTCCTTTAGTTGACGAGAGGCGTATGCTACTACATTCCCGTTCTGCATTAGCACACACCCTAACCCGTTCTTAGACGCATCGCTATAAACGGTGAACCCTCCAGTTCCCGAAGGTATTGTGAGAACTGGGGCCGTCGTAAGCCGTTCCTTCAGCTCTTGGAAGCTCCGTTCGCATTCTACGGTCCACTGAAATGGCGTATTCTTCTTGGTCAGCCTCGTCAGTGTCGATGCTATCTTTGAGAAGTCCTTTATGAATTTCCTATAGTATCCCGCCAGACCGAGGAAACTTCGTGTTTCCGTTACGTTGGTCGGTCTAGGCCAATTGCTAATAGCTTCTATCTTTTTTGGGTCTACAGAAATCCCTTCTCCTGATACGATATGCCCCAAGAAGGCGACTTGGTCAAGCCAGAATTCGCACTTCTTGAATTTGGCGTATAGTTGCTTCTCCCGTAGTATACCCAGAACTGTTCTCAGGTGTTCTTCGTGCTCCTCCTTCGTTTTCGAGTAGATTAGGATGTCATCAATGAAGACGATGACAAACCTATCTAAGTATGGCTTGAACACCCGGTTCATTAAGTCCATAAAAGCTGCGGGCGCATTAGTCAACCCGAATGGCATTACCAGAAACTCGTAGTGGCCATAACGGGTACTAAAGGCCGTCTTCGGGACATCTTCCTTCCGGATCCTTTACTGATGATAGCCCGATCTTAAGTCGATCTTAGAGAAAACCGTTGCACCTTGCAGTTGATCGAACAGATCGTCTATCCTAGGTAGTGGGTACTTGTTCTTGATCGTCAACTTGTTCAACTCCCTATAGTCAATGCACAACCGCATTGACCCATCCTTCTTCTTTACGAATAGCACCGGCGCTCCCCAAGGAGAGAAACTCGGCTGTATGAACTCCTTCTGCATGAGTTCGTCGAGTTGATCCTTTAACTCCTTCATTTCCGTCGGTGCTAGCCGATATGGGGTCTTAGATACTGGTGCCGCTCCAAGTACCAGATCTATAGCGAACTCTATTTCCCGTTCGGGTGGTAGTCCCGGTAGCTCCTCGGGAAATACGTCGGGGAAGTCCTGAACTATCGGCACTTCCTCGAGTTTCGGGGAGGCGTTCTCTTCCGACTTGATAGCGAATACCAGATAGGCTTCGCATCCGGATCTGATCAGTCGTTGGGCTTTCAACGCTGATATCCTAGACATCATAGTCCCCTTGCTAGTTCCTACGAACTTAAGGGGTTCATCCCCGTCCATATTGAGCGTGACTATCTTGCGGTGGCAGTCTATGACGGCTCCGTACTTCGATAGCCAATCCATTCCGAGGATCACCTCATAATCATTCATAGGAATTATTATGAGGTCTATGGGTAATTCCTTATCCCCGATTACTACTGGGCAATTCCCGTAGTATGTGGTTAGTTTGGGTGGGATTCCCGTTTGGAACTGTTACGCTATACTCGAACTCAGCTCTATGAGGCGTGACTCCTACTCTCGTTACGTACTTAGTAGATGCGAACGAGTGAGTCGCTCCCGAGTCAACTAAGATGCATGTGGGGGTTTGGTGAACGAGGAGGGTACCTGTTACCACGGCCGGGTTGTTTTCCGCTTCCTCGGATGTTAGAGTGTAAACCCGGGCCGGTACCCTTGGTGGTGCTGCCTGGTTTCCAGCTTGGCTTCCGGATCCACTTTCTGGACATGCCCTCAGGTAGTGGCCCGTCTTGCCACATTTGAAGCAGGTGGCGTTCTGAGAATTGCAGACTCCCGTGTGCCTTCGTGCACACTTAGGGCATATGGGTAGGTTTAGCTGGGGCCTACCCTGATTCGGGTTGAACTGTGGGGGTGGTCCAGGTCGCTTTTGAACTTTCTGATTCCCGTCTTTGGGAATGAACTGCCGTTTTGGGTTGCCTCCGCTTCCTTGCGGTCCTTGTACAAATTTGCGCTTTGCTTCCTGAGCACGAGCAATTCTGGCCTCTGCCTGCTCCGCCACAAGCGCTCTCTCCCCGTCATACTTACATCCCGATACAGCTCGGGCTTCAACCCTTCCATGAACCGCTCGATCTTGAGCGCGTCCGTGCTAACCATATGAGCAGCGAACCTCGAAAGCTGCTCAAACTTCCTGATGTACTCCGCCACGGTCATTGTTCCTTGGCGGAGGTTGATGAACTCAGTCATCCTTTGAGCTCTGACCGGGGCGGTGTAGTACTTCCCTCGAAAGATTTCCTTGAACCGATCCCAGCTCATCGTTAGAGGGTTTTCGACGGCTGAGATGGTTTCCCACCAGTGCCCAGCGCTCCCCCTTAGCAGGTAGGCAGCGCACATGACCTTCTCCGCCTCAGGGGTGCGGCTGTGCTGGAACATGTTCTCCAGCGTCCTCAGCCAATCCTCGGCGGATGTAGGGTCTACAGCATCCTCGAACAGCGGAGGATTAAGCTTTCTGAACCTCTCCCCGATCATCTCAATTCGCTCGGGTGGGGGAGGTAAGCCAGCTGATTGCCCACCAGCAGTTTGCTGCTGGATCAGCTGCTGAATCTGGGCCGACTGTTGCCGGACCAATTCAGTTAGTTGCAGGATGGTAGCATCCCGGCTATCAGGAGGGTTATTAGTATCCCTACTCTGATCAGACTCCCTACTTCCTTCACCCCTAAGTCTAACCATCTTCTCAACCTATCCTGATAATTCCTAAGGCCAATAAGTTAAACCATTCAAGAAATTCACATAACATGGTACTTACCAGCAAGGCCGCTTCCGTGCTTTTGAGTGTGTGTGTATGGACAGTCTGCAGGATCTGTGACCGTAGCTCTGATACCACCCTGTCAGGACCCGTCGTCCCGCCCTTGTATTACGTTCTAATCCTAAGTGCCTAACGCTTTGTTATCGTGCAAACGCGTAAAGTGCAAATATAAATTTTCATTTTTGAAATGCGTGCGGAAGTCTTATTCACAAGTCAAAAGAATGTTCTAAATTGTTTGACATTTCATCATGCTCCTATCTATTCAAAACACAAGTGCGTGTGTGTAAATATATGCAGCAAAATCTCCCTATGCGCCCGGCCTTCACAGGCCGTCATCCATACACACACTCCCACCTCAAAAGCAGACGGATAGCATCAAAAGATCGGCCTTGCATAACAGTCGGATTACGTACCGCGATCGTCAGTACCTACAATACGTAACGTAAATAATGAGCCACCGAGGCTCAGTAAGCAGAAATTATGCATGTATGCACGTGTCCTAGCGATCGACAATCCACGCCGTCGTTTTCTAATGCTCATACTCTTTTTCTTATACTCGTACTCTTTTCCCGACTCATACTCTTTTTCTCATGCTCTTACTTCATGCGGGCCCTCGGCTTTCAGTCCCACTATGCGCCATCTTATAGAGATCTCAAGTGTGGAGGTTCACACACTGGAAGGTCACCCGAAGGAATCTTCCCTTACTCAGTGTGGCCTCCACGCGAGCGTGATCGCGTGTGTGTATGTTTAAATTAAAAGATCGTGCGAGTACGTCAAGTAATAATTAAAACGAATATATTATAACTAGAATCACGCGCGATAGGCAGTGTACCTATCGTTTGTAATATAGCTATAGCGAATATCCGAGTATCGAACACGAGGAATAAATTGAGTACTAGTATTAACCTATCGACTCGATATTTAACCTAAATAAAATAACAGGATTTGTTTATATTACGAACTAACTTAACAGAGCAATTTAAAGGATCGAAAGACTAAGGAACACAACTAGAAGTAATAAGAGTGACTTAAGATGACAAATATGTGTCCGGGATTCGAATCCCGCTGAGTTTTGTTGGCTAAGGCTTACGGAATATCACTCCTACGTGATTATCGACTAAATCGCAGTAATTTCCTACCCACTCACGGATTTGCTGTCGCCCTAAACGTTCGTGGGGATCTAAATTCAGCGATTACTAGACAGCGAGGATCGAGTATTTGCTGTCGCCCTATACTCGAATCCTAACGTCTACGAACGGCCTAATCGTTATTTAGCTGTCGCCCTAAACGATATACCACACATGCATATCAACACGTAGACATATTGATACGAAGAAACAACATCATAGAACGATAAATAGTCGAATACACGTGTTCACGATTATCCTACGCCTTAACTACAACATAACCCAACGTTCATCTATTCCCAAACACACAAGAGAGTTAGCTACTCATATTAAGCATAACAACAACGAGATTCAAAGGAAACGAAGATAAAGAACTCATAAAACCTCCCTAAGAAGTAGTATGGCGGTTCTGAGGTGGAGCTCTCGTTCCTCGATCGACTGGGCGTGGCTACGTTGTTGGATCGTCCCTTCAGCTTCTCCGAATCACAAGGTTGCTTCTAGTGTTCTTCCTCCTCCCTTTTCTCTCAATTTTTCGTCTCTATCCAGTTGTTCTTCAGTTCTAAGGAAAGCCCTCCTTTTATGCTTCGAAAATGGGCTAAAACCCTGAAATTAGGCATGTTCACGGCCTCTTAACGGGCCTTCACGGCCGTGAAGGCGGCTAAAAACCCTATTTCTTGACTTCCTGGCACGAGTCACGGCCTCGTGCACCGATCTTCACGGCCGTGACGGCGGTTTAAACCCTAAATATTGACTCTCTGGAGAGGGTCACGGCCTCTTGCATACAGGTTCACGGCCGTGACAGTGAATAGCATAGCGTTTGCTCAGTCTCTGCCGCGAGTCACGGCCTTTGACATGAGTATTCACGGCCGTGACACGTTCCTTAAAACTCTCTGTCCACGTTCACGGCTTCTTACATGATCGTTCACGGCCGCGACACTGGATCTTGAGCTCTCTGCCCACGTTCACGGCCTTGTGCAAAGTGATTCACGGCCGTGACTGTTGGAACTTTTTCTCCTTGAGCTTACTGCCCTCGTTCACGGCCTCTTGCAAGAGAGTTCACGGCCGTGACTTGTTACTGGCAGCTTCAAACTTTGCCGTTTTTGCGTTGTTTTCGCCTCGTTTTCGTTCCTCTTTTCTCGATAATCATTCGAAGGTCCTACAATATTTAAATGAGTGTAAATAGAGCCAATAAATGCATGGAATGATCAAAAGTTTCCTATTATAACCCAAATAAACATAACAATAAACGTCTTAATATACGTTTATCAAACCTCCCCACACTTAAGCTTTTGCTTGTCCTCAAGCAAATTAAAAAGCAAGAAAAGGTTATCAAGATAACGGCACGACCATTCACAATTCACCAACGCAGATGGAAAACACAAAATGGAATCAAGCAAGCAATTATGGACACTGCAAAAAATAATCAGCACTAATCGACACGAATTTCCTTAGCACTACTAATCGAGATCCACACCTCGCAGGGATTCACTCAAATCACTCAGTGTATAGGCTAAAAAAATCGGTGAATCACTCAATTCATGCAATAATCTAGTCTAAACCATATGCTTGCAAGTCAATCGCACGTCTACTACTTAAAGCAGTTAGCATGAATCAGAAGGTCTTTTTCGGGTTAAATGGGTTCAGATAGTATTGAAGTGGTAATGGAATCACATATGAGTAGCAGTCGTGTCGATCTTCATGTCATTGTCTAAAGCACGTCAACAATTCGCCTTTCTGATTACGCCGTCTTCATATTCTTATTTTTGCTGCGTTCCACAATGCCTTTCTTCTTCCAAGTCTATAAATTAGGGGATGATGTGGAAAACACGAGACCGGAAGATTATGAGAGGAAAGGTTCTTTTTTTTTTTTTCTTCTTCTTCTTCTTTTCTTTTCTTTTTTTCTTTTTTTTTTTTTTTTTCTTTTTTTCTTTTTTTTCAACAAACTGTTCACTTCCGGCGGGCCGTCATCTCTGCGCTTTCCGACTTTGACATTTGACTTTCACTTCCGCTTAACTCGGGTTCAAATGATCTCTAGAGGCTTATTTAGGTCAGAGGGTTATGATATACGAGGTGTAAGGAATAAATAGGCTTAGGCACAAAGTGACTAACTACGGTGATCAGTCGTGGTCGGGAACTTTGGCCGTGGACTTATTTCCTAATGCCTTCGTCATATTCATACAAAACATACTATAAGCAATTTCAATGCGTATCAAACAAGCAAGTTCTAGAGAGACGTAAATTATGCACTACTCACACAACCAAGAAAAAATGAGCAAAAGCTCGTCAGCTCAAACTCTCACAACGAACATGGGTTATGTGTGTGAATCTCTCAAAGTAACACTTTATCTATTCATGCTGAAAAGATTAAATCACTGATGCATGTCTTTATCGCTCACTAGACTCCCTAATATGCAATCCACATTGAGATGAATGCAAATAATCATGCCAAACTTTTATAAATTTAAAAGCCCAAAACACGTCATAAAAAATTTTCACGTAACTTTTCAACAAAATTTCTTAACAAAATTCCCCCTCCCCACACTTAAGATTCACGTTGTCCTCAACGTGTAAAAGAAATAACAGGTAGGTAAAAGAAGTTGAAAAGAACGTGACTCCCCTGAAAAATTGGCGTGGCCCTGCCTCTATCATTTGATGTAGTTTGAACATGGTTGCTTCACTGATTGTGAATATTTTGGTTCGTAGTCTGAATTCGTGTCACGTTTCCTGTAAGCACTTAATAAGAAAATTAAACGTACGATGGAAATAAAAAGTAATAGCAAAACGAGTCATAATCATCAAAAGTGTCGTGATGACTAAACCAAACACACAAAGTGTTTTACAAAAGAAAAATTCCAACTGAAGTCGGAACTAAGGTGGTGGTGGTGGTGAGGGCTGCCGAGGGCGAAGGAACGCCAGCGACTCCTGTGATCGCCTGACCGCGTCGTTCATGGCTTGAAGGGCCTGCTCATATCGCTGTTGCTCCTCGCGGTAGCGTCGGTGGGCTTCCTCGTTTCGACGCTCATACTCTTCCTGGCGCCGTCGTGTCTCCTCATCGCGTCGAATGGCCTCCTCGTTGTAGCGTAGCATGTCCTCGCGCAGTGTGTGAAGGTCGGCGACTGAGGCAAAACGAGCAACCCCTGATGATTCGCCCTCGTGATAACCAGAGGAATGGGAAGGGCCGGCAGTGTCGGAGTGAACTGGGAATGGCCCCACGCCCTCAATTTGTAGTGGCTCTGGGTAGTCGCCCAGGTCTGTCTGCCCATGGTAGACCTCATGCCAGACGTAAACCTTGTTCGAGCGAGACCAGGTGGGAGCCTTGATCAACATTTTCATCTTCACCATCATATCCTCGTTGACCGGATTACGCCCGCCCACAATCTCCATCTCCGGTGGATTTTCTGGCCATAGGTTAAGGCCTTTGATGATCCTAGTAACAAATGGCGCTACTGCGATCTTCCCGTGGCTACGAACGTCGGCCTGTGCCGCGAAGGCGTGCTTCAGGGCCATTCCTAGGTGTACGTGTTCCCCGCGCTGCATCTTGAGTAAATAGAAGAGGTCGCGAAGGCCTATCGCGCCGTGTGAATCGCCCCTAGGTGTGAGCGAAGTTGTCAGGAGCCGGTGGATATATCGCAGGCCGGGGCTCCTGAGCGACGAGGCCTTCGACGTTTTGATGCTGAAGGGGGGCTCGCCGGCTCTCGTAATCTCTGCCCAACCGGCCTGTCGGACATCCGGGTTTTCCAGATAATTCTTGTAGTATAAGTCTTGTAGTCCTTGATGCCCGTAAGGTAGCTCTGGTGTTCCCATTGCACGGCAGAAGTCTTTAATAGTAACCACCTCCTCCGTGTTAAACGCCCGGAATGTGATCTTGTTCCGGCCAAATTCTTCGTGGGCGAAGGTGGACAGGAACTCCAGTGTCAGCTCCTTATATCCCGGCTCGTCGATGTGGAAGAATTCTAGCCACCCACTCAGTGACAGGTAGCCGGCCACCTGCTGGTCAATGTTGTACTTTTCCAGCGTGTCGTGGTCAATTTGGTCGGTCGGGATGAACTCCGTGTTCTTTAGCCTGTTGTAACGGGCCTGGTGCGTCTCGTCATCAAACTGCCCCATAGACTCTAGCAGTGACGGTGTGCGGCTCGTGCTTGGGCCTCGACGTTGACGACTCGTTGATGCAGATGAGCGGCTTCGACCCATAGTACCTAGAAGTGCAAATGTTAGTTGGCGAGAAAAAGATAATAAACACAGCTCGACTCGACCAACGTAGCGACAAAATTGACAATTCTAAAGCAAGAACATATGAACATTCAAAGCGGCATTTTGTCGAACACATAATAGACCAACTAAAATACTCATTCAAATCGCAATAATCGATTAACCAAGCACAATCTGCAACTTCAGACGATGAATCAACGCTAAGTAAACCATTAAACGCAATCAATTCCGTTCCAAATTCCAAATTCCCCAATTTGTAAAATTAGGGTTTATCTTTCCCAAATGAAAATTATTGGACGGAATCACGAAATTACTCGAACCCAAGGCATTCATAGCATATATTTAACCATAAAAGAGCAATGCAAATACCATATTGACCCAAATTGTAAAAACCCCAAATTTCGAAAATTAGGGTTCATAGTGCCAATCATGGAAATTAACGGACGAAATCAAGAAATTGATCTAACCCATCATGTTTAAAGCAATAATCGATCCATGAAAGAGCAATGTAAACGTTCATTTCGAACTCAAATCCGAAAAAAATATGCGAAAATCGTCTATTAAAGCTTTGGGAGAAAAGAACCTACCTCGTTGATTTAATCACTGTGAAAAAGAGGTGAAACGAGTTGTGCGGTGTCGCCGGAAATTCGAGCTGCTGAAAGGATCCGAGATGTGGTGATTTTGGAGTGAAAGTTATGATGAATTTTGAATCGTCGGTGATTTGGAAGTGAAGAAGATGAAAAAAATGATGAAATGGTATTTTAAGAGTGAAAATCGACACATTCACGGCCGTGCACAGCGAATCGCAGGCCGTGAATGAGAGCAGAAGGTAAAGCTCGCCTAAGTCACGGCCGTGAACATTAAGACACAGGCCGTGAATGCGGACAGCAAGTAAAGCTCGCCTAAGTCACGGCCGTGAATCTTATGACACTGGCCGTGACTCTTATTTATTTATTTATATATATATATATATATATATATTTTTATTTTTTTATTTTTATTTTTTTTATTTTATTTTTTCTTTATTTTTTTTTATGATTTTTATTATTATTATTATTATTTTTTTTTAAAAAAAAATTTCCCGCTCGTGTTCACGGCCGTGAGGTGTACGCCTCTGGCCGTGACTTGAGGCAGTGAGGGAAGTGTGTTGTGTTCGTGTTATTCACGGCCGTGGATGGATAAGCGCATAGCCGTGAATAGAAGCAGTGGCCGTTGCTGTGCGGAGTCGCGGCCGTGACTCCGTAGTAATTGGCCGTGACTACGATTTTTTTTTTTATTTATTTATTTATTTATTTATTTGTTTTATTTTATTTTATTTTTTTTTTTCGTTTTTTTTTTTGAGAGTATTATGATTATTATTTAATATATATTTTAACTATGATTGACACGCAATCGACGAATTTTTTCGAGAATGATTTGCGCGAAGGAAAATCTTGTAATCGACAAGAGAAATATCACTTTCTCACGCGGCGTCAAATCTTCCAAGTCAAAAATTCGTCTGTATCATTTAATGGATTGCCGGGTATGATAATGATATTTTTGTACCGTTCATGCCTATAAATAGACAGTGGTAGAACAACACAATAGCATCATCTACCATAAACCCACGTCTTTAACAATCTTATTTTCGAAAGAGTTATCTAGCCACTATGAATTGGGGACAGCAGCAAGGTCGTGAGGATGAGAGTGAGGAGTATGCAAGGGTTCGTCGTAATTTAGATATGGTATCACTCTACCTTGCTCTTCTTTTGGGCTTGTTTGGAGTTTTACTTGCTTTCGTGTGTTGGGTTATCACAAGGTGCACTTGTGTGTAACCCGCCCTTATGAAGCAAAATAAACTATTGTTCTGTCTTTTGCGTCATTCGCTGTTTTAATTTGCTTTTGTGTTGGTCTTTCACACGTTGTAATGGTATTGTAACCATCGTTTATGAAGTAAAACTATCGTTCCTATCTCGTCTCTAGACTCTGCGTTGTACCCATTTGTAATAAACTTATTATTAATTAAAATATTATTATTGTTGTTTTATTTAATTTAATTTATATAAGTTTTAGATTATTAATTAATATTATTATATATATATTTTATTTTTATTATTTTTTAATTTATAATGCTTAAAACATAAATAAAAATACCTGGGCTGCCTCCCAAGAAGCGCTTCTTTAACGTCGTGAGCCGGACGTACCCTTTTTCGTTCTATGATAGCTTGAAATCGAGGTACATGACCTCCTTTGTTCCTGTGTCTGCTCCTCCTCCGTAGTAATGCTTCAGTCGATGGCCATTAACCTTGAAATTTCCCTGCTCAACATTTGAAATTTCGACAGTACCATAGGGAAAAACACGAGTAACTGTAAAAGGTCCAGACCAACGGGATCTTAGCTTTCCGGGAAAAAGTCTAAGACGAGAATTGAAAAGGAGGACTTGATCCCCCTCTTGAAATTCTCTATGTTGCTTGATCTTCTTATCGTGATACGCTTTTGAGCGCTCCTTATACATTTTTGCATTGTCGTATGCCGACAAACGCCATTCATCAACCTCATTGATCTGGAGCTTACGTTTTTCACCGGCTTGCACCAAATCGAGGTTTAGGGACTTTATCGCCCAGTAGGCTTTATGTTCTAGTTCAACAAGAAGGTGACATGCCTTTCCGTAAACTAGTCGATATGGGGTAGTGCCTATTGGCGTCTTATATGCAGTCCTATACGCCCAAAGTGCGTCGTTAAGCTTATTCGCCCATTCCCGTCGATTCCCATTTATAGTTTTCTCTAGAATGCGCTTCAACTCACGGTTCACTACTTCTACTTGACCACTAGCTTGGGGGTGGTATGGGGTGGATAGGCTGTGTCTAACACCATAACGTTCTAACGTGCGTGCAAACTGGGTGTTACAGAAATGTATACCCCTATCACTAATAATGCACCTAGGCGCCCCAAAACGTGAAAACAATGCTCGAAGAAATCTAACGACTACCCTAGCGTCGTTCGTGGGTAAGGCTTGCGCCTCGGCCCATTTAGACACATAATCGACCGCAACTAGGATGTACTTATTATTGTACGAGCTAGGGAATGGTCCCATAAAATCTATACTCCAAACGTCGAAAATTTCACAAACTAGGATGAAGTTCTGGGGCATTTCATCGCGTTTCGAGAGAGTACCTGCGCGCTGACACTGATCACAAGTGTCAACGTACCTTTGGGCGTCCTTGAATATCGTGGGCCAGTAGAATCCGCTTTCCAACACCTTCTGAGCGGTTCTGTTGGCTGCGTAGTGTCCTCCGGTCGGTCCATTGTGGCAGTGCCTCAGGATCTGTGTCGTCTCTGGAGTGGTAACGCATCGTCGTATCACCTGGTCTGCACATCGCCTGAAAAGATATGGGTCTTCCCAAAAGTAGTGCCTCAAATCAGAAAAGAATTTCTTCTTTTGCTGACTGGTGTACTCCTTTGGTAGGACCCTCGCAACAAGATAGTTAGCGTAATCTGCAAACCAGGGAGTGTCGTCACTTACCACCTGTATTGAGTAAAGATGCTCGTCTGGGAACCTATCTTGTATCGGCCTTCCGTCCTTGTGGTATATTTCGGACTCCTCCAGTCGAGAGAGGTGATCCGCCGCTAGGTTCTCCGCACCCTTCTTATCCCGAATCTCAATATCGAACTCTTGCAGTAGTAGGATCCATCTGATTAGCCGTGGCTTGGCATCGGGCTTTGCTAACAAGTACTTAAGAGCAGAATGGTCAGTAAAAACGATAACTTTGGATAGGATAAGATATGACCTGAACTTGTCGAAAGCAAACACGACAGCCAACAGCTCCTTTTCGGTGGTCGTATAATTGGCTTGGGCTGCGTCTAACGTCTTACTCGCATAGTAGATCGGCCTGAAATGGTTGTCCTTACGCTGCCCCAACACGGCTCCAACTGCATAGTCACTAGCATCGCACATTAGTTCAAAGGGCAGCCCCCAGTCAGGGGCGACCATAATAGGTGCTGCGATAAGTCGCTCCTTAAGCAAATTGAAAGCATGCAAGCACTCGTCATTAAAATCAAACGGGGCATCTTTTTCTAGCAACCTAGACATGGGTCTTGCGATCTTCGAAATATCTTTAATAAACCTACGATAAAACCCCGCATGTCCTAGAAAGCTCCTTATGGACTTCACGTTCGAGGGAACGGGCAATTTTTCTATCGTCTCTAGCTTAGCTCGGTCCACTTCGATTCCTTTAGAGGAAATCTTATGACCGAGAACTATACCCTCTCGAACCATGAAGTGACACTTTTCCCAATTAAGTGCCAAGTTTGTTTCCTCGCATCGTGCGAGTACGAGTTTCAGATTTGACAAACATGCATCAAACGAGGAACCGAACACAGAAAAGTCGTCCATAAATACCTCCATTACCTCACCTACCAGTTCGTCGAATATGGCCATCATGCATCGCTGGAAGGTGGCTGGGGCATTGCATAAGCCAAATGGCATCCTTCGGTACGCGAACGTTCCGAACGGACAAGTGAACGTGGTCTTTTCCTGGTCCTCGGGTGCTATGGGGATCTGTAGATAACCTGACAAACCATCTAGGAAACAGTAAAATGAGTGACCGGCGAGTTTTTCTAACATCTGATCAATAAATGGTAAAGGAAAATGATCCTTTCTAGTTGCATCGTTCAACTTCCTGTAGTCGATGCAGACGCGCCATCCAGTCACCGTCCTCGTCGGAATCAGCTCGTTCTTGTCATTGGTGACGACCGTCATGCCTCCCTTCTTTGGGACTACTTGAACCGGGCTGACCCATGCGCTGTCTGAAATGGGATAGATCATCCCTGCGTCTAGCAGTTTGATCACTTCCTTCTTTACCACGTCCTTCATATTGGGGTTGAGCCGCCTTTGGCGTTGAGCGACTGGCTTGAAGTCGTCCTCCATGAGGATCTTATGCGTGCAGTAGCTCGGGCTGATACCCCTTATGTCAGATATTTTCCACGCCAAGGCCTTCTTGTGTGCTTTCAACACATCCAAGAGCTGGCCCTTCTGTCTGTTGTCTAGACTCGACGAGATGATGACTGGTAGCCCTCCATTGCTGCTAAGGAACGCGTACTCGAGGTGGTCGGGCAGCGGCTTCAACTCTAGGACCGGTGGCTCCTCAACCGAGCTCTTTTCTTTGTCCTCTTCGCTGCTCTCGTCGATGGCTATGATAGGCTCGTCGACCTCCTCCCCACACTCGTCGATTGCCATAAGTGCATGCATGTCCTGCTCGCCGACCTGTGACAGACCTTGCACGGAAAAGAGAAAATCGTGCTCAAACACGTCTAAAAAATAGCATTTATCGTCTTGCTCATTACTCTTTTTCATCGAATCTGCCATACTAAATGTAACCTTTTCTCCATCTACTGTCAACGTCAATGTACCATTCCTAACGTCTATCATGGTTTCTCCTGTGGCTAGGAATGGTCTGCCTAATATCAACGGGACATTATCATCCTCCTCCATGTCTAAAATAACGAAATCAGCAGGAATTACGAACTTGTCCACTTTAACTAAAACGTCCTCGATAACACCTCGAGGATACTTCAGCGATCTATCGGCTAACTGCAAGCTCATCCTAGTGGGTCGTGGCTCACCTAATCCTAAGCGCTTAAACATTGAATATGGCATTAAATTAATGCTAGCACCTAGGTCAGCTAACGCACGCTCAACAACTAAGTCTCCTATAAGACAGGGAATAGTAAAACTCCCTGGGTCCTTAAGCTTCTTAGGGATCTTGCTTTGGAGTATCGCCGAGCACTCTCCTCGCAGGCATACGGTGGAGACATGTTCGAGCTTCCTTCTGTTCGTCAGTAGGTCCTTCAAGAACTTGGCGAAGCTAGGCATCTGCGTAATCGCTTCAACAAAAGGTAGGTTAATATGCAATTCCTTACACATACTCATAAATTTACCAAATTGTGCCTCGTCTTTATCCTTCTTTAGTCGGGCTGGGTAAGGAATTTTTGGCTGGTATGGCTTCACCGGTGGCCGCTCGATCTCCTTCGCATTTTCTTTCTCAGGCTCGACTTTCTCCTTCTCAGCTTCGGCGTTTTCCTTTTCAGCTTCAGCTTTCTCAACATTGTCGCCTTTGCCCATTTCCATTTCTGGCTCGTCGTGGACCTCGACCTCAGCTTTATCATTTGATTTCTTCTTGGGAGGTACCTCTTGCAACTCTCTTCCGTTTCTCAGGGTGACCGCCTTGCAATACTCCTTGGGATTTGGTTCGGTATAACTTGGGAGTGATCCCTGAGTTCGCTCAGCCAACTGCTTCGCCATTTGGCCCACTTGCTGCTCCAATTTCTTGATAGAAGCGTCGGTATTCTGGGCACGTACTTCTATGTACTCTTCCATTTTATTCATCCGACTCTCGTGGACTTGTGTGGTGTTGCTAAAATTGGTGATGAGCGTCTTCATCATATCCTTCATTTCCCTAATGTCGTCGGACCCCGACCCTGCAGATGTATTCTGATACGGACGTGATGTTCCTCCTTGGAAACCAGAAGATCTAGGTTGGAATCCCGGTGGTCCTTGGGCGTTGTGGTTTTGGTTCCCATATGATAGATTTGGATGCGCGCGAGGTTGAAAACTTCGCTGGCCTTGGTAATTCCCCATATAGTCCACGTGTTCCAGTGATTGTCCGACTTGGCACTCCGAGGTCTCATGAGCTGCACCACAAATCTCGCATTGTGGTGTATATGGCTTCTGAGGCGATGGGCTTGTCATCACGGCATGTATTGGTTGTGTTTGTCCGGCCTTTGGGAGTAGTGTGTTGATCACTGTCTGGAGCTGGGAATTGGTAGTTGCAATCTGCTGTTGCAACGCCTCAATCTTGGCATGTGTAGCAGTCTCCTCGCTCACCCCAAATACTCCTGGAGTCTTTATCCTCGTATTTCCTCTCATGAAGCTATTCCTTGAGTAGTCTTCGATAAGATTCCAGGCGTCTGTGGCATTGAGCTTCACGAGACCTCCTCCCGCGGCTCCGTCTAGCATATGAACGGTTTGGTCATTGAGGCCCTCGTGAAATCGATTTATCATGGCGGCCTTCGACATCCCGTGTTGTGGGCATTTCTTCAACAGTGACTTGTACCTCTCCCACACCTCGTAAAGATTCTCTGAATCCTTCTGGTGAAACAGAGAGATCTCCGTCTTCAATCGTAATACCTTTGACAATGGGAAGTAATGGCCGATGAATGCTGCTCGCAGCTCTTCCCACGTAGTGATTGATCTGGGCGGTAGCATCTCCAACCAATCCTTCGCCCTGTACTTGAGTGAGAATGGAAACAACATTAGTTTAATCGCATCACTCGGGACCCCATTAATCTTAATGGTGTCTGTTACTGTCAGGAAAGCCTTCAGGTGGGAGTATGGATCATCATCAGGGTTCCCCTCAAATTGGCCGTCTGAAAGATCATCTGAAGCCAAGCATGCTTCAGCTCGAAATTATTATTCTCGATCGGTGGAATAACGATTGCCGATTCAGTTCCGCCGAGGGAGGCGCTCTTGAGTAAGTCTTGTAGAGATTGTTCCTCTTCTTGGTCCTGGTGGATCGGTACTCTTCGGTCTGCCATCTCGACTTCTATCTCTCGATTGTCCTTGGACGTCTCTGTTCGAGAATTGTCTGCCGACTCCTGAGAGTTGTCCTCCGAGTAGCTAACCAACGCTTCCTGATAATTACTAGCCGTACCTTCTGAAGTATATCTGAGTTGCCTTCGTAACTTTCGCTCGAAATCTGGATCTCCTTCAACAATGGGACCTGATGGGTGGCTTCGGGTCATCCACTGTCAAACAGTACCTTCAATGAGTGAAAGCGAAATTTAGCGAAGAACTAGATAAATACGTCGAAAAGGTAACAAGACTAATAATGATGTAGGAAACAAATAACGCAATTAACGACAAACTGAGAAAATGTAAAATAAAATGGCTAAATTACCGAACTACGGTGTTCCTAATATCAATCTAGTCCCCGGCAACGGCGCCAAAAACTTGATCGCGTGTGTGTATGTTTAAATTAAAAGATCGTGCGAGTACGTCAAGTAATAATTAAAACGAATATATTATAACTAGAATCACGCGCGATAGGCAGTGTACCTATCGTTTGTAATATAGCTATAGCGAATATCCGAGTATCGAACACGAGGAATAAATTGAGTACTAGTATTAACCTATCGACTTGATATTTAACCTAAATAAAATAACAGAATTTGTTTATATTACGAACTAACTTAACAGAGCAATTTAAAGGATCGAAAGACTAAGGAACACAACTAGAAGTAATAAGAGTGACTTAAGATGACAAATATGTGTCCGGGATTCGAATCCCGCTGAGTTTTGTTGGCTAAGGCTTACGGAATATCACTCCTACGTGATTATCGACTAAATCGCAGTAATTTCCTACCCACTCACGGATTTGCTGTCGCCCTAAACGTTCGTGGGGATCTAAATTCAGCGATTACTAGACAGCGAGGATCGAGTATTTGCTGTCGCCCTATACTCGAATCCTAACGTCTACGAACGGCCTAATCGTTATTTAGCTGTCGCCCTAAACGATATACCACACATGCATATCAACACGTAGACATATTGATACGAAGAAACAACATCATAGAACGATAAATAGTCGAATACACGTGTTCACGATTATCCTACGCCTTAACTACAACATAACCCAACGTTCATCTATTACCAAACACACAAGAGGGTTAGCTACTCATATTAAGCATAACAACAACGAGATTCAAAGGAAACGAAGATAAAGAACTCATAAAACCTCCCTAAGAAGTAGTATGGCGGTTCTGAGGTGGAGCTCTCGTTCCTCGATCGACTGGGCGTGGCTACGTTGTTGGATCGTCCCTTCAGCTTCTCCGAATCACAAGGTTGCTTCTAGTGTTCTTCCTCCTCCCTTTTCTCTCAATTTTTCGTCTCTATCCAGTTGTTCTTCAGTTCTAAGGAAAGCCCTCCTTTTATGCTTCGAAAATGGGCTAAAACCCTGAAATTAGGCATGTTCACGGCCTCTTAACGGGCCTTCACGGCCGTGAAGGCGGCTAAAAACCCTATTTCTTGACTTCCTGGCACGAGTCACGGCCTCGTGCACCGATCTTCACGGCCGTGACGGCGGCTTAAACCCTAAATATTGACTCTCTGGAGAGGGTCACGGCCTCTTGCATACAGGTTCACGACCGTGACAGTGAATAGCATAGCGTTTGCTCAGTCTCTGCCGCGAGTCACGGCCTTTGACATGAGTATTCACGGCCGTGACACGTTCCTTAAAACTCTCTGTCCACGTTCATGGCTTCTTACATGATCGTTCACGGCCGCGACACTGGATCTTGAGCTCTCTGCCCACGTTCACGGCCTTGTGCAAAGTGATTCACGGCCGTGACTGTTGGAACTTTTTCTCCTTGAGCTTACTGCCCTCGTTCACGGCCTCTTGCAAGAGAGTTCACGGCCGTGACTTGTTACTGGCAGCTTCAAACTTTGCCGTTTTCGCGTCGTTTTCGCCTCGTTTTCGTTCCTCTTTTCTCGATAATCATTCGAAGGTCCTACAATATTTAAATGAGTGTAAATAGAGCCAATAAATGCATGGAATGATCAAAAGTTTCCTATTATAACCCAAATAAACATAACAATAAACGTATTAATATACGTTTATCAGAGCGCTTCTCACTGGTAGCCAACACCGAGGCCACTAACCACGGAGGTCACCCGAAGGAATCTTCCCTCCGGGTAGTGCTTTACACGCTAGAAGGTCACCCGAAGGAATCTTCCCTTACTCAGCGTGTGCCCGGAGCCGCATCCTCCAGGTTGCGTCTCCCGCATACGGGGTATTTCCCCTAGCCTCTTATACAGGCCTTATAGCTTCATTCGCCTTACTGGCTGCATAGGGGAAGCCGTGACTCTTCATTCGAGTCGACACAAACGCCAATATCGGCGAGTATACATCGCACACAGGCGATCTTACGCACGCTTATACCTCGCGTCTTATACACTACGCATGCGTGCAAATGCTCATGCTCATGTACGTATTCTAATCATGCCATCATGCACATAATTTAATCGTATCATACGTACACATTTCATACAAAGTTCACGAGCACGTAGTTCACATAATTGTATGCAGGCAAGTTACGTGTCGTAGTTGAATTTCTACTTACTTGTCGTCCGAGCGAAACTAGTATCTTCCACGTTCGCTCCTAATGTGCAACCTTTTAAGCATAAATATTATCGTCTTAGTATTACGCCTTTATTACACTTAGGTCGAATTGAATTATTTGACTTCATTAATTTCGCTAGTTTCAAGTCTGGGCTACCCTTGCCCAATAAATTCCTAAGTAAAGTTAGTATCAATTTCGTGACTTAGGAAATTCGGCGAAAGTTAGACGATTTGTTAGTGTTCAATTCATTCGGTTTCAATTCATCTTCATTCGCTCGATTTCACGCACGAAATGGTTAATGAAATTCGCCCGATTTCCTTTGCACGCGACATGGCCCGATTTGAATTCGATTTGTGCTTTAATTAACTTAGTTTCGGCCGATTTCTAAGCATGCAAGTCACCCGATTTAGTGACTTGATTAGAATCGTTCGACAAAGAGCTAAACGATTTAGCTTTCGCCCGAAATTGGAACGTGGGAGGAGATCGCCCGATTTGAGGCCTTCAAGAGGTGGAAATCGCCGTGCCTTTTCATCAGCATGACGTCATCGCGAATTCATGTATGGAGTTGGGATTGTTTTCGGCCGATTTAGGGCATTCCATGATGCAAATCGCCCGATTTCCAAGCTTGCATGGAGTCCCTTTTGATTTCGCCCGATTTCTAGGGTTTCTCAAACTAAGTCTCGGCGATTTATTCTCCTAATGCCACGTGAAATATTTACTTAAGTTGTCCGATTTAGGGTTCGCACTAAGTCGCCCGATTTCATTCATGCCATGAGGGTTCGATTCTTAATTCGATCGATTTGTTTTGCACAACAAATCGCCCGATTTGTTTAGAGCATTTCACTCGTTCGATTTCACCAAATTAAGATCGCCCGAAATCTCATGCATCGTTCATCTACCCAGAATTTCCCAAGTTTCGAAGCTTTCTCCTACCCAAAATCGTTTAATGCTAGGCTAAGATCATCTCATATTAAAGTTGTAAGCTATAAGGCATGTTTAGCTAACTAAATCGTAGCAACATTCCCAAGGAACCTTCGATTAAGCCTTTACACCCAATCCTAGGGTTTTCGAATCCTCCTCAACTACTTGCCTTTAATGCCATTAATAATCTCCAACTGCCTAAAGTACAAAATTAAAAGCTTAAGAAGGGTATTTTACTTACCAACTTTGAAATCCTAGGCTAGTCGAAGTGCTCTTGGTTCGATTTTGGCTCTCTGCTCCTTCTCCTTTCCTTCTTGCTTTCGTTACTTTTCTTAAAATGGGGTCATGGTGTTCAATTATTGGGTTAGATACTTTTTACTTGGCTTTTGTTGGGTAGGGCATGGGCCTTTCCTAGTTTTAGGGAGGTTTGTCCCCCATTTGGGCCTTTCTCATAAATTGGACCCATTTAAATTCCTTAGCCAAAAATAAAAATCCCTAGCCCAACTATTGTTAATCCTTTCCTTCGCTATTTCTTCGAAAATTCCCCTTCATGCATTTGGGGTCATCATGAACGCCAAAATTCTTGGCGCTTAATTGCACGTAATTCACACATAAATCACGAGCATAAAATTCACACTTCACATAATCATTCAACATATACGACATGAACGTAAAATCATATAAGTCGTACACAAAATTTATTTGCCGACTTAATTTCGCGGGGACCGGGGTCCTACAGAAATCGCCAGTCGGCCGTATCTAGTCCGACCGAAATCGGATTTCGGTCGGCTCATGGCCGGCCAATGTTCGATTTCGGTCGGTTATGGTTCGGCCGAAATTAGGGTTCGGTCGAATTTTTTTTTTAATAAATATCTAATTGCAGGCCAAGGATGGGAAGTCCCTACTCGGAGGGAGCAGCAGATCTGGAGAGCGTCACACGAGGACGCGCGGCGTTGAGGCATCCGTTCGTAGAGAACGGAAGGAGGAGAGGCGGTAGCGAGCGGCTGCTTCTCATTCCGTACATGCGGATTACAATCCGCATGCGGATGAGGAGGTGCCCTACGATGCAGCATCGTTTGAGACATCCGACGACGATGTGATACCGGCCTCCTCAGGTAATTCCCTTCTCCAGTATAAACTGACTTGCGATGTCGTGTCTTAATATACGTAAAAGAAAATTAAATTTATTTTGGGTTATTCGTAAAAAAATGAAAAGGGAGTAAGCGCTCCAGGGTCGAAGATGACGATTCCTGAAGGGTGCAGGGGCCACAGCCCGGTGGTCCACAAGATGGCGAGTCTCTAGTTATCTGGGGCACATCGCGCCCCGCATCTGGATGGGTGAGAAGGAGAGGCCCCTGCTGAAGTGCGAGCAACGGGCATTAGTGCTTCGATCGCTTAAGCAGTGGTACTACCAATTCCCGCCGGAGACGCAGAGCCAGATCGATGGCACGGGGCTTAGGCACCTCACAGATGCCATGGTGGGTCACTTGGACCAACCTCTTCTGTGCGCTTTTGTGGAGCGCTGGCACCCCGACACGAACACCTTTCACATGCCGTTCGGGGAGATGACGATCATGCTCCACGACGTCGAGCACATCCTGGGTATCCCGATCGAGGGGCGACGGTATCAGGCACCCCAGACGTCGGCGATGGGCAGATCACGGCTAGGGAGATTATGGGCGTTTCCGCAGACGTGCTGAGGGGTTCTTGGAGAGGCGGTGGGGTTGCGACGAAGTACGTGATCGAGAGGATGCGGGGGGGTCGGCCGACGGGGTTCCATGCCATCGCTTGGTTGTGGATTCTCTTGGGGTCGACGCTGTTCGTCGACAAGAGCGGGACCCGGGTGAAGCCCGATATCATGTGGCCTCTGCCAGTCAGTACTCGTGGGGTTCGGCCGCTCTTGCTTACCTGTATCGCCAGCTTCGCCTCGCAAGCCGGGCGGATGCAAGGGGTTTAGCTGGGTGCCTGTCGTTACTACAGGCGTGGATCTACGAGTACTTTCCATGCTTTCGCCCACACCGTCTACCCCATCAGGTGGAGCCTGGCCAGGCACGATCACGCATGTGGTCTGTATCTCAATACGAGTGGACGGGCCACCGTTTGATTGAGATCCGCCGTCAGCTAGACCTGATGACTGAGAGCGAGGTATATTAACAATTTATATTCTATATTGACGACAATTATGTAAAAATTGCGAACTTTTATCAGGTTGCTCGGTTGTCGTACGGTCCCGATCCAGCGGCCAGCACCTGAGGACTCTTTTCGTGGGCTGGGTTAGATATCGCGACATCGTTGAGCCCTATGCACCCTCGAGAGTGTTGCGCCAGCTGGGGTACGTGCAGCTCATACCGCCGCCGATGAGTCCGCCACAGAAGGCGGTCATGCCAGCAGACCCGTCGAGGTATAAGGTGCACCATTCTGCGGATGCAGCAGAGCATGCTTGGCGATAGTTCCTGTACGCGTACATCCTCAACCTCTCGTACATCAGCCGGGCCGCCGCAGAGTACCTTGGGGAGACCTTGCATGGTACATGGACTGGTATGAGCGGCATTCTCATCCTCGTCTGTTTTCGTCTGAGTCGTGATCCTCATCGGGCGGCATACCTCCGCGTAGCCACGCCGACTATGTACATAATTTAATCTTATGTGGATTTTTTATATTTATACGTTTATTTGCTATTTATATGTTGTATAGTGGTACAGCTCGATGTACACCTTGACTAGCGATATGCTAGTTAGGATGCATCTTGACGGTAGCTCATCCGAGTCGGAGTTCAGAGAGCGACTCGAGGACATCAACGACCGGTGGCGCCAGGCCCTTGATGTGTTCTTATTTCTATGTTTATTTTATGTTTCGGACAAATTTTATCGATGTTTGGATAATTTTTTTTTTCATATTCGTTTCATGTCAACATCCAGTCAAAAATTATAACACAAAAAAAATACTAATACAAACGGAATTACAATAGACTATCCTCACGCATGAGGTGCATCCAGTGTTCGAATCTGTTCTGATATCTAAGTTCCCAACCGGCAAGTCGTCGATCGCGATACGTGAACCAATACGGATGCAAGACGGGCATAGGAAAGTCTGGACATAAATTCAGTCTAATATAATGCTGGTAATCGTCTCCAAGGTGCGCTATGACGATAGTTCGGTTCGGTCCACTAGCAGTCCGAACGGTACGCAGTGGCAGTATCGTCGTAGAATGCATGTTGATGGTCGATCCATTGTCGTACCCGTAGAGGATAACTACAGCGTTCCAAATTGTCGCCAAAAAGCCCACAGATCGCACGGTGTCAACATCCAATGGTCTGATAAGCAAGGCCCCCCTTCCCAGCGTATACGATCCAACTGCATTTTCAATGACTCACCGTAGTACAATGCCGAGTAACTATCCCAATGGGCCTCGATTTCGTTCGCGACGTTATTCCTTACGGTGACCCATTCGTCCTCGTCATTGTAAATATGGGAGGCGATAGCGCGAAATCCGCAGTTGCCGTCAGCCACCACATCCTTATAACTAACTATATACGGATGGATGACTGATGTTACGTGGTACTGCAAGCGACTGTGGAAGAAGTTGGATTCACTTGTACAAAGCATTTTACAGGATTAGAGGTGCATCCATGTTTGTATGAATTTAGGAGTGAAAGATAGTCGTATTTGTCTCCGTAGTAGACGTACGAGATCACTTAGCAGACGAAGATGGCGTACTGCCCTGACTGCTAGGACCCTAGCTGCTACGACTGGTACTGATGCGCCCTCCGCTACGTCCCCCTTGGGATTGCGTACTCCCAAGCACTTCGATCACGCTTCGTGGAGTTTCTTTTCTTTGGCCGACCTTTTACAGACGTCTTAGGCCCGCCACAGCTCACTTCCCATTATCGATATTGCATGGTGTGAAACTTTGTATAATAACGTTAGGAATGGAAATCCTGACATCGGAATAGGTCGTTTCGACCGGGACTCAAGTGTCTGCATGTCAACATTAAAAAATTATTAGATAAGGATTTCTGACACGTAATAATAATTAATTTACCTTTCATGCGAATCAACTGGTTCTGAATCTGCTCGTGCACCTTCACCCATACAGTGTCAAGAGACCTAGTGGTCAAATTCAGCCATCCTTTCAGCTCGCTGTGAGCACTCTCCACACGACATGTAGTGGTGTTCCCGAAATGAAGCACATGGTTCGTCCAAGCTTTAACTTCTCCTCATGCACCAACCATGTCTCTTCAACATACTTAACGATATCTGAGTAGGCTACCCAACGCAGACGCATGTCAGTCACCGCCTTCTCGTATTTGTTTTCCGTCGGAGCTTCCACGACTGCTTTCAAGGACTTGTGCGTGAAGTGAGCTACGGTCTTTTTGCTCTTCCCCCCAATCAAAAAACTTTGTTTTCCACATCTTTATAAATATGCCACGTGCACAGCAGATGGTGAGAATGCGAAAATACCATATGTACCGGTCGAACAAGGCCCAATTCACGTTCAGTCACAATCGCCAACGGGTGGACACCTGGCCCGAGAATATCCCTGATAGAATGCAACATCCATCCCGTAATTTCCCCTCCTCTCGTCCTCCATGACGACAAACCCACACAGAAAGTTGTGATTATAGGGAGTCATTCCTATAATCTCAACTAGAGGCATCTTATATCTATTGGTCTTGTACGTAGAGTCAATCCCAATAAAATAAGGATACGTCCTCACCAGTGCAAGTGACTCCGAGTGTGCGAGAAAGACATGTGTCAGCGCATTAGTCTCCTCGTCTCTCAACGCGTCAACAAAATATCCGGCCTCAGCCGCCTGGTGCATCAACTAGCTCACCACGTCTCGACCCTCAGAATATTCCTTCTTCAAACGATATCTGTAATTATATATATGTCGGATCGTCGTGTTATCTTCTGCGTGTCGAGCCCTCATCGCTGAGAGGATATGAGCTGGTTTCGCTTGCGCAGCAGTCATTTCCTCTACGACCTTCTTTTAGAGATGGCAACGGGGCGGGGCGGGGGCGGGAGCTAATCCCCGTCGCCGCCCCGCGAAGCATTCGGGAAGGAAATTGCCCCCGTCCCCGGCCCCGTGGGGATTCCCCGCAGGGATTTATTTTTTTTAAAAAATATTATATGTTAAATATAATATATAAATTTAAATATATTTTTGTTATAAATATTATATAAATTATAATTTTATATATTATTTGTATTAATTTAATATTATTTAATCTATATTCAATATTATTTTAATATTATTTAAATTATAATTTAATATTATATATATTATAATATATAAATAGGTTTCGGGGCGGGGCGGGGCGGGGATCCCCGCTGGGAAAAATCAGTCCCCGTCCCCGCCCCGCGGGGATAAAACACCGGGGATTCCCCGCCACTTTCGGGGCGGATCCCCGCGGGGACGGGGAATCCCTGCCCCACTGCCCACCCTACCTTCTTTGTCTGGCTGCTTAACTCACTCGTCTGGCGGTGTCCCTCGGGATACTGTATCAGAGGGTGATTGTATATGGAATTCTCAGGTGTGCCCGTACGAATGTACCATTCCCTAGTAGCTGGATTCTGCTGGGCTATGACTACAAACGGACACCTGCACCTGTTAGACTTCGACCGCCTCTCCAATCCATCCTCCTTGCCTCTATAACGTTCTCCGCGAGAACATCTAATCAATTTTTTCGTACCGCATTTCTTATGCGACGGATTAATCACCTCAAAACCAAGAGCAATAGCGACGCCTTTCGCCCAGTTAATGGCTTCCACGTCGGTCGGAAATCGCTCTCCTTCGCGGAAATGCTCACTGTAGTTTATCCGTCGCCCATGGAATCCTCCGGGGTGTGGACTTCCCTCTCCAAGTCTGAAAAAAAATTTCAAAGCCAAACTGGAATCTCGGCCACTTTAAGAGGCGACCGAACAACGATTTCGGCCCTATCTAAAGCGGCCGAACGTTGGTTTCGGCAGCCACTGTCCTGGCCGAACAACAATTTTGGCTCGGACAGTCGCGGCCGAACAACAATATCGGCCGCTTCAGACGGAGCCGAAATTTTTTTCGGCCACCACAAGGTACGGCCGAAATTGTTGTTCGGTTGCCCCTTGTGTGGGCCGAAATTCTCCTTCGGCTGAGCCGAATTTTTCGATCGAAATCAATCGATGTTCGAGAATTCACGTGCATACGAACGATATTTACGAGAATTTGCTTACCATCCGTGCCAAGAGGCCCTTTCTTTTGCCCTTTCCCTTTCCCAAAAAGACGATTCATTGCGATTTGAGTTTTTTTGTTATGTTTGACTCTGATTTGGATGTGTGATTGCGATAAATAAAGTGTTGTATGGAAAGGACTTTAAATAGAAATTTATATTCAAAAGGGCAAAATCGTCTTTTTTCATCCCTTTAGGTGGCGGTGACTAGGAAAACGGGGCGGTGAATAGCAATCCAGGTTGTAAAATCTAGGCGCTTTACCGTCACCAGCCGAATCGAAAACCAGCTAATCGGCTACTTGGCCGGTTAATCCGATTACTCGTTATTGATCGCCCATTAATCGTCATTAATCGCCTCGGTCAATAATAATAATAAAAACAATTGATAGATAAAAATAGGATTTTTTTAACTAAATAGTGTGTTCATCTTTCAAAAAATAGCACCCAAAATCGAATTTATCTTCGCACCCTTGCTAACTCTGCGCTAAAGACTATTTTACCCTTATTTAATGGCAATCAACAATATCAACAATGCTTAACGAAAAAATTAAAGGGATTTACAGGTTTACTGTAGCACCCGTGATAGAAGGGTAAAAGTAAAAAAAGCAACAACTTTCACTCGTTCTGCACATGAAGCGTTCTTTTCCCTGCACTGCAAATTGTTTCTCTGCAACTCAAACCCAAATCCAAACCTCAATGGACAATGGCAATCAACGAGAACAACCAAAGAGTGAGGGTATTTGTTTTACTCTTCATCGTCTTCAATTTAACGCGAGAAGGTGATGAAGGACGCGTCGAACCCTAATTTGGTGTGGATCCCTGCTTGCAAGCAATATGACCGTGCTTGCAGCATCGACCCATGCTTGCTAGCATAGGACCCGTGCTTGCAAGCATAGGAGCTGTGCTTGCAAGCGTACGTCGTTTTTTCATGCATGGGCCACTTGCTTGCAAGCCCACGCCCCCCGCTTATGAGCATGGGACCTGTGCGTATTTCATGGGACCTGCCCCCATAAGATGATGGTCCCAGCACGGATCCCCTGCGTACAAGCGCGGGTCCCTTGCCCTTAGTGCGCGGGTACCGTGACCATGCGCGCGCAACATGGGACTCACGCGTTATTAGCAGGGACCCGCGCTTGTAAGCAGGGGACAAAAGATGAAGCTCCTGATTGCCGTGTTAAGCTGACCTCGTTATACGGCGAGGTTAGCCAGCTGATAAGACAGTGTCTGAACCAAAGGGAATGGGAGATTTTTAGGAACGAGAGTCCTTTCGGCCGCGTTGTTAGTGCCGAGCCGGATTTTAACTTATCGGCCCAGTTGCTGTGGTACCTCATCCAGAGGCAGATGATGCTGCACAACCGCGAAGACCCGTGGATGATTGTTGGCAACAAACCACTCCGATTTTCAAAATCGCAGTACTGCCTAATCACGGGGCTCAAGTTTGCTGTGGCGCCCCGCCATCTACTACTATTTTCTTACACTAACTTACATGACTAAATAAAATATAAAATATGTTACATATGAAACATCGATAGAATTTTTTTCGATTTTACAAATCACACCACACACTACTATTTTACAATACAACCATTATTATTCGAATTTTTACATATAATACAAACATATTTTACAGAAACAGCATAATTAACATACACCCGCCACACATGTCACATCCATGTATACACTACCCTCAAAAGTCCCCGGAAGTTCCAGAAGGACCAGCCTCGTCTTTCACAGGTTCACGTACCGTGTTCACTGCGTCTACAACACATAAAAACATGGGATGAGCTATAAAGCTCAGTAAGTGGAACTATGCATGTATGCACGTGTCGACTAGCAAAGGCATCCGCGCCAGTGCTTTCTAATACTCACATGCTCACATTATTCTTATTCCTTTCTCATTTCCTTCTTATTTCTATCAGGGCCCATAGCTAACTTACTACTTGCACACCCATAATATGAGCTCAAATCCTATTAGGATAAAATATGATAGTCGGCCCACTCTGATTAGGATAAACTAGGGTTTATCTCCAGTTTTATCATTCACCAGGTCGCCCCTCTATCTAACGATCGTCCTTTTTAATTGCGGTTGCCTTTCCTGGCACTCTGGCTTACGCCATGTGTCTCGTCCAGGTGACCCTCGTCCGCTACCTAAATAATTTAGGTATATACATTCGACTGTTTACATTCTGTCATGGTGCCTTTGTAGAAGTAGCTATCATTCCCCTACAACTTGACATCAATTACTAATATCGTCAAACATATTTTGTTCTCAGACGATCATATTCTGTGCATACTCATACTACTAATCCTCACATCATACGTGTATGCACATGCTCATGTCATATAACAATGCAATGTATGTTTACCATGTAAAAGCATATCAAAACGTTTAACGTTATAAATCATAGCCACATTCTCACATTTAAGCACTTAGTCACGTAAAACAGGTACACACAAAACATTTTATGTGTTGTAGGTGAGATTCCCACTTACCTGACGTCCTTAAGCTAATCGCTAACCGGTGTGTTGAGTTTCCTAAAATATCGTCCTTTAACCACGAAAAGACAATAAAATCAGTTTATATATTATATTAGTTGACTACGTAAATTTTCGTTCAGAAATTCCATCAAAAAGGACGTTTGCCTATACCGTAAATTGACCCTGAAGACACCGAGAGGCAAATTATGATCGGGCGTTACGAGAGACTATGCCCATTAGACTCGAAGTGACCCAATTCACAAAGTACATTACATGAACCCGCAAAAGTCTACTGTTGACCAACTTCGCGAAGTGTTACACAGATTCGCGAACCCACACACAATTCGCAAAGTCTCTACAATTCGCAAAATTGTTATAATTCGCAAAAGAAATTAGCGAAGTAATATTCCCAATTCGCAAAAACTCAATTCGAACTCCCCAACTTCACAAACTCTCATGGATTCGCAAAGTTGAATCAACCCGCAAACTAATTCGCACACCTCAAGTTCGCAAAGTCTCATGGATTCGCAAACCTATATATACAGTTCGCGAAGTCTACTTTGCCTTACATATAATTCGCGAACTGACATACTTTGTAAAATTGTCTCAATCCACAAATCTCGATTCGCGAACACGACCCGCGAACTCATTTAACTTATTAACTCCCAATTCGCAAACTACTTACAATCGCGAACTAGAATTCGTGAAACTCATATTTCACGACCCCATCATCACCAAAAATACTATTTAATACCTAAAATCTGAAAACCTTCGATTAACATTTATTTTTCTCAAGAAGACAACGAACTTCTTTAAAACTTCAAATCACATTTGAACCTTCAAAAATTAAAAACCTTTATAAAACTTACACAGATCTAGCCTCTCGTATCTAACACACTTAAAACATACTAAATCAAAATAAAAACGTAAAGATGAAAGTAAGAAAGATATACCCTCTCCAAGCTTAAATTCAACCTCTACAGTTTGAGTTCTTCGTCTTCTCTCTAGATTTATTTTTCTTATGATTGAATAAATGATTAATCTTACTTCTCCATTAGTACTTTAGACAACAAAGGACAAAACCCAAAGTTGATATTTACCTAATCCGAAAAGCATTGTCTCCCACTTGTTTTCCTACTTAATTATAATTAGTTTATTATTATAATATTTCCTAACTTCAAAGGTTCAAAGTTCAATTCGTAAAAACACTTTGCACTTCCACACTTCGCGAATCCTTATAATTCGCGAAGTATACTTCACATGCTCATAATTTTCTCAATTCGTGAAACTAAATCCCCCCTAGTTCGCGAATTTCAAACCATGCAAGGTTCTAATTCCTTTCAATTCGCGAACCTATTCCACGAACTCATGATAACCAAACTTTCCTAACTCGCAAATTCACCCTCTCATACTCATCTCGAATTTCTTCTACTTCCATATCTAACTTACACATAATGCTAAATATCACATATGCACATAATTAAATAGATATCAAATGTGCAATCATATAAGCACATAATATGCATGCAAGTTTATTGGCAGGCTTACTTGCGGGACCCGGGTATTACATTCGCAGCCGAGCTACCGCCGCAGGCAGACAACTCAGGATTCGCCGCGAGACATTTTGGCAACAGAGCAACAATCCACATGTCGCACGTCAAGCATGCGTTGGAGGAGTTAGCTAGCGACGAAGAAGGTATGGACTTCGAGAAGCTGAAGTTGGCGGACGTCTACTTCGCCACCGCCGTGTTGATGCCTCGACAGTCAAAGAAGGACACCATCGTCAGTTCCCGTGTCGTTAGTCTCGTCGAAGATCGGTTTGCTTTCTCCCAGTATCCTTGGGGTAGCGTGACTTTCAAGGAGGTCATACACGTTGTAAAGGTTAATCTACGGGAGAGAGCATGGGAGTGGCTGATTAGTGGGTTCGTACAGCCACTTCAAATGATTTATAATAAGCTTTGTCATACCTTGTTTTGACATATAAATAATTGCTAATATTTTTTGCGTTGTTTGTATTCATATACTAGCATACGAGTGCATACCGGGCGTTGCACACGAGTTTGCGGGGCGCAGAGAAGAATATCTTATGCCACGCATGCTGAGGTGGGTGATGAACGATTGGCATCGGAAGGGATACCCGAGTTTTAGGACCGTCGCAGCTGCCGCCGACGGGTCCCGTGTACGAGGGTTGTTAATGCAGTCATCGGACGAGTTGGAGGCGGCGTGGTCCTAGCCGGCAGAATTTCGAAGCTGAGGCCATCCCCAGATCGAGAGCAGTGACCGTCGCGACGACGAAATGATGATGCGTCACTTCGATTTACCGATTGTACCTATTTTTCAACTGTTACATAACTTTAATGCCACTCTGTAATTCAATAATTATTGTTGAATTGGATTTTTTTTTTCTTCCATACCAAGTCTAAACATCACATTTTAAGTGGATTTTGTTAAAATTGAACGCTAAAAGCTCTTGAGCGGCCGAACCGGATCGTAATTTTATTTGGATATTTTGATTAAATATTGAAAATTGTTGGGGAAATATTATGCAAAAAGCAAAAGATGATTGCAATTTCTAGATCAACCACTCCACGTTAATTATTTAATTTAATTTTTAATGGAAAAAAGGAAAACAGTCCTCCATTCACAGCACAGCACATTCATTCAGTTGATGACACGTACTCGCACCGTTCATTTCATCTTCCCTATAAATCCCAGAAAATCCTCATTCTTAACTGCGATTTTGTAAACCATCTCTGTCCTCGCACCTCTAAGCTCAAAGATTTTGATCGAAGGGATTTCTGTACTTAACTAATAATCCGACACTATGGAGAACTCAGGTTAGCATCAGCTACTGACTGCTGTTATTCTTTGACGCGCCATGATTTTTTTATTCTGTGGCTTGCTCGATGACTTGAAGCTTTATTTATGTCTAAATTCGTTCCATTGTGCGTGTGGAATAATGAATTTGATTTCCCTGTGAAGTCTTTGTTTTTCTGTGTTGAATAGTTGGCTGTGTTCTGTCTGATTTTTATCGATATAGTATTATTTAGTTCGTAGCAAATGCTGCTGAATTGTTTGATTAGCATATCTCTTCTTTCTTGGTTTTCCAACTTAACAGCAATCGACGGGGTGAACCTTAAACTATTTGAACCTGATTTTGCAGTGAGCCACCAAGAGATGAATGTTCCTCCAGTTGAAGGCGTAGCAGGAGGTGGAACTGCATATGGATGGAACGAAACTAAAGTTCAAGACCCAAATTTATTAAGTGGTCCAATTGACCCCATGAAAGTCTACTCTTCTGAGTTATTGCATGTTTGGTGCATGCCGAGCACGGCTAATGTTGGGCCACAGGACATGCCTAGGGCTATGGAACATGTAAGCATATTTGACCATCCCTCGTCGGATTCCATGGAATTTGCACTCAAGTTATGGTCAATTTTTGCATTTTTATATGATGTCATTGCTTCTACATTTCTTTGCCTGTTCTTTTAGTATACATGTATTGCTTCTTTCATTTTGAGCTGCTAGGTCCTTTTTTCTGTCTCCTTTTCATATCAGTGAATGTTGCATTTTTCTAACGTGGTGTGGCTCGAAGATATCTCTTTTAGCAGCAAGGAACGAAAGAGAAAGTGTACAAATTGCTATGCGTCCAAAAGTATCTTGGTCGGGCTCCAGTGTTGCTGGGACTGTGCAGGTGCAATGTAATGATTTGTGCTCCACTTCTGGTGATAGGTTTGTTCTTAAGCCCAGTTAGAAAATTCTGTAACACGGCCTGTTAATAAATTTCTGATTGCTATGCTTCTGGCGCAAGCAGATTAATAGTTGGTGAATCATTAAAAATGAGGAGGGTAGTGCCTATTTTAGGTGTTCCAGATGCTCTCGTACCACTTGACGTCCCACAGTCGCAGCTGAACCTTTTTCCTGGGTACCGAATCTGACATCTTTTAGCAAGTGTTAATAAAATTTAAGATTGTAATCCAATATGCATTATCAATCAGTTATCATGATTGTTCCACAGCGAAACAACTGTTGTTTGGATCTCGATCGATGTCCCAGATGCTCAGCCCCCTGGACAATATGAGGGAGAGATTATAATAACAGCGACTAAAGCATACACAGAGTGATTGTCTATCCTCTTTGCTACGGTTAAATATTAGCTTCTTCACGCAGTAACATTAACATTATTTGTCCCTCAAGTAACATTTCGTGGCCAAAAGCATTATTTAACTTCGCATGTATTTTTAGCTACTTGTTTATTTTGACGTATAACAGATCTGCAGCAAAATTTTCTGGTAAAGCTGAACGGTACCAACTATACCAAGACTTGAGAAGTTGTCTTGATATTGTGGAGCCTATAGAAGGAAAACCTTCTGAAGAAGTGGTGAGTCTCTGTTTTGTGGTTGACATGATATTTCTTTCTACATGGAATCTGAAATTAGAGATATGCTCGTACTTGCACTCAGCTAATCCTCCTGCGACCTCGATCTGTCATAATTTTTTTTTTGTTTGTTTGTTTTTCAGATTGAGAGAGTAAAATCTACATCTTCGTCTTTGAGAAGGCTGCTTCTTTCCCCACTATTTTCTGATTTCAATTCTGATAATGGATCGGTAGATATGATGGAAGAGGATGCCATTTCAAACCTCTCAATCAGGTTGAAGCTGTGTTTGACTGTCTGGGACTTCACTCTACCTTCTACCCCATCTCTTCCAGCTGTTATTGGTGTATCCTGCATTTGCTTCTTCGGTAAATTGAGAATTTTGCTTTATGGCCCGTGAATATCTGTTTCTCAACTGTTTTCAATGTTTTATTTTTCATGTTTCATGTACTTTACTTCTTTCCCTGAGATCAACACCATTTCTGAATTCTGTATAGTATATAAATGCTGCACAACCGGATATTATTCAGTTCCCTATATGATTAATGGTATTGTGCGTGCAAAAAGAGCAAAGAATGTGGCGCAAGTAACTTGGAACCACACATTTCTGTAGAAAAATTAAGGCCATAAAGTCCTTGACATTTCAATAGGTATCAGATACAGTTATAGAAGATCGTTTTGGTGTAGAACGTGGGAGCAGTGAGTGGTATGAGGCATTGGACCACCACTTTAAGTGGCTGCTTCAGTTTAAAATCAGCCCATACTTCTGCAGGTGGGGTGAGGGCATGCGAGTTCTGGCCTACACTTGTCCATGGCCAGGTAGTACAATGAAGCATACTGAGATAATCAAGTAATTTTTGCTATCAAGTTATATTTTGTAACGTGCAATTTTTGTTGTTCGAATTGCAAATTTTATCTTGAGATGCAAAATTTGTCTCAAATGTAACCGTATGTATTGTAGATTTAGTATGTTTCTTATGAAAATGGGTTGCACTTATTGCCCACTGTTGCAGCGGATCACCCCAAAGCAGACGAGTATCTGTCTGAGCCCAGGCTTGCAGCTTATGCTGTACCATATAGTCCAGTGGTTTCAAGGTCATACCATTTGCTCTTTGTTCCTCTTAACTGGCTTTGCCTTGTGACCTAATACCATTTCAATAATTATCCACTTAATGCTTAATAGTGGTGAGACGTCAACAGACTTCTTACAGGGAGAAGTTGAGAGATTAAGAGAAAAGAACAATTGGAGAAAAGCGTACTTCTATTTGTGGGATGAGGTAAAACATCAACACGAAAGTTTTCTCTTCACATTTGTTTTGTTATGTTGACCCTGAGTTATAATAGTTCTGGAGAGGAATCCACCCCCAGAAATGCCCTCTGTTAGTTTTCATATCTTTGCCGTATCCCAGTTTCATTTTTTTGTTTTTGATTTATTTTTCTGCGTTATTGCGTCAATTGAAATTACAAACTTTACAGCCGCTGAATCTTGAACATTATGAAGCTGTCCGCAACATGGCAAGTGAGATTCATGCTTATGCACCTGATGCCCGAATTATGACTACATACTATTGTGGTAAGAAGTGTGATCTCTATCCGTGAATTGTTCAGAACTTATCTTCGTCCATTATGGAGTCATTTCTAGTAAGTATAATTTCCTGTAAATTAGGTACTGAGTTAAGTCTTATTTAAAACAGGTCCGAGTGATGCACCCCTGGCGTCTAATAACTTCGAGGCTTTTCTTAAAATTCCAGAATTTCTCCGTCCTCACAACCAAATATATTGCACAAGGTATTCATTTTACCTCTTTATGATGTGCCTTAGTTACATAAGAAAACATTTAACCTTGCACATACTTTTGCTCAACAATCTCTACCGTCAAGCTCATATGAAACATACACTGGGTTCTTCTCTAGTGCCCCGACTCTCCATAATAAATCTTCAGCTTCTTCTGCTGTTCGAAACTTAGAAAGGCAGCCTCTTTTACTCTATTTGCAGTGAATGGGTGATTGGGAATCGTGAAGAGCTGGCAAAGGATATATTAGCAGAAATTCAGCCAGAGAACGGTGAGGTAACGTGTTTGACCCTTGATTCACATTCTATTTCTGTGACCAACCTTCCCATTTTTTACAATGGTCATTCCAATCCTTTCTCTAAAAAATCTTACTTTCTCCGAAGTTTTTGGATACTACTAAAAGGTAATTCTATCCTCTCTTAATGCATAGGAGTGGTGGACATACGTATGCATGGGACCATCAGATCCTCACCCAAACTGGCACTTAGGGATGAGAGGCACACAGCACCGTGCAGTAATGTGGCGTGTTTGGAAAGAAGGTGCCACTGGTTTTCTATATTGGGGCGCAAATTGCTACGAAAAGGCAACTGTTCCCAGCGCTGAGGTTCGTTTCTTTCATTAACTATTCATACAACAGACGCAAAAGGCAAAATTCATCTTCTCAAATAAATAACTACGATCACTGACTTTTTATTTTCTTTCAGATCAAGTTTAGACGTGGTCTCCCACCTGGCGATGGAGTTTTGTATTATCCCGGCCAAGTTTTCTCACCATCATCAGACGAACCCGTCGCTTCCTTGAGGCTTGAGCGACTCTTAAGTGGCTTACAGGTTTGTTTTCAAGCCCGTAAAACCAAATTAAACGAACGATTCGACACGGTTTGCTAATATTATTAAGAGTCATTTTTTTGTTGGGACTTATTTATATATAGGACGTTGAGTACCTCAAACTCTATTCTTCGAGATTTGGTAGAGAAGAAGGCATCGGTCTGTTGGAAAAGACGGGCATGTATTTGGGTCCCGAGAGGTATACTCACGAGCACATGCCGATAGACCTCATGCGTGCTGAAGTTTATCGCACCTGTCGCGGTGAGTGAGTAAACTATTTTCGTTCGTTCGTCTCTTTCGCTTGCTTATACGCCTTCATAACGTTGGTTTTTACTGTTGTGTGACTGTGATCTACAGTACTTAAAGTTCGAACTATATAGATTGATCACACTCTCTCTCTCATATGTGCAAACATATCAAATTATTTTATATTTTTGAACATTTATGCTGTTAGTATTTTAAAAACAGAATATTTAAATGAAAACATTAATGGTAAAACTGTAACTGAGTCAGACACTTAGACAGACTAATTTGATACTTCCTCCGTCCCACTTATTTCTTCTCATCATTCTATTTGGGGTGTTCCACATAATTTTCCCATTTCTATTTTTAGTAAAAGATTATGTTAATAATTAAATTAATTACACCATTTATATTTAAAAAAAAAAAAGTTTCTTAATTTGCGTGCACACTAATAGATTTTCTCTCTCCATACTTTAAATGTGTAGTATAATATTAAAAAAAGGGCTTTCTGACGTGTCCACTAATCTTTGGGGAAGAAATATGTGGGATTGAAGTAGTTTTTAACAAGCTACGGTGTTTAATAAAAGAGTAATTTTAAACTACAAATGGTAACAATTTTGTCTTACCTACCCTATGCTTGGGATATTATATAACCCAATTCTACTGACATATGATCAATTTATCACCCGTTAGGTTTCCAACACATCAGTTAAGTTATATTCCACCGAGTAGGGTAAATTGATCATTATAAGGAATATGATCTCAAATAGTTGTGAACATAAAAAAACAGAAAATTGTTTCTTTATTTACTTACTAATAATACCCCAAAGGGTGCAGAAAAATCAATAAACCAAGATCAAAGGATCCCAAAGTTGCAATAATAAGGATACAAAAGAGTTATCATCTCTTTCCCCTTCATTCCAAAATATACGAAGAGACTTTAAAACTCATTGCAAGTCTCCCCCAAATTTCGATCGAAGAAGCCGAAGATCATATGCAACGAGAAAAGTACGTCTGGCCCACGTAACCGCCCGACATTGCCCTCGTTACATTGGACTCAAACATCTTAGGATTGTCTCTAAGCACCGCAGCAGCTTCGTGGTTCAGAGGATCTTCATGGTTAGGTTCCTAACACATAAGAAAAAAATTTTAAAAAAAATACAGAAAATGTACGTCGAAAGCCTTATTCGAGACAATTAGAAATGCATACGGTGAAAAGGTGGACGAGCCCATAAACGATGGTGTTGATGTTTAGCACTGGCTTCCAATCCTCTCTAAGAATGTTTAGGCAGACATTGCCATCTAAGTCGATGTTTGGATGGTAAACCTTCATAGTAATTACGATTAACGACCAAGATTTATTATACGTATTACGAGAATTTCGACCAAGATTTCAAGTACCTTAGTCTTGCACTTAACCTTCGGTGCTTCGTGAGGATATATGGGGGATATGTGGAAAGAGAAGACAAAAGTTCCTCCCCTGTAAGTAAAACAGATGATAATTATCTATTAAGCAAAAGACAGAATGAAGAAGACGATAAAAAGTTTGCAGTGCTTGCTTACAGATAATATCCTTCGTCGGGGCGAATAGTGACTTCAAAGTTCATGAGATCGTCCTTGCCATTGGGAAACGCTATATTACACGTTTTCGGCAGGTTTAGTTCACTGATATCTGCAACAGAATGAAACAATGCTTGTTAAAAAGTATCGAATGTAAGGATAGAAAACATCATGAGATTCAGTGGTTGTTGAAAGAAAAAACCTTTGTGAAGCCTCAATTCTCCTGCGCTTTGTTTCTTGACGGGCGGCGCCCCATTGGCATTTTCAGCGAGCTCTCTCTGTTTCTCCTTCACTTTGAAAAGCCTAATCATGGTGCTTCTCTACTGTACAAACAATTACACGACAAAATACGGGTTAGTAGCAGCGTATTTGATTTGGGAAACATTTACGTAAGCATCGATTGTATAGCATATTCAAATCAACGAGATCTCTTAATGCGAGCGATCTTAGTGATGATCCTTCGATCAGTTAAACAGCAGTTTTTTCAAGGGCAAGATCAGATTGACTGCAAGAAAACTTCAAAACGAAAAACATAGTCATGCTTAAAGCTAATAGATTCCCAAATAAAAGCTTTACAGATACAGTACAAGGAGAGCTAGACAGATATATGGAAAATCACACCTAAAACAAGTAACAGTTTGTAATCCATGAAATCTGCCAAGAGGCCAGAGAAACCTAGCTCATGAACCCTAGCTCGGAAACCCAAGGGCACCGACAATCCATAAACCTAGAATTAATCAAAAGAAACCCATCCGAGAAAAGTTCGTCCGCCAAAAGAAACTGAAAGAAAAAAAAAATCAACAAACGCAAGCCACGAAGAGGACAACGAAAACGACAGTTTCAATCAGAAAGAAAAAATAGAATCGAAAATAAACGAATCAACGCTCGTAAGATCATAAGGCAACAGCTGCTGAATATGTTATACAGTACATCTGAAATACCCTCGGTTTCAGACTTCGAAAGCTATCTTCAATTGCCTCTCCCTTGAGAGAGAGATTGTGAACAAGGGAGAGAATTGCAAAAATAGTTAGAGTTTTAAAATTAGAATTCCAAAACTAATTAACTTTTTAATATTAGTGCAAAACTAATCGATTTTTTTTAATTTAGTTATTGTTAAGATTAATGCAAAGATCAACTGGAATTCTCTCTCCAACCCCCATTTTCCCTCCCATCTCTCTAACCCTCTAACCCTAATCCACACGCCGCCGCCTTCCCCTTCCTCCCCTCTTCCTCCTCCTCCATTAATGGAGGTAGGGGGAACATGGAGGTAGGGGAGCTCCTCAATTTATTCGTTCTTTGCTGTTTCTATTTTGAAAATAAAAAAAAAAAACCACTTTCTTTCCGTCGACCACCACTGCTGTCGCCACCGGGCCGGTCCCCTCCTCCACCGCCACCGGACTGCCGCTGCCGATGCCAGACGGCCGCACAGCTCGACCGTTTGTGTCGTGCGGTGTTTCCTCCCTCTCCCTCGCAGCCGCTCGGCCACCACTGTCACCACCACCACATCCCGTTACAGACCCTCTCGCTGCCGCCTCGCCGTCCCGCCGCCTCTCCGCCATGCTGCCTCGCCCCGCCGGCTCCCCCGCCATCTCCCTCGTTTCTCTCGACCCGCGGGTCGAGAGCGTTTTCTCCCGTGTGGAGCCCTCAGTCCGATGAAGATAAAATCCTGACGTCGAAGACCAAGTTAAAGTGGAGAGTATCGTAGATTTAGCTTAATCGCTTTTTCTGTTATAGGTTCTCTAGTTCTTGGTCGTAGATAATGGGTTTTGTTTTCTGTCGGTTTTTTTTGTCTCTTGTAGACCATTTTCTCCCCATGTGGGAGTGTTTGTTCCCCTCGTGGGATTGTGTGGTGCTCCTAAGTGAGCCTTTGTTCTCCCGGTTGACGATGTACCGGTGAGACCCATTGGGCTATTTAGCGCTGTATCTTTGTTATTAATGCAGCTATCGTTTCGGGAAAAAAAAAAAGTTATTGTTATTTTTTTTTTCACCACAATACTATCCAAAATTACAATTTTCATTATTATTATTATTATTATTATTATTATCTCACATTAGCCTATAAATTATTAATAACTTTATTTTTTAATCCCAATTCATTTGCAGCAAGTTTTATTGCTATAGAATATCTATATTATTTATTATTCTGAGAATAATAATATTTTATTATATGTAGGGATTGTGCATTTCAAGCTTCTTCGTCCATCTCACATGTCAAATTTAATTTTATTTTACGTTCGTCTAATTATTGCATATGCGTGGACGTATTCATTCGATTTAAAATATCATAAACGAACTGACGGACAATGATTTTAGTTCAAATAAAATCGAACCTTGTTTATAACGGTTGTTTTTTAATTTTCTACATTACCATATGTAGGATTGTTGCTTTAAAACGATCATATGACTGTTTTATATTTTTGATTGTAAATTGGGGACTTATTTTGATTTTTCACACCTCATCCGATCTCTGTCGAATCTCCCTCAATTTTCTAAGTTCGAAATATAAGTTTGGACATTATTAAGAAATTCAAATTTATTTTTCAATTAGAATTGGAAAAATAGACAATATTCATGAAAATCAAAATTAATGGTTTGAGTTCGAAACCGACACCGCTCCGATCGATTCAAAATATTAATTGAAACAGTGTTACCACAGCTCGATTGACTCGATCTTTTAGTTCAATAGAAACGACAATTTACATTGGGAACTGGAACCGTTTAAATACATCTACCTAGGTTTACATATTTTGAGGGCTTAAAATTTTGTATATTGAATTGGGGTTAAATATAATTATTGCTATTATATACTAATGTAAGATAATAAGGGTGAAGATTTAGCATTTTAAATAATATGTGGTGAATAGAGAAAATAAAAATAATTAAAACTAAAAAAGTTGATTAGTTATGCACAAGTTTTAAAAAGTTAACTAGTTTTGCAATTCAAGTTTTAAAACTTAACTATTTTTGCAATTCTGTCGTGAACAAGGCTACGGAATTTTAACACCTATTTTTATTAAACGAAAGGGAATGGAACCAAAGTTACCGAAATACCCAAAGTTCAACAGATTATTTCTAAGTAAAAAAAGGGGATTTAACAGAAAAATACCCATTTATATAAAAAATTCGCAAGTCAGACCCCTGTCAGGTTTTTTTTATATGCGGGTATCCGTCAGAATAAAATTTTTGCAGATTGGTACCCGTTCCGCCGCAAGTACGTCATAGAACACATTTAGGTACCATATGGAAACATATTGTGGTACGTTATACAGTGAGAAAATGGTACATCATACTACACATTAAGGTACGAATATAAACCGTATATAGGTATCATATGTGGGTACCATATATACACGTGATATGATACTTAATACATATACAGAAAGGTACGTCAAGACTGGAAAAATGGTACGCACAGTCGAACGGGTACTTATATGAAATTTTTCTGACAGGGGGTCTGACTTGCAAATTTTTTATATAAATGGGTATTTTTCTGTAGATTACCGTAAAAAAATTGAATTATTATTTTATAATTCGAATCATTAATTCGAGTAAAAAAAATTTCAAAAAACAATTTCGAATTTTCAATTCGATTTTTTACCCTTAAGTGCTATTTTTCTACCCGAATGTTATTCAAGTAACTCAATCCGAGGTCGAATAATTCGAATAAAAACTCGAATAAACCGTTTTCTGTTCGAAAACGTCGATTTCAGGCTCAGAAACACGAAAATTCACTCAGATTTGGAGTTAATATGTTTAGTAACCACGAACCCATGATTACAACTCATTTCGATATGAAATTTCGGTCGAGCAGATCAAAATGATAATCAAACCTTCGATTTTTTTTTCAACACGCAATTCTTTTTTAAATTAAAAAACCTAGAATCCTTTTTTTTTAATTTCACATGAAAGTAATCCCATTTAACAAAAAACTCAGAAAAATCTGATGTGTCTTTATAGTTTATACTACTGATTTATTAATTTATTTCTTTAAAAAAATAATAAAATATCAAACTGTATTCGTACATTCCTCAATCTATGCATTTGACACAACAAACTAAACCTCTTTGCTCTTATACAAACAAATTGCCGTCTCCATCGTCGGCGATATTCCATAGGGCTGCGAGTTTCGCCAAAGCTTTTGTCCGGACCCGATTGAAGAGGATGATGGGCCCATACGGGTTGGGCTTAGCCCATTATATCACCAATATATAGAATATTAGCCCCATATGGGTTATGGTCCATTTAGTAGTTTGCATTTATATTGTAAGCCTCAATGTTAAGCAGTGAAATCATATTTAAACTCTCTCCTTAGATCTTCTTCTAATCACCTATGATCTCCCTCTCTGCCTTATAGCTTCTTCGATCTTCTTCTTCTAATCTTAGCTCTCTCTTTCTCTCTATCTCAATCTATCCTCCATCGATCGTCCTTCGATCTTTCTCTTCTCGAATATAAAAGCACGCTCACCAACTGCTCAATAAAGTACAAGTAAGAAACCGATCAAATTACGGTTGGGATCTTACAATCGGTATCAGAGCTATCGATTCTCGGCTTGGATTTTAGCGATTTCCTATTTACAAGGCGCCACACCTCTTTGATGGAAAGGAACATGTAGCTTGGATAGAGGAATGCAATCGATACTTCGAGGCGTTGACGACCATTAAGGATGTTGAGCGAACGAAGATCACCTACCTTTACGTCGAAGGCAAGACTCGGGAATGGTATAATGAGTTTTGCGAAGGTACGGATACTCCGATTTGGAATGATTTCACTGAAGATTTGCTTAAATGGTTTGATCCTATGAAGTTGGTGATGTGGACTCGTCGACTGTCGCTGAGGTGGATGTTGGTGGGTTGACGATGAGTGATGAGTACGCTTCGGTGTTGGCTGAACGGTCAAGGACGATGAGTGATGAGTGATGAGTAAGCTTCGACCCACCAACATCTACCTCGGCGACAGTCAACGAGTCCATATCAACAACCAACTTCATAGGATCAAACCGTTTAAGCAAATCTTCAGTGAATCATTCCAAATCGGAGTATCTGTACCTTCGCAAAACTCATTATACCATTCCCGAGTCTTGCCTTCGACGTAGAGGTAGGTGATCTTCTTTCGCTCCACATCTTTAATGGTCATCGATGCCTCGAAGTATCGATTGTATTCCTCTATCCAAGCTATAGGTTCCTTTCCATCAAAGAGGTGAGGAGCCTTGCAAATAGGAAGACGAAACATCGCTAAAATCCAAGCCGAGAATCGATAGCTCTGATACCACTTGTAAGATCCGACCGTAATTTGATCGGTTTCTTACTTGTACTTTTATCGAGCAGTTGGTGAGCGCACTTTTATATTCGAGAAGAGAAAGATCGAAGGACAATCGACGGAGGATAGATTGAGATAGAGAGAGAGAGAGACAGCTAAGATTAGAAGAAAAAGAAGAAGATCGGAGAAACTATAAGGCAGACAGGGGAGATCATAGGTGAGTAGAAGAAGAACTAAAGAGAGCGTTTGAATATGATTTCATTGCTTAAACCTCTGATAGATGATGGCTTACAATATAAATGCAAACTGCCGAATGGACCGCAACCCATATTGGGCTAACTTAGTATACTATATATTGGTGATGGCCAAGCCCAACCAGTATGGCGCCCATCCTCCTCTTCACACGAGTCCTGACAGGCTCGAGGGAGGTTTTGCGGCGGTTGGGAGGTGTTGAAACCACCGTCGAGGAGTGTGAGGTTATGATGGGGCGTTCGACGGCGACGGCGCCTTGGATTTTGATGAGTTTTATAAGACGATGAAGTGAACTGTTGGTATTTTTGGTACATGTTTTTGAATAATATAAAGTTCGAACTTGCGCTCTATTGCCAATCTTGGCGTAACTTGTATAGGAATCGCTTTAGGGTGCGTTTGGTCTACGGAATCGACGCGTAAAAGAAAAGAACAGTGTAGTGGTACGCATCGAATTATTGTACATTACGGTTCACGTGTCGTACAATCACGCTTTTTCTTTTCTTTTCCACGTCGAAATCTACGAATCAAACGGAGCCAACGAAAGAATTCTAAATAGAAGGCATAGCATTTCATATTTGGGCTGAAATATTGGGATCATAGACATCTAACCCACTAAGAGAGTGCAGAGCACTTGAAATGGACCATTTTCATTCTTAATATTATAACTTGTCCAATTGAGAACAGCAACTTTAGATTTCATTTGAGGGAACCGTATTGGATGACACTGTAGAGGTTTGACCGATCCATCAATGTCGTGTGGGGTGGGGTGGAGGAATATTCGGAACTTTATCGCGAAGAGATCAATCGTTCTTGTTTAATTGGTGAAAGTGTGAGCATCTCATCGTCATTATTGCTCAGGTTCGGAGAATTCTTGTTTAACTGGTAAGGGTTCTATGATTCAGTTCATTTTTTTGATTGTTCGCTTAAGCTTTATCTCGTTCTTTTCCCCCATTTTTTCATCTGGAATTGGTGAAACTGTGAGGATCTTAGCTAGAGATTTTGGTGTATAAAGGTTTCATTCATCTTGAATTTTCACTAGTGATTTTGTTTTCAAGTCACTGTAAGGTGACCCAAAATATATTTTCGTTTCTTTTCCTTTTTTAGCTAAAATTGCCTCAGTAGGTTGCTGGAAACAATTGGCGTTTGAGTAGATAATGTCATTTGGGTCCTTCAAATCTTTAAATCGTTTGAAGCTGTGAATCTAACCTGCATATCTTGTCTAAAATTCTTCTAGTTGGACTCTATTATGCTACATCAATTTCGAGCTAGCTCACGTTTATATTACTTAACTCTTCACAAAATTTAAGATCATATATGCTTAGTAATTGATCAAGGATTGTGCTTGTATCTCATATGCTGTTTGAAAACTACCGTATATGTCTATTGAGTTCAGAAAAGGTGAAGAAATGCCATTCAATGATTTCTTCGATTGCATTTTTCTCTGTTGACATAAATCTCATGTTTGAAGAGGTTGTTGTAATGTTGCAGACTAGGGAATATTCGCTACTGTTGAATCTGCAAGTTAAATTGAATCTTGAGAGCACTTTTGTCGTATACCATGTCACATTCGACGAGCAACATAGTAAGTTTCACTCCTTACTAGCATACCTCTTGAACGTACTTAGCATCACTAAATTTATCATTGTCCGAAAAGAACAATATAGATTGCTTTCGATAACTTGTGGAATATACAGAATTTCTGACATTTTTTATTTTCAGAAGCAGAGAGAACCAATCGTCCTACCATCCAATAGTAAGACAGATTTAGACAGAATATCCAACTTGCCGGGCCATATCGTGGACAAAATCCTATCGCACTTGCCTCTGAAAGACGCTGTTCGAACAAGCATTTTATCGAGCAAGTGGAGGTACAAATGGGTCACTCTCCCTTCCCTCGTATTCGATAACCAGTCGATCGAAATTTCCGCCCAAGACCAAACCTTTCTGAAGAACAAGCTCTCAAGCATCATCGATCACATTCTCTTACTTCACAGTGGCCCTATTCATAAGTTTAAGTTATCCCACCGTGATCTCCAAGGCGTGTCAGACATCGACAGATGGATTCTCTTCCTCTCGAGGGGTAATGTCACGGAATTGGTACTCGAAATATGGAAAGGCCATCGATACAAACTGCCCTCTTCTCTATACTCTTGTCAGAAGCTGATCCACTTGGAGCTTTTCAACTGTCTATTGATACCTCCCCCTTCGTTCAGCGGTTTTAGATCGTTGAAGAGCCTCGACCTTCAGCACATAACCATCGCACAATATGCGTTCGAGAAAATGGTGTCGAGCTGCCCTTTGCTCGAGAGATTGACCCTTATGAACTTTGAAGGATTTGACGTCATCCACGTGAACGCGCCTAATCTCCTCTTCTTCGACGTTGGAGGTATTTTCGAAGATGTGAGCTTTTATGGAGCTTATAATTTGGCTGTCGTATCGATCGGCCTTTACGCAGACAGTGGAACCAATCCGAAGTTTTGCCTCGGAGGAAATAGAAAGCTCGATAACTTTTTTTCCTATATACCTAATATTCAGAGGCTCGAGGTGCAAAGCTTTTTCTTGAAGGTATGCTGTACGTTATTGCCATCGTTTTATTTCTAATGTTTATTCCCATATTCTTTGGTATGATTCAGTTTGCTTCTTTACTTTGGTAATTGGCTTGTCTAATTGATAGCTTTTAGCATCTGGGAGTATACCAGCAAAGCTACCTTCGCCATGCATGGAACTTAGCTTCCTTTCCATACGAATTTGCTTCAACAACGCTAAAGAACTTGGTGCTGCTCTCTGTATCCTAAGGAGTTCGCCCAACCTCGGCGAGCTCGAAATGCTGGTAAGAATTAAGATTGTTAAAAGGCCTAAATATTTATTTAGTACCATAATTTAGGAGAGGTTGCATTATAGGGAAATCGATTTTAGGGGCTGGCATTAGAGGGACAATAACTTTCAAAATTAAGCAAGTTAGTGACATTATACGACGTAACCCTCGATTTTGCCCCAAATTCTAGGGTTTCAGCGTATAATGTTGGATTTCGGCAAATTTATGGGTGCACATACACGGTAATAATTTTCAAAATTAAGCAATTTTGGAACAAAATGTAGGGTTCTGGCGTATAAAGCCCTAAATTGTTTTTTTTTAAAAAAATTATTGTCTGTATAATGTGATCCCCTAAAGTAACTACCTTAGAAGAAAATATTCTTTCGACTACTATTTCGTTCAATTCAGTCTCGTGGGGAAGAAGATTCTCTCGGAGGAACAATTGCCAGCAAAAACAGCGTCGTCTTCGAAAATATTCCGTTCAATCATCTCCGTTCGATTAAAATGGTGTCAACCACTTGTTGCATGCAAGAGCTTTGGTTCATAGGATTCATGCTTGAGAATTCGCCCGTCCTCGAGAAAATGACCGTCAAGCCCGCCTCGCTCGATCTCGGCTGGGAACTGATGAAGCAGTTGCTTCGATTTCGCAGGGCTTCGAAGCACGCCGAGATTGTATTCTCAGATCCATCGTAAGGTTGTTGGAATAAATGGATTGAAAGGGTAAAATGGTAATTTACGCAAAGCGTGACAAATTTTCGTTGATTATGTTGCTCATTGTCTGGGCTTTTTAATTAAGTAATTCAATTTTAATGTTTATTAATAAAATAGGTATAAAAATGAAGTCATTAATAAAATAAGCAAGTTCGTATCATAAGGATACGAGTCAATTAGAGCACGAGCTACTCCGATGACGTGGCAAAAATAATTATAATAATAACAATAATCATTATAATAATGATATTAATAAATATCACCATAAAAAATTATTTAAAAAAATAGAATAATAAAAATAATTGTACCGGTAAAGATAAAAATAACTTTAATAATAATTTTTTTACAATAAATATTTTTAATGAATAATAATTACAGTAAGTATAAAAATAAAAAATTAGAGAGGGGTGGTTTTATTTTCATAGTTCGAAAAATTCAAAAATAAAAAAATGGAGGATCGGAAAGTGTATTTTAAAAAATAATCTTTTATTACAAATAAAAACTGGAAGGACACTGCAGCTTTAGATGAAAGCTATATTTAAACTGGATATCTGCATCTGCGTTTTAAATTTGCTTTTCTTATGTTATTTATTTCCTTTTCTAAATCAATGTTTTTTCTATTACTCATCACAATAATATATATATATATATATATATATATATTTATCTAAGAATTTGTAGTAATTCACACAATATGCACTATGCTCTTATGCTTAATAACAGAATATAGATAAATCGTACTTAAAAAATATATGTTTTTAAAAAAAGCCACGAACAACGGCTAGATGCTTTGGAAAATAAGGAACTTATTTATGACTGGTGGTTCACCATTAACAAATCGGATGGGAATGAGATTTTCCAACAAAGAATGTAGGGGTGGGATCGGGTCGGGTTTTGCGGGTTTCGGGTTTTTCGGGTCGAGTACCCGATTTTTCGGGTTTTTGTTTTGATAACCGACCCCGACCCGACCAAATTCGGGTACCCGAAACCCGATCGGGTACCCGCGAGTCGGGTTCGGATTTTTCTATTTTTTATTTTAAACCCGACCCGAAGTATTACATCGGGTATCGAGTTTAAACCGGATCCCGATTAAACCCGATTTTCACCCCCAGACCGGTCGGGTCGGGTACCCGAAACCCGATCCCGAATGCCGACCCCTAAAAGAATGTAACTAACTGTATACATTCTTTGGATGCTTTCGAAAACAAGGAACTTATGGATTTTTGAAAAAATCCTCAAATCTGAACATGAAACTGTTGATTTAGCCATTTCTGAATGGCAAAAATCCCAACTTTATTTCTGATTTTTTGGCTTTGATGAACCTTTTGGTACCATTGAACAGGAACCTTTTGGTTGTGGGCGAGTAGGACTCTCTGTGGACAGTGCTTTCCCGTGACCTGTTTTTAATTTTTCCTGCCAATGACAAGTTGAACCTTCGGTTTGATCCTGAAGACTTGGAGCAACTGTGGTAAGCTAAGAGTCTCTCATGTGACTCAGTGGCCTCATTCAGTGGAAGAATTGTTTTTTTCTTGTAGTTTCTCTTTCGGTTTCTTGTTATGTTTTATAGGTTCTCTTTTAAATTTTAGAGTTTGCTTGGTTTGTCATCATCTAGCTCTTCAAATGAGCTGATTCTGCCCTGAAAGAAAATTATAATTCCAGGGATCTGTTTGGAAGTTTTGTACGAACTTTTAGTTCTATGAGATTTCACACTTTCGTCTTGGAAAAAGGAAACGGCTAGATATTTCATATACAGTGGATAAGTAAGATAGATATGCCATCTCTTCTCTTCTCTACCACCACCTGCAGGTTTAGCCATGCGAACATGCAATTGCAAAGCTTCACTCTACCAATTCTCAAGCTCTTCATTACTACAACTTCTCCTCATTATATAATAATAATACTCGGTAAGAGAACTTTATTCAAGCCACCACCTAAGAATATTATCATTTCGTCAAGAAATTACTAAATATTCAGCTTCATCTACAACAAAAACACCACACAACTTCGAAGAAGGAGAAGATATACTCATCTCCACGCCTTAGAACGCCCGGCGGGCCCACACGAAACCTTCTTCGACTTGAACGAATTGGCCGAACTGATCGAAGTCCAACTTGAAGAACGTTGGTTTCTTACACTGCGATGATCGTGGGGTTTGCGAGAAAACGAGTTGATCGATAAGGCGGCGGAAGTGCGCACTGGTATGGTGAGGGACTGCCCACTGCTCGAGAAATCGAGGGAGGGATTGGCGACGAGCATGTCGAAACGTAGGGGAAAATTGATTTTCCTTAGTTTCAGGTATAACTTCAGGGTTAGTTATTTTTTTACACTTGTAAATTATGGACATTATACAGGCGGAAAATTAGGGGGTTCAATCTGGATTATAACTATCAAAATTAAACAATTTAGAGATATATTATATGCCGTAATACTAGTTCTGTCCCAAAATTGCGTAATTTGGAAAGTTTTTGCCAGTATGTTGCCCACACGTAATTCGTCGAACCATAAATATACGCCGATACCCCAACTTTTTGGGTCAAATTTTGGAACGCATATATGCGTTTTCATTTTCTCTCTCCTGTTTTAAACGCATATATGCGTTTTGGGAATGGGATATCCTAAAAGATGCGTTTGATATTTTAAAAATTACAATACATACCCTTTATTGTTTTTAATTATTAAAGTACCCACACAAAATCAAAAAATAAATAAAAATATATAAAGGACTCCTGTTAATAATTATTTTTTCTACGTTTTTTATATGGAAAAATATTGAGTTTATTATTAATTTTATGAAATTATTTTTTTAATCAAATTTAAAATAATAGTATGGTCTGATTTGTAAAATTGTAAATTTCATGGATAATATTAAAAAATCGAATAGAAGAAAATATTACAATAATGATCTTTTAAGTTTGCGAATTGGTTTATGAGAAAAATTTCTTCTGAGTTTGAAAATGCGTTTGGGTTTGAGAATGTGTTTTTCAGTTGGAGATGGTGTAATGACCCAAAATTTGAAAGTTATCGTTTGTATAATGACATCTCCTAAATTCGATGTGCCTAAATCCCACTCCGGAAAATTACATGGCTAAAAAATCGTTATCGGTTTATTCAATCAACCAAACATATATAAGAATTCGTTTATATTTCGATTTCACTTTCCTTTCCCTACTGATTTCCACGTAACCAAACGCAGCCTTAATCCAACGCGGTGATAGGCTCTCCTTTTCTTCCCGCGTTGGATTAAGGCTGCGTTTGGTTACGTGGAAATCAGTAGGGAAAGGAAAGTGAAATCGAAAGATAGAGCTTTGCTTCATCATAGCGAGAGATTGGCCATAGCTTATGGGCTCATCAGTACGTCGCCGGGCACGACCTAAGGATCCTAAAGAACCATAGGATCTGCAGAGACTGTCATAACTTCATCAAGATTCTGTAGAAATTCGAGAGGAGGGAGTTCGTCGTGAGGGACAACAAGAGGTTTCATCACTTCCGCGTAATGATTATTGGTAGCGAATAGCGATCAATCAACGTTGGATTTTTTACTCCCATTCTTTTCTTTCGATCTTCTTGATTTTTGCCATAATCTTTGCGGGCTGAGAAAACGCACTCTGCTCTTATTTTGCTCACCGAAGAATTTACGAAGTCGAACGCTAATGTGAACTGTTTCTTGGTGTGATTTGGGTAGTAGCTGCTGATGATGATGCTATTCCATGGTTGAACCTTCTTTCATTTGTCGGACAAGTTGCCTCTCTTACCAATACCCTTTGCAAGAACATTCTCCACCCTTGAAGTGATGAAACCGACTAGAATCCCTCAAGATAATCTCATGTTCTACGATCTTCGAAATATAAATCATCGCAGCGTGGCAATCTCCGCAAACACGCAAGTTCTTGGTGATCCTAATAGGAACCCCACGAGCAGTTGTAAGAATCCCATAAGCAAGAGCCAGTTTTTCGCTGTGTTCGAGCAGCAAATCGCCCTTTTCCTCATCATCCACGTCGTGGAGAGCAAAGCTCGTTTCAGGCACGTATCCCATAATCTTGATCCTATCTATGAGGTCTTCGAGCAAGCCATAGATCTGTTCGGTCATAGGATGTGTTTTGTCCCCTACGAAGAACGTGGCTGTCCCTTTCTTACCCTGCACCCAACTATACCCAGGCCTTTTCTTGATCCCGGAATGTTTCATCAGCAACCGAATCCTCGAAACATCCTTCCACCGTCTAGAGTTTGCGTATATGTTCGAAAGCAGAGTGTACAAGCCATCGTTCTCAAAGTTTAGGTCTAGGAGCTTCTCAACTGCGTATTCTCCGAGCTCAACGTTTCCATGGAGTCTGCAGCTGCTGAGTAGGGCGACCCATATTATAGGGTTTGGCTCCATGGGCATCTCTTCGATGAGTTTCATGACATCTTTCAAACGACCCGCCCGACCCAAAAGGTCCACCATGCAAGCGTAGTGTTCAATCCCTGGGACAACGTTAAAATCCTCTTTCATTCTGTAAAAGTAATCGATTCCCTTATCCACCATGCCCGAGTGGCTACAAGCGTAAAGAAGGACGACGAAGGTCACCTCATCAATGGGCATTTTAGCCTTTCTCATCCCATCGAATATCTCAAGAGCTTCATCGCCACGACCGTGAAGCCCATAACCTGTCAAAATCGAAGTCCACGAGACTATGTTTTTGTGGGCCATATGGTCGAATACATCTCTTGCTGCATCGACGTGGCCCGATTTAGCATACATGTCTATCAAGCAATTGGAGATGAAGATCATTGCATCGTTGTAATGATTTCGCAATGCGAAAGAATGGATTTCTCTTCCATGTCTGAGGGCACCAAGGCGGGCACAGGCCAACAAAGCGCATGATATTGTGAATCCGTTAGGCATCAGTCTGCAACTATCGTTCACCATTCGAGAGAAAAGCACCAGGGCATCGCTCGCCTCCCCGTGCTGAGCATATCCACCAATCATCACCGTCCAAGTCACCACGTTTCTGTCATCAGATCCAATAGAATCGAAAATCTCATGCGCAATTAGAAATTCCTTGCACTTAGCGTACATGTCGATCAGCCCATTGACCACCATCATCTCATCGCCAGGATTGTTTCTTATTACATTCAAGAACTGCTTTAGGACAAACCCGTGTGTCTCTTTCCCCTGTCTCAACGCACCCACAGCTGCACAGCCCGACAATACTGAGACGAAAGTAACAGCGTTAGGCTTCGAGCCCGACGCTATCATCTCCCTGAAAACTTGCAAACCTTCGAGCCCAAGTCCCCTTTGACTGTAGCCCGAAATCACCGCACTCCATGAAACAACGTTTAGCTCAACTCCCGTCTTTCGCATCCTTTTAAACAGCCCCAAAGCATCATCGAAGCTACCGCCTTGTGAGTACCCAGTAACCATGGCATTCCATGACACAACATCCTTAAACTCCATACTCTCAAAGACCTCCCTTGCCTTGCCCATCACACCACATTTCGAATACATATCTACAATTGCATTCCCAATGAACAAATCCTCAATCAAGCCAGTCCTCAGTGCATGCCCGTGTATCTCCATACCGTTCTTGCACAGCCTCAACGACGCACAAGCGGGAAGCACATTGACCAAAGTGCCCTCGTCCAATTTGGACCCAAGATCGCGCCTTTTGAGCATTTCCCTGAACACCTTAAGGGCCTTTTTGAACTCTCCCGCCTGTACGTAGACCGACAGCATCGTATTCCAAGAGATGGTGTCGAAAACCCCTCTCCCAAGCATTTCAGCGAACAGATGGAGTGCCCTTTCGATCTTCCCGCACCTCCCATACATAGCCACGGCGGCATTTCCCACGAAGACGTTGGAGCTCATGAGCCCCGACACGAAGGCGAGCGCGTGCACGGACGCGCCGGTGGAGAGAGACGCTATCTCCCCGCAGGCTTTGAGAATGAAAGGATACGTGAAGTCGTCTGGGGTCAGACCCAACGCGCGCATTTCGTTGAACAATTGGAGGGCGGCGGTCTGCTCGCGGGAGGACACGTGGGCCTTGATAAGGTTGTTCCAATGGTAAACGTCGCCGCGCGACTGTGTAGGGCGGCTGAGCTCGGCGGCGACATGGAGGTGGCGAATTCTTAGTGTGCGTCTTAGAAGGTACATTTAGCTTTAGCTAAATGTATGAGGATGCACACACGGTCGTGTAAATATATTATGTATATATAAATTGTGATTGTTTAAACAACGCCTTTTGTACTCTTACCTATGAAATTTAAAGAATCCAATTTAACTAAAAAAGATGCTATTTTATTTTTTGTTCACAAATCCACATTGAAGGAGAGAATGAAACAGACGTGGAGAATCTAATTAACTTGATCCATGATGGGAAAAAGTAAATATATGATTTAATGAAAGGGATCTTCATACATAAGTACCTAGTTTGATAAAAACTTGTAATTTAATACTCTGTCAGGATTTTTTTTAAATGTAGGTACCTAACAGAATAAATTTTTTACACATAGGTACCCGATCCCCGAAAGTACACCATACAACACATTTGAGTACCTTATATCAATACATTTGAGTACCATATATAACAGAAAATGATACGACGTATGCTATATTTAGGTACGCTCTATGTAACACATATATGCCTTAGGTTAGACCTGTCAAAACGGGCCGGCGGGGCGGGCCGGCCCGTAGCCCGCCAAAGCCCGCCCACTGGCGGGGCGGGGCGGGCTAGCCCGCCAACCGGCGGGATGAAGAAAGCTAGGCCCGTGCCCGCCCACTGGCGGGCTGCGGGCCCGGCGGGCTTAGCCCTCATAAATTAAAAAAATAAAAAAAACCTGAAAATAAAAAATATATCTAATATATTTCTAACTTCAGAAAAAATTAATTAATTTATCTTTTAATTTTAAATTATAAAATATTACCAATATAATATAAAAAATTATATATAATATAATATTATATAATTTATATAATACATTATAATTTATATATAAATATATATATTTATCAATTAATATTATAATATTTATTACTGGCGGGCCTGAAAAATCGGAGCCCGCCCCGCCCTTTTGGCGTGGCGGGGCGGGACGGCCCGCGGGCCGTGGGCAATATTGCCAGCTCTACCTTAGGTACGACGTATGCTATATTTAGGTACCCTATATTAACATGTTATGGTACGCAATATACACAGGAATGTACGACGTGAATAAAGAAACTGGTAAAAATTTTTCTGACATGGTATCTATGGAATTGGGTATTTTTTTATAAATTCACCTTAATGAAATATAAATATATTTAAATTTCATACATTAGCTAGAATCTATATCGTTTGAAAAAAAAAAAAGAAACAAAACAATGTTCCTTGTTTCTTGCACGCACACGACACGACATCTAATTTCTTGCCACGTATCAAAACATCGTCACAGTTCGAGAAATTAAAGAAATGCAAGAAAAAAACCCGTCTCCGAGAATTTTATATATATTTGTTTTCGTACGCGAAGTATAGCAAGTCCTGCGGTACCAAAGAATATGCTGTTGTTGTTCTGCGGGGAAACGGTATCTTGCAGGCATTTGCAGAGGTAGCTTGAGTCGTTTTCGTGGAACGCTTTTATTTATTTTGAATGCCTTCAGAGATAAGTTTTCGCGTGGTTGCTTTCTGTTCTGAATCTCTTCGTTCTTTATCGTTTGTGGGTACTTTTTTTACTACTGTTTATGGCTGCTTTCTGGGATTATTATGGTTGACGATTTTGGATATTGAATGCGATCCGTTGTACGTGTTTTTGTGGTAATTGAGAATCTTGGAATCGCTAACGTTGATTTGGAAAATCCGATTGAGTTCTTGTTGATGGGGGTCAGTATTTTACGTTCGTTGAACCCTAATTTGGGATTTTGGGTTCTGGCTTTTCTGAGAAATGTGTTTCTTCTTTCGTAAATTTAAAATATGGTTTTGTGCCATACATGGCGATTTTGAGTTATGGATATGGAAACTAACTCTATGAAGTCCAGCTTACTTAGATGTTCATATCGATCATTACTGCAATTTCGTATCAACGCTCGACTTCATTACTTTAGCTTTATATCTTCTGTAAGAACGTAAAATTCTGTTTCATTAACGGCACTTTTAGCATTTTTCTGAACTTATGGAATTTTGGATTCAGGGATCATAACTGTTGGTGGAATCTGCCCAATCCTCAGATAGTTTATTAACGTCCCTTTAGCTTCTTGTTGGAATCTTTGGCGGGATTTGTTATCATCGGTTTTGGTTATGCTATTGAAGTGTTAGTCTGAATTGGGACTAGCGACAAAATTTTGAAAAGATTCTATGGGATCTGATAGACAACCCGTTGGTTTGCTAGATACGTTAAACATGGAGACAATGAGGACTATCTTCACACATACATATCCATATCCACACCAACATTCTCGACATGCAGTGATCGCTGTATTTATAGGCTGCCTATTTTTCATTTCATCCGATAATATGCACACCCTTGTTCAGAAACTTGACAGCAATATCAAATGGTGGTCTATGTATGCATGTTTGCTCGGTTTCTTCTATTTCTTCTCTTCTCCATTTATAGGCAAGACTATCAAACCGAGCTACTCTAACTTCAGCCGCTGGTAAGTCACTGTTTTGACCGTTCTTTTGTGTTTTTAAGTAGGAGATTGTGAAGATTTGGGAAATCAAATATTCATATTGAACATATGACACAGGTACATTGCATGGATATTAGTGGCTGCGATATATCATCTCCCAAGTTTTCAATCAATGGGAGTTGATTTGAGGATGAACCTTTCTTTGTTTCTGACAATCTATGTATCTTCCATTTTGTTCCTCCTTGTGTTCCACGTTATATTCATTGGTCTGTGGTACGTCGGCCTTGTTGCTCGTGTAGCTGGAAGAAGGCCTGCTATATTGACCATTCTTCAGAATTGCGCTGTAAGTCCTTAAAGAGATGTTCTTCGGCTAATTTAAACTCTTGTTGGTTTTGGTTCTTATCGGATTTTTACTGTTCTTGTGTAGGTTATAAGTGTAGCATGTTGTGTATTTTATAGTCATTGTGGTAACCGTGCAATAATGAGAGATAAAACATTTGAAAAGAGGTTACCTGGTTGGTTGAAGCTGTGGAACAAGGAAGAGCGTAACTCATGGCTTGCTAAATTTGTTCGGATGAACGAATTCAAAGATCAAGTTTGCTCATCTTGGTTTGCTCCCGTTGGTTCAGCTAGGGATTATCCCTTTTTATCGAAATGGGTCATTTACGGTGAGGTATGGCTTATTGGTATCTTTTATCATTTTCCGTAGCATGACTTTGCAGGCCTGAGCCTAACTAGTGGCACTAATCTGTGTTCATTTTTAATTTTATAGTTGACTTGCAGTGGAGGCTCGTGTGCAGAATCGCCTGATGAGATTTCACCAATATATTCGTTATGGGCCACTTTTATTGGCCTTTACATCGCCAATTATGTAGTGGAAAGATCGACTGGGTAAAATATGGCTAAAATCCCCTTTGTTCGTTTATTCAGTCTCTTGTTATTCCCATTGATTAATGTGTTGGCTCCAATTTTATCTTCTCGACAGCTGGGCTCTTACTCACCCGGTCTCACAAAAAGAATTTGAGAAGTTGAAGAAAAAACAGATGAAACCTGCTTTCTTGGATATGGTTCCGTGGTACTCAGGGTATGGAACTAGTCTCTCTCTCTCTCTCTCTCTCTCTCTCTCTCTCTCCATCCCGCCCTCTCTCTCCCTCCCTCCCTCCCTTTCTACTTTTGTCCAGACTTAAGACCTTAATGTTTTAAGTAGACATCCTCATCTTATGATTATTTTGGGTATTAATGTAGGACGTCTGCTGATTTATTTAAGACCGTCTTTGATCTGCTGGTGTCAGTAACTGTCTTTGTCGGGCGCTTTGACATGCGTATGATGCAGGTATGTTATCATTTGATCCTATCCTCTTTGTCCACATCACCATCACCTATCCTGCTATAAGAAAAAATTGTACTTATTTGTTTAATATCAATAGATTTCGCTACTAATCGTAGCTGATTTTTTGTTTATTCAGGCTGCAATGAGCAGGGTTGAAGAAGGAGCTAAGCAAGATGACCTTTTGTATGATCAGTTTAGTGAGCAAGACGAGCTATGGTTCGACTTTATGGCTGATACTGGTGATGGTGGAAATTCTTCTTACAGTGTCGCCAAGTTACTTGCTCAACCATCGCTTAGGGTTCGAGAAAATGGTTCGTTCATTACACTTCCACGTGGTAACTTGCTCCTTATTGGTGGCGATCTTGCGTAAGCATACTTCCTTTCTCTATGGGTTGATACAAATATCACTTTCTTCATTGACACGCACGCCACACAGTTTTTGAAGATGTTTTATTCAGCGTTGAACCCTCCGTATGATCCTAGTTATATGTTTCAATTTCAGGTATCCCAATCCATCTTCATTCACATATGAGAATCGCCTTTTCCGTCCTTTTGAATATGCCCTTCAACCTCCTTTCTCATACAAAGAAGAGCACATAGCTGTAAATAAGCCTGAATTGCCTTTTGGGATGGGATCCCTTAAGCAGTACGATGGGCCTCAGTGTTTCCTCATACCTGGCAATCACGGTTCAATTTTTTCTACTTCCCTTAATTGCTAGCATTATCTACATCTTCTTACCTTCTTTTTTTTCATTTTCTAGCCAGAATTTGACATGTTTCTGGTTATAACACAGACTGGTTCGATGGGCTTCAGACATTTATGCGATATATATGTCACAAAAGCTGGTTAGGTGGCTGGTTAATGCCCCAAAAGAAAAGCTATTTCGCCCTTCAGCTGGCCAAAGGGTGGTGGATCTTCGGTCTCGACCTTGCGCTCCATTGTGATATCGATGTCTATCAATTCAAGTTCTTCTCTGAACTAATAAAGGAGAAGGTCTTGTACAGAGAACTTATATCAATATTTTGTCATTACAACTCTTTTCATCTCTCTTTGTTGTCTTTCTTTTGAATCTTGATTTATTTCACAGGTCGGAGAACATGATTCTGTTATAATCATGACCCACGAACCGAATTGGCTCCTCGATTGGTATTGGAACGATGTAACTGGGAAAAATGTTTCCCACTTAATTCGCGACCATTTAAATGGAAGGTGCAAGCTTCGCATCGCCGGGGACTTACACCATTACATGCGCCACTCATATGTGCCGTCTGAAAATCCAGTTTATGTCCAGCATTTACTTGTCAATGGGTGTGGTGGTGCCTTTTTGCATCCCACTCATGTCTTTAGCAACTTCAACAGTTTATACGATACGCCCTATGAAAGCAAAGCCTCTTATCCCTCCTTTGAAGACTCGAGCAGGGTATTGCGATATCTTATCCCTTCCCCATTCGAAATGATTAAAGCCTTGGGTTTTTTCGGTTGGTGATTTTTGGTGTCGTTTCGTTTTTGCAGATTGCCTTGGGGAACATATTGAAATTTCGCAAGAAAAATTGGCAGTTTGATATCATAGGCGGTTTTATATATTTCATCCTGACCTTTTCCATGTTCCCGCAGGTAAGCAAGCAAATCTGTTCATATTTCACCCCATCACGAGTTTTTATTGATGACTAACATCATTATTACGATCGTTTTGATCGTTTAGTATAAGCTAGACCACATCTTACAGGACGATACATTTTCGGGTCATGTGAAGAGCTTCTTTGGCGCTGTTTGGGATGCCTTTGATTACATGGTCGGTCGTTCTTACATATCATTGGCCGGTGCTTTCTTTCTCTTAGTTTCTGCGATCTGCTTCGTTCCTTCGAAAGCGTCTAGGAAGAAAAGAATCATGATCGGCGCTCTTCACGTTTCTGCACACTTGGCGTCTGCCTTGATTCTAATGCTGCTAATGGAATTAGGAGTCGAGACATGCATCAGACATAAACTGTTGGGAACTAAAGGTGACTTATTATTCGAACTTCTATTCATTCACATTAGTGACTTATTATTCGAACATCAACTCACTCACATACAGAACAACTAAGGACTTCAAATAATTAAACTATGAGATTCAAAATCAGGATATCACACGCTATATGAATGGTATCGATCCATGGAAAGCGAACATTTCCCAGACCCAACTGGCCTTAGGGCTCGTATTGAACAATGGACGTTTGGTCTCTACCCAGCGTGCATTAAGTATTTGATGTCTGCGTTTGACGTCCCTGAGGTAAGAATCTTTATAACTTTGCCTTCACTTTTTGACGTTTTCTAAGTTTTTCTTTTTTTTTTTGCGTGCATGACAATATTTAAGGTGATGGCCGTCTCAAGGAATAACATATGTAAGAACGGATTTGACTCAGTTTCCCGAGTTGGGCTTGCTGTATATTATGCATCGGTGTTTCTCTATTTCTGGGTTTTCTCGACTCCCATCGTTTCGTTGGTTTTTGGGAGCTATCTTTACGTCTGCATCAACTGGCTTCACATACACTTTGACGAAGCTTTCTCTTCACTTCGAATTGCTAATTATAAGTCGTTCACACGCTTCCACATAAACCAAGGTGGAGATCTCGAAGTATTCACCCTTGCAGTGGATAGGGTAAAGTAACATTAAAGCTCCCATTTTTCTTTCGAAATGTCCTAATGCTGAAAGTTTTTGTAATCTTTCGATTCTTTAAATATTCTTTTCTTCTCGGTTTGTGAAGGTCCCAAAGGAGTGGAAGCTTGACCCGAGCTGGGAAGGCGAGTCGAAACTGCCTCAAAACCTTAGTCACCGTCGAAAATTCCCGAGCAAATGGAGATCGGCTTCTTCCCATCAAGATCCCGTGAACACTGTGAGGATTGTCGATCGTTTTGTCATAGAAAAGTCGTGGAAAGTCGATTTACCTTCCATTAATGGATCAGTTTCTCATTGATCAATTGGAAACCTCAATTAGTTGCTGTTGTTTGTTTGCTTTTAGCTTGCTGTTAGAAGATAGATTAGGTTAGGATTAGAGTTGCTGTATAGAATATCTGTAGAATGTAAGCAGGGCTATGGTGGTTTTTCCTGAGAATCTCAACTGATGTTCCAAATCCAAGAGATATTATTACATATATTTTATGCCAACTGTGGCTTCTCTGATAAACTTTTGTAATAACTGAAGATGAAAAGGAAGACCCAAACTCATCAGAAAACGAAGCTTACTACATAGAAAGATAAATCAAATACAAAATCAACTATCGAAAAACTCAGTTTGGTAGCCTCAGGAACGAAAAGAAATCAATTAACAGCCGTAGAGCGCAGCAGCGTTCTAAAGTTGGCGTACGATAGCTTACAGATCGAGGGTTCGAAAAAGCTGTCGTCTTGCTAAAGTTTTGTCCCAAAAAAAAGAGCTTATCGAGATTTTTCGATCTTGAGATGGTTTTAGAATGTGAGGTCTTTAGGATCCTCAATGATCTGAGATAAGGTCTGAAGAAAAGCCGCCAGATCAGCACCGTATATCACACGATGATCTGCGGTGACATTTACCTGAAAAAGAAAAAACAAAATCGCAAACAACGAAATTTGAATAAAAACATCGACGTAGATTGTAAGTCTGTAGGAGGATTAGCCTACCTGCATCTGAGATTTAACGCCGATTCTACCATCCTTTGTACCCACTAGAGTGGGAATGGAAGCTCCCACGGCCATAATCGCACCCTATGGAAATCAATAGCAGAATTTAACATATAAGTTGTTTTGAGAGCATATGAGATGAATTAATGAAACGATCGCTTACAGTTCCTGGGGGCAATATGGCATCGAAACGATCCACGCCAAACATTCCTAAGTTAGACAGCGTGAAAGTGCCTACCGTGCGATATTAAGATATGTAAGAACAAAGGAATGCATGAAAATAACTGATTATAGCACGTTCAGAAAAAAACCGAGCTATACATACCAGTGGTGTACTCGTGGGGTTGTAGCTGCTTCGCCCTTGCCTTGTCGACCAACTCCTTCCACTTTCTTGACAACGAATAGATGTCCACCTAATCAAACCACTCGTGAGATGTCATTACAGAGATGGGAAACTATAGAAAAAAGTGTTACTGTGTAATGGAAATTTGGTTGAAAGATCTCATCTGAGTAATGAATGTCCTTACTACCTTGTCAGCATCATGGAGTACAGGCGTTATTAAGCCACCGTCGACCGCAACTGCTACCGCAATGTTAATATGGCTGTTGTGTATAAAGCTATTGCCATCTCTACAGCTCGAGTTGACCAATGGGTGCTTGGCCAGGGCGAGGGCGCTGGCTTTGGCTAGCAAAGCTGTCATTGTCACTCCCTTCGACTTTATCTGAACGACAGAATGAAATATTTTTCCAAAGATTGCAACTTTTCTTACATAAACTTAATGCCAAGAAGACCCTAGTTACCTTCTTGTACAGATCGTCGAGGGCATCTGTGGTTATGGTGTAGCCGACCCTGAAAGTGGGGACCGCCAAGCTCTCCACCATGTTCCTACCCACAGCGTTTTGCATCGTAGTGAATGGAACGACTGAGCCCAAATCTACAGCCTTGGCAGATTCTTGACCAGCCATGGCTGGAGACTTGTCGATGGCAGTGCCTTTTGCTGCTGCTAACTCGACGTCCTTGGCCACGACCCTACCGTTTGGGCCCGAGCCGACTATTCCCTTCAAATCGACGCCGATTTCCTTCGCCAGTTTCTTTGCGTAAGGAGATGCTACGATTCTTTTCCCACCGTTGGATGCTGGGTGGGCAGATGATCCCAGTAGATCAGAATCAGCTGTAGCCTTTGAAACGTTTGGTGAACTTGGTTTGACCGTTTCGTCGAGCACTTGGTGTGCGTCGTCTTTGGCAGCTGCTGCTTGGGGTGGTGAGGCGGAGGACGTTTTCTGCTGCAGCGCCTGAGCTATCTCCTCCTCCGTCTCGGCCAGCAGCGCGATGGTAGATCCGACGGCGGCGGAAAGCCCTTCGTCCACGACGATTGCAGCCAAATACCCGTCGTAGAATGACTCGACGTCCATGTCCGCCTTGTCGGACTCGACGACGACCACCGCCTCCCCCTTGTTGAGCTTCTCGCCCTCGGATTTCACCCAGGATACGATTTTGCCCTCGGTCATGGTGGAGCTGAGCGCCGGCATGAAGATTTCACGGATCTTTGATCGGATTTGGGGAATGCCGGCGGTAGTGGGGATGTGGGCAGCTGGCCGGCGGCGGCGGAGGTGGGTGGTGCCCGGCAGGAAAGACGATTGGAGAAGGTGTGAGTGAGACATTTTGGATCTTAATTATTGAAAATGTGTATCAATTTGATTGAATGTTCGCCGTGGTTAAGAATAAGAGCTCTAAGATGGCTCGAAAGCATCGATGACTCGGCGGAGATGCCAACGTTTGTAGTTCAGCTATCTTTTTTATCGGCAATTTCAAGAGTTGTCTTGGGCTGCTTACGTGGTATTTTAATTCTTTTTTTTTTCTTTTTCTTTTTCTACTACTTCTTAGGCTTGATTTATGCGAAATTAGTGTATACTGTATGCAATTGCAAAGAACGAAATAAAATAATACCTTCGATTCCCATTATTTACACACATTTTAAACTTCTCTATCAAATCGGATTCACATTAGTTTGCTAACTATCGTCCAAAGTGAAATATAGATCAAATAACTTTAAATTAAGAATTGTTTAGATGGTATTAGTTTAAGTTGGGTTTATATAATGGAGGGTGTGAATTTTTGGGAATGTTTGGTTGATGAGATTAAGTAATGATGTCTCGCATGTTTGGTATATGGGTTTAAATGGTATTAGATTTTAAGAAATATAATTACAAGTTTACCTTTCTTTTATTAAATTTCTAGTAGAAAGAGAGTGGAGAGAGGTAGAAAAATATATATAGAGAGAGAGGGGGGAGGGAGAGAGAGGGGGAGACGTTGAGAGAGAGATAGAGAGAGACGGGGGAGAGAGAGGGAAAGGAGGAGAGAGAGACGGGGATTAGAAAGGAAAAAAAGAAAAGTAACAAAATTTGAAATAAAAATAATTAATATTAAGGTGGGATTAAATAAAGGGAGGGGTGGAGATTCCTTTAATTAATACCTAATAAGGGGTATTAAGGGGGTACTAATTAAATCTGACTTTTAAATAAACCTTCCAACCAAACATTACTTTAATAAATGTTATACTCCCTAATCCTCCCTAATACCCCCAACCAAACACACTATGAAAGTAGTATTCAATATTAATGAAATTATATCATGACTTCACCTTTTTTTCCATTAATCACAAAAAAAAATGATGGGTCAAACGAATTGAAGCATAAATAGTCATGATGATAAGAAAAATAGAGTAATATATAGGAAGAATATTGGTTAGCATAGCAAAGCAATTTTCTACACGCGCGCACGCGCCAGCCCACGAGATAATATAATACAGCAAAAAGGTGTGAATTTTCTTTCGATTTTCAACGCTGTGAGGAAGAATCAACCCTAATTCCAGACATTTCAGTGCCATTCCTCGCATTAGCTGGTCAAGGTTAGTTTTTCTTCAGATCTGTTTACGGATTCGTTTCTTTTGCCCATTCCTCGCATCGATTTTCGTAGTTTATGCTGGCGGATTTTTCTTCATTTGATGCATTCCAGCAAAACTTTTGATAATGGGCTTCATCATGATGCTTGATGATTGATTGATTGATTGATAATGATGTTTATTCCTCTGAGCTTTATGTTAGTATTCCCCCAATTTTTTCCCTAAAGATTTATGGCTCAGTGACGTGTTGAAATTCCCTTCCTCCATCTCCTCGATGAAGTTTGTTGCTATGAGAAAGTTAAGAAATATGAGCTTTTCCTTTGTCTGATTTGGTCGATGGCCGAATTCGAAAACCGAGTGGTAATTAAGACTTCTCTTTTCGACCAAAACGTATCTGTGGCTTCAGAAAAACAGATGCTCAATTGTTATCCTTTTAACAGAAAAGATGGGCTTATCGTGTTCTTTTCACTCGACTGCCATGTTTCTTAAAACTGTCGAAGCACGAACAATCTTGGATACCCTTTTTATTTCCCAAACTTAACATTTTCATACACTTGGGTCATAATTCGTCCAACACACGAAGAAAACAGTTGTTATCTCGACTGCCCTTTCCGTTCTTCAACTTCCTTCTTAGTAGTATAAAGATCATGCAAAGAAGGCAGAGAATCGACCTCGTGGATTAGTCCCTACCGATTTTCATCAGTCACGGTTTCTTATCGAATTTTGTATCTCAGCCCATTTATCGAAAACGCCCTTCTAACTTCCGAGCTATCTTCTTACATGACAACATCTCGTAGGGACAACAGAGGGCACGCAAACGATGAGCCTCGCCTGCCTTGCTTGCCACGCAGCAGAGAGCCCATCGCACTCTTTCAGAAGCTATTCAGTGTCTAGTTCGGACAACGAAGGTGGGAGATGCTATGCAATAGCTAGCTGCTTGATGTCGGCGATTCCCCCGACAAGATCGACGACTAACGGTAACCCTAATTTCGCATCGTCGAAAGTGATGCCTTATCCTAATCCTAACCACATTCCGAGGTTAGAACGAAGCCACGCCATACGTAGAGACATTGCGAGGGGTTGGAATATCGAAGAATTGATTGTCGAGCACTGAAGTCGTACAAGGTTTACGTGTTTGTGCGCGCGTGTGGAATATCAGTGTTTTGTAATGAAATAGTGTGTATGTTTATATGGCTTGCTTGGATGTTTTAGGTGGTGAAATAGCCTCTGACCAAAAATGTTATTTTTTATTTTTTTAAATGTCGCCTTGATCGAATTTTTTATTTGATAGCCTTAAATTTAAGAGTATTTTTGGGTTTTACATGGAAATAATGTTGCCGTCTTCTGCCGAAAAAATTAGTTAGCAGAGGATGAATTTCGTGACGAAAAAATTAAAGGGAAGACGATCCAGTTAGTGCAAATTTAGTGCAAATTTTAGGATTTTGACGTATAAAGTTCCTCAATTAGTTATTTTTTAAAAGTTGTTGTCCATAGACTGATGAAAAAATTAAAAGGAGATGATCCAATTAGTGCAAGTTTGTGGATTTTGACGTTGATCAGGTCATGTAGGAATAGGCCTGGGCTTTGGGCCGAATCGGGCCGGTTCCGGCGGTTCCGGTTCCGGTTCAACCGGTTCCGCCGTGGTACCGGTTCCGTTTTCGGTTTCGAGACCACTTTTCCGGGACCGGCCCAGAACCATACCTAGAACCCCCGGGCCTTTATTTGGCCACGGTTTCGGACCGGCCCTATTTATTTATTTTTTTTACTTTGAAAAAATTCTTTAGAAAATATCCAAAAATTTTATTCAAAAAAAACAAAAAAAAAAAGATAAGAAAAGTACAAAAAATAAAAAAAAAACTACCTAAAAAATACAAATAAAAACATAAACGAAAGAAAAAAATAATAAGGATGATATTGGTGTATAATAATAAGTGAGTGTGTGTAGTAGTGTAAATAAAATAATTATTATTTTTAATAATATTAAATATTAATATGGGGATGATTTTTTTGAGAGTTTTTTGAGAGAGATTGGAAGAGATTTGGATGTAATTGTGAGTTAAAATGATTAAATGAGGTGGTATTTCTAGATTTTTGGTTTGGGGTTAAAAATATAATTTTTAAAGTTTTAAAGAATAAAAAAAAAAATAGAATGGCCCGTTGGCCCAACGGCTATAAAGCCGTTGGGCCGGAACCATTGGAACCGGAACCGGTAATCCGCGGTTCCACGGCCCGCGAACCGGCCCAGTTCAATTTAACTGGGCTGGTTACCGGTTCCAGAACCGGGCCAACCGGTTCCGGTTTTGGGCCGGGTAAACAGGCCGGTTTTGGGCCGGTTCTGGGTTGGACCGGCCCAAAGTCCAGGTCTATGTAGGAACAAGGTTCAAGTCTACCGGTCTATTAGGATGCCTCAGCTGCATACATTACTGCACTTCCACTTGACACCTATCGTAATGGTAAACGGCTCGTCTCGCCCTTCTCTTGAATTCTCAAAACTTCTGTCGCTCCATCCCCGCAGGGGCAGAGAACCCGCCGCTGTCTCGGCTTTGCTACCGGAAGCTCTGGGGAAGTCGGAATAGGAGAGCACTCATCTTGGGGTGGGCTTACTACTTAGATGCTTTCAGCAGTTATCCGCTCTGCACTTGGCTACCCGCGTTTACCGTGGGCACGATAACTGGTACACCAGAGGTGCGTCCTTCCCGGTCCTCTCGTACTAGGGAAAGGTCCTCTCAATGCTCTTAAATTAGTTAATTTTGAAAAGTTGTTGTCCATAGATCGCCAATATCTAAAATCCATCGTCCCTATAATGCTACGTTCTTTAATAGGACCGACCAAAAAAAATTCTAAGCCTAAAAAAATTTTGTAATAAAAATTTAATCTTCGTAAATTTATAAATTATAGTAGATTATTCCTTAAAAAACTGTGGTAAATTAAAATTATGTTATTCCTTAAAAAGTTGTAGTAAAAGTTTAATCTTGGTGATCACTTTCTACAGTTAAGGTCGATACAAACAACACAAGCTAAAGCTCAGTTCATCGGCCTTACAACAATGGCGCCCAAGATTCAGCCACTCTTCATCGCCCTCTCTCTCCTCTCGCTGGCGATTCTCTACCTCCACAACACGGCGGCGCCGCCCTCATCGCAACCATCTTTGCTAGATCCGGCGAGCACCTTCGCCGTACCTCAAACTTCCATCAACGTCTACATCGCACCCCTCCCCAAATCCCTCAATTACGGTCTCTTACAGCAATACTGGGCTTTAACCTCCGACGCAAGGATCGGCAGCGAAGTAGACAATGAGATAAGGAAGACCCTTTCGCCCAATTTGTCACTAGATTCTCTTCCTTACCCTGAAAACCCTATAATCAAGCAGTATAGCGCCGAGTATTGGATATTGGGCGATCTGTTGGCTACTGAGGATGCGAAGATCGAGTCTTTTGCGAAGAGGGTTTTGGATTATCGAGATGCTGACGTCGTTTTCGTGCCCTTTTTCGCCACGTTGAGCGCCGAGCTGCAGCTGATTGTGAAGAAGGGCGTTTTCAGGAAGAAAGTTGAGGATAATGAGGATCATATGAGGCAGAGAATGGTCGTTGATTTGGTCAAAAAGTCCGATGCTTGGCAGAGATCGGGCGGCAGAGATCATGTCTTTGTTCTTACTGGTGAGGTTTCTTTATGGGCTTTTCATTAACTTTCTTCTTGATTCAGTAGTAGTAACTTCAGTTCTTCGTTCTGCTGGAATTTAGTAATAGGTTTCCTTGAGAGATGGAATTGCCGAGTTTATTGAGCTATTGAATATTGTCAGAAACCGTTTGTCCTTTTTCGAATCGTTACTCGTGAGGATTATTGATGGGCTTTTCATTAGCTTTCTTCTTGATTTAGTAGTGATTTCACTTCTTCGTTTTGCAGGAATTTAGTAATAGGTTTCCTTGAGAGCTTGATTTGCTGAGTTTATTGAGCTATTGCATGGTTTTTATCAGAAAGCGTTGGTCCTTTTTCGAATCGATAATGTAGTAACTCAATGTTGGGTGGGACATAAGCTGTTAGAAATGACAGAAACTTAGTGTGTCTAACAACTATGTTGCTAAAACAGGTCGATGCTAAAATCTTGAAGCAATTCTGTAAACAGACCCCATCTCAATGTGGCATCTCAAGGAAGAGATATCACCCGCAATTCTCCTCGTCGTGGACTTCGGTGGCTTTTACAGGCTCGACGCCAAGACATCATCGTCATCGCACAATGCCAGCTCATCATCTGACGAAATGGCGACTATTCGCCACGCCCACGCTTCGCTGTTAAAAGACGTTATCGTCCCTTACACTCATCTACTCCCTAGCTTATCCCTATCCCAAAACAAGAAAAGAGACATCCTTCTCTACTTCAAAGGAGCCAAACACAGGCACAGGGTAAGTAAACTAAACGTTCCTGGATTCGAATTTGCGACAATTTTTCTTGATTTGTACTTGTGGGCGCCTTTTTTTAGGGGGTTAAAATATCTTATTAGTCCCGTATTTTAGGGGGTATTAAACGGACAATAACTTCAAAATTAAGCAATTTAGGGACATTGCTCGCCGAAAACCTGTATTTTGCCCAAATTATAGGGTTCCGGCAAATTTGTGGGGTGCATTTAGTAACTTTCAAAATCAGGCAATTTTGGCACAAAATTTAGGGTTCTGGCGTGTAATGTCCATACATTGCTTAATTTTGGAAGTTACTGCCAGCATAATGCCGCCCCCTAAATTCTCTGTCCTATAATGCCTCACTGCCTTAATTACATGACTGAAAAAATAATTATCCCCCGATTTTTCAGGGCGGAATGGTTAGAGAAAAGCTCTGGGATTTGCTGATCGACGAGCCTGGCGTCGTAATCGAAGAAGGGTTCCCTAACGCCGCAGGGAAAGAGCAATCCATCAAAGGGATGAGATCATCAGAGTTCTGCTTACACCCAGCTGGCGATACGCCCACTTCTTGTAGGCTCTTCGACGCCATTCAAAGCCTCTGCATACCTGTAATCGTAAGCGATGAGATCGAGCTACCCTTCGAGGGAATGATCGATTATTCAGAATTTTCGGTTTTCGTATCTGTGAGAGATGCTTTGACGCCGAAATGGCTAGTGAATCATCTGAGGAGCTTCGGAGAGGGTGAGAAGGGCGAGTTTAGGAGAAACATGGCTGAAGTTCAGTCGTTTTTTAGGTATGATAGTGGCCATTTAGGTGGGATTGGGCCTGCTGTAACTAACGGTGCTGTGAATCGTATATGGAGAAAGGTTTATGAGAAAGTGCCGATGGTTAGGGAGGCTGTGATTAGAGAGCGAAGGAGGCCGAAGGACGTCTCCGTACCTCGACGATGTCATTGTACTTGAATGCTTTCTGTTTGTTTGTTTTGTTTAGGGGATTTCTTGATTTATTCTTTGAGTGAAGTTGGTTAGTGAGGATTGACTGAGAGCTATTTTTTCTTTTTTTTTTTCCCCTTGTCTTTCTGCGTTCATGGACTTAATAGGCAATTTCGTGTTGTTGGAATGATTTAGAAGTGTGTTCTTTAGATTTTTTGTTCAAATTTTTTTTGTTCGTCTTAGTTCTCCTGCCTTTGTTGATTCTGTTCTCTTAGAAGTATTGAATTTTCTTCGAAATAGTAGAGGTATCTGTTTGCCATGAATGAAATGAAACTTGACATATTATAGAAGAGCAAACCACTCATAGATAGTACCAAGACATGAATTAAGACCGTAACAATCGCAAAACAATACAAGGGAAGACTATAACAATAGCTGGCTCAAACACAGAGAGGCACAGAGACCATTTAAGAACGAACACACATTACTGCAGCAGCAGTGTAATAAGAAAAACCGCAGAGCAATGTAATTACTCAAAAAGGTTTTATTCTTCTTCAGACTCAGACTCAGCACTCTTCAGCCACTCGACAAAAGGCTTCACATTCTTCCAAATAGGAGAGCTTTTGTTTTTGCCCTTCAGACCATTCTCGTACCATTCCAAGATAGACTCTTCTTCCACGACATCGTTGTCATAGAGAGCCTTCACAACCAAAGGCACCTCCTTCACAGCTTCAGTGCTCGCCTTTCCACAGAAGAACTCAAAGGCACGAAGAAGCATCGACTGTGAACCCCCCTCTCCTTGTAAGGAAGCTTTGAGGTAGTTCTTCTTTTTCACAACCTCTTTCGAGAATCCTTTACCAGCTCCTTCGAAGAGAGCTTCGAATAGAGCATTGTGTATCTCTTGAGGCTGAGCAGAAAGTGACTGCAAGAAGGGCTTGAGCTTAGCTGCCGAAGACTCTTTCAAGTGCTTCTTTATTGCATCGACAAGTTCTTGATGGGGATTGGATGGATTAGAATCACGGGTATGCCCGTTGACTTTTGTCTTTTCATCTTTTTCTGGGGCGTTCTTCGACTTTGCCTTATCTTCTTCGGTTGAGAGCATGACCATGCTAGCAGTGACAGCATTAAGCTGCTCTTGAATTCTCTGTTGTGCAGCTAGTGAAGAAATATCGGTCTGCCACTGAACATCGTCGTCACTTTCATCTTCGGCGGCTAGAGCTCCGTTCTCATCGCCTTGACTGCCCGGCGAATGGTCCTCATCTGAGTGGTGGGCAGATTTCTTCTTGCTCAACTTTATGGCTCCATCCTTAGCACCAGCGGATGGACCTTTCTTCTTAACAGCTTCCTTCTTCAGCTTCTTCAACTCTTCGTCGGCGGCTTCACCTTCCTTGAGGCGTTCTTTCTCGGCCCTCCTCAGTGCTTTCTTGTCCTTTGGTTTCTTTGCCTCGGGTGGGTTCTTGATGATGAAAGTTGTGAGCTTGTCCCTCATGTCGACCTCAGAGATGAACCCACAGGCAGCACATTTGAGATTGACCATCTGAGCCTTTGTGATGATGATTTCGGTTTCAGGGTTCCCACAACCGTAGCACTGGACGAATTTTTTGATGAAGTTCTCGAGGAGCCCAGCGAGTTTAGCAGTATCATGGGCCCCATTGACAAGGGATGTCCCGGTTTTCTCATCGAACTTGGATTGAGCTCCCAGTTCGCAGCCAAAGTACTTAGTGGTGTAAGAGGCGGGCCTTGCCAAAGCCTTTGCGATATCCACCATGTTAACGATGTTGGTCTTGATGCCGTTCCCACGACCTTCGATTTTTGTCAACATCTTGGGCATCTTATACCTGTAGAAAGCGTCATCCTTGTTTCCAGCGCCAATATTTTGCAAAGCCATTTTCTCTTTCGATAATCTTTGCAATAATCCAAACTTAATCAGCTTCGATGAATGATTCTTCCTGAGTTATGGAAGTACTTCTTGGAATATAGGACAGGCTGCATAAACTGGCAACCTTGAAAAGCTATACTGTCTCCTTCAAGTTGATTCGAGTGCATGCAGTCGACTCCTGAAGCAGATCGTATATCCTTTTCTCTAGGCCAAGGACAGTCCTTCCCAAGCAATCCAACCGATGATAGGAATGGAGACGCTTGCTCAGACATAAAAGAAGTTTCAAACGTAACAGACTCCGCTTTTGCTAATTGTGGCCACCCCTTATTTAAAGATCTGCATAATACTAAGCAGCCATCAATAGCAATATCATACTTAAGGCATAAGAAAGAGGAATATACAAATTTCACCAAATGATAAAAGTCAGATTCTATCACCATCAGTCAACTAACTTCACCAAGAATTCTAAAACATCTCTAGATACAAACTTGTGGAAATAAAATCCATGACTCATCAGCCAACAAAAGCCAAGGAATCGATCAATGAAAACAAAATCCGACTTATTTACCGCGATGGTAACATCCATCCAGTCTCAAGTCGGCAGGCTAACAAGTAACCATGACAGCTCTAGAGAATTAAGAGTCTACTTAGCTAATCTTAATGAATCACATCTCACGGACTCACGCTCAAAACCATAACCAAACCCGTCAACCAAAATCACCCAATTAGAATCTATAATAGCACGAGAAGAATCTATCTTCAAAAGACGAAAGTTTTGTAACAAATCCAATTCCAAATCAGTACCTAAACACGAAATGAACAATCGAAATCATTATCACTGAGAAAAGACAGAAAGCTGAAATACAAATTAGAACTAGAACACCAATTGCAGATAAAGCTCGTATAAGAAACCACAGATCCGCCACAAAACACAAAAATCACCGAGATTACCTTAGCTCCAAGCCGTTGATAGAGACAAACCTAACAACAACTGTATGAGGAGAATCGGAGATTGTACACCAGCGGAGAAGATTGCAAGAGATGAATGGGAAAAGTTAGGTCTGATATGCTTATTTATATTAAGGTTAATTCCTTAATCGAACCCTTTCAACTTTTCAACTTCCTTTTAAATACCCCTCAAATTATTTCTTCCTTATAAATATCCATTTGAAAATTTCTGTTTTTTTTCAGTACCTAAAAAGCTCTTTCAGCGTAAAAAGGACGAAAATACCATTGTCTCACATATCAAAAAAGCTGAATAATTATTTTCACATGAATTATACAAAAAAATCGTTATTATACCAATAAAATTGGACATTATACCAGAAAATATTGAAATTATACCATCTTTTTCGTTATTGTATCAATAAATAGCGTTATTATAATTTACAGCAAAATTGGACGTAATTATACCAACTGATTTGCAATTATACCACAAATTGTAGAAATTATACCATCTGTTGTCGTAATTATACCAACAAAATTGTATACTATATCATTTTGTATAATAGTGATAACAGTTGGTATAATAATCAAAACAGTTGGTCTGATGTCCAATTTAAATAACGTTATTATAATTTACAGCGAAATTGGACGTTATACTAACTGATTTTGATATTATACCAGAAATTGTAGAAATTAACCATTTGTTTTCGTTATTATACCATAAATAACGTTATTCAAATTTTATACAGCGAAGTTGGACGTTATACCGATTCTGAAATTATACCAGAAACTGTAGAAATTATACCAACTGTTGTCGTAATTATACCCACAAAATTGTACACTATATCATTTGGTATAATAATGATAACAGTTGGTATAATTAGAATAACGTTTGGTATAGTAATCAAACAGTTGGTATAATGTCCAATTTAATTTCAGAAAAGGGTATTTTCGTCTGTTCACTGTTTGGGATATTAAACACACAACTTTTTTGCAGATGTTACTGAAAAGGAAAATTTTTTGCCATAAGTACCGATAAGAAAGTTCAAAACACGAAAGAGCCTGATAAAGAATTCACCCATTATATTATGATATAGATGGAAAACCCTAGTTTCCAAAGAATATTATATTATCACAAGAAAAAGAAAAGAGATAAAAGAAAAAGAAAAGGCGCCCCCGCGAGCCACGTCATATATTACTATTTATTTAGCACCAAAATTATAATTGGGCCTAGGCCCAAATACGCTAAGGCTTAGTTAAACTTGTATGCTTGCTCTGAAAAATTAGCTCAAGGGTTTGGGGCTTGGGGAATCTATATATATAAAAGTTGGATGGACTCTTTCTTGTGCTGACACGTGTGCAACGGTTTCCCCCCCATCCAATCAAAGTGCGCGAATGTAGTTCTGATTAATATTCTGAGTTCAACCTATTAGTTTCCGACTTAAATTTGCCTAGAAGTGCTTACGTGTCGTTATAGGAATGAATTTATATTTTATTTCGGGCGATTGGACTATATAAGACGCTATTCTCTGGCCGGAGATATTAATATATTACATTAAGTTTGCAGTATTCATGATTCATTAACGATTCATATGCGTGACTGTTAGAGTCTTAGATTCATCGTCTATGCTATTAATGGTCTGGCAGGTGTACGGTCATACGATTGGTAGATTGCCTTGTATGTAGTCAAAACCTGTTCAACTCCTGTAACAATAGCCGACTATGGAATGATGGAATAAATGATCCATAAAGACATTAAATACAATAACTTCTTATTCATTAATGTTGCAAGACTGTTGAAATTCGCGGGTGACCTGAACGGGAATGAGGAGTAGTAGACGCATTAAACCCCACTATATAATTGTCTGTCCGGTGAGTTGAATTTATTGAAATGTGCTTTGTGTAAAATGAGTCTTCCAACGAAACATTCTGCTTTAGGTGAATTAAAGGCTAGGACCAAATGTGGAACAATTGTGGTGCGCGTCCTCCGTTCATGGACCGCAAGAAACACTAAGAAGAATGGAGAGCCCATGAGCCTAGATATGTTGTTGTTGGATGAGAGGGTATTTGTTCAATATGCTTGCGATGTTGTTTCTATTTGTTCCATATTGTATTTTGTGTTGTTATCATTTCATTTTTTTTTATTTGGTGTGGGCAGGATACTGTGATGCATGCGTCTATCCACGTCGAAAGGGCTGATCGATATGCATCGAAGCTAAGGGATGGCCATATTTATTCAATAACTGACTTTGATGTTGTTGATTCCCCTAGGAACTACCGTATGACTGATGTTGAGTGTATGGTGAGATTCACTGATCGTACTGTAGTGGCTGAGGTGGATGACAAGTCGCGGTCAATAGGTGTCGACAAATTTCGATTCATGTCGTACGAGGTCTTGATGCAGCTCGCCAACCGCAATAAGGAATTACCTGGTATTCCGACGTGTTTCGTTCGTTACAATTATATTTTCCTGTTTTGTCTGTGTTATACAGTATTTCCTTTACATGCGTATGGATGACCATCGTATATAGATTGGCATCCATGCGTGTTTGCTGACATTTGACAGTGTTGTCTCTGTTTTACAGGCATCCATTTTTGGTACCTGCTATTGTGTGTTGTTGCGTGCATTACGATTGTGTTTGCTATGTTGTCCCTGTTGTACTGTCTATCATTCTTTGTTGATGTGTAGCTTATACATGCATGTTTACTACTATATTTTACTGTATTATCTTTGTCGTACAGTCTTGCAGTCTTTGTTACTGTCTGTTTTACGGTCATGCAATGTAATTTCCGTGCATTTAGTCCACGTATGTTTACTCGCTTATACATGCGTGTTTACTACTATATTTTATCGTATTATCTTTGTCGTACAGTCTTGCAGTCTTTGTTGCTGTCTGTTTTACGGTCATGCAATGTAATTTCCGTGCATTTAGCCCCACGTATGTTTACTCCACAGTCATGTCGATTCAGTGCAGCTGATTTTTTTACGTGTCTCTTGCATAATTTGTTTGATCCGCCATGTAGATGTTATTGGACTGTTATCTCAAGTGGTGGAGCCAGATGTTGGTGACAGCGGTGGTTCAAAACGTGCAGAATTGAGGATTTTCTTGAAGGGGTACATGCTGTTTCTCTGCTCCATATTAGGTTCTTCCAGTTGGTTGGTAGTTTGGATATTTGAAAATTCCTAAGCGTGACTACGCATCGTTCACGATATTGCAGATATCTTAACGCCACTGTTACTGTTTGGTCCGACAAGGCCGATGAATTTTGCGAGACTGTTCGGTCCAGGATTGGAGAACAAGTAGTTGTTATTGTGACAAGTGTTAACCCAAAATTCTTTGGGCGTAAGTGCCTTTGTTTATTTTTATGTGTACTTTTCTCTATCTTCATGTAAAATGTTCGTGCAGAAACCCTTTACTTGAATACCACATCCGCATCGAAACTGTATGTTGACCCTGAGATTGATGAGGCCTGGCAATTTCGCAAGAGGTGATTGTCTTGGCTAAGACATTGACTCCGCTGTACTTAAAAAAGGTTGTGTGATATTATTTGCCAATTGCAGCATGTCTCTTTTGGACCGGCCAGTCGCACTTTCCCTTGGCACAAAAATGCCTGATTTGCAATCGTGCCGCATTGCTGATATCTATGAATTTTTGCACAAGGAAGATGAACAGGTATGGCCTTGTCTGTTTTGCTGTTGGTAGAAGTAGTAGTTGCTAACTCATTGGTGATATATGGTTTGCAGGTCAAAGATTTTATTTGTGTGGCTAGAATAACTGAGATCCTAACCAGAAATGGATGGCATTATATATCATGTTCAAAGTGTTCGAGCAAGGTGGCGAAGACGGGTGGGGCTTTGATATGTAGTAGGTGCTCTGATGTGAGAGCTGTCGGTATTCTGCGGTATTCTACTGCGCTTGGTGCATGTCTCTCTATTGTTTGATTCGTTAATCCATCGATATCAATTGTTTAAATATTATATCGTAGTTTCCGAATAGAGTGCATGGTCGCTGATAACGCTGATACAGCTACGTTCGTTATATTCGATGGGCCTGCAAGAAAGTGTACAAACACTACGGCTGAGGAGATTCTTGGTACTCTGGTATGAGATGTGTATGTTGATTGTGTTCAAACATGTTTCTTACGATGGCAACAACTGTTCAGGCTGCAGACTCTAATGTGGAAATACCTGATTGCATATCAAGATTGGTTGGGAAGACCTTTAAGTTCTACATAAAGGTTAAGCCTTTTGATTTTCGCAGCATGTTTCGAAGCTTTACTGTCTCGCGCATGTTGGAGCAGACCAGTGAGGATTTGGGCGATACCTTCCTCGATAGTTCAAAGGTAGTTGATTTTTGCACCCTGCATTCGAATTCTGTGATACCCTATTTTGTTTGTATGGTGATTTGTTAGGACAGCGCTGTCGGTGGTGATGGGTCAGTCATAGCAGGTGCTATTGATGAAACTGGTAATGTTAATGAAATCTCTGCACTCACGGATGTTGAAAAGGATGTCGACCGCGGCCATGGAGGTAACAGTGCGACCAACAAGTTTAGTTCGGAATCGGCTGCTTGCGATCAAGTCAACGACAATTCTATCGGGGATGTCGGTATGCAAAGGGGTGACGGTACCGAGCGTGTTAGTTCCAAAAAGCGGAAGATAAGTTTTGAATAGTTCGTTGTATGGAACTGCTTATAGGGCATGTGCCTTGGTTTGTATGCCGGCTGAATAAATGGAAGACCTTTATCTTTATACAATAGCTTTGAATCTTCTATCTAAGACGTGGAATTGTGACATTATATTGTGTTCGCACATTCTACAATATCAAAATTGTATAACTGTCTCCATGATTATGTGCAATAACACAACATAAGAAAGTATAGTATCATAATATATAGAATATAATATAATCCGATATTCATGTAATATGAATATATCATGTTAGAATGGAAGTCATAATTCTGTGCAAGGTTTTAAGATATCTGCGCACATTACATTATTATTAAACATTGTATGGAAGTCTAAGAATGCTATCCACATTATCAACAGACGGTTATTACAAATAATTAGAGGTTTTGTACTGTATAACTGTTTCTATAATCAATATTTCACAACTTTAGTCGCGTTACAGTATAGCATAATGTCATGCTAATGTGATGCCCATTACATTATTATTAGATTTGTTGGTCAAAATATACTACAAAATATAGTTAAATAAGTTAAATATTGTAGTGCCATGTAATAGAAATGTAACATAAAATATATAATATAATTATCACTACGTTATAGTATAGCCTAATGTGGTATAAGTAGTATTACTTTGCTATATATTATTATAATGTTCGATAATACATCATAACATAATAAAATATTATACGATCATTTTATGTTATATTTCTAATCCTTTTGTAATCGCTTATGCAACATAAAATGTTATGCATTTTATAGCGTACTGATTTTTGCAAGAAAAATATTATTTTTTCACGTCTTCAGTTTCTTGCATTGACGTCGCCCCAAAAAAATTAATCACGTTAGGCCCGTCATTAATTATGAAAATGATTTCCAATTGGGTCAGCCCATTGTGAATTTGAATTGGTTGCCTTCGTCCTGTGTACCCTAAATTATTATGTCTTTATGCAATCGTTGGCCCAGCCCATTCAATGAGAAATTCTATTATGTCATTATTGTAATATGCATTTTATAGCGTACTGATCTTTAGAAGAAAAAGGATTTTTGCATTGACCTGGACCAAAAAAATTAATCACATTAGGATCGTCACTGATTCAAATCTAAATGATGCATGTGGTTATTCAGTTAGTAGTAATTGTACGGAAGGCTGTGTCTTGCATGACTGGCTCTACAACCAATATTTCACAACTTTAGTCGCGTGACTGTGGTACACATCTCCATTCTTACTACCAAAAGTGAATAACTGTCCGTTCATTGTAAGTTAGCCCCCGTTCTATACACGAGGTTGTTTTGATTTTCCCAATATAAATATAAGGTTTATATTTAAATAAGTTAAATATTGTAGTGCCATATAATAGAAATTTAATATAAAATATATAATATAATTATCACTACGTTATAGTATAGACTAATCCGGTACAAGTAGTATCACTGGGCTACAAATTATTTAGTCCAATATAATTTGTTGTGTATAATAATCCTATATAATATATTTGATGTGCGCATTATAACATCCAACAATATTCGTTCTTTTATTGTAAAATTTTAGTCAATAATAATATAATCTTCGGTAATACAGCATTACGTATTACAATGTTATACTATCATTTTATGTTATATTTTGTAATCCTTTTGTCATGGCTTATGCAAGGTAAAATGTTATGCATTTTATAGCAAGCTGATTTTTACAAGAAAAATAATATTATTTTTTCGTGTACTGATTTTGTTGCATTGACTTGGCACGAAAAAAATTAATCGCATTAGGATCGTCCCTAATTATGTAAATGATTTCCCTATTGGGCCACCCCATTGTTAATTTGAATTGATTGCCTTCGTCGAAATAAATATTTATGCCTTCGACGTGTGTATCCTAGATCATTATGTCTTATGCAATTGATGGCCCAGCCCACTGAATGAGAAATTACAGTGGTTATCAACGAAATAAATAATTCTAAATTTCATCCTCCTTCGTGTAACCTGATTTGAAAAATCGCAGTACCGCATCCTATTTACTTCTTGGTCATACAGTCCACAGGTGGCCTCTAATTCATCATACTATTTAGGAGTTGTTGAAGTTGGTCATTTCAAGTCTGCTACATTTGCCTGTGAGGTATTTCCAAGTAATATCCAACACAGGCGGCAATGGCGGAAACTGGTTTAGAGGTATTGTCTGTGTTTAACCGCCTGTTCAATGTTTACTGCATAAGTTTCATTTGGCCTGCATATGTCACATTTGTCCGTCTAAATTGACTGTGCCTTCTCCATTAAGACAGGCAAATGTTGCATGACCATTGATTTCCCCCTTTATAAGTGGGCTACACTTCTTTTGTAGAAATATTATGCACCCTATTAGAGACGAATGATCTTCGGATGTTCGTCCATGCTATTCTATATTCTGTGTATATTCGTAATATATCGCTGTGTATATTCCCTATGTAGGTATTTTATGCAATCTGTTGAATGGCGTTCAAATTTCTGCATACTGCTCTTCCATATTCTTATTTTCAGTAATAATATGATTCTTTTTATTTTCAGCCATTATTGGACACTCAGCTTCCACAAGACAATATCTTGCCATGCAAACTAACCATATGTGCTGACTATAAAGGAGTCAGCAAACTGATACGGGATGTGCTAAATGCAGCAGAAATTGCGGAGTTCGTTGCACGATCTCCGTTTGGCCAGCTCATATCATGTGCAGATAGGTTCTATCTGTCGAACCAGCTGATTTGGTACATGATGCAAGCTCAAACTCCAATAAATCGTAGAGACGAATTGTGGATGGTCATCAATTGCAGGCCTATACGGTTTTCGCCTATGGAATTCTGTTTGATTACTGGTCTGAAATTCTCGGTCGAGCCACAGGTCGTCGAGAATCATGCTTTTGCTAGGAGGCACTTTCCAAGTTCGCAAAAGATCACGCTGCAGGATGCAATTGATAAATTGAGCGAGATGGGGTGTAACGCATCATCCGGTGTTGATGTTGAAAGATTAAAAATGGCCAGTGTTGTGTTTGTCGCAGGAGTACTCGATCACCGTGCCTGTCGAACAGATGTGAAGATAAATCCAGTGATACTTCACTTAGTTGAGGATTTCGACGCCTTCAACAACTATCCCTTCGGAAGTTATGCTTTCAAGACTGTTTTGGACTCACTGAAAAGGGACTTCTCTTCGTTAAACAATATTCTGCCTGTCAGGGCTTCAAGAAAGTACCATACCTTTTGCTTGGGTGGATTCGTCCACCCAATTCAGGTAATATTACCCGCCTCTACACACGTGATCCATAGCTTTGCTTATTTACGATGTAATGTCAGGGTCTTCACTGTTATTTTGAAACAGATCCTTGCGTACGAATGCTTGCCAGGCGTTGCACAGAAATATGCAACGCATTTGGGCGACACGATCGACACAGTCCCCCGTATGTGCCGATGGAAGACAACACCTTGGCTAACGAAGCGAGCACCGCGACTACAAGATATTGATGACGCTGTTAGGAAGTCAGAGGTTGTCAATGATCTCTTTATTGCCACCGCTGAAGAGTCTGTTGCAGGCTATTTTGCCAATAGCAACTTTGATGTCGTTCCCGGCGGCAGCGGTCTTCAGCAAATGGGTTCATCGTTGTTGAGAAACACCGCTGAAAGTGGTTTGCCACAGACCACCGTGGTGGACAATGAAGATGGGCAAAATGTGGTCATCAATAGCAATGACGAAGGTTCACATCCCCCAACATTACAAGATTTTGTCGACGGACTCCTGGCCAGTCGCAAGTCCATGCATGACATTGCAAATGTCGTCACAGAGAACAATGCCAACATTGACTCACACCCTGTAGGACAGGTGCAATTACCTTATCATCCGCATTTAGATGTTGTGCCTCATATGAACAGTTCATCACCCGTGATTCACGAATTGCAGCAACAGTCCACTAATATGGACAATGCGATTGTGCCGTCTCAGACTGCACGCGACGGTATGGACACTCATGATGATTTCGTCGACGTTGCGGAAATTGAGGCAGGTAGGACTTCGCATGTCGAGGAGCCGTATGCTGTACATGAGTTGGATATTGATCAAGGAATGAACAAGGTTAATTCTCACGCGTCGCAAGGTAAATCAGTAGGAATGGAGAAGGTCTTGCGGCAGCTGGAGACGCTGAGTACAGTAGTCGAATACCACACTGAGCAGATTTTTCAGATGACCACCCAAATGAAAGAAGGTTTTTTTGGATTGAATGTACGGCTGACTGATATTGAGCATTGTCAACCGCTGGAAGATGTTGCCAGAGCCTTTGGTGACCAGTTACAGCATCTAACGGAAAAGATAGGGAAGACACGAGGCACGGATCCTGGTACAAACATCTTTTTGTGCCATTAAAATTTGTATTCTCATTACTCTAAATACTTCATCATATACCACGTATAGAGTCAGCCAGGGCCAAGGCAATAGACGAGGGGACTGAGCTTCCACCAACAAAAAGGCAAAAAGCATTGCAAAAGGCTGTTCAGCCCTGTTCCATCGCTCCCAGAATTCCATATGGAAAGTCGAATATTGACGAGCATGTTCTCTACAAACTGAAAATGTGGCCAAAAGCAGCTGAACGTATAGAGCGAATGGCCGTGAGCCACTACGTCGTAGGGCTTTGTGGGACGGAGCTGAAACAAGATTTCTTCAATGAACTAAAGACGCGTGGCATTTACCTACGAGACGTTGTAAGTTTAAAATTGAGTATTAAATTTTGAGATATTCCTCGCTTAATGAATTTTTGAATATCCGTGTTTTTCTCAACTTTGTAACGCAGCATATTGATGAATGTATGCGCGGATTCATCGAAATGCAAAAAAGGTGTGCCAGCCCTCTTAAGACAGTTGCATTGATGAACACAGTTTTCAGCCAGTTCATCAAGACGCTTCCTGTTGTTGATAAAACAGCTGACCTAACGGAACTAATGCCCTATGTTCTTGGAAAGTCTATCAATTGGCCGTCATGTAGTTGGAAAGATGCGTCGGAAATTGTGTTGCCCGTGAACGTGAACAACAATCATTGGGTGTTGGCCGTTATCTTTCTTAGGCAAAAAGTGTTTTTGGTCATGGATTCGGATAGATCAGTCGATAAACACTTCGCACAGACGCGTCTTGCGTTGGGGAACACAATCATTATCACCAAGATGTTGCTACGAGAACTAGACATTGAACGCAATGATTTTCAATTCGACTTTAGGCGTGATAGTCGAATCTCGCAGCAAGGTTACAGGTGCCTTTATACAAATTAATCAATTCACGTGCTTTATTGTCCACTTTATTTACCTAATCATATAGACCTGTTTTCAATGTAGTGGAGAATGTGGCGTACACATGTTGCGGAATGCATTTGGCATGATGTTTCCAGGTGACAATCTATATAACATAAAACCGTGCCAGATAGAAGAGTTCCGAAAATATTTGACGGCGTCTGTGTACTACAGTTTTTGGCATTGGCCTCCTTATAATGAATAGACGTGTTGAATACAGCTCTTATTTATGGGTTTTGTCACCAACAATATTAGCTTTCTAGCCAAAATGAGCTATGAGGTTAGTCGTCCTGCCATGGAAGGCTGTATGGAAACTACTCACATTAACAAATTACATTTTGTATAAATATTGCTTTTATTGTATGACTCACGCGATAACCAGTATTGCTCATCAGACTGATGCAACGATATCGGCACAACACTTCACAGGATAAGTGAAACAGTTCGTAATGTAACTACTAAGCATATGACTGGTCCTTCTCTTGGCTGAGTGTTACAATATGCAACTCCCTTCTTATTAGCACATTCTCATTGTCGATCTATTTAAAATAATATTCCCGAGACACTTCAAGGCACCATCAATTTGCAAGACTGTTCAACTAATTTAATTGGATAGTTTAAGGCGTCTGTTCAGCTGCCTATTAAATAAATTCATAGAATAGAATATAACGCAATATAATACAATATTGTATAATATAATATAATATAATATGTAATATAATAGAATATAATGAAAGATATTACAATCTAATTATATCTGATATAATATCGTCTATAATATGATAGAATAAAATAAAATAATATTTTATAATAATGTAATATAATATAATATAATACAATATAATATAATGTAATGTAATGTAATATGTTCTGAAGTGAGATAATGTAATATAATATCATATAAAATATTATTTATAGTATAATATAATAGAATCTCATCTAATATAACATAATAGAATATAATATTACACCTCATGCTCATTTTGACTATCGTATATATGGCTGAATAATACGGAGAACTATATATATAGCACTTATACATTAATATACCGTTGCCATATGACACGCTAATACTTAATGTTATAGTGCCAATCAATTTTCATTCAATACGATTAAATGCAAGTACGATAACTAATTATTTACATATAGATTCATTGAATGTAGGAGTGGCCCTTCAAGTATTCCTTCATTAACAATGTAACATATATTATGCAGCTGACATATGGACTAACCGTTGCTTCGAAAGTGTTTGCATCAAAGGGTTTCTGGCTGGCGTAGATCATTTATGTTGCACAACACCTTAACCTTGAAAGAAAATACAAATCTGGTGTTATGGACGCAAATCTGTCTAATCTTCTAAAAAAACGTTCCGCCGATCTTCGCGAGACAGTTGCCGAACTGTCAGAAAGAATTCATCAGAGGATAAATTATTGTATAGGCTATGAAGAGCAAGCATGCAGAAGATCACAGTGGAATTGTGACAGTGTTGCGGTTCACCTTCGAGGCACATTAGCGGGGTTTGACAACCAATGCACTGATGTGAGCTCGATACTTCACAAGATAAATGCAACAGTTGGTAACGCAACTATAATATTGGTTGATTTTACTCTCCCACTACCATACACGAGCATATGAATATTAGTTTGACATTTTCTTACTGTTTATATTCAGCAACCATTGTCAATGTCCAGCAGCAAACCACATGCGTAGATTTTCGTACGCATGCTGCCTCAGGGGTTCTCAAGAACGACAAGTACCATGATAATATTCAACATCATCAGCGACGGAATAAGGAAGACAACCCGCATTGCCAATCAGACAAAACAAATATTGGTAAATTACTTCAATCTAGGTGCTGAGTGCTTTGTGTGTTGCAAATATATATCTTAATAAAATTAGAACAACTACTCATTTTGATCAGTCCTTTTCAGGTGATATGGTATACGATCAAGCAAAACACGCAAGGCACATCCGCTTCAAACTTTTAAAGAACAAACGTCGTTTAAAGAACAACCGCCCTGACCATACAAGTATGGCACAAGGTTGAGCATATTTATACGTGAAATAATTCCCAACATACCTTAAATAGCAGGTTCATTATGTAACCAAAATGTTAATGCTTTCAGACGGCTTTAACATGTCGCGTGCCAAATTATTGAAAACTCGAACCAAGAGGCAAAGACCAGCAGCTGCTTCACAAAGAGGTTCGCATGTTTGCAAAATCATTATTCATCGAAAAAGTTCTCCAGAATTGCTTGGTATATGATAACTTTTATATTATTTTGCAGAACATCTCAATACACATTACAAAAAAGAAGAAATTATGCAATGCTACTTTTGTAATGCATTGGTTTGGAAAGCTGAGGCAACGAAGGGGGCAGGAAAACTTAATAATCGCCAATTTTCTATTTGCTGTAGCCAGGGCCGTGTGTCATTACCCCCAGTACGTCAAGCGCCTCAATATCTAATCAACAAGTTCTCAAACCAAAGTTTCCGCCAATATATCAGGGTCTATAATTCAATTCTGGCATTCACGTCTATGGGAGCAAAAGTTGACTCATCAGTTACCCAGAAGTCAGGCGCATATGTTTATCGGATTCACGGTCAAAACTATCATAACATAGGTTCATTGCTGCCTGCAGAAGGCGACAGACCGAGATTCGCTCAGTTATACATTTACGACACCGCAAACGAAGTTTCTAACCGTATGAATACACTGACACGCACAAGTTCTGAGGCTTTAGACGCAAACGTTGTTGCACAACTAATCAAGATTATGGATGAAAATAACGAACTTGCCAAAGTGTTCAGAATGGCAAGAGACAGGTACGAAGCAGGGGAAACTGCGGAATTTTCAATTAGGTTGGTAGGTTGTGCACGCCAGCGCAGACAATACGATCTTCCAGCTTCAGAAGAAATTGCTGGACTTATTGTTGGCGACTTGCCCATGACAAATGGGCAACGCGATGTTATTGTTCAAATGAAGACAGGCCAGCTTCAGAGAATAAGCGAGTTACATCCTTCATTCATGGCAATGCAATACCCTTTGTTGTTCCCGTATGGCGAAATAGGATTCCACAACCAGATTCTATATAGTGAGGAAGTTCATTCGCCATTAAAAAGAAAGTTCGTAACCATGCGTGAATTTTACGGTTACCAACTACAAACGAGGTTGACTGAAGGGAGAGGAATCATTCAAGGAGGTCGTTTATTTCACCAGTATGTTGTTGACGCATACACGGCCATCGAACAAGAACGATTGCGTTGGGTAAGAAATAACCAACAAACATTGAGGGCGGACGTTTACAACAACATATGGGGTGCAGTATCAAGAGGAGAAACGAACGCAAAAACTGTGGGGAAAAAAATTATTCTGCCATCATCTTTTACAGGATCTCCGAGGTATATGGTAGAGAATTATCATGATGCACTTGCTTTATGCAGATGGTATGGAAATCCTCATCTTTTCATAACCATTACTGCCAACCCAAAATGGGACGAAATTGGCCTCCATTTGCAAGAGTATGGAAACGACATTTCAAATGACAGGCCGGACTTACAATGCAGATTATTTAAGATAAAACTTGAGCAGTTAATAGAAGATATCAGACGAGGACGATTCTTCAAAAGTTGCAAAGCAGGTTTGTAATTCAAATATGTTTAGCATTCATTTAATTTATACACATCTTTTTTACCACCAGGCTTAAAGTCATGCATGTTTATTGCCAACAAAACAATGCAGTTTTGTATACAATTGAATTCCAGAAACGTGGATTGCCTCATGCACATATATTGGTATGGTTGGATCGAAGTGGAACAGAACCGACTCCAGCAGAGGTCGATGAAATAATTTCCGCAGAAATCCCTGACCGTCAAGTTGATGAAGAATGTTATGCTTTAGTTGAACAGTTTATGATGCATGGACCTTGCGGTTTTGAAGGCATGAACTCGCCTTGCATGGAAAATAACAAATGCAAAAAACATTTTCCAAAACAGTACAACAGCCGTACGACTGTTGATGATGCTGGACATATCTGGTACAAGCGAAGGAGAAATGAAAGCAGGTATGTAATTAAAAAGAATGTTGTCATGGACAACAGATACGTAGTCCCACATAATATACAGCTGCTGAAAAAATACAAGGCGCACATTAATGTAGAGTGGTGCAACACGAGTAGAGCTATTAAGTATCTATTCAAGTACATCACGAAAGGGGTAGACAAGGCCACAATGATAATTGAAAATCTGGTGAATCCAATTCAGTCTCCTACTGAACCGACTGCGCAGAAATGTGATGAAATAGCGAGATACCTTGATTGTAGATATATGTCGGCCTGTGAAGCTATGTGGAGAATATTTAAATTTGACGTCCATTACAGAACGCCAGCAGTACAGAGATTAGCACTCCATTTGGAGGGTGAACAAAGTTTAGTATATGATGAGTCTGTTGATCTCAGCAATATGTTGACGAGAGATGGCGTACACAAAACAATAATGACAGAATGGATGGAAATGAACAAGCACAGTGAAGAGGCTAAAAACCTTACGTATATTCAATTCCCATCAAAATTTGTATGGAACGCCTCGACGAAGAGCTGGACACCCCGGAAGAAAGGTTTCGTCATTGGAAGGGTAGTTAACATACATCCCACGGCGGGTGAGATATATTACATGAAAATGTTATTAACAATTGTTAGGGGACCCACATCATATGAAGATATACGTACGGTAAATGGTGAAGTCTTACCAACTTTCAAAGAAGCATGCTATAGGAGAGGATTATTAGATGGAGACTCAGAGTGGCATCATGCCATGGATGAAGCTGCGCAATGGGCTACTCCGATTCAGCTTCGGCAACTTTTTGTTACGTTGCTGATTTTCTGTGAAGTAACCAACCCTCTGAATTTGTGGAATAGCTTTTGGAAGACTCTATCAGAAGACATACCAATGCGCCAAAAACGACTATTTGGGTTCACAGAAATGCATCTTACAGACGACCAAGTAAAAAACTATGCGCTGGCTGAGATCGAAAAACTAATGATACAGAACTCGAAGACTCTTTCTGACTTCCCTCCAATGCCACTGCCGTCAAAGAACGTGCTAAAAGATCTCAACAACAGGTTATTAATGGAAGAAAGCTATTACAACACCGAGGAGAACGACGTTGAATATCAGCGTCTTATTGTGACCTTGAACGAAGAGCAGCGTAACATATTCAACGAAGTAATCGACTCGGTTGCAAACGACAGTGGACACCTGTTCTTTCTATATGGCCCTGGAGGAACAGGGAAGACACATGTTTACAAAACAATCATTGCAAAATTAAGGTCTGCAAATCAGATTGTAATACCAGTTGCATCATCAGGTATTGCAGCTTTGCTGCTACCAGGTGGAAGAACTGCACATTCAAGGTTCAAGATCCCTCTTATACTACAAGAGAATTCCATGTGCGACATAAAGCAAGGGACGATGTTGGCTGAACTGTTGGCGCAAGCAAAATTGATAATCTGGGATGAAGCGCCGATGACAAACAAGCATGCTTTTGAGGCATTGGACAGAACTATGAGGGACCTGATGTCCAAAAGTTCTGAGAACTGTGAGGGCAAGCCGTTTGGTGGAAAGACCGTGCTGTTAGGGGGCGATTTCAGACAATTACTTCCAGTTATACGTAATGGTTCCAGACAAGATACGGTCGAATCAGCCATAAACAGGTCATACTTATGGCAGCATTGTCGTGTGCATACCCTTACACAGAACATGAGATTACATCGTTCAGAAATAGAATTTGCAGATTGGATTTTGCATGTGGGCAATGGAAATGTGCAAGCTGCTGTAGATACAGACGTTGAGACCATTAAGGTTCCAAAAAACATGTCTATTGATTCTCAGGGTGATACGATCCGTAGCATATGTAACTACGTATATGTTGACTTCGAAGACAATATGACTGACCGAAATTATATTAAGGAAAGAGCCGTCCTGACACCCCGAAACAAAACAGTTGACGAAGTGAATGACTTCATGCTCTCCATAGTACCAGGGCATGAGACAGAATACTTAAGTTCAGACAGCTTGGAATTGGAAGCCGACGTGGAAATCAGTGCAACAACAATCTATCCAGTCGAGTTTTTAAACATGCTTGAGATATCAGGCGTCCCAAACCACAAACTCATCCTTAAACATGGAATTTCAGTAATGTTATTGCGGAACTTAAATCAGAGAGACGGACTGTGCAATGGAACAAGACTCATTGTATCGCGCCTTGGAACAAACGTTGTTGAAGCAGAAATCTTAACTGGAACGCACGTTGGCAATAAGGTTCTCATACCAAGGATAATTATGTCACCCTCCGACACAACCTGGCCATTCAAACTGCGCCGTAGACAATTCCCACTTAAAGTCTGCTACGCGATGACAATAAATAAAAGTCAAGGTCAGAGCCTAAGAAGGGTTGGAGTATATCTTCCCAGTCCAGTTTTCACGCATGGCCAACTGTACGTAGCACTATCTAGAGTTACATCACCTATGGGAATCAGAATATTGAGCATAAACGAAGGAGACATAGAAGACAACGAGGTGGTAAACATGGTTTTCCATGAAGTTTTCAACAATGTTTAGGTGCCTAAAAAATAACAAGGTATTCTGTAATACCCTCGCTAAAATCTGTAGACAATTGTTGTATGCTGCTATTGTTTAACATATTTTGTTACAATGTTTACCATCAAACAAACAATAATTCATACAGTCATACTATTCAATAAGTTAATGTCGCGGTGTTTAACTCCATGATACTTTTACGGTTGTGCATTTTAATTCGCTAACATTTTCAGATACATGTACATTTTGCATGCGTTTGGTCTCCACTGTAATTCCATTTTGTACAGTCATACCAGATAGGCTGTTATATTGTAGTTTGTTTTATCTGTTGTACAGTCTTCATTTTTTTTACAATATAAATATACTTCCATTTTTACAGTCTAGAGCGACAAAGCTTTTTGGCACAAATCATGCGACTCTATCATGATATGGAAATTAGAGACGCAACATAAATGACACTATAATGTAAAACAAATAAACAACTGTTGAATTACCACTAATGATATCTATCATAAAATGAACTAAAACGCATCGCCCCATTTACTATATAGTAAATATTTTGTTATTGTTTTTATATAATAATAATGGTATTTTTAGTAAATATATATTGGCAAACATGAACTCAATTATATTATATATTGATTTATAAAATAAACTGTTGCATTCAAACCGTATAATAATAATGAAATTAAGGGTGGGAAACCAAGAATAGGTATTAATGAAAATCAAATATACCGTTATGGATGGTTACGTCTGTTTGAATCGCCTCAATACTATTGAGGCAAAACACCAACCCTTATGAAGAAGACCTTTCAACTGCTGAAATACTTATTAAAAATTCACTCATTAACTCGGTAATTGCTCCATAATAATTGTGGCCATTTGAATCGCCCGAGCCCCAGACATAAATTAAATACACGAAACGAAGCAACCTATGCAAAGCAATTGAACACATTCATTTTAGAGCCACGTTCTTCCGCAAATATTTGTGACTTTACGGTTTTCTATGCAGCATTGTACATTATATAAGTCCTCAAAAACTCAATTTCATAAACAATTAACTGCACAGCAATTTCAAATAACTCAAATGACGAATGAAATGACAAATTATTTTGACAACATCGTTGCGGATCTTCGTCGAGCTGCGAGCCAATTTGCTGAGAAGATAGAACATAAGATAGATGCCTATGTGCAATCTGCTGCCCAAAGGTTCAACGATCTACATGCAAGGCACAATCACCAGATTGCTATCCTAAATGAATTGACAGCAAAGATCAACAAGAATTACTCAGAAATGCAACAGAGGCTATCACATATAGAGCAGGCGCTTGGTATGTCCACAGTATTTTCCAAACAGCCTTACATAACTGTTACTACGTACAAATCGCCCTGCAATTGTTTTGGCAGGAAAAATCGCCACAACGCTAGGCGACGACCAGTCGACAGAAAAGGTAACAACCATTCATTCAAATAAGGAAACGCCGCCTTCAGGAAAAAGAAAGCGTTCAAACCTTCCCAAGGAACCTACACAGACAACATTGCAGAAAAGGCCTAAGAGCAAAATTACACCGCCATTAGACCAAGACCATTCGAAGGCGAAAAAGGTTCCGAAAGACAAAACCCTTGCGACAACTGTCAAGAAACTCTCAAAATTGTTTCCCCGCGTAGCAGCAGCTATAGGGACAATGACCCAGGATGACTCTATCAGTACCATATTAGGAGAGGAGCGTGGCTACCAATTCTTCGAAGATCTCATGACAAAAGGAACTTGGCTAACTGATGAGGTACAACATCATATTATTGAATGTAAAGTATGTAAGCATATTCTTACAATATATTGTTATCTGAAACAGCATATAGACGAATGCCTGCGTGGGTTTATCGAGAGACAGGCCCATGCAAAGTTCCCCAAGGCAAAGGTTGCTTTTATGAACACAACATTCAACCAGATAATTACAACAGAATTTCGACCCGACGGCCATACTGACCTGACAGCCATACGTCCATATGCTAATGGTACTGTTGACAATTGGCCATCTCTTCCATGGCAAGATTCGGACCTCATAGTTATCCCAGTCAATATTAATGAATGTCATTGGGTACTATGCATTGTGGACTATAAAAAGCAATCAATCGCAGTACACGATTGTGACCCTTCGGTGGACAAGGATATGAGGTTCTTTGTGCATGCGTTTAATAAAACACGGCTTACAATTCCCTATATTCTTCAAGACCTGCGAATGACTGACTCCATCGTCGACTTCACTGTTTATAGGGATCCTGACTTCCCCCGTCAATCCTTCAGGTAATTCTAATCTCTCCATGTATTCAATTTGAGCAATATCATTCAGTAACATAATAATTCGAAATATCTTCTCACTTGTGTACTAGCGGGGACTGCGGCGTATACATGCTACGATCAGCATTTTCGCTTATGTTTGCCGAAGATGATGTCCACAGTGTCTTGCCTGATATGATCCAAGAATTTAGAGAATATCTGACCGCATCGATATTCTTCAATAATTGGTCGTAGCTCTTGGACACTGTTCTAATCAATCTTTGATGAGTGCATTTTTATATTACTGTTTACCTATCGTTTCTTGGGAAGTTATTACGGCAGTATAACTTAAGGATCATTTTACAATATTCACATTACAATAATATGACCCAGGACTCAGGCACAACATATACTACCAATTTATTGAATACAATGAAAAACACCAGGCTCAAAGACTCTATAAATTAGTGCCTGAATAACGTAGTAATGCCGATAATATAATGTTATATAATATAACATAAGATCATATAATATAACAATATTTATAAGATAGTATAATTCTATATTTGTGTAATCATATTAATAGAGAGAGCTAAATATGACTTATACTAATATACCATGTTAGTCTATTGTTTATTCCCCTTATATTGGACCTTATTATGTTCATTTTTTTATTGTTGGGCCAGCCCGTTTCAGCGTTTCAATGCATTTGTGGGATTGTGCCCTAAATTATCATGAATTGTGTAATTGGCGGCCCACGCAAGCCTTCAAAAAAAGCATTACACCTGATTCCAAATTACAAAATTCCTTCCCCATCGTTTCAGCTGATTCCAAATTTTCCAGAATTTGAACTTGCTTATTCCGTGGTCATACAGTCCAGAGGCGACGCATATTCCACTGAATACTAATGGCGGAAACTGGTTCAGAGGTATTCACTGTGCTTTAACAATTTGTACGATCATTAATCAGTATGGAACATTTAGTCTCCATATTCTGAGCTTTACTCGGTTATCAGACTGTGTCTTTTGCATTAAGATAGTAAATTGGCGAATGGTCATTTTTCCCTCTTTTACAAGTGAGCCATATTTTTTTGGACGGGCGTAATATGCAATTTGGTGGAGATGTTGTTGCAGGCTTCTCTACGGTCCACTGCGTATTAGTTGTATATTTCTGTGTATATTTCTTATCCGATCTGTTTGACATGAACGGTTCTCGAATATTAGTGCATACTGTTGTTGGATATTGTCCTATGTTTTGTGTAACAGCATTGGTTTTCCATTTCCAGATGTTTACCACTCAGCTTCCACAAGAAAATATTGTTCCCTGCAAATTAACCTTATGTGCTGACTATAAAGGGATTAGCAAACTTATTCGGGACAATCTAAACGAAGCAGAGTTTGCAGAAATGCTTGCACGATCTCCGTTCGGACGTCTCATAGCCTGTGCAGAAATGTTCTATTTGTCGAGCCAGCTAATCTGGTACATGATCCAAGCACAGACTCCACTACGAAATAGTGATGAACTGTGGATGATTATCAATTCGAAGCCTATACGGTTTTCGCCTCAGGAATTCTGTTTGATGACCGGTCTCAGATTTTCTGCTGAGCCAGAGGTGGACGAAGATAATTCGTTTATTACAAGACACTTTCCAGGCGAGGAAAAGGTCTCGCTGCAGGACGCGATTGATAGGTTGACGGAAATGGGTTGTAACTCATCGTCATCTGTTGACGTTGAAAAATTAAAAATGGCCAGCGTGGTTTTTGTCGCTGGAGTTCTTGATCAGCGTGGATGCCGAACGAATGTTAAGATAAACCCGATGATTCTTCACTTAATAGAGAATTTCGGCGAGTTCAACAGCTATCCTTTTGGAAAGTATGCATACGACATTGTTCTGACGTCGGTGAAAAGGAACCTCTCTTCTTTTAAAAACAGTCAGGGTACAAGCAGTTCGAGAAGATATCAGACGTTGTGCTTGGGTGGCTTCGTGCACCCAATTCAGGTAAATCTTACACGACTCTACCAACAGGATTCGTATCCTTGCATATTTATACTAAAATGTATTGTTACCCACTGTTGTTTTCAAAACAGATCCTTGCTTATGAGTGCTTGCCAGGTGTTGCAAGTAAATATGCAACGTACTTGGACGAAATAGTCGAGCCGGTTCCGAGAATGTGCAGATGGAAGACAAATGCATGGCCAACAAAGCGAGCTCCAAGGTTGCAGGACGTTGCCAATACTGTTAAGAATTCGGCGGTTGAGAATAATAAAGTCTTCTTACCTACGGCTCAAGAGGTTGTTGCAGGGTATTTTGCCGAAAGCAGATTTGACGGACGTCCCCACAACGGATGCCTTCAGCGTGACAGGTCGTCACCATCGAGAAGCACCAGTGGAACTGGGTCACCGAATTCTCCCGTATTAGCAGATGAAGACACCGACATGCAAGGCGAAGGTAGCAGTGAGAGAGTTTTGCCATCTCTAACATTACGAAGTTTCGTGGACAACCTCCGGACAAGCCGCAAAGCTATGGATCAGATCCCAAATGTTGTTATCGAGGATAATGTCTGCATCGAAACAAATCATGAAGAACGTATACAATCACCTCCTCAGTCGCATGTGGATGTCGTTGCTGATATGAACGATGCGTCGCCGGTAGTTGACAAAATTCCGCAGCAGCCAACTGATTCGCATGATAGTGCAAATGGGTTCTGTTTTGATGGAAATAATGGTATGGATACCCATGATGAGTTTGTCAACGACGTGGAAAATGAGGTTCGTGGAACTTCTCATGTTGAGGAGCCGTTCGTTGAAGGGCAGTTGGAAAGGGAGCAAGAGAAAAGGAAGGTTAATTCTCGGTCGTCGCATCGTAGGTCGAGAGGAGCTAAGAAGGTCTTGCGACAACTTGGAAATCTCAGTACTGTTGTCGAACGCCACACTAAGCAGGTCGTGCATTTAACCAGACAGGTTAAAGCAGGTTTTGATGGTTTGAACGTGAGACTGGCTGATATTGAACGTGCTAAACCACTGGAAAATATGTTGAGAACTATTGGTGACCAATTAGAGCAGCTGACGGGAAAGATATCGAGCATACAAGCCACTGATCCTGGTAAAATACTTTTTCTTCCAGGTAAATTTTGCAATATATTCCCTCTAATTATCTCACATCTTATTTGCCTTAGAGTTAGCTGGCCGAAACGCAACAGACGATGGAGATGGAATTCCACGTGCGAAAAGGCCAAAATCAATAGGGCAGAGTGCCAAGCCGTCTTCTAACCCTGCCAGAATTCCTTACGGAAAGCAGAATGTTGATGAGCACGTTCTGTACAAGCTGCAAATGTGGCCGAAAGCAGCTGCGTCCATAGAACGCATGGCCACCAATCACTCCGTAGCAGGTCTTTGCGGGACAGTTCTTAAAAAAGAATTCTTTGTTGAATTAATGAGTCGCGGCACCTGTCTTCGAGCTGTTGTAAGTCTACGTTTGAGCATGAAATCATGAGATATCCCTCAGTGAATTGGTGTGAGGCAGACGTTTATTAATATCCATTGTTTTTCCTGACTTTGGTTACGCAGCATGTCGACGAATGTATGCGCGGGTTCGTTGAAATGCAACTGAGGTGTGCCAGCCCTGTGAAGACGGTCGCATTCATGAACACAGCTTTCAGCCAGTTGGTGAAATCGCTCCCAATTGTTAGTGGAAAAGCTGATTTGACGAAAGTGATTCCGTTTGTTCTTGGCAACTCTGCCCAATGGCCGTCCGCTAGCTGGAAAAATGCGTCGGTAATTGTGCTACCAGTGAATGTCAACGAGAATCGTTGGGTGCTGGCCACCATTCATCCTAGGAAACGATCATTTGCGATTCTTGATTCAGACATATCCGCAGATCCAAGGTTCACAGCAACCCGTACAGCGATGGGAAACACAGTTTGTATCACAAAATTGTTGCTACGACGCCTGGGCATTGAACGTTCTAATTTTCAGTATGACTGTACACGCGACGGGCGGATCGCGCAGCAGGGATACAGGTGACGTTATACAAATGAAATGATTCGTATACGTCATGGCCTTCTTTATTAGTTAACCATATTATGAGATTTTCGTTGCAGCGGAGAATGTGGCGTCCATATGTTGCGGAATGCATTTGGCATGATGTTCCCAGGTGACAATCTGTCTTGCATTAAACCATGCCAAATTGAAGAGTTCAGGAAATATTTGGCAGCATCTGTCTACTTTAATTATTGGCATTGGCCTCCGTATAATGAATAGGCATGTTGAAGAACATTTAACTTATTATTTCCGTACTATTTGCGATGTGTCTTTGAGGCTGACGTCGGAGTCTCTGAACATACTTTTGTGGGTGTTTTTATTGTTTCAGACCTTTACAATAGTAGGTTACTCAGGCGTCTTAGACATGATGGTAGCATTTACTGTATGACAAGGTTGGTAGAAATTTTCAACATTATCAGATAATATTTAGTGCAATTAATTACAAGCTGAATACTGGATGACTGACCCTATAATCAGTAGTCCACCAATTCAATTTAGCAGGCTGCAAACAGTCTGGTCCGCTAACTGTATAACTGTAACACAACGTAAAGCTGTAGTATGTTTTGCAATTTGTTTGTTTGCAAAAAGGTAAGGATGATCATGCATTATTCTTATATTAAAAATTAAAAGACTAATGTATCGTGGTATGTTTGATTTTCGACTTATTTTTATTAATAATACTTATGCAACATATGCAAATTAACAAAAGTTTAAACAATTTCCGTTTATTAATTTCCTTGCATCGATTAGGGGGTAAAAAACCTTTAGCTAGGGCGTATAATTTTCAATGTATTCTTCCGCAACTGATTTTCGGTCTTAATGCGCCAATATATATCACTATATTATGTACTTTTCAAAATGTTTACCGTACAATAGCTTAGACATAAGAACTTACGAATTATGCTTGACTGCTCATGTTACAAATATGGCCACACCAATCGAGCACTACTCATACAACAAATACGGTGCAGTCATGCCAATCTCTCACAGTGTATGTCAGTATAAATGGGCTTGGTTGCAATTTTAATAATGAAATTGTACTCCATACGGCCCATCGTTTCATATCACCGGACCAAGAATCAACTTTCAAACAAAGTATTTGACCATATAGCTTCAGACGCAGGCGACCAAAGAAGCCCCAAATCTAAACAAAATCAATCGGCGGGTCGCGGCACAACGCGCCCTACGTAGACAGTCAGTTGGTATTCTTAAGTCGCTGGATTGCTCCGAAGGAGTTCTACAGGGTATGTTTAGTCTAAGATCAATCAGTTGAACTTAATTTCATATGCTGTTTTGAAAACGTGTTTGCAGAGCTCTTTAAATTCGTCTTTAGGGTTTGATTTCGAACTGGTTCGTGCTTTAATAAATAAATCTCAAATCTGCCTTTTGTTTGTTTGATTACGCCCTCTCTCAGGGTGTTGTGAACAATAATGCCCACTGTGGCGAAGATGCTGACGACCCAATATATTCGATAAAATGTGCAGGCCAAGACAATCCTTCCTCTACATATGCACCATTTGAATATGCCTGAAAACAGGCTGCCCTTCAACTCAGGAGTCGGTGATGACACAGTCTCCTTGCACATGCGGAGAAGTACATGGAGTCAACGAGCCTAACTTCAGAAGGAAACCATTCCTAAATCAGTTCAGTTAGAGGCAAAATTCGTAGACTGCGTGTACTTCTCCGCTGTTCAAGGAAACGTGGACGTCCTATATTCTGATAGCACGTCCCGCAAGGGAAGTCCCTCTACCTAACTTCAGGCCATCTCCTGCATATGAACTGAAAAAGTTTGCACTTCAACCCAAGAGTCTGTTATGACTCAGTTCAGTTAGAGCAGTTAAAGCAAGAAATACATGGTGTCAACGAGCCTAACTTCAAATGAATCCATTCCTAAATCAGTTCAGTTAGAGCACAAATTCCTGGACACCGCGTGCTTCACTGCTATGCAGGATACCGTCGGTGCGACCTCTATTGTGACAACACCTCAGCAAAGGGAGTTCTTCTACCCAAATATGATTTCACATACGTGGATATTTTTGCATTTACAATTGTTTCCATATTCTTTCAGGTGACATATGAGCCTTAATATACCGTAGTTTAAGTGAGAAGCGGACAACGGTCGCTCTCACTGAAAACGATATTTTGGTAGCACCAGCGGAAGAGTTCTCAACTCCCAAGTCTTTTAGAGATCAGTTTCGTTGCACTAGATGGAGTCTCGGAATCGTCTATGTAGAGTGTAAGAATAAAACGTAAACATGATTAGACACGGCATGGATAGAAAATGTGGAATTCAGGTACCGATGTAGTATTCAAAAATTGGTAGCCAAAAGATGTTCTTATGAGATGTTCTTGCACTCATGCAGTCTTATGAGATGTTCTTGCTTGCAGAGGATGACAATATTGCAAATGCTTAAACTACATCCACCCAGTCCTTAGGTTAAATTGTTTCACACGATAATCCTACAATGAAAAAAAGTTCCAGTTCCACATTTCGAATGACAATTACAAATTAGCAGTATTGCAAGTTTTCAGTCATGCGCTCAGTTCCGGATCCACTTCGACCCAAGGTGGGCTCTCGCTTACCGTAAGAAATTGTAACAGTTGTCTTATACGAGAATTTCGTTGCACTAGCATCCCCGCTGCAAATCTCAATTGATAGATTGGTAGGTAAGAAACAGATTTCCATTATATGATCTGTTTACCACTAAGAAGCAGTCGTACAGTTCTTGAATAAAACATATCTGTTGATATGCATGATTTGTGAAAAGATAACGGGTTAACAAAGTAGGTTACGGCAGTGTTTTCAACACCATCGACCAACATACGGGGTCGTTGTATTACTTTAAAAATAATTGAATAATAATACAATATTAATCGCAACAAACTACCCCGTGCATCGCACGGGGGCAAACCTAGTTGTACTAATGTTTTGAATAAATCACCCACAACAATTTGATAATTGGGAAGATGGGATTGATCATTCGATTTCAATAAAATTGTAGAAATTCAAACTATCATATCTTGTTCAGTATGGTCAAGTATTTGGGGACCAAGACAATACTAGGCCTTCAGAAGTATATTACGAAAAAAGAAACGTTTTCTCGAATAACAATCAACAGAGCAGAACGAGTCGAGCTTTTTTATACTGGAAAATTCAATAACCAAAACCAAAACGAAGAAAATCCTCAAGGGTAAAGCAACGTTAAGTGCTAAATCATAACCTAACAACAGCAGATTCAATTTCCTATAAGAGAAATCGAAATTGGTAAAAAATTGCTACTTCCTCCCTTTGTTGAGCCTCTGAAGATGGTAGTTAATGCTGGCGAAAGGATTTTTCTTGTCGTTAGTCTGCATCGAGTAGAAGAAGATGCAAAGAGTTGAGTAAACTTGGGATATCTCATACATTCACACAAGTTTGAATTCGTTTCACTATATAGCTGGTGAAATATGAAAGCATTCTTGAATTTCCATCAATCTCCAAATGTATATATATATATATACCTGAGCATTCATGCAATTACTCAAGAGAGACTTTTGACGGGTGCACTTTTTATCATCGCCCGTCTGACTCAGAGCCATACAGTTCAGAAAAGACATCATTTCTCTCATACAAGGCTTTTGAAGGATCCCAATTTGCTTAGGGTTGATGCGAAATGTGCCTGCTTTTCTTCCCATTCTTCTTCACAACAAACACTGAAACTCAAAACCGAAAACAGAAAAATAAAAGATGGCACAACAGATTCAAGACAAAAAGAGATCAACTTTGATATTACAAACAGAGCGAGAAACCAGCCGATTGTGCCAATTGTAACTCCAAAATATCATAGCTAACATAACAACTGATTAAATCGGAAACACACTGCCATATCCTCGAAATCTCTTAGATAAAACCCCCATTAAAGAACAATTAGACACAAATTACTGATCAAGGTAGCTGAATATTCAACAACAGAATAGGATTATCCACATATTCCAAACCTCAATCATGAACAAGAGAATCGCGATTCAGCTGTAGTTTTAGCAGGAATTCAATCACCTATCACCTAGCAGGAATTCAAGCAGAAAAACGACGAACACATGTGTAAATCTCCGCAGATCCGCCGAATATTGAAAAAAGAAAAGTTACAGCTAAACATTCTCAGATAAATTACCTTAGCTCCAAGCAGTGAACAGAGGCAAAGAACGAAAATCGCGACTCTCCCCAATGAAGAAATGCAGCATCAGAAACCCCCAAAATTAGAATTGGGCTTTAGGCCCACGTAATATTGGGCCAATGGAAAGTAAATTCTAATTTATTTTTTAAAGAAATATATAAAAGAAAATTTACCAGTTAAAGGCTAGAAATGGAATGAAAATTTTGACGAATCTACCAATCAATGCGAGTCATCAAAGGACAACCTAAAGACTCCACGGTCGTCTCCTCATAGCGTCACCACCGCGTTTTTCCCGTTGTTCGATCTGATCGCAAGAACAACGCCGAAGCTTGAACGGAGGAGGAGGAGGAGGAGAAGGGGGAAGAATCTTTCGTAATTCGTTACATGGACTTCGATTTGCAGCAGTACGATGCGCGGTTTACCGAAGATCTTGTTTTCTAGCTCAGGTAGACGAAAATCCAGCTCAGCCTCGAGCAGCGGAGGAGATTCTGTCCTTCGGCCGAGGCTCGATCGGTGCAACGCGATTAAGGACATCAGTTACGAGTACGTCGATTTTGCGGGGTTGGAAGCTCCGTCGCCGTCGGCTTCGGCGTGCTCTCTGTCGTCTGAGGCTCTTCAATCTCGCTCGCTCGATTTGTACGAAGGAAAGACTAGCTTTAGGTTCGATGGCGTCGAAGGCGAGTTTAAGGTTTTGTGCGAATCTCTTGGGTTTAGCGGAATTGAGGATTTCACCATCTCGGCTGAGGAATATGCGGCGATGAAGGTGAAACCTGGAAATCTTTCAGCAGAAGTATCAAATCGGGCTACAGAGGAAGTGATTTGTCAAGAAAACGAGGGTAATTTTGCTAATTATGATGGGGAAGTGCTGCGTGTTAGGCATGGGGATAATTTTGGTGAACTGATTGGTGAGAAGTGTGGTAGTGTTGCTAATGTTAACGACGTGTTTGCTCGAGGAATTGGGGCTAAAAATGGCGTGGATGATGGGTTCGCAGGTAATGAAGAAATCCTGAATGATTATAGTAAAACTCGGTCAAGTAAATTACATGGAAATGGAGGAAAAGGTATAAATGGTATGCGCCCGCCTGTTTTAGCGCCACCTCCAATGATGTATCCACAAAAAATCAATATGGAAAGTTCCACGTGGGATATGTTGATAGGGTTGGGTCCTGAGGGTGACAAAACATTCAATGTTTCAAGATTCAGCCAAGAGTTCTGCAAGGATGAGGAAGAAGCAGAGCTAATAAGAGAAGTGTCAATGGGGGATGAGAATTTCATGATGTCGGGGTTTTCGTCCTTTGCAACATCAGCATCAGTGGATGATGATTTTTCGAGCACTACAATTACACCACTATCCAGTGCTTCGCCAAGTGAAGGTATCGGGCGTGTGATTGTTGACTGGCAGAAAGGCGATCTCTTAGGGCGTGGATCATTTGGTTCTGTTTATGAAGGGATTGCTGAGTACGTGTTTTGTTTTGGATGTGATTTTTTTGATTTCGTTCAGGACAATTTTTTTAGTTCTATGCGTATTTTCGGGAGAAAACATCCGATCATTAGTTGAGTATTGTGCTTCGAATAATCAATGATTATTCAGGTGATGAGCTTTAACTCGCTAAGGGTCTCTGAGCTGATTATAGTTTAAACCTGTTGCCTTATTTTCTGCAGTGATGGATTCTTTTTTGCTGTTAAGGAAGTATCTTTGCTTGATCAGTGTGATGGGGCAAAGCAATGCATTCTTCAACTTGAACAGGTCTAAAAGCATTGCCATGTTGCTATACTTTCAAATTCTTCGACTTTTCAACTCATTTGTCGTGCAATATTTTGTTCGCTTTTTTTCTTTACATTATTCAGGAGATTGCTCTCCTGAGTCAATTTGAGCATGAGAACATTGTCCAGTATTATGGCACGAAAAGGGTATGTTGAGTTCTAGAGTTTCGGAGAGCATTATGCTGCATCGGTCCTCAACATTTAATTTTCCTTTCCTTGTAGGATGAATCACATCTATATATCTTCTTAGAGCTCGTGACCAAGGGGTCACTGTTAAGCCTCTATCTGAAGTACACTCTCAAAGACTCACAAGTGTCTGCTTATACGAGACAAATTTTGCACGGGTTGAAATATCTTCATGACCGCAATGTAGTACACAGGTGACTAAGATACGAATAAATTCTTGTGTTACAGTTATCTTCTTGTTTGGTTCTTTTCTTGACGCATTCGTTCATGTTATATTCCTCTTTCTTGTTATTGACAGAGATATTAAATGTGCAAATATATTGGTGGACACGAGCGGCTTGGTCAAATTGGCAGATTTCGGTCTTGCAAAGGTAAACCACCAGTGCTCTTTACACCTTCCTTGAGTAGTTGAAATAGATTAGTCTGCTTTACATGCTATTTTCTCTAATGATTAAGTCGTTAATAGTGCGAAAATTTACTCAGGCCACGAAGTTGAACGATGTGAAATCTTGCAAGGGAACAGTGTTGTGGATGGCTCCTGAGGTTTGTCCTTTGAACTTCTCATTAGAATCTCCTTCCATTAACTCTATTGCAAGTTTCGACCTCACTTAAGGCTTTTGCTTGACCTTTATGGTATAGACTCCATCGCATGCCAGGAGATGCATAATCAAGAATTAGAAGGAAACTAACACTAGAAAGATCACATACATCTCTTCAACATAAAGAATACAAAAAATTATTGCAATCATCGTCGGCACTTCATCGTTTTCAGGTTGTAAGGAGCAGCCGTGGGTATGGTCTTGCAGCAGACATATGGAGTCTTGGATGCACCGTTCTTGAGATGCTAACCAGGCGATTTCCTTACTCCAATATGGAACCTGTGAGTACACTATTTCGCCCGTACATGGTTACTTGCATTATATGTTTCAAGAAATTCTCAATGTTCATCTTTTTACGCTAAACAAATTTTACAGATGACAGCTTTGTTCAAGATCGGAAGAGGCGAGAAACCACTGATTCCCGATACTCTCTCTAACGACGCGAGAGATTTTATACTTCAATGTCTTCAAATCGACCCGAGCTTGCGGCCAACAGCTTCACAGTTATTGAATCATCCTTTCGTTCAGAGACCACTCCCTTCTTTTTCAAGCTTTCCTTCTCCTCACTATTTCTCCAGACAAACCTAAAAGAACATGGTGAATTGTTTTTATAATATTCAGGTAAGAAAGTATGGATCTTCGACGTTTTGACTAGCCTACACAACCCATCAAAAAACATTGTTTTTTTCTTTTCGATCATCTTTTTCCTTTTACATACGCAGGGATGAGACTGTAACATCACACGCAGAGCTTTTCATCGCTTTGTTTCAAGTTTGTTTTATGGTAAAGTATTCTTACCTGTAAATATTTGGACGAGCTCCTCGCTTGATGTCTTTTTCAATTTTTTAGAGAATTAAACCTCGTATGTTGAAGAAATGCTTTGTTCACTAGAGTTTCTTGCTAGAGCTATGGTAGTTAATTGTACGATCTGAGGTTTCTTCTTTTTTTTTTGTGTATCTTCAAAATTAAAATGTGGCTTAGTGTGAATTTCCCATAGGAAAGGGACAAACGCCAACGCAAAATGGTAAATAAAATATCTTTTATGCATGCGATCGTCATTTTTTTATGCAACAACTAAATTATTTGCTATTATTTTATGGGAGAATATCATTTAAATCCCTAGCATTATAATTCTATCAACTAACTCCCTTGTCAGAAAATGTTTCAACGGTTAATTTTCGGTCAGGCCTCAAAACATATTTTCAATTAAAGATAAGGATCTATGTAAGTTACATTTAGATATAAGGACTCAATTTAACTTTCATTTAGAAATAAGGATCCATGTGGTATCACTGACCCATGAAGTGGTACCACAAACCTATGAAGTGATACACAGACTCATGAAGCGATATCATAGACCCATGAACTGTTATTGCAGACCGATGAACTATACTGCAGAGTAATGAAGTGGTATGGGGGAGCCATGAAGTGTTTCTGAGAAAAATTGGTCCTTTAAACTAATGCATTTTCTAACATGGGTCTGAAGTAATGAAAATAAAATGGGGCCTGATCCGAAATTTGCCTATATTTCAATTAAGAACCATCTCTAAATATTATTTTTCACTTAAGGACCAAATTGGTTAAAAAGACGATTTTAACCTTGCTTTATGATTTTTGTTTTCTTTTTTCTATTTTTACTCAAATAACATTAAAAACAAAAACACAAAATCAAGAACGTACAACAAAGAAGAAGAAGGAGCAGATGAGGAGGAGGAGGAGGAAAAGTAGGAGAGGAGAAGGAATGGAGGAGGAGGAGGAGGAGGAGGAGCAGGGAGCCGGAGGAGGGAAGAAGAAGAAGAAGAAGAAGAAGAAGAAGAAGAAGAAGAAGAAGAAGAAGAAGAAGAAGAAGAAGAAGAAGAAGAAGAAGAAGAAGAAGAAGAAGGGGAAGGGGAAGAAGGAGAAGAAGAAGAAGAAGAAGAAGAAGAAGAAGAAGAAGAAGAAGAAGAAGAAGAAGAAGAAGGGAAAAGAAGGAGGAGAATGGGAAGGAGGAGGAGGAATATGAGGAGGAAGAAGAGAAGAAACAGGAGGGGGATGAGGAGAAGAAGAAATAGGAGCAGGAGAAGGATGATGAGGAGGAGGAGAATGAGGAGAAGGGGAGGAGGAAAAGGAGAAGGAGAAGAAGGAGGAGGAGGAGAATGAGGAGGAAAAGAATGAGGAGAAGGAGAAAAGACGCGGGATAAGGAGTGGAACGAGAAGAATGAGAAGGAGAAGGAGGAGGAGAAATAGGAGAAGAAGGAGACAAAGGGGAGGAAGGAGAAGGAGAAGAATGAGGAGGAGGAGAAGAAGAAGGAGAAGGAGGACGAGACAGAGGATGATGTGGAAAAGAAGACGGAGAATGAGGTGGAGAAGGAGAAGAATGAGGAGGAGGAGGAGAAGAAGGAGGTGGAGCAGAAGAAGAAGGATGAAGAGGAGGAGGAGGAGGAGGAGGAGAAGGAGAAGAAGCAGAAAGAGGAGATGGAGTTAGGCACATTCAGGGGATGCCTTCTAGGGGACAGATGACTAAAAAGCATTTCCAACCGAAAAACACATTCTCAAACTCAAACTCAGTTGTCAAACTCAAAATGCAGTAATAATTCTCCAACCGTTTAACTCATTCTCATACTCAAAAGACTATTTTTGTAATATTCACTTTCACGCCAATATTTTAAAATTTCAAGCCACATATTTTATAACTTCACAAATTTGACTACAAATATTATTTGAGATTTAATAGAGAAAAAACTAATAAAATTAAAACAAAATATATTTTACACATATATAAAGAGCTAGTGGACAAAAGCTTTGAGCCACACCACATGACTTAAAACACTCACGACTGCTACACAGCTAACGAAATGTCAAAGAAATAATTATTATATTTAAGTGGGCCAACCTTGTAATATAGAAACTGAAATGCGTTCACTGAATATTAAAATGCAAACATGCATTTTTTGACCAGTGAAATTATTAGAAATGCATTATGGGTATGCATATGAGTGTCCATTGGAGTAAATTTTGGGTTTTGTGTGGAAAATGAGTGTCCATTGGAGATGCTCTAACAATAACTACAGAACTCGCAAGGGTAAGAGAGTTGATATCCCAGCCCCAGGCAAGAAGAAGAAGTGAAGGTGATTTTTCTCTACCATTTTTCCCTCCTTTTGTTTCTGTTTATGGTTTGTGTTAGGATATGCGGAAATCCCGATAATTATTTGCCCGAAAAATGACGAAAAATAAATTTGGACAATGACACGAGATTTACGTGGTTCCGTCAGAATGACCTACTTCCACGGGCCGGAGGGTAGAACTTTATTATGTGCAGATATTACAGACACGTACACTGATATGATATAAAAGCAGCTACAACAATATAAGGAGTATGCTACAGAAAATGATCAGAGACGAGAAGATCTGATGTGGTTGTGGTGTGTTATTCCTTTTGCTGAGCACCTCTATTTATAGATGAGTTTTGCCTCGATCTCCCTGGTAAACACACGTATCCAATTCAATAATATAGGCGCACTCAATCAAACAGATACGACTTGTCTCATTCTTCTTTTCATCATGTCAGACGCCCACAAAGCATAGCAGCATTTTCTTGTCTCCCACGTGAATTTCCATTCTCATTGGCCTATTTCGTTGAATGGTCAAATCAAACTCACCTAACAAATCTCCACCTTTGATTCCATAAAACACTCCACCTTAATCTAGAATACCTTTATCTCCCTCCGACCTTAGCCCCTGACGGGCTACTTCACCATTTTTGAAAGACCAATTATGTCCAAGCAATGCTTGAACTTGGAAACTGGAAGAGCCTTCGTAAACAAATCCGCAGGATTATCCTTCGTGTTGATCTTCTTGATAAACACCTTCTTATCTGCAATGATATCACGAATAAAATGATACTTGACATAATATGCTTAGTCCTTTCGTGATACATCTGATCCTTGATCAAATGAATCGCACTTTGACTATCACAGTAAATAGTAATAACTCCCTGATTCGGTGTTAATTCGCCGAATAACCCTGTCAACCATAAAGCTTCTTTGATGGCATCAGTAATCGCCATGTATTCTGCTTCAGTAGTAGATAATGCCACTACATGCTGTAGAGTAGCTTTCCAGCTAACTGCAAAACCTCCAATACAAAAATACATAACCAGTAAGAGATCGTCGTTTATCGAGATCACCTGCGTAGTCTGAATCAACGAAGCCAATGAGAGTATCACTGTTTCTGCCAAACTCCAAACAAAAGCTTAGAGTAGCCTTCAAGTATCTGAGAATCCACTTCACTGCTTGCCAGTGTTCTTCCCTGGTTAGTCATCTACCTGCTAACAACACTAATAGCTTGTGAAATATCAGGACGTGTACATACCATTGCATACATAATACTGCCGACTGCACTCGTGCCATGTACGCTTCTTCCTCATCTGATGATGGTGACTGAGCAACGCTTAGCCTAAAATGGCTAGCAAGAGGAGTGCTGACTGGTTTGGCATCGCTCGTGCCAAATCTCTCCAAAATCTTTCTAAGGTAACTTTCCTGGGTCAGGTGTAACTTACCAGCTCCTCTATCACGTTTAATCTCCATACCAAGAATCTTCTTAGCTGCTCCCAAATCCTTCATTTCAAATTCACCGTTCAATAAGGCCTTCAATTGGTGAATTTCTGCAAGATTCTTAGCCGTAATGAGCATGTCATCAACATATAACAATAGATAAGTGAACGAACTGTCACTTAACTTTCGGAAGTAAACACAACTATCATACTTGCTCATGGAGAAACCATAACCCAACATGAGAGAATCAAACCGTTTATACCACTGTCTTGGAGACTGCTTTAATCCGTATAAGGATTTCTTCAACAAACAGACTTGGTCTTCTTTTCCTTCAACTATGAAGCCTTCAGGTTGCTTCATATATATCTGTTCATCTAAATCGCCATGTAAGAACGCCGTCTTGACATCAAGCTGTTCGAACTCCAATACATGGCAACGAATGCAAGTAATACACGAATAGAGCTATGTCTAACGACATGTGAGAATATCTCATTGAAATCAACACCTTGTACCTGATTATCGCCTTTCGCGACTAATCGTGCCTTATACCTTGCATCGTCAGAACTAGATAAACCTTCTTTATTCTTGAAGACCCACTTACATCCGACTATTTTCTTTTTCTTTGCGGCGGCACAAGAATCCAAGTTCCATTCTTGTGTAGAGACTTCATTTCTTCATTCATTGCTACCAGCCACTTATCAGAATTAGCATCGCTTATCGCATCCGAATAGGTAGAAGGTTCGCCGCCTCCACCTGTTTCTTGCGCAACTGATAAAGCATATGAAACTAAATTCACGTACCGGTGTGGTAGTCGGATCTCTCGTCTCTCCCTATCTCTGGCTATAGAATATTCATGCTCGGTGCTTTCATCTTCTACAGGATCTGAATTAGGTTCAGGCTCATCCTCTTGATCTGTTAAACTCGTAGCGGGGTCATTTGAAGGATCTTTGTTGATCTCGAGCTCCACCTCATTCTGTATACTATCCTTCCTTTCTTGATTAGATGGATTAGTAGACTCTTTCGAAGGATGTAATATAGAAGATTTGTCAAATGTAACATCTATGCTAATTATAAATTTGGGTGACTTGGGATCAGGATTATAAAGTCTATATTCTTTCACCCCTGAAACGTAACCGAGAAAAATACACTTCTTAGCTCTAGACTCTAACTTTCCCTCGTTTACGTGCATATAAGCTGGGCACCCAAATATTCTTAAATTAGAGTAATCAGCAGGAGTACCTGACCATACTTCCTCAGGAGTCTTGAAATTGATCGGTGAACACGGTGGGCGGTTGACAATATAACATGCTGCGGCGATAGCTTCAGCCCAAAAGTCATTTGTCAACCCAGCGTTAGAGATCATACATCGAGCTATCTCTAAAAGCGTTCGGTTCATGAGCTCGGCAACACCATTTTGTTGAGGCGACATACGAACAGTGTGATGTCGAGCAATACCTTTATTCTTGCAAAATTCGTTGAACTCGCTTCCACAAAATTCTAAGCCGTTATCTGTCCGCAACCGCTTGATCTGTTTTCCTGTCTGCTTTTCAATCAAAGCTTTCCATTGTTTAAATGTTAGGAAAACATCACTTTTCTGCTTAAGAAAATAGACCCAGACTTTCCTTGAAAAATCATCAATGAAAGTCAACATGTATCTTGCACCACCTTTGGATGGAACACGAGAAGGACCCCATACATCAGAATGAATATAGTCCAAAGTACCTTTCGTCTTGTGGACAGCTCGCGAATTGAAGCTGACTCGTTTCTGCTTCCCAAAAATACAATGTTCGCAAAAGTCTATCTTACAAGTACTTTGACCACAAAGTAGGCCCCGCTTGCTTAGAATCATCAAGCCTTTTTCTCCCATCTGTCCAAGTCGCATATGCCATAATCTCGTGGTATCAACCTCCGGGGATGTCGAAACTGCACCGGAAGCTGTAACAGTAGTTCCCTGCAGAATATATAAATTTCCAGACCTGCAAGCTTTCATCACGACAAGAGCACCTCTGGCAATCTTTAAAACTCAACCTTCACCTGAGAACCTGCACCCTTGAGATTCAAGTGTGCCTAAAGAGATAATATTTCTCTTCATATCTCGAACGTGTCTGACTTCTGTGAGCGTTCGGATGACTCCGTCGAACATCTTGATCTGAATTGTGCCTTTACCAACAACTTTACACGGGCATCATTTCCCATATAGACGTATCCACCATCAAATTTTTCATATGCGGAAAAACAATCTCGACTCCGACTTATCTGGTAAGAACAACCCGAATCTAAGATCCACTCATTATATGACCTAATAATATTTGCAGTTGCTACAAAAATAGTTTCATCGCTCTCATCAGCAGCTAAACTAGCTTCGGCGGGTTTATTATATTGCTGATTATTTTTCTCCTTATTTTTTAATTTAAAACAATCAGCTTTAATGTCACCATTTTTCTTGCAAAAATTACAGACTTTATTTCTGTACCTGGATTTTGACCTTTTCTTTAGATCTGCTACTTTCAGCGTCTCTACGTTCTAGTCGTCCCCGTGCAATCAGGCCTTCTGCCTGGATACCACTTGTTTCTCCCGTAACATCTCTGTCTATCTGTTCTTTCGATTGTAACGCGGATTTGACACTAGAATACGATATCGTATCTTTTCCATATATAATAGTGTCACGAAAATGCTTTAAAGACGAGGGAAGGGAACACAACAATATTATGGTCTGATCTTCGTCCGTCACTTTGACTTCTACGTTCGCCAAATCAATAATGATAGAATCGAATTTATCGAGATGCGAGAGTATAGAAGTACATTCCGTCATTTTCATACTGTATAACTTCTGCTTTAAATAAAGTCAATTTTTCTTAGTCTTCTTCATGTAGATAGCTTTTAACGCATCACACATACCCATGGCCGTCGTCTCCGTGGCAACTTCTTGTAAAACCTCGTAAGAGAGATTTAATATAATAGTCGATCTGGCTTTCTTGTCCAATTCATTGAATTGGTCGTCCATCATTTCGGTTGGTTTCTTCTTTGCGCCTTCAAGTGCCACCTCGCAACCGTCTTGAATGAGTTTGGCCTCCATCTTGAGGCTCCACATTGCAAAGTTGACATTTCTGTCGAACTTTTCGATTGACATTTTTGTTATCGTCATGGTGGCTAAAAATAAATCGGGTTGGCTCTGATACCAATTTGTTAGGATATGCGGAAATCTCCGATAATTATTTGCCCGAAAAATGACGAAAATAAATTTGGACAGTGACACGAGAATTACGTGGTTCGGTCAGAATGACCTATGTCCACGGGCCGGAGGGTAGAACTTCTTTATTATGTGCAGATATTACAGACACGTACACTGACGTGATATAAAAGCAGCTACAACAATATAAGGAGTATGCTACAGAAAATGATCAGAGACGAGAAGATCTGATGTGGTTGTGGTGTGTTATTCCCTTTGCTGAGCACCTTTATTTATAGATGAATTTTGCCTCGATCTCCCTGGTAAACACACGTATCCAATTCAATAATATAGGCGCACTCAATCAAACAAATAAGGCTTGTCTCATTCTTCTTTTCACCATGTCAAGCGACCACAAAGCATAACAGCATTTTCTTGTCTCATACGTGAATTACCATTCTCATTAGCCTATTTCGTTGAATGGTCAAATCAAACCAACTTAACAGTTTGTATAAAAGCCCAATGTTGGATATATATATATATATTTATATATATATATATATATATATATATATATATATAACATAACCAAGAAATGTTGGAAGATCATTCCCATATACGAACGGGCTTCATGAATAGAATCAATTTATCTCCACAGATTACGAACTTCGTGGCTAGTCTCTGAATGGTCCGCCGATCTCTCGGCTATTTGAGAAAATCTTATGTGTTGTTTCCGTATCATTTTCCTATGATCAATGCTCAATAAGTAGGTAGGCCTTTGAACGAGAGTTAAATAATTACAACCCATTCTATTCTGTACATGGTTCTCATACATTGGTTGCTCAAATAGAATATTTATTTGAACAAAATCTGATTAGCTACGACCCATGTCCAAAGAATCCATCTTATATATATATATATATAGTTATCACCTCACCTAACATGAACGGAGCAGATATCCGTCCATTTTCATATGAAACGAACGTTTTGGATGGGGAGTAGTTAGATGCCAACCTACTATATATAATTTTTAGTTGTCGAGGCAAATTCCAATATAAAACGGGAAAATACACAAAAAAATAGAGTTCAAACAACTATTTTCTTAAAAAATGAGATAATTTAAATTATAAGTTGCAATATCTCGTAGGACTCTTCTCTATTTCTCTATCGTGAGAACACTTTTTTTTTCCTAATTACAGTTAGTTAAAAATAATTTTATGATTTAAAAGGATAATTTCAAGGCGCCATCAATTATGAGTTATTTAGGCGAGGTGTCACGGACCTAGACTTTCAAATTTGTGAGGGCGTGACAGAGGGCTTTGTTCTTAGCAAATTGCTCTAATCTCTAGGAATTCCATTTTTTGCGTGCCGAGCAGTTTGTTTAAATGTTAATTATTTTTCCCATCTTTTTTAGAAAACCATACATTATCCTCCTTAATATTCCCCTTGCACCATTATTTCGAAGTTTCAAAATTATAACACGTACGTACAAAATAGTAAAAAAACATGTGTGCAGTTACTGTTGAAAATAAATTATATAAAATTAAAAAGTGATACACTTCCTTAAGGTTAACCTTTTAGGAAAAAAGTTCATAAACATGGTATTAAAGCTTAGGGACCTGCAGGTCTGGGTACGAATCCTCGCGACCACCCATTTATAAGTGTTACACGTCTAAGGCTAGATAATAGAGAAATCAACCTAGACGTGAGGGGGCGTGTTGAAAATAAATTATATAAAATTAAAAAGTGATGCACTTTCTTAAGGGTAACTTTTAGGAAGTGGTCACTAAAGTTACTACTTGTAACAATGGTGAATTCTGTAATGGCATTAGTTTTAGATGAGGGCTTTAATTTGCTAATCTTATAATTCCGTTGCATCATTAACGAAGTAGAAAACATTAGAAAGTTACAACAAGCAAATAAAGATTTGTTGACTAGATAAATATGCATGGACTATATCGAACAAAAAGGGCTGACCATCACTAACCAAATCATAATAATACGATTTATTTGCGACTTAAAAAATACTTCAAAAAGATAAATTTCATAGTTATCTAATGTCTTTATTATATCAGACCACGGAGACATGGCAATTAATCCGTTCGTAACTAAAGTTATTAAATCAACGAAAGATTCTTTGTACTATTATAACTTGTACACATGCTCCTTTGTCAGTATCCTTATGATGCTTTTTAAAATACATTTGTGTCTTCTCTATTACTTATTTATTTATTTAATGATCTAATTCGACGTTAAGCCATAGACGGTCGTCGTGGCTCGGGTAAAAAATGATCTATGCTTTACAATTAATTAATTACTACCCTCACCTCAAATATTTAATTAAGACAAACCCGCACTCTTATTACAGATGAGACCCATTACAGTCAAAATTAATAAAGAACTAAAAGCATCTTCTTCATTTCTACAAACATAAATCTCCATATGCTTTTTTTTTGTGTGTAAGAGTTGCTGCACGCTTTTTGTAGAATTTTCAACGGCCCTTCATAGTTTTTCCAGAAAATGGTTAAAGCAAGTAACTACAGTAATCCCAGAAAGCTCGCCGGAGAAGAGAAAGTACAACATACAACGGAAAAGCTGCCGGCGCCGACGCATTCATGGGCAGCCGTAAAAAGCCTCTTCTCTTGCAAGTACGTCGAAGTTGAAACCAGCAATAAGCCCACCCAGCCGCCGCCGCTGCCTCAGGCCAAGAAAAGCACGACCCATGGAAGTAGCCGCCGCCCACAGACGTCGCCGGTGGATCAGGCGACGGCGAAGACGAAGAAGAAAGAAGAGAAAACCCACGAGGAGGAGGCGGCGATAAATAAGAGCAAGAGGATGATGATGACGTGTTCGGGCTCGCTCTGCAGCAACACTAAGGTCACCCAAAAGCCCGAAATGCTTTTACTTCCATCCTCGTCGGCGACGTACGGCCCCGCCGCCGCCCGTGGAACCAAGAAAAGGACTTTTTCTTCGCCGGCGGCGGCTGAGAAGGTTAAAAATCGCGGCGCTCGTGCTTTGATTTCTAATTACTCATCTTCTTCGTCTTCTTCCAATAACCCTCTGTTCACCGCCGGCGCCGCCGCCGTGGCTGGCTCTGATAACTCTCCTAATTGGAAGCCCGGCCCGCTGAGGAACATGGGATTCAGGAAATTTTCGGGCTGCTATGAGTGTAGGACGGTGGTGATTGACCCCGTTCTTGGAATGGCCGCCGCCGCCGGCGTCTGCGCCTGCCCTCAGTGTGGTGAGGTCTTCGTCAAGGCGGAGAATTTGGAGCTTCATATGATCGTTAAGCATGCTGGTAATTTTTATGTATTTAATTTAATTTACTTATATCTTTTGTGTAGTGCTTCATTTTCTCTTTCGATCCATTGTCAGAATCTTAGGGTTTCCGCAGTCAAACTTCTTCCACTTCAGTTTTGTAAAAGTCAATGTGTTTCATGTCTGCTTATTCATGATGATGGCATAAATGATTTAAATAACGTATATCTCATTGAGTGGATTATATTGAAATATCTAGAAAAAAACTCACCTTGTTTCAAATTCCTAATATAGAGCTCTCATATTTCCATATGTAGTGTAGGTCATATTTTGATTAAGTTTAGACTTCTTAATTATTGTATATAATGCGTTGCGTGGTCTTGCGAAACTATATACGCAAATCAAGAAATTAGTCCCCCAAAAGTTGAGGTTGTTAGATGGCTGATAATAAGATTTAAATTAACATGGAAATTAGTGTGGTATTATGTGAATATATTTTGACTATATTAATGTATTTATAGATAATGATAAAAAGACACCCCTTTACTGTGCACGGTTTCTGTTGCATTCATTAGTTTCCAAGATTTCCTGCGCTTTGACTCCACAAAAATAAATGCTTGCTTTCAAAACCCTCTTTTTTATCTTTATTTTATGATTTGTCGTTTTACATTAAAAGCTGTGATATGATTTTCACTTCCATATATTTTTGTTTCTATCTATATGTCCAAATTAAATAGTGTCCGAATTGGGACCTGAGGACACAAGCAAGAACATAGTGGAGATCATATTCCAATCAAGCTGGCTCAGAAAACAGACCCCAATTTGCAAAATCGATCGGATACTAAAAGTCCAAAATACCCCTCGAACCATCTCAAGGTTCGAGGAGTATCGAGCCACGGTCAAGGGCAAAGCCGGGAAATCCACCAAGCATAAGCATCCTCGGTGCATCGCCGACGGCAACGAGCTTCTTAGGTTCCACTGCACGACCCTAATGTGCTCGTTGGGCCTAAACGGCTCGTCGAGCCTCTGCGCCGGTGGCTCAAGCCCGACTTGCGGGGTTTGCAGCATCATCAAGAACGGGTTCAAGGCGGTTGCCTCCGACGTCATCCCGAAAAAAGGTATGCTTATCAAATTTAAATTTGTTGAACGAATCCATTCCGAAATCATATAAATACATTGTTGGAAATGAAGTATATAAAATTGAAATCATATTCCGAAATAACTATAGCTTATGGTTTATGTGAAATGGTCATTTAATATGATATCAGAATTCAGAGGCAACGGAAGTCGAAACCCCACTACAACTAAAATTCCACATCTATGTTAGATAAGAAAGAGATCAGCCTAAATGTATGGGGACGTGTTTGAAATAAAATACATAAAATTAAAATAACATTAGAACTTAAGCTTTAAGATGAAGTGATCATTTAATATGATATCAGAGTTTAGGGCCCAAGACCGCAAAATTTCCCCGTCTAGGGTTAGATAGGAAAGAATTTCGTTTTAGGTGAAGTGATCACTTAAGTTGGCCTCAGAACTAAATGGTCGAAAAGGTCTTGTGTACGAATCCTCACAAACGCAAAAATTTAACATCTAAGGCGAGATAGTATTCTTATAGGTCTAAGGCTACATAACAAAGGAATCAGTTTAAACTTGAGGGGACGTGTTGGAAATAATTAAAACATGAGCATTCTAACATATATTATGGATTCGTGATTTTTCAAGGTATATTAACGACTGCAACGAGTGGAAAGGCGCACGACAATGCTAGGGTTACAATAGACGACGATCGTGGAAGAGGAAGAGCGATGCTTGTGTGTCGGGTCATAGCTGGTCGGGTCAAGAAGGGACCCACGGAGGGACCCGCGGAGGATTATGATTCGGTTGCCGGGCCCACCGGGGTTTATTCGAATTTGGATGAATTGTACGTTTTCAATCCTAGGGCTATATTGCCTTGCTTCGTTGTAATATATAGAGGTTTTTAATTTAATTTAAATGATCCTAAGATTATTGAACTACTAAGGATTATGATTTATTGTCTAATGCTGCAATTTTTTCCATTTGTTTTGTGAAATGTAATTTTCCAACGGATGAACGTGATTTGTTTGCTTGTTGCCCATGAGTTTCTTCTTCATGCTAACTTTCAACAATCCTTATTGTTTTAAGGAAAAATTAAATAGATGTATATACATATAATATATATATATATATATATATATATATTTTGTGTTTGGTGGGGTTTAACTTTTAAGTAGTGTTTTGACTGCCTTTTTCTAGTACTCATTGGATGATGATATTCTCATCATGAACATTGTTTGGTTAAAGCCACGCATCAAAGTATGGGGTCTCGAAATAATTTATTTTTTTGATGTTTTAAATTTCAAAATATGAGTAAAACAAAATTGACAACTTTGGATTATGAGCCCTAATGCAATTAAATCTAGGGAGGGACTAAGCCCTATAATCCATTTTCTTTTATTTCAAATTGCTACATAACTATCAAATAGGAACATAATTAAGCCAATGTACTATATGGTTCATTAAACGAGGTTAAAAACATTTTTAAACGTACTGCATGTTAAGATTATAATATTGAATTATTTAATTTAGACTCATGCAAGTGCAATATTAAATATTTTGAATATCTAATTGGCGAGATATTGGCAGTTTGGCACACCTAAATTAGGTTCGCTCCTATATTCGAACGTCATCGGGTTAGATAATAACTTAACATCACCTAATAAATACGCCAAAACAAAGAAGAAGAAAAACTAATAAAAAACCTGTTTTATTACGATTTTAATTTTTATTTCGATTAAAGATAAAGAATGTTTCGAGTTCCGGACCATTTGAATGGGCTTAAAAGGCCTATTGGGCCGAATCAATAATTTCCTTTTATGGGCTTTAACATCGTTATGGACTTAAGCCCATTGGGTTATCTAATATTATCAGTAGCCTATAGGTTTGTGTTATTACAAGTTTATCTAATATTATCATTTTGTTTTCTTCCAATTTAACCCTTCAATAGAAATTTATGTAATGCACATTTTAAGTTAATAACTCCTAGAATATAAGATAGTATATTATATATTTATATGATAATAACTCAAACACTAGTATTTAATTGGCCAGCCGTTTCTAAGTTCAATGATTGTAATGAGATTCGTTTCACTCTTAAGCAAATAATTGTCATTTCTTGGCATGATTAAGCTTTGAGTCCAATTCCGTGTAATAAAACAAAAGCCACTTACGAACTTTAATTGTCTTTCTTCTTGGAGTAATTACTACACTTTATTATGAACTTTTTGCTTGTTGTTATGCAAACAAACGCCACGATCATATCAGTGAACGGACGCAGGATCTTATGGTCGGGGGTTCGAAAACTATTTTTTTCTATACATACTAGAAGAGTTAACTTCATATATAGAGCTGTCAAATGGCCCGCGGCCCACTCCGCCGGCCCGTTTTGACAGTACTAATCATATAGAAAATATGCAATGCATTCCTCATCTCCAACCATTACTCTATAAATACAGTTGCTACAGTATAATGTCTCCAGATAGAGTTTGAACAGTATCGCTAAACTCCAACAATTTCCTCTTCAATTTACTCTATAAAGAATATTCTCATTATATTCAATTATATATTAACTTATATTATAACATCATATAATTTAGATTTTAGTATATTCTATTGAAAAACACTTTGTAGAAAATAAATTATCTAAATTAGTAATACAAATTTGTTTTATATCATAAATTTTATAGTGAAACTGGTCCAAAATTATATTATATTAATTAAAATACAGATTTAATTAAATATTACATTTAGTATTTTTACATAAATTAACCACTCTGACATCGTCTCTCTCTCTCTCCCCTATGCACTGCATTATCGTCTCCATCATAAGACACTGCAACTCAAGTTTTTCTCTCAAAATCCGAAATTGATTTAAACACCAAAATTAAGAAAAGTTAAAGCATCAAATAAGTGGAGAAAAGAGAGATATTGATATAGAGGGTGAAACCAAGCAAGTTCGGGGGGTCAAAGCGAAACACTCTATGGCAAAATCCCAATCCGGCAGCTCGGGGGTTAGTTGACCCCCTGCGTCCGTCCCTGGATCATATAACTCAACAAAAAGAAAATATTATCGTTATAACCTTATTAATAATAATAAAAAAAATGAGAAGATATTAACTATAAGTTAAATTGGGATGACGATTGAACTCAATGAAGATGAAAAAAAGAACCAATAATTGCACCATGTACGAACGAAACCTTTGTCGCCCATATTAATTTACGCGATGATAAGATATTGCCTAAGAAAAAGTTATTATAATCTATATTTATATCTCACAAATGGAATGTTCCGAGAATATATCAAATAGATAATGAATACTCTAATATGGTTGGTTGCTTACAATATATTTACCTCTACTCTTATGAATACTAAAAAATATATGATATAGATATCAATTTGATCGTAACTAGACATGCTTATTTGAGTTTATCTTATAAATCAAATGAAATAATGATGATTTTAGAATTTGGTAGAATATATAATTAGAATATTTTAGAATAAATTAAATCAAAAGGCAAAAATCTTCACACTATTGAATACGCCACTTGTCAAATATATGAGATGTGAGACAAAAAGTGGAATAATAAAGTGGTACAGAGGGTTCGATTCCACTCTAGAAACTGTCTCTCAATTGACCGATCTGATTTTTTCTACATTAATTACTATTATAAAAATAAAAAATTGATTAAACACGTGTCCATAACCTCATAATAACAAAGTCTATTTTTAGTACATTACTTATTAAAAATACTCAATAATAATTAATTTTATTTTATATGTGTGTGTTAAAATACTACTATTTATAATTGTAATAGAACTGTTTCTCATTTATGGACAATGTCGCAACAAATAAATAAAATTATAAAGTTCACAACTTTTTTTTAATACCATGTACTAATGAAATGAATATCTATAATAGTTATTTACTCTATAGTAAGTTATTACCTATAAATATATATAACATTAAAGGCATAACTAATCGTTGCCTCGAATAACCAGGCAACGGCAACGGAATTACGCCGGCCGTTTGTTATTAATTAGTTATAATTATTACAATATTTAAATTCATAAAATAGTCTATTTATTAATTTATAGTAGCACTATAACTAATTTGACGGCGCTTACATCATCTTCACTTCACTAGTCACTACTTCGTCATCTTTATCATTTCTTCACAATTATTCCTAATTTTTTAAATTGTTAATATCACCAATTGTTGGAAAAAAATATCACTGGTTGTTTAATATAAACTAACGGCTCCAACGATATTTCCATACTCTTGGATTAAAATTTAACTTGTGGCTCTGCAGGCGATCGAGAGGTTAACATTAATATTTTAGAATGTTGACTTTCTATGTCAGCGAACTATACTATAGTTGGATTAAATTATAATTAGAAATGCTTTGGTCAGCGCAGAAAGAGAGTATGTTCATTTTAAATTTTTCATATACATAGAAGCATTTCTTCTTCTTCCTTCTTTTAGTTTCAATGCTACCTCAAGTATTTACGCCTTGACTAATATCCTAAAGATATTAATTATACCATTATTAGTTGTATTTTGCAGCTTACCTGAAAATCAAACGCGGCTTGTTTGGATGATTATTTATTTTAAATGTTATTATATATTTGAAAAATAGCTTGAAAGGGAAAGCTTTGACATAGGACCACTTTTTTGTGATAGTAACGCCTTTGACCAGTCCATCAAACTTAAAATCATATATTGAATTAACAATTATCATGCTCCGTTTGGATTCCGGATTTCGATTTGAAATCCGCATTTCGCCCAAATCGTCAGTTTGGCAATCACACCGATTTGGATTTTGATTTCGCCCAAATCCGAGGGGAAATCCGAACTCTTATAATTCGTCGGATTTGAAGTTCCATGTCAAATGGTCCGTTTTCGAAATCCAAAGCTGAGCACATAACATGTTTTTTGTAACTGATAATAATGTATAACCATGATAGTATAATAATAAATAATAATTAAAAAACATAATAATCCTAATAACAATAATAATAATAATAATAATTAGGATGTGGATGATGAGTCGAGCCGCAAGCTCGATGAGCCGACTCGAGCTCGTCATGGATTCGCAAATGAGCCGACTCGAACTCGACGAGCTCTTGACTCTTGTCGAGGTCGAGCTCGTCACGGGTTCGCAGCCGGCTCGAGCTCGAGCTCACTCGTGGGCACTCGAAAGCTCGCAAATCGGCTCACGAGCTTGTATATATATATATATATATTATATGTTATTATTCATGATTTTTATTTTATTTTATTTTGTATTTTTTAAATTATTTTAGAAAAAGTTAAAGATCGAGTTCGACGAGCTCGTCGAGCTCTATTTTGAAATCCGAATTCAAAATCTTAGCGTTTGCCAAACGGTGAATTTGGATTTTAAATCATGATTTGAAATTCGTTATTTAAAATCAAACGATTTCGTTCAAATATGCGAATCAAAACGCACTCTAAGCTAATTGCGTATTTAATATTTCAACATGAAGCAATTTATATTTTCTTCCCAGTTTTTCCATTGGTCTTGGAAATTGATTCCCTTCTGTTGGGACCAATGATATGATAGGATCGATTGGCATCAATGGACGACTTTAATCAACTTGTAAAATAAATATCACATTTTTATTTTCTAAATAAACACTACATATTTCCTATAATATTTGTAGCCATCAAAACCAATCAACTTTGTTTGACTTCACATGTGTCCAAACGTTACCTTTCTTCGTGTCTTTTACAAGGAAATTATTGCAAAGTATGCAAAGCGTTTGAGTATAATTTAATTCCGAGATGTGATCAATATAGCCTTCATAATTAATCTAAAATAATTATATGTTTATTCTTTTAATTAAGTTAACGGTAAGAAGACGGTCCAAGCCGGCAAAAGCTGACGATGTGGAGCTAATGGCACGGTCATGCTCATATATACGTAGTTTCAAATATTATATCAAAATAAAGACTCGTCAAAATTTCATGGTAATTGAAAAATAAATATTGTAAAGGTGACTATATCATTTACGGACATTTTTGCTTGTTGTATATGATGTTAAGGAACTGAGCTTTCATTTTGATGATTTCCATGTTTTAACAGTTCTTGTTTTGCAAGCTCTTGAAGTTTAACTTTTTGCTTTTAATTTGCATTACTTGGATTACATTTCGATTGATATTTTTTTATATGAAAAAAAAGTTATATGCAGGCAATGTCCTTTTTAAATCAACCATTGTTTTGTTATCACAAACATCCATTAATTAAATAATTTCTTTTCACTTATTCTCACATGACTTTCTATTAGAGAGACTTCCTGCCTGGGCTTTTACCAAGTCCCAAATATTTAATCTTCCAAATGGTAAAATAAATAAATAAAGCCATCTCGAGTAATGTTTCGTTTTTTTAACTCCGTACTATCGCAGTAAACAAGATTCTGTCTCCACAAGTCTTTTACTTTCGTCGTACTTCCAAGATTTGTCCGAACTTAGATTAACTTAGATTAGATTAACTTAACACAAAGTAGAGTTAGGTGAGCAACAGATTAAACCAAGCTCTTGACTCAGTAACATCCAACAAGTAATAATTCCCATTATTTAAAGCAACAATATAAAATAAATAAGAAAACCCTAAAAATGCAAAACCCTTGATTGCAACCCTTTACTGATCCCAATTATATTAAATCCCAAGCTGCACGCACTGTCTTGACCTTTCATCTCCTACCACACAGTTCACATTCCATCTTCTATATATATCCCTGCAACACAATTACAAAACCTAATAAAATCCCTAAATAAAATCAATTCCCTCCACACTCAAAGATTAAAAATAATTAACTCGCACTTTATAATCCTAAATAAATCTCTAACCATATCCATGGCAATGGCTATGGACTTGGATCTCTCTTCCAATTTCATCTACAACTATTGCCCCACCACCACCACCACCGGCGAAATCTGCAATAATAATTCGATCGATTTCTCCCCATTCTTCGACTGGGAAACACTATCATCCTTCCAATTAGAATCCGATTTCCACGACCTAATCGATTCGATGATCGACGAAAACCAATTCTTCGACCAAACCCTGATAGTGGAAGACGCAGAAATGGTCCTTACGAACAACGCCTGTCAGGACGAGGACGAGGAAGAAGAATCAGACAACCCTTCCAACAACGTCAACATCGATAGAATCTCCGACGAAAATAATAATGAGGACTCAAATAAGGGCATTAGGCTAATCCACCTCCTAATGGCCACCGCGGAGGCCCTTAACCCCGATGGCGGGCTCCACCGATCCCTCGAACTCGCCCGAGTGATATTGGTTCGGCTCAATGAGTTGTCTTCGCCCCACCGCGGCTCGAACGTCGAGCGACTAACCGCCCACTTCACCGAAGCCCTCCGATGGCTATCGGAAAACGCCTGTAATAACAAAGCCCGTCACAGGGAGGAGCAAAACAACAACCAGCACCAGAAGGCGGGCGAAACCCTAGCTGCTTTCCAGTTATTGCAAGACATGTCTCCCTACGTAAAGTTCACGCACTTCACGGCCAATCAGGCGATCATCGAGGCAGTGCAGGACGAACGCAGGGTGCACATTGTGGACTTCGACGTCATGGAAGGGGTACAGTGGGCCTCCTTGATGCAAGCCCTAGCCTCGAGAAAGGACGGGCCCAGCCCGGTCCACCTCAGGATCACGGCCCTCTCGCGGGCCGGCGGGTCGGGCCGGGTCGGGGAGACGGGTCGGCGGCTCGCTTCGTTTGCGGCCTCGATGGGCCAGCCGTTCTCCTTCCACATTTCTAGGATCGAGCCCGACGGGCGGTTCAAGCCCGGTTCGATCAGGGTGGTTCGGGGCGAGGCTTTAGTGGTCAACTGCGCGCTTAACCTACCTTACCTTACCCGACGGGCCCACAGCTCGATAGAGTCGTTCTTGGCGGGCTCGAGGGCTCTGAGCCCGAGGCTCGTCACTTTGGTGGAGGAGGAAGAAGAGGAGGTGGGGCCCGCGGGCGGGTTCGTGGGTCGGTTTACGAGTTTGTTGCACCGTTACTCGGCGGTTTACGATTCGTTGGAGGCGGGCTTTCCACTGGAGGGCCGGGCTCGGGCGCTGGTCGAGAGGGTATTTTTGGGCCCGAGGATATTCGAATCGGTGGGTCGGGCGTATTCGACCCGTTTGGGAGCGGAGGAGGAGGAAGGGAGGTGGTGCTCGTGGGCCGGGTGGATGGGTTCGACGGCCAGCGGGTTTTCGCCCGTGGGTTTGAGCTATGCGAACCATTGCCAGGCGAAGCTTTTGCTGGGGTTGTACGATGATGGTTATAAGGTTGAGGAGTTGGGTGAGAATAAGCTCGTTCTTGGGTGGAAATCGACGAGGTTGTTTTCGGCTTCGGTTTGGGCGTGTCAAGATTGTTGTAGTGATTCTTGATTTTTGAATAATTGTTTTTTAGTGTTTTAATTTTATTTTGAATCTTCCTCCTTTTTGCTTAGCCTTGTGAAATATCTCGTGTAAAAATCGGCTCTTTACTTGGGTAGAAATGTCATAAAGTTGCCTTGAGTGCAAGATTGACATTCTTTCGTTTGTATCTTAACTAATATCATGTCCCGATTAATGCTTAAGAAGTAGAAAGAACAAGACATCATCAATCTAATTTGATTGTAATAATAAGAGTAGTTAGCGAGGTGATTGATGATGTTTCTCACGTGCTACAAAGACAAAAAACAATTGGAATGTAATGTACTTGATATGCTGAAGTAGTACTATGTAAGAACAAGATCAGACCTACCTATGATAAGATGAAAGCAAGATTAAAGAATTCCTTTCTTTGTTTTTCTATTTTTCGATAGGAGGTATTATTACAATTGCTCACTCTATTATTAGAAATCTATTGCCCTTACTCAACCAATTGGTGTTAGGATCGGTTTACGCGTTTAGAGGGGGGTGAATAAACGCTTGTCTCTTTTTCGGTTTGTCTATTGAAGGACAAATACTCAATCAGTGACCAGTCAGTATAAGTGCGGAAAATGATACTGAGCGGTTGAACCGATACGTGAATGAGTAAGTGTGTGTGTATATGTATGTGTGAGACCGGTTTGTTTCTGGAAGTTCGGAGTTAAAATCTCCTACGTCTCCCCTTCTTCCTCGCAAGGAAGGTTCACTAGATCTTCAGTTATACAACCTTGTACAACCTACCCAGCTGAATCTCAGCTCAAATCTAGTGAGTTCCCTAGGCAGTTGTTTACAACAATCCACCTACTTCAACAGCTTTTTACAGTCCGTTGGAAATGATTACTATAAACTGAGATCAGAAAAGAAATGTCTTTGGACTTCACTCTTGCTTTTGTGCTTTCCTCACCGTACTTGAGACTAGCTCGATTGTCGTCTTTTTGAGGATGAGATTTCAAAGTCGTAAAATTGTGAAAGTTCAGTGAAGTAAGTGGTCTTCTTCTTGCATCTCTCCTTTTATGCTTGAGGTTTGAAATTCAAACCGTTGTGAGATAGACTCTTCACTCTGATCGGTGCATTAATTGACTTTCCCAAAATGGGTCTGTCCAGTTTGTGCCGCAGTCTATCCTGTCACTTTGCTTTATTCCTTATTTGCATTAGTTGACCTTGTCTATACTCAGGATCCGCAACATTGCATTGAATGTCGGAAATTTCCTTTTTGTTTTAGCATGCTCTTATCTTGATTGTCTAATCTGTCATACATCCGGTATAGCGTGCTGTCATGCTTCCTGAATCCTTTTTCAAGACCGGTATCTTCAGTCGGTATTCGCCATAGTCTTTCGTGCTTGCGTCAGTCCGGTCACATATATACGGCTCTTAATCCTTAGTGTAAACGATGCTTTAGATCTCCGGTTTTCACAAGATTAGTCAGTTGCGTCAACACCAAAACTGTTAATCCGAATGTTTGAATTCGTATTACTAACAATTTCCCCCTTTTTGGTGATTGACAAAACTTGTCAGCAGAAAACCAGTTTCCATTTATGTCAAGAAGAGATTGATACAAACAACAACTTATTTGTATCCCTTGCTCTTAAATATCCGCTCTACCTCCTTCAGCTTGGCATCATCCTTGTATGCATCTTCCTTTATATCATGTAACCTCTTAAGATCGGCCAGCTGTTCCTTTGTCAGGTTGCAGGCTAGATGCCGTAAACTGCTGCCATCATACTGTACTTCAACTGGACCAGTTTCGCTGACTGGTACAGCCGTATTCTGTCTTCGTAAGACTGCATCCGGAATGAGTGCAGCTTCAATTGCAACTCGTTTTGGATCTTTGGTTTTGATATAAAGTTTGGATAAAAACTTCTGAGGCTCAGATGAGCTAGAGTTGGGAGGTTGCTGTTTTCTGCTGTCGCTTGCAGTACTTTCCCCCTTTTTGGCAATAACCGGGCTGATTAGCTGAGTCAAGGCAGTCAGTTGTCCTTTGATAACCTCCAGATCGGCAAAGACATCAGAGCGGAGGCCGGTGATATCTTCCTTGAGAGCTTGAAACTGCTCATTATTATGCTGCCGGTCACCGTTGATAGCCTTGCTGAGAACAGAGACTGTGCGATAAGTCTGCTTGACCAAGGAGATTTCTCTCGGTGAGCCCATAATATCAACCGGTATGGATGTGATGTTGGGAGATACAGTCGGTTGCGACTGTAGAGGGGTTGAAGACTGAGTATTCTCCGGCTGCGGAGTGGCGGAGACAACGATGGACTCAGTCACAATGGCAGATACGGGAATCCCCTGTCCCATCGTTGTGCGGACTTCGGTATCTGTTCCCTGCTCAGATTGAACCTCTACCGGTTGGGGTTCTGCCAAAGTAGCCGAAACAGTTTGAATGTTGTCTGGAGAGATGGGAGAGGAAGGTCCAGTTTCACCATGAAAGGTGAGAAGTAGAGGTAGTTGATGAGGTATCTGTGTCTGAGGTAGTCCATGAGGCGGTGTCAGCCTGGCTGGAATCTGAACCGGTAGTGATAACGGTACAGATTGCCAGAGGAACGACGGAATAGGTTGCCTAAATAGCAAACGTTCCTCAGAGACCAAGTTCGGATGGAGAATGAAGAGCTGGACTCTGTGCCAGTTGAGGAGATGTATGATCAGGTAGAACAGAGGAGGAGGGCATAGGCGCGAGGACCAAAGCCGTTGTCATGTGGGAGACTTCCGACGACTGATCAAATGAGGCAGAGACTGAGCCGGTTGGCGCAGCTGATGCAGCGGAGGAGGATGAACCATCCGGCTGAAGTTTCGCCCAGACTTCAGCATAGTAGACCTGCATACTCTACAGCTCTGCCTCGAGCCTAGTTAGAATTTGGAGCTCTTGCACTGCTTCTCGTCCTTCTGGCTGAAAGTTATCCCTGCGCTGTTCAATATAACTCGTCAGGTGCGCCATTTGAAGACTAACCCGGTACAGCTCTTGTGCGTTCACCAGGCGCTTGATGGATTCTATGCCTAGTGCCTTTATGAGCTTCCCTTCAGTCTGTCTGGCCTGTTTGAGTCGGTCAGAGAGACCTTTGGACTTCCAGATCTTCTGGCTGTATGGGGTGAACCGAAAGTCGACCCAATCGTCATAGGCTCGAAGATCGTCCGCAATTTTCTCCGCGATCTGTTCTCTGATGAGAATCCAGGCAGTTTCATCGACTAACTCTTGTCCTTCGGGGACAGCAATGGCTTTGCCCTTTCCTTTGTCAGTCGAGAGAACTCGGGCTGGTTCATGAAACCTCACACCACTTTGTGATGTGACAGTCCTGACCACCGAACCAGTTGTCTCCGGAGATGGAGTGATAGTGATGGTTGGTGTAGCTGCAGAAATCGACTGGACAGGTTGTGTAGATTGTGTCGGTTTCTTTGGGGGAACTGACCCGGTCTGTAGCTTCTTGATAGGCGTCATGGTCCTTGGCTTGGTAAGCACTTTCTGGAGCGGCTGAGTGTCGTCAGAGGAGGAGGAAGACCCCAAGACCAGTTTCTTCTTGGAGGGTTTTGAGGAGACCTGCTTGTCATCAATCTTCTTCTTTTTGAGCGCCGAAGATCTTGGTCGTGAATCGGTCTTCGACGATCCCAGAGAGTGGTCAATAGTAGACTTCTTAGTGGGCTTGAGAATGTTCAGATCTTCAGTGGCTTTTCGTTTAGCTGGTTTCTTTGTGAGCGAGGCTGTACTCACCATCTGGCGGATGGTATTAGCAGAGATGCAGTTCACAAACCCAATCAACTCAATTGGGCCAACATCTGCAATCTTGTGTTTGAGAAGGAAGGACAGTTGAGGCGCAAAGTTCTTGATCTGCCTGTCACGAACTGGCAGTATTCCCTTTAGGACCGAGAAAATCACAGAAGACCAGTTGATCTTCATCCCAGTCACGATAGCCACCATGGCCTGAACCTTATCGCTTGTAAGCATATCAAACGATCCAGCCTTCCCCAAGATTGATTTGGCAACAATATCGTGGAGCAGTCTGTATTCTGGTTAGAACCACTCGTTTGTCTGAGTCTTTAAATGTGGCCCCCGTTAAAGACATCGTGGACTTGAGAGATTCCTTAACTTCATCGGAGACGTTGATGACAGTTTCTCCGGAGGTTGGCAGATTGAATAGGTTTGCGAAGTATTCTTCCGTGATATCAAACTGATATCCGTTGATTAGACACTGGAAGCGGTCTCCCACTATGAGTACGGTGTTGAAGAATTGATGCAGAGCCTCTGGGTAGTATTGCATAGTGCAGTCGAAGAAAGTTTGAAGGCCGGTCTGAATTAGGGCTTCGAGGATGGGAAGAAATTCTTCGTGTTCAGTTTCCTTGCAGTTAGCAAAGTAGATTTGAAGTGCCGTTCTTGTAAATTCTTTGTGTACTGGTGCCATTGTTCTAAGAGTCGGATAGGGTTTCTGCAAAGAGGTTGAAGAGATTTTGGGGGAGAAGATGATTATTCGGCTTGAGAGAGAGAGGTAATGATGGAATGTCTTCAATTGAATATGAGTACTAAGTCTATCAGCGGGATAAAGCGTGTATTTGCATTAAATGCATAGAACGTCTTGTCGCTTAGCTTTCCTCTTTCATAGACTGTGATATCATATCTCTGCAGTGTTGTCAGATTTCCTGCGAAAGTGTTATGATTAAATGTTTGCAATTGATGACGTATATTTAATAAGAACGATTTCGGTCAGTCACTGGTCTAGGTAATACTCCGGTATCAATACCGTTTTGTAGAAGGTGTCCCGGTTTTTGAAGAAGGCAGTTTTCCAAAAAAAATTGTATATATATTTGTGACGAGGATCAGTTTTGGGTGAAACTGATAGGAATAATGAGTTTTGACCAGTATGAAAGAAATGACTGATTTAAAAGGAAATAAACGGCTTATTACGATCATCACTTTGCACAATTTGGTGTAGTGTCTAGGTCACCAGTTATACCAATTAATTTGATATAACAAGGTTCCCCCTGACTCTATGCCTAGGTATTTTAGGATAAATCAATAGACCTAAAGCATTTCGGAAAAAGAGAAACTTAGCTTCTGGTAGTGGCTTGGTTAGGATGTCGGCGACTTGTAGATCGGTTGAGATGTGTTCTAGGCGCACATTTTCTTCAGCACATGATCTCGTATGAAATGATGTCTTATTTCGATGTGCTTTGTCCTAGAGTGAAATACCGGATTCTGTGTGATTGCGATTGCACTTGTATTGTCACAGAAGATAGGTGTGTTTCTTGTATTCCATAATCCTCCAGTTGATGCTGTATCCAAAGAATCTGTGAGCAACAGCTTCCAGTCGCCAAATATTCTGCTTCAGCTGTGGATGTGGCTATAGATGTTTGTTTCTTGCTGAACCAAGAAATAAGTCGGTCACCGAGGAACTGACATGTGCCACTTGTACTTTGTCGGTCGATTTTGCAACCTGCATAGTCAGCATTATGTATATCCATGCAGTGATAAGCTTGAGTCTTTGGGATACCATAGACCAACATTTACAGTCCATTTGAGGTACTTCAGGATACGCTTTGCCGCAGAGAAGTGGCTTTCTTTTGGATCAGACTGGAACCGGGCACACAAACAGACACTGTACATAATGTCCGGTCTGCTGGCAGTAAGATATAGTAGTGATCCGATCAGCCCCCGATATTTGGTAACTTCAATTGATACTCCATTTTCATCTTTGTCCAGTTTGATTGATGAACTCATAGTCGTTGTGGCCTGTGAACAGTTTTCCATACCAAACTTTTTGAGCAACTCCCTTGTATATTTGGCTTGATTTATGAATATCCTGTGCTCCGTTTGTCTTACTTGAAGTCCCAAAAAAAATGTGAGTTCACCCATCATACACATTTCAAACTGATCTTGCATCATTTTAGAAAATCGCTTACACAGCTTAGGATCAGTTGATCCAAAGATAATGTCATCGACATAGATCTGAACGATCAACATGGGCTCTCCTTTAGTGAATCTGAATAGTGTTTTATCAACACTTCCGATTGTGAACTGATGATCAGTCAGAAACTTCGATAGCGTTTCATACCACGCTCTTGGAGCTTGCTCTAGTCCATAGAGAGCTTTCTTTAATCGATAGACATGGTTAGGATACTCATGGTTTTCGAAACCGGGTGGTTGAGCAACATACACCTCCTCAGAGATTGTACCATTCAGGAATGCACTCTTGACATCCATTTGATATACTTTGAAGTCCTTATAAGCTGCATATGCCAAGAAAATCCGTATGGCCTCCAGTCTTGCTACAGTGCGAATGTCTCATCATAGTCTATTCCTTCTTCTTGTCTGTATCCTTGAGCAACCAGCCTTGCCTTATTTCTAGTGACAAGTCCATCCTCATTAAGCTTGTTCTTGAATACCCATTTCGTATCGATTACAGTTTGTGTTGGCTTTGGAACAAGAGTCCAGACTTGATTTCGTTCAAACTGGTTTAATTCTTCCTGCATAGCTTCTATCCAGTTGTCATCCTTGAGAGCTTCATCGACCTTTGTTGGTTGAATCTGTGATATGAACGCATGACTGAATAGATTTGGGTTAGACTGTCGCCTTGTTTTCATAGGTGCAGCAGGGTCTCCTATGATCAATTGCTGAGGGTGATTTAGCTTTGTGCGATTCCATTTGATGCGTTCCCCCTCAATTGATTCCTCCGGTGTTTCTTGAGTCCATGTATAAGTTTCACCTTCTGAACCAGCTTCAGGGCCGGTATTGTGTGAGCTAATTGTTTCCACAGGTTCCATCTGTATTTCGGTGGTCGCATTTTGAATATTAGTTTCTTCTACAATAGGTATTTCTGTCAGCTCCAATACCGGTTGATTCCCTTCTTCATCACTTTCATCTTCAAACTGAGGTCTCTCCAGTTGATTGCTTGGACGATTGATATTACTGGGGGTTTGGTTATCAGTTTCTGACTCTTCAAAGACTACGTGTGCTGATTCCTCAATAGACAGAGTTTTTGTGTTGAAAACCCGGTAAGCTTTGCTGACTGAAGAGTACCCAAGGAATATTCCCTTTTCAGCCCTTGTATCGAAAGTTCAGAGTTGATTCTTCCCATTGTTGTGGATGAAACACTTGCTTCCAAATGTCTTGAAGTAACTGATTGTGGGAACATTTCCGGTCCATACTTCGTACGGTGTCTTGCCCTATTTCTTGCAGATCATGGACCGGTTCTGTCTGTAGCATGCAGTATTGATGGTTCTGCCCAGAATTTATGAGAGATGTCTGCATTTGCCAACATTGTCCTGGCTGCTTCCTTGAGGGTTCTGTTTCTTCTTTCAGCAACTCCATTCTGCTGTGGTGTCCTAGCAGCAGATAACTCATGGCGTATACCATGGTTCTCAAGAAATTCGGTTATCGTTATATTCACAAACTCAGTACCCCGGTCACTACGGATCCGGTTTGTGTTACCATTTTGTTCATTTTCTATTCTTCTGAAGAGCTTTATTAAGTTGACTGGTGTTTGATCCTTGGATTTTAAAAATACTACCTAGGTGTACCTAGAGAAGTCATCTACAACTACGAGTGTGTATTTAGCGCCACCAAGACTGACTACCGGTATAGGTCCAAATAAATCCATATGAAGTAAGTCTAGACACCGGTTTGACTCTATACTCCCTTTATTCTTAAAGGTTGACCTGATTTGTTTACCTAACTGGCACGCTGTGCAGTGTTTATCTTTTGAAAACCTTAGATTAGGTAGACCTCTAACCAGATTGTTTTTCCTAAGGGCTGATATAGTTTTAAAGTTTAGGTGACTGAGACGTTTGTGCCACAGCCAACTTTTGGAGTTATAAGCTATTAGACAAGTTTGGATGGATACCGATTGATCTCGTACCCCCGACCCTATGACTGGTTATCAGTATTCGTTTCTCTTTGTCCTTGACAAAGCATTTATCCTTTTCAAAATATATTAGGTAGTTACTTCTACATAGTTGACTTACACTTATTAAGTTATAATGGAGGTTTTGTACTAGGTGTACATCTTTTAGGGTAAGATTCCTGTGAGTAATCACTCCCTTCCCTATTGTTTTACCTTTACCGTTATCTCCGAAGGTGATTGTCGGTCCGGTGTGTGCCCTAAGCTCCTTTAGTAGTCTTCCGTTTCCAGTCATGTGATGACAGCATCCACTGTCCAGATACCATACTGATCGGTTCAGTTCCTCAATGTATTCCTGAAAAACATAAGAATATATATATATATATATATTACATACATTGGTACCCAGTTTTACTTGGGTCCAGTATAGATTAGACTCTTAGGAACCCAGATCTGAAAGACTCTAACAGTCCGACCAGTTTGAGGGTCTATGAGATATTTAACGTTTCTAGTCCTAGTCATTCCAAATCTAGATCTTTGGTGCTGTCTATCCCGTTTTCTATACTCATAGTCATACCTCCGATTCCCCCTATGTTCATGCCCGCTTGGCATTGATCTGTTTCGAAACGGCGCTGTTTTTGGTAATCTCCTATTATGTTGAAATCCTTTCTCTATCCTAACTGGGGAATTAGGTATGTTGCTAGTATTTTTAGCTTGCGAAGAACTGGCTGAGATAAACTTAATCCAGCCGGTATTCTTTTCTCTTGCTGTCGGTTCGCTTGATCCAGTTTCCCTAAACCCTAGTCCAGTTTTATCATTGCTAACCTTCAGATTACTCTGGATATTTTCTACTGTCTTCTTGGACTGACTCCAAGTCTTTAAGATCGCATTTAGCTTATCGTTTTCAGTTCTTAACTGTACTATCTCGTTTCTAAGTTCTCTAACTTCCTCATTCAAAACTCTTGTTTGACTAAAATCACTATCAGTTTGTTCAACTGATGCGATTTTCCCTTTTTGTTTAATTCTAGTAGAAAGTTTCTAATATTCTTCAACCATTTCTTGAAGAGCTTGAAGAAGCTCTTCCTTAGTAAAATCATCTGGTACAGAATCACATACCTCATTGTCGCATGTTGGCCATAAGACATTCATGAGATTCCTGATCACTACCGGTATCTGACTCATCCCTGTCTGATTCTTCGGAGTCAGAGTCATCCCAGGTTTTTCCACTTTTGGCTACCAATGCCTTTTGATACTTCTTTGACTTGGCACCGGTTTTCTCCTTTTCTTTCTTTGAGACACGACAGTCGATCGCATAATGTCCTTTCCTGCCACATTTAAAACACGAGACATCAGTTCTTTCTGTCTTACTCTTCGAAAAGTTCTTACCTTCCGAACTGTTGCTTCGATTTTTCTTCATGAACTTCCCGAATCTCTTTACGAAGAGCGACATGACTTCATCAGTCAGTTCTTCTGATGTTTTTGAAGTTGAAGTTTCTGGTGCTACGAGTGCCTTGACAGGTTGTTCTGTAACTGATTCTTCCATCCTCGTTTGCAGTTCGAACTCATGAGCTTTGAGATCAGCAAATAAGTCATGAACTTGTATCTTGCTGAGATCCTTTGATTCTCTCATAGCCATGGTCTTAACGTCCCATTCACGAGGAAGAGCCTTCATGATTTTGATGGCAACATCTCGGTTTTCTAACGTTCTTCCAAGAGCCGTGAGGTCGTTGATGATATTCATGAATCGGCTCTCGAAGTCAGCCATTGGTTCTCCCGGCTTCATTTTTGTGCTATCGTACTTTTGTATGGCAACAATGAGTTTGTTTTCCCTTGTAGACTCGTTTCCTTCACAGATTTGACAAAGTTTTGTCCAGACCTCCCTTGCTGTTTTGCATAGCATCATTTGTCTGAATGTTCCGGTATCCAGTGTTTTGAACAAAATGTCCTTGGCGACGTTATCTAGATTCATCAGTTTCTTCTCTGCCTCTGTCCACTCACTTTTTACCTTTGCAATCATTTGCGGCTGTGTGTTGTCCTGTGTATGTAGTGTATTGATCTTTTCTAGCTTTGTAGGTCCATCTGTGATGACATCCCACATATCTTTGTTCTGGGCAGCTAGATGGGTCATCATGCGAACTTTCCATTCCATGAAGTTTTCACGGGAGAACATCGGCAGCTTGCTTGATGTATTCATCTTTATCGGTTTGATGATTGAGTAAAACCTGCTCTGATACCACTTGTTAGGATCAGTTTACGCGTTTAGAGGGGGGTGAATAAACGCTTGTCTCTTTTTCGGTTTGTCTATTGAAGGACAAGTACTCAATCAGTGACCAGTTAGTATAAGTGCGGAAAATGATACTGAGCGGTTGAACTGATACGTGAATGAGTAAGTGTGTGTATATGTATGTGTGAGACCGGTTTGTTTCTGGAAGTTCGGAGTTAAAATCTCCTACGTCTCCCCTTCTTCCTCGCAAGGAAAGTTCACTAGATCTTCAGTTATACAACCTTGTACAACCTACCCAGCTGAATCTCAGCTCAAATCTAGTGAGTTCCCTAGGCAGTTGTGTACAACAATCCACCTACTTCAACAGCTTTTTACAGTCCGTTGGAAATGATTACTATAAACTGAGATCAGAAAAGAAATGTCTTTGGACTTCACTCTTGCTTTTGTGCTTTCCTCACCGTACTTGAGACTAGCTCGATTGTCGTCTTTTTGAGGATGAGATTTCAAAGTCGTAAAATTGTGAAAGTTCAGTGAAGTAAGTGGTCTTCTTCTTGCATCTCTCCTTTTATGCTTGAGGATTGAAATTCAAACCGTTGTGAGATAGACTCTTCACTCTGATCGGTGCATTAATTGACTTTCCCAAAATGGGTCTGTCCAGTTTGTGCCGCAGTCTATCCTGTCACTTTGCTTTATTCCTTATTTGCATTAGTTGACCTTGTCTATACTCTGGATCCGCAACATTGCATTGAATGTCTGAAATTTCCTTTTTGTTTTAACATGCTCTTATCTTGATTGTCTAATCTGTCATACATCCGGTATAGCGTGTTGTCATGCTTCCTGAATCCTTTTTCAAGACCGGTATCTTCAGTCGGTATTCGTCATAGTCTTTCATGCTTGCTTCAGTCCGGTCACATATATACGGCTTTTAATCCTTAGTGTAAACGATGCTTTAGATCTCCAGTTTTCACAAGATTAGTCAGTTGCGTCAACACCAAAACTGTTAATCAGAATGTTTGAATTCGTATTACTAACAATTGGGGATACGAGGGAAAGCTTCTTAATATATAAGGTGAGATTTGGAGTTCGATGTGGGACAAAAGCCCACCATTTTATTTTATGATCTCAGCACTGATTTATCGTATGGATAAAGGGGTTTTTCACAATGCATTTCCATATCGAATTTGTTCTTATATTTGTTTATATACTATATCTTCCCAATTATTAGAAGAGTTTAAAATCTACTTATAACAAACGCATTTGAGTTGATTGTTTTGTTTCCACTAGTCATGTTTTCAGTGTGCTAGAACATGGGAATAATTCGTGGTATACACCATCAATAATACACCTTTTTCCAAGCTTTGACGCATAAGCCTAGGAAAGGGCAATTTAAAAAATATAATATTAACGTGGTAACTAAATATTAAAGATTAAAAGATTCTCTTCCCATCTACATATATTTTTGTTACAAATTAGCTTTATCAGGCGTTAGTGTTTTTTTAATATATTGTCTTGTCTCTAGCAAGAGCTTTCCAGCAAATCAGATGAAGATTTGATTAAAGTAATTAGATGATTACTACAATGTTATTGTTTTTGCCAACAATACTAAACAAAAATATGTTTAGAAACAAAAGATGATGTCGTCATTATCTATTCATGCAATTGCAGACGGAGTTCGTAATTAACTATTATTTAACAATATGATTATGTCAGACATTATACAAGGCATCATTTTATTAAAATATTCAGAAATATATTATTTCTTCCTCCATGAACATCCACTTGTTCTGTAATTGCGCCATCCACGATTCCACTTGTTTGAACCCTAAATTAAACTATAGAAAACTTAATATTTTATTATCTATGGTCGCGTCATTTACCACTCGCCTTCTTGATTTTTGGCACTATTATAAATTCAACCAATTTGTGTATCATTGGTAAAAAACCTTTATATATTAGATCACCATTTTGGTTTGACCTTTCTACTTTATTAAGGTTGACAGACTTATAGTAACTGGTCTCAAATTGATTGTTGTGTCGGTCATTAAAATTACTATTTCCTTGATTTAAAAAAAAATTATCCCAATTATGTCTTCTAATATCATTTTTATACTTTTAAAAATAACATAAAATAAAACTTTATATTATAATTTACCTATTTAAATTACCTTATAAAGCTAATATTTTATATTTATATAGCCACCACACATATTAGGTGTGCAAAAAATACTAGATTGAATTATGACATTATTGTCGGAAACAGTTCAAGTGGACACGATACTATTCATACAAAATTTGAGATTTTGTTCCAAAATTATAGTTTGAGAGTTTGGCATTAGAATTATCATAAGTTGCTAATCATTCAATATAGAATAAACATCAACTTGTGGGATTGCATCATCCACCACCTACCACCCACTTTGTAATTTTAAAATTAATAAAAATTATCGTCTCGTAATTAACTAACTCTTAAGCCATGTCAATGCCAAAACACCCGTGACGACATGTTAGAATGTAATAGTAGTTTAATAAATAAAGCCTAGTGATTCTTGGAAGTACTTACACGATGATAATTACCCCCAATTTGAACATTTATCCACTTAATTATTCTTGGAAAATTGAAAGATTCTGAGTTTTATCGATTTGTCTTTTTTACTTAGCGGTGCGCATCAGTTGACTATGTGATTTGAAGAAGATTAATGGTGAAATCTAAAAATGGTATCTTTGTAACTTGCGATTTGCATTTGGAAGAATTAACTGTTGTCACATTCTGAGTTTTATATTTTACTCTTTCTTTGTCTATCATTTCATTTTCGACAAACATGTTGAGCTTCACTATACATATTCTTCAAAATTTAGTAAAATAGACATTTTCTTGCCTATTAGCTAGCCATGTAAAATTTTGCATGGTCAAAATTTTCCAATTTATTAATTTTAGTTTTTATAATGCTTGGTTAAAAACAATCATGAATCAAGTCAAATACTATTTGACCATGCAGTTAAAACTGGGCCTATAACTTGTAAAGGCCCAATAATAGTTTGAACGTGGGCCCAACTAAAATTAACTGGACCAACATATGATTGCAATCCTAGTCCATACCGTACCCGAATATTAAGCGGATCTGACGTCGGGCTACAAACCGGCCCATTTATTTCTAACATTTTCGACTAAAAAAAGAAAAATAAATAGGAAAATAGAGAACAGTGTGGGCCCCACGAGAAACTGGGACAACCTCTGCGTGGTTAGAAATAACATTAGATCAGCTGATAATCGATTGAATTGTCCTAATTAGGGGTGGTTCGGTACGGTATATCGTACCAAAACTGTGATATCGTATACCGTATCAAAATTTCGGTATCGAAAAAAATCATATCAATACCATACTAAAATTTCGATATACCTTAAATTTCGATACGTTATCATACCGAAATTACGGTATGGTATCGGTATCATACCTTCTATACCATTCACACGAGGGTTTTTTACATGCGTGTCTCGTAACTCGTTAATTTGTTGTTTTCGAATTTTTAGTCAATTCAAACTCCTTATGCCCCAATAAGATGGATTATTAATACCGGCTTTTCCAAAATAAAAAGATTTTTAATTTATAAAATAACCTTATATAATTTACTTATTTTAGTCAGTCTCATTAGTTATAAACACAAATACAACTTTATATACTGATTAATTAATACAAAACGGCTATTAATGTAAGTAAAATATGGTGGACCTCAAAAGTTGGGTATAATTAATAATTTATGAGCTAATATAAATTTATGAAGATCCTTATAATATTTTTATCCATTTTATATTTTTTGAAGTAATATAATATATTTATGTGTATATATATATATGTCACGCCGTAAAGGACCTAGAAATTTTTTCGAAACTTCCCAACCCCAAACGCGCCCGTGACCGGCTTCCCCTTTGAACGCGCGTCGCCCCTACGATGCTCGCTCAAAGTGGAACACGCCTCACACGCCTCGCCCTGCTTTGCAAACGGAAACGTAAACAAGACAAGACTTAGTCGAAGGGGACCAACGGGAATAAGCCTCCCCGATTGGCCGTTCTTTATTTCGAACAAAGAATTACACAAGGAAACACGGTACCGAACACTCCTCGGCCTCGCGTCTAAACTTGATCAAACACAAGCCTAAACTACCCGCCTCACGTTTCCTAGTGTCCCCTCTTTGTGGGATCTTAATCACAAACCTACGCGCTCGTGAAAACCTCTCGCGACCCCTTGCCGAATTCACCCCAAACGAACTCGACGCCACTTCACTTTGATGCTCTCGCTCGCTATGAAGTGCTCTCATGCTTGAACTCTCGATGCTTGGCTTGGGCGAATGAGGTCCTATTTATAGGCCTCAAGCTTCCTTTTGTGACTTGGTAAAGATCTCCATATCTTGTTTTCATATCTTCCAAATATGGTAAATATTCAAACAAGATCCTCCTCAAAGATCTCAAATCCCTTGAACCAAGTCAACCTCCTTCGAAAGCTCCCATGGACTTGGCAAGCCGCAGCCCCGCCCGCGTCCATGGTCCACGCCGCGCGCGCATCGCGCCGCGCCAGCCCGCGCCTGGCCTAGCCCTCGCGGCCAGGCCCCGCCATGGGAGGTCCGTATCAGCCAGCTGGCCCGCCTGGTTGGTCCCGGCCTGGTCTCGGCCCCGGCCGGCAGCACGCGCACGCCGCTGCCTAGGCCTGGTCGTGGTCCGGCCGTGGCTTAGATGGCCCGACCCGACCCGCTCCGTCTTCTGACCCGCTCCGTCTTGACCCGGGCTGACCCGATCCGACCCGACCCATGGGTTGGCCCGCGTGCACCCAAGTCGGCCGCTTAGCTTAGCTTGGCCTTGTCGTCCCACGCGGCCTCCATCGAGCCTTGTCTAAGTGTTGAAACCTCAACTCCGTGCCTTAGACTCGCACGCCTTCGCTATTGGCCTGGCGAAGACTCAGGCTTGCTTACGTGGCACTTCACGTTCGTGACAATATATATATATATATATATATATAATATTTAAAATTTTAGTATTTCGGTATAATCGGTATACCAAAATTTTTGATATTTTCGGTACATTTCGATACGATAAGGACGATATATCGATATTTCGGTATATTTTCCGGGTCCTAGTCCTAATCGGTTCGAAGGTGGAATGGAAGGAAGCACAATTCGCACGAAGAAGGTTCAATGCTTCAATGTCCTTTCCCCTTTTTGTTTGTCCAAATTCGTCTTTTTTCTATCCCCTTCTTCTTCGGCTCCTTTCCGATTTCCCAGCTGACAAAGAGGACGAAAGAGGATGGTTTATTCAGCTTAAATTCCATCCCCGAACCCTAGTGGCGTCTTGATATGGCTTCTGTTAAGCGATTGATTTAGCTCTGTTTCTGCAAAAAGTCGCGAGCTTTTAACTTGGGTTTTGATGATCCACCGAAAGATTTAATCGTAATCCTTTCCTTATCTGACGATTCGTGGAAATGGGGTTTTCTGAATGAGATTTTGAGGATTCGTTACTTGAGTTGTCTGAATAGCTTTAGGGGCCTTATTATGTTAAAATATCACGCCATCCTAGTGTGAATAGAAGATGTAATCATCGAGAAGAAAGAAAAGATGATGAATCACTGATAAGTTTTTTTTCTGGTCGTTTGTGTTTGATAGTTGATGAATTTCGAAAAAATAATAATTCTTATGATTATTCATTCTTCTTTTAGATTATGCTTTGAAGCTCGCGGAGTTGGAGTCAGCTTCAAGGCTGAGAGCTGCTCAATTTTTTAGTCACACAAAGGCCTTGGCTTGGTAAGTAGCGTAGATATCAGCCCTTGTTTTTATCGATTTTTTTTATCATATCTCAATCCATGTACTATGCTTACAGTGTATCTGTTGTTTATCAGTTGAGAAAGATTTGATCATTCTTTGTTCTTACCTTGGGCAGATCTTTATGGCATTAATGTTAGACCAGTTTCTCCTTTCTTGAGCTTGAGTAATAAAACACACGGCTTATACACCGAACACTTCCCGACGAGTTGCTCTTTGAGGTACTATGACTTACATACAATTGATATATTTGATATATATATATATATATATATATATATATATATATATATATATATATATATTGGGCACCTGCTGATTTGGCATCGATTCGTGCCAAATCAGCATGTCACTTCAACATCAAATATGATGTGGTATTAATCAACACATCTTAATGTCATAGATCGACACATATGATGCTGATTTGGCATGTGCACGTCTTATGTAGTACTTGTTGTGTGGGCTTGATATTCCATGTGAACATGCCACATCAGCATCATATGTGTCGATCTATGACGCATAAGATGTGTTGATTAATAGCACATCACATTTGATGTTGAAGTGACATGCTAATTTGGCACGAATCGGTGCCAAATCAGTAGGTACGCATATAAGGTGCTCACCTGTGAGCAAAATTAAACCTCTATATATATTATATATATATATATATATATAATTACATAAACGAAGGCAATAATGTATATACGCTTCCGTCTTATTACACAGATCTTTTCTACTCTTCAGATTTTTCTGTTTCTTTTTCCTCCGTTGTATGTATTTCTAATCAATCATCGGTTCTTCAAGCCGAGACTGCTTCGAAGGAAAACGGATAGGGCAACAAATGTATCAATCAATGATGAAGTTGAAGGTTAAATACATCTTGAAGAAGCTGGTGACACGGGAGAAACTTGCACCCGCCCTTTCCTTATTTTGTTTGTAGATTATGGTGAACCAATACGCGATTCATGTTTTTAGATCTTCTTATTTGCATAATTTTGTTTGTGGCATATATTGATGCCTTGGCTGGGGGGCTGGGATTGGCTATTGGTATCGGATGAATGGGAACAGCTTCAAACCCCTCGGATTGGTCGTTGTGCCTTACGGAAACAATGGGTTCAAACGCTTGAAGAAGGCGCAGATACGAGGTCCAACCTGCCGCTTCATCTGCTTACGATGACGAAGATGGCTTCTTCGGCCTCCGATCACTCTTAACGTTAGATTCGTTTTGGTTTCTTTTGGTTTTATCTGAATTATTATAGAACTTTTTTTATGTAAAAGTTTTAGCTTTCTTCTTGAAACCCAAGTAGGTTAAAAACTTATTGAAGGCTGTCGATTTACTACCAGCACTTTCATTACGTTCCTGTTCTATTAACTCGTGTAGTGGTATACATTTAGTGTTTTGATGTTAAATTGTTCTAATATGTAGTTTCTCGGTATATATGGGTTGTGTCGCGATGATCAAGTTCTGACGATCGACAAATTTTTCTTTTGAGCTCAAATTTCCAAACGGGGGTTTTCTCGATCTTCAGCTTTGTCAAAGCGTTTAATCATCTAATGGTTTCATTCAGGTTTAATTGTGAAATAATGGGTCAAATATTTGGTTATGTTCATGTCGATGGCGTGACGGTCGAATGTCTCTGCATCTCGGTCGGTTCTATGTTCAATTCTAAACGAAGACGAAGGTGCGATTTTACTCATTTCTTGATTCTGGAGTTTTGTATATATAAGATGCCTTGTTGATAAGGTTGCAACTGATTATATCTATATTGATCAATATGTTATGTTCCACCATTTATGTTGTAATGTACTCAAATTCAAACTAGCAGGGTGGTGAATTGCTCGACCCAGTGCTTTTGTAGGTTAAGGTGATTTTATGGTAATGCCCAATGGCTTTTGCCACCGGTAATCTCGATAACCCCTGTTATGATAATAATTATTAGCTGTCGTGAATCTCGTATCAATCAAGTTCCCAACAGATTATCTCGTCGATCAATTTTTCAATTCCGCACTTGAAATCGAGTTTACGAAAACAGAAAATTTAAATTGAACAAAGCGATATACGTGGTTCGGCTACTGGTTTTAGCCTACGTCCACGGCCAAGGATCAACTCTTTTATTGATGATTCTCAAACGAGATTACAGAGCTCACAGCACTCAATCGCTTTTGTGTTTACAGCTTTCACTAACTCTCACTCTCAGAGAAGTTATCAGCTCTCAAACTCACGAAAACACTGATGAAAATCCCTTTTATTCATAGCTGGCATAGGCGCACAAAGCTCGTGACCAACCGACTTAACGGTTTCCAGGTCAGCTTAAATGAGTCGCCCTTGCTGGCCGCGATTTCATCAGCGTTAACTTTCCCTAGCCCGCTTGACGATTTCAGCTTCACTGCTTCGACGACTTCAGCGTAGTTTCATCAAGCAATTCGCGTTTCTTATTCTAGATAGAATAGCCTCTTCCCTTTATTTATTCGGATAGCTTTGAGTTTATGAATATCATCACAAAACTCCACCTTGATCCATCAACTCAACAGCTGATCCCTGGCGTTCAATCCCCCTCGATTAAGGGGCATTTAAGCAACCAACCAGTTCCAAGCAATAGTTGAATTTGCAGCTTGAAACTGGTTTGTTTAGTGCATCTGCGGGATTATGCTCTGTGGAAGTCTTCTTGACTCCAACCTTTCCAGCATTAACCACTTCTCGAATGAAGTGTAACCTGACATCAACGTGTTTCGTTCTCTCATGGTAAACACTGTCTTTGGCCAGATACACAGCCCCTTGGTTATCACAGAACACATCAACAACTTGCTGTTTAATCCTCAATTCAGCAATGAGCCCTCTCAGCCATATTGCCTCCTTCACAGCCTCAGTTAGCGCAATGTATTCTGCCTCCGTGGTTGATAATGCAACCACCTTTTGCAAGGTAGCTTTTCAGCTTATAGCAGTACCATACGAAGTAAACACATAACCGGTTAAAGACTTTCTGGTATCTATACAGCCAGCATAGTCTGAGTCAACAAATCCTTCAATGACTCTTTCATTTTCAGCCATGTTCTCTGTTTTCCTGAAGATCAATCCCTTTTCCAGTGAGCCTTTCACATACCTCAGCACCCACTTTACAGCTGCCCAGTGACTCCTTCTAGGATCTGCCATAAATCTGCTTATCATGCTCATAGCATAGGCTAGGTCTGGCCTAGTGCATACCATAGCATACATCAACGAGCCTACAGCATTGGCATATGGTATCCCTTTCATGGCAGCCTCCTCATCAGCTGTAGAACTATTAGACTCCTTACTTAGCTTGAAATGAGCAGCTAATGGCACAGACACTGTTTTAGAGTTTTCCATCTCAAATCTCCTAAGTACTGAGGTTAGATAGGATTTCTGGTGAAGTTTCAAGTAACTCTCTGTTCTGTTCCTTTCAATTTCCATTCCCAGGATCATCTTGGCTGCACCAAGGTCCTTCATTTCGAACTCAGACATCAGAGACTCATTCACTTTCCTAATTTCATTCTTATCTTCACAAGCAATCAGCATATCATCTACATAAAGCAGTAGATAGCAGCACTTACCATTTGAGCAGATCTTAAGGTAGATGGAACGATCATAGTGGCTCCTGCTGAAAAGGTTTTGGGTCATAAACTGGTCAAATCTCTTATTCCACTGCCTAGGGCTCTGTTTCAGCCCATAGAGAGATCTTTTCAGCAGGCATACCAGCCCTTCCTTTCCCTGCTTCTCATATCCCTCAGGTTGTGACACAAGAATTTTCTCCTCTAACTTCCAATATAAGAATGCTGTCTTAACATCTAATTGTTCAAGTTCAAGGTTGTATTGAGCTACCAGTGAGAGAATCAGTCGAATTGATCTTTGCTTCACCACAGGAGAAACATATCATTATAATCAACTCCCTCCTTTTGTGTGAAGCCTCGAGCAACTAGCCTAGCTTTATACCTAGTTCTTGAATTCATTTCTTTCTTCTTCCTGAAAATCCACTTACAACTGATTATCTTCTGATTCCTAGGTCTCAACCAGCTCCCAAGTGTCATTTTTCATTAAAGAAATCATCTCATCATCCATGGCAGCCTTCCAGCTCTTCCTATCAAAACTGCTCATTGCTTCCTGATATGAGCTAGGTTCACTTCCAGTTTCTTCAGCCATGGTGAATGCAAAGGCAATCATATCAGCTTGGCCATATCTCCTTGGTGCTCCGATCTTCCTTCTTTCCCTGTCCCTGGTTAACATATAATCTGTTTCAGCTGTGAAGTTTTCTGTTTCAACATCAGCTTCATCACTTCTAGATTCAAGTCCAGCTTCACTTTCTACAGGTTCAGTTTCATCTACCTCAGCTTCATCTTGGCCCTCAGATTCCTTATTGTTCTCCAACTCAACTAGATTTTTCCTCAGGTAACCTGAATCAGCTGCCATTTCAGTTTTCTCCTTCAGGGATTTCTTTTCCAGATTTGCCATCTTATCTTCTCTAAAAGTTACATCTCTGCTTAGAAAACACCTTTCATTCCTGGCTCTAAGCTCCACAGCTTGTAGCCTTTTACTCCCTCGGGATAGCCAATGAAAATTGACTTAGTGGCTCTGCTTTCCAGCTTATCTCCCTTCCTGTGTGCATAAGCTACACAACCAAACACCTTAAGATGCTTCATACTTGGTTTTGACCCTGTCCACAGTTCTTCAGGAGTTTTGAACTTGATTGCTGTTGAGGGGCATCTATTTACCAAGTAAGCTGTTGTTGTCAAGGCTTCTGCCCAAAATGATTTTGGCAGTCCAACACTTAGCAGCATACATCTGGTTCTTTCAAGCAAGGTGCGGTTCATCCTTTCTGCAAGCCCGTTCTGTTGAGGAGTGTGAGGTATGGTTCTGTGTCTCTTGATCCCCTCGGCCTCACCGTATGAGTTAAACTCATTTGAACAGAACTCCAATCCATTGTCTGTCCTTAATGTCTTAACTTTCCTACTGGTCTGAAGCTCCACAAATTTCCTCCAGCTTCTGAATTTCTCAAAAGCTTGATCCTTGGTCTTGAGGACAATGGTCCATACCTTCCTCGAGTAGTCATCAATAATAGACATGAAATACTTTGCTCCTCCCAGTGATATCACAGAAGCAGGCCCCCACAGGTCCGAATGAATGTAGTCCAGGGGTCCTTGAGAACAGTGTTTGCCCAATTCAAACTTTACCTTGTGAGCTTTCCCAAACACACAGGTTTCACAGAATTTCAGTCTCCCTATTGTATCAGTGTCAAACATACTTTGCTTGGCCAATTCTTGAAGACCTCTTTCACTCACATGCCCCAGCCTTTTATGCCACAGGCTTGTTGTATCTACCTCGGCACTTGCATTAGAGGCAGTGCCTGCAATAGCCGAGCCAAGCAGAGAGTAGACTCCATTTCTTTTAATTCCCTTCATTTTCAGCAGAGAACCCTTGAATACCCTCATCTGTCCGTTTCTAGTATCTATCTTGTAGCCTATGTCATCTAGCATTCCAACAGAGATTAGGTTCCTTTTCAAGTCAGGGATGTACCTCACATCTCTTAGGATGAGTTCACTGCCAGTGTGCACCCTTATCCTAACTGAGCCAATGCCTCTGATCTCACAGGGAGTATCATTTCCTAGCAGTACTTTACCCCCTTCAAAGTTCTCAAACTTTTCCAGCCAATCTCTGTTAGAGGTCATATGGAAAGAACAGCCTGAGTCCATAATCTACAGCTAAAGCCTCACCTTGCTCTCTGTGAGATTGTTGAGGACTTTTACCTCGCTTTGGACACAAGCGCCTAATGTGCCCTTCTTCATGGCAGTAGTAGCACTTGGTTTTGCCTTTAGATTTGGACCTGAACTTCCTGTTGCCTTTCTTAAATTCTTTGTTTTCAGATCTTCCCCGAACATTTAGGATCTCACCTTGATTCTGAGGCTTTGCTTCAATTTTGTTATTTAGCTGCCTTGAGTGTATCGCTGATAGCACATCCTCTAGACTGAGTTCTTCGTGAGCATACAGCAAAGTCTCTTTAAAATGATCGTAGCTCTTAGGCAGGGAGCTCAACAGCAGCACAGTCTAATCTTCTTCACTGATTTCCACCTCAATGTTCTCAAGATCTAATACCAGTTTCGACCACTTATCAATCTGCTCTTCGATCGGTTTGTCTTCCTGCATTTTGTACGAGTACAAAGCCTGCTTCAGATACAACCGATTCGCCAGTGATTTAGTCATGTATAGGCTTTCCAGTTTAAGCCACAGTCTAGCAGCTGTTTCCTCTTTCGATACCTGTCGCAACACCTTATCTCCAAGACAGAGAATTATCACATTGTGCGCCTTTTCTATCATCGACTTCTTCTCAGCTGCGCTCAGATCGGCGGGCATTTTACTTTCCTCCTTCAGCGCCTCAATTACTCCTTGTTGAGTGAGCAGTGCTTTCATCTTCATTCGCCACAAACTGAAATCGTTTTGGCCTGTGAATTTCTCAACGTCGAACCTCGCCGAACTCATCTTCCTCGATTGATTCTCCACGCTCACCGCACCACTTGTCGTGAATCTCGTATCAATCAAGTTCCCAACAGATGATCTCGTCGATCAATTTTCAATTCCGCACTTGAAATCGAGTTTACGGAAACAGAAAATTTAAATTGAACAAAGCGATATACGTGGTTCGGCTACTGGTTTTAGCCTACGTCCACGGCCAAGGATCAACTCTTTTATTGATGATTCTCGAACGAGATTACAGAGCTCACAGCACTCAATCGCTTTTGTGTTTACAGCTTTCACTAACTCTCACTCTCAGAGAAGTTATCAGCTCTCAAACTCTCACGAAAACACTGATGAAAATCCCTTTTATTCATAGCTGGCATAGGCGCACAAAGCTCGTGACCAACCGACTTAACGGTTTCCAGGTCAGCTTAAATGAGTCGCCCTTGCTGGCCGCGATTTCATCAGCGTTAACTTTCCTTAGCTCGCTCGACGATTTCAGCTTCACTACTTTGACGACTTCAGTGTAGTTTCATCAAGCAATTCGCGTTTCTTATTCTAGATAGAATAGCCTCTTCCCTTTATTTATTCGAATAGCTTTGAGTTTATGAATCATCATCACATTAGCTGTTAATTGGGTGATTATAATGTTTCAGTACTTTGATAAGTATAACTGTGTTTAATCTTTTTTTCGCAATTTTGAGTTGTGCGCCCTTCATGATACAAATCCGATAGCCGTTTCAGGTTTGTATTGCTATATTGGCTCCATCTCAAGTAAATAGTCAAGAGTACGACCTTTCATGTTAGTTTTTTCAATTGCATCGCATTATTGAAAAAAGTTTTGGGTTAAAACATTCTATTTTTCGTTGCGGACTTGTTATAAATAGAACTCCCAAAATAGCCCGCGGCCCGCGGCTGGGCTGGAATTTTAAAGGCCCGCCAGAAGGCGGGCCTAAACGGACTAGCCTACACGGGCCGCGGGCTAGGCAGGCCAGCCCGCCATATTTTTTTATTAATTTATTTTGTAAATCAAATATATATTTATTTAAACAGATGAATTAGTTAATATTTTTATTTATAATTAATGCTGCATTTATTAATTAATCCATAATTAATGTATATTTAAATATTATAATTAAATAATTAATGATGCATTTATTAATACATTATTAATGTATATTTAAATATTATAAATAAATTATTCTTAATTAATTAAAAAGTTTAAATAAAAAAATTCAAAAGTCAATTCATGGCTGGCGGGGTGGGCTGGGCTTCAATTTTGAAGGCCTGCCACATGGCGGGCCAGCCCGCCAAACAACGGGCTTTGGCGGGAGGCAGGCCAACCCATTCCGGCCCGGCCCATTGACAGAATAGTCAAGTGTTTATAACTGAATGTGCAGATTAATTTGAGATGTTCTTAAGTCTTTATTTGTTTTGTTGGCAGGAAGGAGCTGCAAACTCATTTAAAAAACTTATCCACATTCGGTGGATAAGGGTAAGAGCGAGTATAGATTACTGGGGTAGTTGGGAGTATGTACAAATACATTACTCGTGTGGGTAAGGGTAGAGGTCTCGAATTTGGGTTTAAATATGAGCGTTAATTTGTACGGTATAACATTCTAGTAAACGAGTGCTCTCCGTGGAGGTAGGCGGTATTAGCCGACCGCGAAAAAATTCCGTGCTCTCTTGGTGTTTGGTCCAAAATCAATCTTCCGCTGGCCCTAAAAATTATCGTTCTCCCCAGCTGTGAAAGAAGCATGAGCTGAAATGTTTTGAAATGGGGTTCTTTGCTAAATGACCTTATCACAACCTGGACTGAGATTAAATGAGATGTATGCTATACAAGCTTTAACTGAGCCGATTCTGAGTTTCATTTGAGTTAGTGAGCTGAAATGGCTAAAGATATGTGAACACCAAATGCCAAGCAATTTGAAAAAACAGAAAAAAACTGTTAAACAACAGTATTCTCGCGATGTTAATCTGTTTATCTATACTATTATATAATTGTTTTGGAGTGGATATAAACTGCCATAACTTGATGTGTAACTTATTTGCAATTGAGTCACTCATTTGTAATTTAATTAATAATTAAATAATTTCATATTATTCTTAATTTTTTATTTATTGTACTTATGTCTCTACAACTAAGTTTCCTTTTATATATTTAAAAATTATATTTCATCTTAAACATTAAAATTATTCTCCCTCCATCCCAAATCATTTTATACATTTTACTAAATCGGGCGTCCTACATCTTTTGTACATTTTTTTATTCAACAAAAACACTATCATAAACAATTAATATATATATTAAATATTCTTAAAAGACGCGTCAAAATACATTTTTTTACCAATCAATTGTATTATATTATTAAAATATTCAATTTCTTAATTCCCGTGTTTAACTCCGTCCATAAACATTTGGGAAAGATTGAGTAATTTGTGCAAAAAATTCCTAGTCTTTATAAATCAGACGATGTGGACGGACATCAATCAATACATACAATTCATCGGATAAACAGCAAACTTTAGTGCTAATTTGCCCACGTCAGGATTTAGGCAGGCGATCGATACCAAGAAAATATTCCGTTAGCAAACTCCCAAAACCTACCTACAATGTGCGCCCTGCTCCATCTGTGGTAATTATTTTTCCACTTCTCTCTTGAACGGACATGGCTGCCTCCTCTGTCCTACTCTCCCACCCACTTTCCCCACCACAATTCCACCACCACAGAACAATACCCAAGCTCAATTTCACCAAACAGCGCACTCGTTTCCACCGCGCAATCAAACACGAAGGTGCCATCTTCAGGTTCAAGAAACATACTGCGCACCCACGCGCGGTGGAGACCGATGGAACGCGGGCTCAACAAGAGGACGACGGTGGACCCATCGTCGGAGAAGACTCGGCGGATTTTGTGCTTTCGAAGCAGAAGATATCTTCGTGGGTCTATTTTGGTCTGATATTAGGTGTGGTGCTGTATATACTCGACGTCGCTTGGATTGATAACGATACAGGGTTCGGTAAATCGTTCGTCGATGCCGTTTCGTCTGTTTCGGATTCCCATGAGGTTTGAGATCGATTCATACTCCCAAATCTTCGTAGGACATGAATCGAATTTTTAACTCTTAACTAACCTGCCTGTTCAAATTTCGAAGAGATTTATCAGGACAAAGTTGTCTTTGACTCGTCTTTTGCAGGCGGTGATGTTAGCTCTTACTCTCATTTTTGCAATCGTCCATAGCGGATTGGCTAACCTCAGAGACTCGGGCGAGAAGCTGATCGGAGAGAGAGCATTCCGCGTACTGTTTGCTGGAGTTTCGCTTCCATTGGCTCTTACTACTGTTGTGGGTTTCTTCTATCCTTTTCTTTTTGAATTTTACTGTCGTAATTAGTCTGATTAGTTTGATTTCTGCTTCAGGTTTATTTCATCAATCACAGATACGATGGCGTTCAGCTGTGGCAACTGCAGGGCGTTTCTGGATTGCACGAATTCGTTTGGCTGAGCAATTTCATTTTCCTTCTTTTTCCTCTATCCGTCCACCTTCAACTTATTAGAGGTTGCTGCTGTTGACAAGCCTCGAATGCATCTATGGGAAACTGGGATCATGAGAATTACCAGGCATCCTCAGGTACTTGTAGCGAGTCGTGGTTTATTTTATCGATTCAAAATTATGCCATTGATCTGATTATTGTTATATATATGCATATACATAGATGGTGGGACAAGTGATTTGGTGCATTGCGCACACGATATGGATCGGGAATTCTGTGGCATTAGCTGCTTCGATAGGTTTGATTGGCCACCACTTGTTTGGGGGTTTGGAGCGGAGATCGGAGGCTGGGCTTACGGTACGGAGAAGCTTTTGAGGTTGTGAAGGAGAGGACGAGTGTGATACCGTTCCTTGCCATTATCCAAGGTCGACAGAAGTTGCCTCAAGATTATTACAAGGAGTTTCTTAGGTTGCCATACTTGTCCATAACATTTTTTACTTTAGGGGCGTACTTCGCTCATCCCATCATGCAAGCTGCCAGCTATCGACTTCATTGGTAGTTTAGTTTAGTTGACTTCTTTTAAGCAATGGGATGAGATGTAACTGTAAAACATGATGAATTTTCCAAGTTGATTGATAAATAGCAACATATTATGACAAGAGACTATTGGGTCTTTGCCACATCACTGATCTGGTCAGCGCATACGTAGCGCTATGTCCTCTTCGGTGGCACACGTGTTCCTCGTACGTTCTCCCGGCTGCCACGTCATCCAGTTACCGCCTTGCTTCCATGTCATCGTCGGAACATACATTTTGGCTCGTAATAACTCCTAGCTACGAGAGATACATTAATAGTAATATAATATCATTATACTTAAACAACAATATAATCAAAATGTGCCATGAACCACGTGAAAACTACTTTCACGTGATTTCACAGCATACCTTTGCTGACATTCCCGAAGCTTGATTGTTGCTCAGATTGATTACGAGTTGATCGTAGGAGTCTGGCACACGTTCACAATCTGAGCAACAACCAAGTTGCGGGAAAACTTGTCTTCTTTGTTATTGCGTAGACTTTCTTCTTCGAGAACCGCAGCGCAATTACGAAGTGTAAAGTGCGCGCCTACAAAGCTATCATTGCGGCAATCGCATATGACTGTTTTTTTTCCTTACTCAAAAGGCTCATATCAACGGGGACAAATGTAACTACACATCAGCATCCGAAATCGATTAGTAATACATGGAATGTGTCAATTAAGACGACATAACCTCGGATATCGATGTGGATTGTTGACATGGCACGAGTCGGTCCCACATCAACAGGTGCCCACGTAAGGTGAGCACCATAAAATTCCTCTTTACGTGTATATATATATATATATGCGTATCAATAAGGTGATTAATCAACGAGGGGCACTTTTCGCCACCACACTTGTAGTTTAATAATTTTATCACCTTGTTATTGGCCAGATCTTCAAAACTAATTTCTCATTCACCCGATATCAATTTTGAGCGTAGTAATATTCGATCGATTCCACTCAAAATGTGAGTTTTGACGACCCAGGGTTCTCAAGTTAATAAAAAACGAAACTATTTTCTCTTTTGGGTTAATCAACCCGCATTTGGGCCCAAAGGCCCAATTGTTTAAAACATAACAATTACAATGTGTGGGAGATTTTGTTGTTGAGAAGATCAGTGGTTGGGGCTGCTTGCGACGTGGCCGTGGGTGTGGCGTATTCTTGTAAGGCCGGTGGAGTGTCGAGGAACCTCTAGGTGATGAAAGAAACATTCATTTATTTTACATTAAAGATGAAATAATTCGTTACTAGAAGAAGTGTTAATGAACAAAACCAACCTCGTATCGTTGATCTTGGTCTTCCTTGAATGTGGTCATGCGTCGCCAAAGAAGTATTTGTAAATCCGGCGAACATTGTTCCCAAACTCCACCAAGGATGCCGTCCATCATGAGCATCTGTTAGGATAATATAATTGTTGTTATTTAATTAAGTTTAATTAATTAGTAGTTTGAATTTGAATTAGATTTAGTTTAGATTTATTAGGAGTCTAGATATATTTGGGTTTAAGATTTGTCGGCCCTTATATTTTGAAGAAGGGTATCGGCTAATTTTTTGGAAATTTTGAGGGCCAAATTCTTTGACACTCGAATTGTGATGCCGGAGTTTCCAACTCTTGGTCGTTCGTATTTATTAATAAAAGCGTTGTTAGTTCGAATATTTCAGGTTCCACCGCCTTCTATCCCTAGCAGCATCCGAGCTAGAAGGAATGAAGACTTTAGCGAAATGATGATCATCAACGAAAATGTTAAAGATAGACTAAGAGGTAGGTGCTTGCTGCTAAATATTTTTAAGGGGCAATTTGTGAGGCCCCAACATAAGTTTCATTTAGGTTTCAGGCCCCTGTCAGAAAACTTTTAGTTTTAAGGACTCGATACACTTAAGTGTTTTTCAGTAGCACTTAGGGGTGGGCACAATTCGGTTTACCGAACCGAATTACCAAAAACCGAAATTTCGGTACAAACCGAACCGAACCGAAAAAATTCGGTTCGGTATTCGGTACGTAAATTTCAAAATTTCGGTATTTCAGTTCGGTACAAGTTTTCTAGTTCGGTATTTTCGGTATACCGAATTACCGAATTTAAAATAATATATATTTGTTTATTAGTTATATGTTTAGTAGGCCCGAAATGGGCCTTGACAGTATTTATTAATGTTTTTCGTAATACACAGCCCAAAAGCAAAAGCCCACTATTATATCAATTTTAGGGTTTTCTTTTTCATCTTCTTCCTATCTACACGAATCAAACGCGCAACCTCATCTCTTCTTTAAGCTTCTTCTCTAATCTTCTTCCCTAGTAAACCTTTATCTTCAATCAAACTGTGCAACCTCATATCGATCTTCCAAGACGAGTTTCGCTTTGATTAGGAAAAGGATGAGCTGCAACGGCGACTGTGCTTAGGCGCAGTGGATCGAAACCGCCGATGCCCAGGGTCGCGCCACCGTGTTCGTCGCCAAGTTCTTCGACTGCGCCGCCTTGATGGGCTTCCTCTCCGCCGCGCCATCCCCAGGAATAAAATCCATTTTTTCCTTTGAACTTCGGTTTTTCGGTAAATAACCGAAAAAAACCGAAAAAATTTCGGTTTTACCGAACCGAATTAAGTTCGGTTCGGTATTCGGTTGTTCAAATCGTCGAACCGAAATTCGGTTTCGGTTCGGTTCGGTATGGTTTGTACCGAATGCCCACCCCTAGTAGCACTTCATGGACCTGTAGCACCACTTCGTGGACCTGCAGTACCACTTCATGGTTCTGCAGTACCAATATTCATCGTTCTGCAGTACCACTCCATTGTTTGTAAATAACACAACACGATAGTCCGAACCAATTCATATACAATGTATAACACTTGCGTAAATTTTAGGTCCTTATCTCTAAATTTATAAAGATCGGGTCATTAACCCTAAAAATTTTCTAACAGGGATCTGAAACCTAACTTAAAACATCTTTTGGGGTCTGAAACTTAATTAGCACTATTGAGAGAAGCTTATACTAATTGCTCTCAAAGTAATTGATGTGAAAGTTCTTAAATTACTATTCTACGCTTAATTTCAAATTTATATTATTACATCGTCTAAAATTATTTTTTTATATTCTTACCTATTAAAATTAATATTATAATTTTACCTATTAAAATTAACTTAATATAAGTCAATGTAATATATTTACGTAGGCACATCGAGGGACGAGATTCTCGATACCACTTTTTTGTCACACATCACAAATCTTCGGCAGGTGGTTAATCCAAGGGTTAAGATTTCTTTTGGTTTTATCTATACATGTGCCCTTTCTCAATGAATTTCTATTTCAAAATTTTCTAATTACATGTTCCAGAAAATTCTAAAATCTTCATTACGTCAAATTTATATGATATAGTCAAATAAACATATTTAATTTATTCTTTGTTTCGTTACGATCAAATTGATATATCCATATTTTATATTTTTCGATATTCATAAGTATTATTTTATATTGTATGTTATACAATTTTGGGAGAGAGAGGATCCGTTTCCCACATTATTTTTTTCCAAAAACACTAGTGGATATCTATACTATTATTATAAATGGGGAGAGGGGATACAAACTGTCAAATCAAAATTGATTTGGTGTGCATTTTTTACATTTAAAAATATTAATTAAAATTAAAACATTGGAGTGTAGGGTGTAAAACAGTTTTCTTAGCCTAGAAAATAACTGTTATTTCTTTTGTATATTGCTTATTTTTTAATTAAATATTAAAACTAAAATTAAAACAAAAACCACCCACTATCTTATTTTGATGCACACATGTAGGTGCGCCAAATAAACTAGTATAATATAGTTGTTGTGGTCTTTATGGTGTAGGTGAAAAGAGAAGCGAATGAAAAGAATTCGCCTAATATCGTTTAGTTGCATAACACACAAACATCATTGTCATATTCCCATGTCCAGTTGGAGGTTATTCCGATTCCATCCATTCGAAATCTTATCCCTAATCTCGTCCACTTCCTTGCAACCTTTTATTGCTTTAAAAATATGCATAATCGCATACGCATTCGACTCCGAAGGCCAAAAACAACATTCCTCGCATCATGGGCAGTGGATCATCGAAGAACGGAGATAGCCTTGGTAACATTGACGATCGAGAAGGTGGTAGTCAACTCTATGTGTCCCTCAAAATGGAGACGTTGAGGCTCAATGACGAAAGCGTGCCTCATGTGTACGGCTCGGTGCCTCTTGTTGGTTCGTGGGACTCTTCCGCAGCAGTATGTTTGTAAAATCAATTGACCTTTTTGATATTTTGGCGTTATTTCAATTGTATTCCATGATGGCTTCGTAGAATGTGGTATGGTGTTTGCTTAATGTAGTTGTCGTTGATCAATGCCTTTCCTTTTTTGTTTTGGAAATTATCAGCTGTCGATGAAACGCGAGTCCACTTCTATGTGGGAATTGAGTTTCGTCGTGCCTCCTAACCATGGTAAGTTGGCTGTTTAAAGCTATTTGCCACTTTGAAGCACATCACATTTCTTGGGGCTTGTTTTCAAATAGAAGAATATTGACATTTAGTGTGATGTAGTATTCCATAATTCCAAGCTGACAGTTTGTAAGAAAAATGAGACGTTATGTGGTTTTGCTGGATTACATCTTCATAACCTGCTTTACCTTCTCTTTTGGATCGATGTCTTCCTCCTTGGCTGTTCTTGATGGTCGATTTCTGCATAGAAATCACTACCTTCACTCTCTTATCCTAAAAGGCAAAAACATTTTATGCCTACAGTTTTGCAAAACAACTTCTTCCTTAAAAGCTGTTATATATTTCTTTGAGCGGGGTATAGAAGCTTCTATTGTTTTTACTCTTTAGTTTTTAATGAAGTCATTGTTGGCAAAGGGGTATTACAGTCGACCGTAACTTCTAAAGAACTATATATGGAATCATCACCACAGATTTATTTATTGGATGCTTCAGACTACAATATTTTTTCGATGGTATCACCACACCTAAAATAAAAGCCTAAGGAGCTTGGGGTGAATTTTAGAACATGAGTTGCACATCAGTAATATACTTAATGAAATTATGTTGTTCGGTGTCAAATAATGTTATTCTGTGTCTTGTTCAGTCGATAATGTGAAAGAGGTGGAAAATTAAATCACTTCTACATGTTTGTTGCTTCTTATTACAGTCCCTCCCTGCTAATTATGTTCAGCGCTATACTTTCTAACCCCATCGGTGATTTTTGTTTATCCCACATGAATAGAGACATTGGAGTTTAAGTTCTTGCTGAAACCAAAGTATGTCCACAAGCCATGTTATGTGGAGGAGGGTCCCAATAGGCAGTTGAAAGGGGGCACATTACAAGGAGATATGAAGTCCGCTCTGTTTAAGTTGAGCAGTGATGAGATTGTGGAGTATAGAGTGTTCATTAAAGCGGATAGGCTATCGCCTTTCGATCTAGCAGCAAGTTGGAGAGCATATCAAGAAAATTTTCAACCTTCCGCAGTTCGTGGCATCCCAGATGTCTCTATAAATTCTGCTGCTGAAACCAATACTATGGTGGGTGACGAATTTGATATTGTTATAAAAGTTACAATATGGTGCGAAAACTTTTCGCTGTGCTCTCTCTAACTTTGCAGGTCCATTATTGGATGCTTTCATTGTTGTTCACCTATGAGAATCTCTTTCAAGAGTTAATAACCTTAGTAGTGCGCTTTTACTGACTGGTTTATCACCTAGATTTGTTTGATATATATTCAACCAGGGTATGTTAAAAATTGAAATAACATTGGGTTACCGTTTCTATTTGGCCACTTAATATGCATATATTCATGCTTCATGCATCAGAACCGTTTTTATAATATTTTAAGCGTTCGTTTACTTATTCTGAGCGTACTGTTTCACGGCTCATTTTGTTTATGCATAAACCTTGTTCTTTTTCTGCACTGAGAAATGGTACACATTTTTTTTCAGAATGGGTCTCTTGCAAGCTTAGAGCTTGATTTGGAGCACTATGTTATCCCAGCTCCATCAACAGGTGCAAGTTCAGCCTTGGTTTATGCAGCTAACATGACAGAGAACCCACGATCTTTAAGCGGTGCTTCTAAAACTGATGGCTCTAGTGGACCATTATTACATCACCAGCAAGATGCTATTTCTGCATCGGATTCACTGGTTGAATACATTTTTTGCATTCGTTGTTTCAGTGCTCCATGTGACCTATTATTATTGATTACACGGAAGTCATGGTACGGGACAGAGTGCTTATTTCAACTTAGACAATACCCGAGTGATTATAATTGGCCTGCCTTATATTGAGATACTTTGCTCTTTTTTCAGACCACAAGGAAGTTGAGTCTTCTGCCATTTCCATTGACCAATTTGCAATTGTATTTTCATTAGAACTCCATTCCTTTGTGTGATTCTAAATGTTAAGTTTGTCCCTAACACAAGAAGTAAAATGGCTCATTTCTGAGAAATTTGCCCGTTTTCATGTTAAGAGGAGTTGTCCTAAGTTGTCTTTCCCGTTGCGCCAACTGTTTGCTATGACGAACGCATATACTACTAATCTATAAGTGGCCTGCATAGCTAGTTCTAATATTTTATGATGGCTTTCTCTAGGCAGTGGAAGTCTCAGATGCTATGAGACTTGGATTTGTCGAGTCAAAGTTTGTGGGAACTTTTTCTCCTTGGCAGAAGCAAGAAGGTCACAGGGGAATGTTTGTTGACAGAGGCGTCGGATCTCCAAGATTAGTAAAGTCGGCGAGCTCAGCATCTTTTGTTGGTGATCTGAAAACTGATTCAGAACCCAAGGTGTTTGAGAACTTACAATTATCGTTCGAAAAAATTTGTGACAACCTTATATTTTTCTTTTTCTTGCCTGAATGCAAACAGCGCCTTACTCATTACTCTATATTGTTGTTAGACTTCTATGCCAGCTGCTGCAGGAGCTGTTGCAGCTGGTGCTGTGGCAGATCAGATGCTTGGACCCAAGGAGGATAGCCATCTTGCTATTGTCCTGGTTTGTACTCATGTTTTTCGTTTTTTTTTTAATGTTAATCAGAAATTATTGTGACAGTGAATAGCAAATTCACCTGTGCTTTCTGAAAATGCCTTGAAATATTATATTGCGCCGTTCATTTATAATTTTACATCTGCGAAAGGTTGGGTTACCCGCACGTGGAAAAACATTCACGGCTGCCAAACTCACCAGGTACCTCCGATGGTTAGGTCATGACACCAAACATTTCAATGTTGGAAAGGTATGAAAGATCTGTTGTTGAAGCTCTTTGCTTTTAGACATGAAAGTTGCTTCACATTTTAATTTTTTCTTGCAGTACCGAAGGCTTAAGCATGGAGTAAATCAGGTAATATATCTTCTGATGGCTGATTGTTTCTTCCGGCTTGATAGATGATGGTTTTGTTTCTAGCTTTATTTTCTATATTTCTGAAGTTAGTCTTGGAAGTTTTTTCATAACGATATTGCGAATATCTTCTTGCTTGAGTATAAATTTCATGCTGATTTTAGTGTTAGTAGTTTGCTGGTGGAACTGTCCTGTCTGTAGTTTCCACTTCTAAATATTGATGATATATTTCCTTTAATTTCCAATTCTTTTTCTGATCAATTCAACAATCAATAATTTGTTGAATGAGGGGAACTAGAACCACCATTTAAGACAGGATCCATCACCACAGTTGGCATTTGCTGGTAAAAGGATATTGGATCATTACTTTATTGAATAAAAAAGTTCATCAGATAACTCTAACCAGGTTCATATTCTGTTACGAGATAAGCTGAAATAATTGAGTGCATTATTCTTGAGTTTGTCCAAGGAATTAGATCTTCCATCATGTTTATGTCGCTAAATTTTTAATTGACATGATGTTTTTGAACTATTAAGCGTTTCACATATGATGGGTGATTGACTTTCAGAATGTGCTTTATCTCATGCATTTATAGTGTTTTAAAAGCTTCATCTATGTTTAAATGAAGTTTCCTCTGTAAACAACTGTGCTTTTCATGCAGTCTGCTGATTTCTTTCGGGGTGACAATCCGGAAGGTTTGGAAGCACGTAATGAGGTAATCTACACAAGAATTTCGTTATAAGCAGCTCATCCTCGCTGTTTTTATATGTAATTTCCAGTTTGGTTGTGTGTGATAGCTATCATATTATATTTGCGTTAGCATTATTTCCATTTGCATGGGATTAGTAATATTCCTCTTGCATATTGGCTGATCTTGTGGAGAGATGCTTGTGCAGAATCCAAATTTGTGTATGCTCCTTCGGCCTTTTCATTACACTGAGATTAAAAATTCATTTCCGATAGCTAAGGCTGGTAACAATTTGGGTAGTATGCATCATTTATAGTTAGCTTAGCGAAGTTGGAGAATCAATAGTCAATTTGAAAGTTTTTGGCAGTAAATGGTGTTCACTTATTTCATTATCAGAGAAACACCTAGATGCTTTTGAAGAATTGAATTAACAAAAGAAAAATTTTCTCGATTCACCCAACAAATTGCAAGTTTGATGGCTGATATCTTGTGTGTGCTTCTTTTACATGTTTTGATTTTGTTATTTCAAACATTTCATTTGATACTTTGAAATTGCTCAGTACACTTTGTATTCCACAATTCCCGACCAAAATGAACATTTTTATTCCATAGGCATAATTCTAATCCATGACATGCTTCTAGGTAGCTGCGCTAGCAATGGAGGACATGATATCTTGGATGCAAGAAGGTGGTCAGGTAAGTAATATATTCTTGTTCACGTTCATCATGCAGCTGTTGTTACAATAACTTTCTTCCTCATCATAGGTAGGAATATTTGATGCTACAAATAGTACACGGGAAAGAAGGAATATGCTTATGAGAATGGCTGAGGGAAAATGCAAGGTTTGTTACTTTACTGTTGTTTTTTTTTTATTCTCATTTGTATCAGGTTATCAAACTTCTGTTGACTGTTTCTGGGATGATACCTTATACACATGGGTTATCTAGTACACATTTTCAGGTCATCTAATACACATTTTCTAGAATGGTTAGCAATGGATGTAAAATTGCAGATCATCTTTCTGGAGACACTATGTAATGATCGGAAGATAATCGAAAGAAATATACGTCTCAAAGTTCAACAGAGCGCGGACTATGCTGAAGAGTATGAATGCAGTTTCAACATTATTTATTTCTACCATTCTATCTCATCTTCATATTCGTTATATGTCCAGGCCAGACTTTGAAGCAGGGTATCAAGACTTCAAAGTTAGACTTGAAAACTATGAGAAGGTGAAGTAAATATTCTCATGTTGCCAAGAGTTACTGCTTCCTCGAATGAACACTCAAAGGACCGATCTTTTGTATCCAGGTGTATGAGCCGGTAGAAGAGGGTTCATATATAAAAATGATTGACATGGTCAGTGGTAATGGTGGACAAATACAGGTAATAATCTTGTCCAACTGTTACTTCAGACAGTTTTATGTTCTATCCATTTTGTTCAAGGTTAACCTAATATTTTATGCTCATCTTAGAAAGACTCCGTGTACAAAGCATAGTTTCTTGAATATCCATTATTTACGCTACCAGTAATATTTCCCGTTGTATTGCAAAATTACCTTCAAATATTTATTCCACCTGATCTGATCTTGAACAAAAAATGGGATCTGATTTTGAATAAAAAACGCAATATTTGTTAGTTTAGGACTATAGCTATGCTCAGTTAATCATTTTCAAGCGATAAAACTAACTACCTTCAGCAAGAAATCTAACAATTCCATGCCATAAATTATTTTAATTCTAGCATTCTGGAGCTATCTTTCAAGTGCATCAAGATTATTTCAAGTACATTGGCAAGTGTGAATTAGTGGAACTCATATGTTATTGTTAGCAACTATTCATACTCTGATTTCCAGTTGTTCTCTCTTTTTTGGTGTCTGTTGTCATTCTATACTTCCAGAAACTCCTGCTTTACTTTTGGAAGCATCTTCTCATTTGTTTCACCTTTTTAATGTTTTTTTTTATCTTTCGTGGTTATTATCTTTCTTTACCTCCCCAGACGAAAAGGTGATATTGAGTGTGATTATCTTTCTGTAACATACTAACATAGAAATGAGAGACAGGTGAATAACATCAGTGGCTACCTTCCTGGGCGCATAGTCTTCTTCTTGGTATGTGACCGACATTCTGATTCATGTCTTGATAGGATATTCCTTTTCCTTTGCTTTTAGAACTGAATTTGTTGCCTTGTTGCTTTTTATATGTATACTGATCTCTATTTCCTATCAGCGTATCTATCACTGATAAATATTGAGTTGTGTAAACAAAAGCTTAGGTTGTTATGCTGCTTTATTCAAGAAGCTTCATTACGCTTTCTAACATCAATTTATGATGGGAGATATGAGTTTTTACGTAATTTGACTCCCTTTCTGGCAGGTAAATACGCATTTGACGCCTCGTCCAATATTTCTTACGAGGCATGGAGAGAGCATGGATAACGTTCGAGGGCGAATTGGTGGTGACAGTGTAATAAGGTATCCTTGTTCTTATATATGTTATGTAGAATTTTACTTATTTTCCATGAGTTGACATGTTGAGTTTCATTCCCCTTCATTTTGTACTGGTATGTTTATCATATTATCCTAGTTTCAATATTAAAAAAGGTGATAAAATCACTTCACCTGGGTTTTGTTAGCAAGATTAATGTCGGCATCTCACACTTTAAGTTTCTCTTGTCGATACTATCTAATTTGGCTTTTAAGTATGAGATAAATTAATGGTCTAATCACCAAACAATCTTTAAGTTTATGCCTTTTTCAAATGGAGCTGACTTTAGTAGAAAAACTATACTGAGATCAAATAGGTTTTCATTAGGAAAAGTCTCCATTCAATCTCATGTGTTACGAAGGTTTACTGGTATACTCTGATATCACTATTATTGGCTTATGCTGTATACTAAGGATGCTTGTTCTCTTTGCACAGTGATACTGGACATATATATTCCAAGAAACTCGCTAATTTTGTAGAGAAACGGCTGAAAAATGAACGTGCTGCCTCGGTAAGTTTCCTTTGTTAAAATATGGGGACTCCACCTCCACCCTTTTGATTTCTTGTTTGCTATGGAGTTAGAATATTCTTTTAATTAGCATGAACCATGACTAGGTGAACTTGGAATGTTTCTACTTTTTTCTCATGTTGCTCAGATATGGACCAGCACATTGCAGAGGACAATTTTAACAGCAAGCCGAATAGTTGGATTCCCAAAGGTAAGGATTGGAAATACTTTTCTTTATCTATATAAGAAGTTGTTTGCTGATAATCTTTTGATGATTTTTTGAAGATACAATGGAGAGCTCTTGACGAAATCAATGCTGGTGTATGTGATGGAATGACATATGATGAAGTAATGAAACACATGCCCGAAGAATACGAGTATGTTTCGGTTACCCTCATTTTCATTGCAAGGATTGTTTCTTTAACATTCACGACCTATTTCTGGGGGCGAACAAATAATCCCTTTGATCACTTGGTCATGAAAAGTAGAAAATAGTGGCATCTCATTTTTGGAATAAGTTTTAGAATGAAGGTGGTGTGGGGAGTTTTTATCAGTGGAATAGAAATGTTAAGCAAGAAGATTATCGTCTTAAGATACTTGATTAGACGACTAATCCTCAATACAGATCAAACTACAAAAATTTAAAATACTATGTAGTCAAAACTTAACTGATGTGCTTGAAAGAATTCATTTAAATCAATAGTAAACCAAAGTCATCCATTAGATTAAGAATGTGCTGTGATGGTTCCAATCAAAACCCTTCCACTTTTTGCTTCTGTTTTGCTATTTATTTGCTGCTTGTGCATTTAACGGCCTACCCATTTTACACTTGCTTGGCATATCAAACTTGTTCCTTTACATCATCAATGCAATGCAATACTATAACAACAGCTACATATAGGGTTGGCAGTGGGGCGGGGATTCCCCGTCCCCGCGGGGATCCGCCCCGATCGGGGCGGGGAATCCCCGAGATTTTATCCCGCGGGGCGGGGACGGGGACGGGGAATGATTTTTCCCCGCGGGGATCCCGCCCCGCCCCGCCCCGAACCCTATTTATATATAATAGTATATATATAATATTAAATTATAATTTAAATAATACTAAAATAATATAAAGATAGATTAAAATTAATATCAAATATAGATTAAATAATATTAAATTAATACAAATAATATATAAACTATAATTTATATAATATTTATAATAAAAATATAAATTCATTTATATATTATATTTAAAATATTAATTTTTTTTAAATTAAATCCCCGCGGGGATGGGGACGGGGACACTTTCGTCCCCATGCATCACGGGTAGGGTTGCAAATGAACCGAATATTTTCAGTTCGGTTCGAGATTCGATTCGAAATTTAAGATTCGAATTCGAAATAAACGAATACGAATACGAATACAAATACTTTTTCTGATTCGAATAATTTCGAATACGAATAAGAATACGTCTGTATTCGATTCGAAAAATTAACGAATATTCGATTCGTTTAATGTAATATATATTTAAATAATATAATATATTATGTATTTACAAGCGTGATGATCGAAAGCAGGCTAAGAAAGAAATGTTGTGTATTAAGTAGTTCCCTCGTTAGTTTTTCTTCACAATGGAGTTGTTTCTCTGATTTTGTAATTTTTCGGAACTATTTTGTAGTTATTTTGTAATTCTAACAGATTTTATGGGGAAAAACTGAAATTTTCTTTCGAATATTCGAATATTCGAGTATTCGCGAATATATTCAAATATCGTTATCGAATCGAATCGAATCGATTTTTAGTATTCGAATACGAATCGAATCGAATACGAATACTTTGAAAAATTAACGAATACAAATTGAATATTATGATATTCGATTCGATTCGGTTCGTTTGCAACCCTAATCACGGGGGCGGGGATCCGCCCCGCCCCGTTGCCATCACTAGCTACATAGTTGTTGATCATCGTCATGTTGGCATACACAGATCACGTGAGAAGGACAAATTGAGGTATAGGTATCCTCGTGGGGAGTCTTATCTTGATGTAATACAAAGGTTTGTCCCATGCATGCAGTTTTAAACTAAGTTTATAAGTTAAGTTAAAGGTCGATTAACCATTTTGTCTGATGGATGTTTATTAGGTTGGAACCTGTGATTGTCGAGCTCGAACGTCAAAGGGCTCCCGTCGTGGTCGTATCTCACCAGGTTAAAAGCATGTTCATTCACCGACATTTTTCGCCTGAATGTGAATCGATCGATGGATAGATGTGATGAATATTCCCTGCAATTTTTTACAGGCTGTGTTGAGGGCTTTATATGCTTATTTTGCTGACAGGCCTTTACAAGAGATTCCCAACATAGAGGTAAATAAGTAAAAGCAAGACTAGGATCAATGCCATTACTTGAGATTTAGGATAGATCGTGTGTTATCCTTTTGAAGTATATAAAACGTGAAACCAAATTTACTTCATCACCATTTCAATCCAATCCTATATAATATACCTTTTCCTACTTAAATGCACATTATTAAGTTCACAAGGGCCCCTCTTGTTTAATAGTGAAATCTAGGCTCGCCTCTTTGATTTCTTTTTTATTGCATTGCAGATGCCACTTCACACGATAATAGAGATACAAATGGGGGTAACGGGTGTACAGGAGAAAAGATACAAGATTATGTGAGGGAGTTCACAACTGTCCATATAATTTGATTTGATGATTCATACACATGTACTTTTACAGCAGCAATCACTCTGCGTCTATGCTTGTGCATCTATGTTTTAATGGCGCTACGGATACGCTAATGATTCAAATTTACCATTGCTCTTTCATGCTAAAATCTGAGCAATATAGCAGCTTATTTTTTGTTCTTGTTCCTATGTATAGTATTTTGAATCTTGCAGTATAAATATTTGTTTGTTGGGCATAGATGTGATACAAATATTAATATAAGAAGTTTTTGTTGGAACATTGTCGTCGTGCCGATTGGACATGTCATTGCCACCAATTGTATCTTTTCCTTAAGGATTCTTATTTTCACTTGGTTTTATCTGAACTCATCATTCACGTGGTTGGCGTGCATTAATGAACGTGTCCGTCATTTGGTATGTCTAACCAATGCATCTTGTGTGATTTTTATTCTTCTGTTCTCTTTTAACAATCTAATTTTTTTTAGGGGCGTTTAGATTTCAGGGCCCATATAATTTGAAAATAGGTTTAAGACACCTGTCTAAGAAAATATACTTTTAGGGACCCATTTTGAACTTTAAATTAGAGTAAAAGACCAAATATTCGATCCGATCAAAATAGCCTTATTATGGATCGCCCCTGTTAAATTGCAATATATTGTTATCACATAACAGAAAGTATTACTACATACAAATATTGTGTTACAGTATGGTTAATACGTGGTATCACTATCACCACAATAAAATGTAGTTTTTAGCAATCGAAATATCTCAGCGCATCCGCTGCACCAAACCAAGTTCGATGTGCCACGAGAGTTTTTTTTTTTGCACATATGTACCTGATCCGCCGCAAGGTACGCCATATAACACATTTAGATACCATAGAACAACATATTTCGGTACGCAATACAGTTAAAAAATGGTACGTCATATAACACATTAAGGTACCATATAAAAACGTATATGGTACCGTATAAACGCGTGACAATACACACATAAAAAATACGCAAAGACTGAAAAACATGGTAAAACGGGTTATGTGTAAAAGTTTCTGACATGGATATTGATTTGTAAATTTTTTATTCAATTTGATATTTTTTTATAGATTCACCTTTAATCAAAGAATCTCAACTGGGAACAATATTACTCATGCATTACCTACAAAAATATGGAAAATAAAGTTAGGGAAAGAAAAGGGGTCTACCGATAAATTTGATAACTTTTTTAATTTGATCTATGGTCGGCCTTCTCAAGTATAGATCTCATCTCACCATCAAGGTTCTGAAACCGGGTTTTCGAACCGGACCGAAAATTTTAGTGGTTTAACCGGTATAAATCGAAATCAAACCGGTACACAACTGTTACCTCTAGATTTAATAAATATATATTTTATGAATGAATGAATGAATCAAATAATATCGAAAATATACATGCTTTCATGACTTTTTTCAATTAGAATTTTATAAACATATTGAAATTGTGTTGGTAGTTAAAATTAATAGTATAATAAATCTCAAAAAGTAAATTAATAATTTTTAGTGGTCAAAATGAATAAAAAAGAAATATTGAGCTAATAATTTAATTAAAAAATGTAAAATGGGTGATAGGTAGGAATTAGGAATCGAACCCAAGTCCAAGCCCACCAACAATTTCTACATAAAGACTTTCTGCCACTATACCAATTATAATTTTAATTATATTTCCTGGTTTAGACGTATTTGTACATATTTTCGTATTTTTCTTTTTAATTTAAACTTAGATCGGACTGGAACCGAACCGAATTTCTGACCAGTTCACCTATTTCCGGTCCGAACCGGGTCCGGTCATGAAAACCCTGCTCACCATTCACCATCACCACTGCACCGAAACATTGACTTTATTCGAAAAAAGAAAATGTAAAAAAACGAAAAGAAAAAGTCAGTACAGTACTTATAATTATTGAGTAGTAGTAACCATCCACACAGCTAGAGCTACCTCAGTCTCTCTCTCAAAAGTCTCAAACAATATTTTCCCCCAAAAGAAAAAAAAAAAAAAGACAAAATCGTCTGAAAAATGGGAAAAGGGTGGTCAGCAGCAGCAATCTCAAACGAGATCGTGACGAAAATAGCCCTCTCATACGCATACGTCGCCATATGGATCTTCCTATCCTTCAGTGTCATCGTCTACAACAAGTACATCCTCGACAAGAAGCTCTACAACTGGCCATTTCCCATCTCTCTCACCATGATCCACATGGCTTTCTGCTCATCCATGGCCTTCGCCGCCGTCCGCCTACTCAAGCTGGCGGAGCCCGTCGCCCTCAGCCGCCGCCTCTACCTCACCGCCGTCGTCCCAATCGGCGCCCTCTACTCACTCTCCCTATGGTTCTCCAACTCAGCCTACATATACCTTTCGGTGTCCTTCATACAGATGCTCAAAGCCCTAATGCCCGTCTCCGTTTACACCATCGGGATACTCTTCAAGAAAGACGCCTACAAGGGCTCGACGATGCTCAACATGGTGGCCGTCAGCTTCGGCGTCGCCGTGGCGGCGTACGGCGAGGCAAAGTTCGATTCTTGGGGCGTTCTATTGCAGCTCTGCGCCGTCCTTTTCGAGGCCACTAGGCTGGTGATGATTCAGATGCTTTTGAACTCTAAAGGGATCAACTTGAACCCAATAACGAGCCTATACTACGTCGCGCCGAGCTGCTTTGCTTTCCTCTCTATACCTTGGCTTTTCGTCGAATACCCTGCGCTCAGGGATAGAGGCGGCGGTTTCAACTTAGATCTCGCGATATTTGGCACCAATTCGCTGTGTGCCTTTGCTTTGAACCTCGCCGTTTTCTTGCTGGTGGGGAAGACGTCGGCGTTGACCATGAACGTCGCCGGCGTGGTCAAAGACTGGCTATTGATTGCTTTTTCTTGGTCGGTGATCAAGGATACCGTGACGGGCTTGAACCTCTTTGGGTATGGGCTGGCGTTTGTCGGCGTTGGGTATTATAACCACTCAAAGCTGCAGTCGATGAAGATGATCAGCAACCAACAGCAGCAGCTGAACAACGGTGAAGAAGAATCCGACAAGTTGATGAACGCAGAGCAGAGAACGATGATGGATAGGGATGGTAAGAAGATGAAGGGCGATGCACAAGCTTGATTAATTTGTTGTCGGCAAATTCTTTTGAAGGTTGTTTGTAATAATTAAATTGTGGGGTTCTCTTTTGATGATACAAACAACACAATGACCGACGAGTCCGTACGAGTTTTTATGATTTAATTCCCTTGTCACTAATAATTACTTGGTCCGTTTTAGACTTTAGTTCCATTTTCAAACTTAAGTCTGTTTATGCGCAGTTCCATAATTCACTTTTCTTGCTTTTGATGAAGTCGAGCGGCTTTGATAAAGGGAAATAAGTGATGAGCCCCACACTTCTATTTAGTTTTAAGGACCTTCTTTTTGAAAAATTAAAGGTAAAAACTCAAATTATGCTTTGACTTAAATACCCTTAATAAACGGTTCAGTAAAGTGGTATTAGACGACACTTGAATGTTACAGATATACGACGTATTGTTACTGTAAAATTTATAAGCGTTACTTTAAAATGATAATGTGTTACTTGTCGATAGTAAAATGTTTTTAACAGATCTATATTTAGTTCTTCGGCTAATCGAAATCTATTTTCACAATGAATCGAGCACAATCGACTGCCCCATCAACCAATCAATTTCGATGTGTCACGTAGGATTTATTCTGATATCGATGAAGTACGATGTAAGAATGTTAATGAATTTTATATGGTTTCATTCGATAGAAAATTGGCCAAATCGAACTAGATTTTCGTAGTAATTGCAGCTAATCTTTGTGTATTAGAGGTACCCATAGTTTGGGCGTTTCATAGGCTCTGTGTATTTTGATACAATCGTCACCTCATCACTTGTAAAATGTACGTTGTGTGAAGCTGGTCGTATGGAAGGCATCGATTCATCTGGAATAAGTGTTACTATTTTATGCATTGTTGTTACTAATTTACGTTCTCACGTTATAAATGTACAAAGTAACGTTACTTGGAATATCCAAAGTGGTATATTCCGATCTACTTTTTATTTTCATAAGTATTGATATGGTATTTTTTTAGCAGGCTGTTCCGATAATTTGGCATGGAGTTGTTACTCGAAGCGTTACTTTAATCATTTGAAGTGACGTCCTACTTTTGTTTTTCATAAGTATTGATGTGGTGTTACTAAATAAAACAGAACCGTTATTTGGTACATCGGAAGTGTTACTAAAAACACATGGATTGTTCCTAAATAAACAATAAAAGTTACTATATTTCCATCAAGTGGTATTACAGTCAGAAACCTAATTTGGTGTCACAGACCAAAAGCGTGACCAAAAGATGTCACCAAACCATACGAAATAACTGACCAAAAATATATCAAACCTACCATGCACAAACAAAAAAATGACCAAATGGAAGAGTTACTTGGATTATCTGAAATGTTGTATTACGAACTAAGTTCTTTTAGAAGGCCTGTTTCGATATTTTTTGACATTGGAACTGTTACTACATAAAACCAAAGCGTTACTTGTTTTATCGGGCTGTTACTAAAAGTACAGGATTTGTCACTAAATAAACAATAAATATTACTGTATTGCCATGAAGTGGTACTGTACTTGCTAAATTTTGGGCGGGATTTGTGGATTGATTGGGTTAATTGCGCGGGATGTATGCCACGTTGGGAGACGGGATTGCTAAATCAGTGCAAATGTGTTACTAATAACTATTTAACTGTTATGCATTAGTTAAATATGTTACTAAAAGTTCTTTATGTGTTACAAATTGTTGTAGTTGTCGCACCAAGGTTTAGCTTATGTGTTTATGGAGATTAAGGTTTAAGGTTTCAGGGTTTCCCTTAAGGTTTATGGATTTACGACATATAAACTGATATTTGTGGTTTAATTTTGAATTTTGATGGCATTCGTGCTGAAATTCATATGTGATGTTTCAACTGGTACGCAACTTATTTTTCAATTACAGATGGTACCTCTGTGTTTAAGGCTTTTCCAACTCGTATCCAAAGTAATTTCAAGGTGGATACCCTAACTTATAAGTTATAACGTCGTGATTTTAGATGATCAAAAACGAGATTTTTAGGTGTAAGCCTTGTTAATTGCTAAGGGAATTCTAGAAATGACTAAAAACTGTTCCGACGCCTAAAAATCACATTTGTTACTTTTTAAAATCACGACCTTATATATTAGAGGTATCTACCTTTAAAACACATTGGACGCCAATTGGAAAGGCCTTAAATACAGGGGTACCAATTGGAATTGAAAATACTTTGGGTACCAGTTAGAAAATTCTTAAATACAGGAATACTTACTGAATTTGAAAATAAGGTTGAACACCATCTGAAAGAACCTAACACGGTGGTACAAGTGAAATTCTCGATTATTAAAAATATCATGGTAGTTAGTTCTAGACTATCATAGATCAACCATCTTCTAATTGGCTTTTACTATATTAAAAGCGTCGCTAAACAACTATACTTGAGATGGGGTTAGGTCTACTGTAGGAGTAAAGACACGCCGTTTGACTTTATCGCGAGCTAATACTTGTTTACAAAAGGAAGAAAAACCAATCTTGATTTTTTTTTTTTAAATCCTCCATTTAATTATGATCGACTCCATTCCCATCTAAAAACACATGAGCCAATTTTATCATCAGTGATTGATGAGAAAAAGGGGTGAATGAAGAATAATCTCGTACGTTCTTTCCATCTGTTAGAAAGTTGGGTGTGCCTAAAAAAAACCGTATGAAACGGTCAAATGGATTTCGTTCCTTGATCGATCAATTTCGTTGGAGCTTTGTTCTGTTTCTTTTTCTACCAAATAATTCTTCAGTTGAATAACACGCTCAAAATAAATTGGAGCTAATGAAACTACTATCGACTGATACACCCTCATATCCGTCTATACATGGTGATATATCTTTCTTTTTTTTTTTTGAGATTCCCACATCGGGTCAAAAAATTAATAAAAAATGATCTATAGAAGGAGTCGAATCCACAGATTATATTAAGCTACAACTTCTGCCACTAGGCCAAATACGCTATATGTAATAGATTACACATAATAAATAATTTATTAAAGATTTGGTCGGGGTCAATGGACACTCCGAGCCCCAATATAGATCCGTCCTTGTGCGTTTGTGTTAGTCATTGTTATCCGCATTAATTATTATTGTCGCACTTCACACATTTATAACACTCGCGCGAGGGGTCAACCATCGAGTTGGAGCTCCACGTCATACAACGGAGACGTGTCATCTAACCGGCGCATGTTATCCTTAAATGCTTGTCATCTAAGTATCTTACTTAGAGTGTTTGGATTCCGTTAGAAAAATTATTATATAATATAACATGGAATATTTGTTAATATATATTGGTCATCATATATACAGGGGTGTGACATCTTTTAAGAACACAACACAAGTGAGCATTCGTATACTCATTCGTACTTTAAACATGCGTATTTGTATAAATGTCTTTTGGTGCGGCCTGCAAACACAATATTTATAATTGCAATTGAAAGTTTAAACATCACGAAAAAACCTTCACTTTCATCCGTCGTCGTCGTTATTTGGATTCGACGTTTCTTTCAAGGTCATGAGCCATGGTCTCAGAGAACCATGAATCATTCTTCATCTCCTCAATCACCATTATATCTTGATGATCATTAGCCGATTGCACTAGCTCATTATTCGTACGCTCCATAGGAACCAACTGATTATTTTCACCTTTATCACTCATCTCCTGCCTACTCATGTTCTCAATCATTTTCTCCATCTTTTCAGAGGTGTACTTACCTAAAATTTTAATTTCACGCAGATCAAACTCTTCCAAGGACATGCCTCGTACCAGCTCATTCATCAGCTTCCGACCTTCATTAACATCATTCCTAAGTTGGAGCTTGGCCAGATTCTTTTGCCCCTCTTCGAACTGTTGTTCAAGGTATTTGTCGTGGATCATCATTTTCTTCCCTCGCTCGACTTCAGACAAGGCGAGGAACCTTTCCATTTTGTCTCTAAAGGCCTCTGTGCTTGGCCACTGAATGGCATTGTTTTCTGTCGCCGTATGAATGACAAATCCCGCCTCCGCCCCACACAGAACTGAGAGCTCCTCAGTTTTCTTGGTCAGGCCTTCGAGGCGGTTCTTGAAAGTGTTGCTGCGCTTTCTCTCGTTATCGATGCGCTCGTGTTTGAGTTTTCTTCTCGTCATATTTAAATTTAGGATTGTGATTATGCTTACTTTTGATTGTTAAAGTGATTCATTGAGCGTGAGAGATTATTATATAGTGATAGGGTTTATTGGCGTAGTCAGCACTTAGGGTTTCCGTTATTGGAAATGCTTTTTAATGTATTAAGTGTGTAGATTTAATCATATTCCATGCTTGATCTTGTAATAATCATATATGCTAGATATCATTAAAGACGTGATCAGCCACTTTTCAATTTCAAAATTGTATTTTCTTAGAATTATAAAATGAGGAATTCATTTAATGATATTGGGTCAAAATTATGTTAAGATGGTTAATAACATTCATTGCAATTGAATGTATATCTTTATATTGCCTAGTGCTAATATTTCATTAACATATTGTTGTGAATTAAATTAATTCAGTCAATTACTATATTTAATTCGATTTTTTTTATTTCATGTTTTGATAAGAAGATTGTATGGACTTATCCAAATCCAAACAAATATTGTTATTGCTAATGTTTTTATTGTCTAAGAAAGAGTGTTCTTATGACATGGAAAGTTGTGTGGATGAGCCTATATATAAGAGGGTAGTTCTATATGCACCCCTAAAATTCTATTTACACCACCTTTATTTACTATCACCCTCTATTTATTACACCGTTTATTTATTATCACCTACTATTTATTACACTACAATTTATTATCATACTCTATTTATTATAAAAAGTGATTTGTCCAAATTTCAAAATCATCAAGGTACCATTTCCATCCATTTTTTATGCTTAAATAAGTATTGTTTCTTAACAAGACTAGATAATATTGAGGACGTGATAACAATTATTAGAATTACAAGTAGAGATTTAGAATTTTTAAAATATTCACATTGTGTTCTCCCCCTAAGGGGGTCTCAATAGTAATACCCTATATATAACCCCCAACACCTTATGGCACGAGCTCATTGTGGAGGAGTCAGTCAGTTACGTTGTCAAGGAGGAGAAAAAGAAGGCCATGTAGACATCATGAAAGCTTTAGTCCCTGAAGCAGTTCACATTGGCTTTGGTCTAGCCATATGACTTCAAGCCTCCAAACACGACTATGAAGCAAAATGGAGGACGAGTTTACTTGGAGATCATTTCCTAATGGCAGATTTGCAGCAACACAAACAAACTGCTAATCAGATTTTAGATGAGGGGCAATCAGCATAGAAGACAAATTATAGCTCACGCACGCAGTGAACACTCATGATAACTAGTATTTACCCTCAATGATTTACAAGATCTGACTCTGAAGTGGTCCCGACATGGATGTATATTAAGTTATAAACGGGTGACCTAAATGTGAGAACTAATATTGAGGTAACACTGAACCTAACATAGAAAACACATCGGAAATAATAAGTAACAAGCTCACACAGTTAAGCACAGCGGAAATAACTAAAACGTTAGTGAGTAAAAGACCACACACAGAGATGTAAATTTATGCAGCAAGTTCTTCAATTTGCTGCAAGCCTCATGGCAAAATTTAACTATTAAAAATGGATTACAAAAAGAACAACTATCGAAGATAGTAAACTCATGCCTAATACGAATCTAAAGATTCTAAACCTTTCCTAAAAAGTTACGTCTAGACTCTAGACTTAATGGGAAAGAATAAAGCTAGGCAAAACAATGAACGCTCTCTGTTATGAATTTTCTCTGGTTCGCTCGTACATCTCGTGTGCTGGCTCTTGGTCGCTCAAAGCTACTACGTAAAAATATGCAACTCGGAAATCTCCTTTATTTATAAGCCTTGGCTCCCTCTTGAATTGATAAAAGATCTCTTGAAAATCTCCTAAGATATCTCCTCAAATATCTCTCTAAATATAGTAAATATTTAGGTCGAATCTTCTCTCATGATTTACCCTTCATCTTTATATATTCCATTTTTGGTAAATGAAACATCCTATCTTCATGTCTTCTATTTATGGTAAGTGCATCACTTATTTTGATGTAGAAAGACAAAATCTTCTTTGTCCATATCTTCGACACTAACAGACTCTACACTGGACAGTACCAAGCTTAAATTGGGTTGTGGACTGTGATGATCATAACATTTTAAAAATCCAAAATACGTACAGAGTCGAGACAGTTTTTCAATAGATGTGTATTATAGCTAATTTTACACAAGATGATCGTTGAGAGAGAGAGGAGAGAGAGAAAGAGTTGGGAAAAGCATGAAAAAACACTTTTGATGCATAGATTTACTACTACCTATCCTATTCCTATCCCAATCCTGTCCTATCTGCTATCCACTTTGTACAATACAATAAAACTAATCTGGCGTGTTAACTAACAAAGGCAGAAAAAAGATACATATTTGGTTCCATCATATATTAGATACACAACAGCATCAACGATTACAACCTGAGAGTGGCCGGTCTCCCTCCATCCTCTGTTTACTGGATATTATTACTGCTATTATTATTCTGCAGCATTAAAAGTGCAGAGGGATATTCCGAAAAGAAATGCGGGAGTTGAATGTCTGAAGGATCGAGGGCTGGAATTGCCATGTATACGTCTTCTGTCGAGAAAGGGATACTGCAACGAAAAAACATAACGCAACAATATATGCAGAAAAGTCAACCACCATCTTTCATATTCATTCAATCCAATTCACGACTATATAAATATGTCTGTGTGTGTGTGAATGAGACTACTGCGCCTCAGCTATCACTTGTATTTATAATTCTGGAACTGGGAAATGTTTTCAATTCCTATTATTCATCTTTTGATTTCATGTGGAAGACAATACACATTTACCTGAGATCATCATCCAATAAGAATGAATTTGACGAGGATAAATTCTGGGTGTCCTTATTTACAATCTCTCTCATCTGAGCGACAACCTACAAAAACCATAATGAAGAAATATTGATCAAAATCGACCAAGAAATTTTGAAGCGATCCAGGCAGTTCCTAGAAAACGTATATGATCAATAAACGCGCAAAAGTATAACTTCAATTCGCTTCATCATAAATAATGGATGGTGAAACCACTTGCCTCGTTTGACACACTTTGAGTCCCATACTTATCATCCCAATACATCGTACTTATTCGATAGATCTGCCTTACAGTCAATTTCTGCAAAAAAATTACAAACAGGAAGTAGGATTAGATGAGATAAAACATAATTTATTTTACTACATCCGACTCGTACCGGACAGAGATCCTGTCTTATCTCCTCCAAAGATTTCTTCCGCTTTTGATGTATGACCTGAAGGCGACAGCATGACAAATCAGCGACCATAACGAAGATCCAATATCACAAGAAATGGAGACAAATGTGCCACGCACCAAAAATCCAACGGCTTGTCTAATATAATTTAACTCATGCCAAGACGTTCCTGCATACTGCATTAGGTATTATGTAAGAAACAGGGACAAAAAGAAGCAGAGCTCCGACCATAATCGGGTGAAATATTCTTAAAAGTAATATGAGAAACCTCTTCTGTTGCGATGACTATCCATTTTTCTAATTCAGCCAGTCCAGATTTAACATATTCACCATTGGTAAATGTGCAGCACTCACGTCGAAGCAGAAGACTGCATATATAATTTTCAGCTACTTCGCATTGTTCAATAAAAAAATTGTGTACCTTAACCCACTACAGAATCAGCCTTATACCTGTTAAATAGTTGTATATTAATGAATGAAAAGACCTGCGTAATAAGCTTCCTGATGAAAAATGGAGGTACCTGCAGGTTATTTGGATAAGCTAAAGATCACCACTGATCAGCCCAAATGGATCAAAAAATGAAGGAAATGATCAATACTAACATAATTTCCTCGTAAACGACTCATCAGTGAGTCCAAGAACGTGACAATGCTCTCCCACTCACTACCAGGTGATTGCTGAGGGATACCACCAGGCGATCTAGATGACTTCCCACCATGAACCCGTTGGATTTTGGGTGCCTTTTTGGCAAGCACACAAAACGCGCATTTATATATGCAGGATCAGTAACCTTTTATGTGATGTTATTCATGAAACACTAAAAGGAATGCTTGCGTATGTAGCACCAAAGATAAACTAAACATGCACCTCAACCATGGAAATTGTGTTACATTAGGAATTTTCAAACGTGTATAGCTCAATTATCATCAAAGTCAGAACATCTCTTCAAAACATCACCATTAAAAGCACAAAACGTGTATATGCAGGATCAGTAACCTTTTATGTGATGTTATTCATGAAACACTAAAAGGAATGCTTGCGTATGTAGCACCAAAGATAAACTAAACATGCACCTCAACCATGGAAATTGTGTTACATTAGGAATTTTCAAACGTGTATAGCTCAATTATCATCAAAGTCAGAACATCTCTTCAAAACATCACCATTAAAAGCAGATTAATGACACCAATTTAGACATAAATTCCAACCTCAAGTAGTTGAAAATAGTAGATTGTTGAATCCATTGACATGGAATACACGCACTGAAAGTCTCATACAGATGAAAATTATCCCAATTGTTGATATCCAAGCACGCAAAAACTAAGACGGAAAACATTATATTATATAAGACCACATAAGAGACAATTGCCGACTGAGAAGGGAAGAACCCACCTGAATGCAATGTCCTAATAGAGGCGATATTTCTTTCTTCAGATTATCCCGGATCAAACCGAAAATTTTCTCAACACATGCAGTCAATTGTTGTTTGAATAGTATGGCAGGATATTTAGCTTCCATATGAGATAAGCCATCCTCCAAACCCAGATACTTAAAAGATGATCTCGGACCCTGTCATGAACATATAGTTATACATCAGTAACATGATGAATGAATTCCTCAATGTTCAACATATTTAAGTGCCCATCAGAACACGATAGTGCTGTCAGGCAAAACATGAAAAGCATATCAAGAAAATCAGTTACCCAAATATAAAAGCACAAAAAACTTAACAATCTCACCTCGACAACAGAACATGTCCACGCGCCTACCTCATGCATATTGTAAACTAGACGTCAATGTTTTATTTTTCTTTCTTCTTTTTTTAGAAACATAAATTAAATTAAACAAAGGTGTATCCTAGAGTTTAATAAAAATATTGATTAACTGGAAGATATACCAGCCAAGTAAAATTCGTAACCAAATGATACTCTCAAGCCACATTATGAGCCATTCTATAACTTACTTGCGCAAATCTCCCGTTAAGCCCTGTAAAACCTACGGAACGCTGAGAATTTGCAGTCAAAAGACCATTAGACCGCAAATTTCTCTGAAGAAGGCATAGCAGTGCAGACGCATTGGACAACCAATAAGGCAAAGTGGAATCTTCATCGCCCTCCTGCAATAACATATTACATGTGAACAGGGAATTACGAATGCAACCATATATATAAATGTGAAATGAATGCATGGTCTCTACAATTTATCGAGGCACTCACCAAGAGCCCCATTTTTTTCATTAATCACGTATCAGGTAGCACCACACACAAGATGTAATAAACTCACATAATAAAAATAAAAAGGAGGGAGTAGAGACTCAAGGAGAGAGATGATAAACCCAAGAAATTTAGCAGGTAGAAGTCACCTTGATAACTTCATTGATGCTCTCAATAATGAAGTCAAAAATCGCAGTTCTGTCTGATTCAAAGACATGCCAATGCATAAGACATTTGTAGATCACACAAGCAGCTACAGGTTTCCCATCCTGGAAGCCCAAATTTTCCTTAATACATCGTGATAAAACTTCAGAGGTACCCTGCAACAACAATCACATCTTAAAAGAGGTACACGCAAATGGTTTTAGCTCAATTCTATTTCACTATAAACTAGGAAGCGCGTGGAATTATTCAAACTGAGTCATCTTAAAGATATAGGCGCAAAACCTGGTGCCTTTCAATCCCTGACTTTGTTCGTCGTGAATCAGAAAAAGCTTGTGATGGTGGGGGAATGAGTTTTGATGGAGTAGGCGATTCCTGAAAGAGTTTGATTGAACCTTAGGTGTAGTAATACATAACCAACCGCAAAACATAGGTTCAGACAGCCACTTACGAAAGATTTTTGATCAGTAGAAGAGAGAACAAGTGCCCCAGAGAACTTCTGTTCCAAATGAAAATATATTATGTAGCAGACTTAAAAAATGGAAATGCTTTTTTGCCACAAACAAAAAAATAAAATTTCATGAAGAAGCTTACATCAAGGAAAGGTTTTACAAGACCAGCCCGGTTGCTCCTTGGAGTGACATGCAATGTCTTCTGACGGAGTATATGATTCTCATCTTGTATATTTGATAGCTTCTCTTCCATGCTGGCAAAACAATAAAATTCCATAACAAAGCTTCAAAACTACCTTCAGTAAAATCCAACCATTCCATGTGATAGTAATCATTTCCAGAGTAACAACGGGAAATACCAAATATGTACATTCTTAGTTGTTCATATGGTGGGTTCAACTATATGCCTTGAGTGTAGGCGCTGCTACTAAGGTATACTTGCAATACCTTCGTAAATTTTGTTGGAGCTGCAAACATGTTTTTTCAACTTCTTGCAACTTAGCAATGGTAGCGTCTGCATCTTTCTTCCTTGCAGCAAGTTCATTTTCCAGCATTGAGTTTTTCTCCGTCAATGCAGTCAAAGAACTCTGCAAGAGTCGATGTTAGTCAGCAAAGCGGACTCAGTTTTTAACAACACAGGTTAAGAAAGTGCTGAAACAATATCATAAAGCAGAACGCTATGCATATCAAAAACAAAAATGCATTGGAATTACCCATTGAAATATTCCATCCACCAACATTTCTGTACAGTAAGTCAATTATAATGAAAGGTTAAGCATAGGCAGCATCTAGTTCCTTTAAAAGCACATATATACCTTCAAAAGAACATTTTCATTCCGCATTTCATATAAAGATGCAACTTCTTTTTCTAACGCTAAATTTTCTTTGACTGACAACGCAAGCTTCCTTTCAAGCACCATGTTCTTGTTGAACTCATTAAGTGTAGCAAGTTTGGCAGCATCTAGTTCCAGAGACAGGGACTTCACATTCTTCTGGAATTTTGAGATTTCGGATAACTTAGCCTCTTCACTGGTAGCCTGCCCAAATCACATATGTAATTAGAGGCAATGTACCAAATCGGACAGGGAAATTGAAATTAAAACTCCATAAAGAATTACAGTCACTTTGCACACAAGAGGCTGACTTAGCAAGAAAAAACATAGAAGAGACAAAATGGAAAAATGTGAACTAGAACATGAGACGAGCAACAACATATGAAGACTTTGTCAGTTATGCCAATATAGATATATAAACGTATCGTAACATATGTTTTTTATTTTATCAGTTGACTTATTATCTTTTCAGTCAATCACACTAAATTGAGAACTAGGTGTCGGCAATTTAGAAATATCATAAACATGAAATTCACTGATCCACTAAGAAGTTTTGTAGGAATCAGTACTCGTATCTTCTTCTCCAGATGTAAGCGCCAAGTGAGATCGTCCAACTGCTTTTCGAGCTTGGATTTAGCCAAACGCAGAGCACCAGCCTCATTGGCTTCCTTTTTATTGAATAGAACGAACAAAATTGTGAGTATAGAGAGCAAAATCATCAAGTTCAAGGCTCTGAGGCTCAGGATTCAGGAATAGGCTGTCGTGAGGAACCATAGAGCCCAATGTCTCAGAGTATGTGGTTGACACACGCTACAAATCAGCAAATCCTTAAAAACAAATTTGTCAACTTTTATTCTTTGAATTTTAACGCCGTAGCAGATTATCGGCCCACGCTCATCGAGTCTCAAAAAAAAAAGAAAATAATTGAAAAAAGAAACAAATATGGTCACTGACGTTAGAGCACAGCATGCCAATAAAATACATTCTCACCTTCCTAAGCCGCCTTAATTCTCTTTTGGCTAGTTTTTGTCTCCAGAGGCATTGTATGGCAATAATCTTAGACTGCCGATTGTGATAAATACATCGAATTTTGTATATCTTCCAACGAGCCTGATACAAAGCCAATTCTATGATATAGCAGTGACAAGAGAAATCAACAAATAACGCCAAATAATAACCTCGCATTCGATAAAAAATAAAATCATTATGTTAAGTTAACCAAGATGTAAAAGCACACTAAAATAAGCTAACATAGTCAACAAAAATTTGGAAAAATGGGATAACCAATGAAGCTGTAAACTCCAAAATCCATAATAGTCATAATGAATGTGCAAGCTATGCCACACCACATATTTTACAGACAATTTATACATCTAAAAAGCAATAGAATTGGTGGATATTGAAGAAACTGTAGTAACCTGGATAAGAGTGGCAGCTCTTTCCTCTTTCCTGTATAGGAATTTTTCGCGTGTCGAAAAGCCACGGATACAGGATTGTATGAGCACAGTGGCTGAATGAAGTTGCAAGTATGAATGCCTGAGAAACCACATTCGAAAATATTTTTGAATCAAAATCGCAGCAGCTCTCTGCCGCATAGAAGTGAATTTACTCCGTGCAAGACAGCCTGCAAGGTTAAATTTACACTTACATCACATAACCACTACTTTATACGAGTAAACATTGGAATAAGTTTTTAAATATCAACATAGAACCTCGAAGCAAGTTTGAAAATATCGGTATTGGTAGGAGTATCTGTACATTATTCTTAGGGGGAAAAATTGGTGGATTATCGGTATTTATTTGATACTGGCAAAATTTGGAAAAATAACTGGATAGCAGGAACGTCAGTGAATATTGTTGGAGAGCCAATGATCTGGAAATTGAAATCAGTAGATATTCTCATCCTTGCCTCGAAGTTCAATTCACGATTCACCCGGTCAATAAAAAGGTGGCACGAAACATTACCTCTGCAACGCGCTTGTAAAGAAATCGCAGCAACGCGATTTGTAACGAAACTCCTACGAGCAAGATATGTCTGCAGATGCCCCTGAATGCATTTGGCTGCTGAATCCAAAACTTCATTGCGACGTGAGTCTAATATACCAATCTGACCTGCCCGGAGGAACACTTTGGTCTTCCCTAGCTGTTAAAGGCAAGGAAATTGTTAGTACGCACACTACACATAAGAAAGGCACTGCATTACGAAAGTAACTGTGGTGCTTAAAAAAAAAGCTTCATAAAACACCTGAAAGTTAGCCAGGTTCAACCTCTGTAATATCTTCTCAGTCATGGTTTTTTCATCAAAACTGAACATAAAAAACAAATATGCATTCAGATAAAAAAAGAACTCTGAAATATATAGATACACTTATTTCGAATAAGCATTGAATCATCAGTTAAGGTAGTCCAACCCGATTAGACTGGGCAAGAAGTAGAAACTAAAAGAGAATGCACAAGAAAGAAATAGCAATCAACAACTGAAAAGATCATTGATTTACAATTATCATTCATAGAGATATTTACTATTCAAGGAAGTATGTGTTGACAGGCAATTTGGACTGCTACTTATAACTTCTGCCCACCTTCCATACAAAATGTCTAGGGCAACTATCCCATATCGATCAACAAACTCATGATAAGTCTTCCGCGTTGGGTAGCCAGCCAAACTAATACGAACAGCCTCTAGAACACCCTGCATAAGATATTAGAATAAGATAGCTAGTTCAGACAAGTGCACAGAAAATATTTAGAGAAATGAACACAAACAAGAATATACTCAAACTGCTACGGAAAGTGAGTACTACAAATTTGAAAGCTTGAAAATTCTACCTACCCCACAACGCAACTGATGAAGGATGCTCTGATTTTCGAATCGGTTAGGCTTATTTAGAGAGTTTGGCTTTATACATCGGATGTAGTGAGGCTCCGTCGAACCTAAGGTCTCCATTAAGGCTTGAAGTTGTTGCTGGAAGTTGCAATTAGAGGGGTCAAAATTAATATATCTGTGGTAGGTCCACATCACATGTTCAACAACAAGTAAACACGGTGACAAGATTAATCATCAAATCAGGAAAAATTTTATGTGGAACGAAAACCTTCTAAGTTATAGTTAATATGAAACAATAACAATAACACAACAAACAACATTATTGGGGAAACTTAGACCTCATGTTCTGAAACATAAGAGGCATTCCTCCATAGTCCATAATAACTAAGAGATAAATGGAATAGCCCAATTACAGCAGCATTACAAAAATTGCATGGTTCCACATTTCCATCGGCACGCGCACACACACGCAATCAGAAGTTCGCAATTCTAACCAACATTTTCCCTTAAACTAAATGGGAAAAAGTTGCAGTAACTTTGCAGCCTTAGGAAAATAAAATTTTAGTACCTTAAATCGAGAGGCCACTGATGAGAACTTATAAGATGATCTAAAGGATTCTTCAGGCAACGGTGGAAAGAGACCAGAAATAAAGGAGCATCTGGAGGATGCCAGTAGATTGCAATGTTCAACGACAACATAATCACGATTTTTCTCCAGAAAGGTATTTGTCTGATAATTAACCTAATATAAAAAATTAAAGGGAAAGATATATTAACAATATTGATGGCAAATGATAAAATGCAATATCGAGTTTGTGATGCAGGAAGATGTACCTTCCCAGCATAGTGGAGCAACGTAAAATCTGTTTCAGAAAATTTAGCTCGCTCTAACCGTGGATGGGATTGAAAATGTTTGAAAAGCTTGTTTGAGAAGGTTTCATGAGTTGATTTTGGAAACATGCTGCGGGACATACAAGTAATTACTATTAGTACTATATTACAACTAAGGCTGATGCATTGACAAGAGCAAACACATTTTGTACCAAGCTTCGTCCAAAAGAGCAATTATTCCCACTGGCTTCTGCACATAGACAAAACCAATGGGATAAGCATGATAAAAAGGAATATCACAATAGTAAAAACAAGAAAAGAAACACGCATTAGAGAGAGAGTGAGAGACGAAAAAAACTAATCTAACAGATCTGATATTCTTTACTTTAGAGCGGCAAGTTATAAGAGGGTTCCTGCAGATGAAAATGCATTTTCAAAATACGCACACAAAATGAGGTTTTGTTTCCTTCTAGCTAATTGTTAATTTAAAAAAAATATATATATTCCTCAATAATTGAAGCATGGTCTCTTATTACCAAACAAGGACATGTATCATAGAAGAAGACATGCTTCACTTACTAAAAATCAAATCATTTATTCAGGATCCATAGGAACAGTGGAGTCTACAAGATCATTACTATTACAATCTGCATAGAAGTTTTTCGAGGTAGGAAGAAAATCAATTATCATTCTACACAAAGAAAGACCAATCAAAACAAAGGCATTGCTTGTAGCAACTCTTTAACATTCATTGTAGCAACTCTTTAATATTCATTCAGAAACACTCAGTATCATATATACTAAAATAAACCAAATAAACAGATATAACCTTTTCTATCAAATCCAAAACATCTTGGTTGTCAATATATTCAATGTAGCTCCAATCGATCTCCTCCTTTTGGTACTCTTCCTGCTCCATCTTAAAAACATGCTGGAAAATAAATAAAAAAAAAAAGATGGGAAGTAAGGATCAAGAGAATATAGCACTGAATCGGCAAATAGAAGTTAAATTAGATATGACTAATAATTGCATAAACATCATCTCACCTCATTAAAATGCTGTTGAAGCTTTTCATTTGCAAAATTAATGCAGAATTGCTCAAAACTGTAGAGGCAGGGCAGTCCCAAGAAATTAGATCCAGAGCATACATACGGCTTGACTAATATCTCACACGCAATTAAAACACACCAAAATTTAACATGGACTTGCATAGATATAAGTTGTCTAGCATATTGTTCACCAACAATAAAAAATGAGACCTCACTAAAACCTCACTGATTGATAAAAATGAGAAGTTCTAACAAAAACTGGGATTGTGATTATGCTTCTACATGGATTTGGTCCACATATCGGTGGTCTAGTAGTTCCAAAGCTTATGTAGAAAGCAGTTTCTAAGATGACTCACCTAGGAATTTCATAACTAAAGTTTTCATTAAACAGTAGCCCCTCAATCTTACAATGCAAATTCTAATTATTCGATGATCATATACGATTCACATTGACGACTTACCTATTTGATGTAAAGCATTCAAATCCATATATGTCCAGGACACCAATCTGTATCTTAGAATTCCTATCTTGCCCAACAGATTTGTTAATCTTTTCAACAAGCCTGGAAAAACAAATAAACATCATTTTAGAAGCAAAGGAGGCTGATGAGTGGAAGGAAAAGAAATTTGACTGACCAGTCAAAAAGCTTAGCATAAATAGTTTTGGCCAATGCATCACGACCAGCTACGGCAGCACTACAATCTAGAGCCTTAACAATTATGCCTTCACGAGTTTGAATTGAACGTGTGGTAAGTGTGGCTAGCAAGAGATCAAGGTCACACCTGAGTTTATTAATAAATAACAATGTGAACAAAAAACCTTTGAAAAGCAAAGACATAGTCAGTATAAAATAAATGCACATTCATTAGCAACTAAAATGAACTATGGGAACTGCAACAACAAAACATTCAAATTTTAGAAACATTAAAACAAGTAAACCTAATGAGGACTACATGAGAACATAACCAAAATGAGATATGAATCTAATGTGATGAAAGAGAATGTTCCAACAGGACAAACAATATAATGGACAAGTCAAGAGAGCGAGTGGCATCTGTCTATATAAACTTAATAAAAGTCACCAATGGATGGAACACCTAAAGAGATTGGCAGCAATTTGCAAATGATGACTAGATTTCTGATCCTTTACAACTGATGAATCATGCTCTTTTCCAGGAGAGAACTCTATGTTTCCAAGATGTAATATACCAGCCAGGGTTCGGAATATTGCTTCCTGGTCCCAAAAAAAAAAGTTTGAGCCAAAAATAATAGTTGGCTAAAGTAAAAGGATAAACTCCATCTACTTTACCTGCTCGTCTTCACTAATGCCAACTATATCCATTGCCCTTCTAGTCTTTAAATATTCTTCAGCATTGCTAATTCCCTCCAACTCATAAGTTTTACTTTGATTCAAGTACTGAAACTCGCTCGGATGACCAAGACTGTATGCCTCTGCATCCTGACAAGCAACCCCACAACATCAGATACAACACCAAAATGTTGAATTCCACATTAAAACAGGCACATTTACTTATGCCCTGAAAGTTCACGTATCTCGATTGTACAATGAGCATCCATAATACTGATCGTAAAATGATAATCCATTGGAAAAATAAGAATAATGCCGAATCATAGTAGTAGGTGGCGCATGGCACATTATGGGGCGAAGCTTCATTAGACCATGGTGCATCACAACGAGAGCAAATCTAAGAACGGTGGATGTTTGAGACTACTATGTACAAAAATATATAAGACGCATATTAATCTTTAACCCTACCATTCTGTGACCCAACCCAATGGAAAAGTAAACTATCAATGTACTATCTATTGGCTTGGAGTGAACTTTGAATCCAAACTGACTTAAATAGCTATAACCATTTGTCTAATAGCTCTCTTGCTGTTGAACAGCCACACTTAAGGCCAGATCATGGTCAAAATATTTGCAGAAATACATAATAGTTTCATGTATGAATGTGGGGTACCCTTGAATTTGAAATTCGAATTCAACCATCACATTGGTTACCAAATCCGTGCGACCTTTCATGATGAATTTACAATCACACAAGCACTAGTGTTTCATCCAACACGACCAAGACATGGATCAAGCACTAGTTAATGCCCGTCGAGACTCATTACTTTGTATTGCGCTATGTGAAGCCCCACGCCATTAAGAAATATATATGCGCTCTCGCCATTGGCCATGGAGCTTTGTGATGTGTAGAATATTACCAAAGAATGCGGTAGCGAGCGAAACCGGTGTCAGAAACCAAATTAATAGTCAAAAACCAATTTCTTGGTTATGGAAAATCAAATCACCCAGATTATCAACTAATGTACAAAGGACAAACTACATGTTACCAAGAATCTCGAAACAATACATATTGTCTATCAAATCCAGACAATGGTATAAGTAAGATAAACTTTAGAAGTACCTTTCCGGCAGCACACAACTGATAGAAACAGTGATAGTTTCTCTCAGGATCTGTTATTTGAACAACCCGAGATCGCTCAAGGAGATATGTTCTAATTGCAGCTCCTGAAATTCTACCACCAGAGTCGAACTGTATCTCGACGAATTTGCCAAATCGACTGGAGATGAACAAGAAATTAATTTTCTAGAAGTAACACCATGAAAAATAAAAAATTTCATGAATGAGCAAGTATCAAATATTATTTACAACCTAATATTGGACAATATCAGAAATTATTAGAAGATAAAACAAGCAAAAATGTCATCCTCATGGATCTGCTAGAGACTGATTTTCTCTTACACTCAGCGGGACAAATAACAGGGAGATTGATCATCAGATTTTTGGAGCAGCATATGACAAAAGCAAAATAAGATCTCCTGTGGTACACTACATTTTAAGTGGAATGATTTAGATTCGTACTTCACTAAATGATACCAGCCAAACAGTAGTAGACTATAAACTACACCAGAAATACTTCCAATTAACTGTTCGGATATTTTTCAACACCAATGAAGTCAAAAATCCACAAAACCGTATATTAAGCTTTCCATGTTGTTAGTTTCATAAAGATGGTATATTGCACTATAATATAATTAAGTACAAAAACAATTAATAGTAGATTAAAAGTATTACAGTTTTAATGTTATACTATACTTTAAAAGTGAACTCACAGCAGGTAGAGCTACATAACACACACTTTAAGATTGAAAAAACACCCCCGAAGCATCTGTCATGTTAGAAGAAAGAATCACATATGTGGCTCCAAAACTAGCATGACTGATAGAAGGAAAGTACCAAAACCAAGAACAATCAAACTAAAGAGAATAGCACCTGGAGTTATCGTTTCTGACTGTTTTCGCGTTGCCAAATGCCTCCAAAAGAGGGTTTGACTAAAAAGACATATGAGAAGTCACATGAATATATAAACAAATTGATTGATGACAGAATGGGAAAGTAAACAAGCATGTCAGTCAACCAGTAACACAATAATGAAACTACTAAAGCGATTAGAACCACGCGTTTACCTCCAGAACTTGCTGTTCAACTGTTCTATCATCACCAGCAGCACGCCCACCAACAAAAGTAAGGTATTGCATGATCAACTTTGTTGTCTCAGTCTTCCCAGCACCACTTTCTCCACTAACCAGAATGGATTGGCTACGACCCTCGCTCATCATTGCTCTGCACTCCAAACATACGCAAGATAACTTGATTGAATTCTTAAAGAATAAAACCAGATGTTTCGCAACACTTATAAACCTGTAAGATGCATCAGCCACGGCAAAGACATGGGGGCTTAATTCACCAAATGGAGCCCCTCTATATTGCTCCATCATGTACATATTATACAGATGAGGCAGCTTGGTGAACGGGTTAACCGCAATCAAAATACTTCCTGTGTATGTCTAGGACAAGAGAACATCATGTATCAGCCATGATGAAACTAAAACTAGTGCAAGTTTATCTGTTCTTGGCAAAGACACCCCTTTTCCAAATATTCAATAAAAATAAGTAGTGACTCCGTTCAAAAACAACACAATGCCTCCATTACATCATGCCAGATAGGTTAACTTATCGTAAATATAAGCAGCATTAATTATCTTTGCATAAGTACATTTGCATTCTCCAAGTCCACCTAAGCTATTAGACAGACCCAGTAATGTCCAGAGGAACCCAAATACACCTTGAAGCTACTTACATAGATTTCATTGAGTGTGTACCGTCTCTGAAGATTATCAAGAACACCAGGCTCATTCAAGTAAGTTAATTTGGTCATATCATCAACTCCTCCTAAGTCTGCCTCAGTGTCTCGCAGCTGCAATTTATCATGAAACGCCAAAACCTACTCCACAAAGTATAGACAATGAGAAGGATAAGCTCGTCGTTACTCCAACATAGTAATATAAAAGAATACCATATTGTAGATATATAATAAATTCTCAAATCACGCAGTACAAACCCAAAATTTCAATATCGCATCATCAATCCAAGAACAAGTTTCAAGAAAACCGAATCACCTTTTTGCCGTAAGACGTGATAACTTGAACTTGTTTACCGACAAAATCGACAACCTCGGCTTCAACCCAAGCCATCCCTTTGTCTTCGAGCCACACTTTCGAGCCCTTGCGTAGAACCATCTTTCTCGTTCTATCTTCCTTTTCGCAATTTACAGTAAAATTTCACTGGTTTTACCTTAACAGGGATGGAGAAGAAACAACAACGGAGACTTGAACTGAAGAGTTACTGGGAAATTCGAGAACCCCTATCTTCTTCAATCGAGGGATTGGGGAATTTTCAACTTCCCGCCCTAAGAGCACGAAAGCGGTGGAATAATTCCCATTTGATAAATCGGAAACTAATCACGTTAAGAGTGAAAAAAGAAAATGAATGGTAATTTAAATTTTAGCAGAAAAAATTAAACTTATGTAAAGGAAATTAAATATGCCAGATGGTCCAATTGTACTGGTTTCTGCTAACTCAAAAAGGAAAAAAGAACAATTTCAAATTTCTTGCTTGGTAGTTTTCAAACAATGTCCAGTTGAACGACTTAAAACATGATCATTGCCCAAATAAATAAATAAATAAATAAATCAGCTGTGGATTAACTGAGCAATGATGATACGTTTAATACAACGGAACGTTATCACTGGATAATCAATCGATTGGATTGGAAGGAGAATTATGTTACAATTAAAATCATTGTCAGAAAATACCGTACGAGACACGAAACCTTACACAACAATTCTTACTTGTTAAGCTATGGGTGATACTACGTCTCTTCTAGTTCTAGCTCCCCGTTGATTAATGATTACTGCTAATATTATGAAATGAATATTATAAAAGTAAAAAAAAAAAATAATGGAGCAAGTAGCGGAATCATTTAGTTCGGTCCTCTAGTAACATCAACCCAATTGATGACGTAATTTGGAAAAGAAAACGTAGTGCATTAATTGTGACTGTTGTGAGAAAAGAATGTGTATACGGATTACGGACCTACATCAAGATTAGGGCCGGGGAAAAATACCGAAATATCGAAATATCGTCCTTATCGTATCGAATCGTATCGAAAATATCGAAAATTTTGGTATACCGAAGTTTTGGGTAAGGTATGATACCGTACCGAAAATTTTCGGTACGGTAATGGTATGCAAGTTTTTAAAATTAGGTATACCGATTATACCGAATATCGAAATTCTAAAATTTTAATATATTATATATATATATATACACACATCTACATATATATTATATTATTTCAAATAATATAAAATGAAAAATTAAGGATCTTCATAAACTTATTTAGCCCATAAATTATTAACTTATACACAACTTTCTTATATTAGGCCCATCATATTTTACTCATGTAACTCAAGTAACATTTAATTTTTGCCTTTTTAATGTTTTTTCATGATTTTTGAAAGCGTGAAGATGCAATGCAATTACTTTTTGTTAATCTTTACTAATTTTTTAAATATAGACGTTTCGTTCTAATTAATCTGTATATAAAGTTGTATTTGTGGTTATGTAAGGGTTTTTGTCTTATTAAGGAGACTAGCTAAAATATGTAAATTATTTAAGGTTAAAAAATCTTTTTATTTTGAAAATTTTTTGGTATTAATAATCTAGCTTATTGGGGAGTTTGAATTGAATAAAAATTACAAAACAACGAATTAACGAGTCACGAGACATGCGTGGTAAAAAACCATCAGTATGAATGGTATAGAAGGTATGATACCGATACCATACCGAAATTTCGGTAAGATACCGTATCGAAATTTAAGGTATACCGAAATTTTGGTATGGTATTGGTATGACTTTTTTGGATACCGAAATTTCGATACGGTATACGGTATCACAGTTTTGGTACGGTATACCGTACCGAACCACCCCTAATCAAGATGAAGCAGGATAAATTGCGTGTCTAAATGATGATTTTAAAACTGAGTTTTCGAAGAATAGAAGATTGGTTTAAAGTTTAGTGGTTCCACCGATATAAAATCGAAATTAAACAGAGTAAAACTTGTGTTTTAAAATAATAATAATATAAATCAATCAAACAATATACAAATATACATGATTTATGTGTTTTTTCGAAGTAGAATGTGTTAATGGTTAAAATTTATTTTTATAATGGGATGTTGGGTTTATATGTTAATTAAAATTTGAATAAAATTGTGCTGGAGTGGGTCTGAACCCAAGGCCAATTTAAGGGGATCACAGTACCGTGCTGATAACATGTGCGCTTATGGACGGTCCCGTGAGCTTATGAACGAGTCCCTAGCGTATATGAATGGATCGTCTGCCAACTTGGGGCTGCTCACGTTCGCTATTGAGTTGTACCAATAATTGAACAATTATTGGTCAAAAGTGTTTTCTCAGTCACATGTCAGATCGGCGTGCCTATACAGTCCGTACAGCACAGTCGACTTGACAATTGACGAATTTCGTTAATAAAAGGATGGGAAAATTCTAATATTAAATTTCTTAATAAGTTAATAATTAATAAAAAATTAATTACTCGATTAAAAAAAATTATTTGTGTAAGTCCCTTGCATATGAGTGCAAGTCCTTTGCATATGTGTACAAGTTCCTTGAATATATGTGCGGGTCCCCTGAAATATGCGCGAGTCCCTTATATATATGTGCTGGTCTCATCAATATATGCGTGGGTCCCTTGAATATATGCGCGAGTCCCCTGAATATATGCGTGGATCCCTTGGATATATGCGGGGATCCCTTGCATATAGGCGCGAGTCCATTGAATCGGGGGACCCGCGCATGTGTAGATCCTCAACGCAGGTAATCCAAATTTTTTAATTGCAGATTCAAAAACGTATCAAATTCAGCTCAAATTTTGTCGGACCGTCATAAAACATATGGATCAGTACCCACTTAGTTTCGTAGCTAATCGACTTGAAAAAGACGGATATAAAGTGCAAAATCACGGATATATCAAAAAACTTTCTCTGAAAAATCTAAGCTTGCTTAAGATGGCGCGATTTGAGGAGGAGCAAAGAAGTCGAACTCTAAAAAGAGAAATTTGTGAGAAGACGAAGTAAAAGAAATGTAAAAAGTGAAAAATGTCGCTGCAAAAAAGAGGAAGACGACGATGAACGGTGGAAATGAACAGTAATTTTCATTAATTGTGTTAATTAGGTCTTTAAATAAGTGTAGTATTGTACTTTTAAGTTAAGTTGGTAAATATAGAAATGTTATGGTGCTCACCTTGCATGAGCACCATCCGTGGGCACCTATTGTGTGACATTTTTTTGTGCCACGTCAACATGCCAAATCAACCCCCGAGGGTTCACAAATCCCATGTGTAGGTTATAGATCATAGAAAATTCCATTATATGCTGATTTGGCTCGTTGATGTGGTTGGTGCTCATGAAGGTGCTTACGCAAGGTGAGCACCATAACATTACTCTAGTAAATATATAGGTTTTTTTATAGAGAGGAGGCCATTTTTTTAAAATTTCTAATTCCGGAGTTCATTTACCCAATTAATCCAATATAGATACATTAGACCGGTTACTTGGCTATCAACAGAACGGAATAAATTACACCAGTTTTACATATTTATCAACGATTTCTTGGACAGATTTATTATTGAATCTGCTATGACCCTGGCACTCGATTTCATGTAACCACCTGCAAATACACAAATTACATAACATCGTCACGACGTCTTTTATATCTATTCAAACGAAGCTGATATTCGATTCAAGGACCCAAACTATATACCTGATGTGAGCATGACAAGAGGTATACTTCTCTCACGGGCAAACAAGAAAACCTTCTCATCTCTAGCTGAAATCCCATCGGGGCTTATCTGCAATGTTTAAAGCACGTTTTGCTCCATTGTTCATACACCAGATGCACTTTTTTCATGCCAAAAAGGAATTTACCTTCAGCCTACCAAGAGGATCTCCATCAAGAATATCAGTTCCAGCGTTATAAATAATCAGTTCAGGGCAAAACGCATCGCCAGCAACCTAAAGAGCTCATTACACGATTCGAAGTATCTTACTAAACTATATGTTTGTAGGAAGGAGGTTGTATCAAGTGCAGTAATTGAGCATGCTCAAATACTATGTTAATAAAAAAATGATCATAACCTTGAGGGCTTGGTCAAGCTTTGACAGATATTCATCTGTTGCTGTTCCACTCTTCAAGATTCGTAGAAGAGGGTAAAGACGACGGCATGCATTAGTTGCCACTATAAGATGTGCACAACAATAAATTTCACTCTTACCGGTACTTCTACTCGATGACTGATATATCTCCGTGTGCTATAATCCTTCACATACAAAGAACAGAAGATACTCAGATTTTATCCGACTGATGCTCAAGAGTATTCTATTTTTCAATAATTTCTAACAGAGAAGTGAGCATAGGATGCGAACTTACAAAAGGATATATGTCTGGATTGTACATATCAAGGATGTATACCCTTCCTGCACGAATTACCTCAAGATTTTATCGAATATCTGGATCAATGTATAAGTAAATATAAAATATGAAGGATCGTACGATCATCAGCAAAATCTTTTTCATGGCCATTTCCTTGGTGAGCATCAAGATCAACTATCATTACCCTGCAGGCAAACAATGATAAGTCAAAATTTGGTTACACGTCTTAAACAATACTACTTAGTTTGAGATGGTTCTCACTCTGCCTACATATTGTGTTCAAAGAATTTGATTTCAAAAGTACCTCGATATATTTAAGCGAACAACTGCAAAGTGAATGCAGAGAGATATGTCAGCATATGCACAAAATCCTCCCCCTTTATCTGCTGAACAGTGATGAAATCCGCCGCCAACATTTATAGCCCAACCACGCTCTTTTGCAATCTTAGCAGCCAGAATGGTTCCACCAACCTGCAAACTTGTAATGAATAAAAATAATCTCATAAAACAGAGAAGATTAGAATTAAAAAAAAAAACAAATTTCAAAAAGAAACCTGCTTGCGGAATGGATAAAGAACATTTTTGTCGACGAGACAAGATGGCAACAATGCAACTGGAGGGACCTATGTTTGCAACAGAAAATCGTTTAAGAGTAATGTATAATAGATATTCTATTTCAGGAAAACACAGATAATGGTAGAGCAGAGACCGGATTATATACAAAATGAACCCTGAAAATAAATAGTTAACAGATAGAAACTTATTTTGTTACCTCAACAATCGAAGCAATGTTATAGCTACTTCTTAAGCTATCCAAATATGATTGTGAATGTACCTGTCAATAACACAAGTTACTAAGAACACGAATTCAGATAAGGAAAGTTTGTGGATAAGTAGATTTTGACAAGTTCATTCTTATCAGTCTCTATGTGCAAAACAAATAGAATAGGCACAAAGATGTAATTCACATTCACTAATATTATTCAGTATTCACCGCGTTCAATCAAGACGTAAGCGGAAGGGATTGATATATACCACAGAGAGATCTTCTTTTTTAGCTTCCAAAGGCTCAATGATGCACTTCTTCTCTAGAAAACCCTCAGAAATAAGAAATTTGCAGATGCGGCCCCATTTAGATGAATCAAAAGGGTGTCTGGATATGTTTCACAGCAACATGATAGAGCGAGAATTGACAAAAATCAAAGTTGATTCCTTACACAACATCGCATGTCATCATAAAATCACAAATCCTGAAACTTTCCCAAGGCATCTACCATATGAACTCGAATACAATTAAAATAACATGAATAAAAAATTTCCACGCGAGGTTGATTGTACATGTGATACTAAGCAAGTGACGTACAAACAAGAAGCTCACTCACAGCTTTTCGATGCCCATAAAAGCAATATCATAGGAAGGGGAGTAAATAAGAGGAACCTATGATATACAAAACCCGAGAGCAAGAGAAGCAATCAGATATATTAGCCATAAAGATGCAAAGTTAGTAACACAAAATATACTCCAATCACCTTAGAAGCATCCACATCGAAGTACAACTTGCTCGAAAGAATCCGGTCACGCCTAGCGGAATCGAGGTCGCTGCTTCTCAACGCGGCAGTCTTGGAAGAGCTTTCGCCTCCGCCACTACCTGAAGGCATCGCCATCTTTTTTACTTTGTTCAAGAAATAGTTAGCAGTGATCGACAGAGCTTTGAGAGGAGAATTTCCAAGTCGTCTGAAAAATTGGATGGGATTGTGAGGAGAGAGGTTGTTGGATTCGATTAACATCCCATCTCCAATCGAAAACACATTCTCAAACTCAAACTCGTTCTCAAATTCAAAATGCAGTAATTCTTCTCCAACCATTAAAATCCATTCTCAAACTCAAAGGTTGTTTGTAATATTCACTTCCACATAATTTTTATAAAATTCAATACCACCCACATGTTCTACGGCTTTACAAATTAGACTATATATTATTGTATATTTGATCGAGAAAACTATAATTTGATGTAATACTAAAAGACGTAGGTATCAGTTAAATTAAATTGAGATACAGTCAAAATTAATAATTTCAAAGTATTAAAGGCTACAACTGTGCTCAATCAATGAATCTGCCTGATCTGCTCATTGAAGAATTTTGTCGAACATTAGTTGTGCAAGGTTTCGGCGGCTTGTCCACCTTGACATTTATCTTATCCTCTCTCACACCCCAAACTCCATTAACGAAAAACTTCATGCCTCGGCTTTTCCTTAAGCATAGCATCGATAACAAGCCTCCGACAAAATATAATTAGCATAAAGAGCCTGCCCAAAGAACTCCCTTTCATAGTACCTCTTCCTCGTTTACCGGCATCCCTTCGCAAAGGTGACGACAATGGGCGGCGCCGGCGATGCTTCGTAGTTAAGCTGAAATAAAAAGAAAAGAAAATCAAGTCAATTTTCGAAAATGACTGCTTTGAAATCAAGGGACGAAACGATTCGGGTTGTTATTACCTGAGCAAATAGGAAGATGTTGAAGAAAATGCCGATGGAGGGAAGCAATGGAACCCCTAGGACAAGAAAACCCGGCGGACGTACCAAAGCCTGCACAGATAATAATTATTAATTTTATGAGGGTCACTTTGTAATATTTAGAAACATATGCGATTTTTGAACAGTTGAAACGCAAAGATGGGTTTTTTGGTGAGAGAAATTCCTGAAAATCCATTTCGGGAATGAGTTTGGGTGTCCATTGGAGCAATTTTGGTATTTGAGTTGGAATTTGGGTGTCCATTGGAGATGGTCTAACTAGTGAGTGCGAATATTTATCGCAGTATTTGATTTGGGTTCCCTTAGTTGCCGTCCACGTAAACGGTGAAACTAGTTTTTGATTTTGGAATATTTTTTTAAAAAAAATCCCTTTGAAATAGTCAAAGTTAAAAAAATAGCCCGCTGATTTTTCCTTTTTTAAAAAAATTCGATCGTCATTTGACAGAATATCTTATTAAAAATAGCAGGAGTCCCCTGCTATATAGCACAATTTCACTGAGCAGGCACCCGTGCTATATAGCAGGGGACCCATGCTGTGCTGTGCAGCAGATCCTGCTGGGGTCCCATGCTGTGTGCGCGGAGGGACCCCTGCGCTAGACGTGGGCTTTGGGCCGGTCCAACCCGGAACCGGCCCAAAACCGGCCCGCTAACCCGGCCCAAAACCGGAATCGGTAACCGGCCCATTTAAATTGGGCTGGGCCGGTTAGCGGGCCGTGGAACCGCTGATCACCGGTTCCGGTTCCCGGATCCGGGTCCGCGGTTCCGGTTCCGGTTCCGAACCGGAATCGGAACCGGCCCAACGGCTATATAGCCGTTGGGCCAACGTCACTTTGTTTTTTTTTTTAATCTTTAAACACTGTAAAATTACAGTTTTAACCCCAAACGAAAAATCTATAAATACCACCTCATTTTAACCATTTTTAACTCACAATTACATCCAAATCTCTTCCAAACTCTCTCAAAAAGCTCTCAAAAAAATCATCCTATTAATATTTAATATTATTAACACTAATAATTATTTTATTTACACTACACTACTACACTACACACACTCACTTATTTTATTATTACAAATAATTGAATTATTATTTTACACTAATAGCGTCGTCATCGAGAAATCCTAACCCTCGTGACGAAGATGTTTTTATGATTTTAGATCACGCCGACACATTTCGGGGAAATGCCGACACCGACGATGAGACCGATGCACCGGAAACGAATCCGACGGCGGCGACCGACGAGGGACCGAGCCAAGCTTCTACGGCGACGACAAGAAGGAAGCAACAACCGCGTGGTCGGCGATCTAAGGTATGGAATTTTTTCGACTTAGAAATGGATAAAAATAATCCCACTTCAGGTACCGCTTATTGCAAAATGTGCCGCCACCCCTACACAATTAAGACCGGACCGAATCAAGGTGGGACGGGCTCACTGAAAAAACACCTCCAGAGGGCGCATAACTTCGGGGACGATCTAGAGCCGGTAGGAAACGAACCCCGACAACAACAAGGGTAAGAATTTTGTTATTACTAGGGAAATTTCTAAAAAAGCATTAGTTAAATTCGTAGTTATGTGTGAAGAACCCTTTTGCATTGCGGAAAGTGAAGGGTTTATCGAATTTACGAGTACGATACAACCCGGATTCCATAACGTGACCCGTAAAACCCTTAGGAAACATATTTTAGAAACTTTTAAGGAATATCAAACTAGCTTAATTAGTCATTTAGCCAACATTACGTGTAGGATTAGTTTGACTACCGATATTTGGACTAATATTACGTCGCAATCTTATTTAGTCGTCACCGCCCATTGGATAGATGAAACATGGACCATGCAAAAACGTATTCTTTCCCTAGATCCCCTAGATTCGCAACATAATGCCACTACGATATCGAACTATGTGTTGAATGTCGTTAATAAATATTGTATTCAAGATAAGATTATGTCTATCACCTTAGATAATGCTAGCGCCAACAACGTAGCGATATGGATCCTTCGTAAGCAACTTAGGTTACCCTTAGACAGCAAATTATTACATGCTAGGTGTGCTTGCCATATTATTAACTTGTGTGTGCAATGTGCTTTTGACGAAATTTTGGGAGATATTGTAGAAAAGTTTAAGGTAATAGGTAAGTTACTTCGGGAACGCCGCTTCGGAACGTCGTGGAAGCAAACCGTCCTTGCCGCCGGCCTCACATACAAGAAGTTTCCGTTGCCAGTCCCGACTAGGTGGAACTCGTTGTACCACCTCCTCAGCACATTCATACGCTACAAGGACTTGTTGACGCCTTTTTGGAACGAGGTCGCAGTCGGCAACACCTCCAGGTATGAATTACGAGAACTTGATTGGGATATTGTAGGTTTGGTTGTGTCCATACTTGAAGTGTTCGCCGAGGCTACGGAGAAATTTTCCGGAGTTCACTACCCGACGTCCCCATTATTCGTCCCGAACCTCTTCGCGATGTGCTACAAGTTCGTGGAGCATCGCAACAATCCATACTTATGTAGTTTCATCCAAACCATGGAGGAGAAGTTCAAGAAGTATTGGGAAACCATCCCAACAGTACACGGTTTGTCGGCCTTACTCGACCCTAGTTGCGGTGTTGATACATTTGATATTTTTTTCGAATATTATGCTCAGTTTCTTGGAAAGAAAGTGGACGACCAAAAGGCGTCAATACACGCTTCTCTCCAAGAACTTTTTTCTTTTTATGCAGCTGAGCAGGGACATAGTGTGGAGCAACCCATACCAGCGAGGGAAGCCGGTTCGTCGGAAGGAGGCGGCGGCGCAATGGGACTACTACGAAGATTGAAGGCACAAAAGATGAAGACCAAAACGCGTGCGTCGGGGTCGAACACGAATGAGATCCAGCTCTACCTGAGCCACAACTTCCAGACTCCCGAAGACTTCGACATTTTGGCCTGGTGGAAGTCGAACGCGACTCTTTATCCGACCCTCTCCGCCGTCGCTCGAGACGTTTTAGCCGTGCAAGCGTCTAGCGTCGCCTCCGAGTCCGCATTCTCTACCTCCGGGCGAATTATCGGCGACAGACGCGCGAGCCTTAACCAGACTTCCCTCGCAATGTTAACATTATTGAAGGATTGATATTTGGCCGAATCGAAGAACCGACGGGAGAACGCCATCGACGAGTTCCGTTCTTCCAGTTCCGACGAAGACGAAGAGGCCTCTAACATAGTTTTAGTTAATAGTCAAGTCGAATAAATTGTATTTTTTATTTCGAATTTTTTTTTCCTTGTTTGTATTTTGTAACTTGTAAGTTTTAGATTTATTTTTCTTTCTTTTATGTTTTTATTTGTATTTTTTAGGTAGTTTTTTAATTATTTTTTTTGTACTTTTCTTATCTTTTTTTTGTTTTTTTTGGAATAAAATTTTTGGATATTTTCTAAAGAATTTTTCCAAAGAAAAAAAAACAAAACAGTCGTAGTTATCATAAGTGTCATGACTACTAGACCAAACACAAAAAGAGTACTACTTGATAAATAACACATAGCAAAGAACACTAAGGTGACGGTGGTGGCGGGGAAGGTGGCCTCGGGCGCAGGAATGACAGCGACTGCTGTGTAAGTTTGACCGCAGCGTCCATGGCTTGAAGGGTCTGGTCGTAGCGTTGTTGCTCCTCACGGTAGCGACGGTGGGCTTCCTCATTTCGACGCTCATATTCTTCCTGTCGGCGACGTGTTTCTTCGTTGAAGAGCCGTGCTTCTTCGTCGCGGCGCAGCGCCTCGCTGTTGAAACGCATCATCTCCTGGCGCAACACCTGACGATTCGCCCTCGTGATACCGGAGGAATAGGAAGGGCCGGCAGTGTCTGGGTCCACCGGAAATGGTCAATTAAACGGGCCGGTTACGGTTCTGGAATCGGAACCGGCCCAATAGAGGCCCGGGGGTTCTTATTATGGTTCTGGTCCGGTCCCTGGAAAATGGTCCCAGAACCGAAACCGGAACCAGAACCGGAACAGTGCCGGAAATGGTTGAACCGGAACCGGTAGAACCGGCCCGGAACCGGCCCAAACCGGCCCAAAGCCCACGTCTATGCGCAGCATAGGCGGGACCCCTGCTGTGTGTGGGGGACCCCTCTGCGCCTGCTGCCCGCACACAGCAGGGGACTCCCACACACACAGCAGGGGTCCCGCCCATGCTGCGCAGTAGATGCAAGGGCCCCCCTGTTATATGTGCGGGTCCCTGCGTCTGGCCACTTAATATAGTAATTTGAACACATGACATACTACTTGAAAAAACTTCTGCGAATGTTCAAAATGCAAGACGGCAAGCCAATCCAATGAAGATGAGAAGTTCTGCGAAGGTTCAAAATTCAAGTTATCTGTCGATATGTGCCCATCCAATGAAGATGAGAAGATAGATATGTCTCGAGTGCCGTATGCATCCGCGATTGGAAGTTGAATGACCCATGGCGTGTACGAGACCAGGCATTGCCCATGCAGTGGGAGTGGTGAACCGATACATGTCCGATCCTGATAGTGAACACTGGAGTGCTGTCAAGAGGAATCTCAGATACTGCGTTAAGTTATGAAGGTACAGATTTTTACTGTCCACGGTTATGTTGATGCTGATTATGCAGGTGAACTTGATAAAAGCAAATCCACAAATTCACAACGATAAATCAAAATGACAAAATGCACCTAATCGTTATTATAAATTGATTAGACGCTAACCGTAACTAGAACTGTCAAACGGGCCCGCAGCCCACGGGCTCGCCCGCCCCACCTCGCCAAAGTGGCGGGGCGGGCTGTAAAATTTGAGACCCGTTCCTGGGCGGGTAAGCCAGCATACAGGCCCGCCAAAAAATAAAAAATTAAATAATTATATTAAATAATAGATAACTAAGTAAATTATAATGATTTTTATGTTCTTTGAGGTAATTTTGTACTTTAATAACAAAAGTAAATTAAAATTAAAGTAGTTGATAAATTAGATAAATTTTTCACCTTGAATTCTTCATTTTATTTTTCTCTATTTTCTATTATTTTTTGTTTTTTTTTATTTTTTTTAAAAAACGGGCGGGCTAAACCCACCAAGCCAGCTACCCGCTGCAGGCGGGGCAGGCCTTCGTTTTTCAGGCTCATCAGTTGACCGGCTTGCCTGTGCCCATCCCGCCAGTGGCGGACTTTGGCGGGCCGGCCCACGGCCCGTTTTGACACCTCTAACCGTAAAAAAAGGACGAGCCTTGTAACCTAGATTGGTTTCGGTTGTTGATTAATACTACGGCCGTGTTCGGTTTGATGGATAAAGCAGGATAAAGACTAAGATATCTAATGTAATACCGTTCATTATAAATAAAATCTACGTATTAAAGCCCGCAATAAAACATCGACCCATTCTTATAATCAAGCAGGCCCGTTGTAATTGGTCCGATGGGTTGGGCCAATATTATTAATCCAATCCTAATTGCTACGATAATATCCTTATTCCACCATATCATTAAATCATCTTTATTTTATGTGATTTATTATAAAAATAAATAGACCACACCAAATTATTCTTGTTATATGGTGATCAAATTGATATGCATATCTTATATTTTTCGATATTAATAAGAATAATTTATATTTAAAACTATATATTGATGAAGTAAAGGTTACTTTTGTCATTATACAAACAATCCTGAGATTATATCTTGTAAAGTGAACTAGTGCTTGGACAATCGGTGTGATTAATAATACATGCCTTATTTTATCCCGTCTATAAAAGTGAGCGCAGCCTACGGTGGGGCATTCAGTCATGTCCACCTGCCCCAATCAAGTTTACCTTACTGATATATGACCTTACACGTAATCCAACTAGATTCTTTTCTTTTCTTTCATCATTAACCAGCGTTAATTTCAAATATTATATTATACGCTATATAACTTCGCTAAGTTCTTTTTTCCTTCTTTTTTTACTTACTTTTTTTCTCCAGGTATATTATGGAATAACAAACTACTGTCAGTAAACAACATCGTCGCAACACAAACGCAACGCAGCCATGGTTACTTGTTGGGTTCAACAATAAGTGTATGATAAAATATCATCCCAACCTGGAATTGACTAGACCAGACAATTCTTCCTATTTTAGATTAATTATAATATAAGCTCCATTATCGTAAGTTGCTTCACGGCTCGTCATTAGAGCTTCCTTCATAGGATCCGATCGTCGGCATTGTAGCAGCTCGATGCCCCGATGCGAGCTGTGAATGGAGTCGACCAACGGTTCCTTGGTAAAAGAAAAATTAAGATGATTTTACTATCTTTTGTTGGCGCTGGGTTGGATTTTAATTTTGATTTGGTGAATGAAATTATAGCAAGGTTGGAGCTCTTTGAACTTTTGTGAGAGTTTGTGCGCTGCGATTATTCCTCTAATAGCGGTTATTGATGCGCTGGTAGCAGCAGCTTCTCGTTGTTTCGAGTGCGGCAGAGTAAGGCGGCCGACCAAAATCAATTTCGATGACATCGTTAGGCTCTCTAGAGAATCTCGATGTAACAGTCTTTTTCTTTTCCCCCTTCTACTATTTCTTTTCAAGAAATGGGGTTTTAATTGGATTGGGTGGAGGGTTATTATTCTGTGCAGTTAGTGTGAATGAAGTGGAGGCACTATATGAGCTATTTGAGAAGTTGAGCAGTTCAATCATCGACGATGGCTTGATTCATAAGGTGTAATAGATTGATTTCGCAAGCAAGCCCTTCTTCTTATTGAGCTGTTGTTAGAACCACTTTTTGTTTACTTAGCTGCTTGATGTTCGAACCAATGTCTTTCTTCTTTACATAAATGTAGGAGGAGCTTCAACTGGCACTGTTTAAAACTCCGTATGGCGATGAGAATCTATTCCTGGAAAGGGTAATTCCTTCTTCGTGATATAGATTATTCAAGACACTTCATCTTGGGGAAAGAGATGATGAGTTTTGAGCTGCAGGTTTTTGATCTTTTCGACGAGAAACGGAATGGTGTCATTGAATTCGAGGAATTCGTTCACACACTCAATGTTTTCCATCCTTATACCCCCATTGAGGACAAGATAGATTGTAAGAGTCCATGCCAACTGCTTCTAGTTGATTAACGTTGCATTCCAAGAAATCATATGAGGACAAAAGATGATATTTTTTTGCTGCAGTTGCATTCAAGCTTTACGATCTGAGACAGACTGGGTTCATCGAGCGCGAGGAAGTAAGTATTACGGCCCAAACCTAACCAAGGAAATGTTCTTGATATATTAATTTCGATTTTCCAGGTCATGCAGATGGTGATTGCAATACTTCAAGAATCTGATATGAGACTTTCAGATGAACTCGTCGAACAAATAATCGACAAGGTGAGAGAGATTCTGACCGCTGCTATTTCCGTTTCTTTTAGTTGAAATTTAATGACGACAGACATTTGCGGAAGCTGATTCGGACAAGGACGGGAAAATCGATAAGGAGGATTGGAAGGCTTTTGTCCTGAGACATCCCTCGCTCATGAGGAACATGACTTTGCCGTACTTGAAGTAAGTTCCTTATTCTTTCCTGATTGAGAATGAAATGAATGGTAGTCTCTAATTACTATACCTAACAATAACTCTGTTCATGTTTTGTTTAGAGATGTTACTGCAGCTTTCCCAAGCTTCGTCTTCAACACTCAAGCTGAAGACTGAGATGAGATGAGACATCCACAATAATTAAATTCCTTGAGAATCATAATATTTCTTTCTTTCTCTTTGTAGAAGCTTGGCAGCTTTAGAGCAGAGGGTTATTGAATTCTTTTTGGTGGAGCTGTTTTTGTTGTCATCATTTGTAACTGTTACAGAAAACTTTGTTTTCTTAGAAATTACATGCTATTCTTCCAAATGTTCCAATTCCCAATCTCACTAGTTTCTTACGGAGGAGGTGAGTTCAATCCATGTACTTCTTGGTGAACACATTTACCAGCATGATTATGATTAATTATCTGAAAGTTCGAGTCGGTCAATAGGCGAATTGATGTTCAAATTTTCTTCAAAATTGATTAAAAAAAAAAGAGAGCGAGAAGGTTGCATTTGTTTTTATGGAAATATACTAATAAACGAAACGAAAAGAGAAAAGCTAAGCTTTTGATAGGGTGTTCGCAATTCGTTAAACCGGCCGAACCGACCGAATAACCTTCGGTACAAACCGAATACCGAACCGATCGTTTTTCTTTTAAAAATTCAGTAATTCGGTTCGGTACAGACATACTGTTTCGGTATACCGTACCGAACCGAATTACCGAATTTTGTATTTATTATTAAAAATATATTAAATATGCTAAAATTAATATTACCCAAGCTCTCGTCCCATAATAACATTATTCGGTATACGGCCCAGCGCATTATAATTTATAGGGTATATTCTCTCATCCCTCACCTCACTTCTCTCAGCTCACAGTCCCACTCGCAGAAGCAACGAACCAACAGCCCCAAATTGAAAACAAAGCTCAATCACAGTTTATCTCGCAACGCAGCCATCTTCCTCGCCATTATCGTGTCGATTCAAGCCTTTGGAGTTTTCTATTCGGGTGAGTGCTTTACGAACAAACAGCCCTAGCTTTTGATTCCAGTTTCCACCATATTCCTTTGTATTGCGTACTACAAACTCAACTAGAAGTAAATTTGTAAAGCTAAATTCCATTCCATTCCTCTCTCAGCGCTGAATATATACGACATAGATTTTCTCCATAAACAATGGCGGACAAGCCCAGCAGATCCCTTGTGCTGTACGGTGATGGACTCGCCAGCGTTGTCGGCGCGGGCCAAGCGCACCTCGACCGCCTCGCTTCTCGTGCCTGCTGTGGTTTCTTGGCCCTCCCTACCGCCCCTTCATCTGGTAATTTAGTAATTGCGATGATCATTGTAGGCTACGCGCTTATTGAATAAAAAATTTCCAACTCAAAAGTTGAGATTGCAGAGAATGAGGACGACAGAGTCGTTAGGGAATTCGCAGAGATATTGGATTCGAGTGAAGCGTACGGCGACTGGGTGGGTACTAATTGTTCGTAATTTGTCAGTCAATCCTATGTTTAAGCTTTAAAGTCCCTGTACTGCAGCTGGCAAAGGACGAATCTCGGCAAAATATTCTGTTTCCAACTATACAAGAGAGGTTCCGAGTTATTATTGTGTTTGATTTCTTCGGTAGATTAATCTTGTCTAGCAATCAGTCTGTAGTCAATTTCTATTCTATATCAGGTTCATGGGAATGAAAGCAGCTGTTGTTACGGGAAATTCAATGTTGAAGTCTTTCGCAGAAAAATTGGGCTTAACTGTGTATCGCTGGAATGACTTATCTGGGGAAATCCTTTGCCTTGCAGACTTACCGTCGTTAACCATTGAATTGCTTAAATTGCTGGGATTCGAATCTTCCAGGGTTTCAAACGCGGGCCCTTTTGATGCGATCTTCGTTCATGTTGAGGCCAACAAGAAACTGAATGAAATTGGAGGGATTGAACTTCTGAACCATTTGGTTGGCAATGTGTTGGACAAAGCCCTGTATGAAAGGGATATTGGTTCTCGATTGCATTTGTCTGCTATTATGAGTTATGGGTCTGAACTAAAAGATGATCCTTCAGAATTTTCCCTTTCTGCTGATAATACTAATCCCATGAAGAGCATAGGACTACCGCTGCCTTTCCCCCGTCAAAGCTACATGATGAAAGGAGGGAAGCCAAGGGATAATATAAGGCAAGCCTGTTATTTGATTGCCTTAAAGATATCTATATAAGGCATGTGATACTTGAACGAACCTTTTTATCTTTTTTCAGAAAACACTCTCCAATGCTGCTTGCTCAGTACCAGGACGCAGTGACGCGCAAGGATATGGTGGAATCGTTTTCTTTTACTGATTTTCTAGAGGTATGCTTCATCGTCTTGCTACCTTGTACATTACAATGCTGCCAATCTTTGGCTAATTTACTGAATCCGTGTGGTACGTCATAAACTTTATTCAAACTTGAAGTGAGATTTGTGTCTTTGTGATGCAGAATGGTGGGAATCTTGTGATACCTGCGGATAGGTTCTTACATGAGGTAGCATTCAAGCTTTGGAAGGCCCCAAAGTATGGGGCATGAGGTGAATTCTCAAGACCGAAACATCCCAGTTTATGATGTATTTGACTGCCAATTATCTTGTCGTTGTTTCTCTAGAAAAGGCTCCCCCCCCCCTTTTTTCCAGCCGTTGCTTTGGTTCTTGCTTGATGTTTGTAATGATAACAAACCTCACTTGGATCAATGCATGGTCACTCGCAATAATCATGATTCAAATTTTGTAACGGCTTTACAGCTGATTGACATTTGATTTTTCCTCTACCGTTTGATGTCGGATACTGTGTTTTTTAGTTGTTTGTAAGTCTCGGTTCTTCCGTCTATTGAATCACATGTACTTCGTGTCTGTCTAGGATAACCTCGGTTGAAGCTTCATTTCTGAGTGTTTTGGTTTATTGGTCTAGGATTCTGAAAGAAAGATTTAAAAAAGAAAAAAAAAAAAAAAAGACAATATGCACTGTGGAGCTTAGCTAGCTAGCGAGGTATACAAAATCTGGTGTCGGGTCTTGAGACACTGTGCATGGCTGGCTGCGTGTTCACATGAAAGGCGAAACCCCCGATTTGAGGGTGTCAACGAAGGTAAGAGATTGAACAACACAGAAAAACGAGGGATTTGATGTCTTTTTTGCCCATGCGATAGTACCGAAAAGAAAATAAAAAAATAAAAATGTCTCGCGGGCAATATAGGCGTCCGTTTCTCCAGAACAGACGCTCATAGTGCCGATGCCTATTCCTAAATCTGTACTAGTGCTTGTCAATGCGGCGGGGATGGGGATTTTTTTATCTCCATTCGCCGGGAACGGGGATTATAGTCCCGCCCTGTTCCCCACCAATAATAATATTTTAATAAAATTTTTTATATCTAAAATTAATTCTATATAATACAAAATTATATCATTGAGTAATTGCTCGACTTAGTCTAGTGATTAAACACGAACAGAAGATTAAACACGTTATGAAGCAAAAAATGTTCAATTTTAGCAATATCAGAACGTGTTCATACTATTCCAGCACAAACAGTAACAATAGCAAAATCAAAATGCAGTGAAATTCGAAGTGCTAACAGATACCGATCGACTTGCAGTTGAATTCTAACACTAATGCGAACACAGAAACATCAATATTAATTCAATTAGTCATACAATCGAGCTTTTTGATCGAAATTGTGATTACGCGCGAAAAGTTTCGAACGATGAAAAACTTTTCAGAATTGGATTCAATCTAAATCTAACAATTCAACTTCAAAACAGATATGAATCTGCTGCGATACCAATTGTTAGATCCTAATTATCAACTCGTATTAATCCTAGGCTAGAAATCTTAGATTTACGAGGAGAATCATAGAAATTGAACCTTCGATCAAAAATCTCATTTTCGCGAGCGAGAGGGAATTCCTAGTGTGAGAAAATGTTTTGCTATTTTCTCTCTCTCTAGAATACGATTTGCATGCCTTACGAATTATTTCTTAAACTTTCTCTATCAGCTCGATAAGTACAACTCATATTTATACCAAACATACTTGGTATAAATATCTAACTAGTCCTAATCTACGGACTATTTACAAAAGTGCCCATAATACAAAGATAGCTAATAAATCTAGCACAATTTCTAATTAATACTCTTCAATATTTTAATTTATTTCTAACTAACTTTGAAATTTTAATCACCAGATATCTGTTTTGAGCAAATTAATAGTCGACGAATTGCTCTTAAAATGTAGATTATGAATTTTTCATCAATTACAAGTTTCGAAGGATGAAGAATCTCAGCAAACTCGTTTACTTTTGGCTTTGGGTTTAAAGCCCAATAAGTCCAAACCCAACAAGTTCCATTACCAATGCATGATTATGGCTAGTGATTGAGAGCTGCACATGCGGATGGGTGATCTTTCGTGTCATCATTTGGCTTGATGGGTGCCTTCAGCTTGTAATGTGCTTTTGTTTTCTCTAGCGGTATTTGACGCGAACCCCGGGACTAAAATAATTTTTTTCCGAAATCACTAATCCCAAACCTTCACAACCAACATGCGTCTAAGTCAATGCTCGCTCGCTCGACTCAGGCACGCCAGTCTTTCAGCCCCTCGTCTTGCTTTCTTAAATGCGGTAACGTAAAACAACCGAGAAGATAACGAAGGTCGACTACCGTAGTGCGCACTTCGGGTAGCCGTTCTTTAAAATCACGCCTTAATAAAGATTACAAAGGAAAGAACACTCAAACTCATGGAACCGAACACGTCTTGGCCTCACTTACACTCAAAAGCAAGCAACCCGGAAATTTTCCTAAGTCCCTTCGTCGAGATCTTAATCACTCGCTCGCCTCACTCGCCTTGAACACCTACTCGCGATCCCTTAAGCTGAACTCTTGTCCCCTCAAGAATTCGACTTGCGGCATGTTCTCTAGTCTAAAAGCTCGAAAATCCGAATGTGTGTATCTCTTTTGGACAGCTCGAAATTGCCTTGTGTTTATGGCATCAGCTCATGTTTGAATTGGTAGAATATCCCTCGAAAATCTCCTAGAATCTCTCTGTTAGGTGAGCTTGATATCTTGGACTATTCAACACTTGGGAACTTCACGTGATTGGTAAAGAAAAAGCAAATGAGACTTGCTATTCATTTGTTGGGAGCCATGGTCAAAAGAAAAAAAATATCGGCTGACATGGTATGAAATTAATTTCGTCTGCATATTGTTCACGTGGGTAGCTCATGTCCAAGATGGCAGTGTTTATTTTCTCTGATTCATACGATGGATAAATGCAAGACTTGGCCTACAAATAGTCTTCATTCGATGAAGAGAAAAATCGCCTCAGAGCCACAAGCCACAGATACCACCACAATATCTTCAGCGAGGGTTTATTCCTCGGCCACCACTTCTCCGATATTTCTTCGTAGCTTTGATTCTCGGTAGTTGTTATACTACTTTTGTATCACGCCAGCGTACGTGTCTGTAATCACTCCACATAATAAAGAAGTTCTACCCTCCGGCCCGTGAACGTAGGTCATTCTGACCGAACCACGTACATCTCGTTTCACTGTCCAAATTTATTTTTTGCCTATTCTATTTATTATCATCATTTCTCGGGCAAAATAATTATCGGGGATTTCCGCATATCCTAACAAATTGGTATCAGAGCCAACTCGATTTATTTTTTGGCTACCATGACGATAACAAAAATGTCAATTGGAAAGTTCGACAGAAATGTCAACTTTGCAATGTGGAGTCTCAAGATGGAGGCCATACTCATTCAAGACGGTTGTGAGATGGCGCTTGAAGGCGCAAAGAAGAAACCAACCGAAATGAAGGACGAACAATTTAATGAATTGGACAAGAAAGTCAGATCGGCTATTATATTAAATCTCTCTTACGAGGTTTTACAAGAAGTTGCCACGGAGACGACGGCCATGGGTATGTGGAATGCGTTAAAAGCGATCTACATGAAGAAGACTAAGGAGAATCGGTTTTATTTAAAGCAGAAGCTATACAGTATGAAAATGATGGAAGGTACTTCTATTCTTTCGCGTCTCGATAAATTCGATTCTATCATTGTTGATTTAGCGAACGTAGAAGTTAAAGTGACGGACGAAGATCAGGCCATAATATTGTTGTGTTCCCTTCCCCCGTCTTTAAAGCATTTTCGTAACACCATAATCTATGGGAAAGATACGATATCGTATGCTAGTGTCAAATCTGCTTTACAATAGAAAGAACAGATAGACAGGGATATTACGGGAGAAACAAGTGGTAGCCAAGCAGAAGGCATGTTTGCACGGGAAAGACCAGAACGTAGAGATGCTGAAAGTAGATGATCTAAAGAAATGTCGAAATTCAGGTACAGAAATAAAGTCTGTAATTTTTGCAAGAAAAAGGGTCACATCAAAGCTGATTGTTTTAAATTAAAAAATAAGGAGAAAAATAATCAACAATTTAATAAACCCGCCGAAGCTAGTGTAACTGCTGATGAGAGCGACAGAACTATTTTTATAGCAACTGCAAATATTGCTAGGTCTGATAATGAGTGGATCTTAGATTCGGGTTGTTCTTACCACATAAGTCGGAGTCAAGATTGTTTTTCCACATATGAAAAATTCGATGGTGGATGCGTCTTAATGGGAAATGGTGCTCCGTGTAAAGTTGTTGGTAAAGGCACAGTTAGGATCAAGATGTTCGACGGAATCATCCGAACGCTCACACAAGTCAAACATGTTCCAGATATGAAGAGAAATCTTATCTCTTTAGGCACATTTGAATATCAAGGGTGCAGGTTCTCAGGTGAAGGTGGAGTTTTAAAGATTGCCAGAGGTGCCCTTGTCGTAATGAAAGCTTGCAGATTTGGAAATTTGTATATTTTGCAGGGAACTACAGTTACAGGTTTCGCTGCAGTTTCGACATCCCCGGAGGTTGATACCACGCGATTATGGCATATGTGACTTGGACACATGGGAGAAAAGGCTTGACGATTTTAAGCAAGCGGGGCCTACTATGCGGTCAAAGTACGGTAAGATGGACTTTTGCGAATATTGTATTTTTGGGAAGCAGAAACGAGTCATCTTCAATTCGCCATCCACAGGACGAAAGGTACTTTGGATTATATTCATTCTGATGTATGGGGTCCTTCTCGTGTTCCGTCCAAGGGTGGTGCAAGATATATGCTGACTTTCATTGATGATTTTTCGAGGAAAGTCTGGGTCTATTTTCTTAAGCAGAAAAGTGATGTTTTCCTAACATTTAAACAATGGAAAGCTTTGATTGAAAAACAGACAGGAAAACAGATCAAGCGGTTGCGGACAGATAATGGCTTAGAATTTTGTGGAAGCGAGTTCAACGAATTCTGCAAGAATGAAGGAATTGCTCGACATCACACTGTTCGAATGACGCATCAACAAAATGGTGTTGCCGAGCGCATGAACCGGACGCTTTTAGAGAGAGGTCAATGTATGATCTCCAACGTTGGGTTGACAAATGATTTTTGGGCTGAAGCTATCGCTGCAACATGTTATATTGTCAACCGCTCACCGTGTTCACCGATCAATTTCAAGACTCCTGAGGAAGTATGGTCAGGTACTCCTGCTGATTACTCCAACTTAAGAATATTTGGGTGCCCAACTTATATGCACATAAACGAGGGAAAGTTAGAGGCTAGAGCTAAAAAGTGTATTTTTCTCGGTTACGCTTCAGGGGTGAAAGGATATAGACTATATAATCCTGATCCCAAGTCATCCAAATTTGTAATTAGCAGCGATGCTACATTTGACGAGTCTTCTATGTTACATCCTTCAAATGAGTCTACTAATTCTTCTAATGAAGAAAAGAAGGATAGTGTACACAGCGAGGTGGAGCTCGAGATCAACAAAGATCCTTCAGATGACCCTGCTACGAGTTCAACAGATCAAAATGATGAGCTAGAACGTGATTCAGATCCTTTTGAAGATGAAAGCACCGAGCATGAATATTCTGTAGCCAGAGATAGGGAGAGACGAGAGATTCGACTAGCACAGTGGTACGTAAATTTAGTTTCGTCCGCTTTATCAGTGGCGCAAGAAACACGTGGAGGCGGCGAACTTCTACCTATTCGGAGGCAATAAGCGATGCTAATTCTGATAAGTGGCTGATAGCGATGAATGAAGAAATGGAGTCTCTACACAAGAATGGTACTTGGATTCTTGTGCCGCCGCCGAAGAAAAAGAAAATAGTCGGATGTAAGTGGGTCTTCAAAAAGAAAGAAGGTATATCTGGTTCAGACGATGCAAGGTATAAGGCACGATTAGTCGCGAAAGGCTATAGTCAGATACAGGGTGTTGATTTTAATGATTTATTCTCACCTGTCGTTAGACATAGCTCTATTCGTGTATTACTTGCATTCATTGCCATGTATGATTTGGAGTTAGAACAGCTTGACGTCAAGACGGCGTTCCTACATGGCGATATAGATGAACAGATATATATGAAGCAACCTGAAGGCTTCATAGTTGAAGGCAAGGAAGACCAAGTTTGTTTACTGAAGAAATCCTTATACGGATTAAAGCAGTCTCCAAGACAGTGTGAATTTGAGATGAAAGATTAAGGAGCAGCTAAGAAGATTCTTGGTATGGAGATTAGACGTGATAGAGGAGCTGGTAAGTTACACCTGATCCAGGAAAGTTACCACATAAAGGTTTTGGAGAGATTTGGCATGAACGATGTCAAACCAGTCAGCACTCCTCTTACTAGCCATTTTAGGCTAAGCGCTGCTCAGTCACCATCATCAGATGAGGAAGAAGCGTACATGGCACGAATTCCCTACTCGAGTGCAGTCGACGGTATAATGTATGCAATGGTATGTACACGTCCAGATATTTCACAGGCTGTTAGTGTTGTTAGCAGGTATATGGCTAATCCAAGGAAAGAACACTGGCAAGCAGTGAAGTTGATTGCTCTTCCAGTTTCCAAGTTCAAGCATTGCTTGGACTTGATTGGTGTTTTAAAATGGTGAACTAGCCCCTCGGGGTTATGGACGGAGGGAGACAAAGATAATGACTAAAGGTGTTACTAATTAAGGTGGAGTGATTTTTGGAATCAAGCTCAAGGTGGAGATTTGTTAGGTGAGCTTGATATCTTGGACTATTCAACACTTGGGAACTTCACGTGGTTGGTAAAGAAAAAGCAAATGAGACTTGCTTTTCATTTGTTGGGCGCCGTGGTCAAAGAAAAAGAATATCGGCTGGCATGGTATGAAATAAATTTCGTCTGCATATTGTTCATGTGGGTAGCTCATGTCCAAGACGGCAGTGTTTATTTTCTCTGATTCATACGATGGATAAATGCAAGACTTGGCCTATAAATAGGCTTCATTCAATGAAGAGAAAAATCGCCTCAGAGCCACAAGCCACAGATACCACCACAATATTCAGCAAGGGTTTATTCCTCGGCCACCACTTCTCCGATATTTTTTCGTAGCTTTGATTCTCGGTAGTTGTTATACTACTTTTGTATCACGTCAGCGTACGTGTCTGTAATCACTCCACATAATAAAGAAGTTCTACCCTCCAGCCCGTGGATGTAGGTCATTCTGACCGAACCACGTTAATCTCGTGTCACTGTCCAAATTTATTTTTCGTCTATTCTATTTATTATCGTCATTTTTCGGGCAAAATAATTATCAGAGATTTCCGCATATCCTAACACTCTCCTTGAAGATCTATCCCAAATTTAGTATATTTGAGTTCGAAGCTTCACCAAAAGATCTCAACCGCATTGAATAGGTTGAGCCTTTCGCACAAACCACAGGTTTTTTCGCTCGCAGCTCATCGCACCCCTCGCTCGCAGCCAGCGCGCGCCTCGCGCGTTCTTCCTCGTGCGCGGTCATGCACGCGACCCACATTCGTCGTGGTCTCGTCCATGTGACTTGGGTGTGCCGCCTTGACGTCGCCGCCAGACACCGCCGACTACCGCCGTCATTGTCTGCCGTGAAACTCAGCTTTTCGCCGGACCTTGTCTAACCTCCCCAACTTGAGATCCAAAAACTTATAATCGAAAAACTTATGATCGAAGAACTTGATATAGAAAAACTTATGATCGAAAAACTTGAGACCGCAAAACTTATGATCGAAAACCCTGAGATCAAAAAGCCTATGATCGAAAAACTTATTCGTTGTATGTCACTTGGTCTGTCATAAGTGAAATCTGCGGTCGGTGTGAGTTGTGCCGTGTCAGGATCACCGAATAGTTAAAACAAATTCATCAATTATTTTTTTTCAAATAAATTCTTTCTGAATGAAAAATTACTCTTAAAAACTTTAATTTTATCAAAAAATTACTCATAAATAGTTAATGTATATATAACAAATATATATTATTTAGGGATTGTTTCCAATGTCAAGTTGGTCAATTTGTTGGATGTAATAATCCTTGAGCAAATTTACATAAAAACAAGTTGCCTTATGTTTGTGTCTTCGTTAAGGTCAAGGCTGTAATGTAACAATAGAAAATTCGTCGCTAATTATTGGAGAACACCACAGTTTTGTGGCTATGATATTATATGATGTATTATGTCGGTATATTGCCTGAATCAAACTTAAAAATAATTGAATCTTGTATAAATTCGCGAAATTATATTTATTTACTCGCAGGGTCCCCGCACATGAGCGCAGAGGACCAGTGCTCATGAGCTGTGGACATGTACTAGATGTTGCGCGGAAGCTATGCGTTGGATACACGAGACAGTCTCTAAGTTTTATAGCAAGCATGGATCCCTGCTATGCTACACGGTCCCTTGCTATTATGTGCGGGTCCAGTGCGCGGAAGTTGAGATCGAAAAATTATGATAAAAAATTATATTCGAAAATAGAGTTTCGCTAAGTTTTTTGGCACGCACGGGTCCTCTGCTATGCTGCACGAGTCCCTGCTATTATGTGCGGGTCCCGTGAGCTTGCACGGGTCCCCAGTGGTTGCAAGCGGGTTGCATTAGCAAGCACAGATCCCGAGATATGCGGCGCAGGTCCTCTGCTGATATGTGCGGGTCTCGTGTTTTCACGAACAGGTCCCCTACATACCAAGCGGGTCTCCTGCTATTATGTGTGTGTCCCACGAGCTTCCACGCACAGGTCCCCAGCAGAGCAAACGGGTCTCTGTGCTAGCAAGCACGAGTCCCATGCTACGATGCGCGTGTCTCGTGCTGTTATAGGCGGGTTCCGTGCTGCTTTGTGTGGGGTCCCTCTTGTTATGTGCGTGTCTCGTGGGCTTGCACGCACAGGTCGCCAACGTTAGCAAGCTGGTGTCTGCGCTATCAAGTACGGGACCCATGCTATGCTGCGCGGATCCCCTGCTATTACGTACGGGTCCCTTGAGAGCTGCTAGCATAGTTGATGAGCTTCAAAGTCGTAAGATTATGGATGGCAGAAAGGACTTGATCGATTTGTTGATATTTCGACTATGAAATTGGTGCTTTTTTTAAGATATTTATTTACTTTATGTTGCTTTTTCATATTCGGGGTGAACCTCTTTGATAAAAGTAATTTTTAGTAACGTGTTGTTGATTGTTATTAAGGAAGGGTAAAATAATCTTTTACGCAGTTAATAAGGGTACATATGGTCGTTTAACATTAGGAGCCTATTTTGTAACGTGGACCAAGTCAAATGCCACTTTCTTAAATGACCCAACATATGTACTGAGAGTATTGAATGAATTTGTATTTCTCTAATTTTTCTATCTAATATTTTATGTGTATCTATTCTATTATATTTAGGGTGAGGGGTCGGGATAAACTGTTATTTAGTCTGTAAAATATATTATGTTCTTACAACTTACCCTCAATAGTTTAGTTTGTTACAATTTTATCCATAATTTTAAATTTTAATTTTTTAAATAACCTATATAAAAACTTAACATATTTGCATAGAATGTGCTAAATGTACTAGTAATATTTAATCGATATAGCATTGTACATGATAAATAGTTTTGTCATTTTATATGTAAAAAGGAGAGTTTAGTTCGGAAGGATCAAACAACAGGGCCTAACAAAAAGAATCCAAGCCCAATTAAACCCAAATCTAAATTTTATATATGATAAGACCCTTCAATATCTGGGGATTTTTGTTAAATATGATTACTTTTCTGTGAAATTAAAAAAAAAAAGATTCTAGGTTTTTTAATTTGAAAAAAGGGATTGGTTATTGAAAAAAAACGAAGGTTTGATTAGCTTTTTGATCCGCTCGACTGAAATTTCATGTCGAAATGAGATGTTAATCGACGAGTTCGTGATTATTAAACATATTAATCCTAAATCTGTGTGAATTTTTTATGTTTTGAGCCTGAAATCGATGTTTTCGAACAGAAATCGGTTTAGCCGAATTTTTACTCGAATTATTCGAACTCGAATTGAGTAATTCGGATGACATTCGGATAGAAAAATAACATTTATTCGAATAAAAAAATTCGAAGTCGTATTCGAATTGATTAATTCGAATAAATTCGAATTTAAAAATATTAATTCGAATTAATTCAAAATTGTGTTTATTCAAATAACTGAGTTAGGAGTATTTTTGTAATATTCAGTTCAATCCCTCGTGCAATATCTCAAACGGGTAGTCGCCGCTGGAACGCTGCGCAACGTTTTGTAACATCTTTGCCGGTAAGCCGATATAATGTCCGCATCTATCCTATATAGCCGAGGTCTCTCCGCGACGCGGATATATGTTGTGAAAGAGATGTCGTGATCATTTAATGTTTGACGTTTATCGATTTGTAATTAGGGGCACTCCAAAATTTTGGTTTGTTTTCTGTGGGTCTCGATGTCTGTTTATGGACATACATCAAGAACAATTGATAATTTATTTGCAGGGCGATTGATCGATCGATCGATCGATGACTGATACATATCATGCCGCGGAGACTAGGACATCAACGTATGTACCTCTGTACCTTTTGTGTGAGGTACGTTTCTTCTTTCTTACTTGGATATTTAGATCAACATCGAAGATATTATTGTTTGTTTGTGTGTTAGCAGTTATGCGATGACTATTTCAACCCCGTGCTTATGGAGCTGGTGGAGCAAGAACCATCTATAGAAAAAGAGCGTTGGACGAAGTAGGAAAGCGGGCGAACCTATGCTTGGAACGCTACAATGAGAAAAATGTTTGTTGGGACATTTTGTTTCTTTGTATATATCTATATAAATAATGTAATTTTTGTTTTTAAATATTGTCTTTTTGGTTGTTTACTCACAGACGAATTATATTCTGGTGGAGGTAGTCAAGCTCAATGCCTGGGATCATGACGACTACATGATATTCACGGCGCGCTTGGATTCTGCTAGAAGTGAAGGACTTGTTTATTTTCGAGGTGCTTTTTATTGGCTTGGTGAGGTTTTGTTCTGTCTAGGCCAGTAAATGAGCGCCGAGCTCGGCTCATTTTCTGAGCTCGAGCTCGAGCCCTTACAGCTGGGCTCGAGCTCGAGTTCATTTACAGCTAGATGAGCTCGAACTCGAGTTCGAGCTCACGAAGCTCATCGAGCTCGAGCTCGAGCTTCTAATAAAAAAATTAATAAATTAATAAAAATAATATAAATTAATATAAAAATCTAAAAAATTTTAAAGAAATTATTAAAATTCGAGCTTTTAATTTAGAAAAAATGATATACATTAATATAAAAATATAAAAAATAAAAAAATAAAAAGAAAACTCTAGAGCCTGTTCGCGAGCTTTCGAGCCACTATATCCGGGCTGAAGCTCGAGCTCGACATAAACGAGCTCGATGTTGTAAAAAGGACAGTAAAAATAAAGGGGACACCGAAAATTTACGTGGAAAACCCCAACACTCGGGGTGAAAAAACCACGTGCAAGGTAAAGATATTTTACTGTGGTAATTTAGGAGTTACAACTCTCTACGTAAGGTGAAAACTAGCTCTATCTCTCTTACAATAGAAGACTCACAAACTCTCTAAATATTTTCCTCACAAACACTTATATATACTGAATACAGGAAGAAGTTATTGTTCTCGATGATTTACAATGACTTAGAGCTAGTCTATTTATCGCTGAAGGTTTTAAGCTCAGACGAATCAGAATCAGCCGCGTAGCTGTATACGTTGGCGAACCAGAATGAGCCGCGTAGCTGTATACGTGGACGAACCAGAATCCGTCGTGCAGCTATATTACGTGGACGAATCAGAACCAGCCACTTAGCTATGCTAGCTAAGTGGCCAAATAGAAAATTTACAACAGTCGAGCTCAACTTAAATGAGCTCGAGCTCATTTATATCAAGCTCGAGCCGAGCTTTTGCCGAGCCGGCTCGGCTCATCTTTCACCGCTAGTTATGTCAGATCAAGGTTGATTTTTTTTTTTTCTAAAACCTACAGCAGTTATTCATAGATTGATTACGGTGGTTGATTTTGTATCTTTTATTTATTTATTTAAGGAGGACGGTGATGTAGGAGTTGAAATGCCCGATGAGGATTACGACCCATATGCACCTGAAAATCTGTGGCGTTTTCCCACATGGTATAGACAGTAGTTAACCCAAGCCAAGAATAATAATTTCTTATTAACGCCGTGACGTGTTGTCTAATAGCTGAAAAGAGTAATCAATTGGTAATAGTTTTGATTGTTTTCTGTTCATGGGTTTGAACAGCACAAGTTCTGACGAGGATGATCCATCAATTGGTGGGTCTGGTCTTGAAGAGGAGGGCAACCGTGGCTCTTAATGCTGCAGTTCTGGTCTCTCTAGTCTAGTTGTGGTGACGTGTTTTTATCTCTCACGCTCTCTGCTATTCTGGTCTTTCTAGTATATAGTTGTCGTGATGTCTTGAAGAGGATGGGATGTCAGTACAGCTGCAGTCTAATTTCTTGAAAGATAAGATGTTTTTCCAACCTGGTTGGCTAGTTGTCTTCTTTTGATTGTAGTTTTTTGAAGACCCCTCGAATCCTAGGTTGAGTTTTCTAGCTTGTGTGTTAAACAGTCCAAGATATTGGATCTTGAACTCAGTAAGAATAAAATATCTGGTTCGAGATTTCAAGTATACTCCACGGAGTTCCGTTTTATTAATACATGAATTTGAGGACCATTAGAGTTTGCTTTTTATTAATACATGAATTGGAGGACCAATAGAGTTTTGCTTTTGCAATACGCAGAATTGGAGTTACAATAACCATGTCTTCTTCAGAACGCGTTTCGCTGATCCTCACTCTAACTAAATCCGCAAGCTTACAAAGATGATAGCTTGAAACCTGATATGTGAAGCTTCAACTAGCTCAAACACAGTTTTGCATTGGATTCTTTGTACCAAGTGTCTTGCTGCTTGTACCGCCTGGCGCCTTTACCGCCAATGCTCAACGTGGCAAATCGAACGCTCTTGATTGAGCTCCTTGCTTTGATGCCTTTGACCAATTGCTTCAATGGTGAGCTAAGCCATTTCTTAGACAATAACACTAGCGTTGGGAATGAAGAAGTTTCGATCTCAGCCATCTCTAGGTACTTGGGATGACCCAATTCATTCTGAGACTTGAAACAGTTTTCAGCAGAGGGTTTGTTCAACTGTGGAAATGAACATTAATTATGTTATCATGTCACCTGAACTGTTGGGTATTATTAAGGGGATTATTGTCTTTTAAATGAAATTAGGGTATATATATATGTATTTCTCAGCAACGATTAATTTAAATCTGATTTAGGAGGCGATACACCTAGTTGTTCCTCATTTAGAGGGTTGGGTCCTCATTACAAGCACAATAATAGGGTAAACGGTTTTCGCTTACGAAATACAAACTCAACGATGGTCACGTCTGAGTCAATGTTGACTAAGGTGTTATCTCCATATTATCAACGATGATATTGTAGGTAGAGCTGTCAAAACGGACCGGCCCTTGCCCGTCACTGGTGGGCGGACGCGGGCCAGGGTTTTCATGACCGGACCGGACCGGACCGGCCGGTTCCGACCGGAAATCGGTGAACCAGTCGGAAGTCCGGTTCGGTTCCGGTCCGGTCTAAGTTGTTCCGGTCCGGTCTAAGTTTAATTAAAAAATAAGAAAAATACGAAAATATGTACAGATATGTCTAAACCAGTAAATCCAACGAAAATTGTAATTGGTCTAGTGGTAGAAAGTCTTTATGTAGAAATTGTTGGTGGGCTTGAACTGGGTTCGATTTTTAATTCCTACCTATAACCCATTTTACATCTCTATTTTTAATTAAATTATTACCCCAATATTTCTTTTTTATTCATTTTGACTCCTGAAATTTATAAATTTACTTTTTGAGATTTATTATACTATTAATTTTAACTACCAACAGTTTATAAAATTCTAATGAAAAAGTTCATGAAAGCATGTATATTTTCGATATTATTTGATTCATTCATTCATAAAATATATATTTATTAACTCTAGTGGTAACGGTTTTGTACCGGTTTGATTCCAATTTTATAGCGGTTAAAAACTAAACCTTAAACCACTAAAAAAATCCGGTTTCAGAACCTTGGCGCGGGCAAGCCCGCCTATTTGTGGCCTTTGAAATGAAGGCTTGCCCCGTCTGCAGGCGGGTAGCGGGCCTAGCGGGCTTAGCCCGTCCTTTTCTAAACTAAAAAAAAAAGAAAAAATGATAAAAGTAGGGAAAAATAGAAAATGAAGAATTTAAGTAAAAAAATGTATCTAATTTAATCAACTTATTTAATATTAATTTATTTATTTTATTAAGATACAAATCATAACTCAAAAACATAAAAATCAATATAATTTATTTATATATCTATTATTTAATTTAATTATATTTTATTTTTTGGTGGGCCTGCCCGTAGCCCCGCCAAAGTTTGACGGTTCTAATTGTAGGACTCGTTTGAGAGCAATTCCAGACCAGACGCATTAGAAACAAAAATGTTTATGGATCCTAAAGAAACCAACTTAGAGTTGTTAGATTCAATAGCATGTGGTCAAGTGTGAGATCTTTATATAGATTTTAGAGTTGGCCCAATAATTAAACGTACCTCTTCATAAGAAATCAATTTGTTCCTTAAGGAAAAATTGATTATACAGCTGTAGTAGGTTATTTAACAATACCAAGATCCACAACCGAGCATGAAGTTGCCTGGAGTTGGCATTGCTACTGAATAATATGAGCTTCGCCTCAACAATAAAGTAAACAAGTATGAGCATCTATAAAGACTGAAGAACAACTTCATACCTGAAATGCAAGAAAAAATCACCAATACCTAGGGTTGCAAATGAATCGAATCGTTTTGTTCGATTCGGAATTTCGAATTTTGAATTTGAGATATATATTAGAATATCAAATTCGCATAAGAAGACTCGAATAATTTTCAAATACGAATACAATATGATACTATTCGATTCGAATCATTTTCGAATATTTGATTCGAATAATGTAATATATATTTAAATAATATAACATATTATAAATACTTGTACTATTGTCACTTAATTTCTTATAAATTATTTCAAAATCAAATGGCATCTCGCAAACATTTGTTTAGAGACGTAATGCTTAAAATCTTTCTGAAACATGAATTTCGCAGCTTGACAATCAGCTTTTATCAACTTTTGATTCTATAAATCATCCTGGAATTTGAGTACGCACTTAACAATAGCAAGTACTTCCCTAGCTATAGTAGCGTAATTTTTCTGAGCATTATTCCATTCCCCGAATGGAATCTAAGTAAGTATTCTTTCTTACTTTCTGGAGAAACTTGTTTTAAGATTCCTCAACAACCTAAATCAGACGCATCGGTTTTGATAATTTTCTGCCAATTAGGGTTAGCAAGCATAAGATATGGCACATGCGTAACTTTATTCTTAATTTTCCTAATTGCTTCAGTGTGACTATCTGTCCAATGACAAGGAATCTTTTTCAACCTATCGTATAAAATAGGTGTATCAATCGCAAGATTTTTATAATAAGGGTAAATATAATTGAGACTCCCTAAAAATCTTTGAAGTTGAGTTTTATCAAGAATTTGATCTGGAAATTTGATGCAAACTCAATACTTCTATTAATAGGATTAACAATACCCTTTTCGATGGTATGACCTAAAAATCTAACTTGTTTGAAATAAAACCATTTTGGACTAGATATAACCAATCCATTTTGAATAATAATTTTCTTGAATGTCAGGGTTTCAATATCTTTAGAAAAGATTAAAATATCGTCAACATAAATAATAATAAATTACTATAAGGAATAAAATATCGTTTATAATATTTTGAAATTCAGAAGGAGCGTTTTTTAGTCCAAAAGGCATTACGTTCCATTCAAATTGTCCAATTGGGACTGTAAAAGCAGTTTTGTACCTATCTTTTTCGGTGATTTGTATTTGCCAAAAACCTGATTTTAAATCAAAATTTAAAATATAATAGCATTAAACAATTGATCTAAAAGATATTTTTTATTCGGAATAGGATACATAATCCACTTCAAAACTTTATTTAAAGGTTTATAATTGATAAGTAACCTAGGTGCTCCCATTTCCGACATGGTTATTAACGTAAAATGCAGTACACGACCAAGGTGATTTCGAAGGTTTTATTAAACCTTTCTGCAAAAGAGAAGCTATTTCTTTTTTTGCATTATTCAAATTACTCGGAATTCATTTGACAAGGACAAGCTTTGGTGGGGATATTTTTCTCACTAAAATTTTCTTCATAGGGTAAAGAAACAATATGCTTCTTTCTATCCCAAAAAGCATTTGGAAGATCGTTACATATTTGCAATGTAAATTAATTATATAATAACTTAATTTTTTCCTGTAACTTAGGATTTTGGAGCTTATCCTCAATCGTAAGTATATTAAGTTCCTGCTTAAGGTAATTTACCTGATTTTTTTTGCTTTAATCAGAATGAAATCCTTAATTTCATTAAGAATCGTTGAAAAGGGTTCGGTAATAAATTCAAAGTAGACTTCTTTGTTTTCGAAGCTCCCTTTGAATCCATATCAATTTTTGTAATAGAAAATATTTTCCTAAGGAACGGGGTACCAAGAATTACTGGCTTCGACGAAAAAAAAGAATCAAAATGACACTTCCTCTCTTGATATATACTCGTCTAAGCCCATATGGCAAGTGAAGACATCAAAGCAGCCCCCAAAGACAGTGCAAAGTAGGACAAAACCTGAAGCCTCAAGTTGCAGCTCATTCTCTTACTCAAGAAGTCAGCTGCAATAAGATCAACAAAAGCCATGTAAACCAAAATCCCTGCAGATATTGAGTCGAATATGCCTTCTACTAAAAGAGCCCTTGGGCTTCCTGCATTGTAAACCGAAGACAGACCAATCGCCACTGCAATTCCTATGGGGGTTGTTAGTGCAAAGAAGCAAGCCATGGTTGTGGAACGAAGTGTCCCTAAATGGGCTTGTGAGATGCATCCCCCAAGAGCAAAGCCTTCGAAGAATTGGTGGAACGATAGTGCACCTATCAAGGGTCGAACCGTGCATGGGCTTTGTGAGACTCCAAGAGATAGCCCAATGATCACAGAGTGTGAAACGATGCCGAGTTCCAAAACCTAGTAAGTTATAAGGATGTTATAACAAGAAAATGCAATCATAGTTTGTGAAGAGGACTCAATACAGCTACTGCCATCCAATATCCATAACATACAGACATGTAAGTGATAATGATAGAAACATAAATTAGTGAACTTTACCTGGGAGACAACAATGTGCCTTAGGCCGACTTCTTCATCCCGGAGAGAATTAATAATCCCATGGGAATGGGAATGACCATTGGAACCACCATCGACTCCATGTTCTTGTGAATGGCTATGCCTGTGATGTGCTGCATGTGCATGCATCCCAACAATATGCATCGCACCACTTTCTTCTTCGCCAAACACTTTATCTGCACTAACCTCATTGACTGCGTCGACCGAGTCCACCCGAGAAGCAGCAGATTGTTGCTGCTGCTTGTCTTTTTTCCTCTCATAGTACTGTGTCCCCAGAAAGTCAGCAAGCAATGTGGCTAATGAGGACATCATTGCTATGAATCCAGGGAATGGGAATTTGGACCAAGGGAACTCGGGCAAACAAGGACTAGACAGTGCTGACGTGGCGTCGGACAACATGTGGACGAAGCCCGTGGCCAGAATAACGCCAGCTGCAAAGGCTTTTGCAATGACGAAGAAGTTCGAGTCTGTGCATAGAAAACGACGCCTCTTGCCCAGTAATGGAACGGCCACGCCACATACGCCGGTGATCAATATTAGGGCAATTGCGATTAGTTTAAGATTGAGAGCATGGGAAGAGTCTCTGCATCCTTTGACCTCTTCATTGAGAGTATTACAAGTAAGGGTCGACATGGATTGTGAGACGCTCCGTAGAGTTGATGAGTCTAATGACCAGTGAAACAAGATAAGATAGTTGGAGATTTTTAGCACCTTGGAAGAACAGTGCAAGAAAAGTTGTAGATTGGAGGTTTATGATCATTACAAAAAGCAAAGTAGTGATAGTGCTAATAGTTGAAAATCAAAACAGCACACCCAGTGAATACGATTCATGCAAATGACATCGGTCGAAATATTTGCAAAACATAAATCCATCTCATACTATCAATAAGGCAGGAACATTTCCCATATGATCCAGCGTGTTTCAAACAATCATTCCAACAGATACGAAAAGTGCTAACCTAATGGCACAATGTCTTACACAATTGAAAAGCGTACGTATTAGTGTCTGCAAAACAACTGTCATCCATATCATGGCCAAACATCAAAAGGGTTGTCCCAATTTTACCTGAATTTAACCTTTCGTTGTATCACCGAACCTCTTAAGCCGAATCAGCTGAACTGAAACAGATCCTACAAAGCCACAATTTCACAATTCAAAACCAATAAGAAACACGGAAACATAAACGGGGCACTCATAAATACGAGTAGACTCGCCTTTGATATTATCGGAAAAAAGGGGAAAGCAAAAGAACACTACCTCAAGTAGTGACATCTAGTGCAGCCACTTGTTTATATCTTCTTCCAATTTGGAGTCTTTCAATTAACTTCCTACAAATCCCCAGGGCACATTACACATATTTCTAGACATTAATGTGCATGGCGACGTCCAAACAACTAACCACGTATACAAACAATAAGATTGAAGAGCTTTAATAAATGCCTTCCTCTTTTTCGTCTGCATGCAATTTTGTGGATGCAGAGAGAGAAACGAAAGATGTCATTATGTTTTCGGAGATTGCAGAGACCGAAGAAATGGAACTGCGTGCCTTAAATCGGAATTAGTAGCATTGTGTCAGCCAGGCGTGAAAGATGACCGAGCTTACTCGACTAAAGCTCAGCTCGAACTCGATGTTGAGCTCGAGCTCATTTATGTCAAACTCGAGGTTTAGCCCAAAGCTCGAATGGTACGTGTGCTTTTTTTCTTTTTTTAATTTATTTTCATATTTCTAATAATTTATTAGTCATTTTATTTTATTTAAAAAAAGCTCGAGCCCGAGTTCGACGAGCTTCATGAGCTCGAGCTCCGAAAACGATCCGAGTTCGGCTCATTTACAACCCTAGTGTCGACACTGTAGCGTAATATTAATGTGTTTGGGTGGCAAATTGACTGCGGCGCTTGAAGTATAGATTAGACACCAATTTACGGTTAGCAAAAATCTATAAATGTAACTTAACCGTGGTAATCACGGTTGCAGTTATGGTTTGTAGCGGCCGAGCCGGTTCGGTTCCATATTTTCTTTTATATAATTTTTCATGTAACAATTGATATAAGACCTTTTAATAATATTAAAAATATTTTATTGCAACTAGAAATTTAAATATAAAAAGACAACTTAACTATTTGAAAATAAATAACAGCTTGAATAATAAAAAAAACATATGATCATCGCCTAATCTTCACTCATAATATTCGAAGAATACTCGTTGTAGGGATATTCTTCTAATGCTCAATTTTATCGATCAATCTCTTTCAATTGCTCGATCTTCGCCGAAAGTCCTTTAACGATCAGTGTTTTTACCATTGCTAAAACAAAAAAACTAAGAAAAAACCAACTGTTAATGAAATCAATGTTGGTTACTATAATAAGAAAAAAATAAACGAAATCAAACCCGATTAGAACCGTCGGTTATAAACCGCCGGTTTATTAGAGATATGGATAACCGTAACCGCACCGTTATAAATGATAGAATGAATTACGGTTTGAACCGTATCGTTGATCACGGTTAACTGAACCGTTGACCGCCGTCTCAGTTACGGTTTAGTTACCGTTTTTCAAAAAGTTTGAACACCTCTATATTATATGTAAAAACTGTTTTAACATTGTTGGAATATTTTGTAAAGAATTCCATGTTCACGGTGGGCATCCGTTAATACATGGAAATGGAACAACCGGTAATTAGGATTTTAGATTAAACTGCATTTCAATCAAATGATGTGGCGCTCCGTCATTTGTATATCTGGCACTGCTCACGCTAGCTGCCCTTATTAGTTATTTTTGTCTAAAATCCCCTTATTTTATCGCCAATATTTAACTTATATTTCTTTTGACCGTACATCATTTTAGTGAACATTAATTGCTCTTCGCTAAATCTCCCCTTCAAAAAGTTGAAGCACACACTAGTTAGTCCACTCACTAGTCACTACTACTTACTCCTCCCCATCGTGGATCCCAAGTTCAGTCCCAACTCTGCGATACACTGAGAAAGTCATTCACTGCCCAAAGTCTTCGAAATGACGGATAGAGTCCACCCATCGGCCGCAAAAACAACCCAACCACCGCAGTCGAAACCCCACCCTTACAACAATCCTCCCATCAGGCACCACAATCCCTACCGCCCAACCGCCGCCAAACCACCTCTCCGCCGCCGTAGCACCGTCACCGTACGGCGGTGCCTCTGCCTCACCTGCCTATGGTCCGTCATCCTCATCCTCGGACTCCTCCTCCTCGCCACCATCGCCGGCTGCGTATTCTACGTCCTCTACCATCCCCACCGCCCCCAGTTTTCGCCCACCTCCCTCAAGATTTCGTCTTTCAACCTCACCACGACGCCCTCCGACGGCACCACGCGCCTCACCACCAGCGTGAACCTCACGCTGTCCTCGAAGAACTCCAACTCCAAGATCTCGTTTTCCTACGACCCCTTAACGGTCACCCTTCTGTCCTCGTCCGACGTGGCGCTGTCCAACGGCTCTTTCGCAGCTTTCAACAGTACGCCGAACGGTATCAATGTGCTGCATACGACTTTGGGCTTGGCTTCTCAGCTACTCGACGCTGACTCGGTCAATTCGTTGAAGGCTGATTTGAAGAAGAAAAAGGGGCTTACTTTGAAGATTGTGATGGACACTATGGTTCGTGTGAAGATGGGGAAGCTCAAAGCTAGGAAAATTGGTATTAGAGTCGTGTGTGAGGGGATTCGTGGGGTGATGCCCAAGGGCAAAACGGTCAGTCCATCGAACACATTGAGCTCAAGGTGCAAGCTTGATCTGAGGGTAAGGATCTTGAAAAGGACTTTCTAGTTGTTTTTTTATTTGGGTTTATGGCATTTTAATTCATACAATACATATGTTGTTGAAGATTTTTATATATCTCATCGGCTTGATTACTACTTTCCTTATTTGTTTGGAAAAGTTTCCATCTTGTTGGTTGATGACATGGAATGGATAACTTTACAACTTCAATTCAAATGGTGAGTTTTGTTCACTGTCGTCTCGCCATTGCCGTTCGTCATCATCTTATTCGTTTTCTTTGATTTTTCCCCATGTTTATGGATAATGCAAGTATTTGTATTTGTAGCCTACATTTCATTCCATTATTTTTTTAGTTTATCTGTCATCCATGCCGTTAGTCTTTGTCTCGTCTCGCCGTCTTCCATTTGTTGTGGTAGGTATTGACATTTGACCCCTTAAATTTGCGACACGGCGATCTTGTTCATTTGCCCGTTAGAAGATCAATAATTTTTACATTTACGTCTGAAATGGCCGAGTATGCAAGGGCTGATAAATGTTGCAAAGTAATTGGAAATTAAAAAGAAAAAAAGAATATCTATATATATATATATGTTACTATTGTTATTACAGTCGAAACAATTAAGTAGCACGTGGCCGCCTTAAATTCCTAGATCTCATATTATTGGACTCCACGACAGGCTGGTGGAATATGTCGGCTTGTTTTCTGCTTCTATTTCACGTTAATGTAAGAAAAATAACGTTTTTAGGGCTTTTAATAAAATAATGCATTTTAGATTCGAAATAATGAAATATGGTTAATTTTGGACAGTTTTAACAAAATCGAGCGAAACGCGTAATGAACGGAGAAGTCGCATCCAATAGATGCGTCGCCGCGGGTAATGGCCTCGATGACCATCGGTACATTTTAAAGGCATTGTTTCATGGGCTTGGGCAAATGGGCTGCCGGCACATCTAATGGATGCGACGCCATGTTTAATGAACACGACGATGGGACAACACATTCACGTGCTTCTTGCAAGATCGATTCAGAATGATTCGGAATGATATGACAACATATTCACGCATTTTCTGTAATAAATCTTATCGTCGTGTATAATGGACGCGATATCGTATTATTTAATAGATTTTTCTTCAAGCCCTTCACGTGTCGCACAGCATGGATGGTACGCATAGTGTCGTAGTATATCTTTATTTTAACCGTATCAATCCCGACAATCTTTAGCGCTTCGTCATGACAGCTAAATACCTATCCTCCAACGGTTGGTTCGTATTGATGAAATCATTTCTTTCGAGAGGTCATGTAGAAAGTAGTTGCTGAGTCGATGAGCCACACGCCATTGAATTTTCCCGCTTTACCAATAGCGGTTGCGGCTTCACACACCAAGTCAATTCCACCGTCAATAGTGTTGGCGGCATTTCCTTGGGCATTGAGATACCCAACAATGTTTATTCATATGACCTTTCTTGTCATAATAGTAACAGTTTATAGCCTTCTTATTTTTCGTTACAAGGGTTTGCTGTTTTTGTCTCCCACTTGGACCACACTCTCCAGATCTTGCCAGTTTTCGGCTCACATTTGGACCACGTGCTCCTGATCTTGCCCTCGTCACTATGAATGCCTCTGCATCTTGGGACATAATTATTCTGTTTTATTTGTTATCGCACCGACATTCTTCTTCGAGAACCACAGCTGTTAGAAGTTAAGTTTTCCCGCAACCTGACTGGTTTTGCAGTAGAAGCTCAGCACGTTCACTTGCCTTTTTTTGTTGTCCAAGTCTTTAAGTTTAGAGAATAAGTATTCAACTTGTTGATGTGCTTAGTCACTAAATAAGATTCTTTCATTCGTAGGTGATATAATTTTCTTTTCAGGAAACTCGGTTATGGAGTGACTTGACATGATACAACTTCTACAGATGGTCCCAAATTGCTTTTGCATTGGTTTTCTCTTCTACGCTTTGATAACATATCATCTGCTGATGTCATATGAATATTGGTGATGGCCCTCCCGTCCGTTTTCTTCCATTTGGCATCACTTGTAATTGTTGGTGGTCTGCCAGTGATCGCCTCCAGACAATTTTGTTTCAGTAAAATTGCATTTATTCCCATTTTTCAGAGTGAGTAGTTTCTCCCATTGAATTTCTTAATATCATTTTTAGCTGCCTTTTCCTCCTCGTTATCATTGGAGAAATTTAACAGTCCGACCAAAATAGTATTGATAAGATGATCTGCAGAAAGGGTAGCAACCAACTTTTTGATAAAATTACCCTTCTAAGTAAATTGCGGAGATCTGGTGGGGTCACAGTGGTCCCGCTTGGCACTAGTCACCTAGACAGAATTTACTTACACACAGTCTATTGCCACGACTTGCCAAAAACTCTTTCGTAACGGTAAACCTTTTTATATTCTTTCTGATGCAGAAGATCAGACAAAGCTGCAACCACAAAGCATACTCAAAATACCAATTAGCCAGGGCATACTAAAAATACCAATTAGGACTGGCTCTAATACCACTTGTGGCGAAATGAACAGTATTACGATATTAGAAATGACAATGAGGATAAAATTGACTTTACGTGGAAAACCCCCTTTTTGTCTCGAGGTTAACCAAGGGCGAGGCGGGAGTTTTATTATGAGGTAAAATATGGATTACAACCTCTCAATCTATAAAGGAGAAAACTCTCACTCTCTCTCTTATAGTCGAAGCAATACCGAACAAACTCTCTATTCTATGTTTCCTCTCTACCTCTCTTTTTCGTATCTCTATTAATTTTTTATGTGGGATAATGCATTTGCTTCGCTTCATTCGTCTTGGTATATATAGGCATAAGCATTTTCTTATAATATCGAAATATTATTATTATAATTAAATATCTCTCTTGAACAGCGTAAAGAATTTTCTTCACGCGGTCTACACACTGTATGCCGACACGTATGTGTATCGAAGGATGACAAAGCGATGGCATGTATGCATGCATGGGATTCAGAAAGGTATTAGATCTTTCAATGAGGCGTTACTGGCGAAACAGGTTGAGGTTGCTGGCCAACTCCCACACGCTCTTCTAGCTAGAGGGGTGTTTCGAGTTTTTTTCCTTCGGGGACAGTGCCCTCGGTCGGCTAGCCTCGTTAGTTATCCTTCACTGGTATGGTGACACATCTACGGTATGTCAAATCAGTGACACCCTCATCATAGTACATTTACGTATATATCAAATCAGTTCTTTTGTAATTTCGTTTCGACGTACATTTCTGATCTACGAAAACAAAAAAACGAACAAACTTCCTCTTATTCTACCACCTTCAAACATAGTTTTCTTACAATACATACAAATCATGTTAGATGAAGAAGAAGCAGACTCCTTACTATAACTACGTATATATTATACTCTCAAGCGACTATTAGCTAGCCAAGCCAGCCCACAAAGAAAAGAAAACATAGGGTGGGTGGGGCTCTTCATCTAGGAAAGGAGGGAGAGATTATTCTACACTAAAGATTAATGGAAGCCAAAATAAGATAAGGTTCCTTGTATTTTTTCTTTTTTTTTTTTTTAAAAAAAAGCTTATTATTAAGCTGGTCTGTTGTTCTTGATCTTTCTTTGAGCCTTCAAGTCTATGACAACTACAGAAATGTTGTCTTTGCTTCCCTTTTGGAGTGCACGATTGGATAAGTAGTCGGCGGCCGATTGAGCAGCCGGGTCAGCGCCTTCGCCCCTCTCGAGCCCATGGGTCGAGCCGTTGTTGTTGTTGTTCTTATGCCATAGGAGAATTCTCTTACGTGCAATATCGCAAACCTCTTCGTTAGTCATTACATCCCATAGACCATCGCTTGCCAGGATTAAGCAATCGTCTTCTTTGGCTCGGGGAACAAACATTACTTCAGGGTCGGGGATGATCCATGGCTTCAAATACCTATCGCCTGTGTGTCATTGCGCACAAGCCCAGAAAAGATTAAGTTATTCAGTTCCTTCCTAATCAGCATCTAATTTATGGAACCGACATATTATATAAGAATCGAAATTTGAGGTTCAGAGATTTGTGCATGTTTGTATAATTACATACATACCAATGGACCTAGACATTGCGAGAACCCCAAAGACACGGTGACCATTCCACTGTATGACTTTGCCGCCGGCAGCTTCGATTCTAGCATATTCGTCTTCTCTATTCGGCTGCGTAAAATGGTTGTTGCATTTAACATTATTGCATGGTCATATAAAAACAAGCATTAGACGAAAAAAGGACCAACAACAATAGCAACACATATACACACACATATATATGTATATATGTATATTTACCTTATGATCTACAGAAAGAGCCATTGGCTCCTTTCCACGACAGAGAACAGCCCTCGAATCACCACTATTAGCAACTATTATGTGGGAAGAACAAACTACGGCCACAACAGCAGTGGATCCAACTGTTTCAGGAGCCAAAGGGGATTTTCCTCCGATCTCATCATCCACCCGAAGAAAACAGTTTGTGAAAGCTCTTCTCCACTGCTCTTCGCAGCTATGATTATTGTCGTCATTACTACTTATGTTGTTGTTGGCTGTAATAGCCTCGAGATCTTCGGTCAGTGCAATGTGAAGGCGTTCCCGGCAATAATTAGCAACCTGAAAAAACAAGACAGCGTTCGTCTTACAATACGAAGGGATGTAATATGCAAAAAAAAAAGGCAAACAGTAGAGCGAGTAAGTACCTGAGAACCTCCATGGCCATCGTAGACACCAAAGAAATGGCCAGTTAAGTGGCTCAACGGTGAAGTCATCCCATCAATGAGACCATCTTTTATCAGTAATTGGATTGGGATTTTCATGAATCGAGGCACTGTTGCAACAGCATCTTCCATTTCTGGTCTCCTACCACAAACTGAAACGTATCCCCAAAGGGGTAATAAGTAATCAACCTCGAAAATACTACGGATGGGTTTCGACCCTTTCTTCGAATCTGTCTCAGCTTGTGAGCTTGTCCCAGCAATGTTTTCTCCAATATTTAGAGATAGCGAATCACAAAGAGTCGTCGTTTCCACGCTCGGATCACTTGGCTTGGGAGTGAGATCGATGTCAAATGAAATGCCCATTGACTGAAATCCCATTTCAGAATTTGGGTCAAAGTTTAAGAAATCATCACCACATAGGCTACTTGTATCACTCACCACTGATAAAGAACACGGAGTATCTACCATGGGGTAGCCCTCTAAAGATGATGAGCCATATTCTTCACTTCCATGTAAAGCTATGTCGTTTGATAGCCAATTGCTTTCATCTTCGGTCACAACTGTTGATGAGCCGCTTCTGTTTTCCTCGGGCTCCATGAAAACTGTTGAACTAACGTCACTGACTGAATCAACCAAGCTACAGTCCTCAGCTTCAGCATCTACAAAGTTGGGTAAGCACTTAATCTCTGAATCAGGATACAAGTTTTCTTGATCGTCCACTAACTTGAGGTTTACCATGTCCATAAATCTTTTGATAAATCACAGAATTTGGATTACTCAATCGAAATACGGTGGTTGCCTAATACGTCTCTTCGATTCAAAGCACTATCTAAATATAAAAAGTAATTCTGACGCTTGCTGCTTAGGCCAGAATGAACTGTCATTCTTGGACAGATGATTCCACCTTCAAGAAAGCGAGAAATGAGCCATCTCTATTGCTGAAAAAAAAAAAACAGCTCCTCTTCACCAGCAGATCACAGAACCATAACAGGTTTTTAAATAGGAGCAGAGCAAGTGATTAGATCCGTTTACCAAAAATAGAAAACGAACTTACATCCAATCCAATGAAGGAAACTAACTGGTGAAACCTCACTTCAATCCACAAGCTAACTTTTTACCTAAAGAAGACTTCTCCCATCAAACGCCGCCCAATTGCAGCGGACGTTCATAAATCTCCACGGCGTCACAGATCCTTGAGATTGAACTAATCAGCTGGAAAAGAAAAAGGAAAGGCCCCAGAAAAATCTTGAATCAATACCCAACTATCAAAAAGAGAAGATATCTCCCTACTTTCTGCAATAAGATAAAAGGTAAACAATAAAGAAGGGTTCATGTGAATTAGTCCGATGAAGTTAAAGCAAAAGTTTCAATACTCACAAGAAAATCGGGTTCTTGAGATGAAAGACGACTTTTCTTTTTCTGGCTTAGTCTTCTTAGTACCCTGGATCTGAGGCAACCATGTCAAATCCCATTCAAATCAATAAGCTCTCTCTCTCTCTCTCTCTCTCTCTCTCTCTTGCCCGACAATCAATAATTAATACTCCAAAAGGCTTAACTTGTGTACTTGCATACCATCATCCGTAAGGCGTAAACTAGCTAAGTTCGACGAGTACTGAGAACCATTTTCATTGAGTAATCTTAATATTTGATGTATGCGATAGATTAGAGAGTGAGCACTCACGCACCTTTCACTATCTTGGACTGGACTTCTAAACAAGAATTGGTCTTTTACAATAAACTTAAATGATAAGATAAATTGTTGTGGGGCTGAGAGTTGGGGTTACTAACTAATAAGAATCATAGATTGTAATTCATTCGAGTCTACTTTCAATAGTGTGGTTAGCCTTGGCCCTAGGATGGTAAAGATAAGGAGAAATCCTAGTTAAAGAATGGCGGATAACCAACTGTCACCGTATCATTAAAACTGTATAAACAAACTTCACAAAAATACATTTTTTATTATGGATATACATTTATGTGGCTGCCCATGGTTTTGTGATTTTGATTAGTTGTAAATTAATATGCTCATACTTCACATTATTTTTTCTAATTGAGATCTTGAGGTACAAATGGGCTTGTAATGTTCAAATGTTAGATATACAGAATATATAAAGTTCTCCTTCTCTCTCCATGTACGTTTTATATCGTGATAAACTCAAAATGGTCTCCGATGTTTACCACATGGACCAATTTAGTCCCGATGTTTACCACATTGACCAATTTAGTTTATGATGTTTCGTGTGGATCAATTTAGTCCCCTATGTTGTTGAATTTGAACCAAATTTGTCATGCCAATGTTGTAATTTAGTATGGGGATAAGGAGTCCCCTTGGCGAGTCCTCGTTGCAGACGGAGACGACCGATGTTGTTCCGTTTAAGAAAATACTGTATGAGTGAGATACAACACATTATCAACGAGGTAAAAGTCAATATGAAAACCCATTTTACTAAATACTGTATGAGTGAGACCCCAATTAGTGACAATACGATGAAGAACATAACATGAACCAACAGAATCATCGAAGGCAAAATTACATAGACCAACAGGATCAGCTAAGGCAAAATTTCGGAGTCAGGATATTTAGGTACAAGCAGAGATAGACATGTAATTCCACCTTTTATTCTTTTGTAAAATGATAGTTATGTGTTTGTGCATATATATATATGTATAAATCAATGCAGCATCGTAAAACGTACGGGGTCTTGTAAACGACGAACAAAAACCGTAAACAAGTGCATCGGTAATCTATGATATTCTACCAAAGGCTAAAAATCATCAAGAGAGCAATGACTGCGTTCACTTTCCAAGTCAAAATAAACTATTAAGTCTCATTCGGCTATTTTTTTTATTATTTATTATTATTATTATTATTATTATTATTATTATTATTATTATTATTATTATTATTTTTATCACAAACTCCCCATATCACTTCAGAAAGAAACGCACATGCCATGCTGTGCCTTAGTATTTCGTGTATGCGAGTTCATTGACAAGCTGTGGAAGATTCTTCTCTCTTCGAATGCTTTCGACCCAAGCGGCATTTATATGAACCCTTTCGATGCTCTGCCTCAGAGTCCTCGCTATGTACGGCTTCATGCGGCTTGCGAAAAATTGTTCAACCTCTTCGGCCTTATCTCTCGAAGCAAACTGAAAAAGTAAGGTTGTTAAAATAATAAGTGCCGTTAAACATAAGTTTTTTGTTTTTCTACACTGAGCTTATGAGAATAAGAGAACTAACGGGTGACACAATAGCGCTGATGAAGCGAGTCACCAGAAATCCAGCACCATATGTCTTGGAGATGTGATCCCAATTTTCCTGTTCAACACCAAGAAATCAATTAAAAGGATCACACCATAATTTTTAATATTTAGTTCTTCCCTTACGATAGTTGCAATGCAAGGTCTTCTGTTAGTTGTGTCATAATAAAACCCAAGGAATGAGATCTTACCTTCAACCAGTTCCATGCTATCTCACGAGCTTCAGAACTCACAGAGAGTCCAAACACAACATCTTGGTTCCTTACCTGCATTTAAGAAAATGAACAAACAGAGAAGATATAATATGGTAAAGGAAGGTTTTGTAAACAAATAATACATCTTTGGCAATTGATGAAGATGCCACCGCGTACCTCGGAAGTTAACAAAAAGTTCAGAAATTCATATATAATTTCAGGGTCCTTACACGAAGCTAATGAACCTATAAAAAGGATGGAAAGCCATTATTGGTTGCTTTTGAAAGACACGTAATAGTTCCCAAGTAATAGAGCAACTGAAATGCTAACCTAAAATTCTGGTTTTCTCTTGGCTGAGGTCAGTTTCCCTATAAATTTTCACAAGAGAATCATAGCAAAATCTGTCTGATTTGCAAGCGCTCTTCACTACAGCTACATATACTGCCTGCAAGTTATACAATGACACAAAAAAAAAAAAACTGTCAGCATAATTTTGACAAATCAGAAGATTTGTTTCATGAAGGGTAACTTGAGATTGCCACTCTAACCCTTCTCAAATCAGGTGGTAGAACAGGTGTGCTTCTATCATCAAGAAACAAGCTGAAGCGCCTCTTCGCCTCTTCTAAAGTCAGGTCGTGTCCGAAAGAAGCCAATGCCGTCAAGATCTCACCTCTTAACATGGCATCGAGATGACTCTCACCTGGTTTAGGATCCCAACCAAGTCTCCTGACGAAGAAGAAATTAAATCGGAAGTTGTCATAAGATAACATTGACTGACCGACAGGCCTCAACCTAGGATTCTATCATATATCGCCATACATCCATGGTTCAGATGTGCAACTATGTGCATGATTCCAATTTTCCACAAGATAAAATCATGTCCAAGCATGCTAAAACTAAATCTAGTCAATCAATAGTTTTGAAACGTGTCGATTACAGCTCAAAGTGGAAGTAGAGAAGAAGTGAGATAGAAAAGGATAAGCTGTTTTGCAGTTTGCTGGTATGGGGGAAGGATAAGCACGCATAGTGATTTCAAAATGGTAGCGCAACTATATAGGATGAGAGGAAAATAAATTTATAATTATACTCTGCAGAATTCTGGAACAGGTTGATCAAGAACAGTTTGAGATCATCCAGCAATTCAGGGGCAGCATCAGCCAAGACTTTTGCTACTTTAGAAGAAATCTGCAGAATCAAGAGACAAAATGCATGAAGGAAATCAAATTAAGAGCAATAACAGACATAAAAAATGTTATTCAGCTAGAGAAAATTACACTGATCAAGTTAGAGAGGACTGTATATTCAGGTTCCTCTCTGAAAGCACCCATCAATGAGAGCAATGAAGTCAGTGGCTGCTGGCATGCCATGGACAACGAGTAATAATCATCCAATATTCCTGCTCAAACATGTAATCTGAAACTAAGTAACTATTCCGTGCTTTGAACTACACAAAAATGACAGGAAGTCATCACAATTACCATATCGATCACTGGTTGATAAGCATTTTCTTTCAATTGCATCCCGAAGTCTGAATGAGAGGTCCTCATCGTACTTCACACGAAAAAAACCAGTCTGGTCAACATTAATTTTGATAAAAGGTCTTTTAGTAGAAACCGAAGCACCCAACAAGTCTTTTATATCAACAATCTCATGATTCGCTTGCAGCAAGAAACTTTTGCGAGCATCATATGACCCACAGCATAGAGTTATTGGAATGATCCATTGCCCTTCACCATGTGAGCCACTTAATAAAAATTGTGACTGCAAAAAAAAAAAACGATATTCAGAAGTCAAAAAACTATCAGAAGATACAGAATAAAAAATTGTTTTATCCTGTGCCAAGGAATGATATACAAGAATTGCCAAACAGAAATGATCAGGCTAATAAGCTGCACATCGTAGGACCTGCTCAAACTCCAGATTGTGGTCTTTGATGTTCACAGTGACAACAGGATAACCTTTCTGCTTTGTCCAAGAGTTCATAAGACTGTTTACAGGTTCGCCAGATTCTTCCTGAAGAACAGACCACAAATCTTCCGTTTTCGCATTCGAATAAGCATATCGTTTGATGTAGGAAGCGAGTGCCCTCTAACAGAACCAAAAGAACTCTTATCAGAATGAGATGGGATGAAAAACAATTAAAGGAAATATTCAGATAAGTTTCAAGTTTTTAAATAATTATTAAAAAAAATTAAGAACAATAAATACAAATATTGCGTGTTAGTCCATATGTGAATGGAACAACAAAAAAACCTGAAAAGATTTTGCTCCAAGATAGCTCTGGAGCATCCGAATGACAGATGCACCTTTCCTATAGCTGATTGCATCAAAAATCTCATCAATTTCACTTGCATGATTAACATCGACCTGAAAAGAGACGACTTAAACTTTAGTTCCAAGGTACTTTGTACAGAAAATTAAATAGTTTTATCATCTGAGATAAAAGATTAGTTCAGCGTCATCCACGTCGGACCTCAATTGGATGAGATTCTGCAAGTCCATCTAGTCGAAGACCCTCAGTGCTTTCATCAAGAAATTGAGTCCAAATTTTCCAATCAGGGAACAAGCTATCAGCAGCCAAATAACTCACCTGGGTAGGAAAACGATATGCTAATGAACATAAAAGGAGATAATGGCATGCAAACTATTTAAACAAAAAAAAGGGGAATAATACCCATGTCGCAAAACCCTCATTAAGCCACAAGTGTGTCCACCATTCCATTGTCACAAGATTACCAAACCACTGGTGTGCAAGCTCGTGGGCTACAACAGTGGCAACCTAAACGGAACAGATTCATGCCCAATTAATATACAGCCATAGAATAAGATAAAATAAAATAGAAACACGAGAAACAACCAAAGCCTGTGACGTACTAACACAGAGAAGTTTGATCTATTTTCAGCATATTCATCATACCCGTTGCTTGTTTGCAGCTGCAGAATGCTTTTCATCAAAAAGCAAAGCAGTTTCTCGGTATGTGACAAGACCATAGTTCTCCATAGCCCCAGCAGCAAAATCAGGAATAGCAACCATGTCCAATTTAGGTAGTGGATAAGGCACTTCAAAATATCTGAATATTTTTTAAGAATGTTTGTTAACACATGAAAGGAGTGTAGATTTATACTCCAACAACAAAGCATCGAGAAGCGCAATGATTGTTTCTGACCACTACTTGAAGATCAGATGTAATCGCACATAAAACAAACATCTTACTCTTTATAAAGTCCGAGGGTTCTGACAGCAACATCAAGAGCGAATTTTCCTTGACTAGCCTTACCAACCTGGCAGTATACCCTCACAGCAATTCCTGGGTACCACGTAATACCATCAAATAAATGAGAAAAAAAGCAACTCCTTTGGACATAATTAAATAGCTATAGCACAAGGAATGGAAAGTCATAAGTATACCTTCAGGTGTGTGATCTTCGACATAATCAAACATGCCAACAACAATAGCCACCAAGTAAGTGGACATGATAGGCGATTCTTGATAGTACACTGTCTTAAGATTCCCATTCAACTTCTCTTCAGTGACTGGCATGTTTGAGAGGGCTACCAGATTGGATGGTACTTCTAAGGTGATCTTGAATGTGGCCTGAAACGAAGTTGTAAAATTAACTATGTTCCTTAATGATATATGTCATCTAAAACAAACAATTATTTCACAACATTAACTACATCGGAGTTCACAAATTGACACTTAAAAAATATATGCCCTACACTATTGGACCATCCGTATGAGAAAATTTAGAATTTGTCGTCACTTGTGCATAGAAGTTATAACTAATTATCTGCCTAAAGACTTGTAAATACATGGTGCTTCAAATGCAAAAAAAATGTCAGACAACAGTATACTATAAACGCACGAGGACTTCAACTAAAATAAATTACCTTAAAAGCAGGTTCATCCAAACAAGGAAAGCAACGTCTAGCATCTGCTGGCTCGAACTGGGTCACAGCCATATTTTTCTTCTCACCATTGTGCTCATAGGTGCTAAATTAAGAAGCATGGTCAAGATCCACATGATATGTCAGTTATTGAAGTGAAAATCAAGTTTAGTGAAAGGAACAATGGGTCACATTCACCCAATAACAGCATACACTATAAGGTTTTACCTCCTATAGAATCCTTTCATTCTATCGTTTAGAATTCCTTCAAACTCCATGCTCAATAACCCAACGCCAATTGGCAAATTCTCCTCAAACTCGATAACCAATATCTCATCTTCCTCGTATAATGCCACCTCCGCAGAATCCACGAACTGTTCAAATCAAGACTCGAACTAATAACTTAACAAGAAATTACAGAAAGAGCGAAGAGTATATAAGTAACCTAAAAAAATTTAGTTTCAATACATATGGAGAAACTGATGCGACAATTCATCCAATCTCAATTCATTTTCTTCCCAGTCGATTTTAAGAGTCTTAAGTCTTTCTTCTAAGTCATAAAAAATGTTTCGAGCCTTCTACACCCTATAAGCCTAAAATGCAATGCTTTGAGCCACTGAAAAACATATTAGCTCCAGATAGCGGAAACCACGTGTTTGATATTCTCAGAAAGACAAATTCAAGGAAAGGGCCATAATAGCATTTAGATCAGTAAACAATCCTCGGAATGGACACAACTAATACACACCAGCAGATCCATAACAATGGATTTGCGCAAGGCACTCTTACGCACACTCGTGAATCGAGGACGAGAAAACAAATACCAGTATCCAATGTATCGTTCCCATGGAATAAGTGCAATTAAATCAGATCAATCAAAGGGAAAGTCAAACATGATAAGCGTATACCTTATCATCGTGAGATTTAAATTTTACAGAGTTCGGAGTGATAGTGAGCTCAGCAACGTTGAGAACTAAAAACTTGCTCTCCTCAACTAGGTCGATGGAGATACTAACAACGCCGGTGAATTTGCATCCAGCGAGGTCGGGTTTCAAATAGAGATCGTATCGCTTAGGGATTGCGGATCTAGGGAGACGAGGCTGGCCTCTGAATTGAGAATGCTTTTGGCTTTGGTCTGCCATTGTTATCTGAATTGCGGGAAAACGCAGAAGTTGTTCCGTGATATTTTCGATGATAAGATCATAAGAAAAGAATAGGTTCTTCTTCTATTTAATTATTTAATTTGTGTTGTGTTGTGTTGTGTTGTGTTGTGTCGTCATTAGATACAAATACAATAATAATACATTACGTGCTGTGTTGTGGGATTTTTCGGGTTTTATAATACTGCCTACTAAACAACTTAAGAAAATGGCAAATCTTACATATACAATAAAACGTAGTTGCGACACCTGTTCATTAACGGTCCACTAACAAAGTGGGAAACACTTTATTTTCACGTTAAACCACTTAACTTATATTATTATATTAATTACACATATTTTACACACGTAAATGCACGGGCATAAAACTAACTAAAGAAAATGTATAACAAGGTGCAAGCCGTTTTTTCAGTTTTTTTTGGTAGAATGATTATATTCATTTACCACCCAAACACCAAATTACATTGTCCTCATCGTACTAGTATGACAATTATGTAAACGGGTACAAGCAAATGCGAGCCAATAAATTTGCTCCACTAGAATTCTTCAAGTGACAAACCGAACGAAGCCTCCATTTCATCTCTTGAGCCATAGTATGACTAATTTGTTCCACTGACTGTGCACCCAAATCATGAACACGCCTATTTCTCTCCCTCCAAATATGGTAAACCAAAGAGGCGTACACAAGCTATACTAATGCGAGCTTGCATCTTCTTACTGCCCTCCATCCTCTGCAGCCAGGAAACCATGTCACCAAATGCTCGCATGGGCCCACTGATGTTCAACCATACAACAACTCGCATAGCTAATTGTTGGCTGAATTGACAGTCCCAAAATATATGGTCAGTTGATTCATCTACAATTCCACAGAGTCTGCATATTTTGGTCTCAACTAAGACCCCCCAGCTGGCCAATCTGTCAAGTGTTAGCAGCCTTTTCTGCACCAGAATCCACAGCAAAAACGAGTGCTTAGGGAAATTAAGTCTGTTCCAGACACCTTTGCTAAGAGGGAATTGGGGCAAGCCACCCTTGAGTCAATTGTACCCTGAGCTGACTGAATACTTGCCATCACCAGAGTGGCTCCAAGTTCTGCCCACATAACCCCGAAATCTCTCCTTGATCCTATGCAACTTCTTTCAATGCCAGCTAGAGTCGGCCGCGGGCTTGAATTCCCAGAACACCCTTTAAGTAGATAACATTGATCCATTTTATCCACAGTGAGTCTACCTCCAAGGTTATGTACCACATCTGCTGACCAGCAAGGGCAAGATTCCATGTGACAGTCGAAGATTCAGACCACCTCTAGTTTTAGAACAAACTTGGTCCCAGTTCACAAGAGGGACAGACCTTCCATTCTCCTTCTTTCCCCATAAGCACTCCTTACATCTTCTATCAATCTCCTTAGTGACTGCTCGGGAGGATGAAAATGGACCCCCAGAAGCCATGAATGGCTAAGAGGATGGAGTTAATCAGACATAATCTGCCCGCATATGACAAGTTTTTAGTAGCACAACACTGAATTCTGGATGTAATCCTTTCCACCAAAGCTTGGCATGAACTTCTACTCCATTTGGTGGGGGAAATAGGCATACCTAAGTACCTCATTGAAAACTGCCCAACTGAAATCCAGTAATGTCCATGATCTGGACCCTGATATTAGGAAAAACACCAGCCACAAAGGCATTTGATTTCTGAGTATTTGCCCCAAGGCCCGAGACCTTTATGAAGTGCTCCAAATCCTCTGCTATCACTCTAACACTCTCAGTTCTGCCCTTGCAAAATATCATCAAGTCATGAGCGAAGCATAAGTTCACCAACCTGACTTGTTTACACTGCGGAGAAACCTGAACCTAGGGTTAGATGTGGACAGCTGCAGCTTCCGCGAAGAATACTCCAGCTATCACAAACAGCAACGGAGACATAGGATCTCCTTGCCTAATACCCCTGGCAGCTTGGAAACTACTAGATAGAGCTCCATTGACTGAGATACTATAGGAGACAGATGTCACGCACTCCATCATCCATGAAACAAATTTCAGTGGAAATTTCAGCATGCCAAGCCAATTTTTCAGAAAATCCCAATCCAAAGAGTCATAAGCTTTCTTAATGTCGACCTTCATGAGAACTCGAGCAGAAGCATTCTTCCTGTTGTACAATCTCAGCAAGTCTTGACAGATGAGGATATTATGGATAATGGACCTCCCCTCCACAAATGCATTCTGATACATGTTGGAGTTCTCATTATGGATAATGGACCTCCCTTCCTGTTGGTGAACTGGAGATGGGGAGTGGACTTAATCCGACCGGTGCTTTACAACGAGCTGCAGATACACGTTGGAGTTCTCATGTGAGATCATTGACCGGCCTTATTAAGATGTGTAGTGCGGCGTGTACAGTATTGCTTAAGGTTATGGATGATGGACTTCCTTCTCAATGAACAGAGGCTACATATGTTTATGATGAGATTACGTCGTTCGATTTTGTATTTATCTTACATCTTATGAAAGATATAATGAGAATTACAGATGTCCTTTGTCAAGCTCTGCAAAGCAAGTCACAAGATATAATAAATGCGATGGAGCTTGTAGTATCTGTTAGAAATTCTGGCCGGGCCTCCGGTAATTAATATCCGTTAAAGAGGCCCACGCACATGCGTCACACGAGGAAGGAGTGCCGGTATAAGCTTGATGGGGTTCCTTCTTAAAACCAATTGATGATAAGAGGAGTGGCCCATCAAGCTTATAAAACTATTTATCTTTCTTGCTCTTATCGGTGTGGGACTTTTATTTTGTCCTTCACACGTGAATTCTCAACACCCCCTCACGTGTGAATCCATTTCTTTTAATCGGACGGGAACACCATTCTTTTCGGACCCGCCGTAATTTTTAATTTGAGTCGGATCTACCCACTCTGATACCATGTTAGAAATACGGGTCGGGCCTTCGATAATTTTATCCGTTAACAAGGCCCACGCACATGCGCCACACGAAGAAGGGGTACCCGATATAAGCCTCGATTGTCGATCAACTTCTGAAACTCGGCGATTAGGCATGGATTCTATCTCGAATCAGGAATCCGAAGAACAGAATCGCACGATGACTGAGGATGGAGAGGTGGAGCGAACGCTCAAAAAGGAAATGATGAATTGTGCGGAGGTATTCAATCTCCATGACGGCATCAATCCAGGTAACGCCTCTGTACTCAGTTCTGTGGTTGAGTCTTGCTAGATCTTAGATACGGGCGCTACAAATCATACATGCATGGACTCATCTATCCTGTCAAACCAAAAGTCAATTCTCAAAACCTTTCCAGTCACATTACCTGATGGAACCACAAATTTAGTTCACTTTACTAGTGATTGTAAGCTCAGCCCCAAACTTACCCTTTTTGAGTGTCTTCATGTACCCACCTTTAGATATAACCTTCTGTCTATTTGCAAGATTGCTAGTGCTTTCAACATCTTCTGTGGCTTCTTATCCGATTGTCCCTTCCTACAACACCTTCGGACTAGGGAGATCATAGGAGTTGGAGGAGTTATCAACGGCCTATACATTCTATACAACTTCGAGCCGAAGAGAATCAAGCTAGTGCTAGATATGTTGCTTTCTAGAATTCCTCTTAAAACCATACCCGTTGATAGTATGAATTCTTGTCAGTCAAATACTGCTGTAATGGTAGAACCATACACCTGGCATGCTAGATTGGGCCACCCCTATATAACTGTAATGAAGCATTTGAGTCCTACAATAAAACTGCACAATTATGGCAGTATGCCTTGTGACATCTGTCCTCAAGCCAAACAACATAGGCTGCAGTTTCCTTTGAGTCATACACATACCTCAAGAATTTTTGAGTTGCTTCATATGGACTTATGGGGTCGCTATTCCCATCCCTCATTGTCCATATGTCATTTTTCTAACTATAGTTGATGACTATAGCAGGTCAACATGGACCAATCTCCTCAGGTACAAGTCACAAGTTTGTCAAACCATAAAGAATTTCCTGTCATACATCAAAACCCAATTTTCAAAAACAGTCCTCATCATCAGAGCCGACAATGGATCTGAGTTTGTAAACAATGGTTGTCAAACCTTATTTCCTTCAGTGGGAATCATTCACCAAACGTCTTGTCCATACACACCACTAACAAAATGAGGTGGTAGAAAGAAAACACCAACATCTTCTTCAAATAGCCCGCTCACTCATATTCCAATCAAACCTACCTAAATCCTTTTGGGGGGAAGCCATTCTCACAGCCACATACCTCATAAATAGACTACCTAGTGCCCATCTAGCATGGCAGTCACCATACCACATACTATACTCGAAAGACCCTGATATAAACCATCTCAAAACCTTTGGATGCTTGTGCTTTGTTACAGATCCTCAGCCACATAAAGAAATTTGCCTCTAGATCTTTCAAGGGAGTTTTTATAAGGTATCCTAATGGCCAAAAGGGCTACAAAGTGTACAACCTGGAAACCCGTACCATTACAGTGTCTAGGGATGTCATTTTTTAGAGAATCTGTATTTCCCTATAAAACCACTCAAAATCCCTCTGAACCAAATAACTCTGTCCCTATACATACTTATGAAGCACCTTGCTGCCCTATACCTACCCCAAACACATATATATCCACACCAGAACCCATCCCATCTAATCAAACCTGCCCTAATCCACCGACTAGTTCTCCTTTGCCCTCTGCACCTAATTCAGTTGTGCCTTCAAAAGCAGGTCCATCACCACATACATCATGCAATATACTTCCAACCAGAGCTAGCACTAGACCCAAAAGACCACCCATATGGCTTACAGATTACACTATGGCTGCTCATAGTCTTGCTTCTCAGACACATACTAACCCCTTGCCTCATAATTCTCCTTTAAAACCTTGCATGAGTCCATCATATGCATCTTTTATAGCAAACGTCTCTAACGTACATGAACCTCATTCATATGAGAAAGCTCGATTAGAACCTGATGGCAGAAAGCTATACAACGTGAGCTCGATGCTCTTGAAGCAAATTAGACATGGGTCATTACAGATTTGCCGAAAGGGAAGAAAGTTATTGGATGTAAATGGATTTACAAGGTGAAGTATAATCCTGATGGAACAGTGGATAGGTATAAAGCTCGGCTCGTGGCAAAGGGGTACAATCAAATAGCAGGTGAGGACTATTTCGCCTCTTTTTCACCTGTCGCTAAAATTGTGGCAGTCCGAATTGTGTTGGCTATAGCAGCAGCAAGAGATTGACCTTTGCATCAGCTAGATATCAATAATGTTTTTTTGCATGGGTATCTAGATGAAACTGTATACATTCGCATGCCTCCTAGTTACAAGAAAGGTTCACCAAATCAAGTCTGCTTGTTGCATAGGTCACTCTACGGCTTGAAACAAGCCTCCAGACAATGGAATTTGGAGTTTACTTCTTCTCTACAACAGTTTGGTTTCATACAATCACCTCATGATCTTTGCCTGTTCACAAAGAAATCTGGGTCTGATTTTCTGATCTTATTGATCTATGTAGCAAATGTGCTTTTAACAGGAACTAGTTCTGATCTCATTGCTGCTACTAAGAAGTTCTTGGACGATAGCTTCACTATCAAAGACTTGGACCAGGCCATGTATTTCTTAGGTGTAGAAATAATCAGAAGTTCTGCAGTCAATCAAAGGAAGTATATACAGGATTTATTACAAACGACTGGACTTCTTGATTGTAAGGCAGTTCTGTCCCTCTTTCAAACGATTTTCGCCTCCATGATACTTCTAGTCCTATTCTGTTGGATTCAGGCCTTACAGAAGACTCGTTGGCAGGCTGTTGTACCTTGGATTTACGAAACCAGATCTCTCGTTTGCAACGTAACAATTAAGTCAATTTCTGCAGAATCCTCGGCAGATTCATTGGGAAGCAGGACTGCATGTCCTTCGATATCTCAAGGGGTCCATCTCCATTGGTTTATTCTATCCGTGTGACACAGACCTCTCCTTACATTCCTTCTGTGATGCAGACTGGGGAAATTGTCCATCACTAGACTCTCTTTAACCGGTTATTGCATCACGCTTCGTAGTTCGCTGATCTCTTGGAAGACCAAGAAACAGAACACAGTATCTCGATCCTCATGTGAAGTTGAATACCGTAGCATGGGAACAACATTGTGAGCTTCTATGGATATCTTACATCCTAAAGGATCTGCTTCTTCCTATATCTATCCCGATTCCTTTTGCTTGTGATAACAAGTCAGCTATCCACATCTCTGCCAACCCTGTGTTCCATGAGAGAACTAAACACCTTGACATCGACTGTCACATTGTTCGCAATCATTACAAGTCTGGTTTCATATTGCCTTATCATATTCCATCCACGCAACAACCTGCCGACCTATTCACGAAGGCCTTAGTTGCCCCACAGTTTACTTATTTACTGTCCAAGCTTGGCATGTCCAAGCTTGGGGGGGGGGGGGGGGATGCAGAAGTTATACATGGAAGATGATGAGTTAAAGGACTAGCTCACTGGTTGCTGTAATTCATTAGTTGTTAGTCTGTACATAAGAGCCTGTTTTGCTTTTATAGCTTATTATGTCTAGAGGCAATTTTGTAACTCGCCCAAGTCTTTGTAGATAAACGCTAGAGTACACTGTACATCAAAATAATTGAGATTGAAATCAAATTCAGGTTTTCTTCATCTAACGATTTTCAGCTACAGACGCAACCGATCATCAATCTTTACATGGTATCAGAGTGGGCAGATCCGACTTATTAAAAATATACATGGCGGGTTCGAAAAGAATGGCGTTCCCGTCCGATAAAAAAGAAATGGACTCACACGTGAGGGGTGAGTGTTGGAAATTCACGTGTGTGGGAAAAAAGTCTCACAACGAAAATTACAAAAAGAAATAATGGGTTTATAAGCTTGATGGGCCACTCCTCTTAACACTAATTGGTTTTAAGAAGGAACCCCTACCATGTTAGAAATTTGGCCGGGCCTCCGGTAATTGATATCCGTTAAAGAGGCCCACGCACATGCGCCACACGAGGAAGGAGTGCCGGTATAAGCTTGATGGGGTTCCTTCTTAAAACCAATCGGTGATAAGAGGAGTGTCCCATCAAGCTTGTAAAGCTATTTATCTTTCTGCTATTATCGGTGTGGGACATTTATTTTGTCCTTCACACGTGAATTCTCAACAGCATCGACCAAGAACTTGCTTCAACATATGAGGGACAAATGGGATGAGTAATCTAATTATATAACACTAGACTTTAATTATCAACAAAAATTACAACTAAATATAATCATTTACCTACTCGAAATCTCAAACTATCATGCATCAAGCCAACACTTGATAGAATCAAACAAAAGGGAAACTCTACAAAATAAAAAAAAAATACGTCATAGAAAATATTTTCATGTTGCTAATGGTACGACAACCTATCTAAAAAGATACTAAGACAACTTATTAGAAGTACTACATATTGAGAAATAAAATACCATAACATCATGCCTAATGGTAAACAATATTTTTAAAATTAGCACTGCATAACATTCATATAAAAAATTAACTTGTCAGTTAAATTAAGGGGCATTTTCATTTCAGGCCCTCCCATAACTATCATTTACGATTCAGACAATCTTGGCAAAAATTTCGTTTTAAGGACCTATTTTTGTGCAGTACCACTTCATTGCTCTTACATACCAGTATGTTGAAGTTCTGTACCACAAAACCATAAACGGGTACTAATTTATGATAATCTGCTACCAGTTTATTTTCTGCAGTACCACTTTATTGCTTTGACATACCACTATGTTCAAAGTTTGTAACACAAAACGATCATTCTATACCAGTTCATATATCTCTCATACCACTTTTTTACACCACACAAAATGGATCCTTTAACCTAAAAAATTCTCAAATAGGGCCTGAATTCGAAATCAAACCCCTAATGGGGCGTGCTTTCGAAATGACCCTTAAATTAACCTCCATTAGGACCACGAGTGCAGCTTTGGATTTTGGGAAAACAGTACACTAGATATTGACACTTTGAGTGAGTTGATAATACTGGGACGCTTTGGTAGAAATTTAATCAGCCAAAAACCTATGTACTTCACCACGCAATGTACGCATGAAATTAGTGGTTTTACCTTAAGCTCTAAGCCCTTTTCCCTCCATCCTCTTATTGGTTACCGAAAAGCCATGGCTCGAAGGAAGCCGATTACAACTCACAAATCATCGAGTAACGAGATGAAAACGCCCGAACCAAAGCGTCAGAGCAACGCCGCTCGATCGGCTTATTTTGCGAGGAGGGAGGCTGCCAAGGTTTTGCGCGTCGTGCTCGAAGGAGACGCGCGACGGCGAGCCGTCGGTTCTATTAAGTCCCTCGTTTACAGCCCCAGTGTAAGAAACAAAAGGGCTACATTTGCACTCGTCTGCCAAACCCTAAAGCGTAAGTTATCTGGTTGAAAATTCACGTTGTAGTTCACTTGCCTCGAAAGGATGATATGAGTCAATTTTAAGGAAATTAAGTTTGAACTTGAGTTTGAGGCATTTTCTTTTCTTATGGATTTGCAGATTTCCAGGTCATTAAGGATGTCTTGGAGGGGGGAAACATTTTGAGCGGCAAGTGGAAGGTAGCCACTGAAGCATCCGATTTTAGCTGTAGTGTTAAATCATCGAAATTGTAGACTGGGTAGTGGGTTGTTTACTCTGCTGTTGATTATTTATTCTCATTTTTGTATGGCACAGAAACAGAAAGAATTAATGTATGTCATTGCATATGACGTTCTCTTTGGACAGGTTACATTTGATTTTTCCTTGTCCTTGGTTTTCTTATTCTTTCGGCAATAATTTAGTTCTGTCGGCAGCTTTCAGTTCGTGATTATTTTCTATCGATCTTTGTGTAGGAAGTTTCTGTGGCTGGCGATGCTGAAAAATATCTCATGTTGAATAAAGAATTGTTGTTATTGGCGCTCTCGCAAATTTTAAGGCACAAAGGAGTGCAGAAAGTGGAAGAGTTGGTGGCTGTAAAAAACTATTCTGGTTCGTTTTTTTTCCCCACTTTTTTAGTATGAAGTAGGATCACTGTCGTATTGCACCTTGACTTTGTGTATATGTGTGTGTTTCTCGAATGCTGTCCAAATTGTTCGTGGTTTTTCCGTAACTAAACACGTCATGGAGGCACAATTTCAAGTCGACCATTACATTTTTCTTGTCCCTGAGTTTTAATATTTGCTCCACAGAATCACGAAGACAACGTTTCGTTCGTGTGAATACTCTGAAGATAGATACAGAAGTTGCCGAAATCGAATTAAAGCGACAATATGATGTACGTATGTCTACTAATGCCTGAGCTAATCCCTTCACGATAGCACCACCATTCCATCGAAAAGGCTCACAGTGTATACATCTTTGGGTTTGACGTTTCAACCCCACTTCAGGTTCAAAAAGATGATACAGTTCCAGACTTATTGGTTCTCCCAGCTGGTGTAGATTTGCATAATCACCATCTGGTCATGAATGGAAGTGTTTTCCTTCAGGTATTCAATATTCAGATTTGATTAGGCTCATGTATCTGAGTGTATAATATCACAGAGAGTGATTGCATCTACGGGAAATTTCAAGAGTTTGTTAACTTACAGGGAAAAGCAAGCTCCATGGTTGCAGTAGCTCTTTCACCTCAACCTGAATGGGAGGTATGCCTACTCCTGCGAAGTATATATATGGTTATACTCTGATTTTTTCAAAACTTATTTATGGAGAAACTTGTTTGTTAAAACAAAGCATTTCGTTGAAGGTCATTGATGCATGTTCAGCTCCAGGGAACAAAACCATTCATCTGGCTGCTATTATGAAAGGCAAGGGCAAAATTATAGCTTGTGAACTCGACAAGGAAAGGGTCAAGCGGTTGAAGCAAAATGTCAAACTTGCAGGCGCGACAAGTATCCTTTCTGATATTTCTTTCCAGAAACCTTTCTGCATCAGCAAATATGTATAAGATATTTTACTTTCTCTTGCATTACTATGACCCATTCAATTGCCTTCCAAAGCGATAATCAGAGTTGCAATCATCTCTTGTATTCTTTCCCTTGTGGCTTGTATCGGCCCATGTGATAGAAGCTCAACTTAACATGTTCTAGACGTGGAAGTTAGACACGACGACTTTTTGAACCTCGACCCGAAAGATCCTTCATATTCAAAGGTAGCTCGCTCATATCTGATTGTCTCTACTCTTTCGCTATTACGTAATACAATATGACATTATGGTTTGTCACCATGTACATAGGTCCGTGCAATTCTCCTAGATCCTTCATGTTCTGGATCAGGGACTACCTTAGAGAGATTAGACCATTTGATGCCATCCAATAGTTCAGGTAATGATGTTTTCTTCTTCGCATTTTACAACTCCAAAAACCCAATACTTTGACAAAGTTTGTGACCTTGACATACTTACTATACAGGAAGCAACTCTGTTCATGTTGACGTGAAGAGACTCCAAAAACTAGCAGGTTTCCAACGGAAAGTTTTGCAGCATGCTCTATCTTGTAAGTAAGAGGAGAATCACTGGTTGTTCTTTCGCAGATTCGATTACATTTGGTTATTTACACATATACAGTAGTAGAACCAATGAGCAATTGAACAGTATATTTAAAAAGGATAGAATTATTAGTATTGTTGCATGTTTAGTCCCAGGGGTTGAGAGAGTTGTCTACAGCACGTGTTCGATACACCAGATTGAGAATGAAGACGTTGTAGAGTCTGTTTTGCCTTTTGCTGCATCGAATGGCTTTCAACTGGCAACAGTCTTTCCTCAGTGGCCTCGTCGTGGCCTCCCTACCTTTCATGGATGTAATGAATGAGGACGCTCTTAGCATAATTATAAATATAGACACACACACACACACACACACACATATATATATATATATATATATATATGTTACCTTATATTTTCACTCTTTTCTTTCAGCCGAACATTTGATGCGGACGGATCTTACAAAGGACAAGGAAGGTTTCTTCATTGCAATGTTTGTCCGCAGAAATGGTAGAGGAGACCAAGTATCTCGTACAGGGCCTGATATTGGTAAACGTAGGAAACGCATTAACGTTTTCGTTGCCAAAATGCTCAAGTTACCACCATCACATCACCTTCTATACAGGAGAACCAACCAACTTGTTTAATTCGGTATTTGGGTTCTTTTCCTTTGCTCCTACTACTACTACTACTAGGAATATTAGAATTAGATGTTGTTTTCAGTTTTATTTGATGACACATAACGGCAGTCTATGTTGGGCAATATGCGAACTCTCGCAATATGCTGTGTCATCCTGGGCATTTTTTGGGTTGGGACGAGGCCATTTCAGAACTCCGTCCCCAGAAATGGACGCAGCAGATATATTGTCGTTGACTTCGGCATATGAAGGGAAACTTCCGAGAGGTTCAGCAGACCTTAACCTCTCATGCTCTTCGCAACAGTTTGCTTTTTACTACTTGTAAGGTTGTTCTCACCAAGGATCAAGATCTTTCACATATTTGGTAATGTTATTGTGCTGCATGTATTATTTGGGCCAGCTACATTCCAAAACGACAATTTAGTTGGTCACGAGTCCATTTGGCCGAGCTATATGAAGTTCTACATATTATTCGTACTATGTTCTTGGATTCTTATTTATTTTCGAATTCAAGACACAAGATTGACTCAAAAAACCAGAAGCGTTTGGAGCCGTCACTCTCTCGCCCTCATAGACGAATTTAAACTAGCAATCCAAGAGACAGAAATTCTGGCCATGAGCACGGCATACCAGTGGACCTCTAGTTGCTCGCTAAGATATCATGACTTACTAACTTTGACGTATAAGATTGTTTCATGGTATCTGTGTGTGGCGGTTTAGGGATCGGACAATGATGCACTTCGAATTCGCATATCAAACGCACCCTTGGGATTATTACAGCAGTAAGCAGTCTTAATACAAAATTGTATCCTACTAATCATTGGAAATAAAAACAGAGCGTCGAACACGACGGATTCGGAATGTGGGGGTCATTAGCATCCAACAGCGCCTATGATGACATCATGGAATGGATCTTCTGAAGGCGGTGATAACTTTTGGTGAAAAGAGTAAAACGAAGGCCAAAACGGAGCCAAACAAAATCTTGATAGCACTGACAAAAACATTAGCTTCATCATCATCTTCTTCTTCTTTGGATGATGTTGATATTGCCATGGCCGAAGGCAATGCCTCGATTACAGCATTAGAGAGGTCACTTATGAATGATGGAGTACAGTTGAGAGCAGGTACACGACCCCAGTTAACTATCCCCGATTCAATAGCCAATTCTCTGTACTCCATGTCTATTTCTTCAAGAGTCTCTATGTGCTCACTCACAAAACTGCATCAATTAATTATATATATATATATACATGCTTTTCCAACACAAGAGAGAGAGAGAGAGAGAGAGAGAGAGAGAGAGAGAGAGAGAGAGAGAGAGAGAGAGAGAGAGAGAGAGAGACCTTATTGGAACAGCAAGGAGAGACTTGACACCTTGCTTGCCAAGTTCGACTAGAACTTCATCGGTATAAGGCTTTAACCATTGGACAGGTCCCACACGACTCTGTTAGGCCAAAATTGGATTTAAAAAAAAAGAGATCAAAATAAAAAGAGAAAGTGATACGATTGTACGTATTCGAGTTATAATACATTTGCTGATAATACAAACCTGGTAAGCTAGAGTATGATCGTTTGTTACTCCTCGAGATTTTAGTTCTTGCATTATCAAGAAGATGCACTCCTCCATCTGATCTTTGTAAGGGTCACCAGCTTCTTCGACATAGCTGACAGGAACTCCGTGGGCGCTGAAGAATATCATGGCCTAAGGAAGCAGAAGAATGAGCGCTTTAATACGTAATAAATACATCTACTTAAAATATTTTAGTGCTTTACGAATGCATTCAACTCACTTCTTCAGGTATTGAGAAGGTTTGAAGCTCTTTCTCGATTAAGTCTGCCATGGACCGAATATATCCTTCACGTTGGTACCATGATTGTATTATAGCAACAGGCAATCTTGACAAATAAGCATCATCCCTTTTTATTGTAAGAAGGAAGGGAAGCAATCAGCACTCTACTCGGTGATAATAATCAGAATCTTCTTGAAGTTATCGAGAATCGTAAGTTTACCTGAACATGTTTCGGAGAACACGAATGCTTGAACCCGTCGTAGATATAGAGTACTGAGGGTACAGTGGGAGAACTACAAGTCTTGTAATCTTATCTCTCTTAATCTGTGACCAGACAAACAAATTAGCCCGTGCGGTAATAATAACACATCGACAACTAGATTGTTCTAAGAAGATTGTACAGATAGTATTGTAGCTTGATATACAACGACTAATTCCAGTGATTAAGGCGTGAATTAAGAATGAATTGGGTACCAGACTTAATAACAAAATATATTTTGGAGAAGAAAATCACATCTAAGATGCAAACAATAATTCTTTCTTCTCTAGGGGACTTGCCTGATGAACAGCTTCCTCAGTGAAAGGGTGCCAATACCTCATGGCTACGTACACATTTGCTGGGACGTCCTTAGCTTCGAGAGCCATTTTGAGGGCAGATGCCTGAAAATGAATAAAACAAAAATTATTTTAAGCAAGTGTAGAACATAGCTACCAAGTTGTACAAAACGAGACTTGTTTATCCAAATGCAGAAGCAGAACCATAATAAATATACCTGTTCATCAGTTATTTTACGCAAGGGTGATCCACCTCCTATTGCAGCATAAGCTTCTTTACTTTTGGGAGCCCTTACTACAGAGATCAACTGTGCCAAAGGACGTTGGAGGAACCTGAACAACCTAGGAAGCCGAATGATATCCTAGACAAACAAAGGCATCATCACACTACTAAAACCATCTGTATAGATTCATTCAAGAAAAAATGTTTATCAAATAAGAGAAAAACATACGGGATCAGCAAATAAGTTGAACAGGAAAGGCTGAACGTCGTGTAGAGTCTCTGGGCCTCCAAGATTCAATAGCATTACACCTATCTTCTCATCAGTGGCATGAGACAGTGACTCGACAGTGTAGGTTGACGAGCCAGTTAAGGATGAAGATGATGATGATCTTATAACAGAACCCTTCTTATTCAATGGAAGTTCGACTCGTCCCAAAAAAGCATTGTTCTTATCATGAGAAACAGAAAACAATGATTTGGAAGTAACAGATGAAGCTATCTTCAACTTAGACTGAGATGGCAACCTGTGAAATGCACAAAGTGATCATATACTTAGAATCCGCCTATAGTATTAACTATCAAACAATATCATAAGGCATTGTGCATGTTTCTCATTATTTTTCGCTCTTAAAATTAAGTATAATTCCTCCCTTTTTACACGAAAAGGTGGTACTTTTCAGCATGATCATCAATACGAAACTCATTCACAGCTCGAACCGACTTTATCTAGATCAGCCCACCAAAATAAACTAAGAACCTAAGATCATGTCAGAATACCATCCCATCCCAATAAGGTTTCCGAAAAAACGGGAATACTCCATCCTTGAATCCATATATCCATAAGCATAAGATTAACAATGATCCTACGATCTGTCTAGCCAAAAAAAAAAAAACAACTCCTCCCAACAGAAATAATGCAGATACAATCGAAATAACAAAAATTAGACAAGCTTACGAAGTCGAGTACGGATGTAAATTGACACGACCGATCATCGAACTTCCAACAGCTGCCTCCATCGCGTGATCAACAAGTCTACTCCAAATATACTATTTTCTTCTAATTTTTCAGTTACCCAATATATGACCGTATAAAATATGAAATAAAAAGAAACTCTAAATGGATAAAAGCAAAAAATGGAAGTCTCAGTTCAGAGGATTCTGCTCAGAGATGGGAGAGGGAGACAAATATACGGAATATTGTATCGTCGGTTCGGTCAATGGAATGGAAACCTAACACCACCTTCCTCGTCAATTATTCAAAGTCAAATTTTTGTTTTATCGTTATTAGGTTTGGACTTTTGACCGTGTCCTCACTGTTGGGCTAACTCCATCTATTTCTCAATGGATGGGCCCACATATTTTATTGGGCTATAATTGATATGATAATCACATATATTAATGTGAGAAATAAATAGCATTCAAAACGTTTATTATTGCTAAACTTTTCGGTATCTTTGAGTATATCCCAATGTTTTGATTAGAGTGGGAAACCAGGGGTAAACCTGCGATTTCCCTTACCTGGAGCCTAGCAGTAGGGGTGTTCAAAGTTCGGATAAAACCGAAAAATCGGCCGAACCAAAATTTATAGTTTTTCCGTTAGGTTAATTCGGTTTTTCGGTCAATATCGGTTTAGAGTTTCGAAAATTTCGGTTTCTTCATTGCTTTCGCTTTTAAATTAATATATTGGGTAAATGGGTCAAGCATAAAACTTAAGTTTGTTAAACAAGTGGGCCCAATTATATTTGTACTTAGCCCAACAAAATGAATATATTTGTTCATTAAAAAATAATAAAAATAACTAACCATAGGAATAAATGCAAATTATTTCTTCGCTAAATACCTTAGATAATCAATTACAACGGAATTTTATAATAAATTTAATTATATCTTAACTAAATAATCAATTACTTTCCAGAACACCATAGATAATATAGCTAAATGTTTTTTTGATACTGATATTCATCATCATTGTTGTATCATTTGGCATAAATTATATGTTTTTTCATTATTGAATTAAAATTTTTAACCGAAAATCGAACCGTATTGCAAAAAACAGAATCAAACACAATTAAAACTGATTTGGTTAATTAAGCACTTGTACAAACCGAAAATAAAAAAAACCGAAGTGAAATGTTAGAAACCGAACCGAACTGTCCAATTAACACCCATATTTAGTGGATCTTTTTGTAAATAATTGGCAGGTTTAAATGGATTAATTAAATAATGACCTTTGATTTTGGTTGGGGATGGCAAAATTCCCACGGTGAACCATCCCCGTCGGGACCCGATGCTATTGGGACGGGGAATCACCGGTCAAAATGGGGACGGGGAGTTGACGGTGATTCCCCATTGGTGAAAGAGCGGGGACGGGATGGGGATGGTAATCATGTTTCTCACCCATCCCCGGCCCCGCACCCGGCCCCGTTTGAATCAAATGGTGATTCACCATTCCCCGATTCGATTTACTAATAAATATATTGAAAAACTAATTTGAATCAAGGATTCTCAAAGACCATCATTTTATATTCAGATCATATTTAAAGAAAAAAAAATTCTACTTTCAATATATATTCTTCACAATACACGAATATTTCAATTACATATTATTTTCTGTTTTTATACTCTAATTTTACATATTAATCTGTCTATATTACTTAGTTTGTGTTTTTGTTGCAAAAAAAAAAAATTATTGCATATAGATGAATATGGAGAACCCGAATCCCCCATGGGGAACCCGATCCCCGAACGGTGATTACCCATCCCCGAACCAATTCATCACAAGCGGTGAATTAGTGGGGATGGTATTAAGAACGAGAATTTGGTATGGAGACGGTATGTCCATTACCAGCCCCGAAACCGCCCATTGCCATCCTTAATTTTGGTCCTTTAAAAAATCGCCGCCCATTACAAAATAATGAAGGGTAAATGCATTTATTCCTAGTGTAGGTATTCTTTTACGGACGGACCATGCGAGTCGGTGACGTGCCCTCAAATGCAAAGAGGAAGGATGTAGTTCGAGGATGTGGACATCAAGGATAAAGAAACATATGTGCTTCGATCCATGCGTATCGCAACACTCATACATGAGACCTTGCAAATGAGAACATGAGACTGACTCAAGCATCTTTGTTTTGAGTGAGCGGTCGATTGCTTGAATCATTTTAGGGTTCTACAAGTACACCAAAGCCAAAATGTATCCTAAATATTGTGAGGAATCGGGGAATAGAAATCTCGTACTAAAAAGCATGGAAATGAGGCATTTTAACCCGAAAAGCTTTGGGAGGTAACCCCGAGGAGAGTTACGGGTTGTTGTCTTCATACGCGTTCACGTTGAAAAGAGTGAATTTGGGAACCAACACTTGAATCAGAAAGTTTAGCACAGCGGAAAATAAAGTAGTTAAAGACGCACCCACAGATTTAAAAATGCGCAACAAGTTCTTCAACTTGCTACGCGCATTCTGTGAAAACTTCCATTAATAGAACGGATTACTGATAGAATAATAATTTGCATCCTTAAACGTTTGTTATCAGATGTTATTTATCCAAATTAGCTCGGGTATCTTACACTTACGCGTATATTTCTTGATTTACAGATATTCGAGGAAAATGGTTCAGAAATGAATTTTTGGACAGATGCGATGTTTTACAAACTATGGTCCGGTCTAACCATTAGACTCGTAACACAGTGCATGCTCAAGGACTTGCAAAAGACAATTAACGATTTATTATATGCCCCGGACGATTGGAGATTTATTCAACCATGAGCAACTACTACATACACAATTATTGAAGCTAGAGGACCCTCACATGTGATTGTGTGTGTTTGCATCTCATGATGCTTTGACAAACACGAGTTGGACAATAAAGGAAAGCCGACAAAAGAAAACAGCTTTAGGCTTTATTATTAGTCTATAAGAACTAAAGAGGAAGCATCGAAGGTTTTCAAAGCAGACAAAACAAATAAAGGGATTATTTTGTGCTGGGAGACTTCAAACTTCGAAGATGCAAAAGAAACGTGATTTCAGCTTTCAATGTTTCGTGTGTGAAATAAAAAAAGTACCTGAGCACATCTACGAAAAAAATGGAATTGTTTTACATACGTGGGAAGATACATCTATATATACACGAGGCAAGAGTGGAGTTTGAAGGGGGAGTAGAAGAGAACAGTGTTGTTTCTTTATCAGTATTGCTACTATTGTCTTCTGTCATTATGTTTGATTTTCTATTACAGATTGAAAAGAGAGGATCGAGAGTTTAGTATTCTCATTCTTATACTCTTATTTTATAGCTTGTGAGAGAGCATATATGATTGTGAGTTTGATTAATTAAGGAGAGAGCAGAGACGATTGTTGAGGAGATCGACTTTTTCCCTTTCCATCTTAAGAGTTATTACTTTTCTTTTCTAGTTGCTGTTGACATCTCAATATTTTATATATTATAAATTATTTATGATAAAAAGAGTCATTAACGGTGGGATAGTTGAGAAACTATTCTGCTATTTTTATTCTCGGGAGAAAACGTATACAGTCCGAGGCTTTTTGAGGAAGACAGCAAGTAGCATTTCTTACGGTCGTAAGTTTATTTCTGTCCATTTCGTTATGTCTTTAGAATTAATTAACTTTAGTTGCGGTTTCATTAATATGTTTAACGGCTAATTCCTTCGACTATTATTCTATTATTGTTAGTTTCGATATTTTTGTTTCTCGTTCACTATTGCGCCCAAACTTTGTCAACAAACCCCCCCAATATTATTATTATTATTATTATATTACTATTCTTATTAATATTATTATTATCGATCGAGTTTGAAATTAGAAATAAATCATCCATTTTCCCTGTGGAGACGATCCGTACTTTCGCTATACTCGTATTAGTGATTAAGGTAATAAATTTTATTTTTTTGCCGTTTTTGACGCGACCAATTACAAAAACTCGAACTATCAACAATAGTAAAAACTAGCCTACACAAGAATCTAACAATCCTTCTAATATTCACACTAAGGTAAAAACTCTAGGCAAAATAAAGCTCTCTCGTCTTTCCTTTTTGTCTCGCTCACTTCCCTCGTGGTTAACTCGTGTTGCACTATGCACTCGAAATGGTAGTCTTCTTTTCATATGCTTGAATCCATAGCGTCCCATGATCTCCACGTTCTTGATGTCCACTCATGCACTCTCATGATGATAGACGTTGTGGTAGCGGCTTTGGATAGCTCAAATTGACTTGTTCTCTTTGTTCTCCAATTCTCCTATTTTTAGTAACTAAACATACGATTTTTTGCTCCAGCTTATCTCACTTGTTTTGATCCATTCAAACTCGTAAAAAATCTCTGCACATAAGTAGATAAACTCACAAAAATAGGTTAAACGGTTTTCGGGCGTGAAAGATAAAATCGAGACGAAGTTTGAGCCAACAATGTTGACTCAAATGTGGTCTCAACATTGTCAATGTTAACCAAGTCAACATTAAAACCCACTGATAACAAAATAAAGGACCGTCCTCTTCATCTTCTCGATGTTCATCTCGGTGTCAGTCTCATCTACCATTCCGTCCTTCATTTTCTTCTCTAAATCTTCTAAGTATGTTATTTTCGTACCTGTAACCAATTGAAAAACAGTAAGCAAGCCAAAAACAAAATCTTATAAGCAATAAAAGAAATGAAGGCACCATGGAAGTGTCGCGAGAAAACAGATTCGAAGACGGAATGATTTGATTATTACCATGGCTGAGCAGTGACGGCCACTGATTAAACAATACTCCACCGACGAAAACCGCATTAAATACCAAAGCATCATTTCAGAGTTGCCATGGTGTTCTGCAGCCGCAATAAGTTTGCCAAACTACGTGGTCATTACCATCTCCACAATTTCCCTCTTAGCGAGAATTCTTAGTGCTCGTTTGGTTCATAGGTTTATATTTAGGAGGGTTTAAATAAGTATGAGTTTATATAAAACAAATTAATGGGTATAAATAAAATGTGTGTTTGGTTGGTGGGTTTAAATGATGTGTATATGTTTGGATAAATATGGGTTTAATAAATGGGTATTTGATAAAAGTACACTTTTACCCTCAGTAAAATAACAATATACGTAAATACAATTTTACAAAGCCATTAAAAGACGCCATCTTTAAATAATAAATTGTTGATGTCATTGACCACTTTCCTTGGACTTCTCGATCAGTAGAAAAGTAGAACCATTTATATATGTTATTAGTATTAGTAATATTATATTCATTCTTATCTACGTATGAAGAACGATTTAGGCGGAGAAAGAGGCAGAAACGCACAACCAAATTTTTTCAGAAACAAACTCGCTCAAAGTCAGTGAAATGAGGTCTCACATCTCGTTATTATTAACGAATATTCCTGTAAATTATTATTAGTTATGAATTATTATAAGTAAATCTGCGAACGAAGTTTATGCGTGACTATTTCAAAGTAAAGTCAAACATGGCTGCCGATGAGACACAAAATAATTAAAAAATAAAGCTTCTTGTAATTAGTTTCTGTCACCTTTGAACAGCTGCCGATGCGACACAAAGTAATTAAAAAAATAAAGCTTCTTGTAATTAGTTCCTCTCACCTTTGAACAGCAGCGCGATTCCTCTGGGAAAAATGATTCCTCCGTGAAAAAGCAAAAAGAAATATAAGACCGATTGAAGCCGTAACTTCTGCGAGCGTCGTGTGTTTAGTTGAGGGATATTAATGTAAATTAATTAGTGGGTTTTCAATAACCCACCTCAAGGGTGTGTTTATTTAAACCTACTCAAATGGGTTTAAACATGTTTTATATAAAACCATAGTTTATATATATCCACGAACCAAACACATCAATATCTAATAAACCCATGTTTTAAATTATTAAACAGTCGAATCAAACGAGGGCTTAGGATGCACTTCGAAACTTGTGCATTATTCGTCATGGTATGAATGTTGTGGAAGAAATTGTGTGACGGCAACTTGGTTGGGAAGTAAAATTTGAAATCCACATAATCATGGAAAAAAACATTATATTGCCAGCATTATTAGAATTAATTCGAATAGTGGTATTCGAATTTATTAAAATGTATTCAATTTCTCGAATGTATTTGAATGTATTCGAATAAATGACTTTATTTGAATGCATACGATTTCATAATTTAATTGAATACAATTGCTAATTGATCTGAGTGAAAAATCGATCACAAATGCGAACCCTAACGCTGAAAATCAATTCATAAATGTATTAGCTATTAACCGCTAATCCTAAATCCGTAACCTCAAATGCTAAACTAAACCAAAAAAGAACATAACGATCTTGAAATTTATTTATAACATGTATCTTATCGACCGGTATTCTATTTTTCTGCCATTTTTGGCATGACCGAGGGATTTCTCTTCGTTTTCATCATTTCATCTTCGAATCGATTGGTTTCGTTCGGATTGTGTGTCTAATTTTTTAATGAGAAATGTGATTCGTCGAAGTAAAATTAATTTTAACTGAGTGTTTGTAAATTTACAATTGTATCCCTCGTCAATAAAATATCAATCTAATCCCATAATATAGTTGGAGGCATAATGTCTCCCCCTCTCTCTCTCTCTCCTTTTCTGTTAAGCGAAGAACCCTGGACTAGAAAAAACTTATCTCCTTGCTAGCTATCTTTAGTTCGGTTTCTTTTTTAACTCCCCTTCTGTGAGCTTCTGTCTCCCATTTTCTGGGAGTTACTCCCTCCGTCCAGTTAACTTTATCACATTTTTCCATTCCGCGGGTCCCACTAACTTTATCACATTTTCTTTTTTGGTAAAAAATTAAACGCCATTCCAATCTTTAATTACCATTACTTATATTTAATCTCTACTTAATCAATCTAACTAACTCTCATTCTTACCAGACACAACAATCGACCATCTCTCTATCTATCTTCTTCAAACCCAAATCATCTCCTTCAAGAACCCTAATTATGAACGATTCAGACCATCTGTTGCCGGCCATCGTCACCGCAAGTCCCACCAACGACCCGACGACGGAGGCCGAAGGCGATGACTTGTCTTATGTTCCATCGACGCCTACCCTCTGTTGCCGGCCATCGCCATCGCAAGTCCCAGAAACACCTGAGTTTGAAGAAGATAAGTACTCCGTCTCTTTCCTTTACTCGTCTCTATTTCCCTACATTGGAGACACTGATACTGTTGGGTTCTCTAGGCCGCACGAGGCGATCGCAGCGGAAACTTCGAAACAAAATTGTACATTTATCGTATAAATGTTCGCCCCGTCGGTTTCACTACCGATTGTTGGGATCGTCATCTTTTAAAATCACGTAAGTGGTACGAATTTTGCATGGCTAGGGTTTAGTATATTACCTATTCCTTAGCTTCTTTTTAACGACGAAGGAGAAGGAATCAATTCCCGGCTAGTGGCGACCACCGTCTTCGTAGTTCGTCGTAGACGTCACCGTACTTGTATTCGCCGTAGGGATTCAAATGCCTCCCCTCTAATTGAGTCCACCGTTTGGATTACGACGCCGGAATGATTTCTTCGCTAGTAGAAATAATCCCGATATTGAATCGATACTATATATATGAAATGAATACTAAAAGAAAACACTTTTCTTTTCTCAAATCACACGTTCATGAGAGTATGATGGTTATGTGTTCTCTGATTTGCATATATCTTTCTTACATGACATATATCATATATATAGCCAAAAGAACCGTTCTCAATATGGTCAAGACCATAAACATCTTTAACTGAAATCATCAATTGGAAGAAACGTTTCCACACAAGCGTTTCATGGCTGTTTCAACTCATTGATATTCTAGCCATTATCCTTTCCTGCGGCGCCCCTGACTCCTACCGCCCATTCTTATTACTAATTTATGTGACTGCATGTGATATAAATAAAATCTATATACGAAAATGCGTTTTTTCCTTTTATATAAAGGAAACCCTTCTATACAATACAAAATATTCCTAGGACATATATACAAGGTAGGGTGCGCATGCGTGTTCAAAATAACCTATCGGCCCGCCACTCAGGTCGCATCCATGTACACACTGCCACCTCAAAAGTCCTCCGGAAGTTTCAAAATTTGGCCTCTCCATGGTAAAGATCACGTACCGTGATCCCGTGAACCTACAACACATAAATACATGGAATGAGCTTATAAAGCTCAATAAGTGAAAGCCATGCATGCCATGCACGTGTCCTAAATTCGCAAAGGCATCCGCGCCAATGCTTCCTAGACCTCATATTTTTCCTTGTCTTGTCTTGTCATATAGGGCCATCGGCTATCTTGCTATGCACCATCATGGAGCTCGAATCCACTAGGGATAAATAAATATAAGTGGCAATACCCACTCAAGGGAGGCTAACCCTAGGGCGCCTTTTCTGTCCCAAGGTGGTTTCATACGCCACACGGACGTTTCACACTGGTAGCCTAATCTGAGGTAGTCAACACCAGAGGTACCCTTGGTGTCGCTTACTCCCTCAGCTCGCACCCTCCAGGTTTCACAGCCCGCCATGAGGGCATTAGCCCTAAAATCATGTCTTGCCTTGTACATGTCATGTCATAACGGTAGCGCCATACGACGTCACCATGGTAGCATAGAAGAGCCGTGACTCAACTGTGAGTCGACATCAGACGCCCATATGGGCGAATCTTTATCGCTCTCAGGCGATCGTATATTATGCACGCTATCATATCATGCCTTTCGTTCTAACGTGCGTGCACATGCTCATGTCATGAATATGCGTGTCATGCCATAATATCATGTAATTAAATCATGCGTGTCATATAACACAAATAATTCACGTAGGAAGTCACATAAAATCATAGAATACATAACATATAATTTTCATGCCCATATAGTTATGTGTTGTAAATGGGACTTCCACTTACCTGGTATCCTTAGCTTATTTAATCTTATCGTACGGTATGTCGCTAACCTTCGAACCCTAAATATACAATCATAATAAATTAGGGTTTGTTAGCCTAGTTATAATTTCGCGAAATTGGCTTAATTTGAAAACCCTAGTTTCGATTTCTATAATTTTCGAAACCCTAAAATTTAGAACTTAACCTAATTTAAGAAATACAATTTCAGAAATAGATCTCGACATATTTATAATAAATCTCGAGTTTATTATTTGTGGATCTCGACATTTGTTTTGGAATAAAATTCGACATTAAACATATAAGGGTTCGACATTTCAATTCCAAACATCTCGATATAAATCTCGAGATGTATGTCGAGTTTTAACAACTATTGAGATGCAAAATTTCGATATATTATAAAAAGCTTTCGATACCCTTATCTAAATAGACCTCGATATAGCTTTGGGTGCATCTCGACAAAGTATATATATATATATATATATATATATATAAGAATTTCGAAGTCAATCTTAGCAAGGATCTCGGCATGTGACATTCAAAGATCTCGAGTTATGTGTCTTCGAGATTATATACCAAGATGTCGATATGGCTTCCTTTCTCAATATAAATCTCGAGCTAAAAGTGCACCTTAGATCTCGACATTTTCAAGATAAGTCACGATATAGCATATAAAATTTCGAGGGGGTTTTTCAAGGCTATACATGAAGATTTCGACATTCTTCTATTTTCATCCTTGAGCTCGAGTTATTCCTACAAGACTTAACAGAGTTTCCATATTTACCAAACTGAAACTTAGCATGAACCTTAAACGATTCCTAAACCTTCAAGAACTAACTATGGTATTACAGTAAAAACCCTAAAAATAATAAACTTGTACAAAACCTAATCGTATGTAATTCTGAGCCTAGAATCCCTTAAACACTTTAATATATAACTAAAACCGAAAATCATAGTGAGAAAATATACCCCTGCCAACGTGAAATTTGATCTTTTGTTCGACTTCTTCCTTCCCTCTGTATGGTCTTTCTTATGATGTGTGTTGTTTGTTTTCTTCTTGTTGGGGTTTACGTTTGTTTCTTCTCTACGGATGTATATTCCCTTTCCTTATCTTATCGATTGAGTGTTACAATTAGCAATTGACATCATCTAAACTTTATACTTATCTTATATATTATTATTATTAAATTAGAATAGCTTTTCTCATGACTAGGTTCTTTCGAGACCCTAGTTACCATTATTTTCCCATTTTAGTGAACCTCTTAGTTTAATCTTTATCCTATTTTCCTGTAATAACTTATTATAATACTATTAGCTAGTTTCCTCATGGCTAAGTAATCGCATCATATGTTAGTCTTGGATTCTAGAGTTTCAGCTCTCAATGTCTCGATGTCCCTTTCATAATTTTCGATTTCACCAATTTGAGATCCTAAGATCTCGAGTTTTAGATTTATTGAATTTCATGGTTTTCGACATTCATGCTATCATAGACTAAAGATTTCAACATTTGATTGCTCGATATTTTTTCTTTTTCTAGCTTTAATCTTATGTTATTAAGTTTCGAATTTATTTCTACTAGTTCATGTTTCCAGAATATAATATCGACACCTAATATACTAAACTAAATCTTCTAGGTTAGCATGCCATGTATTAGAAACCCTAAAATAAATAACTATCCTAAATTAAATTAATTCATATATGTCATGTTAGCACATAACATGAAATCATTTAAACAACAAAACATGTCTCATGCAGTCACGTAAGTCATATAATATGTATGCAAATTTATTGGCCTACTTACTTACGGGACTCGGGTATTACATTTCCTATCTTTATTATCTCCTTAATAAAGATAATACCAAGTGTTTTAAGGCAATTAACTCTTATTTACTTGGCCATGATTAGCCTTTAACGTGTCAGAGAAAAAATTATATTGGGCTTTAACTTAAATTTTAAGTCCAACTTAAATCAAAACTATTAGTTGAATAATTCATTACTAATATATAAAAGCCTAACTAATCAATCATATTGACTATTTCATTCCTTCACTTTAAATAATCATATTATTTAATATTTAGTTCAACTATTGAACATAAGATTAATCCAACTATTTGAAATATCAATTTCATTTCGTCATTCTCCAAAACTTCGTGTGACCCTTTTAGGTTCACGATCAACACTAGTAGTGGATTTACAACTATTTGTAATTTACTCAAAATAACTATTTAATCTCATGAATCCACAAATCACGGTAACACCTAGCAAGTAGCGTGACTACCTAGTAGTGGGTGAAATATCGAGTAAACCTTTTCAATTGCAAGTGCATACACGTAAAATCCTTTCGACGACTAATTTCCCGATTAGACCTTGGGCATGGAGTTATAAGTCGAAATTGATCTAATTACTATGATCCCCTTTCAAGTTTAAATGATTCATTTATGAATCTCAATTCATCATGCCTTGGCCAAGGTCTTTGAATCATAAACTATGAAAAACATAGGAAATTCACTTATTAATATAAGTGTCGAATTCTATGTTGGCCACAGACAAATCTCCATACACACTGATACAATACCCAAAATATCCCTTTTGTGATTATGCAGCAATCAAAGGATAAATCTAAGTAAAGCACAATGCGCACAAGACTACTATCGTGCCTCAAGTCAGAGGATTAGTCATGCACTATCGCAACACGAAAATTCTCATTCAACAAATGTTTCCAATTACGAATTTTTCATCGGGTCATGTTCGTTGAACTTGTTCCCTAACAAGCATCTGCATATATGCATTTGCGTCACACACTAATGCTAATGGAACGTAACATCCTCGTCTTACAAGCATGCAACATATGCACAAGTCTTTCCGGGTTATTCAATGTCCTGTATTGAAATACCCATCGACTTGGAACTTATTTAAGATCACAGCCTAAGACATATTCCATGACCACCATCAAATGCGTAATCATGTCCTTCAGCTTATAATGACCTAAGGACTTTATCATAATATACAGCATAAGATAAAACATTGTCTTTTATTTGATATAATTTCCAATAAATTATTTTTACAAGTAGAAAACATCCAATCACGTTGGAACACTGGGCATTCTACTCTAACAATCTCCCACTTGCCCTAGTTCCTATTGCCCATGTATTTCAGGCCCATCTTCTCGAGATGTCCATCAAATACTTTCTGTGACAAGGGTTTAGTCAGGGGGTCTGCTACGTTTTCTGCTGAAGTGACTCGATCTACTACGACGTCGCCTCTACCAATGATCTCTCTAATCAGGTGGTATCGTCTCATAATGTGTTTGGATCTTTGATGAGATCTTGGCTCTTTTGCTTGCGCTATAGCTCCATTGTTGTCACAATAAACCATTATTGGATCAACAACTGACGGGACCACACCCAACCCTTGGATAAAGTTCCGCATCCAAACAGCTTCTTTTGCTGCATCTGATGCTGCAATGTATTCAGCCTCGGTTGTAGAGTCAGCAGTCGTCTCTTGCTTGGAACTTTTCCAACTAACTGCAGCTCCATTCAAGGTAAACAAGTATCCAGACATTGATTTTGAGTCGTCTTTATCGGACTGAAAACTAGAGTCAGTAAACCCTTCTAGCTTCAATTCTCCATTGCCATATATCAAAAAAATATCCTTAGTTCTTCTCAAGTACTTAAGGATCATCTTAACGGCTTTCCAGTGTTCTTCACCTGGATTAGACTGATAGCTGCTCGTAAATGTTTGATTTTCATAAAAATCCGGATGAACCATGTGTTTATAAGAAGCAAAGTGGAAATGCAGTGGCATTTATAGTGCTCTATGTTGACGACATTCTACTCATTGGGAATGATATAGGAATGTTGCAGTCAACAAGGAACTGGTTGTCTAAACAGTTTTCCATGAAAGATTTGGGAGAGGCATCTTTTATCCTGGGGATAAAAATTTATAGAGATAGGTCACGAAAGATGATCGGACTATCCCAATCGATGTACATAGACAAGGTGCTAAAGATGTTTATCATGGAGGAATCCAAGTGTGGATACTTGCCAGTGAGTCATGGTGTTTCACTTTCTAAGGCTATGTCTCCTAAGACGCCTGAAGAAAGAGAAAGAATGGCTCGAGTCCCGTATGCATCTGCTATTGGTAGCATTATGTATGCAATGTTATGTACTAGGCCTGATGTAGCTCATGCTCTAAGCGTTGATCGTCTCATCAAAGCGGATGTTCCAACTCCTTGAAGCTTGTTTAAGTCCATAAATGGACCTTTGAAGTTTACAAACCATTTGCTCATTCCCACTAGATATAAAGCCCTCCGGCTGTCTCATATAAATCTCTTCCTTAATGTTGCCATTAAGAAAGGCAGTCTTCACATCCATTTGCCATATCTCGTAGTCATAATACGCAGCTATGGCGATTAGGATACGAATGGATTTAAGCATTGCTACTAGTGAAAATGCTTCATCGTAATCAACACCTTGTTTTTGAGTATAACCTCTTGCAACCAGACGCGCTTTATAAGTACTTACTTCTCCATCTACTCCAAGCTTACGCTTGTATACCCATTTACAGCCAATCGGTACAATACTTTGTGGTGGGTCTACCAAGGTCCATACCTTGTTCGAGTACATGGAGTCCATCTCGGACTGCATTACTTCTCGCCATTTATTAGAGTCAATGTCTGACATTGCCTCTTCATAGCTTCTTGGATCATTATCCAAAAGGAGTCCCTCTTCTTTGTTCGCTAACAATAGGTTCAATCTATCGGGCGCCTTTGAAACCCTAACAGACTTCCTAAGAGGTTGTGCCTCAGATGGTTCAGGCTCAACTCGTGTGTTATTTGTGACAACTTGTGGGATACTTAGTGGTTCATTTTATTCTCTAAGTTCTACTACTTCGCCACTGTTTTCAGAAAGGAACTCTTCCTCTAAGAAAGTAGCATTCTTCGAAATAAACACTTTTTGTTCGGAGGGATCGTAGAAATAGTATCCTATAGACTCTCTTGGATATCCCACTTTACAAAAAATGAATCTCATGTCCAATTTATCTCCCACTTGCTGCTTCACGTAAGCAGCACAACCCCATATTCTAAGATACTTGTAAGAGGGTGTCTTGCCACACCATATCTCATAGGGTGTACTTGAGACAGCTTTGCTTGGCACTCTGTTTAGTAGATGTGCCGCCGTTTCTAAGGCATAGCCCCAGAATGAAAGAGGTAAAGTAGTGAAACTCATCATTGATCGAACCATGTCTAACAAGGTCCGATTCCGACGTTCAGAACTCCATTAAGTTGTGGAGTACCAGGAGGAGTCCACTGTGACCGAATCCCATTCTCTTTTAGATAATCAAGAAATTCAGTGGTCAAGTATTCGCCTCCTCGATCAGATCGAAGAGTCTTTATGCTTCGACCACTTTGCTTCTCTACTTCAGATCTAAATTCTTTGAACTTTTCAAAAGCCTCAGATTTATACCTCATAAGGTATACATAACCGTATCTAGAGAAATCGCCGGTAAATGTTATGAAGTAGTGATAGTTCCCTCTTGCACTAATACTTAGTGGCCCACAAACATCTGTATGAATCAAATCCAACAGGCCTTTGGCTCGCTCCACTTGTCCAACAAATGGTGACTTGGTCATATTTCCCTTAAGACACGACTCACATGTAGGCAACTTATCCTCTCCCCTAAGGTCAAGTTTTTGCCCTAACTTGTGGATCCGCTTTTCAGATATATGACCCAATATAGCATGCCAAAGTGTAAATGAACTATCATTATCTAACTTTCTTTTATTTTGTTGAGTTGTAAGGACTGAGCTTTGTGGTGTAATGGTGTATAAACAATTTGTCAAACAAGCTGAATATATAAAAGTATTATTTTTTAAAATGGAACAACTTCCACTCTCAATAACAAACTTAAAACCTTCTCTATCCAAAACTGGAATAGAGATAATATTTCTAATAATGTCTGGAACATAAAGACAATTATTCAAAGATAAACCAACACCATTATTAAAAGCTAAAGAAACAGTTCCAATAGCTAGTGCCGCAACTCTTGCTCCATTGCCCATCCTAAGGACCGTTTCCTTACTGTCCAGCTTCCTGCTTGTTGGCATCATCTGTATATCATTACAGATATGTGAGCCACGACCGGTATCTAATACCCAAGAAGCATCATTAACTGATAAGTTAACTTCAACATAATACATACCCGAACGCTTCAGGCTTGCAAGGTATTCCTTGCAGTTTCTCTTCCAGTGCCCCATTTTGCCACAATGAAAACACTTACGATTGGCTTGAGAATTAACCTTCTCTTTTCCTTTGCCCTTTGCCTCATTGCCCTTCGCCTTCTTGTTGGGTTTGGCAGGAACCTTTCCCTTCCACTTTCTTTTCTTAGACATTGCTGCCTTAGAAGTGGATCCAACTAGAAGCACCGGCTTGTCCTTCTTTATAGTGGACTCAGCCGTCTTTAACAAATTCACCAACTCGGGGAGAGTAGTCTCCATGGAGTGCATGTTAAAGTTGACAACGAAGCTGTAAAATGATGGAGGTACAGATTGCAACACAAGGTCCACAAAGAGCTCATTATCCATAACGACTCCAAGTGACTTAATCTTCAATGAGGCCTATCATCTTAAGCCCATGTACTTGGACTGAAGAGCCCTCAGTCATACGACATCTGAAAAGACCTTTAGATATCTGATATCTCATTTGCCTAGTTCTCTCACCATACAACTCTTGTAGGTGAACAAGAATATCTCTAGCATTATCAAATGGCTCATGCTGACTCTGCAGCTCATTTGACATAGATGCTAACATATAGCACCGAGCATGTAGGTTATCATCAACATGAATAAGATATTGCTCATAGTCCTCAGACGTCTCATCCTCAGGTACAGGAGGAGGGGCTGTGTCAAGCACATAGTCATTCTTTTCAGACTGAAGGACAATCTTAACGTTTCTCAACCAGTCAACGAAATTTGGGCCAGTCAACTTGTTTTGCTCAAGACTACTTGCAATTGGATTTTTAGCCATTGTAGTATAAAAATCTACAGAAATAAATGAAGCAGAAAATAAACAAACTATGGAAAAATATCTATTTAATATAAGGTCTTTTATATTAAATTTCCTCCCACTATTTTCTTTAAACCCCAAATATATTTTGAAAGTCACGTTTTCATAGTGGGCTTGAAGTCCAATTAAAATAATTCACACCTCAATTTTATGAGCCTATGAAAAATTTATATTGGTAGTCAACGCTTTGACAATTGTATCAACATACAACCTTCAAGATTATTTTGCCTCACTTTTCCTATATACCCAATTTTATGAGCCCATATAGTACTACGTGTCAAATCAAGCCCATCAAACCTTCGTGCAAATGGTACATCAAGGTGTCCCACGACTCGTGGCCAACACAAAGACGATACCACCTCACGAACATCTATATGTTTAGTAGAGATCACAGCTTTTCGCACAAAGCCACTCCACGACTCATGGCCAGCGACCAAGCATGATAGCATCGTCATGTCATCTACCTTTAATGGAAGGCATGGAGTAATAGGTCTCCACCTATTTTATCCATTTCGATTTGATATGGAACTAATCAAATTAGATTCCTTCAGAGTTTCAAAAACTAGGGTTTTCAAGACCTGATGGACTTAGAATAACAATCATCATATGAAGCGCAAGCAAATAACATTCCAATAAATAGAACATGCATCCTATGCAAATAATCATGGAAAAAGAAAACATGATAAAGCATTCATCACATGAATTTGAAACGAATAAATTCACCAATTTATATAAGCAATCATTTACATGTAAATGCACTTTAGCAATAATAATCTGTCGTTCATCATATCGACAAAAATATATTTCCTATGCTCACAGAAGACACTTTTCTTATGAACAAACTATGCATTTCATTAAAAGAAACAAATAAATTTATTCATCGTATAAACAACCAAAGCAAAATCTTATTTTAAAGATGCTAAAACGTGTGGCTCTGATACCACTGTTGGGTTCGCTAGGCCGCACGAGGCGATCGCAGCAGAAACTTCGAAACAAAATTGTACATTTATCGTATAAATGTTCGCCCCGTCGGTTCCACTACCGATTGTTGGGATCGTCATCTTTTAAAATCACGTAAGTGGTACGAATTTTGCATGGCTAGGGTTTAGTATATTACCTATTCCTTAGCTTCTTTTAACGACGAAGGAGAGGGAATCAATTCCCGGCTAGTGGCGACCACCGTCTTTGTAGTTCGTCGTAGACGTCACCGTACTTGTATTCGCCGTAGGGATTCAAATGCCTCCCCTCTAATTGAGTCCACCGTCTGGATTACGACACCGGAATGATTTCTTCGCTAGTAGAAATAATCCCGATATTGAGTCGATATTATATATATGAAATGAATACTAAAAGAAAACACTTTCCTTTTCTCAAATCACACGTTCATGAGAGTATGATGGTTGTGAGTTCTCTGATTTGCATATATCTTTCTTACATGACATATATCATATATATAGTCAAAAGGACGTTCTCAATATGGTCAAGACCATAAACATCTTTAACTCAAATCATCAATTGGAAGAAAGGTTTCCACACAAGCGTTTCATGGCTGTTTCAACTCATTGATATTCTAGCCATTATCCTTTCCTATCTTTATTATCTCCTTAATAAAGATAATACCAAGTGTTTTAAGGCAATTAACTCTTATTTACTTGGCCATGATTAGCCTTTAACGTGTCAGAGAAAAAATTATATTGGGCTTTAACTTTAATTTTAAGTCCAACTTAAATCAAAACTATTAGTTGAATAATTCATTACTAATATATAAAAGCCTAACTAATCAATCATATTGACTATTTCATTCCTTCACTTTAAATAATCATATTATTTAATATTTAGTTCAACTATTGAACATAAGATTAATCCAACTATTTGAAATATCAATTTCATTTCGTCATTCTCCAAAACTTCGTGTGACCCTCTTAGATTCACGATCAACACTAGTAGTGGATTTACAACTATTTGTAATTTACTGAAAATAACTATTTAATCTCATGAATCCACAAATCACGGTAACACCTAGCAAGTAGCGTGACTACCTAGTAGTGGGTGAAATATCGAGTAAACCTTTTCAATTGCAAGTGCATACACGTAAAATCCTTTCGACGACTAATTTCCCGATTAGACCTTGGGCATGGAGTTATAAGTCGAAATTGATCTAATTACTATGATTCCATTTCAAGTTTAAATGATTCATTTATGAATCTCAATTCATCATGCCTTGGCCAAGGTCTTTGAATCATAAACTATGAAAAACATAGGAAATTCACTTATTAATATAAGTGTCGAATTCTATGTTGGCCACAGACAAATCTCCATACACACTGATACAATACCCAAAATATCCCTTTTGTGATTATCCAGCAATCAAAGGATAAATCTAAGTAAAGCACAATGCGCACAAGACTACTATCGTGCCTCAAGTCAGAGGATTAGTCATGTACTATCGCAACACGAAAATCTCATTCAACAAATGTTTCCAATTACGAATTTTTCGTCGGGTCATGTTCGTTGAACTTATTCCCTAACAAGCATCTGCATATATGCATTTGCGTCACACACTAATGCTAATGGAACGTAACATCCTCGTCTTACAAGCATGCAACATATGCACAAGTCTTTCCGGGTTATTCAATGTCCTGTATTGAAATACACATCGACTTGGAACTTATTAAAGATCACAGCCTAAGACATATTCCATGACCACCATCAAATGTGTAATCATGTCCTTCAGCTTATAATGACCTAAGGACTTTATCATAATATATCAGCATAAGATAAAACATTGCCTTTTTATTTGATATTATTTCCAATAAATTATTTTTACAAGTAGAAAACATCCAATCACGTTGGAACACTGGGCATTCTACTCTAACAGATCCACCCTTGCCTTATTTTGGGTATGGTGATGAAACTCCAGACTCCTTTCCTTCAAACGGAGCTCCAGATCTGGGTAATTCAGTTGCCAATATGGGGTTGGAATCTTGGAGCGAGGAAAGACGGATCATGTATCTTAAACTGCTTGCCATTTGGTGTTCGATCGTCTTAACCCTGGTATGTTTTTTGCCCTTTCTCCTAATTTCTCTTGTTCAGTTTCAATTGCAGTTGGATATTGAAGTTCTCGATCTGTCTGTGCATGTTTTCGTTGTCAATTTTGTGAACTAATTCTCTGAATTTATTTGCTTTGCAATATGGTTAGTTTTCCTACTTAGTATTCTGGATTTTCCTTTGGAGAGCCTAGGCGGAGACGAGTTAGCCAAAGATTGGGATGTTAGCATGCCAGAACTTAGCTTCATATTTTCATTACATCTTTACATCATTACATCATACATTCATCTTTACATCATACATCAAAACACAGCTGAAATGTGAGAAAACAGCATCCATATTGTGCTTCAAAAGTGATAAAAGCAGCATCCATATTGTGCTTCAAAAGTGATAAAAGCAGCATCCATATTGTGCTTCAAAAGTTACAAAACAAACATCTATATTGTGCTTCAAAAACAGCATGTATGAGTCTCCAAAGTACACCATTAGCTGGTTGTGTTCAAATGTTTCTCCATTTTCAATCAAGTATTGTATGCATTCTTTGACAAGTGCATCGTCCACCCCTAGAACACATGGTAGCGTACCTTCTCTTTCTAATGTGCCTTTTTCATGTGTGGTAGTTTGTGTTTGTTGTGTCCCTTCACTCTCATAATTTCAATGAATGCGGCTTGTAGATTAAGAAAACTTTGTTTAGTGTCTCATGACTTAGATGCTTATAAGACTTCTCCACTGCATACACTAATTGCTCTATTGTGTACGATGCTGTTTGAACCTGTAGTGATTGAATTGCTCTACCAACCTAAATCATTCACATTAGTGTCTGGTGAATTAGGTGGTTGACATATTAGCCTGATATTGAATCCTCTCTGTTGTGCAGCAGCTCTGAACTCAGGGTCTGAGTCTTTTATGTGTGGTTTTGCATTATCTTGCTAGGTGATGATAGTTTTGTCTGCATTACATGACCATTTGTCCATAATTGCTGGTATGATCTGCATTACACAAAGTAATGATGAAACATGACATGTTTATTGACTGATCATAGTAATGTAACTCATTCCTATAACTCGATGATGAAAATATTCTGAGATTACATACATTGTTGATCAAGCATGCTTTGACAACATCCTTAGTTATTGAGTCTATGGCCTTTATTTCCAATGTGCCTTTAGCTCTATTCGTGGAATTTCTCTTTGCTGGCACTTTGGTTGTGAAGGGAAAAAGTCCTATCTTCCCATCAAACACAAGTGCACCCTCATCATTATATAGTGGCCTACTGACAGCACACATGAACATCACTTTCGTGATGAATCTCTTACTTTTACATGATCTGATTGGTTCTTCTTCTTCGGGAGTCAAGAAGCACCTCTCAGTTGTCCTTGTGATGTAGAACCATTTCTCATCAATATGAATTTTGTTGTGCATGCTTGTCTACTGATGCTGTCAACAACCAAATGTGACAAACAAAATTTCAGCCTCTGCAACATACTAACTGATGTTAACTCAGGTTTGATAGATTTGAATGAGGTCTAAGCAGCCCCTCTTGAACCCATCGACCAACTGTGCTCTTGCTTACATTAATTTCAGTAGCAAGTCTTCTAATTGTGCTTCTTTTTGTCATGTTAATCTGCTTTATTCCTTCAATGTCTATTTGCACTTTTCTCCTTCGCTTTTGCAGATTTGAGGGGACCTTGATATGCACAGCCCTGCCCGCGGATAGTGTGATTTTGTTGTCTTCCATATCAACCAAACAGTTCGCCTGTTCACTCCAAACAGCCCCGCTACTTCATTTATTTTGCCACGAAGAAGTTTTCCATCTGTATAGCTGTTAAGAAGCTGTTGTGCTTTCTGATTCTTTTGATCTTCAATTAGATTTGGTTTAGCAGACTTTATTTTATAAGTCTTGAACTGTGCGATCTGTTAAGAAGTCGATGGCTTTTGATTGTTATATGGTGATAGGTTTCAGCTCGTCTGTAATAGTGATGGTATTTTGTTAGGTACTGCTCGTTTGTAATGGTGGTGTTTTGTTGGAATTTGCTGCTTTTACGTGAAATAATTGGAGGGAAACTAGTTTGTGGGAATAATTAGGAAAAATTACAAAATTAAGCAACTTGTTTAAATCTAACCACAATGTACTATATTATTATAATATTCCAACCTTAATATGCGTGCCAACTAACAAATGAGATAAAAACTCATGGGACAGAGGGAGTAGTATTCACCATGGAAGTTTTTCTTCCCCTTTACGGGGTCTTCTTCACCTTAATGGGGCTTTGTTCTCTTATTAGAGACGTTGATATCTATCGTAAAAGAGTTTTTCCATTCTCAATGCTGTGTGGAAGCTTTTTGATTTGGATATTTCAGATTTCAGTTGGAGAATGTTTAAGATCTAAACCAAAGAGGCATATTCATCAAATCAAGGACATAATTTTCGCGAAGTAGGGAGCTCATCATCGTTGGCTAAAATTCTATAGTCTACGACATTTTTTAAATAGCCATCATTGTTGTGGAGTTTTTGATTCAAACTTATAGTAGAAGTTCAGACATTTTTTGTTAGTGTTGGTTTGAAAATATTATGAATTTGATTTTTCTTTGCCTATGTTCGGTCTTGTATTGTGTTCCTATCATGGGTATTTTTTCCTAGTGGTTTGTTGCTGTGATTTTTTAAGTAAATAGCCTTTGCTTGGTCATCTTTTAAAAAATAGCACCCAAAATCGGATTTACCTTTATACCCATACTAACTCTACGCTAAAGACTATTTTAGCCTTATTTAATGGTAATCAACAACCTCAACAACAGATCAACGAAAAAATTAAAGGATTTACATGTTTTCCTGTTGCGACTCTGAAGCATCAATCCCGTGATAGAACACTAAAAGTAAAAAAGCAACCACTTTCATTTCGATTAAATCATTCTCCTGCACACAAAACGTTCTCTCCCCTGCACTGCAAATCGTTTCTGCAACTCCCAACCCAAATCCGAACCTCAATCGACAATGGCAATCGGCGCGAACACCCAAAGAGTGAAGATATTTGTTCTACTCTTCGTCTTATTCAATTTAACGCGAGAAGGGATCTCGGAATGACGCATCAAACCCCAATTGGGTGCGGACCCGTGCTTGCAAGCATAGGACCGTGCTTGGCAGCATAAGACCCGTGCTTGCAAGCATATGACCTGTACTTGCAAGCGTACGTCGCTTTTTAATGCATGGTCCTAGAGCTGTCAATGGGTCGGGCCGGGGCGGGCTGGCCCGCCATGTGGCGAGCATTCAAAACTGAAGCCCAGCTTGCCCCGCCAGTGAGCCGCGGGCCAGGCCCGCGCGCCATGATTTTTTTTAAATTTTTTATGTAAACTTTTTAATTAATTAAGAATATTTATATAATTATGATATTTAAATATACATTAATTGTGTATTAATTAATAAATGCATCATTAATTATAAATAAAATCATTAGTTAATTCCTCTATAAATATATATTTAATTTATAAAATAAATTAATAAAATATATGGCGGGGCGGCCGGCTAGCCGCGGCCCGCGCGGGCTAGCCCGTTTAGGCCCGCCTTCTGGCGGGCCTTAACAATCCCAGCCCATCCCGTCCCATAGGCAGGCGGGGCGGGCCAGCCCGCCGGCCGCGGGCCATTTTGACACCTTTAGATGGACCTCGTGCTTGCAAGCACACGACGCCCACTTAGGACCAGGGGAATGTGCGTATTTCAAGGGACCTGCCCCGCCCATAAGATGATGATCCCAGCACGGGTCCCCTGCCCTTGCGCAGGTCCCGTGAGCCTTGCGCCCGGCGGGAACCACAAAGATGCACGTGGGTCTCATGCGTCCTTCTGAACGACGTCGTTTCGGACAGCCTGTGCTGCTTGTCCTTCGCTCACTTCGCTCAGAGCATCGTCGTCGCCGTTTCGAACAGCCTGGGCTGCTTGTCCTTCGCTCACTTCGCTCAGAGCATCGTCGTCGTCGTTTTGGACAGCCTTGGCTGCTTGTCCTTGGCTCACTTCGCTCAGAGCATCGTCGTCGCCGTGTAGGAATTTGTCGATCTCGAGAGCATCGTCGTCGCCATGTAGGAATTTGTCGATCTCACCCACGATGAATGCCCTCCTTTGAAAGAGGTCGACGTCGAGGTCGGCCTCTAGACGGCGGCAGACGGCGGTGGCCGTGGCAGTTCTGAGGTCGGAGGTACTGACGATTTCGTGGAGGCGGGCGATGATCTGGGCGTCCGTCAGCATTCTTGCTGTTTTGTTTCTCGGATTATGTAAAAATGTTACTTTCGGATGCTGTGTGTTTGATAATGTGATTTCGGAGACATAATTGAAGCCCTAACAGCTTGCAAAACCATAAGAGCTTTTGAAAACCCTAACATATAATACGGGACCCAATATGGAAATTCGACACTCTCATGGCCACCCATCATCTTTTTGACACAATCACGTAATTTCGAGGGTTAAAATTCATAATTCGAAACGAAAAAACTTACTGTAAGAGTTAGAGCTAGGTATTTCTTTCAAGACTTGTTTCGCAGACTTCGAACGCGACTTAGCGACGAAAATGAGGCTGTTTTTTCTTAGAGACGATGAAGAAGAAAGGATGGGTCGATCTAGGTGGTTGTGGTACAAATGGCGTTTCGTTTCTTTTATATAGATACAAATCGTCTGTATGTATATTGATTTTTCTTTTTCAATTATTTTTAGTTAATTAACGAGGGTTTAAAGAAATAAAGTTCGGTACATAACATTTGAAAAAAAATTAAATAGGGTTTACGACCAACGCGTGTATGGGCATGAGACCTATCAATAAGAAGCGATTATGCGCGGGTTCCCTATTTTTACGCGCATGAACCCTGCATTTATGTGCGGGTCCATGATCTAATGCGCGGCACTAATGTGCTGGTCCCATGATCCGCGGCACTAATGTGCGGGAACCCTGCACTGATGCGCGGGTCCCGTGAATTTATGTGCGGGTCCCATGATCATATGCGTAGCAATAATGTGCGGAAGCCCTGCTTTTATGTGGGTTACCTGCTTTCAAGCATGGTCTCCTGATCAACTGGACGTTTTAAAAAATGAACAATTAACATGTTGGTCCTTCCAACCGGAATTTCAAAGCTTTGACAACCCATTTAAAAAATAGCCTTTGACGTGGTCAAGTTTAAAAAAATAGCACTCTTGACTTATTTTTTTGGTCAATAGCACTATTTAACACTTAATCATCTTCTTGTAATCCCTTATTACTAATAAAAAAAAGAAAAACAAAAATAAAATACAACGCCTGAAATGAATTAAAAGCTGCACGTCCATTTTGCAGCAGAAAGCATTCATTCCACCTCATCGAATTATTCTTTTTCTTCCTCATCGTCCTTAAGAAAAATCACCTACGATTTCTTCTGCTTCTGCAAGTCAGTCGACCCGACCTTATATCAGCTCATTCACAGGCGAAGGAACACTCGAAAGTCCTCAGTGAAAGATTTCGAACCTCAAGCTTCACTGTAAGTATTTTTCATGGTCGTATTTTGAATATAACCATCTAAATTTGTAACTCTCAGTCCTAAACCCTGTTTCCAAGTACATGGGTTCTCAAAGCTTCGAAATACCGATTTGGAATGCTGAACATGTTCAATGTTCGCTTTTTAAAACGTCGAGTTGATCAGGGGACCCTGCTTGAAAGCAGGCAACCCGCGGTTAGATCATGGGACCCTACAAAAAAGAAGGAGTCCCGCACATAAATTCACGGGACCCGCACATAAATTCACGGGACCCGCGCATCAGTGGATGGTTCACGCACATTAGTGCCGGCGCATTAGATCATGGGACCCACACATAAATGCAGGGTACCTGCGCGCAAAAACAGGGGACCCTCCAATATCGCTTCTTATTGATAGGTCCCATGCCCCCATACACGCGTTGGTCGTAAACCCTAATTTCATTCATTTTCTTCAAATGTTATATACTGATGCCATGAGAGCGTCGAATTTCCGTTGGAAGGAATGTTACTCGCGGTCATGCTTCATGCACTAGAGCTTGGGTCACATGCACTAGAGCTTGGGTCCCGTGCACAAGATCTTGGGTCCCGCGCACTAGAGCTTGGGTCCCGCGCTATATGTTAGGATTTTCGAAAGGTCTTACGGTTTTGCAAGCTGTAGGGCGTCAATTATGTCTACATTATCAAACACACAGCATCTGAAAATAACATTTATAAATAATCCCATAAACAAAACAGGAAGAATGCTGACGGACGCCCAAATCGTCGCCCGCCTCCAGGAAATCGTCCGTAACTCGGACCCCTGGACTACCACGGCCGCCGCCGTCCGCCGCCGTCTAGAGGCCGACCTCGGCGTCGACCTCTCCCAAAGGAGGCTGTGGATCGATAGATTCCTAAACGGCGACGACAATGCTCTCGAGGTCGACGGATTCCTAGATGGCGACGAGGATGCTATGATCGAAGTGATCCAAGGACAAGCACCCGATGCTGTCCGAAACGACGACGAAGAAGCACTGAGCGAAGTGAGCCAAGCACCAAGCGAGGCTGTCCGAAACGACGCCGTGCAGAAGGATGTCGAACAAGCTCGGATTGGAGAAGGGCGAGAAAAGAAGAAGGGTAGAATAAATAAATAATTTAATAATTTTATCAAGATATGCTATTGTATTGTACGTGATAATGATTTACATCTAAATATTTAGATTTAATTTTAAGCATTATATGTTATGACCCTGATCTAGTTAGTATTGTATTTTAAATTAAATTAACTATATTTTATAATATTTAATTAGGTTTAAAAATATATAGATAGTTGTATTTAATTAGGCTAGTTATATAATAAACATAAAGGGGTACTAAAGGATTTACAGGTTTTACTGTAGCAAATGGACCCGTGATAGAACAGTAAAGTAAAAAAGCAACCACAACTTTAACTTTCAATTCAATTCAATCGTTCTTCCTCCTGCACACCAAACGTTTTGCAAATCGTTTCTATGCAAGTAAAACCCAAATCCTAACATCAATCTACAATGGCAATCAGCGCGAACACCCAGAGAGTGAAGGTATCTGTTCTACTCTTCGTCTTTAATTTATCGAACCCTAATTTGGTGCGGACCCGTGCTTGCAAGCATAGGACCGTGCTTGCAAGCATAGGCCCGTGCTTAGAAGCATAGGACCGTCGTCACGGCACCCTCCCATAAGATGATGGTCCCAGCACGGGTCCACTGCGTATAAGCGTGGTCCCCTGCTTCCGCTCGTAGCGCGTGGGTCCCGTGACCTTGCGCCTGCGAAGAACAACACGGGACCCGCGCGCTACGAGCAGGGGACCCTCGCGTTATAAGCAGGGAACCCACGCTTATACGCAGGGGACCCATGCCTGGACCATCATCTTATGGGCGGTCCCGTGAAATTTCGCACAGGTCCCGTGAAAATTCGCACAGGTCCCCTGATCATGCGCAGGGGTCTCATTCGCATATGTGCTTGAATGTCAGCATATGCGATGCGTTCCCCTGCCCATATGTGCATAAGGATTTTCTATTGTCAATATTCATACCAAGTAATTGGCTAAATGTGTTTTACGTATAAATTAGGTTGTGATGAAGAAGTAGTTTGGTTCAGGGGACGAAGTTCCTGATTGCCGTCTTACGCCGACCTCGTTATACAGCGAGGCTAGCGAGCTGATAAGACTGTGTCTTAACCAGGAATGGTTTCAGATTTTTTGTGCCGAGAGTCCGTTCGGTCGCCTTCTTAGTGCGGAGCCTGATTTTAACCTCTCGGGCCAGTTGCTATGGTACCTCATCCAGAGGCAGACCACTCTGCACAACCGCAAAGAGCTGTGGATGGTTGTTGGCCGCAAACCTTTCCGATTTTCAAAATTGGAGTACTGCCTAATCACCGGGCTGAAGTTCGAAGCCGCGCTATCGCCGGTGAACGAAGACGAAGCATTCGCGAGGAGACATTTTGGCGGTAGATCAACAATTTGCACGTCGCACGTCAAGATTGCGTTGGAGGACTTGGCTGGCGACGAGGAACGTATGGATTTCGAGAAGCTGAAGTTGGCTAATGCCTACTTCGCCGTCGCGGTGTTGTTGGCCCGAAAGTCAAAGAAGGTCACCGTCGTCAGTCCCTGGGTCCTTCATCTCGCCCAAGACCGGTTTGCTCTCGCAATATGCTTGGGGCAGCGTGGCTTTCAAGGACGTCATACGTGCTGTTAAAAAAAATCTACGGGAGATCAAACGGGAGTGTAAGTGGGTTCGTACAGCCACTTCATGTGATTTACAATTAAACTTTGCCATACCTTGTTTTGCCATGATCGCTAATATTATTCTAGCATACGAGTGCATACCGGGCGTTTCTGACGAGTTTGCGAGTCGCAAAGAAGAAGATTTCACGCCGCGCATGCTCCGGTGGGTGACGACAAATTGGAGTCGCAAGGGATGCCCGACTTTGAAGTCCGTCGCATTACACGCTGACGGGTCCCATGTACGAGGATTGATAGTGCCGTCAGCGGACGAGCTGGAGGGGCCGTACTTTAGGGACAGCGTTTTCGACGTTGGGGCGGCACATGAGCTTTTCGATCGTGTGACGGACCTATCCCTGCAGGGAGCGGAGGCTAGGTGTTCCCGCGGCCACCTAATCTACGCCGTTGTGTAGATTACTTATCATTTACTATTTACGATGTAGATGTCGATCCAAGCGAGCTTGGAGGTGGATCGCACGCTACACACGCCGAACGGGGTTACGGTAAGTTTTTATACTTAGTTTTTTGAATAGTTTTGTAGATTACTTATCAGTTACTATTTACGATGTAGATATCGATCCAAGCGACGTTGGAGGTGGATCGCATGCTACACACGCCGAACGGGGTTACGGTAAGTTTTTATACTTAAGGACGTGAAAAATAATATCTAGTTATTTTCAATTCTTGCATAGATTACGATAAGAGATGAAAGACATCGTGCATGGGACCGGAAGGCTGTCCGAGCCAGGAGGCATGGGACGGTCACAGTCCGTCGAAATGGGTGCATTCCTGTTACGGAGACTATGTCCAACCGGTCTGGACCGGCGAAGAGGCAGACAGAAGAGAAGAGGTGGTCCCATCGTCGTGGATAGGCTCTTATGATCTCGGGGTTCATGATCTCGATGGACGTCGAGGCTCGGGACGTCGCGCATTGGGAGGTCGAGACGCACGCCGATCCTCAGGAGGAGGACGCTCAGGTCGAGACGCACGCCGATCCTCAGGAGGAGGATGCTCAGGTGGAGACGCACGCCGAGCCTCCAGAGGACCTTGCTCAGATGGAGACGTACGCCGAAGCTTCGGTTTCTGTCCAAGCGGACGACAAAGAAAAGGCGTCGTGAGAGAGAGGACCCCTGAGCGGACGAAGAAGCCATCTTGGTACCACATGACGCCGTTCACCGATTTTCCCTCGACGAATACAGTCAAAGCTCCAAACCTTTCGGCGTTCGAGCGGCATATCCAGTTCAAGGCAACCAAATTCTTGCCAAAAGTCGAAAGTACTCTTTTAACGCTGATGAAGATTACCGGTGCAAAATTCGATGGAAAGCTAGAACAACACGACCCTGGATGGCTCCTGAACCTTGCGACTGAGGGTATTCCACTCGATGAGATGGTACGTATGAATTTATCAAGTACCTTTCGTCACCTTACTCAAAATGTGTTGACAAACGGTCTATATTTTATTGCAGCACGTCGATGAATGCCTCGCTGGCGCTGTCAACATGCAGAAAGTTAGCAATCGGTTGCGAGTTCAGTCGTGTACATGCCCACTAGGTTTAAGACGCTCGTCAATGAGCGAGGGGTGCTAAACCTAATCGGGAAGCCATGTGGGAAAGGCTTCAAGAGATTGCTCCCGTTCGCGCTGGGAGAAGAGAAAGATTGGAAGAGCATGTCGTGGGATCTAGGGACCCAAGTTGCCATCCACATGCGTACGCGAGGCCGATGGGCGTTGTTCGTTGTTGACGTATCAAAAAAGGCGTGCACGATTTACGACTCCGATGCGCCTGCTGGCTTCGAGTGGCGCTATATCGCCGACGACGTCAAAAAACTTCTGATCGTAATCCCGGCGATTTTCAAGGAGCTGGGACTGATAAAACGCATGCCTAACAAGGGCGAGAGCTGGCGAGCTGATTGGCGTCGCGACTTCAGAAGACAAAATCAGTAAGTTTTCAGGAATGTTGCGTTTTATTTATCGGTCGTCAGTGTTTAAAATAAGTGTCATGTTGGATATGATTTTCAGGGGAGAAGATGGCGTGGCGATGTTGCGGGCGGCAATGTCGCTTATGATAAAGAAGGACGACGTCTCCCGGCTCAATCAAACTCATATGAAGGAGTTTAGAAAATACCTCGCATGTTCTATTTTGAATAATGATTGGGACAATTTTTAGTAATTTTGTTTGTTGACTAAAATTTCATGTGTTGAGTATAAATTTCATGTGCTGAGGAATTTCTCTGTTGAATTTTAATTTTACTTGTTTGATATTAACTTTACGTGTGTTGGATGTGAATTTAGGGTTTAGAATTGTGAAAGGTTGTATTTTTCTGTGTTTTCCAACTTTTAGTCAGTGACACTGATGTGTGATTTGACATAAAAATAAAAATAACTGAATTTTAAGTGATTTGACATAACTTCACCTGGTTGATATGATATTAACTTTTCAGCTGTTTGCTACGCACGCGTTCCCTGCGCGGGTCCCTTGAATATAAGTGCGGGGACCCTACTCATAACGCGCTGGTCCCCTGATCTTTACGCGCGGGTCCCCTGCTTATATCGCGCAACAATTTGACGGGACCGGACGGGACCCGACAATAACATGCTCGTAATTTTCACGGGACCAATGACGACCCGAGCATCTCAATATGGGGACTATGCAATATGCACGATCCCCTATTTTGACGCGCGGTCCCCTGACCTTAACATGTGGGTCCCATGTGTTCATGTACGATTTTTGCAATGTTATTTCATGGAAGTAAGCGATTAATTGTGCGTATTTATACTTCGTAGAATACAATATAAAGTCATCATACAATAGCACAGAGCAAAATAATCGGATAAAAACACAAGAATTAGATTAAGTCTATAAGATTGTTATATCCTACAGAAATCACAAACTCGAGTATGTTTCTGGGTGTGCTCTCTTACTATATTCACGTCAGTGGTCATTCAACATCAAATACACGGTGGAATATATTTTTTTTTTGTTTTAAACTTGGAGTTAGATATAGTAATATGTCGGTTATTTTTTTTAATGCCCACTTAATTTTTTATTAATTATTATCTTATTAAGGAATTTAACAATATTAGATTTTCACATCCTTTCAAGCCCCAAATCGGGAATCAAACTTCAAGTCATCTGTCCTGTACATACTGTATAATGACACTGCTCTGACATGTCACTTTTCATCAATAATTGAACAATTATTTGTCCCACTCAATAAGCGAACGTTTGGGTCCCCTGCATTCAACGTTTGGGTCCTCTGCATTCAACGTTTGGGTCCCCTGCATTCAACGTTTGGGTCCCATGCTCATAACACTGCTCTGATGTGCGGGTATTGACTAATAAATAAAGATAGTGCTCTGGCATGTCACTTCTGATCAATAAGAACAATTATCGATCCCACACAATAAGCGAACGCGTCCAACCCTAATGTACGGGTACCATGTGGTAATCGACGAGTCCCCCTAGATTTAACGTTTGGGTCCCATGCTCGTAACACGCCCCTCCCAATCGCGCAAGGCTCATGGGACCCGCGTGTTATTGGCATGAGACCCTAACCTTAAAATCGGGGGAACGTCGCAATCAGGGTCTCATTCGCACCCGTGCGGGGTTCCCTGCACATATGTGAATGAGAGTTTTCTAATCCCTTATTCCGACCGTAATTTTGTAAAATGTGTTACCTAAACGACGAAACACATGGCAACGCAACAGAGAAAGCAAACGCACGTAACATAACTTCACATAACAGTACATCAATGGCAACGTATAAATGTACGTAATACAAATATGTGCAAACACTACAACGTTATCTCCTACCAAACTCACCCACCGAAGGAAACCTATTTTTCTGGGGTCGTCCACGTTGTGAACCAACAAGAGGCGGCAACATGTCCATACTACTTTCAATGCGATCCGTTACCGGCCGTATAGTACCTTCGTATGCCAACTTCCAGATCTCCAAGGTATAATAATCGTGCACTAATGAATACACTGAAACTTGGGCGCAACCACAAGCTGCAATTGCATGTGGACATGGGATACGATCGATGTCAAACATCATGCTGGTGCATTTGCGCAGCCCCAAATCGACCACCTCGTTCACATGCTGCCCGAACACGTTATATGTTAGATGCCCGACTTCCGACGCATGAAGTTTTTGCGACTCGGCGAAACGCTCTTGTATGATGGACTCCACCTTCGGCGTAAACCTAGTCATGTCCGCAGCGATTGAAGTCTCCGTAGATCGCCGATGCTTGCTGAACCATGATGACGTTAGTCGATAAATCGAGTCCAACAGTCCAATAATTGGAAGCTCTCTATCTTTACGTAGAGCCGCATCTATAGACTCCGATCCATTGGTCGTCATTATGTTGTATCTTGATCTAGGGCAAATGCTCGCCTCCACGTTTCATTCGGAACTTCGTCAAGATACTTCGCCCCGTCTTTGTACTTTGCTTCAAGCTGCTTAAAAGCACTATCGGACTCGCTCTTTGTGTAGGCAGTCGCGACACGCAAAAAAATCGGGCAAACACCTTTCTTCTTCATTTTCGTCTTCACGTTTTGTTGAAGGTGCCACGCAAAGAAACCATGAAACGCGTTAGGGAGAACTATCGGAACTGCATTCTTCATTCCATTGTTCCGATCAGAAATTATTACGAGATCGTTGCTATCCGCGACAAAATGTCGCAATCTCGAGAGAAACCACGTCCATGACTCCGTTCCCTCCCCCCCAAACCCCCCCCCCCCCCCCGTCGGCAAGACCCCATGCTACAGGATATTGATGGTAATCGCCGTCTTGGGCAGTGGCAATCATCAGGACACCCTTATACTTCCCCTTCAAAAAAGTCGCGTCAATAGAAATGACTTTCCTCATTTACGTAAAGCCTCTGACGCATGCGCCGTATGCCAAGAACATGTATTTGAACCGACTATCTTCGTCCATCTCCCAATCGGTGATACTGCCCTCGTTGGCTTGCCTCACCGCATCTAAGTACGCCGACAGTAAAACCGTAGCAAGAGTCCCTGTTACCAACTAGTTCATCGATCGCAATTTGTTTCCCTCTCCAAGCCTTGTAGTATGAAACGGGAACTCCCCTACTCTGGATCATTGACTGTATGGAACCGGGTGTCGGGATGTTTTTAGGAGCCCTGAAATTTTCCAACAACGTGCTCGATACGAGCAACGAACTTCCCTGGCGATGTCTCCGGCGTCGATGAGACACGCCACACGTGTGCCTGTTGTTGTACTTTCGGATCGAGAAAAGGGGGGTTCTTGTTTTGTGCAGCTCGTACTCGCCATTCACAGTTCTCCTGCGCACATTTGACTACGTACAGGGTTTTGTTTGATCTATCCACTTGGAGTTCGAAGCATGCAGCGACTGCGATTCTAGTGATTTCGTCCTTGAATTCTTTCTTGCTACGAAATTCTTGTCCAACGTATAGGGTCGAACCATCCGTAAACGAATAGGTACCATCTTCGGCCACATCTATAGCGTCGTCATGCTCATCGACATCAAACTCGTGATCATCATCACCACCATCATCGTCATCATCATCATCTGTAGCACCTTGCTCGTTTTCATCTTCAGTTTTCCGTCCGACTTGCTGGTTCTCGTTATCATATTCTTAGCCGCCCATTCCGGAGTAATCGCCTAAATTGCCACTGCTTTCATTACTTTGGTAAGGAGGGTTGTAAGATGTGTTGGGAAAACCCTCAAATGGTTGGATTTCTGCATTTATATCGCACTGCGCTATAAGGCCGATGTCGAAACCCGACAAATCATTATCATGAGGTTGCGGTGGCGGTGCAGCAATGACGGATAACTCAACTTGCACGTGAAGAGGTGGTCTTGATCGTGGACAACCACCACCAAGGTACGTTCGTACGCCGTAATTGTTCTCGATGTAGATGGGGCGCACATAATTGTAGTCTATGCAAGGCATGTAGCTTATCCTAAGTTTGGTATTGTCGTTGCGTAACGCCAATGCATTCAATATCTCGTTAGTGAGATCCACTAACGTGCATGAACCGTCGTCTACCAAGATTGATTGCCATCGGCAACTTGGATCGGGAACCCAGTTCGACGTATTGACCTCGCGAATTATCCACTGACCATCGACTTGGAAAAAAATGCTGGTGATCATCATGATTATCACCTATAGAAGAAGAATAATTTCATGAGCTTGCCAGGTCGAATGAGTGCTTTCTGCTGCAAAATCCTCGCGCACCTTTTAATACATTCACGCATTGTCTTTAATTAATTTGTTTTACTTTTCTATTTTAATAAAATTAAGGGTGACACACGTAAGGTAAGGTAGGGTCCGTGCGATACACAAGGGAATGAGGTTTTTGGATCTGGGGACCATCACGTGAAAACACGGGACCCACACGTAAGGTAAGGTAAGGTTCCTGCGCACATACCAACATGGGACCGGCGCTTTTTGATCTGGGGACCATAACGTGAAAACAGGGGACCCGCACATAAGGTAAGGTAAAGTCTGTGCGCGCATACCAACATGGGACCGGCGCTTATTGATCTGGGGACCATACGTGAAAATAGGGGACCCACACGCAAAATCGGGGGACCTGCGCATGTTGCATTGGCAATGACCATCGGGATCAAGCGTGGATGAGCGGTCGTCTGCCAATCTAGGGTTGGTCACCTGCCATTATTGAGTCGTACCAATAATTGAACAATTATTGAGCATTGGGTCAAAATTGTTTTCTCAGTCACTGTCAAATCACCCATCACGTTGCGTTTCATACACACAATCAATTATTCAACAAAAATTTTATTCTACTAACCCTACAAACTAACATCCATAAAGACTTCAACCAGTCCAAAATGTACAAAATGTCCAAAACCACCTAGGCACCTACAAATGGAGCATACAGCTATGCTGGTCACGCAATATCCGTGCAGCCATAGTAGAGCGATACGCTGAAATATCAAACTGCATTTGATATTCATTAAATTCGGGCGTGTCAACCATAATCGTCTCCACCGTCAGCGTCACATGAACCCCGCAATCCAAGCTGCAGCCTTCTGGTTCCGATTCTTTCTATTATTCAACTTCACATTTGTCACAATATTGAACTTGAAACGCCAATATGCAGAAAGAAACTCCGCCTGCAAAATATAGCAATTGTTACGAACATGTTACTAAATAAATAAAAATAATAGACATACGAATTTCAGCTACTTACGAACACTCTCCCGGCGAATGAAACCTGATGCACGCCCAATGAATCGTTAAGGACGAAGGTTTGCGTTGACGCATCAAAAATAAGCATTGCCCAGTGACGTTTTGCGAAAATAGGAGAGATGATGTACTTGCATCGCACCAATTCATCCTCCGTGAGACGCTCCAACCAACTCCGACTGCTTGTCGACAATCCATTAAGGAATTCATCCATATCATCCATCGTCACTTTCGCCTTCCTATTCAACTTCTGCGCCTTTCTAAAGTGCTCGTCTTGTACGTAACTTGGAAAGACGAAGACGCGAGGATAATAGTCGGAGTTCGCATAGATTCGCCTCAAGCAATCTAGGTATGCGTCAAGACAATTGGACTTGAGCATATCATCGAAGAGCAACATGTAGAAGCCTTGGGCATCCACGTCGAACATGTCATTTTCCCAAACCTTATCACTGCAACAAAAAATTGTGTTTATGTACGATGAATGAGTTTGACATCGAAAGCAAAAATTTATCTAATATCTTGCCGCTTGAAGGTACTTGACAATGAGCTTGCGATCGGATGCATGAATCAATTGACGCCCGGAGAAGTCAAGTCGCCCGAGGTACTTCTTGCTCCACTGCTCGTTTATATCTTCTTCTGAATCCTCATCACTTGATCAACAACTTCTACGGTCGATTTGCCTCTTCTTCGTACTCATCGGGCCCTCGACGAAGCACCAAAATCTCCAGCCTCAACCACCGCCACAGGTGTGGGGAACTCTTGAACAGGTACAATCGCAAAATCATCCTCATCACGAAAGCCACTGCTCTCGATCTGGAGGACTACCTCAGCTTCGACATTCTGCCGGCTAGGGCCCTCGCCGCCATGGCGGTGTCCGCGGTAACACCTAACTTCCACTCTGTGTGATAGTAGAAAGCTCACACGATCGAATAGCTCGTGTGCCGGCCCAACGTCAAAGACGTTGTCCCTATAGTACGATGCCTCCTGATCGGCCGCTGACGGCACTAACAACCCTCGTACATGGGACCCGTCAGCGGCATCTGCGACCGCCTTAAGACTCGGGCATGCTTTGCGACCCCAATTGTTGCTCACCCACCTGAGCATGCGTGGCGTCAAATCTTCACCCCTACGCACCGCAAAGGCGTCTTGAACGCCAGGTATGCACTCGTAAGCGAGTATCTGAATACAAATAACGCAAAAAATATTAGCAATTATTTATATGTCAAAAAAGGTATGCAAAGAAGCTTAATTATAAATCACCTGAAGTGGTTGTACGAACCCACTGATGAGCCACTCTCGTTTCCTCTCCGGTATATTTACCTTTAAAGTGCGTATGACCTCATCGAACGCCACGCTTCCCCAAGGATATTGGGAGAATGCAAACCGATCTTCGACGAGACTAAGGACACACTGATCCACGACGGTGTCCTTCTTCGACGGTCGAGTCATCAACACGGCTGTGGCGAAGTAGACGTCCGCCAACTTCAGCTTCTCGAAGTTCGCATCTTCCTCGTCGCCAGATAATGCCTCCAACGCATGCTTGACGTGCGACATGCGGACTTTCCTGTTGCCAAAATATCTCGCGGTGAATTGTGAGTCGCCGTTTACCGGCGGTATCTCGGCTGTGAACTTCAGCCCGGTGATTAGGCAATACTCTGATTTTGAAAATCGGAGTGGCATGTCGCCCACAATCATCCACAGCTCATCGCGGTTGTGCAGACTCGTCTGCCTCTGGATGAGGTACCACAGCAACTGGCCCGAGGGGTTAAAATCAGGCTCCGCACTAACAAGGCGGCCGAACGGACTCTCGTTCCTAAAAATCTCACACTCGTGGTGGTTCAGGCATTGTCTTATCAGCTGGTTGGCTTCGTCGTATAACAAGTTCAACTTTACACAGCAATAAGAAACTTCGTCCTCTGTGCCCAACTGCTTGTTCATCACAACCTAATTTATACATAAAACACATTTGAGCTAATTACGTGGTATGAAGATTGAAAAATAGAATACCCTTATGAGCAGATGCGCAGGGGACCCATCGCATATGCTGAGATTCAATCACGGATGCACATGAGACCCTAGCGTATCGGCGTTGTCCCATAAAGGGTCCCCTGCGTATAATCGAAGGTCCCCTGGTCATAGCGCACGGGTACCCTGCTTATAACGCGCGGATTCCGTGACCTTGTGCGCGCGCAGTGACACAGGACCCGCCCGTTAACGTCAAGAGACCCGAGCGTTTAAGCAGGGGACCTGTGCTGGCGACCATCATCTTATGGACGGGTCCCATGAAATACGAACAGGTCCCCTGCTCATAAGCAGGGGTCGTGTGCTTGCAAGCACGGGACCCATGCATTAAAAAGCGACGTACGCTTGCAAGCACAGGTCCTATGCTTGCAAGCACATGTCCTAAACTAGCAAGCACGGGTCCTATGCTACCAAGCACTGTCCTATGCTTGCAAGCACGGCCCCACCAAATTAGGGTTCGATGAGTCGTTCCCAGATCCCCTTCTCGCGTTAAATTGAAGAAGACGAAGAGTACAACATACCTCCACTCTTTGGGTGTTCGCGTTGAATGCCATTATCAATTGAGTATATTGAGGTTCGGATTTCGGTTTGAGTTGCAGAGAAAATGATTTGCAGGATAAGGGCGGGAGAGAACGCTTACTTTTTTTATTAAAAGTGCAGTGAAAGTTGAAAGTGGTTGTTTTTTCTTTTTTTTTACTTTTACCCTTCCGTTCTTCTATCACGGGTCTGATGTTTCAGATTCGCTACAGTATAACCGGTAAATCATTTAATTAATTTTTTCGTTAAGTGTTGTTGAGGTTGTTGATTGACATTAAATAAGGGTAAAATAGTCTTTAGCGCAGAGTTAGTAAGGATACAAAGGTAAAATCCGATTTTAGGTGCTATTTTTTAAAAGATGACCAACTTAAAGGCTATTTAGTTAAGGCTTAATTATATTTTTGGTCCCGTATGTTAGGGGGGTTTGCGTTGTAGGGACCAGTATTTTGAGGTTTTGCAGTATAGGGACTTTAAGTTTCGAAAAGACGGCATTTTTAAGACAGTATACGCCCGACCCTGTATTTTGACCCAAACCCGCCGACGTGGAATACGACCCGCCGACGTGTGTTCTTAGAAAATTAGCGACAGATTTTAACGACGGAAATTCCGTCGCTAAAACTGAAAAAATAAAAAAATAAATAAAATAAAAATAGTTAGCGACGGATTTAGCGACGGATAATGGAAAAATTAAAAAAAAATTAATTAGCTATAGTTAGAAATACTATATATTAACAATTTGAAATTATTAACAATTAATTAACAATTTTAGTTATTACTATCTCTATTTCTTTACAAAAATTGAAATTCAAATAGCTAATCTTAAAGGTTAGAAATATTATATAGCGAAGGAATAATCACGCTAATTTGTTAAGAACGCACCTCAGCGGGTCGTATTCCACATCGGCGGTTGGGCGTATGCTGTTCTAAAAATGCCGTCTTTTCGGAACTTAAAGTCCATATACTGCATAACCGCAAAATACTGATCCCTATAACGCAAACCCCCTAACATACGGACAAAAAAAATAATTAAGCCTATATTTAAAAAACCCCTATAAACGACTCGAATCAGTGTCATTTTTTTCTGAAAAAAGAAATATAATATCTGGAAATGGAGATCGCATACAACCATCCCCCAGCCTCCGGCCACCACTCTCCGATGGAGCACGGAGCTCCAGGAGTTTTCTCGCTTTCGCCGACGACCCGATTCAAAAGCGAGGACATACTGTTCTGCGTCGACGTTGGCCCGGAAACGATGGGGGAGATGAAAGTTAACGCTCCTGGGGGCCGTCCGTACACCCGATTGGAGTCAATAAAGCAGGCGATTATGATGTTTATACACTCCAAGATCACTATCAGCTCTGATCACCGTTTCGCGTTCGCCGCCCTAGGCAAGAGCACTTATTGGGTAAATGTGTTTTCCGCTGATTTCTGTGGTCGATTTAGGTTGTAATTTGTCATTCTTGAGAGCGATTATGTGTTCAGCGTCAAAAGCTTTAAGAAGTTACTATGGTAGTTCTAATTTGTACTCTTCTTTGACGCTTCTTCAAGCTCCGCAAAGAGTTCAACAGCGACATTGACTCGGCACTTTCTGTTCTGCGAGGCCTCTCTGTGGAATCGTCTGCAGGTCCTGCCGATCTCACTCAGCTGTTTAGAGCTTCGACGCATGAGGCTAAGAAAGCCCGTGCACTAAATAGGAATTTCAGAGTGGTAGGCAGCAATCGTTTACTCTCTTTGAGTTATATATTTTGTTAAATTGATAGGGATGATTTCCATCCATTACTAATAGCTGAGTTTTGTCTCATTTCGTTAAGGATAGTTCCGTTTCAAGGATCCATTATGTGTGGGTGGGGTTCATGTTAAAAGTATTATGAAGGTGAGGATGGGTATATCATTACTTTGATTCTACTGCATCATAGTGTTTCAGTGTTTGCGAGACTCTTTAAGAACTGTTACTACTCTTGGAGATAAACCGCTCGGCAAGATATGTAAATTTGTTTCTAGGTCTATCTTTTTCTGTTGTTCCTTTCAAAACTGTAGAAGATCAGTTCTGTCCTTTCAAGTTCAAGTATCTACCCAAAGTGGAATTTTATTGGACTTCTGCTTTTGCTTTGTCGCCATAGTATGTTATTATAAAATTGTGCTTATGGGAAAAGGAATCATTAATTGGAGTCATTACTGATATCTGCACCAGACTTTTCTTGGCCTTCCCCTTTTAGAGGAAGCATCTGTACTGTAGCCTAACAACCCATATTCTTGTGGCTGTTTTGAAATCATCCTGTCATAGTAATTGAACTCGTAGGCATTTGTGGCTTGATTTATGTATATATGATGATAAAACTATTCTATCCTTCCCAGATACTGATCTACTGTCGTTCATCGACTCCACCACAGTTCCAACTCCCCTCATCCCTTAAAGTCTTGACCTTGGACGTCATGTACCTACACGACAAGCCCTCCCCAGAAAACTGCCCGCAGAAAGTGTACGATACCCTTGTTGATGCCTTGGAACAAATCAGCGAGTACGAAGGCTACATATGTGAGAGCGGGCAAGGGCTGATGCGCTCTCTTCTCAGGCACATGTCAGTGCTCTTATCGCATCCTCAGCAACGTTGCTTGCAAGACGAGCTTGACGTACCAAAGTCCCTGGCTAGAAAGCAACCTGCTTTAGTAGAGTCTTCTTCACAAGGGGAAGATAATAATAATAGTAATGTTGTCACCATCAATTGAGGGAAAAAAAAAAAAAAAAGAGATCGTTGCCCTCTATTTTGTGATGCTCATGTTAGATTCTTTACGTTTTTTTCCTTTAAATGTGTGGTTTTATTGTTTCCGTGTTGCCCCAATCTTCATGTGGGAAGGAAGATTCAAAAATCCTTTTGGCAGGTATGCGTGTTTTCTTTTTTCTTTGTCGATGTTTGTGTTTTTAGTTCGAGACTGCTCTACTTCGTTAGATTCAGTCGAGGAACTGATGATACATATCGCATGGATGATATTACCATCTCATATGTTCTGATAACGAGTATGACGGATGGATGAGTGGCTGGTGACGGTCCATTTTTTAAAGGATGAAGTTAGATATAGCCATATGCCTAATATTAGATTTGTTAACTGTTGGGTATTGTGTTAATGACGGCTATATAGATATTGGAGAATCAATATTACCAGCGGGCCGGCCCTGGGCGGGGCGGGCTACGATTTTTCAGGCCCGCCTAAAGCCCGCCCCACGTGGCCGCGGGCTTCGGCGGGCGGGGGGCTGGCCCGCCAATAATAAATAATAAGTTAATTGATAAATATATATAATTATATATAAATTTATAAATTTTTATATAAATTATATAATGTTTTACATTTTTTTGTAAGATTTTATAATTTATAAAATTAAAAGTTAAATTAAAATATTTTATTAAACTTTTTTTATTTTCAGGTTTATTTTATTTTCTAATTTATGCGGGCTAAGCCCGTCGGGCCCGCGGCCCGCCAGTGAGCAGGCGCGGGCCTAGCTTTCTTAAGCCCGCCCCGCCAGTGGGCGGGCTTTGGCGTAACTCGTAAGGCTCCCGTGCCAGCGACAATAGTAACTCGTATTCTGGGATTACGAGTTACGTAACTTGTAATCCCAGAATACGAAAATCTTTATTTTATTAATGTTTTTTATTTCTTGTTTATTTTATTAATGTTGATTTTTTTTATTATTTAATTGAACCCCCCCCCCCCCCCCCCCCCCCCCCCCCCCCCCCCCTTCCCCCCTTTTGCGCATTGATTAAAGCCGTCACAAATTCAGAGTTTTTGGCGTGTCCATTCTTCAATATACTCGAGTCTCCTCCACTTAAGTAAAAGAAAATTTTCTCGTAAGAAACCAATTCAATCTTCGATCGACAATAGTGTAAGTTCCCTAGCAAGTTTATGGTGGGTGTAGCGACAAAGTGGAAGAAGAAACTTGGCAACGGTATCGAATGAAAGCTCGTATGCGTCATCAATAATAGGGGTGGTGGTAAACAGGTCGGGTTCGGTCACATTCAGGTCCAACACGTTTACCACCCATTATTAATTATTTTCAGTTTTACCCCTTATCTTTAATAGAAAATGTTAAATTAAATTAGACAACATAATTAATTAAGAGTATAATGGAGAACTTGAACTCTAACCTGACCTGTTTACTTAAGCGGGCTGTAATATCGCAAACCCGACCTGCTTTAACCCAAATCTAACCCACTAACCCGCCAACCCGTTTAACATAAAAAAACAAAAAAACTAAATAAACAAACTTATAAATTCAAATTAAACAAAATAATAGAGAAACATTTGTTTTTCTAAAACATCAACATGATTAAGAAACAACTAAAGTTGCAACTAACAAAGTATCAGAAAACATAATTAAATATCCCCTCTGTCCCGTTTGTTTGTGGACATTTGGAGGTTGACACAGTTTTTAAGAATCTGAATATTTAAATAATACTCCCTATGTCCCAAATGTTTATGGACATTTGGGAGTTGGCATGGGAATTAAGAAACTGAATATTTTAATAATATAGTACAATTGTAAAAAGTGTATATTTTGACACGTCTTTTAAGAAAATTTTATAATATTATATTGATTGTTTGTGATAGTTTTTTTGCTAAATAAGGAAATGTACAAAAGGTGTGGTACCCACAATTTCGTAAAATGTATAAAATGATTTGGGATGGGGGGAGTATAGTACAATTAAAAGGTAAAAAATGTATATTTTGACACGTCTTTTAAGAATATTTAATAATATTATCTTGATTGTTTGTGATAGTTTTTTGCTAAATTAGTAAATATACAAAAGCTAGCGGGACGCCCGATATAGTAAAATGTACAAAAACTTATTAGGCAGAGGAGTATCAAGTTATTTCATAGTCATCATGTATCACGTGATAATTAACCGCACTTTCAAGTTTCAACCATGCTCACTTCCATTTGATCTTTCACCCTCATTTTCATAACATCTCAACATAATTCATCGAGCGTAGGATTCATTATTCCTTTTATTTTAATATGTTAAGGAGATTTAAATATATTATTCGAGTTAATGGGTTGATAAACGGGTTGATTTCGGGTTGAAAATTCGAACCCCTGATCCACTTAATATTTGGGTTAGGTTCGGATTTACCCATTTACTTAAGCAGGTCGAAAATGTTAACCCAAACAGAATATTTTTGGGTGCGATTCGTGTCGGGTTGCTGGGTCGGTTGATTTTTATCAACCCTAATCAATATGGACACTTTTTCAATTCGCTAGATATGTTTTATGTTTCAGAGACAAAACGTTTTGAACATATTCAATTTAGAGCTGGCCACGGGCCCGCCCGCCCCCCAGGAGTAGGCCTAGGCGGGCAAGCTCGCGCGGGCCACGGGCAGGCCCACCAGCTTTAAATAAAATAATTGTTTTATGAAATATTGATATATAGATAGATTAGGTTTTTCAATATTTTGAGCTCCAATTTTTAATTTTATCAAGTTTATATTATAAGTAGATTATTATTAACGAAATTAGATTTGATTATAACTAATTTTGAGCTAAAATATTTAATTTTTTTTAATGTTTTCTATTTTTTTTTATTTTTTAATTTTGGGCGGGCCAGGCCCGCTACCCGCCTATAGTGCGGGGCAGACCTTCATTTTTCAGGCCCGCCAGACGCGGGCTTACCAGCGGCCGCCCCGCCTAAGGCGGGTGGCCGTCCCACCCTGCCGCCCCGTTTGACACCTCTAATTCAATTTATAACGTGGCCCAAAAGAAATGAAAAGCACAAAGAGCTCATTTGAAATAAGTAATTCAGTCCAATATTATTGTGGCCCAGTCCATATAACACTGTTCTAGACTGTTTTAGCAATTTTATTCTTTCATTTCATCATTCGTAACCCAACCTATCTATCTATACCTGCTCGAGAGAACAAACCGAGAAAAGCAAAGACCAACGAAAAACAATCGAAAAACTTGAACCTGCGAGGTCTACCATGTACGGTTCCTGTCCGATTTAAGGTTAGGAATGAAGAAGGATGTGTTCTAATCTCACTCTTATCTCCATCTAGATAATGTTAGGGTTCCTTTTGTTTGAAAAATAATTTAGGCACAGCGCAACTTCTGTATTTAACTAATTTGACCTATCTATCGTTATTCTTTCGAAATTTGTTCGTATAGAAAGCTTGTGGGTCTTCAGCTTTTCATAGCTCTGTTGGGTATTGAAATTTGTTCGTATTTTGCAAATCTCAAAGTTTTCGATTGAAAACGTAGTGATTCGCAGACTTTGAGTTGCAAAGCTGGGTGTTAACCTTTTTCTTGCAAAGTTTAGTAAAAGCAGAAATTCTCTTTATCGTAAAGTTTGCTAAAAGCCCGCAAACTTCTTTATGGCAAAGTTTCGTACAATCCGAGACCAATAACATTTCGAACCGCATACTTGGAAAGTTTCGCAAACCCTGAAACCTTTTTATTTAAAACGGACTTAGAAAATTTCCAAATACAACAGCCATGCAAATTCATGACTTTGAACTAACACTTTCTTATTTCAATTTCAGATTGAAGATGGCAGTTGTACCAGTTTCTCAGGTTTACCCAATTGACAAATGGCTGATCATACAGGACAATAACTTCCAATTGGACCTTGCTACATTTAAGTGCCCGGACGAAATAATCATTTCTATACTAAAAGGCCATTATCTGTGGCCCGCGTTTACGCTAACGGCTCAAGTATCCCAAGTTTATCTCCAACAGTTCTGGGGCACTATGAAACTGGTCACAGAAGGCCGACGCTCTTACGTTGAAGCAACCGTCCATAACACTCAAGTCCGAATCACGAAGACAGTACTCAGGCGGGTGTTATGTCTCCCAATACAACCTCGCTATGAAGCATTTCCGCTCGAAGCCCAACTGATAGAAGACATGCTTCGAATGGGATATGCTCTTCCTTTAGCGATGCTGTCTTCCTTCCAGCATCAAAAGATACCTCATCCTTGGAAGACGCTATTTAGCTTAGTCAACAAGTGTCTGTCTCCCAAGCACACAGGCTTCGACCGATGCAACATCTCCATCCTACGTTTACTCCATGGCATCATTTACAACAAAAAATATGATGTTGCCCACCTCATATGGAACGATTTGGCGGATCAGATCCACACACGAGATAAGACAAAGAAGTCCAGTTGTGTTCCCTACCTCCGATGGTTTCCATTACTCATCCAACACTTCATCGACACTATATCCGACATCCCGCGTCGACCTCCTACTGAAAATCAATCTCCGCCCAAGCTCAAGTACTTTCAAAAGGCCAAGGTGGATCCAAGCATGCAGCCTATGCTCATTCCAGAAGCCTTGCTTCATCATGTCGATCCTTCTGACGCTGCAGTGGTTGCCTATCGTCACTTGCACAATCTTCATGTTCCCATGGTTAAGTCGGACCAAGTTGAACTTAATCAAGGAACTCAATCGAGTGAAAGAATCGCAACTGCTTCTCTCACAGTGTCTGAACACACGGACTCCGACGATGCTCTGGAGCCTATTACCAGAATTGGAATACAGGGAGGGCTGAGATCGAAGCAATTCAATGATCGATCCACTACCTCTGCTGAGCAGACGGCTACCATCCCATCTACCTCACAAATTATCCGCACCGCCCCTATGGGTACTCAGTCCTACACAACACCTTCCTGGACCAAGAAACGCCGCAGTGGCTCCGTGAGGTTATTACCGTACGTTACACATGACGTTCTTGATCAATATTTGGAGTCTGCCTTTGCTTCGTTCTCCAAAACCTTCGAAGCCATCGTCATTCCAAAGGTACAATCCATTGTTGAAGAAATGATTGTACTGGACAAACGAAAATCTCCGTTGATCGAGGTCCCTATTTTTCCCCCACCTTCTCCTCCCCGTGCATCCTCGCAACACACCCTAAACCCATTTACAATGCCCCTTTGCGAGCTCCGTGACATTCTCTTGTCACGTCTCCTTTCTGAGACTCCGCTCACCCCCGACCTCGCGGATCTCTTGAGCCGCCTTCAAGCCCACCAACTTGCCACTACGACACGCTCCCATTGAAGAGACGCTATGACGATCCCGATGATTCTGGTCGTCGGGAGGGAGAGAAGCAACAAAGTGTCGGCGAGTCAAGCACACTGCCATCTCAACCCTCGTTTTAGCCACTCACTCAACCATCTTTACCTTCAACAATCTCACAAGCTCCCCAAGGTCCAAGTTCTCGATATAAAGCACAATCTTTGGACTCCGAAGCCTCTTCTTGTTGTGATTTTGAAGAACGAGTCTTGATTGAAAAAGTCATCGGTGGCTTGGAAGACAAGATCAACTTCAGAAACATTATAAGGCAATTTGAGGTGGCTTTAGGACTCAGGGGGTAACTCTAATCAAGGCAGTGATAACCGAAGCTGAATTAAAAGATTGAACAGAAAGGGGGAACATTGTTAGATCATTATTGTGTTCAATAACAACTGTTATCTTAGAATTTATTTGGATACCCATTCCAAATGGACTTTTGAATAAAGAAGTCCTTTTACAAAAAAAATTATATATTTGGTAATTCATTATGAATGCAATTTTTGTTAAGTTAACTTATTCACAAGTTATTGTGGAAAAATGGAAAAATCAAACTTTTGAGAAGCAATTTCACATTATGATTAAAACGGACTTTCTAAATTTAAACTTACCGAACACTATTGAAAATAAAATTTTTGTTTTTTATAGTCACTTTTAAAAAGGTCCATCACTAAAAGTGCTTTTGTCTCAAAAGTTTTGCCTGCTTTTGGAAGGATTGAGGGTTTGTATTTCGCTTCGTGATTATTGAGGCTTTGATTCCTGGAAAAAAGAAGTCCACGATGTTTACGCGAATTTTCGGAAAGCCTAAGCAAGAGGCAAATGCTCTTTCAACACTTGACAAGGAGGTATATTCCTAATTCCTGTGATCTGTTAGTTATGGATTCTTTGCGTTTGATTAGTTATTTTGATTTTCGTGTCTACCAATCGAGAAGTGGTTTGAGTTGGTATTTTGTTTATTGCAAGAGGACGGGTTCTTTATCTGAATGAATTTTAGGCGGCAATAGCAAAATCTCCCATTGCAATTTTGTTTGTGCGTGATGGTCCAATGGACTACATAGTGAAAATCGTGGTTTTAAAAATGAGATTTTATCTTCTCATCTCATTATGTTTTTCTTGGTTCATAATTATTTTCTGCAATCTTTAATCTGTCCATCTGATCTGTGTGTACTCGCAATTATGTTTGCATCGCATGTGTGTTATGCATTAGCGTTTTTCGTTTGCTCTTTCAAGACTCTTGAGATGCTGGAGAAGAAAGAAAACGTTCTATTAAAGAAGGCTGCTGCAGAAGTTGAAAAGGCCAAGGAGTTCACCAAATCCAAAAATAAAAGAGGTATTAAATGTTGGCCGTCTGTAGTTTGTGTTAAGTTCTCATTCATTTTCTACTGGCTTCGCTATTTATAAACTTTTACATGGTGTGCTCTTTGTACTAACATTTTGCATTGGCTTGAATAATTGCTGAGAATATTCTATGGCAAATATCTCTTTTTTTAGCTGCAATACAATGCCTGAAGAGGAAAAGGCTTTACGAACAGCAAATCGAACAGCTTGGAAATTTCCAGTTGCGCATTCATGATCAGGTGATCTTTTGAGACCATCACCAACTACTATGGTCCTCAAACTATGTTTCGTTCATTTCCCCCTCTTCCTCTTGTTACAACTTGCCCACAGATGATAATGTTGGAAGGTGCAAAAGCTACAACAGAAACTGTTGATGCTTTGAGAACAGGAGCAGCTGCAATGAAAGCCATGCAAAAGGCAACGTAAGTTTCATATTCATACTAAAGGCTTACTACTGCACCATATATTGAATCAATCGTAAATAGAATGTTGTTCGTATTAAGCAGAAAACCTTGTTAAGTTACAGTCAGTACCAGTAAACTGAACCTTCTGTCTGAGTGAATGAAAATTCACTTTACAGCATCGTTGTGTCATATGATTTTGTTTCTATTTTAGTAACATTGATGATGTGGACAAGACCATGGATGAGATCAACGAGCAGACTGAGAACATGAAGCAAATTCAAGAAGCTTTATCGGCACCCATTGGTGCAGCAGCCGATTTTGATGAGGTTTGTTGCTGTTGTGTTGTACATAAACGTCGATGCATCAAAGCAACTTCTTTATTTATTTATTTTTTTATTTTTATTTCTACAGGATGAATTAGAGGCTGAGCTCGAAGAGCTTGAAGGAGCAGAACTTGAGGAACAGCTCCTCCAACCTGCAACAACAGCTCCCGCGGCCCCTGTTTATGTGCCCGCTGGTAAGAAACCTGCACATAGAGTTGAAGAGGAAGACGATGAACTTGCTGAGCTGCAAAGAGAGATGGCACTTTAGTGGAGGTACTACTGCACTATATGTTTTATGTGCTGTTGGATAGTTCAGTTGCTTGGTGTTTCATTTGTTGCCAATTAAGTGTGTAAATCTTTTTTGTTTTTTGTATTTATAGATATTCTAAAGCCCTCATTCTGATGAAAGCTGTGAAGATCCATTGTCTGTTACTTAAATGGAAGGTATTCACTCACTTGAGCAGCAGCTCAGCTGCTGCTGCTCTTATATCTCCGTACAGACAAGATTTTTCATGGATGATTCTTTTCAGTAATATGTGTGCATTTGGGTTGGATATTGGGTGGAGGGAACTGTTATTAAGATTAGCGCATTTTTTGAATTGGCTTTTTGTGTGAAACTGTCTGCGTACGCATGTTAAAATCAGTTGAAGCTCGAAATTGATCCATTCTTATTGCAATACAGATAACTTGTTAGAAGAACGTGATCGAAACTTACCATAATGTTTTGAAATATTTTTCTGCAAATGTTAGAGAGAGGAGAGGGTGGAGCTCACGTGACACAAGAGAGCACCAAACACAGCTTGGAAGCAAATAGGATTATCGCCGACCCTGCAAAGATTGTCAATTTATCGCCAAAATACTATTATAATCGAAGGCCGAAATCAGTATGGGGTTTATCCGTCTCGAAGCTTAGACGACGATTCGATCGAGAGAAAGACGGTTGCTTTGCGAGCATGGGGACTAATATTAGCAGACAGCAGTATATTAGCTGATGCAAAACAGCAAGTTTTCGATGAAGTAAAGAAGAACTTGAGCTTTACCTAGTTGAGAAATCTGAATAATAAATTCTCTTACAATAGAGAGTGTCTGTCCGAAGACCAACGATCACCAATCGTAGCCTTTAATTGAATCCCTCCCAAAGTGCTAGGCATGTCATAAGGCCACAAAGAGCCGTTGGGATGGATCGATACCTGACATGTTAAGATCATTATCATTCAGCAAAGATCAAAATATTACAACACAATCAAGTTCAAACGTTAAAATAAAAAGAAAGAAATATGTCTGATAGGCAGACCGTCACTTCCTCAAACATTTTAGGCTCTTTAAACCTACCACAACTCTGTTCTCCTCCAATTACCGTTCTCATCAGCAGCAGCAAAGACGATTCTCGAGGTTCAAACAAGTTGCTCCATCTGCTGCGAACAATGTAGCATAGCAGCTACCAGTGATTCGTTCGCATATCCCCTTACCTTACTTCTCTGTATGCATTTGCTGCCCTACGAATGCTATGCTGCCGTAAGTAAAGACAAACAGCCATTTTTTTTTCTTTGCATTTTGTTCATTCTATGGATGATGAGTTAGTATTGGAAGTGACGGCGGATAATTATCAATAATGGATAATCTCAAATCCATGATTATCTCTCATTATTATCTCTATTATATTTATAATAATTTATGTTCCTTTTGTGATGTAATATATTTTCCTATATATATCATATGTAATCTCTATATATTGGAGAAGTGATAAAATTTACTTTGAGAAGAAAAATATTCTATCATGGTATCGGCCTAATACTACGATCCTTCTATCTCTTCCTCGTTCTTCCTCCATGGAACAAAATATGGATAAACTTCCACTTGCCACTCTCATCCATATGATAAGGATCAAACTTTCCTCTCAAAATAATTTGTTATGGAAGAGTCAAATCACATCAATTCTTATGTATCATAATCTTTATTTTTCGAAAAATCCCACCATATCTAATATGTTATTTTCGAAAATCTCACGAGGTGAAATTCCCAATTTGTCCCTCTTAGTAAGTTACGGTATAACACCATTTATACTCGTGGAAATAAATATTTATTTTAACTATCAAATAATAAAATAAGCATTCTCACACACAAATATTAATTTCGGCCAAGCCTAAATTAAATATATTAAATTCGGTCAAGCCCAAATTTAATTGGGCCGAGCCCATTTGCAACTCTAAGTCCAATCTCTCTTTAATTTGACCCGAACGTAGTGATCCTTTTTAAGCCTGACTCCTCTGGTTCGTCTCAACTCGGCATTCGGAGGAATCCAAGAGCTCGGTAAGTGCCTCGCTAATCCTGCGGTACCGAGTCGACCCAAGTCGAGTCCGAATTCGAAATTCACATACGACTATAATTATCGCCATACGTATAAACCCTTTACCTGTGTCCCAGTCGAGTGATAGTTATGTAATGTCAAACCAACAGGACTCGACTCTATGACGAATCGTGACAGGCAAAAGAAACTACCCTCCACATCCAACTGAGTCAGTTTCAATGCTTTGGCCAAAGACTTTGTAATTCTCCATTCATGAAACTTTCATAGGACACGTGTCTCTTTCGAGTCGAATCCCGATCTTCGATCAAGTTGACAATCACGCCCCGTTGTCAAGACCGCACGTCGACGCCGACTCTAGCAAAAGCACGTTGAGCCTAGCAAAGCTAGTGGAAGGTCAGGACCCCGAGGCCAACTCCAACGTTGGCCCTTTCGGTCTAAGGTTCACGTATGCTACTATAGTCAGTCGGTTCGATCTTTGACATTCGCAACATATGATCGATTCGACTATGAGTCAGTGTCCAAATACAGACAATCCTCGATTCGTTTGTATCAATGTCACGAGCTCCCACTCCCCTGAGTGAGCGACTGGCACAGTCACATCGGACTCGTCGAATATCAAGTTTATCTAATCAATCATGTCACCCTACTAGAGATTTTAACTTGTTGACTATTTTAACCTCATAGAGTAATAGTCTATCGGTGCTCCCTCTTTGCTAAGCAGAATCGATAACTAAACTCTGACGTTTGGGTTTTATTCAATTTATCTTCTTCAACATAATGCCTTGTAAGAATATATGATAAAATTAATAACATGCCTTTATCAATCAAATGTCATACAATCAGAGATATAAAACAAGTTGTGAATATTACATAGATTAAATAGCCCTTATTCATCTAATCCTCGAATATCGGCATTCCGAGAGCATTTCCTAACGGGCTATGTAACATGTGGTGGTACTACTATTTCTCGGCGCTCAATGAAACAAACTATAGCCGCAACTTCTTCAAACAATGCTAAAATTTTGGCAATACATGAAGCAAGTCGGAATGTTTTGGTTGAGATTAGTAATTCATCATATTCGAGGACATGTGGCTTATATTTAGACAACGGAGTTATTCGAAGATGACGTCGTACGTATCGCTCAACCGAAGGAAGGTTACATAAGGTGACCGGACGAATCATATGTCACCAATGTTCTTTTTCAATTCACGATCTTCAAAAGACTGGTGAAATTACCGTACAACAAATCCGTCGTGTGACAATCTAGCGGATTTGTTCACGAAATCGCTGCTGACTTCAACATTTGAAAAATGGTTATAAGATTGGAATGCGCCGAATGAAGAATTTCAAATGATGTGCTCAAGAGGGGGAGAAATACTATGTTGTACTCATTTTTACTTAACCACAATTTTTTCCCATTGGATTTTTCGGGTAAGGTTTTTAACGAGACATTTTACCGAAAGATGAACATTCAAGGCAGATGCTATAAACTTTCTTTTGGTGGATGTTCCACTCATACCCACGATCTCCATACTCAACCCGTAAACTCATCATGTTTATGACCTCTTTATGTATTTCGTTACATTATGTCATTTAATATTCATGATCTTATGTAAAGGCTATCCCAAGCCTATGAATAGGGTATTTGTGAAGTGGAAATAGACAAGTGAATGAAAATTCTCTCAATGGTTGCTACTCATTTGCAATAATTTAACAAGTTGTATATTAGTACTCAAATTGTACAATTGGGGAAAGTAATAGTATAAGCATGACCATTAATTTGTAAATCAAGAAAAGAACAATTAATGTACTCAGTTGTCTCTACATTTATAATTCGCCAGTTCATCAGTGCTTTATTTTTCCAAAGCTTGTCGTGTGTGTTGGTAGTTGGAACAAGCGGAGGAAGGTGTTGGTAGTTAGAATTAGATAATATATTATATATTCACTTTTTCTTCTTTTATTTATTTCTTAATAAATCGTTTAATTAGGCAACTTCAAGAAATGAAGGCTTGCTGCTTTATTGGAACAGCGTAATTTGCATGTATTATAGCCGTGTGTATGAATTTATATAGATGCGTAGACAACAATATTACAAATCAAAATCTATTGAGCAATCAATTAGTTTCGCACGCGTGTCTATATTTAGAATCTTTGAGAATTATCCGGTTCCATGCTATTTATTTTATTTTCAACTATTTTGTCAATAGTCACCACCACGTGTGCGGTGCACAAAGGGGAACGCAATCTTAAATATACGTATTACAAAATTAACACCACCTATTACTATTTCCAATTTTTGTATAACCAATTCATTTTCAAGTACAAGGAGAATTTGCCCAAGAAATGTGTAAAAGATGGAAAGATCCGAATAAGGGAATAAATAGCCCAGGGATTTGTCTCCACGCAACGGTCAAGCTTTCCACTACTAATCGGAAGATTGTAATCCTGCCCTGCGATTAAATTGACTTGAAACTAAATTTGAATATCAATTCGATTATGTGATTGACTTTCAGAATGATTAATCTCTTGCAAGTCTTCATACGCCTACCAAGTTCATAAGTGAATCTGAATGAAATAAACCCGACTTCGAGCAGAACTGATGACTGACTTACTTAGTGTTCTGTTCCTAAAAAACTAGGATAAATTTAAATGAGTCCATACATATTCGTAACCTACTTGATGGAAAATTCTTAGTCATCTGAAATGGAAGGAATTATATTTACTATTTTTTTTCTTCTTTATTTTTTTCATATATAAAAAATTCGAATGTTTTTGTACTTTCACTTAGTTATAAGTCATACAAACATAAGGAGGCTATTTACTGAAATCCACCGTTGAGATTCATCCATGGTTGAATTGAACGTTTGGTGGGCGGCATGACTTAACGAGGAAGCCAAACTTTTGGTTCGTTTCTAAAAACATATTAAGGAGTTTTTATTTTTTTAATTCCATATTTATCATTAAGTTGAATAAAAAAAATTAAACAAGCCGAGGAAGAAAGTCAAAGGACGATTAGCACATCGTGTAGTGTCTAGCTTAGCACTAAGCACGACTCACACTCATCAACCGTATATACTTATCTTTTACCATCCCATCCGTAACTCAACTCTCTCTCTCTCTCTCTCTCTCTCTCTCTCTCTCTCTCTCGGCGAGCTTAAGGTGCACGGAACCACCACGGCGGTCGCCATTTCTCTTCAGACTCGCCGAACGTAGCCGAGTTGCTCCGATCGTTTAAGTGCTGTCACCGATGCAATCCTTCTCTGCTAATTCGATTCCACGCCGCTCTATGTGATGACTATTCCCACGCGCGTCGATGGCTGTTGCTGCTAGACTTCGATTACTGTTGCTGCTAGTGCCTCTGCTCGTATCGGTATTAGGAAGCAACAACTCGCCCGAGGCTATCGATTTTGAGTCGGATTTCTTACTATTCCATCAGGACTACTCACCTCCGGCGCCGCCTCCTCCGCCACCACACCCGCCGTCGGTATCCTGCGAGTCCGATCTCGGCGGATTCGGGTCTCTGGACACCACTTGCCGCATCCTCACCAGCCTCAACCTCACCAGAAGCGTCTACGTGGAAGGCGAGGGCAATCTCGTAATTTCTCCAAACGTGACCCTCAATTGCTCGTCCTTCGCCGGATGCGAGCTCGCGGTCAACATCTCCGGGAATTTCAGCCTCGGCTCGAACTCGACCATCTTGACGGGGACGTTCGAATTAGTATCTGACAACGCTGTATTTGGTGACTCTTCGTCCGTCAACACGACCTCTTTGGCCGGTGACCCACCCCCTCAGACCAGTGGAACCCCTCAGGGGAAGGATGGTGCCGGTGGGGGTCATGGAGGACGTGGGGCGGCGTGTCTGGATGATAACGATAAACTTCCGGAGGATGTTTGGGGCGGGGACGCTTATGCTTGGTCGAGTTTGGGGAAGCCGTGGAGTTATGGAAGTAAAGGAGGAACGACTACTACTGAAAATGGTTATGGGGGTGGTGGCGGGGGTAGAGTGATGCTTGCGATTTCTAGGGTTTTGGAGGTTAACGGGACCATTTTGGCGGATGGAGGAGACGGTGGTGTGAAGGGAGGAGGAGGTTCGGGTGGGAGTATTTATATCAAAGCATACAGAATGTACGTGATTTTTATTTTGCTACTCCTTATTCTTTTTGTGGCTCTGTGTATACTATGAATGGGGCTTGCTGATATGCAGTTTTGGCTGGGTTTGATGATTGGTTTTTGATTGGAAAGGCTTTTGCTTTGTCCATTACCTTAAATTTAATGTGGCACAGAGCTTCAAAATTTCCCTAGGGTTTGTAATCATGTTTGTCTTTTGTGCATATTTTATCATGTGTCATGCCCGTGTATCGTGTTTTCATGTTTATAATGTGTATCGCGTGTTCAAATTTTCGGTTTTTTTGTGTGTTGTGTTAATGTTTCATGACTGTGTTACTTTTGTTCGTGTGATATTATCTGCCTTGTTCGTTGCCCCATACAAATCTCGATTTCACATATCCGTTTCTGGTTGGCTAGATGATAACAGGTTAATGTTATACTTAAGTTTTTCATCAATTTCTGCTTGTTAATACCTTTTGCTAGGACGTCTTTTGGTTTCACTCCTTCGATTAGTATTTCCTTGTTAAATCAAATTGATGTTTACTCTTTTGGAGCTTAGTTGATTCCCATGATGCTTTTGTGAGTACAGGATTGGAAATGGCAATATAAGTGCTTGTGGGGGTAGTGGCGTTGCTGGAGGAGGTGGTGGAAGGATTTCAGTTGATATTTTTAGCCGGCATGAAGAACCAGGCATAGCTGCACATGGTATGGCATCAAATAATCCTTTGATGCTTTCAACTGCAATTTTTATTGAGACTGAGCCTCATTTTATGATGCAGGGGGAGAAAGTCGCGGTTGCCCTGAAAATGCAGGTGCTGCTGGCACATTTTATGATACCGTTCCTCGCTCGCTCACTGTCAGTAATCATCACAGATCAACGTTCACGGACACTCTTCTTATGGACTTCCCTCAACCTTTTCTGACAAATGTCTACATCAGGAACCAGGCAAAAGCTTCTGTTCCTTTGCTTTGGAGCCGTGCCCAGGTTCGATGATTCAAAACTTTGATCCATCTACCAAAGTTTTGAACTAACCCTTGCTGTGTTATACCGAAAATTTAATTTGTTATATTCACTACTTACATTTTGAACTATAATACACCCCGCGAATGTACTTATTGGCTATTTTATGCATCATGCAGATCCAAGGGCAGTTCAAACTGTCTAGTGGTGCAGTATTGAGCTTTGGGCTTGCTCATTATTCAATGTCAGAGTTTGAACTTTTGGCTGAAGAACTTTTGATGAGTGATTCTGTGATTAGAGTACGTGATGCATGCCTTAATCCATGGAATATCATACATATTTGCTTTGAAATGAAGCTAATTAATGTGTCTTTTATGCATGAGTATGGCCTGTCTGCCTGGCTTCTCTCTGCATCAGTGTGTCATTTGTCAACTTACTTTGCCAGCTCCAGTCGTCATGCTTGTCATTTTAGATGATACTATTGCTTCATTTCAGGTATTTGGTGCTCTTCGCATGTCCGTCAAGATGTTCTTAATGTGGAATTCTCAGATGCTAATAGATGGTGGCGGAGATGAAAATGTTGAAACATCTTCTCTTGAAGCTAGCAACCTCATTGTGCTGAGGGTGAGTGAGTTGATATATTTTGCACTGAATAGCTCTTGCAACATTGTTCTTTTATTTATTACGAACACCTTATTTTTCCTGGCAGGAATCGTCACTTATTCACTCAACGGCTAACTTAGGAGTTCATGGGCAAGGTCTATTAAATTTGTCGGGGCCAGGAGATTGCATCGAAGCTCAGCTCCTTGTGTTGTCATTGTTTTACAGCGTAAATGTAAGCTCTTACATCTTCGTGTTAGTTATGCATTCAACACACACGCACACTGAAAAGAGATAATGACCATCGAATAGAAGTCATCCTTCTCATCCACCCTACTTGTGGTGCATAGAAAATATTGGTAAAATATTGTTTCCTTGTGAAAGAAAAAAGAATCGTATTAATGCTTTTCTTTCTCCATGTTCAAATAAAGATTGGACCTGGATCAATGATACGCGGTCCTTTGAAAAATGCTTCGGATTATGCAGTGTAAGTTCCACTTTATATTGATCCTTAGATATTACCACCATAATTCGTGCTGATTAATTCTGTTGGTGTTTTGAAGTAAACCAAAGCTTAATTGTGACTCACAAGATTGCCCTATTGAACTGCTTCACCCGCCTGAAGACTGTAATGTGAACTCTTCTCTGTCCTTTACACTGCAGGTGCTGTGCGAAAATCAGAAATAGATTCTTTTATGTTTGTATGAAGTTCTTTTAGAGATCTTTAGATCCTGTCTCTGATTGTTTAACTGCATTTTTATCTGCTTTTGGGAGTATCTCATGTATTTTGTAATTGTCAGATCTGCCGAGTTGAGGACATTCTTGTTGAAGGTTCTGTTGAAGGTTCTGTTGTCCATTTTCATAGAGCACGAACCATCACCGTGCAGTCTTCTGGAACCATCAGCACATCCGGGATGGGTATGGCTTTCCTGCATATTGCTCTGGATGTCATATTTGACAGACAGCATACTTTGTTAATTTGCAGGTTGTATGGGAGGCATTGGTCAAGGAATTATGTCGAGTACTGGTATTGGTAGTGGAGGTGGGCATGGTGGTAGGGGTGGAATAGGCTGTTATAATGATAGCTGTGTTGATGGTGGTTCATCGTATGGAAATTCCTATCTGCCTTGTGAACTGGGTAGTGGAAGTGGAAATGATAGTTCGGCGATGTCAACTGCTGGTGGAGGTATTTTGGGTGAGCGCCAGCCCTCATGAGAATTGTACATGCAGTTATCTGATATCCTATTGATAGCTTTTTTAACAACATACATATTTCACTAATAAGTGCAGGCCTCTTACTCTTAGTCATGCTATTAATTATTAGGTATACTTTTTTTTCAAGGAAACAAATACATGGAAGAAGAATGTTGTCTCTGAACCTCCCAATTTATGTAATAATCAATTGGGTTTTTGCATTATAGTGGTCTTCATGGTATATTTCTTCTTGCACTCTAACATACTTGCACCTGTTCTCGCTGTATGCATGGTAAACAATATATATATCGGTGCCAGTCATTTGATCCGTTTTCATTCGTTATGCTCTTCCATGGTGAGCTGGTCAAGTTCATGAAGGAATAAGCGAACGGGGATATATGTTTTATCCAGCCGCCTCCTAATTTCTTGACTCAAGATAGCATAAGCCCGGTCTTGTATTGACCTCATTTAACTTCTGTTTCTGATGCAGTGGTGGGTTCATTTGAGCGCCCTTTGTTCAACCTCTATGTTGAAGGTTCCATTAGAGCAGATGGAGAAAGCTTTGGAGGGAAATTTGAAAAGAATAATAATATTAATGAAGCAAGCATTGGTCCTGGAGGTGGATCTGGTGGGACTATCTTGATGTTTTTGCGCACTTTTTCGCTGATTGAATCTGGCAGTTTATCCAGTGTTGGAGGTAATGGTAGCCTTGTCGGAGGTGGTGGAGGTGGCGGTGGGAGAATCCATTTTCACTGGTCTGAAATTCCCACTGGAGATGTATACTGGCCAGTTGCTCTGGTAAATGGAAGTGTTCATGCAGGGTTAGTATAGACACTTATGCAGCAGATGCTTGTTAATGCCAAATTCAATCTTGCTTTTGTGTTTAAATATACTACTTTGTTGCAAAGTTTCCATAATATCTTTTCTTGTAATGCTCATTTATCTGCATTCACCATAGGGGTGGAGTAGGTGGCAACCAGGGTCAGACAGGTGAAAAAGGGACTGTCAGTGGAAAAGATTGCCCGAAGGGGCTTTATGGAATATTCTGTGAGGTGTTTCACTATTCATTTCTTGCCTTACTTTGCAATGTAGTACTTTCCCGATCTCAAATTGCTATAGTCCCATGGAAATATCCATATTAATTGAATATTTGGTCTGTCATCGGAGCCTCAAGAAGATTCAGTTGAAGAATAAAAACAAACTCAACATTAGAAATTGATTTACATATATGAAGGATTGGAATAAATGAATCAGTCAAGCTGTCAATGGTGTAACATTATAGAGTTTGAAAACATACTTGTTACTGTTGCAATTGTTTGTATCGTTCCAACTAAAATCGTATTGATTACAAGGACAAACACTGAGGGATTTTTTTTCTTTGACAGTCATAACCTTTCGAGCTTGATTGTTTTCTGGATTTCTGCAGGAATGTCCAGTTGGCACGTATAAAAATGTGACCGGTTCAGATACATCACTCTGTCGCCAGTGTCCAACTGATCAGCTTCCAAACCGTGCTATCTATCTTCATGTTCGAGGTAAGCTCAAATCAATGAAATAAGCCTTCTCAATATTTCTACTTGTTGCCAAATATTATTTGTTGTCAGTAGTACTTCAAGAGCTTGAAGTTCATAATTTGCATTTTATCTCATATTATGCTTGTAAATGGAGTCTTGTTGGCATGGTTCTTGTTTCCTCAGGTGGTCTTACTGAAACGCCTTGTCCTTACAAATGTGTTTCTGAGAGATACCACATGCCCAATTGTTACACTGCTCTAGAGGAGTTGGTATATACGTTTGGAGGACCCTGGTTGTTTGGATTTTTGCTATTGGGTCTGCTGATCTTACTTGCTTTGGTGCTTAGTGTTGCACGAATGAAGTTCATTGGGGTTGATGAGCTACCTGGCCCAGCCCCTACACAGCAGGGTTCTCAAATTGATCATTCGTTTCCTTTCCTGGAGTCCCTAAATGAGGTGTTTATATATGAACTCGCTTGATAAACATTTCATCTGAAATATACAGATTAATGCTATTTCTTGTATCTTGCAAAAACTTATCGATGTTTTCCAATCAGGTTATGGAAACAAACAGAGCCGAGGAGTCTCACAGCCACGTGCACAGAATGTTTTTTATGGGTCCAAATACATTTAGTCATCCTTGGCATCTTCCTCATATCCCTCCTGAACAAGTGAAAGAAATTGTGTAAGCATTATCTCCGTGTAATTAGTTTCCCCAGCAGTTCTTATTGGAATACGTTTTGGCAATATTCACATGACACGATGATAATATGCGAGGAATTAATTTTTTTATTCAGCAAGAGTAGTTTATCGTAAACTCTGGAAAAGGTTCATTTTTAAAATAAAATGGCAGGTACGAGGGTGCCTTTAATACATTCGTGGATGAGATCAATGCTCTTTCTATTTATCAGTGGTGGGAAGGATCTATTCACAGTATTCTTTGCATTATTGCTTATCCTTTTGCATGGTCATGGCAACAATGGCGACGAAGACTTAAGTTACAGAGAATTCGAGAATATGTTCGGTCAGAATATGACCATGCTTGCTTGCGCTCTTGCCGTTCGCGAGCTCTATATGAAGGCTTGAAGGTGAATACTTTCGTGAGCGAGTTAATAATTGCATTCTATGGAGTTGTCCACTAAACTACATGTCATTTTCTGAATTTTGCTCTAGCTGGTGGACATTGCAGAAAAGATCCCTCAGAAATTTTATACCGTTAACTATTAATTGGTCACCATCGTCCTTACTGTGATCTTTAGGTCAATTCATGGGAGTTGCTTGTACATTATGATATACGTTACTGGAAGAATCATTCATTCACTAAATTCCTGACCTTATAGAAATAGAGTAATCAATTGTCTGGTCTGATTGTATGTTGAAGGAAATGCCCTATATTTTCTGAACCTTCCATTTATTCAGCAAGAGGTAGCCAAATAATTGATCTGTCTGTTCAAGCTTGCTTGCTGAAAGTACCCATGTGTTCATGGACTCCTAGTCCCATCTGATTTCATCCTGCTTAAAGCACGAAAAATGGCATGCTCTATTTGTTGCCTATATACAGGTTGCTGCAACACCAGATTTAATGCTAGCATATGTCGACTTTTTCCTTGGTGGTGACGAGAAGAGAAGTGATCTTCCGCCCCGTCTCCATCAGAGATTTCCTCTCAGTGTTCTCTTTGGTGGAGATGGAAGCTACATGTCTCCTTTCTCACTTCATAATGACAACATCCTCACGAGTCTCATGAGTCAGGTTCTCATTCGGCTTAGATTCCCTATTATATCGTACAGAGACATTTTCTGATTAATATTTCTTTTTTTAGGCTGTGCCACCTACCGCTTGGTATCGCTTTGTGGCTGGTCTGAATGCACAGTTACGCCTGGTACGGAAGGGTTGCCTTAGATCAAAGTTTCGCCCAGTTCTTAAATGGATTGAAACTTTTGCGAATCCAGCACTCAAGGTCTACAAAGTGCGTGTGGATCTTGCGTGGTTCCAAGATACAAGTGATGGTTTTTGTCATTATGGACTCGTAATATATGCCGCGGAAGAAGGTGACCTTGTATCATTACAATCTCCCGATGGCGAGCCCCAGAATGATCTGTTTTCAAGGTATACATCCTTTTCGTTGTCAATCGTTTATGCCATCTTACTCCAGTGAGATTTCGATGAAGAACTTACAACCTCTTCCGTTTTTGGAACAATGTGAAATTCATGTTCATCAGTCGACGTTTTAGACTAGTGAACTTCATTTATTTTCTCTTCTTTGAAGTGATTCCAGCAATGCACATAACAAAGACGAGGCTTCCGATAAAATCACTTTATTTCAAGTCCAGACAAACACTCCAGGTAGCTTGAGGAAGAGCTACGGGGGCATCTTAGACACAAACAGTATGAAGGTGCTCAAGGAAAAAAGAAATATGTCTTTTGTCCTATCTGTTCTGATTCACAACACAAAACCTGTTGGGCGCCAGGTGCACTCTCTCTCTCTCTCTCTCTCTCTCTCTCTCTCTCTCTCTCTCTCTCTCTCTCTCTCTCTCTCTCTCTCTCTCTCTCTCTCTCTCTCTCTCTCTCTCTCTTATCTGTTAATATATCCGTCAACATTTGATCTTACTGAAGAATCTTTGGATTGATTAAAAAATACACAATTTGTTGTTGTAGGATCTTGTAGGGTTGGTGATATCTATTCTCCTCCTAGGAGACTTGAGTATAGTACTGCTCACATTGCTCCAATTGTATTCTCTTTCGCTAGTAGACGTTTTGCTTGTTTTGTTCATCTTACCGCTGGGGATTTTACTACCATTTCCCGCTGGAATCAACGCCCTATTCAGTCACGGTCCAAGGCGATCGGCAAGTCTTGCACGCATGTATGCTCTTTGGAATGTCACGTCCTTGATCAATGTTGTAAGTCATAATAGAGTAGCACATACATACGTTTGGTTTTGCATGCGTAAATAGAATATCAAATCAACCAAATATGGAATTATTTCTCATCCGCAGGTGGTTGCATTCATTTGTGGGTATGTCCACTATCATTCAAGTGGAAAGCTCCCATATTTTCAACCTTGGAAGATGTGAGCGTTTTTTCACTCAGTATATTTTGATTTGATTTGATTTGATCTCATTGGCTATTGAATGGTTTGTGTTTTGCAGGGGTGAAAGTGAATGGTGGATATTCCCTTGTGCGCTTGTTCTGTGTAAATGTATACAGTCGATGCTCTTGAATCGGCACGTTGCAAACTTGGAGATTCAGGATCGTTCCTTGTATAGCAAAGACTTCGACTTGTTCTGGCAGTCATAGTAAGCTGCACTAGGTAGAAAAAAGCTAAAATATGCCATTTTTTTTTTCTTCTCGTGGCTTCTGTGTTTTGATTTGATTCTAGTTTTAGAGGAAGGAAATATATAGTGAATGGTTTGTTTGACTTGATACAGACAGGTAGAAAAAAGAAAAAGAAAATTAAAAGATCAACTAGATCAGCCCATTCATTTTGTTAGCATCTCCTCTCCTTCCCTTGATTGTAAATATCAAATCATGATTTTGGGATATTTTCTCCACCCCTAACTGTTCTAGTGTGACTTTATATGCAAATATAGTTTTTTGCTTTGTGTGATAGCTCTCCACATATGACTTGATCAAAAGTCTTTGAGCTTTCATTTGGGATCTTGTGTGGTGGGGAGTGGACATCCTCACTTAGCACTGGTGATTTTTCCGATCTTCGGAGTAACCGGCGCAAGCTTATCCTCGATTGAGTCGGATTACTTTAGAATAGGAAAAGAAGACGTAAATTGCATCAAAATTATGGTTCTTGTTTAGTGAACCATGCGGCATCCAACCCTATCTCCACCAGCTAGATTATACGCTCTTCCTCAAGTTCCAAAGTTGAAATTTAACTTCCAATGTACATTTTTGATAAAAAGGTTAAAAAGTGAAGTTTCACTACGACTACAAGTGGATAATAATATAACTTCACAAAAATTGTATAGAGACGTTGGTAAATGGTTCAGTTTAACAGAAATTCTTACCATTCAATTACGATATACCCCATCTCAAAACGGCAAATAGCGGGTATGGAGTATTGGGTTTGAATTTTTCCGTCAAAAATAGCGTTTTCGCATGGAAATGATTTTTAAACATTTAGGAGTTGGAAGTTGTATTCATCTGGTAAATATTTGGATTGTTACCCCCGGATTTTCTGGGTCAAAAGCAAAATACTCGAAGTTAGTTACTACGAACCGAACCTGCGAAATTAGCCAACTTGAGAGACGTCATAATGAGGATCCGCGAGACCCGACCCTTTAAACCACGAAAGCGGTCGCCAGGGATGTCCTCGAGAATTCTCGAGGAGTAGAGGACTCCGAACCCTCTAGATAATTTCCCCAAGAGCCATTGACCATGAGCCTTCACGTTAGGACGACAGGTAGAGGGTACGTCATCGGCAAAACACCCCGAGCAGAAATGGGATCTGATCCTTCAAGAGGCTGATCCTCATGCGCGCGAGGGGACTCTTGGAATCCCGAGGAGTCGCAAGCGCGAGGATGTCCTCGGGAACAATATCCCGAGGAGCAGCCTACTCCGACCTCGAGCGTCGCAAGAGCAGCCGCGAGATGTCCTCGGGAAATATATCCCGAGGAGCTGCCGACTCCGACCCCGCGCGTCATAAGGGCAGCCGCGAGGATGTCCTCGGGAAAGATATCCCGAGGAACTGCCGACTCCGACCCCGCGCACCGTGAAGCACGCCGCGAGGGGGTCCTTGGGAAAGTCGCTCCCTCGAGGTTCCAAGGCATACCGCTACGCCTAGCGAGAATTAAGGGATGAAATGAGATCGTGGCCGCACACGACCCCACGAGCATAACCGGCCGAATGAGAAGAAACCGTAGAGGACCATAAACCAGTTGAGATCGCGGCCACATACGACCCCCACGCACGCGTAACCGGCTGAAAGTGGAAGAAACCGCCGAAGATCAGGTACGCTTTAGGATGCTATAAATATCGTTAGACACTCCTAGGGTGCGCCACCCATCGACACCGTCACTCTACTATTTTTACTACACACTAACCATTTTCACATCGCATTCTTCACTCCTTGAAACGGAAACACCCTCTTGACTAAGGTAAGAGGACGAACGACCCCCCAAATTTACCCTATTTCGGCAGTTTTCAGCCAAGAGGTGCGGCGGAGTTAAGGCGGGAAGAAGCTCGTTAGCCCAGATTCGCGGTAGGTCGTTTTTCGACGACGTTGTTGATGAAATATAAACCAGTTTCATTCAAGCCTGGCGGTCGAACATGAACCGTAACAGTGAACGAACGGGTGATCTCAAAAATCGAAATCGTTAACCGCATGAACGACAACTGTTCGTTAAATTAAATGGGTTTCAGATTTTTGGCCCATTGTGTTTGTTCTAAACGAAGACGTTCTGACTGGATACGGTTTTTGTTTCTCAAACCTCATCCATCTCAATTACAATTTGCAGCAGCATTATTATTATTATTACTAGATGTTGCCCGTGCGATGCACGGGGATTTTATTTCGAAATGAAACGTAGTTTTCGAATTCAATGGATTGATCCTTTATAGATTGAGAGGTTGTAACTTCTATATTTTCCTCTATAGTGGATTCTTCTTTCTTGTCCGTTGTTTTTACCCCGATTTGTTTGGGGGTTTCCACGTTAAATTCGGGCGTCCACATGTTATCTTTAATTGCTCAAATATTAGCCGCGCTGTTACTCGACCGGGTCCGCTGCCACGCACAACAGCTAATGACACGCAGATCAAGCAACCAATTCAACAATTTATTCCCGTAAAGAAATATCAGTTTACACACTGGAGTTCTTTGGCATGAGATAGTGGTGGATTGCTCTAACAAACGGCTTCCAGTCATAAATCCTACGAAAAATATCACTAATGCAAAACTATATGTAAAATTTTTTACATAGCTCTGTTCCAAATGTGGTTGCTTCAATAGCTAAAATCACCCAAACGTTTGTTTCGCTTCTTGTCGTTCCTTTCATTCCCAAATGGCTAACGAACCGATATCATAAAATTTCCCAAGGTCTTAAATGGCAATACCAGGCAAAGACATATATGTCTAAGGCACTCGCAGTGGTAATAGAAAACCCATATCGGTGATGCTACAATCTGAGGAATTTCCATAAATTTGGTTCGATCACATATTAATTAATATATCAAATATATAAATATATTTGTGTATATACATTCTCAGTCTATTACAACTCTCATAATAATGATGCAACACATAAATAATCTTAATCTATGTTTTACTCCAACATTTGGTCTCACTCTCCATCTCACCCATCAAGTTTAATTACAATATTTACTATTCATCAATTACTATTCAGTTAGGTATAGGCATTGAAAGAGGAAAAAATGTACTCGTAGATAGAAAGGCTTAACAGATGGAGATGATGCATGCGTGTTCATATAAAATTAAAAAAATAAAAGCCTACATTGAGATCGGAAAAGTAGTGAGGTGAGGCACATCTTGAAGAACATATGCGTAGTCTCCTGTGAGCTGTGACCATCTTCTCAATTGCTCTGCGAATCATCCCCCACTATCTCTTTCAATATTATATTTCTCTCTTATGATTGATGGATGCCACACCTGATGAAATTTTGAATGAGCTAAACCTGCAAAGATCGACAACCACGATGAGAAACAAATGTAGCATGTGTTTAGAGAGGGAGATTATTGCAAACCCTAGTGTAAGCAACACTATGGAAATGCTAGAATAAATTACGGGGTAAAAAGGGAGCGCTGTGTATTTTCCTGTCCTGATCGAGTTACCGGAAAATCAAACCTCTCGTTCGTTCTTTCGTGTCCATTAACGTAAATTACCCTCGCATCCTTATCGTTTAATTCCTTGTAAGAAGCGCTAAACGCTCCTAAAACTGCGTCTTTTGAACTTGTCTCAGAGGCTTCGATCCTAAATTGCCAAATGTGACTTCCCTAATAGAATGGTCAGTAGAAGGTATTGAATGACGCTAAAATGCTAGAATGTGACTTGCCAAATGTAAGAATTCCAAGTGACTCGGTTGGGATTTGGTATGCATTCTCACTGATTTCATTCTGGGATGAGATCCATACTCAGAATGCGTGGGCTCTAGCCTCTAATGCACCAAAGAACTCAGACAACGATCACAGGCCAAACACACCGACCAAGAATTGACCTTGAATACAGCTGCAATTAAAGAAAGGAAAAAAGAAAAGCTCAAAAAAGCATATTGTCTTCTCGAAATAAAGAAAACCCCAACAAAGGCAAATCATTGGCAACGCTAAGCTCCATGACTAATCTTCAGCAACATACCACAAAAAGAAAGAAAAGTAAGTCACTTGTTAATGGTGAAATGAAACAAAAGAGGAGTGAGCGAGCAAATGCTTTTTGATGCGGTCGGAAAATGACGATCTACCGCCGTTGAGTCACGAGCTGCCTTCTTCCTCTTTCCGTGGTCTCTTGCCTTTCTGTTAGCTGCTGAAACAGGATTAGGGGTGGGGGCGTTTTCCCTCTTGCCTTAGTCAAGAGGGCGTTTCCATTTTCCAGGTGTAAATAGTAAGGATGTAAAGCAATAATGGCGTGAAGTGATAAAATGGCTAAGTGTAGTGAAAATGGTAGAGTAACGGTGTCGACCCATGGCGCACCCTAGGGGTGACTAACGATATTTATAGTTTTCCTAAGAGCGTACCTGGTCTTCAGCAGTTTCCCCACGTTTGCCGTTCTTCCCACGATCATGATCTTCCCACGTTCATGCTCTTTCCGAAAAATCCGTGTGAATGCGTCAAGACAGTTTCCCTTCCTAAGTAGCCTCCTCGGGCGTTCTTCCCTAACAGCTCTTTGGGTGTTCTTGCCAGACAGCCCCTGGGGGCCCCTCGGGTACTCTTGCCAAACAGCTTCCTGAGGCTCCTCGGGCATCCTGCTTTCTGGGCTCCTCGGGCATTCTTGCCAGACAACTTCCTGGGCTCCTCGGGTGTCCTTGGCAGACAGTTCCTGGAGGTGCTCTTGCCAGACAGCTCCTGGAGGTGCTCTTGCTTGTCAGACTGCTCCTAGAGGCTCCTCGAGCGTTCTTGCCAAACAGCTTCCTGAGGCTCCTCGGGCATCCTGCTTTCTGGGCTCCTCGGGCATTCTTGCCAGACAACTTCCTGGTTCGTCCTCTTTCATCTGGGTCCTCTTCCCTCTTTCTGGTTCGTCCTCTTACTTCTTTCTGGTTCCTCTTTCCACTGGGCCATCTTCCCTCTTTCTGGTTCGTCCTCTTTCCCTTTTCTGGTTCGTTCTCTTTCCATATTTTAAAGGACTCTTCTTGTCACCCTCCGGGCGTATTGTCCCGAGGGGGTGGCACACCTCCTGTCCCTCGGGCGTGTTTCCCGAGGGGGTGGCATACCTTCCGTCCCTCTAACAGATTCTACCGAGGGGTGCATTTCTTCGTGAGCTCCCTCTTCCCTCGCAAAACTTCCCGCCTCATTCCCTTTATGTTGTTTAACGGCTTCTGAGTATTTCGTCAAGACCCGGAAATTCCGAGGGTAACAATAGTCCCCCTTTTAAACAGTCCAAAAGAATGTAGTGAATTTTGGACGTAAAAGTAGTGACGGAATGCTCAGAAGTGTGTTGGTCGGGTGTAGGTCTGGAGGCGTAACTCGGGCCTTTGTTGAGAACTTCATCTTCACGTCTCATCCTAGGGCCTTGTTTTTGTGCTTCGAGTAAGGACTTTGTGCCTCATCCGAGGGCTTTAGTGCCTCATGCCCGAGGAATTTTTATGCCTCATCCATGAGGACTTTAGTGCCTCATGCCCGAGGGCTTTTAGTGCCTCATCCGCGAGGGCTTTAGACCTCATGCCCGAGGGATTTTAGTGCCTCATCCATGAGGACTTTAGTGCCTCATGCACGAGGGCTTTAGTATCCATTTCTGCTCTGTCCGCGAGCATGCCTCATCCGAGGGCTTTAATTCCTCATGTCCGAGGACTTTCATTCCTGCTCTGTCCGCAAGCATGCTTCATCCGAGGGCTTTGTCTTTCCTGCTCTGTCCGCGAGCATGTCTCATTCGAGGGCTTTGTCCTTATTCCTGCTCTGTCCGCGAGCATGCCCCATCCGAGGGCTTTAGTGCCTCATGCCCGAGGGCTTTCATTCATGCTCTGTCCGCGAGCATGCCTCATCCGAGGGCTTTACTTCCTCATGCCCGAGGGCTTTCATTCCTGCTCTGTCCGCGAGCATGCCTCATCCGAGGGCTTTGTCTTTATTCCTGCTCTGTCCGCGAGCATGCCCCATCCGAGGGCTTCCGAGGGCTTTCATTCCTGCTCTGTCCGCGAGCATGCCTCATCCGAGGGCTTTGTCTGCATTACGTCCAAGGGATTTAGTGCCTCATGCCCGAGGGCTTTTGTGCCTCTTGCCCGAGGGCTTTAGGGCCTCTTGCCGGAGGGCTTTAGAGCCTCATAACCGAGGGCTTTTTCTTTATTCCTGCTCTGTCAGCGAGCATGCCTTGTCCGATTGCAATTTTTTGTTTCTTGAACAACCTCGCAGGGAGAAATAAAATACTTCTCATTGAAATGCAATGTATACATGTAGAGGAAATTCAAAAATGAAAGACTAGGAAATGAACGAAATAACTCCCCTAGGGAAAATATCTCCCTAGCCCTGAGGGGTGCGTCTCCAGGGGGTCGCCCTTGTCAGGCTCTTGCATCTCGGACTCTTCTACGCTCTTCCCTGTTCTATCCGTTCCGTCTTTCTCTTTCTACAAGCTTCGCCCGGGCCTCAGGGTTCTCCACAATCAGTCGTTCCAACTCATCCTTCAAATGATAGCATTCCTCTGTAGTGTGTCCATACTCATGATGAAAATCACAATAGGTATCGGATACAGGGTTCCTTGGTCCTTTACTCGCACCGAATGGCCTTCTGATGTAGTTGTAATCATCACATATCTCCAAAGCTCGGGCATTATCGACTCTCCAGAGGGTATTAGCTGGCCCATTCTCTTGGGTAGTTGCTGGAAAGTTTCCATCCCGAGGGGTTCTTTTATGCTCTGGAGGGTTTTCATCCCGAGGTGCACTTCTGTGCTCTAGAGGGCTTTCATCCCGAGGGGCTCTTCTGTGCTCACGGTCTCGAGGGGGTGATGCCCGAGGCACTCTCTTCTCTTCTTTCCGATGACATTGTGCCTCTTCCACTCGTGCATATTTCTCCACTCGTGCGACCAATTCCTCTATGGTGCTCGGGTGTTTCTTCACTAAAGATCTAAATAGATTGCCCTCTTTCAGCCCATGTTGAAAGGCTCCTATAAGCAACTCCGGAGTGACATTAGGGATTTCCATGGCGATTTGGTTGAAGCGCTTGAGGTATTCCCTTAGGTTCTCTCGATCACCTTGCCTCATCCTCAGTAATTCCACAGCGGAAGAGGGGCGTCTGCGACAACTGGAAAAATACTTGAGGAAAGCCGTAGTGAGGTCGTGAAAACTTTTTATTCCCCCAGGAGGTAGCAAGGAGAACCACTGTTGAGCTCCTTTCACAAACGTTGTTACAAACAGTCGGCACTTGATGGAATCGTCCAGTTGGTACAGCGTCGCTTGCCCTTCGAAACTTGCTAAGTGATCCTCGGGATGTCCCGTACCATCGTATTTACCCATTTCAAAGAGACGAAAATGAGGCGGTAGAGGGACCGCCATGACCTCGGCCGAGAAGGGTGATCCTCGGGGAAGAGGGGATGGTTCCTGAGGGTTGGTTAGTCTTTTCAGCTTCTGGATTTCTTCCCTCATCAATATTAGTTCGGCCTCTTGCCTTTCCGCCAGCCCTCGCTTCTTAGCCCGAGGGAGTTTGGTTCCTTCCCCCGCGTCCTTCCTTCTTCCTCGGCCCTTGATTCTGCCTGTTCTTCCCTTCGTTCCCCTGAGGCATTTTCTTCTCGAGGACTCCCTGGTTCTTTTCTTCCCGACCTCTCAGCCACTAGGACCTCCACATCAGCTCTTATCTTCCTTATCTCTTGAAACTCTGGGCGTCTTGCAAACGCCGCATCCACCGTCGTAGTCATCATTTGGGCCAAGTCCTCCATGTTCAGCACGCCACCCTCAGGCGATGTTCGATCGGCTCCGACAACCATCACATGAATTTTTTAGGAATAATACGTTCCCACAGACGGCGCCAATTTGATGCGGTCGGAAAATGACGATCTACCGCCGTTGAGTCACGAGCTGCCTTCTTCCTCTTTCCGTGGTCTCTTGCCTTTCTGTTAGCTGCTGAAACAGGATTAGGGGTGGGGGCGTTTTCCCTCTTGCCTTAGTCAAGAGGGCGTTTCCATTTTCCAGGTGTAAATAGTAAGGATGTAAAGCAATAATGGCGTGAAGGATAAAATGGCTAAGTGTAGTGAAAATGGTAGAGTAACGGTGTCGACCCATGGCGCACCCTAGGGGTGACTAACGATATTTATAGTTTTCCTAAGAGCGTACCTGGTCTTCAGCAGTTTCCCCACGTTTGCCGTTCTTCCCACGATCATGATCTTCCCACGTTCATGCTCTTTCCGAAAAATCCGTGTGAATGCGTCAAGACAGTTTCCCTTCCTAAGTAGCCTCCTCGGGCGTTCTTCCCTAACAGCTCTTTGGGTGTTCTTGCCAGACAGCCCCTGGGGGCCCCTCGGGTACTCTTGCCAAACAGCTTCCTGAGGCTCCTCGGGCATCCTGCTTTCTGGGCTCCTCGGGCATTCTTGCCAGACAACTTCCTGGGCTCCTCGGGTGTCCTTGGCAGACAGTTCCTGGAGGTGCTCTTGCCAGACAGCTCCTGGAGGTGCTCTTGCTTGTCAGACTGCTCCTAGAGGCTCCTCGAGCGTTCTTGCCAAACAGCTTCCTGAGGCTCCTCGGGCATCCTGCTTTCTGGGCTCCTCGGGCATTCTTGCCAGACAACTTCCTGGTTCGTCCTCTTTCATCTGGGTCCTCTTCCCTCTTTCTGGTTTGTCCTCTTACTTCTTTCTGGTTCCTCTTTCCACTGGGCCATCTTCCCTCTTTCTGGTTCGTCCTCTTTCCCTTTTCTGGTTCGTTCTCTTTCCATATTTTAAAGGACTCTTCTTGTCACCCTCCGGGCGTATTGTCCCGAGGGGGTGGCACACCTCCTGTCCCTCGGGCGTGTTTCCCGAGGGGGTGGCATACCTTCCGTCCCTCTAACAGATTCTACCGAGGGGTGCATTTCTTCGTGAGCTCCCTCTTCCCTCGCAAAACTTCCCGCCTCATTCCCTTTATGTTGTTTAACGGCTTCTGAGTATTTCGTCAAGACCCGGAAATTCCGAGGGTAACACTTTTCTTCCACAAAAAAGTATAATAACGGTATGGTCTGGTGTGATTCTGTGAATAGATGTCTCACATGGCTCTCCTGATCAATTAGATACTCCGTCCGTTACAATTGTACGTACAAAACAATGAATTATTGTACATGACTCTTCGCTGTCAGCTGATGACCTTTGATATCAGCTGATGACCTTTGATATATCAAATGTGTTTTTTCTTGTTTTGTACACGTGTAGCTTGGAGGTGGTATTTTGTTGCTGACGTGTCCTCCCGTGAGAGTACCCCATCCATCTTTTATATATATAGATTATTATATATATATATATTACATACATGTACGGTTGAAGAAAATAGTTAGGTTGAGCGAAATGGGTCTGCTGCCATCTGAAATGAAGGAACTATTCGCCCGCCATCACCGCAGCAAAGCTTTGATGATCCCTTCTCCAAGAGAAGACGACAAAATTCGCAGATCGAAGGAGTGCACCCAAGGTTTAATTTGATTCATTGCCTTCTTCTTTTTTCCCCTTTGTTATTTCTCGATCCGTCAATTTTTTTTTTTTCTTTGTGTAATCACACTGCAGAAGGAGTGCGTGAAGGTGCCAAAGCTGCTGCGGTTGCGTGTGTGGTCAGTGCCGTGCCCACCGTGAGTACTACAATTTCTCCCTTCAAATTTCTGTGGACTAAGATCTCGTTTTCATATATAATTTAGATAAGCTATTTGTTAATAGATAGAGTGCAAAAAGTGTTGATGGATGAATTTTCGATTTGTTGGCTGGGTCAAATTCTAGTCGGAGTTTCTCTGGAGTTTCCGAAGTATAAAGCATGGGAGTATGTATAAAACTTGGCAAATGAAATATATTGAATTGTTGAGTTGTGGGGAAGGAATCATGGCCCCCTTTACTCTGCTTCAGCTCAGCCATTTTTGGAATCGGTAAACCCTGTTTTTCACCCGCCGTGCAGTATTGTATATCGTATCTGCTAGTTTCACGGCATCTCATATGTGGTGTGTTGTAGGGTTTTGGGTTAGGTTTCAGATTTTCCATAATCTGATTGACAAAGTTTTCATGTTTGTATAGTTGGCTGCTTGTCGAACTATTCCATGGGCCAAGGCAAATCTCAACTACACTGCCCAGGCATTGATTATATCTGCTGGTATGTATGTCAAAGTTCATCTTGGTCCTAGCTTTATTCTTTCTGAGTGAAGATGTTCAAAACATTACAACTTTCTTCAATCAGTCTTCTTTTTCTTTTGTTGCTTCATAATATCAATCAGAACAGAATACTTGGAATAGCTTACCTACTAATGTTGTATCATATCCTTCGTTTAAACAGCATCCATTGCAGCATACTTCATCACAGCTGACAAAACCATCCTAGAGTGTGCGAGGAGGAACACTGAATACAAAACAGATTAGGTTCCTTACACAGAGACTCGTGCAATAAAATAAATCTTGTCTTATCGCACTTGCTATAGCCCGAGAACTCTCTATGTTGTAATTTTAACCTGAATTTTGTTGTTGAAGTGTGATTTGCTTTCTCTGAAATACCATAACATTGAATCTGTTCACAAACAATTGCATCATAAAAGATAACGAACGAACAAATCGTCGGAACGCATATCGGTAGATTGCATCAGCAGCTCCATCTTTGTCATTGCTTTTGCCTATCACATCTGATGTTGCTTTGGCTTTCTCCGAACCGTTACTTAGGGCGACGCCAAGGGAAGCCAACTCAAGCATTTCTACATCGTTTTCTCCATCCCCAATAGCCATAATCTAAGCGAAAAAAGGAAGGAACAACATGCAAAAACTGAAAGCTAATCGAACAAAATAACATATAAAAAAAAATTATGCAAGAAGAGAAGATTGAAACTGACCCTTTTTAATTACCTCATGTGGGCTAACGCGTAAATGGTGAAGAAGAACGTTTACTCCACCCCGTTTTGACGTCCCGGGCGGGACAATCTCAAGAGTATTAGGTACTACTTGGACGACTGAAGCACGACCACCATCAGTGGCTATGGCCCAACACGGGCTCAGAGTTGTCGATAGTACCCTCTCACAAGTCTCTTAGAATAACAGTTTCTGCAATTGATGGTAGTTAGTAGACTTAGTAGTGTGTGATAGATTATTAATAAAGGGCGACGATGATCGATCGATCCCATTATTCGGACCTGAATCTCTCCTCCGCCCAACAGTTGCTCCACTGAAGGTAAAATTTCTGCCTACAAGCAGCAATAGGAATTCGATTCTCCAACGAATATACGAGTGACTACGAAATATATTATAACAGTAAAAAAGATAGGCCAACAAAACAAAACCTATACTGATGTGCAGGGAACTAACTTGCTTCAGTTTCCAAAAACTTGTAAATTCTATAGCTGCCAAAGAAGGAGAAATAAAAAAAAATCAACGAACCAACCTCGCGGTTATTATTCTATAGCTTACCACACACGAGCAGTCCCTACTACACGTTAAAAAATTGAGTAAGTGAATGAATGAAAGATTCAGACGAATGTCGTCGTAAGGATAAATAAAATTATTAATAGGTAGGGAAAAAGAGAGCCACTACTATATATGGTTGAAGCATCTCAGTCACTGTGCATTTTGTTAAGAAAATTGAGGCCATTTCGAATCAAATTTCAATCTTTCCACAAAGGTTATTATTCATCAGACGACCTGCACGAAAACTCCCGGAGACATGTCTGATGAAATTTCAGCCAAATTCGCTGTCTTCATAATGTTAATTAGCGCTGGACGGGTATGCAGTACATCAATGGATGAAAAGTTAATTATGGAAAAAGCACTCGCTTGCATGCATATATGGGCATTAATTACTATTTTAGTAAATGAAACATCAAAGAATGCCAATGACCCCTTGGCCTAATGGTTGAGGGGGAGGCCTCAAAGGTCATGTGGTTAGGAGGTTAAAGGATCGAATCCCATCTTTCACATTTCCTTTGAGAAGTCCCCATGGCCTAAAGCCCATGACTATCGTGTTGGGTAGGTTTGTGACGTATTCATCTGATCCCGGGGATTAGTCCCTCCTCTGGAGTGTGTGGCGGTTAGCCATAGCTGGGCTGTGTGGGGATACTTCGCGAAAAAAAAAAGCAACAAAGAACGAATGTATTGGAGAATAAGGAACTATACTCACTTTTCCAGTAGCTATGACCACTTTTACACCCCTCATTGTTGCTTCTTTCATTCCACCGTTGCCACTGAAAGTTTACCTTTGCTGTTCAGCAAAGTACCTTATAAACAGAATACAAGTTCAAATTATTTTAAATGAAATAACAGAGAGAAAAAATTTGAATTTAAAATAAAAAAATTCTCACCGTCAGTTGGAGCTGAGAGGAGAATCTATTACACCCACTCCAATTGTTCAGTTTACTTTCCATTGCACTGTTACATATTTTTTTGACATGTATCGAGAAGCATGTTGCGATGGAGAATTCCAAAACTGAGTGGTCATATTATGCCACGAAAAGTATCGTGAATGGGGCAACGATTATACAAGCAGGTATTTAAGTAGAAGGGATTCTGCTACATACGTGATCGTGAGTGATTGTCATTGTTCATCCGCTAAGTTGAGTATGTTCAAAATACCATGTTACACAAGCAGCTTGTCGTAGATTTGAGCTTAATTGTGCTCAATATGTCGCCTACAATAAAGAAGCTTATTTGGAAACTTATGAGGGTCGTTTTGTTCCTTTAGAAGACGAGCATTATTGGGGGGATATTGAGTTCCAACTATTCCACATTCCGCATTCTAGAAATCGAAGGGGAGTCAGGAGGTTCCAAAAAACGACGGGATTGAAGCGGGATGTGACAGATCTGAGGTGTTAGAAAAGTAGTGTTGATTTAAAGGCCGGATATTTCTCTAGAATCGCGTTTGGAGTTCACTTTCCGAAGACAATATTTCGTCCCGAGATAAGACTAGAGAAAACTGTGTTATATCGCTCGTAAATTCAATGTGGTTATGTCGAATGTATCTGTGCTTATTTATAATCCAAGTTTCGACCGGTTGTGTCTATTCATAATAGACTTACACATTTCTACGATGGTGTCCGTTCGAGAACAGATATCACCTTTTGAAGCCAAAAACCTTTTCGGGTATAAACACACCATTTCGGGTGAAGAGGGTTTTGAGGGGGAAAACATGCACCCAAAAGGTGTGCATGGGCGCCATTTCGGGACGGGGCCGCCACTAGGGGCGCTGCCCCTAGACCCTGCTAGGGGCTCTGCCCCTAGGACCCTGCAAGGGGGCGCAACCCCCTTGACCCCTGCTTCGCTTTGGGTTCTGACACTAAAACGTTCTCCGAGCGTGCACTCCGCATCTCCTAACCCGGATACATTTTACGTCCCAATTACACTAAAATATATAACATGAGGGACGTGAAAGACGAAGTGCCGCCAAGGCTAAGTCAACTTATTAGTGTTTTGAAAGATGCAATGTTTGCTTTATGTGTGTTTTAAGTAGTTTCTGCTTAATGCACTATTCAGCTTTATGTCCGTTAAGCTTGAAATATTGACGGTTTTCATTTATTTTAATTACTTACGAATTTTATTAATAACAACTTAAAAATATGAAAGTGACAAAAAAATCCCAAAACGTTCGTCACGTAATTGAACGACCTAAGTAGGAAAATGATGACCCGCGTGGTAGGGCTATGTAATATATGCGATAGTTATTGGTTTTTGGTAATTTTCTAGATAGAAGATGAGATTGGAGGAAGAGGTATAGAAGATCAGAATATACTTGAGAAAGAAAATAGAAGATTAGGTTTAATTCTTGCTTAAGCTTCATAAAGCATCATACATTGTTTCTATAGAAAAAAAATAGGTTGGGTCTCTTCATTACTTTGAAAATACAAGTGTTATAATTTTATAGGATATAAACCTTTTTATTATTAGGTCTATATATGTATTATAATATGTTATAACAATATATATTGTGAGGGTAAACGAGACAGAGAGATCTATGATCAAATGAAAGCCTTTTCATATCATATATATTCGAGTACACAAACGTATGTAGCCTATTTATACTTTATAGACAATATTTTCATCTATTGTTAATGGCTCAACTAATCTATAATAGAGAAAAGTAGGATCCGGACTGTCCTGTGCCGCCACATCATCAAGTAGAGTCCCCCATTGCTTGACACGTCCCATGTTCATGTTCGAATTACTTTTTTGGCCTCTTATAATTTATTTAATCGGAATAGTATCTTTAATAGAGAAAAGTAGGATCGGACTGTCCTGTGCTGCCACGTCATCAAGTAGAGTCCCCATTGCTTGACACGTCCCATGTTCATGTTCGAATTACTTTTCTGGCCTCCTATAATTTATTTAATCGAAATAGTATGTTTAATTACCTTTTTGCCTTAATAAATTTTCATGTGTTTAGAAGTAACGTTTATATCGAGAAGCCGAGGTAAGAGATGGCATATATTGATTAAGTCCAAACGTTTTGAAACAATTAATGGCATATATTGATTATATATGGATAACTAAAGGACAAACGTTTATGGCATATTATAATGAACACATACGTGACATATTATTAAAAGAAATGATATAGGGATATGTTGATTATGAACTACAACCGTTTAGAAGCAATTTTTTTCGGAGGTACGTTAGAAGCAATTAAAGAACTAAGAAATAGCATATATATATGGATAGGTAAAAGACAAACGTTTATGGCCTATTATAATGAAGCACAAACGTTTGTTAAAGAGATCATATGAAAGGTTATTTATTCTCTATTCATTGTATCTAATAATAACCATGCAATAATGACTAGACGATTTTTCTTTTATTTGTCGTTGCTCTATATAAGCGAGTCAAGTTCCATTCTTAGCATAATAATAGAAATACATGCACATCGTCAAAATGGTTACGCCACAAAATTCTTGCATGCTTAGCTCATTGACCCCGAACGTCGGCTGTTGAACTATTATCGTTCGCCTGGTGCGATCCTAGTAGGCGAAAAACTTTAAGAGGAACGGAGAGCTGATGAGTGTTGATCTGATGCTATTAGATGAACATGTTTGTACTACTTTAAGTTGATTACTGAATTGTACTTTGTGAATTTACATTATTTTGTCACGTTGTTCGATAAGATACGTTAATACAAGCTTCTAGACGCTTCGAGGAATTGCTTGAAGAAGGCCGTATATTTGCAATAACTGATTTTGATGTTGTTAATGGTCCTGTGCTATTTCGGATGACTAAACATCGCTATATGATACGCTTCAACGATCGTACGACCATGATCTATCATGACGGGGAAGATTACGGTATAAAGGATGAAAAATTTTAGTTACGTACTTATAAGGAATTGATGCATCTTGCAGATAAAAGTCAAGAATTGCCTGGTTGGTCTTTAATATATACATTAAAAGCCTCTTACTCTGTATCCATCTATGAATTGTATGTTTTATTGATTTATTTGCCAGTTGTTATTGGGTTGCTGTCATCGATAGTGGAACCAGACATCACCGGTGATGGCTGTTCTGACAGAGCTTTCATGAATTTGTATTGGAAGGGTCTGTATTTTCTATGGTACAGTTTACACCGTTCTTTAATGTTTTGTATTTGTACTTTACCTCATTTTTTGTTTGTTCAATTTAGGAATATGCATGTGACTCTTACGGTTTGGAAAGAGAAGGTCATGGAATTTTGCAAGAGGTTAAAATCAGTTGTCGGGGAAAATGTTGTGGTTATTGTAATTGGCGTTAATCCGAAGATGTATGCAGGTATATCATTCATTGATATTTTCTAAGTGGTAGCATGCAAAAATATTTTTCGGACTACGTTGTGAAAATTTTTTTTTGATAGTACGGGCCCGAAATTAATATTTTCGGTATGAAGAGTGCGGAAATTTTATGTTCAGTTCCAAAATATTTTTTTGGTATGCGAAATTTGATGTTGAGTGGGGAAATTTTTCCGAAATTTTTTAAGTTCTTTTATTATACTTTTATTTAGGTTGCGAAAATATTATGGTCAATAACTTTAATTTTGTTGTGAAATTATTTATTTGTTTTAGTGTTATTTTTCTTTGCGAATTCTCTTTCGTTACGTTGCGAAATCTTTTGGTGCGGATTTTTTTTTCAAAAATTTTAAATTTGTTTCGAAAGAGGGTTCCGAAAAGTGTTTTGAAAACATTAAAGTTTTTTATTGCATAAAAAAATTGCAGTGCAAATCTTTTGAATACAAATATCATTATTGATAGGTAATTTATGCCTCAGTACAACATCTTCGACCAAGTTATATGTTAATTACGTAAGCCCCGTTGTTTCGGAATTCCGGATGAGGTAATATTGTCATATTGTTCAATGGAACATCTGTCTTATTTGTTTAATTATTATGTGTGTTATTTTACTCTCCGAACTCTTTGCAGAATGAATGTTGTTGGTGTTTCTGCTCCATCCCCGTTCGTAACTACCAGCGTGAAGTTTCCCTTGTGCAATATTTCCGATGTTTTTGAATTTTTGCATGTTCAGGATGAACAAGTATGTTAATATCCATCCTATCTGATTTAATGATTGCATTTTTTTAGTTTGTGGTCGATGTACCCTCCTAAGGTTAAAATACATGGTAATGTGGTAATGACTGTGCCTCAATCACTTTTATCTTTTCATAATGCAGGAGAAAGAGTTTATGTTGGTTGCTACAGTCACTGACGTTGTACAACGCTCGGGTTGGAACTACATTTCGTGTGCCAAGTTTGCATCCAAGTTGGGAAAGTCCGAATCAACTTTGATTTGTAATAAATGCAATGACCTCAATGCTGTTGGAATCTTGCGGTAATAACTAAGTTCTATGTTGATATTTGTTGTTGTCCTTCGACTTTTCCTACATGATTTTTTCACTCCGTTTCGCCATTAGTTTTCGGATTGAGGTAGTTGTCGAGGATGGATCCGACTCAGCAAATTTAGTGATCTTTGATACCGTAGCAAAAAAATATGTGGGCACATCTGCGGAGGATTTGGTTAGCATTACTATTTGTCTATCAACTTAGTTCGTCCTCCTCCTCCAATAATTTAATTTGTATGTCTTATTATTAATTGTTTTTCATGTTGGAAAGGTTTCCGTGGTGAATGCAACTTCAGCCAGTGAGGATATTCATGCGTGCATTATGGGCTTGGTTGGAAGAGTTTATAAATTTCAGATTAAGGTCAAGCCATTTGACTTTAGGAGTACATACCGTAGCTTTGCAGTATCACGGATGACGGAAGCTATTGCGGATGGAAATGCAATAAACGGCTCCATACATGAAGAGGTATTTTTTGTTTTCTCTTGTCTTACCAGTTTCGTCGGCCACATATGTATATTCTTACTTTCATCAGATGTCTGGTGATGAAAGCCAGGTTACACAAATTCCGCATGAGAATATTTGTGGCGTTCAAAGTGAAGTTGTTGCACAAAATCCACCCGAGAATATTTATGAAACTGGAAGTACACTTACTGGTAAACCTGCGAGTGACTTGGGAGATTCTCGCATGGTTGCCGAAGTGTCAATTGACAAACTGAAGAAAGGAAGGGATGCTGATGGTGAAGTTGTTCCTTATGTCAGGAAAAAGAAAATAAAAACTGAAAAAGGAACTCTCTGATGTCCAACTGCATAATATGTTTATCTACTAAACCTCGGTTTGCAATTGTGATGATTAATTCTAGACCTTTTCTTGACGTAAAAAATTTGGAATTTATTTGCGGGAATGTAAAAGTCTTCAATATATTATATATTTTTATGCAACTCATAATTTACAAAGCACCCGACATAGCGTTACCTCCTACTCAGCAACCGCCACGGTATTTGTTAAATAAGCTTACAGAACCATCATTTCGCCAACACATCCGGGTATACAATTCGATACTTGCGTTTACGTCTATGGGAGGAAAAATAGATCAGTCGGTCAAACCACGACCCGGCGCATATGTTTACCGCATACATGGGCAAAATTATCATAGTATTGGTTTACCTGCAGAAGGAGACATGCCAAAATTTGCTCAACTGTATATATATATGACACAACCAATGAAATCTCCAATCGGATGAACACATTGACAAGAGAAAGTTTCAGAAATCTCAACGTCAATGTACTTGCAGAGCTCATCAAGTTGCTAGATACCAACAACAAACTTACAAAGGTGTTTCGAATGGCAAGAGAAAGATATGAATCGGGTGAGACGACTGAACTTTCAATACGCTTGATTGGTCATGAACAACGTCAAAGACAATATGGCCTACCTACTACAAATGAGATTGCAGGTTTAATAGTCAACGACTTATAAGAAACTATTGGTATGAGAGATACAATAGTCGAAACAAAATCCTGTCAGCTACAAAGAGTTAGTGAATTACATCCTCTATTCGTGTCTATGCAATATCCGCTGCTCTTTCCATACGGAGAATCTGGATTCCATGACCAGATCCCATACAGCCAAAACATCCCAGTTTCACTAAGAAGAGAATACATGACAATGCGTGAGTTCTATGCATATCAGATTCAAACCAGACTAACTCAAGGTCAAGGAATCATTCGAGGTGGTCGCCTTTTTCATCAGTATGTTGTTGATGCATATACCGCCATAGAGCAAGAGCGATTTTGGGTAAGAAATAATCAATCAACGCTAAGAGCTGACGTTTACAACAACATTTATGACGCGGTTTCCAGAGGTGAAACAGATGCAAAATCGCTTGGAAAAAGGATAATTCTACCATCATCGTTCACATGTTCGCCGAGATATATGGTCGAAAACTACCACGAAGCACTTGCCCTGTGTAGGTGTATGGCAATCCACAACTCTTCATAACCATTACTGAAAATCCAAATTGGGTCGAAATTGCAAACCACATACAGACGTATAGCAATGATATCTCAAATGATAGGCCAGACTTGCAGTGTCGGCTCTTCAAAATAAAGTTGGAACAGTTGATATCAGACATACGAAGTGGGCTATATTTCGGTGTTGTTCGAGTAGGTACGTTGCTAAATATTGATCATATCTAAAATTTCATTATCACATTTACATAAATTAATTTTGATTGTCCATGTAAGATTTCACTATCACATTTACATAAATTAATTCTTAAATATCACCTTCTGCATATTTAAGTTCTCTATACCATCGAATTTCAGAAACTTGGATTGCCACACGCAACATATATTGATTTGGCTTGATGGAAAACCTCCACAAGCTAGCCCTGGTGATATTGACGCAGTAATTTCGGCCGAGATCCCTGACAAGAATATTGATGACGAGGGATACAATTTGGTCGAACAATTCATGATGCACGGTCCTTGCGGTCCATCCAACCCAAACAACTCTTGTATGGAAAAAAAACAAGTGCACAAAGAATTTTCCAAAGCAATTTAATGAGAGAACCACAGTAGATGAATTTGGATTTGTTAAATACCGGAGAAGAAAAGATGACTCTCTATTCGTTGTCAGAAGGGACATTAAGATGGAAAACAGCTATGTAGTGCCTCATAATCTACCGCTCCTGAAAAACTACAAGGCACATATCAATGTCGAGTGGTGTAATAGAACAGGAGCAATAAAGTATCTTTTCAAGTATATTACAAAGGGTGTTGATAAAGCAACAATGATCATTGAAGAAGTTGTAGCTGCGTCTCAAGGCCCTAGAAAGAATGAAAAGTATGCAACTATTGATGACGAAATAAAAAGATACATTGACTGCAGGTACTTATCAGCATGCGAAGCAATGTGGAGAATATTTGCATTTGACATTCATTATTGTACGCCTTCTGTACTACGTCTCCCCTCTACATCTTGAAGGACAACAAAGTCTGGTTTACAACGACTCTACCGACCTAGGAAATTTGTTGGCGCAAGACAGTGTTTCTAAAACTATGTTTACTCAATGGATGGAAACTAACAGCCACAACAATGACGCAAAGAACCTTACGTATGTACAATTTCCATCGAAGTTTGTATGGAACTCCTCTACAAAGACATGGACACCACGGAAGAAGGGCTTCTCAGTTGGTAGAATTGTTAATATACACCCAACTGCAGGCGAGATATATTATATGAAAATGTTACTTATGATAGTGAAAGGGCCAACATCGTATGAAGATATACGAACAGTCGATGGAGAAGTATTGGAAACATTCAAGGATGCTTGCTATAGGAGAGGTTTATTGGCTGGAGATTCGGAATGGCATCAGGCGATGCACGAATCAATGGGCTACTCCAAGTCAGTTACGACATTTCTTTACAACATTGTTGATCTACTGCGAGGTGGCCAATCCGCTCGCTCTATGGAATTCCTTCTGGAAATATCTATCTGAAGACATCATATACAGGCAGCAGCAATTGTTTAGTTTTCCAGACCTTCAACTGATAGACGAAGAATTACAAAATTATACCCTTATTGAAATTGAGAAGTTGATAATTCAAAGTCACTAACAAATTTCCCCGGGGATGCCACTCCCATCGGATGCTGCGCTCAGATCGATCTTACCAACCGTCTATTGATGGAGGAAAGAACTATAACGTTGAAGAAAATCACATTGAGCACGAAAGATTGTTTTTCTTATTTGGCCCTGGAGGTACAGGGAGGACCCATGTCTACAACACGATAATTACAAAATTGAGGTCGGAAAAAAGAATAGTCATTTATGCGGCTTCTTCAGGCATTGCAGCATTACTTCTACCAGGAGGAAGAACGGCACATTCAAGGTTTAAGATACCCATCGTTCTTCGCGAGAATTCAATAGTGATGTTAAACAAGGGTCAATGTTGGCAGAACTGCTAAGAAACACAGAGTTGATAATCTGAGCACACAAATATGCATTTGAGGCATTAGATCGGACAATGAGAGACTTAATGTCCACAAAAGATACCAGGGGAGATGGTTTATCATTTGGTGCCAAAACAGTTCTTCTTGGTGGAGATTTCAGACAAATATTGCAGTCATACCAAAAGGATCACGACAAGATACAGTCGAGTCCGCCATCAATCGATCATATTTGTGGAAAAGATGTATTGTGCATACACTGACAGAGAATATGAGGTTGCATCAATCAGAATGCGACTTTGCAAATTGGCTATTGCAAATAGGAAATGGAAATCGAGGTATAGCAAGTTGTTACAGGTACAGAAATAACAAAAATTCCTGAGCAGATGAGGATACAGCCTCAAAGTAACACAACTCAGCAAATCACCCAATATGTATATGAAGATTTTCAAGATCAAATGACCAACTATACATACATTAGAGAGAGTTGTACTCACACCGTGAAATGAAACGGTCGATGAAATAAACAACTTCATGTTGTCTACCATTCCTGGACAAGCATATGAGTATTATAGTGCAGATAGCATTGAGAAAGAGGCCGGCTCCGATGGTCTCATAAATAGTATGTACCCAGTTGACATTCCCAATACTCTTGAATTTTCAGGAATACCAAATACCAATCCTCAAGCATGGAGTCCCAGTAATGCTGCTGAGAAATATTAACCAGAGGAGGAGTGGACTTTGCAATGGTACAAGAATGATAATCTCACATTTGGGAACGAAAGTGATCGAATGCGAAATCATTACAGGATCTCATGTAGGAACGGAAGTACTCATCCCAAGAATAATTCTTTGTCCAACAGACACAACATGGCCTTTCAAACTACGGAGACGACAATTTCCACTAAGAGTGTGCTAAGCAATGACAATTAACAAAAGTCAAGGGCAGAGTATAAAAAGAGTAAGCATATATCTTCCAAAGCCAGTTTTCACTCATGGTCAGCTATACGTTGCTCTTTCGCGGGTTACATCCCACTCAGGAATTAAAGTTTTAAGCATTAGTGAAGACGCCATGGAAGATAATGACGTAGTTAATATTGTTTATCATGAGGTGGACAAGTACAACAACATTGAGCAAGATTTCTAATTGCACATGCCTAATTATATACCTATTTGACATGGTCCTTTTAAATTTAATTACTTTTTTTATATCATAATGGGTACATTCTTTCTGTTTCATGATTTACTTTCAGTCAAATCAAAAAAATTATAATATTGTAACTATCTATAGAATCTCCAACACATCACTCAAATTTTCTATGCAATCAGCGACAAATGATAGCCATTGTGTGTAATGAGCATATATACATTTGTTATATGACAACTTTCGGCATTTGAACACGTAAAAACCTACTGCACATTGCTAAATTAGGTGTCAATTGTTGCATCAACGAAGCATATATAAGACCGACCCGTGCATCGCACGGGCCAATGCACGGCCAACACCTAGTAACTAATAAATTAAATAGCTCAACTAACATATTAATTAGTAGGGGTCATTAATGGACATCCAACCATATATATGTTCATAATAGTAAGATTGTTTATAATTCCATCTTCAGCAAACGCCATCACGAACGAGCTCGGCCCAAATATTCGATCTTTTACCGACTCTAACTAAGGTCATGACAGTACCTCTTGGGATGGGCGTTCATAACCCGCCACCTTAAGTGGCACATAGACGTGTTCATACGGTTACGGTTACGGTTCCCGGTTATGAACCGCCGGTTTACGGTTAATAAAAACGTCTAACCGTAACCGAACCGTGGTAATCACGATTACGGTTACGGTTTTGAACCGGCCAAGACGGTTACGGTTACGGTTTTGAACCGCCGGTTTTACGGTTTTTTTTTATAATTCTTTTTTAGAATTTTCTTTTCTTTTATAATAATTTAATATAGTAAAAAACTTTGATATGTTTATATAAAATGTAAAAAAAAAAAGACATTTCCATTCCAAGATAGAATTTATATAATAACCTTCAACATTTTAAAAAAAATTACACCTTAAATATAAAAAAATATTATGATTAACATGATTCGAAAATCTTTGACGGACATTGGTCGTAGGCATAGTTCTAATATAATGTTTATCACTCAATATTCTTCTAAGTTTTCTAAAGTCAATTTTATGATAGTTGATAAGACAAAAATAAAAATTAAATATGGTGAATAAATTATCATTAGGTATTATGACAAGAGCAATAAAATTATATATTTAATTGTTATTTAAAAGACGGTTAACCGCCGGTTATAACCGCCGGTTTGCGGTTAGGAAAATGAAGAACCGTAACCGAACCTTCATAATTTACGGTTCGGTTACGGTTTGAACCGTAACCGTTGACCGACGGTTCGGTTACGGTTTGGTTACGGTTTTTCTAACCGTCTGAACACCTCTAGTGGCACATACTTAGCGCGTTAACCTTTTTTATATGATTAAAGAAAACGTTCATTTTGGAAAAAAAAAAGCTTGAATCGCTTCTTCGATGCTTGCGCTTTTGATTCGAAATGTGACCCTATGATGATATGCTGTCCTCACAAGTTATTAAATGGGACGTTGTTGCAACATTACCACACCACCAAAAGAAGATAATAAAATGTAAGGATACGATTCCCTAACTTATTCATATCAGTTTCCAAATCCAGACAATAAACTGCCACAATAAGCTGCTACATACATAACTCGTTCGTTCCCCAGGAGAATTGCAAAAGATCAGCTCAGCAGCGGCATACTTGCCTGGAGTTGAAAGCAAAAATATGCATGAGCTTTCCATCCCCCAATCTTGTTAAGTAATACACAGGCAAAACAGGAACAATTACTCAATATATTGGTTTCATTCAATATCACCAACAAAGCCATAATCTAAGCCATCACCATTCATGATATAATAGCCAACTAAAGCAATCCAAAACATAGAACCAAGACATAAACAAAGCTCACCAAGATGTCCCATTAACTTCACTTATACTCAAAAGAAGGAGGAGCTGGGGCATCGAAACTCTCCAAAACCTTAGTCTTACTCCCATCACCACCGCCAGCGCTGCCCTCTTCCTTCTTCGCACCACCAAAGAACCCTCCAAACCAAGAAGACGATGCTGGATTTTCAGACCCAACACTCTCAACACTACTCACTTGGCCCTGACCCGCTATTTGACCCATCGGATATCCACTGGGCATGTTGGCCAAAGGGTCTTCCATAGGCGGAAGATTCTGAGGAGCACTCATAACCTTATTCAACATAATCCCAGCTCCTTCGATCAAGGCAAGAAGTACGCCGCCAAACACGGCAGACCTAGAAGCAGCTCCAAGCCCCTGACGCATCTGTAAAAATCCTCCCGTGGCAGCGCCTGCAATAATAGAGTTCCACGGGTCTTCTTTCTGTCGGACGTACACCATCGTGCAGTCAAATGTCGAAAATAGCCCTCCCCAGACTGCAAAGCTACCGCCGACGCGAGGGGCATTCATTCTTACGGCTTGAGAGCCACCAATCAAGCGCTCGCCTTTCGGGGAATTGTAAACTCCTTTCAAGAAATGGAAGGCTGATCCGCCTACTGCTCCCATACCAAAGGCTCCACCCACATCGTCGAGGATACGGTCGGGGCATGGCTCGCGGGATGTCTCGGGGGTTCCCATGAGGTATGAGGAATGACGAATTTAGGGAAAATTACGGAGGGTCGCAACTAGGATTGGGAACTGGTTTATCACCTACAAGCAGATGGATGATTCAGAGAAAAAACTAAGGGACGATAGTGTATTATGAGTATAAAGATAGCTCACATTTTAGGGTTCAAAATTAAACATATCATGATATCGAATGATTTGCGATGAAATAAAATGAATAAATCTCTCAATCAATTTATTGGATTCATAGGATATGCCATCAAATCGTCAGTTGGCGCTGCAAAGCAATGAATAAAAAAACGACCCAGAAACAATTACTAATTGTCTACTGCGGAGCGCAACCTGGGAAAATCTACGCTAAATAAACGCGGAAACAATATTCATACACGAAAACATTCAGATCCCCTAACCAAAATCATATCCAAGTACGCATGGTTGTGGGAAAAGCTGTTAACTCAAGCTGAAAATTTAGCTAACAAATTCCTTCTCGTTAACCTTTAACGACAAGCTTGATGCGACTCGCATGAAACAACTTCAAGAATATTGCAGAAAAATGAACAGGTTAAGCGATGCAAGAAAACTAGGGTTTTTACCACAAAACTCGCGAGAGGTGTGCCCTGGAAAGAGCTGAGAAAAGTCACAAGGTTATGCCGGCGGCCGCTTGACGCAGACGTGAAAAGGAAGTAAACTTATTGGGCTATGACATGGGCCGATTATCATGCTTAGCTATAATAAGCCCACTTTGAGTTCCTGAGCTAACGCGGCATTAACAAAAATATTAGATGGGTTTTAACAAAAAGATTGAGAATAACCAAAGAATGCATTCATAAATAAATTATATGGGTTTTTATATTATTCGAGCTACGATATTTAGTTTAATCAAGTCTACTAAAACAAATAAATTATTATTAAAGAGGTTGAATTAGATTAGAGGCAATTTCGAGTTGAATTTCTCCTTATTTATTTATTTTTAAATTTCTAATTATGGTCGTGCCATGCCCGGCTCGTCTGTCGGGCAAGGGGGGGCATTGATTTCTCAGGCCTGCACTGACGGCCGGTTTTGACATCTCTACCCAAAAATCTTTTACAACAGACTAAAGAGCCTACAAGTTCCTTCTAGTACCAAGTCTAACTAGTAGGGCAGAATGTGACTTTACATATAAGAGAACCAAAACAGATAAAATTATTTGAAAAGTAATCAGGGCTCGTGAGCTCATTTACTCGACGAACCGAGCTCCATAATTTTAAATTTAATCATAAGATGAATAAGAAGATGGTGGGCTGCTCGTGAGTTTTTCATCATACATGACGAAAGCTTGAACTCGAGCTCAAAGTTTATGAGTTTGAGCCGATCTTCAGTAAAGCTGGTCCATGAGGTTCGTGAACTAGCTCGACTCATCTTTAACCCCTACTACCTACTAGAACTTTTGGCTCATATATATTCTTGTCGAAGGATCATTAAAATATTTGTTATCTATCCTCTTGAATAGTTTTAGGACAATGCCTCATGCATGCTTCTAAATTATTCTTTTGAGTTATTTGCTAGCTTTTTAGGGCAATGCTTCATTATTTAGTATTCTCAAAGTTAATTGTTTTCTTTATTTGCGGGCTCATACACGTAGAGCAACAGGAAACACACACACAATGACATGAATGATAAGTTTAAATACAAAAAGATAGATGTGCCTCGCCCACTCCGCTCCAAGTAAGAAATGCAAAAAAAGAATGAGAAGTGCCTACCTATGCCAACAAAATGAACTGCTAAAATGACAAAAACACCCATTAGCGATAACTGCGGTACAGAGGAGTGTACATGCAGCTCTCTGCATACTTCACCAGATCCTTCGGTCGAGGTAGACGAGAAGCCAGACCTGAAAGGGGCATAAAAGTCATTTGCATTCGAGAAATCTTACCCTGCTTTTTTTTTTACAATCGACAGATTATCACATCATATCACTTACCAAGTTCGTATGCTTTGGTAGCTACATTAGCAGCAATGTGGGCTGATATCTTTCTAATATTAGAGAACGGAGGGTAAATCAGACCTTTTGCATAGTTCTCTTCGCTCACTTGAGCTGCCAACGCCTCCGCTGAACGGGCAAAAGCAAAATCGAAACCATTTCAATTCAAAAAATAATACAACGAAGATAGACAATACTTGGTTATGTAAGAAGTGCTTACAGGCTGCTAAAAGCAAATCATCGTGCACGCGAACTGTACCAGACATGATAAGACCCAAGCCAAATCCAGGGAATATATATGCGTTATTCGCCTATGATATATATTATTTTGTTATATTAGGAAAACATAACAATCGAATCAAAATAGTCTTATCAGTATTTTTTCTGGTGAAAAAAGTTTCGAACCTGGCCAGGTACGAATAGTTTTCCTTCATACTCAAAAGAGTCAAAAGGGCTTCCACTAGCGAATATTGCACGACCCTGGAACAGCAGTTGATGAAATTGAGGAAACATATATGTAATTATTCCGGGAAAAAGGACTTGTGGAGTTTATGTTTGTACTTTAAATCTAATGTCTGTGACTTCAAGGAAAAGGTAGCGTATATACCTTACTCCATGTGTAAGCTTCTTCAGCTGTGCACTCTGATTGTGAGGTGGGGTTGGAAAGAGCAAGAATGAGAGGTTTCTGAAAATATTGCAGTGATAATATTGAAGTCAGTATTATATGATGCAATGAGAAAAATTCAAATATTGAAGTCAGTGACTTGTGCCAAGAAACAGAAGTAAAATAACCTCGTTGTTAGATGCCATGGCCTCAACGACTTCTTTGGTAAATGTTCGCCCAACGCCTGAAGTCCCTATGAGAACCGTAGGCCTTATTGCCTGAATAGAAAAATTTTCAAAACATATACACACGGTTTTATAGAAACTCTCGCCTTCAGATACATCTCATTCAAACGAAGATGAAGTTACTATACCTTAACGGCATCCAAGAGGTCTCGGACGGGCTCGTGTTCGTGGGCCCAAGGCACTTTGAAGTGCGGAAGAGATTCCTTACGAGAACTTACAATCAAGCCCTGTTATTACATCACTAATATTAATTAACATCTGTTGAATCGATAAAATGAGAAGGTTAAACAATCTGACAAACTCTCAAGTAAGAACTGTGTGTTTACCTTGGAGTCCACTAACCAAATCTTTTTCCTTGCCTCTTCAACTGGGATATTGGTCTTCAAACATACGAATTTGAACAAAGACTTAGCTACTTCATAGAGTTGTAATGTGCATACTTTAAGCAAGCCCATACCTTTTTGTTTATCTCAAGAGCAATAAGTTCTGCTATGCCTGTTCCAGCCTTTTAAAAGCAATTAACCAAAGTCATAGGAGAGCCCCAAATTTAATCTTCAAGTGAATATAAAATAAATATAAGATAATTGATTAAAGGCAAACCTCGCCAGCACCAAGGAACAAGAAAGTATGATCAGCTAATGCTCCGCCGGTTAGTTTTAATGCTGAAACGAGCCCAGCGAGAACCACAGAGGCAGTACCCTGAGACGTAGAACAATTACAACTCTTATCTAAAAGGGGCATAGTAAAGAAAAGATGGGAAATTTAAATCTATATGGTTTTTTACCTGTATGTCATCGTTGAAGACTAGATGAGTCGTGCGGTATCTTGCAAGCAGTTCAAATGCATTGTGGTTGGCAAAATCTTCAAACTGGGAAATGACGAGAATTGTTATGGTAAAATAAGGAGATATCCGTATTTATATTATTTTGATGCATTGTTTCATTAGTTTACCTGTATAAGAATCTTCTCACCGTAGTTCTGTTTCACTGCAGCCATAAACTCATCTAGAAGCTCAGCATAATCCTGTAAGGGAAGAGAAAGAAAATGTAAAAACAACTGAGATATATTGCGTACTTTGATAATGGAATTTAAGTGTAATACATAGATCGAGATAAATCACCGTACCTGCCCGGTCGCTCTTTTTTGCTTTAGACCGATATAAAATTCATCATCTAGCAACTTCTGGTTATTTGTTCCAACATCGATAGTTATAGGCAGGCACTGTTAGATATGCAAACAGAGTTAACCATTATATATATAGTATATTTGAGAATCTTTAGCGGCCAAAGGGACAGAATAAAAAGTACATGAAAAATTTTATTATGCTTACTGCCGAGGGGCGAACACCTCCAAGAGCTGTATAAAGAGAGAGCTTTCCTACTGGAATTCCCATACCCTACAGAACAACGATATTGTGCTGATCATGATTTAGTCAGAATTTTCATTCTTTCAATATATTTATTTGAACTTCTAATAATAAATACTATACCTGACATCCAAGATCACCAAGCCCCAAAATACGCTCACCATCAGTCACCACAATAACTTGTATCGACCTTTCCGGCCAGTTTCTCAACACTTCAAGAAGTCTTCCCCTGCAACAAAACAAAAAAAAAAGACAAATTAAGATGCACCCGAAAATTATTACATCCTTGGGACAATTTTGTTAAAGGCTTTGATATATAGATTTAAGAAAGCTGTAGCAATGTACTAACAACTCAGAAAGTAAAGAAGCTTCAACAATTACTTTTCTTTTAAGCTGATGTAAAGGCCCTGCGGTCGCCGGAAAATGCTACCATATTTTTGACAAGCTTCGCCCACCGTAGGAGTATATACCACAGGTAAGAGTTCTTCGACATGATCGATAAGGAGTTTATAGAACAACCTCTCGTTTCTTTCCTGCAGTTGGTTTTCCAGAAAAAAAACAACATAAGCTGCAAATCTAACTTAAAATTCATGTTTTGTTGTAGAGATGAAAATATTGCCTGTAGATCCATCATTGCCATGTATCTCTGCAATGGCAGCTGATAATTGCGTAGAGTTTGCATCAGCTTCTTTTCCTGATTGAGAAATGGAGAAGATGACAATAGATAACTGATGTGTAAGAACACGAGCAAGAAAACGAGTATTTACATCTGTAAGAGAAACGAACTGAAATTCTCAACTTGAAGCTCTTGAGATAGGATAGATGGAGGCAAAAGCCCAGTCAAGAAGTGAGAATCTCTTTCCTTTTCTGTGAAAGCGAGGCCTTTGTTGTGGCGTGGATCACGCAACAATGTGTACCCACTAATATTTTATGTACAGAAAACTCAATAAGGAACGATAAAGTAAATGGGTTGCAAGTCATGTTTATGCATTTGCAGATCAAATCCTTGTATCAAGAATCTAGAACGTCCAACACCGAGTTAAAACAAAAATTCAGATTAAAGCAAGCCAGAATCTTGATTGATAGGGACCTAATGTGAGCAGTAGAAACAAGAATATTCGACTCCTATTAGTTTTTAGTTCTTTGATTCATATAGACTCAGGGTCGTTTAATTTTACGTCCCCCGCCAAATGATCTCAACGATTCTGCAGAATTTCCACAGATCACTTAAAATCATCAAGTAATCTGCTGATAGAATATAACAAAGAAACATGGTAACTCACATACAACAGATGGAATCAACACAATCAATAACCTAAAAGAAAAATAATCCAGCAATGCAACTAGATCGATCGATCGTAAAACGTAGCCCTGAACATTCAACAAAGTTACGTTTTCTTTAAGACTCAAGTAATTACCTAGCAACGGAAACAGTCCATGGGGTGATTGGTTGATCCTCAGTGGCTCTATCTTCACCATAAACATCCTCAACACCACCACCAACGCCAGCCTTATCGTTCAATTCGAGTATCGAGCCGCCATTCATCTCTTTCTCCATCAACGAAGCTATCTTCTTCACTCCCCTTTTGTACCACTCCAAGACGGCTCCTCTCTGCCAATGAAATAAACTGAAACACAAAATAAACAGCATAACAACAACAGCCCATAAAGCCAAAGCACCCATCACCACGACTACACTAATTAATTAACAGCTACCACGCCACTAATTTTCAAGAAGAACTCGAAATAACCCACCTCTTTATATCCCGCAAAATACAAGTAACAATTCCTTGGCACAATTGTTTAACCAAAGAAACGAATAGAATCTTTCTATTGAAGAAAAGAAAAGGATTACTACTTCTGATACAGTAACTAACAGCAGAGTGTAGATGAAGGATGTTGCCCACGAATCAAAATGATGTACCTGGCGTTTGCTTAACGACAGCATTATGAGAGCTTTAATCGACGCAATTACGAGCTATATATAGTGATTTGTAACGTGTTCGTCTCCACGCGTTTTGAGGAGAGAGGGTGACGGTGGTGCGTTGGTAGTTGAAAGCTACCATGTGAGATGAGATGTAGAGTTCGTTGAGAGCATTTTCTCCGTCTCTCTTCTTTTCACATCGTCTTAGCTTTAGCACATATGGATATCATATCGGCGATTAACCATTTTCGACATGATTTTATATTTCGATTTAAGAAATAAAAATGGTTAGTTTATTTTCGATATTTGTAAAGTATAATGTTTCCTCTCATTGCCATCCACAAGAGGTCATGCATTTGATTTCATTTATTCTCATTAATATTGTTGTCTGGACCGAGTCGCGGCAAGACGAAGTGTGGGAGAATAATGAGTTATTTAGATACGTTTTATGTATAAACACAAATAAAATAAAATGAAATAAAGGGTCATATTGACGTGCAAGTCAAGTAGTACACAACAAATATTTGGCCAATGGTCGTCTACCTAATAGGCACCAAAACTAAACAGAAACTTATTCGTTGAGGGTAATTAGAATTTGAATTTTGAACACATTCATACTTATGTCAAAGTTAAATGGGGACACAATTTAATCGATTTAGAAGTAAAACTTATTGGTATAAGAGTTAGTCAGGGTGCGGAAAGTAATATATACATTAAGTAACTCTCGTTCAAACAAAATGGTTCATCACTAATAATGCATTATGTATGGTATTAAAATAATGCGGCGTGTGACAACCACACTAAGTAATATTTTAATTGCAACCTTATTCTAATCTTAACTTCACACAATCGATTTTCCTCGCTCATCAAAACACTATTTTTTTTATTTCTGCGCGCATGTGTTCCCTTTTACCTGTTGTAAAAGTTCACATTCTAAGTGATCTTTAATAAGACTTTCCTTGTCGGTTCCGCATATTCAACGCCAGATAATGGCAGTCGAAAATTACAAGTCAATTCAAGGAACGGGTGATTTTCCCTTTTTATCCCCTCGTAATTTTCATTTTGTTTGTTAAGCTCTGATTGTCACTTTTGTTTTGCATGCAAGTTGGGCTCAAGCCCATGGGCTGGCCGGACGCCGCCCTAAAAAACCGGACTTTGGATTAATTCGTAATCCCAAAACATGATTGGGCTTTTTGGCCCGACGCGTCAGGCACGGGCCGCGGGCCAAAAACCACGACGGGTCACGGGCCAAATGGGCATGGCCATTTTTCTAGTTTTTTTATTTGCTATATATAATACTTATCAAATCAAACTTTTGCTATATTAATATATTAATGGGATAAACTTTTTTTTTTTGTAACTAAAGATTTGTAATCATTGTATAATAATAGTACGAAATATAATTGATAATGAATAAATAAAAAAATTTTAAATAAACAAATTTCAAAAAATAATTAAAACATAGGGCCGTTAGGCCCAACGGGCTGGCCCACCCATCATGCTATGGGCTTGGGCCTAAGGATCTTAGGCCCATGGGATTTGGCCAGCCCGCTCGATCCGGGTCGAACAATTTTGAGATTCACTTTTAATGTCTAATAGAAGAATTATTACTTTTAACTATACAAAAGAGAAAGTAATATTTAATAAATTAAAAAAAAATGATATATAAAATATTAAAGTAATTAAATAAATACCAGAGGGGCAATATTACAAATAAATGACAAACCAAATCCAGTTTATAGGCACTCACACACCCTTTATATAATTGCATAGATAAGAGAAATTACATTTATATAAGTACGTGAGGGCTTGATGCGAGACACAATTACTACTACTACTATAATTAATACTCTCTCTGTCCCACACCTTTATGGACATTTGAGAGTTGACACGAGAATTAAGAAACTGAATATTTTAATAATATAGTACAATTAAAAGGTAAAAAAGTGTATATTTGACACGTCTTTTAAGAACATTTAATATTATTGTATTGATTGTATGTGATATTTAAATTAATCATTACCATGTAAAATAGTATCTTTAATAATATGTTTAGGCTTAAACAAACACAATATTCTAATCTCACAATGATTTGCGAAATGAAATATCACTGCAATACGGTTCTCTATGGTACCTAAATTTTCTATATGATGTACCTTCAGCCATGCATGCACCTACTACTAGGTACTCATATATAAAAAAAATACTGACAAGGGATAATCTAATATTATTTTATACTTTGGGTACTTAAGTGTGAACTTCCCTTAATGAAATATAAAAAAATCGAGAAGATAATAATATCGTTAATCGCCATGCAAGCCATAATCAATCTCCTAATAACATTTTGAGAACATATGGGCGAAATTTGCGATGGAAATGACTGAAAAACTAAGGAAATGCCGGTGGTTGATACCCAAGCCCATCATCGACAAGAACGACTGGTGAGGTAAAGGCGGAGGTTGGTAACACTGAGACAATCGCACGGTACTTTTATCCATCTCACTACGATACTTTTCCATCCTCTGAAACATCCTCTAATCCATCTTCATCATACTTGTCTAGGACTTTGATCTCATACTTCAACCTCGATACTTCTTCTTGGACGAAGCATATGTATGATAGGTTAATATTATTTTATAGTGAAATATTATAAATTTTAAGGAGAAAGAAATGATTGGTAACTGAGACGCTATGTCGAAAACAGTTCTTGTGGTTATGTATTGATCTAGTAACCTTGAAGGTCTCTCCGCCCTCTCAATCTCGCGCGAATAAAATCTATCATCGCTATTTATTGCGCTCTGGAACCCTGGAAGACTCGTGTCGAGAATATCCCTCATTAAATACCTTAGGTACAGATGGAGTTCGTCCCAATTTCGATGCCTAATATTTCAAAAATAATATAATAAATTTAAAGATAAGTATTAAACGCTATAGAAAACTTTCCAAGCTATTCTCTCATACATACTGCTATACGGATCCACCTCACCATTGACTACTCATAGCCTTCGAATTCGCAACGATGCGATTACGCCTATTCCTCTCTCATCCTTGTAGGCGTCGGTGTCCACTCTTCGACCATTTGATCGTCGGCAGCTGCTTTATACTATCTTGATAGTGTTAAAGCCCGTGGAGAACCACAACTTAACGCTATTTTCAAAAAGACCCTTTCTCTTGGTCGTACTCCGATTCCGGGAGCATAAATTTGCACTCAACATAATTAAAATTAAAAAATTATACTATAGAAAGACATAAACAAATAGAAACTATAATTAAGGAAGAATGGGTAAACCAATGATCCATGACAGCAGGACACGAGGTTCTTTTGGAATTCGCGGTACGGACTGTACAAACTACCTTTTAATGAATTTTTTATTATATGACCTATATCTGGTGTTCTAATACAAAATATAATTATTTCACTTCAGAAGTAATAAATATATTTTGAAATACAATGTTAGATATATATTGAAATTTCAGTCATATCATTGTATGTTTTGATTACCGAATAAAAAAATAACTAAAGTTAAATACAGTGTTTTCAGGGTATATTCGTTTCGGGCCCCTTTAGATTTTTAAATCGAATTCAGGCACTGTCAGTATAAAATTAGTTTAAAGGACCCGATTTTTGGAGGACCACTTCATTGTTAGGCAGTACCACTTTGTTATGCAGTACCACTTCATTGTTCCGGAATACCACTTCATTATTGCAATGAAGTGGTACAGTAGAACAATAACGTGGTGCTGCATAATAGTGTAGTGATACTTTTGAACAATGAAGTGGTATTGCAGAAATCGGGTTTTTAAAATTAATTTTTTTCCTGATAAGGCCTGAATTCAGTTCAGACTATGACGCCGAATGAAAATTGCCCCCTTTTTTATCGTTTCATTCATTACCCTTTAATCAAAAAGCTATTCTTTGAAGGAATAATCCTTGTGATTTACATTCCTTAATTATCTCAGGCATAGCTTAGGAGATGATTGTATTTTCCTTATTAGTTTAGGCTAAATTAGTGGCTTGATTACAGGAATTTATTAGCGTCCATGTAAACCACTATTTAAGCAGTGCAAAGACTACAGAAAACGCTGCAGATTTCAGCTGCACCAAAACAAGGTCGTGTTCACTGTGTTCGCGTGAGTTTATTTCTAACAACTGGTATCAGAGCGAGTTTCATCCAGGGACAATGGGCGATGAGAGCAAGAAAGCTGATGCCTCCGGCGACGTGATCGTGGGTGAAGGGAGCAAGAAAGGCAATGCCTTCGGCGCCATGATCCAGCGAGTGATTCGTGAGACAGCGGGAATAGCTACCCCGTTCTCACCAAGACCAATTACTCTGACTGGGCGCTCATGATGAAGGTGAAACTGAAGGCGAGAGCGCTATGGAATGCCATCGAGAAGGGCACTGCCGATAAGTAGGAAGACATGATGGCGCTCGATGCGCTGGTGAGCGCGGGCTGCCCGAAATGGTGTCGACGATCGGCTTCAAGGAGACGACCAAGGAGGCCTGGGACGCGATCGCAACCATGCGAATCGGGACGATCGTGTGAAGAAGGCAACAGCGCAGCAGCTGTGTCTCAAATTCGACCTCGCCACATTCAACGACGGCGAGACCGTCGAGGAGTTCGCGCTAGGGCTGGGGAAAAATACCGAAATACCGAAATACCGTCCTTATCGTATCGAATCGTATCGAAAATATCGAAAATTTTGGTATACCGAAGTTTTCGGTAAGGTATGATACCGTACCGAAACTTTTCGGTACGGTAATGGTATGAAAGTTTTTAAAATTAGGTATACCGATTATACCGAATACCGAAATTCTAAAATTTTTAATATATTATATATATATATATATATATATTTACACACACCTATATATATTATATTATTTCAAAAAATATAAAATGAAAATTTAAGGATCTTCATCAACTTATTTAGCCATAAATTATTAATTTATACACAACTTTCTAATATTTGGCCCGCCATATTTTACTTATGTAACTCAAGTAACGTTTAATTTTTGCCTCTTTAATGTTTTTTTTTCATGATTTTTGAAAGCGTGAAGATGCAATGCAATTACTTTTTGTTAATCTTCACTAATTTTTTAAATATAACAGCTTCGTTCTAATTAATCTGTATATAAAGTTGTATTTTGTGGTTATGTAAAGTTTTTTGTCTTACTAAGGAGACTAGCTAAAATATGTAAATTATTTAAGGTTAAAAAATCTTTTTATTTTGAAAATTTTGGTATTAATAATCTATCTTATTGGGGCCTAAGGAGTTTGAATTGATTAAAAATTTCAAACAAAGAATTAACGAGTCGCGAGACATGCATGGTAAAAAACCTCCGTATGAATGGTATAGAAGGTATGATACCGATACCATACCGAAATTTCGGTATGATACCGTATCGAAATTTAAGGTATACCGAAATTTTGGTATGGTATTGGTATGATTTTTTTGGATACCGAAATTTCGGTACGGTATACGGTATCACAGTTTTGGTACGGTATACCGTACCGAACCACCCCTAGTTCGCGCTGCGCCTTAACGGCATCGGCGCACCTCACCACATTGGGGGATGAGGTGAAGGATGAGGAAATCGTAGCCAAGATGCTACGGAGTCTACCTCTCCACTTCAAACGGATCTCTATTGCGATCAAGACACTGCTCGATCCATCCACCATGATGGTCGCCGATCTCACCGGGCGATTGCAAGATGCGGAGGAAGAGCTGGATGGACCGCCGGCGTCAAAGCAGCATGGGCGTGCTGGCGAGTCGTCGAGTGGGCCGTGATCTCGAACAAGCAGGGCGACGACGAATGTCGCCGATGCGGGAAGGTTGGCCATTGGGCCCGGGAGTGCTGGTCGAAACCCAAGAAAAGCAGGCCCATGCGGTCCAGGATGAGGAGATGCCTCACTCTGTCCCGCAAGGTGCTCCCCATTCTCTCCCCACCGACGGTGCAACCAATGCCAACTTCGGCGAGCCGCTTGCCAGGGCTGATCCGGCACCGCTGGGAGCATCACATCAGCATGGAGGAGGCGGATTTGGGCAGGCGTCGTCCGTGAGCCAGATCGAGATCTGCGAAGAGAAGGTGTTTACGCAGCTCGGGGGCAACCAATCACATGTCCGTGTCCAGGGCCGCCTTCTCGAAGCTCGACGTGGCGGTGCGCGGCACCGTGCGCTTCGGCGATGACTCGGTGGCGCGGATTGAAGGACGGGGCAACGTCGTCTTCGTGTGCAAAAATGGGGAGCTTCGGTCGTTCGCCGGGGTTTACTTTATTCCGCGGCTGACGACGAACATCATGAGCCTGGACCAGCTCGACGAGGTCCGCTTCAAGATCGACATCGACGCTGGCGTGATGCGGATTCGGGAGCCTGACGGTCAACTGTTGGCAAAGGTGACGCGCGAGGCGAACCGCCTGTACCTGCTCCGGATCAAGATCGCACATCGACGTGCTTAGCGTTGCGCGGGCGCGGCGACGAGGTGGCGTGGCGTTGGCATGATCGCTTCTGCCATGTCAATATGGCGGCGCTCTGGAAGCTAGCTCGGGAGGAGCTGGTGCGCGTTCTGTCGGAGATCGGGCAGGTGGATCAGTTGTGCGACGCATGTCTAGCTGGAAAGCAGAGGCGCACCCCATTTCTGGCAAAAGCAGACTACCGGCGAAAGTAGGGACTTGAGCTTGTACACGGCGATCTATGCGGGCCGATCACGCCAGCGACCCCAAGAGGCAACAAGTACTTCTTATTGCTCGTCGTCGATCTCAGTCGATACATGTGGGTAGCCACGATCCTTCAAAGGATGATGCTCCGGATGCCATCAAGGAACTCTAAGCACGGGCAGAGGGGGAGTCCGGACTGAAGCTGGGGGCGCTCCGGACCGATCGTGGTGGCGAATTCACCTCGATCGAGTTTGGGAAGTACTGCGCAGGAAAAGGAATACATCGCCAACATACCGCACCATACAGCCCGCAACAGAACGGCGTGGTAGAGCGACGGAATGGGACAGTGGTGGCCACAGCGAGGAGTATGCTCAAGGCGAAAGAGGTGCCGGGGTGGTTCTGGGGCGAGGCCGTGATCACCGCGGTATACATCCTCAACCGATGCTCAATGAAGAGTGTGGATGGCATGACGCCGTTCGAAGCGTGGCTTGGAAGAAGCTCGCAGTGCATCACCTGAGAACGTTCGGCTGCATCGTCTACGTTCGGAACTTGATGCCGCATCTGAAGAAGCTCGAGGATCGTGGCTGCAAGATGATCTTCATCGGAGTGCGGCTCCAAAGCGTGCCGTGCTTTCGACCCTGTCACGAAGCATGTCCACGTGACGCGCGACGTGGTGTTCGATGAGGGCCCAGTGGGATTGGGGCTCTGTAGAGGTTGATGGCAAGCCGAACGACGATGACGACGTGTTCGCGGTGGTGTACTCCACCGCGAACCAGGGACCTCCGATCGCTGAGGGCACTGAGAAGGCACCTGGCACTGCAACTCAGGAGGGCGAGCTGACGCTGCCGCCATCGCCTCATGGTGGTGGAGGCACTGTACCTGCAGGATCCGGCGGGGCACAGGAGGTGGAGTTTGCCTCACCGCCGAGCGAGGCCGGCGAGCACCTAGACGTCGATCACGATGACGACGCTTCCCTCCGATTTCGGAGAATCGACAACATCATTGGGCCGGCTTCGCGCCACGGGCACTGGTAGCAGAGGAGCTCTACGCCATGAGCTCCGACGAACCTGCGTCGTTAGCCGAGGCGGAACGCAGCCTCAGCTGGAGGAAGGCGATGATGGAGGAGATGGACTTGATTGAGGACAACCGGACGTGGTCTCTTGCCGACCTCCCACCAGGCTGTCGAGCGATCGGATTGAAGTGGGTCTTCAAGATGAAGAGGGACGAGCACGGGGCGTGTCCAAGCATAAGGCATGCCTTGTGGTGAAGGATTACGCACAGCGACACGACCTCGACTACGACGAAGTGTTCGCGCCGGTGGCGCGGCTGGACTCGGTCCGCCTGATCATCGCCCTTGCGGCGCATGAAGGATGGGCATTGCACCACATGGATGTCAAGTCGACATTCTTGAACGGAGACCTGGAGGAGGAGGTCTACGTCGAGCAGCCGCCGGGGTTTGTCATCACCGGCAAGGGGCATAAGGTGCTCAAGCTCCGAAAGGCGCTGTACGGATTCACCAAGCGCCGCGCGCATGGAACGCGAAGCTGGACAGCACGCTATTGTCGTTCGACTTCACTACTACCTGGGCATTGAAGTGAAGCAGGGAGCGAGGGGAATCTCGCTGAGTCAGGGCGCCTACGCCGGCAAGATCCTGGAGATGAGCGGACTGGCAGGGTGTAACCCATGTCACGTGCCCATGGAATCGCGCCTGAAGTTGAGCAAGCTCAGCACAGAGCCACCGGTCGATGCGACGGCATACAGGAGCATCGTCGGGAGCTTGAGGTACTTGGTCAACACTCGCCCCGATCTAGCGTTTGCGGTTGGCTATGTGAGTCGGTTCCTGGAGGATCCACACGAAGATCACCTTGCAGCTGTGAAGCACATCCTGCGCTATGTAGCTGGACCCAAGATTGGGGACTCTGGTTCGGCAGGAGGGAGAAGGGGGAGGCTTATCTGATAGGCTTCAGCGACAGTGATTACATCGGGGATTTTGATGCAAGTAAAAGCACAACTGGCGTGATTTTCTTCCTCAGCGGCAGCCCGATCACCTGGCAATCCATGAAGCAGAAGGCGGTGGCTCAGTCTAGCTATGAGGCAGAGTATATAGCAGCTGCTAACGCTACTTGTCAAGCATTGTGGCTCGCTCGTGTGTTGTCTGAGGTGCAGGAAACAGCAGCAAGAGCGCTAACGCTGAGGGTGGACAATAAGTCCGCCATTGCTTTGATTAAGAATTCGGTACTCCACGGACAGAGTAAGCCCATTCGAGTGAAATACTACTTCGTCCGGGAGGCTGCAGAAGAAGGCTTGATTGATGTAGAGTTCATCAGAAGCGATGATCAGTTGGGCGACATTCTGACGAAGTCGCTTGGAAGGACCAAGTTTCAGGAGCTACGGGGTAAGATCGGCCTAATCAACATCAACGGTGGATACAAGGCTTAGGAGGTGTCACCAAAAACAGAGTTTGAAACTACTTCTCTGTAATGTAATTTTATTTCTTTTGTTTTACCAGGGAGAATAAGGATAGTTTTCTTTTGACCGTTGATTATTCTGCAATATGCAAATGTATATATATAGATACATCTGAGAGTAATATATGCACTGTATTCATTTTTCATTTCAGATTAATAGAAAATAGTTTTCCTTTCATTCTCTCTTGCCCTCAGCTCTCTCTCTCACTCTTCGATTCAATCTGATCGAGCAAAAGCAATAGGATGAGATTAATAATCCTTGTGATTTACCTTCCTTAATTAGCTTAGGCATAATTTAGGAGATGATTGTATTTTCCTTATTAGTTTAGGCTAACTTAGTGGCTTGATTGTAGGCATTTATTACGTCCATGTAAACTACTATTTAAGCAGTGCAAAGACTACAGAAAACGCTGCAGATTTCAGCAGCTCCAAAACAAGATCGTGTTCACTGTGTTCGCGCGAGTTTATTTCTAGCATTCTTTTCCACGGGAGTTAATCTATAACCCCTCTACCCGTTTCTTGGCCATAACGCGAAGTAGATTAGGGACAAAGGAAAAGTACAATAGTTCTTGTGGGCATTTCAATTTCACATAATTATTTTAATATCAGCTAAAATGCTCGGCACAAAGAAATTCTCGTTTCCATTTCTTCCAATTTAGTAATTTCAGAACCACGATTATACACTATTATATTACTTCATTTAATTGAAGCAATTTTGCGTGTAAAAACGGAAGGTTGACTAATGTTGCGTGGAATAAATATTCTCCGTAAAAAAAGGTGCGCTAACTCGCATTGTTCAAGAAAGAAAGGTATTGCCTAGTAATTTCCCGTCTATATATAAGTAAACGGCGACCATAATTTCCATTTATTTTCTCAACGGTGAGATGACATAAGAGAGATAAAGACTCGGTTTTGGGGAAGTATGGGTTTCCTTGAAAGATAGTACGGATCTTCATCTATGGGATTTTGGGGGATTTGGCTTCTCCTTTCTTTGCTCTTAATGATAGGGTTTTGATATTTCTTTTTTTTTATTATTAATTTGCGATTTTTTTATCTGTTTGTTTCCGTCAAGTTTCAGCCCTTGTTTTCTGGCTTATCTACGTTTGCTTCCATTAAATTTGACAAATCTTCAATCTTTTTCCCTTTATGATGTTTAGGGATGAAAGGTTCATTTAGCCGTCTTCGACTGCAATCATTTTCTTGAATTACCCCAAAAAAAAAAACTGATTCTTGGAATCATTCCATTAAACTCTCTTCTTGTTTAGGACTCTTGCAACCGCTGGAGTGATTGTTTCGTTGTTCAATAGGAGCTTGGTCTTATATCAATCTTGGGGTTTGTTGATTTAAATCATTGCTGGAAATTCTTTAGGTTTCTTAAGGATGATGAGATTATACTTCAATCATTGATACTAAATCTCGATATGCAAAGCATGTGGTTTTAACCTTGAGCTGGGCTGTGATTATGTTGATTTAAAATTCTCAATCTCTCATTTCTAGCCCGAAATCCTTCTACCACCACCGTTCAAGAATCCCAATACTTCGCTAGATTCTTTTGTTTTTCCCAAGATAGAAAAAGAGAAGAGAATAGAGAACATGGCTCTTTCTTTCCCAAAACTTTCATGGTTGTGGCTCGGTGCCATCAAAGACAAAGAACAAGCCCCAAATAATTCGTCAGCAAACCCCTTAACTTCAGTGACCGATTGGGGTTTAGGAATGAGGGGAGAGCCTGAAAGCTTGAAGCTCCAATCGACAAAGAGGGGCGATAATAGAAAAATGTCATCTTCCAATAAAAAGTTGAAGAGGAAATGGAAAACAAGGGAAGACAGAGCCAAAAGGATAGACAAAGAGTACGACGTTGTCTTGGTTCCATCAGATGGCGTTTGCTTATCGGGCTCGGAATCAGAAGACTCAGATTGGTCCATTGGTTGGTTAGAGCCTCACCCGCCCGATTTCCTAAGCGACGACGAGGCTTGTGATGACAATAGTTTCGCAGTGTTGGTCCCTTGTTATAGGCACGAATTGGAGGACAATGTTGAAGTTCATAGTGTGCAGTTCTTGAGTGCTGTTAAGAGCCTCCCAAATGGTAACTCTCATGGTGAGAATCTTAAAACATCTTTATGGATAGCTGTCTTTTTCCCTTATTACCAAGTTTGTGACGACGTAATTTGGTTTTTTTGGTTGTTTTTTAGGAGGTAAGGAGTTGATGGATCAGTGGCTTTCTTCTCTGCACAACTTTTAATTGGCGATCATTGTGGTTTGCTCTTTGTTCCACGCTATTTGTGGACTTGTGATATGCATAGAGTAAGAACTTATTTTGAGGTTCGTGGGAGGCAGAGCAAGATTATTCCCTGAATACAGAAATTTGTGATGCTTATGCCTATCTATATATATATGCAATAAGGTGACTTGTATTGCTTACTGATCAATGTAAATAATGTCCTTGCTTGTGGAGCTCTTTAGGTGTAAATAAACTGTGTTTGAATTGGGACTAAGATGATGATCCTTTATGTTTAGAAACTTTTTGCAAACTCTGTTCAGAATGTTTATTTCTTTCTCTTCCTTATTCTACGAAAGCTACTTGTTGGTATTAGGCCCATTTGGCCATATACACATGACAATTGGGTTGGAGATAAAGAAAAATATGGAACAATCCACCCACATAAAAGCTACGAAATGAAATACAATGTGTGTGGTCCTTAGAGGTTGTGGATAGGAAAAGAAACAGCCTTTGTGGTTGCTGTTGTCAATTATTTCGATTAAGATTGTGTGATGATCTAAAGAAATTATCATGTGAGTGATTGATTGGTTCTCAAGACCCCAATTGTGTTGTGATTGATTATCATGTTAATGAATGTTTGTGGTTCTTTTTAGAAATTGCTTCTTCAATTTTGTTTCTTCGAGTTGAGGGGTTTTCTCGTGTAACGAACTTCCATCTGCTCTAGTTTTTACTGAAACGTTATGTTATCTGGATAGTAAAACACACATGAGAATTGATTTTTTTCCATAAAATCTTATTTTTTTTTTGGGAATTGGTCACTAAAAAAACAAAAGTTACAGAGAATCCGCTCAAAGAGCACAAACCAACTGGTAACAAGCTACCAGCTCACATCCAAAACCACAAACAGAGCCCTAAGGAACAAGACCCCGAAGGCAACATAAAAAACAAAGACAGCCGTACATTCCAAGTAAGGTCATCCAACATCTACATGAAGGCCCACTATAGGACCCTGGGTGGCATCGGTTGTTGCCTCGAGATCAGCCAGAGCCTCAAACATGTTGCGATCGGCATGAGAGGAGGGCGTCATATACCCTTGCTAGTGGAGGCTGTCTCTGTGCTAGGTCTACTCGACCGCTTACCATGTTCGAGATTACGGGTAGAGGCGCGTTTCTTGCCAATCCTAGCAGAACTAGCCACTTTGGCCGCCATAGTAACAACGGCCTTCCCTTTGTCCACCATGCGATTGCATTCACGACTCACTTGCGGCATCGTGGTCAGACATGGCGGTGGTTGCATGAGTTTCTTGGCCGATTTCTGAGGCGGTGGTTTCGGGCGGTTTGTGGGGCATGTCGCGGTACAATGGGCCCATGATGCACATGACGGGCACATTTTTGGCCGCCACTCATATTCAACACTAACAGGTACGATGCCCGAGGAGCCACCATCCTTAGTTAGGATGTGAATATCGAACTGCTCAACAAAAGGTTCAGCCAGGGCAATATCAATACAAACCCTAGCATACTCAAGGCGCTCCGCACGAGCCGTCATTGTGTCCGCAAAAAGAGGCTTCCCGAGCACACTTGCAACGATTCCTAAGCCATCTTGTATCCAAAGTTCCGTTGGGATGTTTCGGAGTCTAACCCATAATGGAATAGCCAAGTGCGTCTTCTTTTCAAAAGAGAAGCCCGTACGCCACCTCTCGAGAACGAGAGGCTGTCCCTGTAAGAGCCACGGACCGCCTTTCAAGGCCGTGGCAGCCGCCGCCTCCGAGGTAAAACGGAACATGAAAAATCCGTTAATCGTCGATCTAACTTCGACAAGATTCTTCCAAACAGATCGGACATAGCGTTCCACATGTGGGAAATACGGTCATTTACCAAAGAAATACCCAACGAGCGTATGTTCCCATCATGCGACTCCTTGTTGAGCGACTTCCCAAGGAGGCCGGGCCGCAGCGATTCCATTGACAACACTAGGCGCCGTGTACGATAGATGGAGTCGTGCCGAGCTAGGTGGTCCTCCGCAATTGGTCGCTTCCCGGTTGCTTTTGACGCCAAGAACAACGTCAGAGAAGGACGGTCCGGGCCTAAGAAGTGCGGCCCGGGGTGCCTCCACTGGCAGCGTAGCATGCAGTTCAGCTTCGGTAGTGCCGGCGGTCACGAGTGACGGTTGGGCGTTACCCATAGAAGCCCCAAACTCATGGGCGAAATCTGTCTGCCCAATACCGGAGCGCTGTAGTGTAGTGGCCCGGCAAGGTGAAGGGTGGCGGGCGACGGTATGGATCTGTGGTAGGTCATCTTCAGAAGCGTCTTCTATGATTGGGGCATCACAGTGGTGGCTCGGCGTCTCCTTATCAGTACAAGGCCCAATAGTCTCCAAGTACTTACCAGCAAAAGGCCCAATAGGGGAAGCCCTAGATGGGCTAGTATGCTTTTCCGGCCCAGTAACATTGGTTCTAGGTGAGGATTGGGCCTCTTCCATGGAAACCCTAGGCCCAAAATCAGAGCAAGAAGCCCTAGGTGCAGGGGGAGTGTGGCGCGCCGCCTCTTCCTCCGGTGGCTGGTCGGAGTCGTCGGAGGTATCATCCACAAGCGGGCCTTTGCCAGGCGGCGGTGGCGGCGTCCCCCGGCGGAGTGGTGGCCAATGACCGGCTGCCGGGTTACGCACCGGGACGATGGAGGTCGGAAAACGGCGGCGGTGCGGACGCTTGGGCTGACACGGCCTGTTCAGAGGAGTAGGTCGGACAGAGGTGCCAGCCGAGCCATTCTCAGGCGGCTGAAGAGGCGCATGGTGTGGCTGAGGGTCGGCCGCACCTCCACAGACGCGCGTGACGAGGCCTTCGAAAGCCTCCATATCAAAGCTATTCGCAAATTCCGGGATGGTCCTCGTCAGCGCGGCATAATCCGGCACAGGTCCCGTCGAAGCCCAATCCTTGGGGTAAGAATCCATAGTGCCCGACGCTTCAGCATCAAACACTGGAGAATCAACCAACGCAATCGTTGCAGAACCCATACAAGTCGAGATCAAGAAGAAGAAGGTGAAAAGACGCGAGACGGGATGGAGAAGAAGCCGGGTGGAACGAGGCTGGTTAAGGTCCTCCCCATCGCCGTTTGAGCCCGGCGATGGAGGAAAGAGGGTCGCTCGATGCCGCCGGTCAGCAGATGGTCGGGGTCGGAGGCGGATATGAGGTGTGAGTGGCGGCTGTTTGGTTGACGTGAATAGTGTTTTCAACGTAGGTTTTTTTAATTTTGAGGTCTCAGCTAGGTTCTCCTCTAGACATAGCATACAAAGTTCTTGATCATAAAATCTTAATTGTCCATCGCCAAAGTCAATATATCCTATTTTATGCCCCGTTTGTATTCCGGATTCGATTTGAAATCTGGGTTTCGCCTAAGTCTTCCATTTGGCAATCGCACTGATTTGGATTTCAATTTCGTCCAAATTCGAGGGAAAATCTAAACTCTTGTAATTCGTCGGATTTCAAATTTCGTGTCAAATGGTCCGTTTTCGAAATCCAAAGCTGAGCACGTCACGAGTTTTTTGTAATTGATAATAATAATAGTATAACAATAACAATATGAAATAATAATAATGAAAATATACTAATAACAACTATAATAATAATACTAATAACAATAATAATAATAATAATAATAATAATAATAATAATAATTAGGAGGTGGACGATGTGTCGAGTCGATTCTCAAGCTCGATGAGCCGACTTGAGCTCGTCATGGATTTGCGAATGAGCTGGCTCGAGCTCGACGAGCTCTTGTCGAGGTCGAGCTCGTCATGGGTTCGTGAATGAGTCGGCTCGAGCTCGAGTTCGCTCGTGGGCGCTCGAAAGCTCGCAAGCGAGCTCACGAGCTTGTTTTTTATATTATTCATGATTTTTATTTTATTTTATTTTGTACTTTTAAAAATTATTTTAGAAAAAAAAATTGAGTTCGACGAGCTTCACGAGCTCGAGTCAAGCTCTGTTTTAAATTCGAATTTCGAAATCCTAAAGTTTGCCAAACAGTGAATTTTGATTTGAATTACGATTTTGAAATTCATAATTTCAAGCGATTTCGATCAAATATGCGACTCCAAACGCACTCTTACATAATTAGAAAATTGTAGTTTCCATATAAAGGCGTTCCTACCCAAGGTTTCCAGAATCCGGTTTAGGATGGGTAAATCGCGAAATTGTCGGAATTTCAGCATTTTCAGTGACGTTCATGCTCTAATTAATTGAAGGAAAATAATTCAAAAATGTAAATATAACTTAATGTTCAAATAAATTGTTGTGGTCTATTGCTAACTACTTTAGTTAGTTTCCAAAAGTTGGTGGGTTCAATTCGTGTCTAATACATGTTAATGTTGTTCAAATTAACTTTCGACACCTTATTTTGTAATTGATCTCTAATACACTTTAGTTTTATTTAATTTTGGACATTTATTATAAATTTAACTTTTGATAGCACGTCTTAGAGCATCTCCAATCGATACCTAAAACCCAAAATATATACTAAAAGTTCTCCAACCGTACACCAAATGCAAACTCAAAATGCGTCTTCATATTCTCCCTCCTGTTTTAAACACATATATGCGTTTGAAAATGAGATATTCCAAAAGATGCGTTTGATGTTTTAAAAATTACAATATATACCCCATTTTATTTTAATTATTAAAGTACCCATATAAAAAACAGAAAATAAATAAAAATATATAAAAGGACTCCTGTTATTATTAATTAATTTTTCTATGTTTTTTGTATGAAAAAATATTGAGTTTACTATTAATTTTGTGACATTATTTTTTCTAATCGAAATGAAATAACAATGTGGTCTAATTTGTAAAGTTGTAAATTTAATGGGTAATATTAAAATATGAGGTAGAAGAGAATATTACAATAATGGTCTTTTGAGTTTGAATATTGGTCTGACGGTTGGAGAAGAATTACTGCATTTTAAGTTTGAGAATGCGTTTGAGTTTGAGAATGAGTTTTCCGATCGGAGACGGTCTTACAATTACTTTTTAATCCCAACACATTTTATTTGATCGATAATTCTATTATGTTTTACAGCCTAGGTTAAAGAATCCAGTTTAAAGAATCCAGTTTGAATATACAGTTGCTACAGTTAAATTCTTCTACATATACATTTAAACAGTATTTACAAGTCCAACCATCTACTCCATATTTCCCTCTAAAATAATATTTTCAATATTGTCATAATTAAAAACCTAAGTATTACAAGTTTAATGTTTAATTAATTAAATTAAATAATACAAAAAATTAAAAACCATAACGCCATTAATATTTTTTATTTAAAAAATGAAAAGAAATTAAACAAAATTAAAAAATTAGATAATAAAGCAGCGATTTTTTAAAAAATTGAAAACGAAAAGAAAAACATAAAGGAAAAGAATTAATTAAAATATAAAATCATTTCTCTCTCCTCAAAGTCTTCATCATCATTCATCGTCTTCCCCTCCCAAATTTCACCGACTTTTTTTCTACATCAAATCCATCGAGCAGAGCAAAAACTATGAACAGGTAGGTTGATTAATATTAGAACAGCAAACAAAATCCTTAAATCTGCTGAATCGAAAAAAAAAATAAATGAAAGGAAAAAAATTTGGCGTAGCGGGTGAACAGTGCCCGCTACAACTAGCGGGGCACTGTTTATCCCTCAAGATTTACCGTGGCGTTTAGAGGTGCCTTGGAGCTCCTCCACCGCTATAGCTGGCGTCCCACGCTGAGTTTGGCGTAGGCGTAGCATTGGAGATGCTCTTATGTGAGCACCCTATGTGGGCACCTGTTTATGTGGAACCGATTCGTGTCATTTCAACATCCCACAGCGACATCTAAGGTCAGGTCGTCTTAATTAACACCTTCTATTTGTCATTAATCAACATTTTGGATGCTGATGTGGCATATTGACGACTTACATAATATTTTACGTGTGAAAGAAATATCTCGCATTAATATGCCACATCTACATCTGAAATGTTGATTAATGACACCTAGAAGGCGTTAATTAAGACGATCTGACCTTAAATGTCGTTGTGGGATATTGAAATGGCACGAATCGGTGTCCCATCAACAAGGTGCCACATAAGGTGCTCACATAAGGTGCTCACAAAATTGTATGTTTGATCAGATAATATTTTTTATTTCTTACACTAAATGCAACAACATAACACTGCTCAAGTTATTTTTTTTCTTCAATAATGTTATAAAAATTACGTGTGTGTGCGCGAGTATCTATTCTATTTTGTTAAGCGTGAAGGGTCAGTATAAACTGCCACTTGGCCTGTCAATATAACAAGAAAAATAAATAAAATAAAAACATCCACTATTTTTATTTACTATTATGGTTAATTACTATTTTTAGCTATTACTATTAAATGTAAATTATAATTTCTATTAAGTATTCTAAAATAAGTAAGTCACTATTATATTTATATATTATTGCAAAATGTGCAAATAGCACTAGTATATATTATGTTTGTGCGCATGTATGAATGTAAATTGTTTCAACAGAATTAGAAAAGCCACTTACGTCCCTCACGATCATATATGTCATAACTGCTTCAAAGATATAGTATAATTAATGTTGAGTAAATAGTAGAATATCACTAATTTATGTTTGTTGAATTCCAGCAAATTAATTGTATAGTTTACATTCCCAAGGTTTTTTGCACCCCTAAAAGGTGCAAATAGTAGTACCCATATATAAAACTAAAGAGTGCAATTTGTTCTAATTAGTGTTGAAAATTGAACCCATTAATGTTACTTCCCCGCGTTGACTCGACGCTTTAGATTTAGGGTAAATTCCTTATCAGTCCAATTTGGAAGTTTAAACTTCTTTTTAAATACCCCTCGAGTTATTTCTTCATGTGTAATACCTATTTGAGAATTTTCTTTCTGTTTAGTACCTAAAAAATGGTCTTTTCACGTTGAAAAGACGAAAATACCCATGTCTCACACATTCAAAAAACTTGAACAATTATTTTCACATGAATTATACCAACACAAATCGTTATTATACTGAACAAAATTGAAACTATACCATAGATTGTAAAAATTAGACCAAGTTTTCGTTATTATACCAATAAATAACACAATCTTCAGTTTATAACGCGAAGTTGGACATTATACAAACTGATTTTGCTATTATACCAGAAATTGTAGAAATTATGTCATATGTTTTCGTGATTATACCGATACATAACGTTATTATATTTTTATACCAAAATATTCAACATTAAACCAACTGATTTATCTATTATACCAGAAACTGTGAAATTATAACAACTGTTTTCGTTATTATACCACTAAATAATGATATTCGAATTTTATACAAAGAATTGGACATTATACCAACTGATTTTGCGATTATACCAGAAATTATAAAAATTGTACCATCTGTTTCGTAATTATACCAGCAAATAAAGTTTATCATAAGTTTATTACAAAAAATTAGGCATTATACCAACTGATTTTGCTATTATAATAGCAATTGAGGAAATTATACCATCCGTTTTCGTTATTATACCAATAAATAATGTTATTCTAATTTTATAGAGTGAATTTTGATTACACCAACTGTTTTGATTATTATACCAACTGTTGTCGCAATTATCCCGGATATTAAGCTGTATACCAACTGCTACCGTTATTATACCAACAACGTTATAATGTTCAATTTTGTTGGTATAATAACGCTAACAGTCCATACAATTAGTGATAATAATTGGTAATAATCAAAACAGTTGGTGCAATGCCCAATTTTGATTTGAAAAAGGATAATTTCATCAGTTCAGGGGTATGGTACTTAATATGAAGAAGTTTTTGTAGGAATACTGAACGTGGAACTGATAAGAAATTCTCCATTAGATTTTATATCAAGTAGAGATTGTCGCCGCGACTATCAAAACGTGGCCAGCGTGAAGTCAAGTGAACATTTGTTTTTAATCCAAGAATCTGACCATCCAGCATTGGTGGCTAGCCATAGATAACGATTAATAATCAAAGACCTATTATTCACAATCCCAACCAAATTCAAGCACTGTGGAGTGGAAACAACTCATATATATAATAACACTTATGCTCTCGTCCATGAATTTTCTGTAATCACAGCAGCCAGCAATGGATCAAGAAGATGGGCACGAGCAACCACTAGAATCAGAAGATCGTTACTTCGTACAACCAAGGATGAACTTCTCCATCGCACTCGCCATCGGCTTCGAAAATAAAATCAACGTCGAAACCCTAAAAAATAAAGTTGGAGAACGCATCTTCAATCTCAAACTCCCAACCCCATTCTACAGCCTATTGGTAAGAGACTCGCATGGCCGTGAAAGATGGCGCAGAACCACAGTCGACATTGACCGACACTTTATTATTGTTAACAGTACATCTGATAAAGTGGTACATACTACAGAAGAAGGCGGAGAAGACGTTGTTAATGAATATATGGCTTATCTCTCTTCTTCAAGGCCACTCTCTACTGACAAGCCCTTGTGGGAAATCCATATCCTCGAGGCTCAAAGTACTGCTATTTTCTATGGAAGCCACGCTATTGGTGATGGTACTTCTTTGATGGCGTTGCTGACATCAGTATGTCGCAAAGTTGATGATGGTGCTCGGCCTTCACTGCCTAATAATAAGGTTAATGGGATGAAGAATAGGAACAACTTGAGTGGTTGGGGTGCTAATTGGTGGTCAAATTGGCTGAGGTATGTTTACAACAGCGTTTTCTTTCTTGTTGGGTTTTTGTGGAGAGGTATATTGTGGCCAGTTAGAGATGCGACCGCCGTGAGAGGGTCCGGTGAGTCAGTTCCGACCGGTGGTCGCCGGAAAATGGGGACTGCGAAGTTTCAGATGCATGATATGGAGTTTGTCAAGAGACTTGTACCTGGGGCGGTAAGCTTTTGTCTAATTTTAATCTTATTCAAACCATATCCGTTAACTGAGACGACCATTTTGTCTAATTTTAATCTTCGGATATGTTAAAAATGACCATTTTGTGAAGTTTTAAATTTAATCTTTAAATCATCTTTTCATCTAGACGTTCAACTTACTTATTGCTCACACAATGATTTCTTGTTTATGTGTTAGACTATAAATGATGTTCTATTCGGGGTTATATCATGCGGGCTTTCAAGATACTTGCAACAAAGTGGTAAGGTTGTTTGGGTAATTCTATTTGCACTCCCATTTCCATTTGCACCCCCTAAATTAATGTTTAAGTAAATTGCTAAATACTTACCTATTTAAAAAGCAACTCTTTTAAACAATTAAAAATTTACCAATTTAAACTATTAAATAACATCAAATAAACTAATTCTAAATATATGGATGAACGTTGAAACAGTGTATTACCGTTAAACTAATAACAACGTTCAAACACTTTGATGAAACATATAAGTTTGTCAATATATTGATGAAACAAGGAAAATATTGCAGAAATATTTTATTATTTAGTTGTATTGCATCACATATCCAATCTATATCAACAAGCCTATTGCGAAACTCACCAATTCAAACTGCATAATTAAAAAAAAAAGTTTGCATGGTTAATAAGTAGTATATGTTTTATGAATACTTTTATTAAATAAAATCAAATATTATATTGACAAGTTTCAAATATTAATTGCAGTTAATGTAAAATTGTAACGATTAATATACGGAGTAATATAATAATAAGTAAATTAAATATTGTATAGTTGCGTCGTTGGATGAAATAAGTTAATTAATATTGTTGAATACCTACAATTAATATTGTTGAATTCTATAAAAAAAACAATACTAAAATAATTTGTTGAAATCATGTGATTAGGTAATACATTTCAATGTGGGGTGTGAAAAGGGGTACTAAGTAGTAGAGGGGGTGCGAATAGTAAGACCTTTTTTATAGTACAATTGATCTATTTACGTATGACTTAACTGCAAACCAATTCCATCTATGTAGTCAAAAAGGAAAGCCGCTGGATCAGCAGTACGCTGATGGTAAACTTGAGACAATATGGGGTATGCAATTTTGATTTTGTTGTCACATGCAATATGGGCGTTTCCGGTTCCCATATTCCGAGGTTACATAGTCCTCAATATTATTGATTTTGGACTGATTTGGTCCCTATCATTAGTTTTGACCGAAATTACCATCTGAGAGCCCACGATTTCTGAAGCGGTCCCGGTATGGATGCAGCCTAAGTTAAAAACGGACACGTGAATGTTGACCCTAATGTTGAACCAACACTAGGGATCAGAAACTTTTTTTCACAACGGAAGTAAACATAGCATTAAAGAGACGCGTGCCCGAGATGTAAAAATGCGCAGCAAGTTATACAACTTGCGGCGCGCCTTCAGGGCAAAATTCCATTAAGTTATACAACTTGCCACACGCCTTCAGGGCAAAATTCCGTTACTCGAACGAATTACAAAAATAAGAACTATCAAAGATAGAAAGCTAGCCTAGAAAAGAAGCTAACGACTCTCCTAAACTTTACACAACGTAAAGGTAAATCTCTAGGCAAAAACAGAGAAACATTGAACTACGGTTTGCTCTCTCTCTCTCTCTCTCTCTCTCTCTCTCTCTCTCTCTCTCTCTCTCTCTCTCTCTCTCTCTCTCTCTCTCTCTTTTTCTTCTCGTTCACTCGTCATGTCTATCCCGCTTTATGCTCGAAGTCATATTTATATTCTCTCCAATAGACTTGACTCGCTTTGCATTGTTCTTTTATATCTTCCTATTTAATCGGCTGATCCTAGATCATTTATTTTCGGTAGGTGCTTTGACTTGATCTCCTTTGATCTTCATATCTTCAATTTTTATTAAATCATCTTCCTATTTGAAGCTCCGCCTTATCTCGGTGATCTTTGAGCATTTCCAGCTCGTTTATTAATTCCTGCACACGTTTACACATCCAAAACATTAGTTAAAACGGGTTTTTGGGCATTAAAGACAAATTAAGGCTGACCATTGACTGAAGAGCTGGTTCGACATTGTCAACGTTGATAAAATCAACATTACAATTTCCTTTTAGTCGAATTAAAACCTTGTATTTCATCTTCTTCGACTGAAATGCAGGTGATCATTATGCAACGGGGAATGATTGACGACATTTAAAGCTGAGTTACATGTGATGTGTAATGATTATTACCTACATCTAAGCCGAAGAAGGAAATACATTATAAGGTTTTAAGCCAACCAAAAGAAGATCGGTCGTGTGCTCCCACGTGTTAAATTCCGTCTAAATTAACGACTAAATTAATCCGATGATCAAAACGGAAAAATCGATATATTGGAAAGTGAAGTTGACAACTCGGAACATGAAGGACCAGAAACACCAATGTCCAAAATATTGGGGACTAAAAATGTTATTGTCTCATGTATAAATTGTATGTAAACTTATTCTACTAGACATATCAATTATCGTGTATTTAAATTTCAGGACCATGAAGTGCTAAAAAATCAATGTGGATTAGGAGTATCATGGGGTAACATCATTGGACTTTATATGCTGCCCACAGTCAGCGTTTGTGACTATCCACTTCAATATGTGAAGAAAGCCAAACACATGATTGATAGAAGAAAGAATTCCATAGAGGCAAACTTTTCAAAGAAGTTCAGAAGTTGCATCATGACACTCTTTGGAGCCAAGGCATCAATTTTTCGATAATATTTCCATTTTTATATATTTTAAGATGTAACTGTCATATTTTAATTTTTACAGGTAGCCAGCTATCTAATGCATCGTATCCTTCGTACCAACACATTTCTTACATCAAATCTAATTGGTCCTGAAGGTAAAGTTGCAATAGCAAGCAACCCTGTGAAGTACATCAGAATCACGACCACCACCCAACATCACGTAAAGAAGATACCCTAATATGTTTTTGCCCATTTTCAGACTTGAGTTATTTGAAACAACGTAACTAACTTTTGTTTTGTGTTTACTAAACATGTGTAGGATGTGATATCAATCATAATGCATCTCGTGAGTTATGCTGGAGTAGCTGAAATGCAAATATCAGTGGTTGAAGAACTCATCCCGGATCCTAAATCTCTTGCCAAGTGTTTCGAGGACGTTTTGCTTGAGATGAAACAATGTGCCGAAAGAGGAGACAACACTAAAATTCATTGATATATTATTATGATCTTACATTCTTAGTTCATTTGGAATTTGGTTAGTTCGGGATTTTTGTTCGGCTCTTTCTATGGACCTGTTTGGTTTATTGTTAATGTGGTGCAAATTTAAAGCCTTCGGCTGATACACTATTCTTATATGTGACCACTAACGAAGTAGATGGGTCTTCATCAAGTGCCCCGACCCAAAAACCTAATTTACATGATTATTATCCGAAACGTACTCACCCTATAGTAGCCCGAGCAATTCCGCTATTATAATTGAAATGAATCCATTGTGCCATGATAGTCGGGATGTTGTTTACTCTCAATATAATGAAATTTTTATGAAAAGACTAACCGTAAAATAATTAAATTGTGTATCGAACCATGTTCATAACGATACCTTTGTGACAAAACAGACGGAAGAGTAAGTGTGTCATACTAGATCAATTGCTTATACATCACGTCTAATTTGGAACAATCAAGACAAATATCTCATATAGTAATTTAAAACTTAAGATGTGTTCACAAATCTTCGGTTTGGATTCCGGATTTCGATTTGAAATACCCAAATTTTGGTTTGGCAATCGCACCGATTTGATTTCGATTTCGTCCAAATCCGAGGGGAAATTCAAACTCTTATAATTCGTCGGATTTGAAATTCCGTGTTAAATGGTCCGGTTTCGAAATTCAAAGCTGAGGGCGTAACGAGTTTTTCATAACTGATAATAATATTAATATATCAATAATAGTAGAACAATAATAATAAATAATAATAATGAAAAAAAATATAATAATAATAAAAATAATCAGAATAATAATTAGGATGTAGACGATGAGTCGAGCCGATCGCAAGCTCGATGAGCCGACTCGAGTGTAGCGACCGCACCCTCTAATCGCTAATTAGCGACAAATCGCATCGGGTTTAGCAGCGAAAGCCGCGGAGAACCCATTTTACAAAAATTAATTTAAAGAAAACGTTACTACAAACGGGCCGAAGCCCAAACACCCTATCACTCGCCCACAGGTCGTCATCCATGTACAGCCCCGCCCTCAAAAGCCCATGGAAGCTCCGATAGCCAGCGTCGATCGTCAATTACCTACAACACGCAAACACTGAGCAATTGCCCAGTAGGTGAAATAATGCATGCACGTGTGACTCGCTCACGTTCACTCACCCCCAATTTTCATCAATGCAATGCCACTCACTATCACTAATCACCACCGGGATACCCGCACCACCTCACAACGGGCCCTGGGCTTCATACTATGCACCATCACGCGAAATCACTACCACGATCACGAACACAACCACAACACGATCACTACACTACGGCAGTGGCCTACACTGAGCAGCCTCCCTGAGCCGTATTAGGTCACACTCTCAGGTCGCCTCTTCTGCCAATGCGGTGCCCACGCTAGTAGCCTACGCTAGGTCCCGTAGGGATGCTCAGGTCGCAACCTCCAGGTCGCCTCCTCCCGCATGAGACAGCGTGGCCTACACTAGCTAGCCTACTTGGGGATATCCCAAGTCGCTCCTTTCTAGGTCGCCCGCAGTCTGCCGCACAATGTCCAACGGGCTAATGGCTCACCGTCACAGGCGCTGATGCACAGCAGATGCCCACACTCACATGACTCCTCTACGGGTCGACAGCCAATATCGGCTACACGCTCAATAGGTACAGTACAGTGCCACCGTTCCACCACGGTTCACTTCGTGAAATGACGTGTAATGCACATGCAAGTATTTAACGTGGTAATACATGATAACATGGTGCCAGACGAAACGTACATATACATGTAATTCACATAACCACACCGTAGCACGTAGAAGCACGTAAATCATGTGAATCACTTGAAAACACATACTATTCACATTAATCACATAAAACATATTTTCGACAAACACAAATAAGTTTACGTGTTGCAGATGGATATTCAACCTACCTGTCCTCCTGATATAATCGGGCACGGTATCTGGTGGACTTCCTAAATCTCGGACCTCTGAATATATAAATATTATTAGTATATATTCTAGTCCCCGAAATGTACTTATATAAAATAATTATATTCTAATATTAGCCTAGAGGTCAACGGTCAACCCGCTAAAAATTAACTTTTCCGACTTTAGAAATGCGTCGAATCGCCCAAAAGTCTAGTTTGGCGAATCACTAAATCGACCGAGTGAGAATTATATTATTCTAAGGTACACCAAATCACCCGATTTGTTAATCCAAAGTCGCCCGATTCTAAGGTTTTCAAATCGTTCGGTTCATCATTCTTGGAAGCTTGCAAATCGCCCGATTCGTCAAGTTTGTTAATGTTGACTAGCTCAGCTTTGACAATGTTGGGCTAACATTTCAGTTAACATTGTTGTCTGTCAACATTCGATTTTTGCCCAAAACCGCTTAAACTTTTTTGTAGCTTTATTTACTGATATGCAGGACGTGGTAAGATGCTGAAATGGGTCCAAACCATGTGGAAAGCGTGTGGAGTTGCTTGAACGAATTTAGGAAGTACAATTACTATAAATAGAAGATTTGAAGATCAAAGGAGATCAAGTCAAGCAATTATCATAATTAGAAGATCTGAATATCAAGGAGAATCAGTCAATCAGTTTACCATAAATAGAAGATAAAAGATCGACCAATGAGAGGAGAAGATCGAACTAAATATATACTATATTTAGGGAGATCTTCGAAGAGATATTTGAAGAGATATTAAAGGGGTCTTTTACCAATTCAAGATGGAGCCAAGACCTTTAAATAAGAGTTATTTTTGAGCTGCAAAGTACGACTTTCGAGAGAGCTTTCAAGGAGTAACTTTGAGCGACATATTGAGCGAAAATTATGAGCGAAACACATATCGAGTTTGAGCGAGTTTTACATATTGCGATAGTTGTCTTTTAGTCTAGCTTTTCAAAGGTCGAAAGGTCTTGTAGTTTGCTGAATCCTTTTTGATTCGTAGGTTTTCCTAGACGTGTTTTTTTTACTATCCTTTTTGATAGTTTGTAATCCATCTTTATAGTGGAGTTTTGCGCCTTGAGGCACGCAGCACGTTTTTTGACTTGTTGCACAGATTTACATCTCGTGTTCGTTTAAGTTTCGTCACTAAGTACTTTATGTTTCCGCTGTGCGTTTCTGAGTGAGTGTTAGTGCTAGCCTAACATCATGTCCAACATCAGTTTACAACTTAGTGATTTTACATCCATTTAGTACGGGACCACCTTCAAAGTTTATCACTTGGATTCGCCGAGAGTTCCTCAAGCCACCAGCCCGATTTGTGGAACTAAACCTAGTTTTGTCGAGGTTTCGATCCCATGGAATCGCCCGATTGAACATGGTTTCGCCGAGAGCTCAAATCGCCCGAATTGTCAAGCTCAAGGCTTGGTTTCGCTCGATTCCTCCTAGCATTCAAAATCGCCCGATTGCATGGTATTATCGCCCTCAAATCGCCGAGTTTTCCTTCCCATAGAATCGTCCGATTCTCTATCCCTTAAATCGCCTGATTTCTCCAAGTAGATAAATATTCTATACATTTCGGCGATTCTAGTTTATAATCGATCGAAACTGATTAAAATATTTATTTCCAAGGCCTAACTTAATTCCAATCGGCCAAAACTAATAAGCAATCTAAGCTCAGTGAATCCTAGCCATCAGTCGAAGCCTATCATCATAAATCGGCCGATTCTCAAATGAAGTGGAATCGCCCGATTCCTTCAAAACCCTAAAACTGACATTCATATACTATCATGTTTGTCTCCGAAAATTATTCCTAACCCAGAAAATGGTACGTCTAAATTCATCCCTCCTTAATATTTTATGTACCCAAAATTACTAATACTCCTACCTCATTAGATAGCTCATATGATTATTACTAAGCTTCTAAAATTAGGGTTTCTATCCATAACAGGTTTCGAACCTTCATGGTACTATCGACAATTAAAACTCATACTCTACCATATGAATACCCATAATTATGAATTAGAATTCGGAAATCCTAAGATCTTGACAAATTACTCACGAAAGTCTTCTGTTGTTAACCACATAGTCATGTGAGTGTATATTCGTATCGAAAATAGTCTAAACATATTAAGTGTGGGAAATTTTCATATACCTCTTCTTCACAGCTTTTGGATTGGTTATTGATCTTAGTCGAATTTCTCCTTTCTTGGCTTGAGAATGGTAGTCCTTCTCTTTTCAATTCTTATCTTCTTAAGGTTTCCTTATCTTCAATAGGTATGAATATTATCTCTTAGAAACTCGTGTGATAAGACAAGGTGGTGAGTGGTGACGTAAATTTCCTTAACCTTATGTAATGTGGTAAACCCTATCATACTTTAATATCTTTAAGCAACTTTTGGGCCTCATTCATATTTAAAGTATAGCTTATTAATTTGTTGGGTCCTAGAGATATTATTTAAATTTCCTATAGTCCAAACGAATTTATCCCCGTAATATTTCTTTAAAATTCTTGGCCAAATTTTTTAGAATGATTCTTATACAATTAGGATTTAAAACACATATTATGTAAATTTCGTTTAACTATATATCTAGTTATATCAAATCCCGTATTAAAATTTAGGGTTTCTATCCATAACAGGTTTCGAACCTTCATGGTACTATCGACAATTAAAACTCATACTCTACCATATGAATACCCATAATTATGAATTAGAATTCGGAAATCCTAAGATCTTGACAATTACTCACGAAAGTCTTCCGTTGTTAACCACATAGTAGTCATGTGAGTGTATATTCGTATCGAAAATAGTCTAAACATATTAAGTGTGGGAAATTTTCATATACCTCTTCTTCACAGCTTTTGGATTGGTTATTGATCTTAGTCGAATTTCTCCTTTCTTGGCTTGAGAATGGTTGTCCATCTCTTTTTAATTCTTTATCTTCTTAAGGTTTCCTTATCTTCAATAGGTATGAATATTATCTCTTAGAAACTCGTGTGTGATAAGACAAGGTGGTGAGTGGTGACGTAAATTTCCTTAACCTTATGTAATGTGGTAAACCCTATCATACTTTAATATCTTTAAGCAACTTTTGGGCCTCATTCATATTTAAAGTATAGCTTATTAATTTGTTGGGTCCTAGAGATATTATTTAAATTTCCTATAGTCCAAACGAATTTATCCCCGTAATATTTCTTTAAAATTCTTGGCCAATTAGAATGATTCTTATACAATTAGGATTTAAAACACATATTATGTAAATTTCGTTTAACTATATATCTAGTTATATCGAATCTCGTATTAAAATTTACGGGTGTTACATCGAGCTCCGCGAATGAGCCATGGGATGCCTAATAAACAAACAATGCGTGTTTAATCATGTTTCACCACGAAACCAACAACAGCAACCAGATGTGACATGGGATGCCCAATAAACAAATCACGTAGGTCGTGACTTTGAGTGATTGTGTGCGATGCCCAAGACAACCAATATGTAACCAAACATTAATCGGAGTTACTAAAAAAGTACAATGTCATATTGCCTGAAAAACTACAGCAGTCTATTGGATAGACACTCATAGAAACTCAAGCTCGCTGGAATCCCTATGTTGTGGTTGCCAGCGGCTGTCACCGATGCAAGGACAGCACCATCCCCGCATGGTGGTCCCTACGCCTCGAGCACTGAAGAGCGGCGACCTGAAGATGTGGACAGGCGCCAGCAAGCAGCGAGCGGAGAGCAAGTAGTTCGATGGGTAGATGTAAATTAGAGGACCCGATTGCGAACAAATAGAAGCGGACGACGTGATTAATAAGAAATTGCTTGAGTTTCATCGTCATTGGTTTGAGTTGAAGGATGATTTTGGGTTTGCGTTATGTATGAGTGTTCTTCTATACGTTAGAGCATATCCAATGGAACTCTAAAATCCAAAATTTGAGATAAATTTGCTCCAATCGAACACCAAACCTAAACTCAAAATGCGTTGGACACATTCTCTCTCCTCATTTGGACCCATCTTTGTGTTTGGAATAGTTTTTATGCGATTGATCTTTTTTAATTGCATTCAAGTCTTTTATCTGTCTTCTCTTTCGCTGTGTCACAAGAAGCTGGTCAAACGTAATATAGAGGATAACATTAATGGTGAATCCAACGTCGTCCTCATATCAATCGACTACAGATTAGCGCCGGAATATCCCCTTCCCGCCGCCTACGACGATTCGTGGGCCTCCTTGAAATGGGTCTCCTCCCACGGTGCCGGCAACCCGTGGATTAAGGAGTACGCCGACCTAAATAGGGTTTACTTGGCCGTCGACAACGCCGGCGCCAACATATCGCACCACTTGGCTCGCAAATTAGGGGTCGTAGGCCATCGAAGCGGCCTGGGAATCCCAAAAATCGCCAGAATCCTCTTGGTTCAGCCCTATTTCTATGGCGAGGAGCCCATCGGCGCCGAGCGAGAGAACCAGGTGTTCAAGGCCGTGGTGGACAAGTGGTGGCTGTTCGTATGCCCGCCGCCGTCGTTGTTGTCGGTGCGGGGCAAGGGATGCGACGTCCCGTGCATCAACGACGTATTGAGGGAAGGTTTTGGTTTGCGTCGCCGGCAACGACGATTGATCACGGGGAGGGGGAAGCTTTATTACAGGGAGCTGGAGGCAGAGGGCGGGACGTTGGTCGGCGAGGCTGAGCTGTTTGTGAGCGACGCGAGGGACACGTATTTCACATCATAGACCACACATCGGAGAATTCGAGCCTGCTGTTCAAGCGTTGTGCTAAGTTCTTCAATAGTGAGTGATTATTCATTCAATCATTTTGGTATTTAATGGACTAATAAAAATAATAGATGGTATTTTGTCCTGTTTTAATAAACATTTTCGATGCTTTTTATATGTTAAATATATTGTAATTGCGGTATTTTTAAAAAAACATTAATCGATGCTTTTTATATATATAAATATATTTTATTATTAATTTTATTAATTTCTTGTGATTAAATCTAAAATAATATTTGTAGTCTAATTTGTAAAGTTGTAAAATACGTAGGTATTATTGAAATTTGTAAAATTTGTGCAGTATGAATATTACAATGAAATGGTACTGCAGAAACAATGAAATGGTACTGCAGAACAATGAAGTGGTACTGCAAACAATGAAGTGGTACTACGTAACAATGGACTGACATTGCGGAACAATGAAGTGGTACTGCATAAGTCGAATCATTCAAACTAGTTTTTTTCCTGACAGTGGCCTGAACGAAAATTGGCCCTTTATGAAATTATATTGTGAGGGATCGACTACTACGTGTAACATGGCATTGTGTATGTTTCTGTAAATTTCTCTTAGGGTGTGTTGGTTTCCAGTGATCCAACATCACTGTGATACTCACATCACGGTAATGTGAATATCACCGTGATGTGGATCAAGGTGATATATCATTACTGTGTTTGTTTTGGGGTGATATTTCATTTTGCATATCAATGTGATATTAGAATATTGTGTTTGTGTAATCACGGTGATGTGTGGGGTGATATTGCATAAATGTCATATTTAACCTTACGAATATTACATAAATTATGTGGATGATATATATATATATATATATATATATATATATATATGAAATTTTGCATAATGATGATTAGTATTTTAATATCGAGTTTAATTTTTTAAGAATTAATAATAAGTTTTTCGTATAGTTATTCAATATAATTATTTATTATGAAATATATTATTTAAATATTAATTATATAATTTAAAATATGAATAGAATATATTAGGTATAAATGCTAAATTAAGGGGTAATGTTGTCCAAATACAAATTTGAAAGATCACCCATCACGGTGATGTAAGATCACCTAGCTTTTTTGAGGTGATCCAAAAGGTGGAATATCACCTCATTTTTATCACTTAGGTGATATGTCATTACGGTGATGACTCATCACCTGGGCTAAACAAGCATGGTGATGATAAAGCGACGAGAGGATTACGGTGATGTTTTGGAGGATCACCCCAAAACAAACACTCCCTTAGATTAAATTTAGGGGTTTTTACACACAATACGCATTTGCAAAAAAACTTGTAATACCTAGCAGAATAAATTTTTTGCAGATTACCCGGTCTGTCGTAGGTACGCCAACAACACATTTAGGTACCTATATCAACGTATTGTGGTACATCAATACAGGTAGAAATTGGTACCCTCATATATATTGCCGCAAGATACTGTATGTAACGTATATAGGTACCATATACGGGTAGCATATAAATGCGTAATGTGGTACGCAATACACATATAAAAAGCGTCAAGACCGGAAAAATGGTACGCACAGTCGAACGGGTACTTATCTAAAAAAGATTCATACATGGGTACTGAATTGCAAAATTTTTATACAATTGGTATTTTTCTATAGATATCACTTAAATTTATATGAAGTAGTACGAAGATATTCATAGCCGCGACAATCAAAACGTGGCCAGTGTAAAGTCAAGCTTTGAGAACATTTGTTTATTCCAATAATATGACCATTCAGCAATGGTGAGCTAGCCACAGATAACGATCAATAATCAAAGACCTATTATTCACAATCCCAACCAAATTCAAGCACGGTGGAAACACTCATATAATAATACTTATACTCTCGTCCATGAATTTTCTGTAATCACAGCAGCCAGCAATGGATCAAGAAGATGGGCACGAGCATTAATTGACCACTAGAATCAGACGATCGTTACTTCGTACAACCCAGGCTGAACTTCTCCATCGCACTCGCCATCGGCTTCGAAAATGAAATCAACGTCGAAACCCTAAAAACTAAAGTTGGAGAACGCATCTTCAATCTCAAACTCCCAACCCCATTCTACAGCCTATTGGTAAGAGACTCGCATGGCCGTGAAAGATGGCGCAGAACCACAGTCGACATTGACCGACACTTTATTATTGTTAACAGTACATCTGATAAAGTGGTACATACTACAGAAGAAGGCGGAGAAGACGTTGTTAATGAATATATGGCTTATCTCTCTTCTTCAAGGCCACTCTCTACTGACAAGCCCTTGTGGGAAATCCATATCCTCGAGGCTCAAAGTACTGCTATTTTCTATGGAAGCCACGCTATTGGTGATGGTACTTCTTTGATGGCGTTGCTGACATCATTATGTCGCAAAGTTGATGACGGTGCTCGGCCTTCACTGCCTAATAATAAGGTTAATGGGATGAAGAATAGGAACAACTTGAGTGGTTGGGGTGCTAATTGGTGGTCAAATTGGCTGAGGTATGTTTACAACAGCGTTTTCTTTCTTGTTGGGTTTTTGTGGAGAGGTATATTGTGGCCAGTTAGAGATGCGACCGCCGTGAGAGGGTCCGGTGAGTCAGTTCCGACCGGTGGTCGCCGGAAAATGGGGACTGCGAAGTTTCAGATGCATGATATGGAGTTTGTCAAGAGACTTGTACCTGGGGCGGTAAGCTTTTGTCTAATGGACGACCTTTTTAGTCCTTGATGTTTGGGGCATAGACGTTTTCGGTCCCACATGTTTGAGGTGCCGCTTTGAATCCCAATCTTAACGATTTTGGACCGTTTTGGTCATTCGATTAACGTAATCACTAAGTTAGATCGAATATAACACGTTAGAGCACGTGATCTCCTTTAACTTGACTTAACCCCTAATGACTAATCATTCTCAATGAATCGCACGTAAGAGTTATTATGTATCACATTGAACTCATTTTCAAGGTTGTCATTTGATGTACAATGATGTTCATGTTTTTTTTGTCGAAGAATAAGATGTCTCATGAGGTTTTAAGTCGAATAAAAGGAGATCATGTGCTATGTCGTCTAAAATAGCGATTAAATTAATCGAGTGACCTAAACGATCCAAAGTCGTTAACGTTGTGGACTAAAATTCGCACCTCGGAACATGGGGGAACAGAAACGCCCATGCCTCAAACATTGGGGACGAAAAATATCGTTCACCCTAATTTTAATCTATTCAAATCAGATTTGTTAACTGCGACGACCATTTTCTCTAATTTTAATCTTCGGATAGTTAAAAATGACCATTTTGTGAAGTATTAGTTTTAATCTTTAAATCGTCTTTTCATCGAAACGGTCAACTTACTTATTGCTCACACAATGAATTTTCTTATTTATGTGTTAAGACTATAAATGATGTCCTATTCGGGGTTATATCATGCGGGCTTTCAAGATACTTGCAACAAAGTGGTAAGTTTTTTTTTATAATACAATTAATCTATTTACGTATGACTTAACTGCAAACCCATTCCGTTCAATCTATCTAGCTAAAAAGGAGAGTCGCCGGATCAGCGGTACGATGTTGGTAAACTTGAGAAAATATGGGGTACGCAATTTTCATTTTGTTATTTCACATACTATATATGTAAATGAGTGAACGACATTTTTAGTCCCTAATATTTCGGAAATTGACGTTTGTAGTCGCCAAATTCCGCGGTCGTACTTTTAATCCCCAATATTATTTTGGACTGTTTTGGTCCCCATGTTAATTTAATCGTTAATTTAGACCGAATTTAACATGTGAGAGCACAATAGTTTTCCTTTTAGTCAAGTAAAACCTTATAATTCATCTCATTCTTCGACTGAAACGCAAGTGATCATCATTACGCAACGTATTTGGGGAATGATTGAAGACATTGAAAAATGACTTACATGTGATGTGTAACGATTATTAAGTGCATTTATGTGGAAGACGAAAATACATTATAAGGTTTTATATCGACCTAAAGAAGATCGATCGTGTGCTCCCACGTGTTAAATTCCGTCAAAATTAACGATTTTAATCGGAGGACCAAAACGGTCAAAAATCGATAATATTAGGAAGTAAATGTGGCACCTCGAAACATGAAGGATCAGAAACGTCAATGTCCCAATGGGGACTAAAAATATTGTTGCTCATATATAAATTGTATATAAACTTATTTTCTACGTAGACATATCAATGATCTTGTATTTAAATTTCAGGACCATGAAGTGCTAAAAGATCAATGTGGATTGGGAGTAGCATGGGGTAACATCATTGGACTTTATATGCTGCCCATAGTTAGCGGTTGTGACTATTCACTTCAATATGTGAAGAAAGCCAAACATATGCTTGATAGAAGAAAGAATTCCATAGAGGCAACCTTTTCAAAAAAGTCCAGAAGTTGCCTCATGACACTCTTTGGAGCCAAGGCATCAATTTTTTCGATAATATTTCCATTTTGATATACTATAAGATGTAAGTATCGTATTTGATTTTTACAAGTAGCCAGCTATCTGGTGCATCGTACCATTCGTACCAACACATTTCTTACATCAAATATGATTGGTCCTGAAGGCAAAGTTGCAATAGCAAGTAACCCTGTGAAATACATCAGAATCACGAGCACCACCCAACACCACGTAAAGAATTATACCCTAATATGTGTTTGCCCATTTTCGACTTGAACTATTTGAAACAACGTAACTAAATTTCGATTTGTGTTTACTAAACATGTGTAAGGATGCGATATCAATCATAATGCATTTCGTGAGCTATGCTGGAGTAGCCGAAATGCAAATATCAGTGGTTGAAGAACTCATCCCAGATCCTAAATCTCTTGCCAAGTGTTTTGAGGATGTGTTGCTTGAGATGAAACAATGTGCCGACAGAGGAGACGACACTTAAATTCATTGAGATATTATTATGATCTTACATTCTTATTTCATTTGGAATTTGGTTTGTTCGGGATTTTTGCTCAACTCTTTTTCTATGGAACTGTTTGGTTTATTGTTAATTTGGTGCAAATTTAAAACCTTCGAGGTTTAACGAAGAGATGGGTTTTCATCAAGTGCCCTGACCCAAAAACCTAACTTAAATGATATTCGAACTAACCGAAACGTACTCACCCTATAGTAGCCCAAGCAATTCCGCTATTATATTAGAAATGCGTACTCACCCTATAATAGACCAAACACTTTCACTATTATATTTGAAATGAACCCATTGTGCCATGATAGTCGGGATGCTGTTTACTCTCAATATAAAGAGTTTTTATGCAAAGACTACCTTAAAATGTTAAATTGTATCGAATCAAGTTCATGAGATACCTTTGTGACAGAGCAGACGGAAGAGTAAGTGTGTCATACTAGATCAATTGCTTATTACTTGTAACATCACAGTCTAATTTGGAACAATCAAGACCAAGCAAAAAAAATGATTTATCATAAATGCTTGCTATACTAACGGCTAATTGAATATGAAGCCTACTATAAATTAACATATCATTTACAATCACTGACAATCGCAAATGGCCACATAGTTTTAGGACAAGTTTTTTGTGTTTGAGGGACTCGCTTGTATGATCAACGTTTATGTTTTTTACCTCACTTTATTTAAAACACGGGGCCACCAAAAATGAAAAGACGACCCTGGTCGGCTCAATCAAAATATGAAACCCGCTAGCCACGAAAGTCCACCCACCCGCAAAATTATCTCAACTCGTATATACCTTAACTGTGAAGGTTACAGCTTACACTACATCTTTTAACCAAATGGTTGATATTCTGTAAACCGGCAGCATTCGATTCGATTAATATTCTTAGAAGAAACCATCTATATACAGGTTTAAATTTGTTTTTACTTTATTTATTTTTCTATTGTTGAATTGACATTTGCCTATTTTCATTTATAAGGTAATTTAATAAAAAATTTACAATTACGCGAACATGTTCTTAACAGAATTAAAAGTAATTAAACAAGTTGAAAGGCCAAATACCTGATTTCGGGGTCAAATAAATAAAAATGAATTTTCGGGAAATAAAAATAAAAGTTAATTAACAAAATATTGTATAGAGGGCCCAAAATCTGCAAATAGAAGTCCAAAATGAATAGGACTAATTAGTAGAAATAAAAAGACCACAAACCAGTTTCATTTTCTAACAAGCCCAACCCATCACGATGGCATGCCTATTCATCTTCTTCGGGGGGCTCTTTGTGTACCTGACAGAGCACTTATTAGCTTTACCCAAAATGTGTCTGTCCGGTCTTGCAGCAGTCTGCGCAGTATCTTTGCTTTATTCCGGCAACCTTGTATTAATTGTGCGTCAGAAGTCTTCAACTTGCCGCGCCTGTTTGAATTTGTCCAGCATAAATTAATTGAACTTTTTTCAGTTGGTTTGAAACTCGTTGTGAATTCGTCTAAAAATACATTTGTCTTACCTTTCGGACAAGATTCATATCTATCAGACTCTCCTAACATAATAAATGAACAAAACTGGAACGCTGAATTTGCAAATTCACATATTTAGTAATATTCATATTTTATATAACCAATATTGTGGGGGAATAAAAAAAAAGGATCAAATATGTTTCATATTTGATTTTCTGTAATGGAATAGGAATTAAATTTTATCGAATAAATTCACGAATTTGAATATTCTCGCATAAGAATCCATTGTTCTAACCTGATTCGCTGATCCAAAACCAAAACTTACTAATCTGATTAAAGGAATGGAATCCAATTTGAAAACTGGTTTAAATTTTAAAACAAACCGAGTTGAATAATGATATTCCACTCTATTAAATTCGCGCACGTCCTTGGGTAAAAACTCCAGAAAGGTTATGAATATTCGTAGTTTCATTTCGTAGCAATTAGTGGGCTCCAACTTCGGATACAATATATTACGACAAAAATACATGTAAGGAAAGGCCCAGGCCATGACTAATTAATTTTTCTAGTGCTCTTAAATTATGAATTATGAATAGAAGTTTTACAACAGTAAACAACGTAAACTCGTCACTTGATTGAAGTCCTAGCAAAGCAAAGCCTCTCTGTTAGCTTAATATCGATATTCATTAAATGCCACTTTTATGCTAATGATATGTATTTTGTAACTGTAACGATAAATTAATAAGATAGGAAAACGACAAATTACATGGTTCTCAAAAGATGAGACTAGCTTGAGCTACAGTCGGTTTAGTCAGTTCATAAATCAGTCATTAAATTAATAAGTGTATTATCTGCGATAGCAAAGCGTACTATGCGAAAGTACTATGATTGATGAGCCCATTAATGAATAATTACATAATTCAATAATTTAAGGTGTATCTATAGAAAAGTATCTAGTTATATAAAAAATTTGCATGCCAGACCCTCTGTGAGAAAAATATATAAGTACCCGTTCGATTGTGTGTATCATTTTTCCAGTCTTGACGTACATTTCTGTATGTCTATTATGTACCATGTCATGCGTATATATGGTACTCAAATATGATACACATATACGGTGTATATGGTACCTTAATGTGTGTAATGTGATGTATCATTTTCTCACATATTACGTACCACAATATGTTTCTATATGGTACACATATTACGTACCACAATATGTTTCTATATGGTACCTATTCCATGACGTACTTACGGCGGAACGGGTAGCAATGTGCAAAAAATTTATTCTGACAGGTACCTGCATATAAAAAAATTCTGACAGGGGTCTGATTTGCGAAATATTTATATAAATGGGTATTTATGTGTAAATTTCACATAAGAATATTATTATGCTTACAATTATTAATGCCAGACAGAGACGGAAAGCGCACGTGCGACTCCCGGAATCATCGATTATACTTCAGTCAAAAAAGATTCCGCGCACGTGCCTTTTGGTCAACGGTCAAAAGCCAGTGATTGCATTGCACGAGTCTAATGCTTCTAAATTTAACTATTTGTATATGAACCCATATTTCCTTTTTATACCTAAACTTAGGTTAGCTAGGAATGAGGTGTTTGTCCCCTGATAAAAGGACAAAATACTGTTAGAAAAATGTATTAAAACACACTCAACTCAAAACAGATTAACTCTATAATGAGAAAGATATTTAAACAAGCATCTGCTTTCCAATATCGATTCACTCTCTCACAAGCAAACTAAGCACTTTGGTTTAATATTGTCTAAAACTTTAAACCAACGAAAATCACATCCATATATATGGGATTCAAACCATTTCAATTTTCCAAAGTGGCATTCCACATATTTTCATTCATAAATTCCTCGTTCACAAAGCATAATATAAAAAGCTCATTCCTTTAAAACTTTCCAACATGAGAGATGCTCGTCATTTTATAATCTTATCAAGTAGTTTACTGTCTACGTACTTTAATTTATAGATATTTCATAGTAGTGAGCGTTAATTGTTGACCAACACGAATGTGGTTAGCATGCTACAGCTGTTACATTATTTGGAAAGAATAACTAAGTGCATAAATATCGATACCACCAATAATAAAAAGCAATTTGTTCAATTGATTAGAGGCCCAACTCAAATATAATGAGACAAACTACTGCGGACGCATTATTTCCTGTTTCGCAATTGCATTCATAGTAACGATTTAATGTAAATACAATTCTCTGCTATGCTAGTTTGCGATTATCTAGCTTTAGCCAACCAAACTTAGAATTTGTGTCGACCTCATGACTGTTATTGTATTAACATATTATTAATATATCGAAGCTGTAGTAGTATGTATTGTCCTATTGTACACGCTTGCTGGAGTATTAATAGTATTTTTAATTTTTATATTTCCGCAAGTAGAGCACGTGTAGTGTTGCCTTATGGTGTCCTCGGTCAAAAGAGAGACTTTAATAAATATGATGGTCCTTGTTTAAATAATTTTACTAAAATATTATTTGGTGAATTGGGAATAACAAAACGAACGCAAAAAGTGCAAAGGTCGGTCTGTCCAACTCCCAAACCGAGAAGAGTTGCACTACATGAACCTTTGGACACGGCTACACTTTTAAAAAAAAATTATTGAATGAAATCTTATTTTTAACGAAATGCTAATTGCTGCATACACAATAATTTGACGGTCAAGATGTACCCAACTAAAATTATAAAAAAACAAATTAAAGATAGTTCGGGTAAATAATACCGACTACATTATTTCCAGATTATTTGGTATATTATTATGTTATGTGATGGAATTTTTAGGATAGCAAAAGTACGATGTCGAGAGAAAGACTGGAATGACTCGACTACGTTATGATTTTTTTATATTTTGAACTCAAATTAGACCTAGGTGAATGAAGATTTCAAATGAACAGGAAAATTAGTTAAAATAAACAAAATGTGGGATTGAAACCCACATCAGGGCAAGCAGTTACGACTTTCGCTTCAACCATTGGGTCAAACGAATTTTTGATTAAAATTCTACGTAAGCTCTACTAGTACAGGAAGCGGGTCAGTTTCTTATGGAAATTCAATTGTCCCACATCAGATGTTCACCCAAATTGTAGGTGAAAATATTTCTATATAACGCATACTACTACATGGATAGTGGATACCCATACTGAACTAGACAAGTAGTTTTAATTTCAGTGGCATCGGTGGGTGCGAACTGGATTACTTATAAGTTAAAGTTTTATATAACTGATTGATTTAATTCTATATTACATGACCGATTAGCGAATAAAAGTTTTTTTTATGTCGGGTACCCGATCGGGTAAATTGGGTAGCATATTGCTACCTGATACCCGACCCGATTACCAAATACCCGACATCTAACCCGATTTTTCTTCCGATCGAGTTTACCCGATTGGGTCGGGTCGGGTCGGATACCCGAATCCGAATGCCCACCCCTACTCAAAATGGTCCCCGTGATTACCAAATGAACCAATTTAGTGCTCGGTGTTTCGTGTGGATCAATTTAGCCCCCATGTTGTCGATTTTGAACAGAATTGGTCATGCCGTTAGATCTTAAATGGCCGTCAATTTGAATAGGAAATTGACACGTGTTGACATGCGATTGCGCCGACTTAAAAATCATATACTAACATTAAAATGGGAAAATTCCAAAAAAATACTAATAAAAAATTGAAATAAAAATAAACAGAGAATAAAAAAATCAATTATAAATAATTAAAATTAAATCATATACTTAATATTTATTATAAGGTGACCAGCCCAGCCCATACAGATACAATATACCTTTTTTCTTTAGTTCTATTCTCTCTCTTCTCACCTCACCTCACCTCACCTCACCTCTAGGGATGGCAATGGGCCGGGTCCATACCCGGATCCGCTTCGGACCCGCCCCTAATGGGCCGGGTACGGTCTCGTTTGTTTTGATTTTGATTGATGAATAATTTTGTCCATCACTTGGTTTTTATTATATATTTAAATTGGAAAAAATTTGATGTTTGAAAATTAAAGAACTGTGGTCTCGAGACAAATGCATAGAAGATAATAAATTTAGACGGGTCTGGCGGGTTGGCGGGTCTGACCCGATTATTATGAGTCTCGGGGCGGGGCGGGTTTTCCACGAGCCGGGTCGGGGCGGGTAACAGGTCCAGTAAAAAATAAATGGGGCGGGTACCGAGTCTTGCCAAACCCGACTCAGACCCGACCATCCCTATTCACCTCTCACCCACAGCCGCAACGCACCTGAGTCCTAAATTGGAAAGAGAAAAACAATTGAAGACCTAATCTTCATCTCTGTCCTAAGTTAGATCGAGGGCTTAAACTGCCTATAACAGCTTGTCGCGGCCATATTTTCTTCCTCACAACTGCCAGCTAATTTTTTTTATATATATATATATATTTTTTTAATTGTTATTTTTAAATTCGGTTAACCGAAAAAACCGAATTACAGATCGCTATAACCAAATATCGAACCGAGTGATTCGGTTCGCTATTAAGTTTTGAAATCGGCGAACCGAAATTTCGGTTGGTTCGGTTTGGTACGATTTGTACCAAACAAACGGTCCTAATGGATGTTACCTATATTATTTGATTAATTGATACCGACAAATATATTTTTATTACTGAAAGTTTTATTTCAATTTTTATTCCCGTAAAATCCCTAAATATTAAACCTACAAATTTTCTAATCTGCTTCGAAAATCCGATTTCAAAACTTCAACGGTGCGTTATTTTTTAGCTGAGAAATGTCGTATTGATATCGTGTTATCCCTTTAAAAAAAATTGATAATTTGATTTTAAAATTGCACCTAGCCTGAATGGTTAAAGCCCCCAAACTCATAATTGGCCAATTCGTATGTTCAATTCCTACTGGATGCACAAGTGACGTGAGTCTCGATGTCTCAAATACACTATCAAGACAAGTAATGGCTGTATTTGATATAAATAGACACGAAGTAACCCCACTAAAAAATGTTTTCGATTACATTATGAAAAATAAGATCCAGCGAAATTTAATCTCGGCTCATTCTTCGCCGGCTGGTGTCCACTAGCCCTCAAAGATAACCTCACGAAAACTTGATACTTCATAAACTGGTTTAGTTTATTTTTGCAACTTAAAATCCAATATTGTTTAACAAACGGAAAGAAAGGAGATAAGAGAAATAAATAGGGATTTTTCATATCTTAATTCCCAATTAACATGGGAAAACGACATTTTAAGTTGTCCACGAAAAAAAAAGAAATGTCGAAAGCTCAAGTTTCATTCGAAAAACTTCTGCACCGCACTGGAACATAAATCGATTAATCTAATTTTAATATATTATTATACAAATTAATGCGAAGTTTCTTCAATGAATATCCCAAATGATGCACAAATAATTATAACCACGAATTGACTAGAATTAGTTGACAATTTACAAATTACTTTTAACGACCACCATTCCGGATATTTAGCAAGCTTGCTCCAGACAAAATTTCCTTACCGCAGAGCCAAAAGTCTATGTTATTTATATTTATATATATAAATTAGACTTCGAATATTTTCTCTTTCCATATCACCAACGTTTAAATCAAATGCCACATATACAAAACAAGCTATAAGCTAAGAAAAAGGGTTTATCAAACTACTAAAAAGAAATATGGAATAGCAACACATTTTGCCCTCTTGTTTTACGCCGACCGCCCTGCGTATCAAATCACATGCCGACGCGTGTCCCGTCTTCATCCTCTTTCTCACTGTTAAACTTTTGTTTCATTTCACACTAACATGATATAATTAAGCTACCTACGGTACGGTGTAATTTAATTTACCATTATATATTAGTGTATAGCTAATAATAACCTCTCTCCTCTTGCTTCTTCTATATTGTCACTCTTAATTGCTTGTTGAGCTTAGATAGATAGCTGTTGTTAGGTCATTTCCCCATATTTTCCCTTCTTACATCTCCATCTTCTTCGACTTTGCATGGGTTCTTTCCACTTAATGTTTATACAATAAAAAGGGACCTTTTATTCAACCGATTCTTGATTATGGACTACTGTGTTCCGTATCTTCTCTTTTAGGGTTTTCTACCTGATTTAAAAGAAAAAGAGAGAAAGAGAGAGAAAAGAAAAACATGGCTCCGACCAATTATCACCACCACCACCACCATCAAGGCGGCGACAATTGGTTGTCATTTTCCTTGTCTTCAATGGAAACGCCGCTCAACGTCGCCGCCGCAGAACAAGCGATGTTTCAGCCCACGGCGGCTGAGCTCCGCCCTCAGCATTTCTACGACCCTTCATTTGCCGATAACTTCTATGGTAATAAAAACTCACACATAGTAGACACGTATTTAGTGCGTCTGATTTACACGTGTATGTTTGTGTGCGCTTGCATGTATTATGTGCCCAAGTCACAACCTTGAATTTCTGGTACGATTAGCTCACCATTTTTGTATCTTTGCTCTTAAAACTCTTTTGAATGAAACCGCTGAAATCTTGCACGAACAGCCTCCATGTTTCCGTTTTGCTGACTCAAGCAAGTTTGAATCAAAGCCAACCATACGGACAAGGAATTTGAACGCGTGCATATTTCATTTCGGTTATAAAAGAATTCAAAGTCCCTTTCTTCCTTTTCACTATTTGTAATAATTAATCACCAAATCGAACACGTTATTTCAACCAAGCCCACCTTTCGTTTTGGTTTTACACTCTTCAATTACGACTCAGTTCACACATCTATCTCTCTATCTCTTCTCCTAAGCACTGCCCGCCCACAGTTTCTTCGATTTGTTGAAGGAACGAAAACCTTCAATGTGTAATAACTGAAACATCAACCTAAAATTTCCTCTGTAGCAGGGAATAATACTTGGGCTAGCCACAAACCCCAAGAAAACATGTACCCAACTGAAGAACAGCCGAAAGAAAACATGTTCAACTACATGCAGTTACAGCCGCCGCCGAAGCTCGAGGACTTCTTCGCCGTCGCCGGAGAGTCAACGGAGACGCAGGACTCTTCGTTGACTCACTTGTACGACCATCAAAACAACCCACACAACTCCTTCTTTAACGAGCCACAAGGAGATCTAAAGAACTTCGCCGCGTTTCAAGCTTTCTCTGCTAACTCAGGTTCTGAGGTTGAGGACTCGGCTTTTGTTTGCCAAACTCAGTCGCCCGACGAGTCGAACAATGAGTTAATGGGTTATTCTCAGTGCCCGTTAAATGTGGCTAACACTAATTCCTTGTCTCTTGGGGTCAGTGGTGGTTTTAATACAACCAATGTTCTGTGCTCTGAGAGCAATTATAATGGCGGTGATAACGTTGCTGTTGTTGAGTCCGAGAGTTGCAAGAAGATTGCTGATACTTTTGGTCAGAGAACCTCTATTTACAGGGGTGTTACTAGGTTCGTGAACTAATGTTTTTCATTTCGATTTCTTTTCTATTCATCATTGTTCTAGGGTTTTCTCCATATCATCTGAAAGGGTCTTTAATCATTCTAATTTTTATGATGGTGTTGGACCGATTGCAGACATCGTTGGACTGGGAGATACGAAGCACATCTATGGGATAACAGCTGTAGAAGAGAAGGCCAAGCAAGAAAAGGGCGTCAAGGTACAATCTTTTCTCTCTTTCCTCTCTGATTATTTTTTTCTTTTACATGAAAAGTGCTTTATGATTTGCATGTAATGAGTTTTCATTTGATGGGCCCAGAGAGAGGATTTCTTTTTCGTTCTTTCAAATCAAGATTTAATGATGATCGATGTTCTAAAAGTATAATTGTGGTTCCTGATTCATCTATGTTTTTCGCTTCAATCTTTCATTGAATTGTGGCCGCCACTTTTCAACAACTTTAACACAAGTGTACTTCACAAACTTTGTTAGATTTTTGTTATAAAACTGCAGCAGTATTCTTTAGATTCTTTGATCTCCAGTTCCTACTCTTGCTAAGATAGATCTGCCCACGAGTTATTTTATTACAGTTGTTGTTTTTTTATTTTATATTTTACTTTTTCTTTGTTGAATTGTTTAGAAGTAGCATATATCTATCTATAGCAGCTTGAAGATGAGCTGACCCACCATTGATCGAGATATTATTGAGTAGTCACTGATGGACATACCTCATGCTTCATCAGCTAGTTTGAACACTAGTGCCTTAAATTCTGATACTCATCAGCTTTCTTCTTTTTTTTTTTTTCATAATATTTAATTCCCCTTTGTTGACCAGATTCACATGAGAATTTTAAATGAGCTTTCTACCTCTGCCCACCCTATTTTCCGCATTCATACCTATTCTGTTACTTTCAAATACATTTTTTTTATCGGCCAAACTTTAATGCGTTGTTTTCCGGAAATTAAAGTAAGAAAAGTAGTTCAGAGAGAAGGGAAAAAAGTTAACTAAAAATATTGTTTTTTAATTAAAAAACATTCATCAATTTCATTACTCTCAATCTCATAATCAAATCTCTCTATATGTTTGTATATATTCATTTCTTGATCTATTCTTCTAACGAAGCTATATGATTTTCATCGATCTCTCCTCTCGGACGCTGTCGCTGCATATTGACTTCCATCAGTTTATTTGGGTATGTAATTTCGTTGTGTTTCAATTAATTACTCTATTTATGCACATTAGTAAAGGTTCTGATTGGGATCCCCAATTCATATAATAAGTGTTATAGGTTTATTTGGTAAATAATTTCAGGTGGATATGATAAAGAAGAAAAGGCCGCAAGAGCATATGACTTGGCTGCTATCAAGTATTGGGGTCCAACGGCTACTACTAATTTCCCCGTAATTTTATTACACAATCCAGTTTTACATTAATCGCATTTCACATTCTAAACCTTAGAAAAGCCGATTGTGATTTTTTATTCAGATACCTAACTACGCCAAAGAGATGGAGGAGATGAAGCATGTAACTAAACAAGAATTCATAGCTTCTCTACGAAGGTATACACACAGACACATGCGCCAAGCATACATGCGTGCTTAGTTACTCCCATTATTTTCGCGGGCGATTATCAGTTTTACAAAATATAAAACTAATTAATACTATAATGCGATTCGAAAGAAGCTTGAATTTTTAGGCGAAGTGGTCACGTAACGGTTACCTTCTATAAAAAAAATACAGGAAAAGCAGCGGTTTCTCTAGAGGAGCATCTATTTACCGAGGCGTTACAAGGTTCGAACACTTTATTCCAAAGCACAATTATATGTCGATCGATACACCAAATCTTTCGGATACTAATGTAATAAAAAAGAAACATTGTTGTTTGTTCTATGCAGGCATCATCAACAAGGCCGTTGGCAGGCGAGAATCGGTCGTGTGGCCGGAAACAAGGATCTCTACCTCGGAACATTCGGTACGAAGTTATAACATGTACACAAACTGTTTGTAAGGAGGACCAAAATTGAATATATACGAAAACACAGTTCCCGCATGTAATATCCTCTTAAAAAATTAAATAAATACGTATTTATTTTGTTGTTTTTTTTCCTCGTGGCGCTTAATTACACCAGCGACGGAGGAAGAAGCGGCTGAAGCGTACGACATAGCTGCGATAAAATTCCGAGGAGCGAACGCCGTGACAAATTTTGAGATGAGCCGATACGACGTGGAAGCCATATCGAAGAGCCCGCTCCCCGTCGGGGGGACAGCCAAGCGCTTGAAGTTCAACCTCGATTCCGACAAGCAGCGCATCGAAGAACCAATAAGCGGTGGTAATAATATCAGCTTTAATAATGTCGTGGTGCCTTATGCGGACCCTACTACTACTTACCACCACCAAAACAACTTCTTCCAAAATTTCGGCGCCAGCTCATCAGACATGATCGGCGGTGGGGCTTCTGCTAGCAATCATCAGCCCGAGTTCTTCATCTGGCCTCCGCCCACTCACCCTCATCATTATCATCACTCTTTTAATTAACTGACTTCCAACTAACCGCAGTTAGTTGGAGTAGGTTTAGGGGATCGGAGCTACTACTACTATGGTCAGGCAACATGTTTTCCTTCTACTACTAATGGCTGAAGATGGTGTTAGAAACTGACATGCATGGTTCTTAGGAGACATTATGTGCTGTGTGTTGTAAGTAGCTTCGGTGTTTTCTTCTTTCTTTTCGGTTTACTCTTAGGTTTATTTGTCTGTGAACAATGGCGGATTCGGGCACGGACTAATTTTCAACCCATTTTCTGTACTCGGGTTCTGCCGAATCAAGAAAGAAAAATACATAATGATTATATATTTGCAGATGTTCCTTCTGAATTGACGTTTTGATGATCTTTCTTCATGAATGAAACCTGCAAAACTAGAGGTTCTTCCACAGGGCCCTTTTAACAGAAGGGAGCGTTTCCTATTTTTATTAAACAAAAGGGAGTGGACCGAAAGTTATCAAAATATCCCAACTTAAATTGGCTTTTTTCGAGTAAAAAAATTCGAATAATTTGAATAATTATTTTTTTAATTTGAATAACGTATTCGAGTAAAAAGAACTGAAAAAAAATAATTATTCGATTTTAATATTCGATTTTTTTCACTCGAATTATATATTTTTCTATCAGAATTTTATTCGAATAACTCAATCCGAGGTCGAATAACTCGAATAAGAATTCACATAAACCGATTTCTGCTCGAAAATGTCGATTTCAACCTCAAAAACACCAAAATTCACTCAGATTTGGGGTTAATATGTTTAACAATCACGAACCCATCGATTAACACCTCATTTCGACATTAAATTTCAGTCGATCGGATCAAAATGATAATCAAACACTTCAATTTTTTTTAAACACAAAATCCCTTTTTTTAAATTAAAAACCCTATACTCTTTTTTTTTTTTTTATTTCACACAAAACTTATCCTAGTTAGGGCTGGGGAAACAAACCGAAATACCGATATACCGTCCTTATCGTATCGAAACGTACCGAAAATATCGAAAATTTTGGTATACTGAAGTTTTTGGTAGGGTATGATACCGTACCGAAAATTTTCGGTACAGTAATGGTATGAAAGTTTTAAAAATTAAGTATACCGATTATATCGAAATACCGAAATATAAAATCGTTATGTATATATACACACACCTGCATATTTATATTATTTCAAAAAAATATAAAATGGATAAAAATATATAAGGATCTTCATAAATTTATTTAGATAAATTATTAATTATACCCAACTTTCTGAGATTATTGAGGTCCACCATATTTTACTTACATTAAAAAAAACAAAGAAAATACAAAATAGCCGTTTTGTTTTAATTAGTCTGTATATAAAGTTGTATTTTGTCGTTTTCTTTGTCTTACTAAAGAGACTGACTAAAATATATAAATTATTTAAGGTTATTTTATGAATCAAAAATCTTTTTATTTTGGAAAATTTGGCATTAATAATCCATCATATTGGGGCATGGAGAGTATGAATTGACTAAATTTGAAAATAACGAATTAACGAGTTACGGACACGCATGGTATAAAACGCTCCGTGTGAATGGTATAGAAGGTATGATACTTGATACCATTCCGACATTTCGGTATGATACCGTATTGAAATTTAAGGTATACCGAAATTTTGGTATGGTATTGATATGATATTTTTCAATACCGAAATTTCGGTACGGTATACGGTATCACAGTTTTGGTACGATATACCGTACCGAACCACCCCTAATCCTAGTTATCAAAAAACTCCTTCCCACAATGGTGTGTATATATACATATCTTACAAAACCCTACAACAAAGGAGAGATTATGGGAGATGGGAAATCTCAAACATCATCATTTTCGCCATGATTTCCACTTCCTTTTAGGGTTAACAGAATAATCGTACAAAGTCAACTAATACTCACTCCATAACTAATTCCATGTGTCGATTCAAGTCCTTGAGGTAAGTGGTGGAAGTGTACTCCTCCAAATCGCATGACCCCACAAGAAAAGTAGCCCTTCCATCCATTGATTTCGGCTTGTTCTGCTGCTGCTGATCCATCTCTTGTTCGTTCTCACCTCTCAATTGCTGGACAACCTTTGTTTTTTTCAAGTAATTAACACAACAACAAAGCACATATTAATTAGGGGCAAGAACGAAAAATGTCTATTTTCACTAATAGTGCACCTACGTTCTTCATGCTAGGCCTCATATTGGGCAAGTGATGAATGCACGTCGAAGCTGTGAACATTGCGCGCTCCATCTCAACCACGTCATAATCGTCTCCTAACCGAGGATCTGCTATTTCCTTAACGTTGTTCTTCTCCAGAAATGGTTTCGCCTGTTTAAGCAACATATATATATATATATATATATATATATATATATTCCGATCATAAGTAGATTATCTTTGCCTTTTATTTAATAATGTAAGATGGGAGCAGTTAAGTTATAAATTGTTTTCTTACGTACCCACATGACTAAGCTTTGCCTACACGAATCAACAGCTCGGCGACCCGTAATGAGCTCGAGCAGTAAAACGCCGAATGCAAATACATCCGTTTTCTCGTGGACTATTCCGTGCATGAAGTACTCAGGAGCCATATATCTAATTGGAGAGAGCACAGCAAAAATACATATTGATCATTAGCTATATATCACCACAAACAACCCCGAAATAAAATAAAAAATGGTTTTTTTTTTTAATTCTTGCCCGAAAGTGCCTTCGATGGGAGAAACGACGTGATGGGCCCACGTTTTCGGAAGCCATTTCGCCAGCCCAAAATCAGATATCTGCAAGTGAGTAAATGAGCTAATCTACCCATTTTCTTGCTTTCTTACCTTAATTTACACTGCGTTTGGTTTGAAGAGGAGTGGAGAGGAAAAGAAAATGGTAGAGTAAATGATTTCAATAAATTTTTATTCCTCACCGTTTGGTGAATAACTTAGTTTTTTTAGTTTTATGTATAAACTTAAACTAATTTTTTTGTCTTATCACTCCTCATCTATTTTTTCGAAACCCAAACGTGCAAACTATTTTACCTTTCTCCGTTTCATTTTCTTTTCCGTTCTAGTTTCCACAAACCAAACAAGCCCTTAAAGAGGAAAACAAAAAAAAAAAACGAAAAAAAGGACCTGGGCTTCATAATCTTGCGAAAGCAATATATTTGACGCCGTTATGTCGCGGTGAATAACACGTCTCGGGCATTCGTGATGCAAATAGTGCAAACCCTCGGCTACGCCTATGGCCACCTTATACCTTATACTCCACTCTAAATTCTTTTCACCTTTTATTAGAAGCAATACATAGATGAACAAATATCATCAAAGAAGATGGAAATGACATAGCATAGTGTAAGAGATCAGTAATCGGAGGCGAATAAGCAAGCAAACCGTGTAAGAAATCGGCGAGGGAGCCGTGTGGAGAAAACTGAAGCACGAGATGCAAACCGTTTTCGGCGCTAAACCCGAGGAATTTCGCAGCGTTTTGGTGGTCGACGTGAGCGATGATTCCAAGCTCCGATAAGAACTCGCCGACTTTTTCCTCTTCGTTCTTCTTCGTTTTAGTGATCTTCTTAACTGCAACAACTTGACCGTCTGATAAGGTCCCTTTGTATACCTGTGCATGGCCGCCTTCTCCGATCAACTTATCTATACATGGATTTATTACTTAGACTTTTAGTTTTTAGAAAGAAAAAATATTGAAATGACGGTGAATTTGCCCATCAACCAAATACAACATAGGCCTAGGAGATAAATATCGTGGATAATTTATAAGTACATAACTTTGACTTGTTTTCTAACAAACAACGCAGCATACATTTCGTATTCTTGCGGTATAATATCTGAATTGTCACAAAATCTTTGACCTAGGTGGGGTAGGAATGGCGAACCCATTGACCGAACCACACAACATGGGACCCACATAAATTAGGACACGAACCATTTAAAAAAAAAGTAAGAAGTCTAAGCTCTAACCGTGGCTGGTGCAATGTCTGTCTTCGCCGGACTACAGTATTAATGAATATCAGTTTGATAAGACCAATCATTCATGTATTGAACAGCCAATAAACAGAGTGTGCTGCAATATTATTCAACGCAATAAATAATACTTGGCAGCATGTCATGTCATTCCATAGCATAGCATAAGAATTTTGAATGAAAAGAGTACACCACTCGATAATTCTGAGCCTTAAAAAGTAGTTCGACATGCTACGTCTCAGTCTCAGCAACTTCATTATTATAGCAAAGAAAAAAAAAAGAAAAAGGATGGCAAAAAACAGGGCAGCATTTAGAAAAAAAAAAAAAAGAAAAAACAGAGCATGGAAGATGGAACAGAGCTTTGCATGCACAGAATGAAAAAAGGAAGAAATGAAATCTTAATAATTAAATCACCTGGGCTGAAACCATCGGTGGCTAGCTTAAGCTCCTCGTAGGTAAAGTTGCTCCACGACGGCTTAGGCGCGCCGACGTCAGAAAAATCGTCGACGGCGGCGGAGGCGTCGTCGGCGCTTCGGTTCCTCCCTATTCTCTTCTTAAACGCCCTCTTCGAAAGGTAATCGTAGCCGTAGATCAAAGGGATGGTCGAGATTTTAAGCACGGACCTCTTCTTGATCTGATTTAGAAGCCTTTTCCACTGCAAATTTCGCTGGCTGGGGGACAGCAGCTCTCCGCCGCCGTCTGCCTCGTCGGCTTCGAAAAAGCCGCTGTTGTCCGACTCCGATCCGCCGTTGGACGCCGGAATCTCGAGGACTCCCCTCGGAGAGGATTCCTCCGACGACGGAGACGACGGCGCGTTGTTGCTGATGATTTCATGGGACGGCGAAGATCGCTCTGTTTCTGAGTCCTTCTCTTCGTATTCTCGGGTTTGCTCAGCGCCTTCAGATTCTCCTCCTTTGCGTAGATTAGATCAAGAAAAAACAATTTGCTTGCATGGAGACGATGAAAGTTGGAGATTTAAAAAAGGAAAAAAAAAAAACAAAATTGGAAAGCACAAATGAAATACCTTGCATGATTCTTCCTCTGATGGATTAGATCGATAAAAACTTGCAGATGGCAGAATTAGGATGGGATTAATATCAAGATTCCGAAAAGGGTTATTGATTAACGTTAGAATTCATCGCCGTTTACGATTTTCCCTAACCTCTGTCCCTGCAAGAACAGATGAGAGAGAAAGAGGAGAGGATATATCTTCCAACTAAATTTGAACGAGCGAAGGGAAGAAAGGAGTAGAGGGAATACTAATCAGGTATGTTATATGAAGGGACGTAAAATGCTATATTTATATATGTGCCCTCTTTCTTTTATAAATAATTTTTTATAAAAAAATACTATATTTCCTTCGTTTGCGTATTTTATTATCTTTCAACAGATATTTGTGAAAACAAGGGTCACTCAATACAAAATATGTTAGTCACTTGTAATTTTCGAATATAAATAGACGTCATTAATTTTTTTGTTAGTAGAATATCAAACGAGCTTGATGAATGTAAGTGCAGGTTTTTAATTAATTGAGTAGTAATTGAGGGCGAAGTTGCTTGAATCATAAAATCTGAACCGTTCATTGCTTAGTTCGTATTTTTTGGCGCAATTGCTGGTTTTGTGTAATTCACAACTTGACAACTGAATGGGTTTTTCTTATTTTCGGAGATATATTAAATAATATGTTTTCCGTATCACTTAATAAATCTATAATATCCCCTTTTCCGCAATTTTTAATTGCATTTGTAGTACTATTAGATAACTAGCTAGAGAAATTTCAAGAGGTAGTATATGTATAACTGAACTAGGAATCATTTACTCGTCTTTTTTAAGCAATTATGCGCGATAACAAACTTTCAACTGAATAAATTAGAATAAATAAAGAGTTCGGCTACAAGACTTTGGTAAAAGCGCCACAATTAGTAAATGTATGTTCTTAGTAAAAATAAAATATCGGATCGAAGATAGGACAGGACTTATTTTTCAATCGCGACATCAATAAAAAATTTATTGTTTAGTTGTTGAACTAAACCAGCAAAGTCAAATAAAATTTAACAAACAACTAAAAACCATAGAAAAAAGGAATTGTAAAGCGAAGCTTAATTCACTTCACCAACCTCACCAATTTGAATGTTCGGTTAGGAAAAGTACATGTGCTTAGACTGAATCCACAGTACACTGTAGTCAAACGATGTTACAGAAAAATAATATATTTAAAAAAAGAATCGATCCATATCACCGAAGTCCTAATAGTTATAAGATGACGAAAAGATCAGATGACATAATCAGCCTTGACAATGGCTGCGTTCACTATGAGAAATTGGAAATATAAGATAAGTTATCTTTGATTATTAATCTTAAGGGTTGCCGATGATGACAATGTTCACTTTGCAAGATATGTGTTGGGTTAATTAATATTATTTGTAAAATTACAAAAGTAACATTCATTTCGTATTTAAAAAGAATAATACTCTTATTAAATCACATGAAATAAAGAATAAATTAGCATTGTATATTTATTTTTATCATATAAATCACATGGAATAAACATTATTTTATGATATGGTTTAATAAGGGTATTTTTGTCTTTTCGTATGAATTAATTATATCGGCTCAACCCATTATACGAATTATACCGGACTTGTTTGATTATACTAGCGAACCAATGCATCATTGTGAGCTTTTTGGACTTTAGAACGGGTATTATACGGGATAATTTTGATTTCTCTAAGGTTATCTATCAAAACGGACCCAATGGTGCGGGGCGTGACTTGCGACTAACTTATCATAGAATCCACCCCTCGCCCCATTTCCGCAGAAAATTCTCATGCCTCTTCTTTTTTTTTTTATATGATAGATCTGTTGACTTTTCAACAATTGCAGAAGAAAAGAACATGAGCTCAAATTGTTTTTATCTCTTATTACCTAAGCAATGACGTTAATTGTCATTTGCTTGGCCTATAAATAGGCAATACTATCAATTGTAAAAACCATCCCAAATTAACGAGAGAGAGAGAGAGAAAGAGAGAGAGAGAGGAGAGAGAGAGAGAAAAAAAATCTTGTTCGGGTGGATAAGGGTGAGAGTGGGTATAGTTTTTACTAGGCAACTGAGAGTGGGTACAAAAACATTACCCGAGTGGGTAAGGGGTCTCGCGTTTGGGTTTAAACACGAGCGTTATTTTGTACGGTGTAATATTCTCAAATATAGTGAAACTATTGTCTCTCCGTGGAGGTAGGCGGTATTGGCCGAACCACGTAAAAATCTCGTGTTCTCTTACGGGGCCATTTCGGTTTTTTTATTGTCCAAATAAAATCGCCGCAGATCCAAAATAAACCTTCCGCTCGCCCGAAATATTACCGTTCAACCCCAACAAGTGGTATCAGAGCTAAGCCTAATTGATATTCTGAGTATGCTCTGTGGTTGCAGCTTTGTCTGATCTTGCACATCAGAAAATATATCAAGAAGGTTTATCGTTACGGGGAGCCGATGTCAGGCCAAAGTTGTTGAATTTCTGCAAGGATAATGGCGACGGAAAGCAGTTTCAAAGTGCGGCAATTTGATGGTACGGGGAGTTTTACTCTATGGCAGAGACGAGTGAAGGATATCCTTGTTCATCAAGGTCTTGCTAAAGCTTTGAAAGGGGACACGGCAAAGCCGGAGAAAATGGCGAAAGAAGACTGGGAGGATTTGGGGTCAAGATGCGTCAGCACAATCCGTCTGTACATTGCGGATAATATTATTAATAATGTTGTGAATGAGGATTCTGCACCAGACTTGTGGGCGAAGTTGGAGGAGTTGCATCTCGGGAAGAACTTAACCACAAAGTTAGATCTGAAGCGGGAGCTGTACTGTTGAAGATGGAGGAAGGTGGGAATATCATGGATCACATTAGCGTGTTCAACGGACTTGTGAATCAACTTATAAAAGTTGATGTAAAGTTGGAGGAAGAAGATAAAGCCCTTTTACTTCTTACCTCGCTTCCTGATTCTTATGATAATTTGGTCACAACCATCTTGTACGGAAAAACGACCGTGAAGATGGTGGATGTGCAGTCAACTCTTTTGGCACATGAAAAGAGGAGACGATCAAATTATGGCGATAGCCAAAATTCGGGGCTATTCATGAGGAGAATCGTAAAGGAAGGTTTCACGCCAGGGAATTTGGAGGTAGCAGCAGGTCCAAATCAAAGGATAGCGGGAAGGGCATCGTGTGCTACAAGTGTGGTGAGTTGGGAAACATCAAGAGGAATTGTCCGACTTGGAGGAAGGACAAGAACGACGAGAAAAATTTCACAACCATGATAGCACAGGATACGGATGATGTTGTAGACGTTCTCACAGTCTACAATGATGGCGTTTTTTCTCAGGATGAATGGATATTTGATTCGGGGTCGAAGTACCATATTTGCTCCGACAGAAAATATTTTGATACGTTCCAGAAGATACGAAGAGGTTCGGTTTCCATGGCTGATGGATACCGGCATGCGGTTCGTGGTGTTGGAATTGTGAAGATCAAAATGGCTGACGGAGCGGTGCGAGCTTTGGATGGTGTGATATTTGTCCCAGAGTTACGGAAGAATTTAATATCCTTGAGCCAATTAGATTCCAAGGGCTATGGGAGTTTCATAGCAGGGGGAGTCTGTAAAATCACACGTGGCGGAAAACTCCTACTGAAGGGAGAAGAGCGTGGAGGTTTATATCGTCTGGGCGGGAGTGTGGTACATAATACTCCGACTTCGATGGGTTCACGAGAATCGCGCGCGCGTGGTGGAAAGGCAGACGATGGTGAGAAGGAAAGTCCTGCTGGAGAAGGGGTTGCGTCGAAGTCCCTCTTCAGAATCGACGGGTAGAGTCGGTTCGGCAGCTGCACACAGGATTGGCCGCGGGTGAATCAAGTTGGTAGGACCTGAATTCTTGATTCGGATATGTGTAGCTGGTACAAGGAATACCGATGGATGTTCGTGGTAATTGCGAACGGGTTACCCTAATTCTCGGGTTCGCGGAATGCTCTCTAAAGAAGGCGCATATGTTGAAAATGGGGGAATTGTTGACTTTTCAACAATTGGAGAAGAAAAGAACATGAGATCAAATTGTTTTTGATCTCTTATTACCTAAGCAATGACGTTAATTGTCATTTGCTTGGCCTATAAATAGGCAATACTATCAATTGTAATAACCATCCCAAATTAACGAGAGAGAGAGAGAAAAAAAATCTTGTCCGGGTGGATAAGGGTGAGAGTGGGTATAGTTTTTACTAGGCAACTGAAATTGGGTACAAAAACATTACCCGAGTGGGTAAGGGGTCTCGGGTTTGGGTTTAAACATGAGCGTTATTTTGTATGGTGTAATATTCTCAAATATAGTGAAACTATTGTCTCTCCATGGAGGTAGGCGGTATTGGCCGAACCACGTAAAAATCTCGTGTTCTCTTACGGGGCCATTTCGATTTTTTTATTGTCCAAATAAAATCGTCGCGGATCCAAACCTTCCGCTGGGCCCGAAATATTACCGCTCAACCCCAACAAGATCAACAACTTAAGCAACAATGTAACTGTAAGCAAATAAAGTAGTAGAATATAACGTGTTTTTCATTAATAGAATTCAATCAATTACATTTACACCGAAGTCATGTATATATACAGCTCACTTTGCATCTTTGTCCCACTTATATCTAATTTACACATATGCCTTAGAATACTTTATACTATTACAAATTGGTCCTATCACGAGTGTACATATATATATATATATATATATATATATATATATATATATATATATATATATATATATATATATATATATATTTGTCAACACTCCCCCAAATTTGGTGTCCATACAGGTTTAAAACACGAAATTTGGACAAAAAATACTCGAACTTATCCCCAGGTGCTTTAGTAATAAGATCTGTTGGTTGCTCCTAAGAGGACAAATATTCAGCCTTGATCACATTCTCTTGTCTCTTATGAAGTCCACTTCTATATGCTTGGTTCTCTCGTGAATCATGGTGTTAGCATCTATTTTTATGGAAGGCTTGCTATCCGACAAAAAACACTGACTTGAATATCTCCTTAAATTTCCAGATCTTACATTATCAGTCATAGCACTTCTATGGTGACCATTGCCATGACTTTGTATTCTCTCGGCTGAGCTTCTGGCAACAGTTTTCTACTTCTTGGTTTTCCAGATAATAAGGAAGTTAGAAGGTGCAATAGGGATGTTAGTGTTGACAGTTGGAGGTTGCTTCTTTTCAGTGAAGGTACGCGCGCGCAGCGTAACCCTCATGAGATCATCAAAGGAATGTTCATGCCAAAGCTCACCACTTCAACTGCTACAAGGGACGCCATTGCGCTTCTTGGAGCTCTAATCATGCCGTACATATACATTTACATACATATATATATATATATATATTACATTGAAGTCTATTTTATTTGCATGTAATAATAATTTTTCGATATATCTGTTAGGTGAGCTTGATATGTTTGAATATTCAAACATGAAGACACGTGATGTGGGAAACCATCTTCAAGTGGGATAAAGCAAAAGCATTTGCTATTGTATTGTGGGCGCCGATTTGTTCTTTGAATACAATAAAAAGCATGGATTGAATAAGTCAGACAAGGAGACAACAAATGGAAAGAAGAAAAGTTTCGGCTGCCATATATTCCACATTCAAAGGTGGACTGAAACAATTGACGAGTTCACATGTATGTTTGAAGGTCTAGCTTGCCTATAAATAGGCAGTGTTCGACGATGAGAAGAATTGCCACAGGCCATAGATACCACACACCAGATCTTCTATCCCGTCTCGTATCATTTTCTGGTGTAGTCTACTCCTAATTTTGTTGTAGCTGTATCACGTCAGTGTACGTGTCTGTAATATCTCCACATAATAAAGAAGTTCTACCCTCCGGCCCGTGGACGTAGGTCATTCTGACCGAACCACGTAAATCTCGTGTCACTGTCCAAATATTATTTTTGTCTCTTTTATTTATTATCGTCATTTTTTGGGCAAATAATTATCGGGGATTTCCGCATATCCTAACAAATTGGTATCAGAGCCAACCCGATTTATTTTTTAGCCACCATGACGATAACAAAAATGTCAATTGAAAAGTTCGACAGAAACGTCAACTTTGCAATGTGGAGTCTCAAGATGGAGGTCATACTCATTCAAGACGGTTGCGAGGTGGCGCTTGAAGGCACAAAGAAGAAACCAACGAAATGAAGGACGATCAATTTAATGAATTGGACAAGAAAGCCAGATCGGCTATTATCTTAAATCTCTCTTACGAGGTTTTACAAGAAGTTGCCACGGAGAGGACGGCCATGGGTATGTGGGATGCGTTAAAAGCTATCTACATGAAGAAAACTAAGGAGAATCGGCTTTATTTAAAGCAAAAGCTATACAGTATGAAAATGACGGAAGGTACTTCTATTCTCTCGCATCTCGATAAATTCGATTCTATCATTATTGATTTGGCGAACGTAGAAGTAAAAGTGACGGACGAAGATCAGGCCATAATATTGTTGTGTTCCCTTCCTTCGTCTTTAAAACATTTTCGTGACACGATTATATACGGAAAAGACACAATATCATATTCTAGTGTCAAATCCGCGTTACAATCGAAAGAACAGATAGACAGGGATATTACGGGAGAAACAAGTGGTAGCCAGGCAGAAGGCCTGTTTGCACGGGGAAGACCAGAACGTAGAGACGCTGAAAGTAGCAGATCTAAAGAAAGGTCGAAATCCAGGTACAGAAATAAAGTCTGTAATTTTTGCAAGAAAAAGGGACACATTAAAGCTGATTGTTTTAAATTAAAAAATAAGGAGAAAAATAATCAGCAATTTAATAAACCCGCCGAAGCTAGTTTAGCTGCTGATGAGCGATCGAACTATTTTTGTAGCAACTGCAAATATTGTTAGGTCTGATAATGAGTGGATCTTAGATTCGGGTTGTTCTTACCACATTAGTCGGAGTCGAAATTGTTTTTCCACATATGAAAAATTCGATGGTGGATATGTTTTAATGGGAAATGATGCTCCGTGTAAAGTTGTTGGTAAAGACACAATTAGGATCAAGATGTTCGACGGAATCATCCGAACGCTCACAGAAGTCAGACATGTTCCAGATATGAAGAGAAATCTTATCTCTTTAGGCACACTTGAATCTCAAGGGTGCAGGTTCTCAGGTGAAGGTGGAGTTTTAAAGATTGCCAGAGGTGTCCTTGTTGTGACGAAAGCTTGCAGGTCTGGAAATTTATATATTTTGCAGGGAACTACTGTTACAGGTTCCGCTGCAGTTTCAGCATCCCCGGAGGTTGATACCACGCGATTATGGCATATGCGACTTGGACACATGGGAGAAAAGGGCTTGACAATTTTAAGCAAGCGGGGCCTACTTTGTGGTCAAAGTACTGGTAAGATGGACTTTTGTGAACATTGTATTTTTGGGAAGCAGAAACGAGTCAGCTTCAATTCGCCAGCAGTCCACAGGACGAAAGGTACTTTGGACTATATTCATTCTGATGTATGGGGTCCTCGTGTTCCGTCCAAAGGTGGTGCAAGATATATGTTGACTTTCATCGATGATTTTTCGAGGAAAGTCTGGGTCTATTTTCTTAAGCAGAAAAGTGATGTTTTCCTAACATTTAAACAATGGAAAGCTTTGATTGAAAAGCAGACAGGAAAACAGATCAAGCGGTTGCGGACAGATAATGGCTTAGAATTTTGTGGAAGCGAGTTGAACGAATTTTGCAAGAATGAAGGTATTGCTCGACATCACACTGTTCGAATGACGCCTCAACAAAATGGTGTTGCCGAGCGCATGAATCGGACGCTTTTAGAGAGAGCTCGATGTATGATCTCCAACGCTGGGTTGACAAATGATTTTTGGGCTGAAGCTATCGCTGCAGCATGTTATATTGTCAACCGCTCACCGTGTTCACCAACCAATCTCAAGACTCCTGAGGAAGTATGGTCAGGTACTCCTGCTGATTACTCCAACTTAAGAATATTTGGGTGCCCAGCTTATATGCACGTAAACGAGGGAAAGTTAGAGCCTAGAGCTAAGAAATATATTTTCCTCGGTTACGCTTTAGGGGTGAAAGGATATAGACTATATAATCCCGATCCCAAGTCACCCAAATTTATAATTAGCAGAGATGTTACATTTGACGAGTGTTCGATGTTACATGCTTCAAAAGAGTCTACTAATTCTTCTAATCAAGAAAAGGAGGATAGTGTACACAACGAGGTGGAGCTCGAGATCAATAAAGATCCTTCAGATGACCCTGCTACGAGTTCAACAGATCAAGAGGATGAGCTAGAACGTGATTCAGATCCTATTGAAGAGGAAAGCACCGAGCAGGAATATTCTATAGCCAGAGATAGGGAGAGACGAGAGATTCGACTACCACAGTGGTACGTAAATTTAGTTTCGTACGCTTTATCAGTGGGGCAAGAAACAGGTGGAGGCGGCGAACCTTCTACCTATTCGGAGGCAATTGGCGATGCTAATTCTGATAAGTGGCTGGTAGCGATGAATGAAGAAATGGAGTCTCTGCACAAGAATGGTACTTGGATTCTTGTGCCGCCGCCGAAGAAAAAGAAAATAGTCGGATGTAAGTGGGTCTTCAAGAAAAAAGAAGCTTTATCTGGTTCTGACGATGCAAGGTATAAGGCACGATTAGTCGCGAAAGGCTATAGTCAGGTACAAGGTGTTGATTTTAATGATGTTTTCTCACCTGTTGTTAGACATAGCTCTATTCGTGTATTACTTGCAATCGTTGCCATGTATGATTTGGAGTTAGAGCAGCTTGACGTCAAGACAGCGTTCTTACATGGCGATTTAGATGAACAGATTTATATGAAGCAACCTGAAGACTTCATAGTTGAAGGCAAGGAAGACCAAGTTTGTCTGTTGAAGAAATCCTTATATGGATTAAAACAGTCTCCAAGACAGTGGTACAAACGGTTTGATTCTTTCATGTTGGGTCATGGTTTCTCCAGGAGCAAGTATGATAGTTGTGTTTACTTCCGAAAATGACAGTTCGTTCATTTATCTATTGTTATATGTTGATGACATGCTCATTGCGGCTAAGAATCTTGCACAATTCACCAGTTGAAGGCCTTATTGAACGGTGAATTTGAAATGAAGGATTTAGGAGCAGCTAAGAAGATTCTTGGTATGGAGATTAGACGTGATAGAGGAGCTGGTAAGTTGCACCTGACCCAGAAAAGTTACCTCAAGAAGATTTTGGAGAGATTTGGCATGAGCGATGCCAAACCAGTCAGCACTCCTCTTGCTAGCCATTTTAGGCTAAGCGCTGCTCAGTCACCATCATCAGATGAGGAAGAAGCGTACATGACACGAGTTCCCTACTCTAGTGCAGTCGGCATTATTATGTATGAAATGGCTCTTCCAATTACCAAGTTTAAGCATTGGTTGGACTTGATTGATATTTTAAAGTTGGTGAACTAGTCCGTCAGGGCTATGGACAGAGGGAGATGGAAATAAAAGTATTTCTACATTAAGGTGGAGTAATTTTTTGGAATCAAGCTCAAGGTGGAGATTTGTTAGGTGAGCTTGATATGTTTGAATATTCAAACATGAAGACACGTGATGTGGGAAACCATCTTCAAGTGGGATAAAGCAAAAGCATTTGCTATTGTATTGTGGGCGCCGATTTGTTCTTTGAATACAATAAAAAGCATGGATTGAATAAGTCAGACAAGGAGACAACAAATGGAAAGAAGAAAAGTTTCGGCTGCCATATATTCCACATTCAAAGGTGGACTGAAACAATTGACGAGTTCACATGTATGTTTGAAGGTCTAGCTTGCCTATAAATAGGCAGTGTTCGACGATGAGAAGAATTGCCACAGGCCATAGATACCACACACCAGATCTTCTATCCCGTCTCGTATCATTTTCTGGTGTAGTCTACTCCTAATTTTGTTGTAGCTGTATCACGTCAGTGTACGTGTCTGTAATATCTCCACATAATAAAGAAGTTCTACCCTCCGGCCCGTGGACGTAGGTCATTCTGACCGAACCACGGAAATCTCGTGTCACTGTCCAAATATTATTTTTGTCTCTTTTATTTATTATCGTCATTTTTTGGGCAAATAATTATCGGGGATTTCCGCATATCCTAACAATATCATTACATGAGGCATGCATGCAGGCACAATCTGTTTCTTCACTCAGCACTAGTCATCTCAAGGAAGATATCGCGCTCCATCGACGGCATAAAGGGCAAGTTAAAAAACTCTCTACAGACACGTACTTATAATTTTATTACGAAACGACTGCCATGATGAATTCTGTATTAAATTTTCAGAATGCGAGGAAGTACTTAACTTACTGGAAAGTGCCTTAGCTTTGTTCATCGCCTTCCTCACCAACGTATCTGTGACCTCTGTGACAGGGAGCGTTTGCTCGATTCCAAATATATCCACACAGAACAAAAACAATTGCCTCAACATTACCCTCAATTCCGCTTCTTTCCTACTCAAGGTCTCATTCATGTCATGTAATAAATAAATCATGCCTTGTAGTAGAAACTTTTCTTTTAAATTGGTTTTCAAACATCCGAGTTCTCTGGGAAAATGGAGTTCGAAGCTCTACGCAGCGTCTTTGCTGGCTTCTGGTCAGAGCTCGACTGTGACGGGGACATACACAGGGCAATACATAATGCAGGGTTTTCTCGACCCTTAAGATATGGATAAGAAACCTTCTCACGAGGCGCATCACAATAAACCCGAGCTTAGCAGTCTGCATTATCGGTGGTTCCTCAACAAGCTGCCAGGCTAATCATTTTTGCCTAAAACTCAAGAAATTTTTCGATATTAATGGCGTCTCTATGTGTATTCATTTATACACAGACGATCCTATCTTTGAACAGCCGTTCACATTGGTCCCACTCTTCAAGTTTACAAGCAGTGAAGCCAAGATGGGACAGCATAGGAAATCCACAATGGTAAGTAATTAAGATGTTATCTGGTAACTCTTACTACTGTATTATGTTACTGTAGCTTCCAATGAACAAATGGCAGGTGACTCTGATACTATGGACTCTAGGGTTTGGCTCTATAGGGATCAATATGTATTTCATGGGTTCATGCATGCTTAGATGGCTTACCAACAATAATAGGCTGAATAAGGCAGCAACAATCTCCACCTCTATGATGATCTTCTTGACAGTGCTTGTCTATGCAGCAATGCTAATTTACTTGGCAGTTAAGCCAGAAACTCCCAATACATCATGTAATCCAAGGGAATCATCCATTTCAAGTTCTGGGGCATCGACTGATGGTGAGCCAACGACGAGGAGCATTTAGATTCAAATGGAAGAGATGTGTGAGATCAGATCAGTAGAGTGAAGTGATTACCATCTGTCCTGCTCTTGCATATAATTGGCAACAGTCAGTGGACACAGCTACGTATTTTCCCTTAGTAAAGAAGAACCAGCTTCAGTCCTTGAAAAAAAAGCCAATTTTTCACCAAAACTCACAGAATCGAAAACCGCTCCGTAAAGAAAAATACCTCAAAACAAATTGTACAACATTTGTTATATCAGCCTCTGCTCAAAAAGCAAAAGCAAACAGGAAAATTGACGAACTGGTTATGATCGTCATGCCAGCTATTTGCAAGTATACACTGACCACTTCTGCAATTACCTACCTGACCTTCTATTTTGTCTTTTTCCCTTAATCAAAGTGATTGATTAGAGAATCAGTACTTGATCACACGGTGGCGCAACCACAACTCATACATAATCATGTGGAAAGCATCATGTTTGATTGGAGGTGAGTTCCATTGGAAGTGTTTTTGTACCTACCAACCAAAGCAAATTACTTGAGCTGCATAAATGATTTGCTGCATTGTAGTAGATGGAGAAGAAAAGAAAAGGAAATAATAAGATTCGGATAATATTTAATGACATTGGTAAAAAAATATGGGCACCTTCACCAAATTGTTGTGCAGTGTTACAAATTCTTGTGTAATACTCTTCAGTATTTGCTTCAGCTGGTACACATCTTTTTCCTTAAGCACAACAGAGAATTTACGCCACTCAAGGACATCACTGAAAGGCAAATCATAGTAGTCGGAGAGTATCACTGCATGCAATAATATAAGCAGATCGATCATTCAAGAGTCTAAAATGGAAATCGAAATTAAATACATAATGCATGAAACAAACAAAAGCTGTCCAAACATACCAGGAATACATCCATAGTGTATGGAATCTGCTATCCGTGCACTGTTGACCTGCGAACCCCCGGGGGAAATGCAGAACTTAGTTCTATAAAATCTCTTTTGATACACTAAATGCCCTGTCGCCCGATTAATTCTGTTATTGGAGATATCTAGTTCTGTGTCGTTTTCCCAGACACGAGCCAGTATAACCCGAATTTGGAGTTTCTATGACCAGCCCAAAAGCCAAGAGTTGTCCTGCAGAACATCGTTTTCGCAACATCATGTATAATGGGATCGGCGAACACCAGATAATAAAATTAAAAAAGAAAAAATCTTATAATATGAAGTGCAAAAAGATTTAACTTGACCCAATTTGAATATTAAAAAATACACTCAGTGGGTGATAAGAGTTACAAGTCTCTAAGAAACTTCATAGCAAACAGATATCTAATGATGAAACAGAAACCAAAACTTGTGAAAACTGAGGGGTACACTCTATAACAAATTAGCAATTGACCAAGATCAGCGCAGGATGCTCAAAGCCTTAGGCCTTTTATTAGTTAGTCCTGGTAAAGCCCCCAGAAACGAGGTCCTCGGTAACATAGATACAGAAAAGAAACAAGTCGAGCTAATCAGAACTGAACATAAAGAAATGAAAGAAGAGGATATAACAGAAAGATAAGTTATGGAGATACCTATTCTCAACATCGTTACCGCCAGCTGGAAGAGCAAAGGGCTGAAGAATCTGTGGAAGAGCAACGTCTTTGTGGGTATGAACCCAACATCATAACTCGACGAGCAAACGACACGAATTGAATTCTTTACAAGCAGAGGGAGTCCTTCGGTTGCCCTTACACCAACATCATGACAAGTGACGAAGAAATGATCAGCACCAAGGGTTCTGTTCCAATACGGATACTTAGCGATCAAACCCTCCACATAGTCCTTGACAATTATGGCCATGTTTTCGTATGATATCCCCTGGGTTTGGTCAGAAGACGAAGGATCAGATCCGATGTGAACTAAAAGTGCCCACATCGTAATCTAATAGTGAAAGAACATCGTTGACTCAATTGGCATATTTTGTGAGGAGATAGAAACTAAAACAACCATCTCCTTATGCAAGATTAAGCTCATCCAATTGAAACAGACCAAGAACTTAGAGTATATTTGAATTCAATACAATGGGAGAGAAGGGTTTCCAAGAATCCCTTACCTTGCCACGCATCTTATGGCACGAAATTGGGATGAAAAACAAGTCCGCTCGATGTGGATCCCGTGACAAAGCTGCTCTCTCTTAAATTCTGGAAAAAGTAGCCCTCACTGGCGTACTTCCCCGTCAGCTTCCGGCGTCTGATAGTACGTTTTGGGATCGCCGTCACCGTAGATGTAAACCTTAAATCTCCTCACCATATCCTCGTAATTGATCTTGAACAGCTTCGGATGATGATAGACATCGTCGTTCGCGACATTGACGTCGAACACGTGGAGATGCGCGGGATTTACGGAGCTGCGGGGGGATTTGAAGGAGACGTAAGTGAATGAGAAGAGAGTGAAGAAGGCGAGTGCGAGGAGAGATCCTCTGAGGCCGAACAAGGCGGATGAAGACGGAAGCGGCGGTGACTGGCGGACATTCGCCGCCGACATTCCCTGACGGTTACCACCGGATTGTTGGATCCGCGGGGGATGTTTATCGGTTGCGGAGGTTCGATTTGCTTAGGGTTGGTTGGGGCTAAGAACAAGATTAATATGAAATTTATTTATTCCTGTATTCATCTTATTTCGTTCATTAATAATTAGCTTATGAATTTAATAATTGAATCGAGTGTTAATCTTACTTATTAGGAACTTCGCATGTAATTACCTTAGATTTATTTAATTTCCTTATTTATAAGTTTTTTTCAACGACATCTTGATTTCATTTCACAAAGAAAACATACGACCAATTGTCCAACCAGTTCTCTCTGATAAACATTCGGAAGAGAATAAGCTCGCAAATGAGCTATGATAACAAACACACAAAATAATGAAACAACGAAAAAGAAACACAATAAGAAACTAATCTAGAACACGACGAATTATATAACCTAGTATGGAAAAGCTTAAAACTCCATGAAAATGGCTAATAAGCTAATATCCCACACTCTTCGCTTTCATTAGTCTTCGACTCAAGGTTGTTGTCTTTTTTTGTTTTTTCGAAATGGTCATCCCACAAAGGAAGAAAAAGACTCCTACATGTTAAAAGATTACCACCTTTTTGTATCAAACATCATATGGGCCTTATAACACTAGGCTTATTAAAGGATCTAATGAGCAGCCCATATTCAAGAAGCTTTTATCAGATAAGGAAATACTCTTCGTTTATATATTGACTGAAACAACCGCATTCCAGACAGAAGCAAGATTTGAAAACCCCTAAAAATCTCTCTGCATACTTTTATGCTTTCATATATTTTCTTTAGAATTTTCGAGTCTCTAGCTAGAAAATATAGCATATTCTCACTGCGTTTTTCAATAGTATCTATAGATCTTGCGTTTTACTCTTGTGTTTACGAGTTTTCTTGAAGCAATTGTATCGTTAAGCACAAAGAGATCGTTTTCCTACTGTTTAGATCTAAGATTTTAACTCCGATTCAATTTTATTAACTACATGAGGGAGGCCAAACTCCCACAAGGGGATACTAAGATAAACAACCTTATTAAACTAAACAACTGGAAAAACTAAGGAATGAACCCCCAACCTCCATCTACCGGATATGCCTCCAAATTCGATCGCCGAAGTCCAACGACAAGAAGAGGAATCCCGTTATAGCAGCAGCCCCCGAGGGTGAGGAAATATTAAACATGTACATATGGTGAAGAAACATGCAAGAAAGAGTCAGCTGCACAATCCTCGTTTAGCTGCGCAATCCTACTATCCAAACAGCCAACTCGGCCAACTCACTATCAGCCACAACCGAACCGACGTTAGGACCCACAAACACCTGACACACAACCATGAAAGAGGCCTCAGCCAAAACGTCTGAAGCCACCACAAAGCATATCGGGGTCTGGGAAGACCATCCCATCACCATTCAAGGAGTGCGATGCAACCGAGGAGTTCCTCCCACATCATGTAGCCATTTGTACGCCAACCAAAGAAAACCAAGAGTCATACTCATTTTTAACAAAGATGGAGTGGTGGATTTGCTCACAACCCATTTCTCATACACTGCCAAGCATTTTCTTTAAAACTATTTAAATATTGAAAGTACTTCTGATTTTTTATAAAGAAAACTCAAACATACCTTGGGAATCGTCAGTTAGCACATACCACTGATTTAAGATTGTTTATTCGGCCCGAATGCATCAACGTGATTGTTACCAGAAGCTTCTTTGCTCAGTAGCTTGGGTCTTCGAATGGCCATTGATATGCTTTACCATAGCATCAAGCGCATATTGTGTTATTCTTTATGTCTAATGACAGATATTCTTCAACATTGGTTTCTTCATAATTACCTTAAGCTCGTGATACCTCACATATCCTAACCTTGTGTGTGAAACTTAGTTGTTGCAGTGTTTACTGTCTTATCTACATAAGCAAATTCTGCTGACGTTAGTAGATGGACTCGAGTTTCGACCCTCCATGACCAGTTTGCCAATAATTTCAATCACTTTAACATTATCGGGTCGAAAAATAATGTAATTTGGTAGTGAGACGGATAGAAGATTTATCCTCATTCCCCGGGCAAGTTAAATGCCGTGTAGTTGCACTTAATTAGGACTAAATCGTGGGGTGATGACCGTTTTGCCAATATGAGCTATTGGAAACTTGGAGTTGTTAAGTGACCATCATCCGACCTACCTTGTATTCAGTTGTATTTTGTAACTTCTTGCCTCTCATTTGGAGCATAGTTTGTCCACGATCCAGTCCTTTTTATTGTCTATTTGTCCAGGGATGTGAACGCCAATGCCAATTTCTTGCGTAAGCCGGTAAGCATAATTTCTCCTCCTCTTTACAAGTCTCATCAGATATCATCGGATCTCATCGACACTTACATCTCACTCTTCCGCTATTTTTCGTGCCTATTTAAAAGTATTGTATTCCTTTCAACGGTCTTTTGAATATGACAATATTTGCCGGCGTAGTGATTTTGTTTGCCACAAATGTATCAGGAACCATTTTTAATTCCCTTGGATTTTCTGGATTTTTCTTATAATGAACTTGTTGGACTTTCCTTATTTCAAAGCTTATTTCTTCCCTTTCGATAAACTATTTCTTATGTCTTTTGTTTTCGTGGGAGGTCACTTATTTTTAGAACTTAACTAAGCTTCATCATCTTTCTTTAATGAGACATTCGCCATTTGTATAGTCTGCACTTCTTGGTTGGCTAGTATATTTTCAAGATTAGGAACAGAAAGCTGCTCTTACCAACCTTGTATGGTGGCTGTAGTTCCACTGAATGCATATCTTAGGCTGTGAATGATAATTTTCCTAATATCTTCTGAAACTTTATCGATTAGGTCAAACTCCGATATTTCACAACAAAGGAATCTTAACTTCTTAAAGTATTCGTGTTCCATATCTCCCCTTGTTTGAGTGACAGAAGCTTGTTTTCAAGAAGTTACAGCTTGACTCATTATTCTTCAAAAACAGTTCCGCTACCGTGCCTAGAGTGCATGCATCTCCGCCAACTCTTTGTTGGTAGTCATAAGTGCGTAAATGACCTTTCCCGCCTTATTAGTCCATTTTCGTAAGGCTTCGGCTTCATGTGGTTGTGTAACTTCATCTCCGTCAACTGCTTCTCATATATCTGCCCTTAAAGATACGCCTCCACAAAGGTCTGACGCATTGAGTAATATTGATAATCAAGTTTTTTCTATCCCGCCAGCCGACTGTATGTCCGTCAACGTGACTTGGATTACCTCATTGTAACCAAGAAAGGCTGCGCTTCACAATTTTTAATTTGTGCGCGGTGCCTCCAAAGTCCGAACTCAATAATTACCTTTTGATTAGCGGCAATGGATGAATCCGTAATATGCCTACTCGTATCACAAAGATACTTGACGTGGCTCTGATACCACTTGTTGCATAATAAAGAGGCGAGAAATGCAAACTTGGTTCACAATAGAGTCCATAATCTTTTGTTAAGCCTCAGAACTTGGTAAAAACCGATGGAATTTGGTCTGGCAATTTAGATGACCTAAAAACTAAAACATATGAAAATTGAAAACGCACTACATACATTTTCATATCTAAAATTGATCAGTCTATTTAGTTAATTATTATTTACAATTAATATGTTGCATTTAGATATTATATATAAACACGCATTTAAGTGTGAAAAAGACTAGTATGTATTATGACGGCAACTCACTCACTAAACTATAATTGAGATATAATAAGGTGAAAACTAATAACGACCAATCAAATAATTGGAGAGATAAGGATGGTAGGAGTAATAAGGAATGACGTGATTTGTTACACTGACAAATCACGGATTGATTTGGTTCATCAATGAGGGAATCATGGAAGTAATCAAGGATGTCGCATTAAGACTCAATCACGTTTAATATGGCAAGTCAATAAAGAGAAGATCATCATCAATCAATCATCGAAGATCTTTATCCATATAAGAGCATTGAAGACCTAATCAGGGATTAATAGAATTGATATGCTAGTTAACGTGAGACTTGCTTGAGTATGCTAGTTACATCGACTTTATATAGAGGCTAGAGATTAATATAAAAGAAAAATATATCAATTCTATTAATCCCTGATTAGGTCTTCAATGCTCTTATATGGATAAAGATCTTCGATGATTGATTGATGATGATCTTCTCTTTATGACTTGCCATATTAAACGTGATTGAGTCTTAATGCGACATCCTTGATTACTTCCATGATTCCCTCATTGATGAACCAAATCAATCCGTGATTTGTCAGTGTAACAAATCACGTCCTTCCTTATTACTCCTACCATCCTTATCTCTCCAATTATTTGATTGGTCGTTATTACCCTCCCTCAAACTGTGGCGGGGCTGGAGGCACAGTTTGCTGCGAATGTGATGAAAAGATGCTTTGCACAGGGGCTTTGTGAAAATGTCCGCAAGCTGAAGGGTAGAGGGAACATGGCGAGTAACAAGAAGTCCCATTGCGACTCTTTCACGAATAAAATGGTAGTCAAGCTCAATGTGTTTGCTCCGAGCATGAAAAACCGGATTAACAGTCATGTGTAAGGCACTCAGATTGTCGCATAGAAGTAGAGGAGGACGGGTTTGAGGAATTTGAAGATCCCGTAAGAGAAAAGTAAGCCATGTCAGTTCAGCTGTTGTGTTTGCCATTGCACGATATTCAGCTTCGGTGCTAGAGCGTGAAATGGTTGGTTGCTTCTTTGCACACCAAGAAATAATATTTTGTCCCAAAAACGTGCAAAATCCCGTTGTAGAGCGCCTAGTAGTGGGACAACCTGCCCAATCTGCATCAGAAAAAGCAAAAAGATCAAGTGTAGTGTTTCCAGTTAGATGTAAACCCAATGTAATAGAGCCCTTCACATAACGTAAGATACGACGGACCATTTTTATGCTAGCAACTGTAGGCGATTGCATATATTGAGACACATAGTTAACACTAAAAGAAAGATCAGGCAGTGTAATTGTTAAATATTGCAAAGCACCAACAATGCTACGATAAAAAGTAGGATCAGAGAAAGGTGTCTTATCATGATGTCCCTTCGTTTTCGATTCCATAGGGGTACTCATTGGTTTGCAATCTAACATCTGGGCCTTGTCAAGAAGAGAGCGGGCATAATGGGTTTGAGACAGGTGCAAAGTATTATGGGACCGTTGAACTTCTATACCAAGAAAATGATGTACAGGTCCAAGATCTTTCATTGCAAATTCGCTGTGTAAAGCTGTGATAAAATCGTTAAGTAACGTTGAACTCGATCCTGTTAATAACATATCATCAACATAAAGAAGTAAGACCAATGTGCCAGATGAAGAGTGCATAATAAATAAAGACGGATCAGCGAGGCTACAAAAGAAACCAGCTTTGAGTAAGAATGTGCTAAAGCGATCAAACCAAGCTCGTGGTGCTTGTTTTAGACCATATAGTGCTTTTCGAAGTTTGCAAACATGAGACGGAAATTTTGGATCATGCATACCTGGTGGTTGCTCCATATAAATGGCTTCAGTTATGTAACCATGAAGGAAAGCATTTTTAACATCAAGTTGTCGAATGTCCCATTGACGAACCATGGCTATACTAAGAACTAGTACTTGGTTTAATGACCGGAGAGAATGTTTCTAAATAGTCGATACCATCTACTTGGTGATACCCCTTCGCAACGAGACGTGCTTTAAGCCTATCAAGTGTACCATTTGCCTGTAATTTAGCTTTAAAGACCCATTTTGATCCAATAATATGCATATGAGGGTCTCGGGGAACTAAGGTCCACGTGGAATTTTGATGTAGAGCATCGAGTTCTTCAAGCATAGCTTTCCGCCATCCGCCATGTTGAAGAGCCGCTTTGACGGATCGTGGCTCGCTTGGAATATCCCCACAAGCAAGAAATAAGGCATATCGTGGATTCGGCTTGTAAATTCCATGTTGTGCTTGCGTAACCATTCGATGATCTGTGGATGAAACAAATTCAGAAGAAGGTATAGAGTCTGCACATACCATGGAATTATCTTCGGTCGGAAGGGATATTGAGGTAGGCGTATCGTCTTCTTGTGGGAGTAAATTGAGATCAATACTAGTGGAAGTGTGCTCTTCTGGATGATTTATCGTCGGTTCAGCGGGGGCACCTGTAGGATCTGGTACACCTGTTGATGGATTTAAGATTGATGTTGAAACAGGAATCTGTGTTAGGTCTGTCGTTGAAGATGGTGAGTTCACTGAAACATGAGATGGAGGATCAACAAATAATGACAAAGTAACATCAGAGGATGATAAAGACCTATTTATCTTGTACGGATATAAAGTTTCATCAAATATGACATGCCTAGACACAAATATTTTATATGTTGTAGGATCAAGACATTTGTACCCTTTATGGCGATCGCTGTAACCTACAAACACACAAGGAACGGTTTTAGGATCAAATTTATTCCTTTTAGTATTCCATGTATACGGGTAATAGATCCAAACACCCGTAAGATATTATAGTTAGGATTAACACCATATAAATGAAAGTAAGGACAATCAAAATTAAGAGAAGAAGATGATAGACGATTGATTAAAAACGTTACCGTGAGGAAGGCTTCGACCCACAAAGAAGGAGGTGCACCACTATGAAAGATCATAGTCATCCCAAGTTCTCTGATACTCCGATGGCGACGTTCAACAATACCTGTTTGCTCCGGCGTATGTGGGCAAGAAAGTTGATGAATGATTCCCTGTTGCTGAAAGTGTAAAGCAAGTCTTTTGTTTACAAATTCACCGCCACCATCAGAATGAAAAATTTTGTTTTTCCTGTCAAACTGGCGTTGCACATAACTTTCAAAAGCTAAATAAACATCAGTAAAATCAGATTTGGCACGAAGCGGGAGTCCATATATAATGAGAAAAATCATCAATAATGCAAGCATAATATCGAAATTTATCGCGAGATAAAATAGGAGCAGGTCCCCAAATATCACAATGAATTTTCTCAAAGGCACTAGTACAAGAAGAAGATGAAGAACCAAAAGGTAATTTGCTAAGTTTGCCTAGTTGGCAACTTTCACAAACAACGTGCACATTTTTATTTGAATAAACACTAATTAAATTCTTAGAACGTAATAAATGAACAGATGACTTTTGCGGGTGTCCAAGACGTTGATGCCACAGTTCTTCACTCCCTGTCTTTTGTCTATTTGAGAAATATGTTTCTTTTGGGTTGGATAAAACATAAAGATCTCCTTTACGTTGACCCATTATCAAAGCCCGACCTATTGCTCGTTCCTTAATGCAAATATGGAACTTCAATGGAGCTTTATTATTTTTTAACGTGAGACTTGTTTGAGTATGCTAGTTACATCGACTTTATATAGAGGCTAGAGATTAATATAAAAGGAAAATATATCAATTCTATTAATCCCTGATTAGGTCTCCAATGCTCTTATATGGATAAAGATCTTCGATGATTGATTGATGATGATCTTCTCTTTATTGACTTGCCATATTAAACGTGATTGAGTCTTAATGCGACATCCTTGATTACTTCCATGATTCCCTCATTGATGAACCAAATCAATCAATGGAGCTTTATTATTTTTTAACGTGAGACTTGCTTGAGTATGCTAGTTACATCGACTTTATATAGAGGCTAGAGATTAATATAAAAGGAAAATATATCAATTCTATTAATCCCTGATTAGGTCTTTAATGCTCTTATATGGATAAAGATCTTCGATGATTGATTGATGATGATCTTCTCTTTATTGACTTGCCATATTGAACGTGATTGAGTCTTAATGCGACATCCTTGATTACTTCCATGATTCCCTCATTGATGAACCAAATCAATCCGTGATTTGTCGGGCGTGTTGGAAATAAATTATATAAAATTAAGAAGTGATGCACTCCCTTAAGGGTTAACCTTTTAGGAAAAGTGATCACTTAACATGGTATCAGAGCTTAGGGACCTGCAGGTCCTGGGTACGAATCCTCACGACCACCCATTTATGAGAGTTGCACGTCTAAGGCTAGATAATAGAGAAGTCAGCCTAGACGTGAGGGGGCGTGTTGGAAATAAATTATATAAAATTAAGAAGTGAATGCACTCCCTTAAGGGTTAACCTTTTAGGAAAAGTGGTCACTTAACATAGTCACTAGAAGCTATTGAACACCCATACAATTCTTTTATTATTCTATAGAGTAAACGACAAAAAAAGTGCTTAAATTGTATCAAAGTCTCAGTACTGGTGCTCAAACTTTTAAATATGTCATTATGGTTCATGAACTTTGAAAAGCCTTTCATTTTTTGTTCATTTGACCTAAAGAAGCGGTAAACGAACCAAAATAGAACAGTTTTGCAAAGTTCATGAACCACAATTGCATAATTAAAAGTTTGAGCATTAATAATTATTATTTTTATTTTACATACATGTTATTGTATAAACTAGATACAAAATTCAGCTTAATGACCACAATAATTTCTTTTGTTTTTTCCAAGATGTATCCCAACAGAATCACGTCGAAATTTTTAAAAATTTGAGCATTAACAATTATTTCTTTATTCATATATTTTAACTTTTTTTTCAAGAAGTATCCCGGTTACGGTTGTGCTGAGATATTTTTTAAAAGAAAAGTTAAAAAATCTTTTTGTGATCGACGATGAATTTTACATCAATTTTATACATATATAAATTCTAATTGTGGGACTTAAACTTTTAAATATGTTGTTTTGATTTCTGGACTTTGCAAAACCGCTCTCTTTCGATTTTATTTACTGATTCTTTTGGTAAAGGGATTCTTTTGGTAAAGGGAAGAAAGAATGATTGCAAGTGAAGGAACAAAATGCACATGTAAAAGTTTGGGCGTCAAAAGTAGATAGTGGTAGAATTTAAGCCCATTTCTATCGTTTACTATATTTTATACTCTGCTTGTTTTGTTTCTTACACAATGAGGTGGCACACATATCCTATTTATAAATGCTAGAGTCGGTGAATTTATTTCAGCGAAAAATCTTTAGCTGAATTATGCAAGGTGGTGATGATTCTAGAGCGTGCTCCAAACATCGGTTGCAACTAGGGCTCGGGAAAAATATCGAAATACCGATACCGTCCTTATCGTATCGAATCGTATCGAAAATATCGAAAATTTTAGTATACCGAAGTTTTTGGTAAGGTATGATACCGTACCGAAAATTTTCGGTACGATAATGGTATGAAAGTTTTTAAAATTCGGTATACTGATTATGCTGAGTACCGAAATTCTAAAATTTTTAATATATTTTATATATATATATATACACACCTATATATATTATATTATTTCAAAAAATATAAAATGAAAATTAAGGATCTTCATAAACTTATTTAGCCAATAAATTATTAACTTATACACAACTTTCTAATATTCGGCCCACCAATATTTTACTTATGTAACTCAAGTAACGTTTAATTTTTGCCTTTTTAATATTTTTTTTTCATGATTTTGAAAGCGTGAAGATGCAATGCAATTACTTTTTGTTAATCTTCACTAATTTTTAAAATATAGCCGCTTCGTTTTAATCGCACCGAACCACCCCTAGTTGCAAGTCGATGATTAAGTCGTGTAACTTGTCTCGAGTGATTAATTTATATTACTCAAGGTTGTTGGTGATGATTCTTCAACTTTACCCTCTATTAGCTTTAAAGAGCAAAAGCCCTTCCCAGAATTACAAGCCCACGACCTTAGATATCAGAAGTTAACAACTCGCTCAAGCTCACTTATTTATGTGCGCAATTTTTACAATACTTCAAACTTGCATAATTTCCAAATGCTCTTCCTAAGTTCAGATTCTCATCTTCTTTGAAGTCGGCGGTCAACATCGCACATGCATTTTAAGTCATTCTTAAGCAACCTAGTGTTTCCTACTATCTTAAGTCATCTTATGGAGCTGTTTATTATGCAATGTTTTAAAACGAGCATCGCACAGAGTGTCGCGTTTTAGTTCCGATGTAGTGTAACGTAAATAGCGTAGCGTATTGCGTGAGTATTTCGAGAAAACCATTTATAATGAAAAAATAATAATATACAACCACACAATCAAAAATTCAAAATAGTCTCCAATGTAGGCTTTTAAGATAATATGATAATATTAATTCTTATCACATTATAATCTAGTTAGACAAATTAGTGGAAAATTACATTAAATAATATAACCCGTTTGAATAAATTATTTAAGCCGCATATTGTATTCTGATTATTTGCTCTATCAATGAATAGTGTCAGTAATAAAAAAGTAATAAAAAAATAGTGTCGGCAATGGAAAGGACATTTTGGCAATTTAGGTCAGATTTATGGGCATAATGGTAATTAGAAAGTTTGCCCCAAATTTCCGCCATCGTCTTCCTCAACTCAACCTGTGCTGTAATAAAAACATCAGTATCTAATATCAATCCCAACCTCAAATATTTCTCATAAATAAATAAAAGAAGTCCTAGGATCTGTCAAGCTCACACCTCTCAAAGAACTTTGGGGCAGCTCACGAACCCACCGTTAACTCACAACCCCTATCACACGCATACAACAAATGGTACGAATAGCGTGGATATTTTACGTAATAGCGTAAACCGCAGTCTATACGAGTAATATCACGTGCTACATCACATAAAGCGTAAGCTTTTTAGGAAATACGCAAAATAATTTACGCTACAGCGCGTTTTGGGGTGGAAGAACGCAAAAGCGCACTATTCGGCGCTTTTTTAAAACACTGTTATTATGTATTATCAAGAGAAAACGACACAGAAGGTAATTATTCTCATAGCACAGAGTATAACGTGGAATCTCTGTATATACATAACATCATACTTACTCGCACAGGGCTACTACACACTAAACTCCCTATCATTATTTCTTGACAAGTCGGATAATTTCAAGATGAGATTAACCACTGCTTAAACTGTATTTCAGCAGAGCATTACTTTTCCTCCTCATTCGAACCAACTACCTGCAGCTTAAACTCTTCAATTTTATTACGCAGCTCGTCCCTATTTTTCTGCAATTAAATGGAACATATTTCAATTTACTCTACGTCATTTCTGCGCATGCATTATATAGTAAAGATAAAAAATTATCATCAACCTTAAAGATCAGATAGCGATAGCTGAACCAGATTGTGTAGCCAAGTCCTATGAGTTCCAACACCTTTGGAAACTGATCATTTATAAAATGGAAAGGAAATAGATCAACATATGATGAATAAGAAGCAGTCATTGGGCTTAGTTTAAAAATAAAGAATTTACTAACCAATGGAACAGAATCTATGGCTTTAACGAAGGAAGCTGCTAACCAGAGTGCAACCACTCCACCACCACCAAATACCAGAATTGAGTAAATTTCGTCATAATCTACCTGAAAATGAAGCAAATTAATGCCGTCAAGAAAGACCTTTTTTATGACTTGATGAGAATTGAAATGATCCTATATTATAATTCAACATTCCCAGATCAAAAGATATGATACAAGGCTCCTCAGGTAACCGCTCAGATTGACATTGCAGTCAATGCTTCACTTAACTTTTTTATTTTTCAGAAAGTTGAATATACTCATCACAGCAACCTCTAAGTAGACATGGTAATGAATGTTGAGTAAAAGCAACTCAAACGAGTAAATTAAATCAAGATAACATGTGCAGATCAGATATCCTGCAAGCACACTAGAATACTGAAATCGAAACGGATGAAAAGAAAAATAACTGCGAACCAAAAAATATATTGATCCTCGTTAAGGAGGAAAAAAGGTGCTTTCATCAGATGCCATGTTTTCAACACATCGTTTACTTCCTTTCAACAATTCATCACATAAGTAATGCAAAACTTGAAAAAATTCTTTTAAACTAAATGCAAAATCTCTGGGATTATCTTTGAGATAGTTGAAACCGCTTGATCGTTGGAACGAATTCCCAGTATATGGTTATCAGTCTTGGAAGCTAATAATCCCCATCATTAATTCAAATGACCATGAAAAAAGAGACACGGACTCCTCATACCGCTGCTAAACCCCCGCAAAATCGGAAAATCACAAAGAACTCCATATTTCAACAATGAAACTGAAACTTTAGGACCAACCTTAATGTCTTTTACGTCGAAGTCCCCCAGAGACTTGATCATCTCCTTGGGACGATCAAGCCATGAGCCTTCATGTGATCCTTCCGCAAAAGGAGAACCGTTATTTTCTTTCGTTTCAGTGGCTTCAGCATATTCTACCACTGGGATGTGTTCCTTTTCATCATCACTGACGTAGAAAGATTTGACTCGTTTTCTCCTCAGATTCTGCTGCCATCGGAGATGACGTGTTGTTCCAGCGCAACCCTAGCGACACATATACAAATTTTAAAACGCATAATTACGCAAGCCAATTAAATACTATACCATCAGAAGAATCATGACAATCCACCATAGTTCAGGAAAAAAAGATTAGAACAACATTTCTCTCCCTGCACCAATTAGAACAAGATCATACTTGGTCATCCGATTCGTTGAAGAAAACATCGAGCGCTAGCTAACAATTACGGAACTGAAATTGATGTTCCAATCTCAAATTAAATAGCATCAAGCAAATCGCGGCATCATTTCTCACGAGGAAGTCAACATGGAAATCAAATCAGAAACAGAGATTTCGCGATTGTCTACACATATTTTATGCAAATCAGAGGAGTCCAATAGCACCAAAAAGACACTGAACAGTCGATTTTTTATGGCAATTACTACCTTGGTTCGAATGTTTGGCGAATAACGTTACTTTGCGGGGGGATCGAGATTGCATCTCTCCATAATAGAAGCTCTTATGGCCGATTGAAGGCAGATTCGAGATACCTCGGGCCGGCGTGCACGCCTTCATGTTTACCGATCGTCGAGTGTGATGATTAGGGGTGTAAAGTAGAGAGAGAGAGAGAGAGAGAGAGAGAGAGAGAGAGGCAAACAAAAGCAATAACGTCTTTGAGGAGATGTCAGATTGTTAGCTTTTGAAATCTTCTTTGGAAGTAGCAGCTGGCACTTTGTCTAGATTGTTCAGTATCCATTAATCTTTTTTAACTAAATAAAATTAAATTAATAAGAATAGCACGTGTCACACAATTCCATTTATTTAAAGCCAGCTAAACACCTGACTCACACTCGAAGAAAGAAATAGATAAGCAAAAAATAATATTCTTTATGTGGATGGTGAAAGATAAGAGGAGGTCGTATTCATGAATAACGCCGGCTATTCGATCCGACGAAGGAATTTTCTAGACAAGGCAGAAGCCCCGGCGGAATTTTCTAAATTTTTAGAACTATACTATGTACATAAGACAAAATTTATATGCACTTTTGTTCTAATATGTTAGCATAAGTCAATGTAGTATCTGTGTCATAGAAATACGGGCCGGACCTCCGATAATTTTTATCGATTAACGAGGCCTACGCACATGCGCACACGGAAAAGGGATGTCGGGTATAAGCTTGATGGGTTCCTTCTTAAAACCAATTGGTGTTTTAAGAGGAGTGATCCATCATCTTATAAACCCATTTATTTGTTTGGTGATTGATCGGTGTGGGACATTTTTAGTCCTTCACACACGTGACACATTCCAACACTTTGCATACGAGCTCAAATTCTAAGTTGGTCCATTATGGGGGTGACCGATAAGCTGAACTTTAAATAAAAGCTCGAAAGATCGCCAACCGGCTCACAATTTTTTTTTTAGTTTTATTTTCATCATTAAGTCTATTTATTTTCTTTTAATTGAAAAGCGCAATCTCGAGCTCAGAGCCACAAAATTAGTCGAACTTGGCTAATCTATACCCCGAGTCCATTGTTCAATTTTCGAAAGCTTTAATTTTTATGTTTTTTGTTTTTATTTGAAACTAGAGCCCTAAGTGGGCTGAGCTCAAATTTAGGCGTCGGCCTTCGAATGGCCCGTAGACTCGTGTACTTTATATAAGAGTTTTGTTTTGTCTTATTAATTTAACAAATTGAAAATAAACATTCCAACGGGCTTTTTAATAAAACAACGGATTCTTTTGTCTTCATAAAATTGGGTGCTTTTTTTTCAAATTTTAACAAAACCGAGCAAATCGGCACCTAATAGCAGCGGCGCTGCGTCTAATAAAAGCATCGCCGCGCCAAATACCAATGACGCCAGGGAGGCCCGACAGCAAACGGGCCTCTTTTAAAAAAAACGGGTTGGGCTCATTTTCGGCCCAACCATTGGATGCGACGCCACATACAATAGAAGCGACGACTGATTTAAATAACCTCGTGTGCCTATCTTCTTCCACGCCACTTCATCTTCTTCCATCCGACGACGAAGACCCGCGAACCACCGACTGCAACGGCGAACCACCGGCAAACCACAACCAGATATTCCTTTTTCCTGTTATCTTTGATTAAGCTTCATTTGGGTTCCAGTTAAAAATTTGATTTGAGTATTTCTTTAAATGTGGTTGAAATTGTGAGTTTAAGTTTGTGTTCTTAGACCATCTCCAATAGTGCTGCAAGACGCAAACGCAAACGCAAATACGCAGTAAAACTGCTCCAACAGTACTGCAAACGCAAACGCAAAATGCGTTTTTTGCATTATCTTTCTTGTTTCGAACGCAAATTTGCGTCTGAACGCAAAAATGCGTTTGATGTTTTAAAATTGCAAATAAGTCCTTTACTTGTATTGAATTATTAAATCAAACATATAAAAACTATTTAATAAATAAAATATATTAAAGTGTATACTACGATTATATTGATATCATACATAATTATTTTAACATTTTTATTTTAGTAATAATTTTTTATATCTTATTATTAATTATATGTAATACAATTAAATATTGTTTTGACCACAAATATAGATTTAAAATATTTTACATAATATCACAATAGAAACATCAAAATTACCACTCAAAATAACAAAAGTACTGAAATAAAAAATACATCATAAATTATAAAAATAACGCACAACTACGGAAATTTCGATATTTATAATAAATATTTTGTTCTATGTTTTTAATATGTTTTTATCTAAATCAAAATTAAAAGACTATTGTGGTTAGTTTCTAAAGTAGTAAAATATAGGGGTGATATTGAAAAGTTATAAAAGTTGGTAGGAAAGGAAATATTACAGGAATATTCTTTTGCGTTTGCGTTTGCAGTTGACTGTTGGAGAACAGTTACTGCAAAATATGGCTGTTACTGCAAAATGCGTTTGCGTTTGCGTTTGACTGTTGGAGATGGTCTTAGTATCACATGCGATATAAATATCGTGGGCTAGCTATTAGATTGATATAACACATCAATTTTCGATATTTGATTCGATTTAGAAATGTTCCTCAATTTTGACTTCTAATTTCGAATGCGGTTTGTTGGATAAGCTCAATTGTGGAAGCAGAAAAGACAAAGAAATATGAAGCATGAAAAGAGCCCAAGGGACAAGCGTGATATGGCAGCCAACTTAGTCAATATAAGCCGAAATAAAGATATGATGTGATTGCCATACAAGTCAAAAAGAAATCTACAAGCATGATATGTTTTTGAATGCTTAGTTGTTTTTGTGTGTGATTTGTATCTATTTATATGCATGCATCATACGTGATTGAAAGTAAGAGAAATAGAAACAAAAGAATGAGTTGGCCGAAATTTTATTCTCTTCACAAGCTCTTCTGAGTACGTGAGCAATAAGTTAAGTAAAGAGAAAAAATCATTTGCTCAAGAAAATACTTCTCCCTCCATCAGTTCCTCTCTTCATTCGATCCTCACATATATAAAATATAAAATAACACGATTTTTAGATTGATTGATTCGATTTTCAATACTTGATTCAATTATGCATTGTTGAGTTTGTTGTTGCATTTGTGGCGATATTGACTTGTAAACATTCAATTTAGGAAGGATACAAACGAATTTTACGGGCCGATCAATCATCATGTTGATATTTCACGATAGTCATCGTTGTAACGATGTGCTACCCAATTTGGATGGTGCTCTAGATACGCCTTTGAACCGTTAAGGTTGTGTAAAGCTTTGCACGGTCGTATACTGGAGAAGTTGGATACAATGTCGTTTTACGGTCTGTATAGTTGTGGATCTCAGAATAATCGTGCTCAAACGGCACTGGTTACGGTTCACACTTATGAACGCAGTTCACGGTTAATGAAAATCTCTAACCGTTACGGTTTCAAATATATTTTTCAAAAATTTTTTTAAAAACAAAACCAAGAAAAAATGACTTAGATACAAGGTTCTGAACCGAATTTTCGAACCGGACTGGAAATTTTAGTGATTTAAGATTTAATGGTTTAACCGGTGTAAAACTGGAATCAAATCGGTGTAAAACTGGTATCTTAAATACAATAAATATATGAATAAAGGAAAATACATGTTTTATGAACTGTTTTTAAATATAGTTTTATAAATTAAGGGGTAAACCTATATAAAAGTAAATTGCTTGGGTTGTTTATAAATTAATTGTATGTCAAGTATTAAATCCATGAATTTTGGATCAAATTCGAAAAAAAATAAAATAAATACTGAGTTAATAGTTAATTATAAAACAATATGGTGTTGATGGATTCAAACCCAAGTCAATTAAGTAAATACCCACAACTTCACCACTAGATCAAACTAATTTATTGGTTTTCCTATTTTGCATAATTTATTAAAAACCAATATTTTTCAAATTATAAAAAAAGACCTGACGGTCCGGTCTTCAAAACCAAACTTACATAAACTAAGAGAATCATTCCATCTTAGAAAAAACACTATTTATTAAAACTTTAGTCCAAGAAAATATCATTTATTTATATATTATTTGGATAATATTGAAAATTTGTAACATATGTGGGTCGTATTGAATAAGTATAAAAGTTTATGTGAAAGATAATATTCCAATTTTTACTTTGTGAATGACTTTAATGGTTGGAGAATAATTATTGCATTTTGAGTTCGAGAATGAGTTTGCGTTTGAGAATGAGTTTTTCGATTGGAGATTGCATCTCCGTTCATTGTCTTGACCGTACATCAACAGTCTCGAATTTGATTATGTCGCTGGAGAACCAGGCAAATATATGAAAATAGTGAGATTGATTGACGACAAGAAATCATTGTTAAATAATTGCTTCAATTCCCTCTACTGGTTAGCTACTGTTTGTATTGTAGCCGATCACATATGTAATTTATAGATACGAGGCAATTAATGAGCATCATCTTATTACAGTTTATAGATTACCTAGTAGTTCGTAACTATGAATACTGTTCATTACTGTAACATGGTACTGCTACAAGTTGAACTTTGTGTTGTACGTATGACCCAACCAACATGAATTGGATCTTTTCATTATACATCTCTTGCATATCAGCGAGTGTTGTCGAGTAGCAGAATACCCTATTACACTTGTGTTCTTGGAATCTTGATCTATCATTCATAATTTTCAATTAATTATCTTTTTTTGTCGCATGCGGCCCAAATTAAGTAAACCCCAAATTAAACTAGCATGTTATCCCGAAAATCAGACTAACAATGGATTATAAAATGTTCATATGTGATAAGGTCACTCGAATTAGTGTAAGGAGAAGTTCGATTATGTAACCTTCTCTAAGACCTTAGGTTTTGACCACCAAGTCATTTGAAATGAAATAGAAAACTAATTGTTGGAGAGATGTTCCAAGAGCTCGACTCTCAAAATTATAAATAGTTAAGAATATAATTAGACTAGCTTAAGGACCACACTTTGATGTTAACGTGCATTCAAACTTCAACCCAATTATGAAAACTAGTGATTTAGCACGTGTCGACATACTAATTAAAAGGCACATGGCCTTTTGGAATGGTCAAAGAAGCATCAACGTTAAAGTGCTGCTGAAGACTTTATGTAATGTGTTCAGATTAATAATGAGGTAAGCAATTGCCTCATTTGCACAAGTTAGAATGCCTATAAATAGGCCATGAGAGCAAACGATGAAAGCATCCCACAGAAGAAATCCAAAGGGATCAGTGAAGAAAGAATAAATAGAGAGAAAATAAAAGAGAGTTTGTCGGTATTTTTTTCCGACTATAAAGAGAGAGTTTGAGGGTTTTCTCCTTTATAGATTGAGAGGTTGTAACTCCTATATTTCTCCTATAGTGGATTCTTCTTCCTTCCCCGTGGTTTTTACCCCGATTTGTTTGGGGGTTTTCCACGTTAAATATCGGTGTCCACTTTTATCTTTAATTGCTCAAATACTAGCCGCAATATTATTCGACCGGGTCCGCTGCCACGCCAACAATTGGTATCAGAGCCGAGCTTGGGTTTATATATCTGTTTATCGTATGCTCTGTGGTTGCCACTAACGTGGACCCTCCACATCAGAAAATAATAGATATTATACTGCCCTTGTTACGGTGACGAAAAAGCCGGTACGAGTTCAATAATTATCTGCTGCAACCCCGTCGGAGGTATCGCTCACGACTGAGCAGAAATTATGGTGGCAAAGTTTGATATCGAAAAGTTCAACGGGAGAAATTTCTCACTGTGGAAATTAAAGATAAAGGCGATCTTACGCAAAGACGGCTGTCTGGAGGCTACCGATGGAAAACCAGCCACCGTGACAGACGACAAGAAATGGAACGAGATGGACGGGAGCGCCGTTGCAAATCTCCATCTGGCACTAGCAGATGAGATATTGTCCAGCGTCGAAGAAAAGAAAACGGCAAAGGAGATTTGGGACCATCTAACAAATCTGTACGAGCCGACATCGTTACACAACAAAATTTTCCTGAAGAGAAAATTGTTCACCTTGAGAATGTCTGAATCTACTTCAGTGACGGAGCATCTCAACGTCTTGAATACTCTATTTTCCCAGTTAACATCGTTGGGGTATAAAACGGAGGATAAAGAACGTGCGGAAATTCTACTTCAAAGTCTGCCTGATTCGTATGATCAACTCATCATCAACTTGACGAACAACGCGAAAGTTCTTGTCTTCAATAACCTCGCGGCTGCTATTCTCGAAGAAGAAAATCGTCGAAAGAACAAAGAGGACCAGCAAGTAGGCTCGCAACAGGTCGAAGCTTTGATGGTGATGAGAGGGAGATCAACGAAACGTGGTTCAAGTGGGAGTCACACTCAAGGCAGGGGAAAATCAAGAAGTAAGAAGAAGGGTATGAAATGCTACCATTGTGGAAAGAATGGTCACTTGAAGAAGGATTGTTGGAGCCTGAAGAATTCCAATCCTCAAGGAAATCTGGCAAACGCATCAGGTGGAGACGTATTGTGTAGCGAAGCAGCAATCTCAACGGAGAGCAGGAAGGCGTACGGCGAGATATGGCTTCATGACTCGGGCGCAACTTATCATATGACCTCTCGAAGAAACTGGTTCAATCACTACGAACCTATCTTAGGAGGATCTGTGTATAGTTGTGAAGATAATGCCTTAAAAATCGTAGGCGTTGGAACCGTGACGTTAAAGTTGCACGACGGTACAGTTCGCACTATTCAAGGAGTGCGGCACGTGGAAGGTCTCAAGAAGAATTTATTATCTGTGGGACAGCTCGATGATCTTGGCTGTGAAATCAAAGTTCGGGAAGGAATAATGAAAATATTCCGCGGAGCACTTGTAGTCATGAAATGTAAAAAGGTTACTGCGAATCTGTATATGCTGTTGGGAGAGACGGTGCAAGAAGGGGAAGCGTCTATAGCTTCAGGAAATTCAACCGAAAGATCTACTATGCTGTGGCATCAGAAGCTAGGGCATATGTCAGAACAAGGAAAAAATTCTTGCGGGCCAAAATCTACTTCCGGGTCTCACGAAGGTGTCACTAGCAATCTGTGAGCATTGCGTAGCAAACAAGCAGCATCTACTACAGTTCAACACATCAAATTCTAGAAGCAACGATATTCTAGAATTGGTTCACTCTGATGTATGGCAGTCACCGGTTTCATCCCGAGGAGGAGGGAAGTACTTCGTGTCTTTCATTGATGATTACTCCAGGAGAAGTTGGGTGTTTATCATCAAGAGCAAGGGGGATGTGTTTGCAACCTTCAAGAATTTCAAGGCTCGAGTCGAACTTGATACAGGAAAGAAGATCAGGTGTTTGAGGACGGATAATGGAGGGGAATATACTGGCGGGAAATTTGATAGCTTTTGCAAAAGAGAAGGCATCAAAAGGCACTTCACTACGGTGTATACTCCACAACAAAATGGAGTGACGGAGTGGATGAACAAGACTCTGTTGGAAAGAACAAGAGCCATGTTGGGAGCTGCAGGTCTGGATAAATCATACTGGGCAGAAGCAGTCAACACCGCCTGCTACTTGATCAATCGATCGCCTTCAACGGCAATCGATCAGAAGACACCGATGGAGATGTGGACCGGAAAGCCAGCGGACTATTCCAAACTCCATGTATTTGGAAGTCCTGTGTACGTGATGTACAACGCCTAAGAAACTACGAAGCTGGATCCGAAGTCCAGAAAGTGTTTATTCTTGGGGTATGCTGATGGTGTGAAGGGGTATCGCCTGTGGGATCCCACTGCCCACAAGGTTGTCATCAGCAGGGAGGTTATCTTCTTAGAAGATAAACTAATCGGAGGAAATGATAGCACTACAAAGGAAAGCCCAGAGACTACGACGATTCAGGTGAAAGAAAAGTCGGGGGAACAAGATTCTTCTGAAGCAGCACCGGAGCACGAGGCAGGGCCAAGCGAATCTTAAGAGCCAGAAATTAGGAGGGGCACACGAAAAAGAGCCGCACCATCCTGGCATGAAGATTACGATATGGACAGCAACGTTGCATACTGTCTACTAACTGATGATGGAGAGCCATCAACTCTTCAAGAAGCACTGAACAGTTCAGATGCAGATCAGTGGTTGGCGGCAATGCAAGAAGAAATGGAAGCTCTACGGAAAAATAAGACTTGGGAGTTGGTGCCACTACCTCAGGGAAGAAAGGCAATCGACAATAAATGGGTCTTTAAGATCAAGCGGAACAGCGATGATCAAGTAGAGCGATTTCGTGCACGACTGGTGGTTAAAGGCTATGCTCAGAAAGAAGGAATCGACTTCAATGAGATATTCTCACATGTGGTTCGATTGACGACTGTTCGGGTTCTCCTGGCGATGTCTAGAGCAACTAGATGTGAAGACGGCTTTTCTTCATGGAGATCTTGAAGAAGAGATTTATATGCTCCAGCCGGAAGGTTTTGAAGACAAAGAAAAACGGAACTTGGTTTGCAGGTTGAACAAATCTCTATACGGTTTCAAACAGGCGCCGTGGTGTTGGTATAAGAGATTTGATTCCTTCATCATGAGCTTGGATACAACAGATTGAGTACAGACCCTTGTGCATATCTCAAGAGGTTTGGTGAAAGCGATTTTATCATATTACTGTTGTATGTTGACGACACGTTGGTAGCAGGCCCCAACAAAGATCGTGTTGAAGAACTCAAGGCACAGTTGTCTAGGAAATTTGAAATGAAGGACTTGGGACCAGCAAACAAGATTCTAGGGATGCAAATTTACCGAGACAGAAATAACAGGAAGATTTGGTTTTCACAGAAGAATTATCTGAGGAAGGTCTTGCGACGCTTCAATATGCAAGATTGTAAGCCAATTTCTACCCCACTTCTTGTTAATTTCAAATTATCCTCAAGTATGAGTCCTAGCAGTGAAGAAGGGAGGATGGAGATGTCTCGAGTACCGTATGCATCAGCGGTGGGAAGTCTTATGTTCGCGATGATTTGTACACGACCAGACATTGCCCATGCAGTGGGAGTTGTGAGTCGGTACATGGCGAATCCGGGGAAAGAGCATTGGAGCGCAGTGAAGAGGATCCTACGATATATCAAAGGAACCTCAGATGTTGCATTATGTTACGGAGGAGCAGACTTTACTGTCAGAGGGTATGTTGACTCTGATTATGCAGGTGATCTTGACAAAAGCAAATCTACCACGGGTTATGTGTTTACTCTTATTGGCGGAGCCGTAAGCTGGGTATCGAAGCTTCAGTCCGTTGTCGCAACGTCAACAACTGAAGCTGAATATGTTGCAGCTACGCAGGCAAGTAAAGAGGCAGTATGGTTGAAAATGATCATGGAGGAACTCGGGCACGGACAGGAAAATATTCCTTTGTTCTGTGACAGTCAGAGTGCCTTGCATCTCGCAAGGAATCCAGCTTTTCATTCCAGGTCAAAGCACATACGGGTCCAGTATCACTTCGTTCGTGAGAAAGTGGAAGAGGGCACGGTAGATATGCAGAAGATTCATACGAAAGACAACCTAGCAGATTTTTGACGAAGGCGGTCAATACTGACAAGTTTGTTTGGTGTCGTTCCTCAAGTGGCCTAGCGGAGACGTAAGCAACATGAATGGCAAGGGAGAAAGAATTGTGTGAAGATCCGATTGATTCTCAATCAAATCTTCAAGTGGGAGATTGTCGACATACTAATTAAAAGGCACATGGCCTTTTGGAATGGTCAAAGAAGCATCAACGTTAAAGTGCTGCTGAAGACTTTATGTAATGTGTTCAGATTAATAATGAGGTAATTACCTCATTTGCACAAGTTAGAATGCCTATAAATAGGCCATGAGAGCAAACGATGAAAGCATCCCACAGAAGAAATCCAAAGGGATCAGTGAAGAAAGAATAAATAGAGAGAAAATAAAAGAGAGTTTGTCGGTATTTTTTTCCGACTATAAAGAGAGAGTTTGAGGGTTTTCTCCTTTATAGATTGAGAGGTTGTAACTCCTATATTTCTCCTATAGTGGATTCTTCTTCCTTCCCCGTGGTTTTTACCCCGATTTGTTTGGGGGTTTTCCACGTTAAATATCGGTGTCCACTTTTATCTTTAATTGCTCAAATACTAGCCGCAATATTATTCGACCGGGTCCGCTGCCACGCCAACAGCACGTTCAATGTATGTGCTAGTTTCTAAAATATATTTAATATATCTTCGAATATATGACTTACATAATATAATTTTATATTTTTTTAGTATGTTAATGACAAATTGAAATTAAGATGAATTTCTGGTGTCATGTTTAATATAATCATGTTCAAATTAATAAATAATTTTAACTTATTCATTAATAGCAAAATGGTAATTAACATGAAATTGACGCACAAAATAGAAGTTATATGTGCGGCTCTCCCTTAATAAAATAGATAGACGGAGACATGTGCCCGGCAAACCGTTGTGCTTTGTTATATTTCAGATTGAGGGATTCAATCAATATTAAGTACAAATGTAGTTTTACCTAAAAATCATATATCGGGGAAAAAAAGATTCGTGTCTTTTCGAAATACATCCACAAATACATATATATATATATATATATATATATATATATATATATATATATATATGTGTGTATAAATTAGACAAAGTCGAGCTAAAGAAGGGATTTATGCTTTGGTTATAACAAAGATTGAATTTGTAGACAAGATTTAACGTGGTTAGGATTTATCAATCCTACATCCACGATCGAGAACTTGTAATCTTTATTATCAATCCACAGATTACAATGTATCAAGAAGAAGAACATCAATCTTCTATTTTTCTTCTTGATATGAACAACACTACTGATTTTACAGTGAAAAATTGAGTGAGTGATAAAACTGATGGTGTCACGCATAAATGATGAATGGCGCAGCTTCAATTTATTTATATGATAAAAAAAACTCCAGCCAATCTGCTCTTGAACGTTTCTTGAGCTGAAATCGTCGTTGATAGTTGCAACTTAGTTAGGAGTTAAAAACGCGCGCCCGTAAACACACCTTTTAACTTGAGCTGCTTTTCTCCCTTATTTAAAACGAAGTCTGAGAGCTCAGTTCTTGATCTGCCAATGCTATCCTTGATCAGCTTCTTTTTCCTTTTCCTTCAATAGGTTAAACTACGACGTGAAATGGTATAGTTGTGGTTAAAGTGCTTATTTGAATATGCATTTTGTAGAATATTTTTGGGGGTTAACCCCATAAAAAAGTGTAATATACATGTTTATCTTTTTCTGATTGCCAGAAAGAAAGAAAATATTTTGTTTTTAAATTTTGTAGGCACAAGTCCAAGAAAGGTGAACCAAGGCATGCATGTCGCTTTATAACAAGCTTTTATTCGAAAGTTTCAAAATCAGAGCATCCTAAGTTGTTTGGTAATACAACTAATCATATCGTCTCATTACAAAGATGTTTTTCTTTGTCGCCTCGTCTACATAAATTGATTTAATTATATGCAGGTTGGAGTAGATATCATTCATAGCTCAATCATAGAATATCACATATTTGTTGTAAACAAAAACTAATCGCTCGTTAACTACGTAAGTCGAACGTCGACGCTTCTTGATATTTAACAATAATAATAATAATAATAAAAATATTACTATTTATTCTTATACAATAATTCGATTCGTAATTAGTCTTTACATTTTCATTGAATGACGTCACATATATAGCAAAAGCTATTTATATTTAGACTTTTCCAGAAAAGACAATTCAATGACTTGATTGAAAATTAATCTTAAGCCAATCCATATTTTGTTTTTGAACAATCCATATTTACTACGTCCAATTCCATCCTGTAATCTTGTAATAGATACAGTTACATGCACGACTTAATGCTATTTTTAGCATCACAATCACTGTGGTCCATATCATTTTCTCCGTAAATATCATTTCAAGACCACTATTCTCACATTTGTGACGCATATGGAATCCCTTAATATTTTCATTCATTCCATTTCAAACTAATAGACAAAATCATATCTTAATACTCTATTTCGTGTAAGTATTCATTCATAATTTATGTTCTTTACGCATTCAAGGGGGTATCCATTCTATCATAAATATTTTACTTAAAAGTAAACAAAATTCAATATAAAAAATCGTTGATAAAAATGCAAATGTACTAAAATGTTTGACTATATTCCTATTTTTCTCTGAATTAACAAATAAAAGTCTTTGCGATTAATCAATATATTTTCTTGTTTTTCGTCATCAACCTAACCTTTCCCCTAATAACATTTGTTCCCGGTTGAGATCACCTATTCCACTTTTTGTATTCCATTCCGTATTCCAACGAACGAAAAGTTACACCTCCCCCCGACAAGTGTTAAAACACACGTAAACATCATTACACCTATGAATTCATTACAACAAGTGTTTAAACAAAAAAAATCTCATTATTACGTATTTTTCTAATATGGAGTAGAAAAAATCAGTATTATATATTAAAATAGAAAAATACGTAATAATGAGGTTTTTTGTTTAAACACTTGTTGTAATGAAATTCATAGGTGTAATGATGTTTATGTGTGTTTTAACACTTGTCGCCTGTCGGGGGTGTAACGATTTTCCTTCGTTGAAATACGGAGTGGAATACAAAAAGTGGAATAAGTGATCTCAATCGATTACCCACCTATAAAATACATCGGCTACTATAAACACACAATCACACAGTCTCTCACTTGATAAACGCACACTCTCTCCAAAACCTTGTTTCCCATTCTTTTGTGCTTTACAGATTGACACGGAGAGAGAGAGAGAGAGAGAGAGAGAGAGAGAGAGAGACGCACGAGAAAAATTCAATCTTTATGACATTTTGATAATTATTTCCAAACCACCGATAAAAGCACATTCATTGAGGGTTCTATATATATGTTTCTAACTTTCTTGAAAGATTTCGTTGTCCCTTTTTTCTGCTTCTGAATGGCCGATCACATTGACAGCCTACTCTATGACGATGATGGCAAAAGCTTCTGCTTTGAAGAAGGTAATGACTCCGTTAACGGTGAGTATAGCACAATCGTCGACGGCGTTCAACAAGATTCAAAGCAGCCGTTAGTTTCCGTCGCGGCGTTTACGAGCGAAGAGTGCGTTTGTGAGATGATTGAGAGAGAAAAGTCCCACTTAGTTAGGGACGATTATTTAACGAGATTAAGGAGTGGAGAGTTGGATATAACCTTGAGAAGGGAAGCTCTCCATTGGATTTTTAAGGTTAATACGATTATTTCTTCTTTGTCTTCTTTGTTTTGGTAATGAGTTATTGTCTCTATGTCCATATTCATTTGATGCTTGTCCTTTTTCCTTTATTTCTCTTCTCAAATTTAGATGAGAAATCTTGGTTATGTTCTTTTGACAGGCTTGTGCTCACCACAATTTTGGTGGGCTGTGTTTGCATTTGGCTGTAAATTATCTGGACAGATTCTTATCAGTTTATGACCTCCCTGTAAGATTCTTGCAGCCAAAAAAAAAAAAGAGTTCTTCACATTGATTTTGACGTTCTTTTGTATGTATCTGAATGAATGCTAATTTCCCAAAAATAATAGGTAGCTAAATTATGGTCAATTCAATTGGCAGCTGTTGCTTGTTTGTCGTTAGCAGCCAAAGTTGATGAGGTTTGTATACCTTCAACCATAGATATGCAGGTATATATATATATATATATATATATATATATATATATATATATTAAATATTATTAATTGTATATATATATATATCCACCATTATAAACATTAATTTTGATGATGTGATGTCCAAAATGCCACAGACCGGGGAACCAAAATACTTGTTCGAAGGAAAGATCGTTCAAAGAATGGAGATTTTAGTTCTGAGCTGCTTGAATTGGAAAGTGAAACCTTACACGCCATTCGACTTTGTAGATTATTTCCTGAGAAAATTGAACAACGTTGATGATATCCCATCAAGCCCATTGGTCTCAAGATCCACTCAAGTCATCCTTAGCACAATCAAAGGTAATCCTTTATCTACAATGGCCCTTATGTTATTGATTTAATAATCATGAAATAAGATTGATCGCAGGTATTGATTTCTTGGAATTTAAGCCTTCTGAGATAGCTGCAGCTGTGGCAACATTTGTTTCAATGGAGAATCACTTCGTGTTAGACATTGATAAGGCACTTTCTTGCTTCGAATTTGTGGTAGAGAAGGTAAATGGTGTTTTCAAATCTGAAGACAAACCACAAACATATTGTCTTTTCTCTTTAAAACTTGTCTTTGTTACAATTCTTGCAGGGTAAAGTGATGAAGTGCCTTGCAATGATTCAAGATTTTATGACAAGCCGTGGGAGGACATGCTGTTCATCTTCAAACACAGCAAATGTTTGGGATATTAATTGCTTAGCATTTTCATCTTCATCATCAGTAATGGTCAGTTGTCCAAATGGTGTCTTGGATATTGAAGAAGCATGCTTGAGCTGTACAAGTGATGAGAGGAAAAGGCCTTCTAAAAGGAGGAGATTGGACTAAACATTAGTTGCACTTCCATGAATATGATATATGAGAATATGGGAAAATCTCGTATTCACCTCTATATATTTAAATTTGACTATCTTTTTTATTTGGGTGAGATGGGGAGGTTTTGATGCTCGTCTTAAAATGAAAAGAAAAACGGAGGACAACATGGTTTGTGTATGGCTGGTGCTTTGACGACGTTGAAATAAGAATTACAGTTACAGTACGGTTTGAAGACAAGCTCTCGTGACTTTGGGAAAAGTACCATTTTGTTGTTTTGTTACTACACAAACAAAACATTAGGGAAGGAAAGGAAAATGTTTCCAGAATTCGTAATCGTACTCTTTATTTTGAGAGAGGATATTTTTATGTTTGGCATCTTTTTGTTTTATTTTTTTTACTACGTCAATTCCAACTTCATGTTAAATTCGCATTTAGTAAGCAAACACCGTGTTGGAAATAATCTCCTTTGATAATGCAAATGGTGTTGGGAAGGGTGGTGGGCCCCGCGGTGGTCAGTGGACCCGCAGCGGAACATGTCCCGGTTTGGATCGATACAACGATCGGGAGAAGTGGGACCCACGGGGTAAATTTGGTGGGATCCGCACCAATATTAGAATTTGAGCATGTAAAAGAACATGTATAAAATTTGGTGGGACCCGCGACAGTTTAGCAAAGTTTAGGAACCAAATGACATATTTAAAATTTTGAGCGCCAATAATTAGAATCTAAGCAAATTAAAATTTAAGCACTACTAATTAGATTTTTAGAATTTGAGCACAAAATTATTTTGATCACGAGGCATATCAAATTATCAACTCAATCACACCGAAATTTTTGAAAGTTTGAACAATAGTTAAATTTGCATACATATTTTTTAACTTCTTTTATTTTTTTAAGATGCATACATGATAACGGTGTTGAGATTTTTTTTAAATAAAAAATTAAAAAATCTAGTGGTGATCGAACATGAGTTTTATATCAATTTACATGATATCATGTATATATAGAAAAATTCTACATTTTGGTGTTCAAAATTTTAAATGTGCCGTTTTGGTTTCTAAACTTTGCGATTGCTCCCTTTTGGTTCTTTTACCTGTTCGTTAGGTCAAAGGAACAGAAAATAATAGGTTTTGCAAAGTTCAGGAACCAAAACGAAACATTTAAAAGTTTGAACACTAATGATGAAACTGTGGGGTTGTTGAAGCATAATTTTGCCGTTTACCTTTTTTTATTTTAACTATTAGATATTAGAATTGTTGGCAATCCCGTTCGCTGTTATAGCCTATAGGCCAATTAATGGGGCCCACAATATATTTTGTTTTTTACTGTTTATTGACCAGTCAACATCCGCGATTTGTGTAGTATTATTACTCCTCCGAATTGTAATCGTGTCTGCGCGCATATTAAGAAATAAAATAAAAAGCTCTATTATATTCTTATTTAATCGTTTTATTCTTTTTTCTTTGTTATTTAAAATGAATGGTAAAGTTGGAACTATTCAAATTATTTGTTCTTGAAAACGGTAAAATGACTTCTATTTAAAACAAAATAAAAAGTGTAAAACGACTTTGTATTTAAAATCGGATGGAGTAGTAAATGTAATGGGGAGAGAATGGCAAAAAATGGTCATGTTTTTAAAATACAAGTGCAAATCTAGTTAACTTTCTAACAAAGGTGCAAAACTAGATAACTTCTTCACTTTTAATTATTATCCTTTTTACTTTGACCACGAAGCTATTTCAAATTACATTTTCTACTTTCTCATTACTACAAATAAGCAATGTTTTATTGGCAATTATATATTTAACCCCAACTAAATTTAATTATTTTCAGTTACAACATTTTAGTTAAAACCAACTTTCCTAGGCTAGGTGTTTTCTAAAAGTTTTTTAATTATATATTTAACTCAGAAAACTTTTGAATATTTTATGAAAGACCATATTTTTTAATACTACGCAGTCGTTTTTTAAAAGTTGTTTTTGCCTACCTTTCTATTCAAATGAACGCTTGAATAGGTTTTCTTATTCTTCTTTTCTTCTTTATATTTTTTAGCTATAATAAAATAATGTTAATAAAAAAAATTATTCTATGTAATGCAAAGATTTTAGCGTTAGCTGCTTGATACGTCTGCAAAAGGCCTAGCCTAGGAAAGTTTGGATTTAATTAAAATGTTTTAATTAAAAATAATTAAATTTAGTTAGGGTTAAATATATAATTATCAATAAAACATTGCTTATTTGTAGTAAGAGAAGGTGGAAATTGTAATTTAAAATAGTTTTGTGGTCAAAGTAAAAAGGATAATAATTAAAAGTGAAGAAGTTAGTTTTGCACCTTTGTTAAAAAGTTAACAAAATTTGTACTTTTATTTTAAAAAGATGACTATTTTTGCCTTTCTCTCGTGTAATGGGTTTGTGTGATGTTTCACAATATGAACCAGTATATCCAATCCATATATATTTAATTGAAGTGAATTCCGTATCATAAGAAACCTAGGGGACAACAACGATGGGGGAATTAAAATTTAGTGTATTTAACATGTCTTTAGTTGATATTAACAATACGATCGATCCTGTGATTATTATTTGGGCTCACCCTGCCCCTTTGTGGGCATTCATATTTAGGACACAAAGGATTATACGATTTGTTTATTAACCCCTACTAAGATTCTACCTTATCAATTTTCGCAAATAACTTTAGACGTCTTTAGCACCTTCAGTTGTCATGTTTTTTACGCCAATGTCATTTGCAAACCAATTAGATAATCTAAAACGAAACAAAATCACCAAAACGCGTTTGGTAAATCGCAGACTCTACAGTTTTAGAAAAAGAAAAGAAAGAAATAAATAAAAACCATAAAAAACTACAAGAAGGAGCACACATGAAACTGTTAAAAGAATGTTATAGGCGTCAGTAACGTATTTTTCTTTCTTTTGTTCAATTACAAAAAATCACACACACACACACACACAAGATATAGCGTGGCCGTATGTATGATAATGTTTTTAAAATACATCTTAGCATGATTTCAGATTGTCACATTCCAGCAAGCACTTGCAAAAACAGTCGTTATACACGTATATATAATATTTCTCTTACAAAGTAGGTACAATAACAGCTAAGAATCATGATACGGTCAAAGTGAGTAATTATAATGGATAAACTATGGCATTGGTTGCCAACTTGTATTTTCTTACACGGGAATCTCACTACTAAATGACACAGAACGTATTGATGTACGCTCCCATCACATGGTGAACAACAACAACCCTAATAAGCCATGTCTTGAAACTGTAAAAAGAGCTACTGACTTTTAATTCAATCCATGTGTTTACAAACTCTCATGCACAGAAAAAAAGAGTTATCATGATAAGCTCAGATTTCTTTTGGTGTGATTAAGTTTGAACTTGAAGGTCAGAGGTAATGGTTGATTGATGAGTTATGAAATGTATTGGGTTGAACGGTAATTTTTCGAGCCCAGCGGAAGGTTGATTTTGACCCGCGAATATTTTATTTGGACAATATAAAACCGAAATGACGCCGACAGAGAACACGAGATTTTTACGTGGTTCGGCCAATACCGTCTACCTCCACGGAGAGCACCAGCTTTACTATATTGAGAATATTGCACGTACAAATTAAGACTCGTGTTTAAACCCAAACTCGAGACCCCTTACCCACCGGGTAATGTATTTGTACATACTCCCAACTATCCCAGTAAAACTAAACCCGCTCTCACCCTTATCGACCCTGATAAATTTATCTCTCACTATTTCTCTCTCACTGAACTTCTCACTTGATTTGGGATGATAATAACTGAAAAATCCTCGACCTATTTATAGATGTCTTCAGCTCTTCTGGACCACTCGAAGCCAGTGGTCAGGAATCCGCCGCTCGCTCAGTTCTGGACCGCTCGAAACCGGTGACTAAGAATCCGCCGCGTCGCCCTTTAATATGAATCGTTCTTTTATTATATATTAAACTAATATTATAATATTATATAATATTATTTTATTTTATTATTTAGTGGCCTAACAAAAAGAAGGCTTTTTAAATAAAATCATGCCATTTTATTCGAAATTTAATAAAATTGAGTTATTTCGTCCGAAATTAATAAAATCGGGCTAAACGCATCCATTAGATGCGACGTGGCGGCTAATAGCCGCGACGATGATGTGACACCAAGCAAAGGAAGTTTTATTTCGTTTTTGTAATTTATTTTATATTTATTATTTATAAAATTCACCAAATCATAATATCACCATTATTTTATGTGATTTACATAATTAAAATCAACAAACACATCTAATTTATTGTATGTTTCGCGACGATTAAAATGATATGCATATCTTATACTTTTCGATAATAAAAATATTGTTTTTTATTTTTATAATTAACAAATACTTAAATTGGATTAAATTTAAATAACAATTAAATATTTTCGATATTCGATATAAGATATGCATATCATTTTAATTGTCGTGAAACGTACAAATTACATGCGTTTGTTGATTTTAATTATGTAAATCGCATGAAATAATAGTGATTTTATGATTTGGTAAATTTTATAAATAATAAATATAAAACAAATTAATTTTTTTTTTTAAAAAAAGTAATCGTCGCCCCTAATGGGGGCGACGCAAGTGAAACGAAAAAAAAATATTCCTTTGCTTGGTGCCACATCATCGTCGCGGCTATTAGCCGCGGCGTCGCGTCTAATTGATGCGATTTGCCTTACTTTATTAATTTCGAACGAAATAACCCCATTTTATAATATTTCGATTAAAATTGTATTATTTTATTTGAAAAGCCTAAAAGAATATACTCCCTCCGTCCCGGTAATCTATGGACATTTGGGATGGTTTCGGTTTTTAAGAAATATAATATTTTAATAGTATAGAGGAAGAAAATGTATGTGTGCACGTCTTTTAAGAATATTTAATGTTATTATATTGATTGTGTGTGCTAGTTTTTACTAAATATGGAAATGTATAAAAGATAGTGGGACGCCCGATTTGGTAAAATGTACAAAAGTTACCGGGACGGAGGTAGTAATAGCTATTCCGTACTTTAGCCTGAACTAAGTTTCGGATAGATTGACATATTCCAATTCCTCCAAATAATAATGCATATATTTTTATATGGTCTTGGACTTCATTCTGCTGCACAAAGCCTACCGATGAAAATACAGCTAAGAATTAGAGACGAAATTCATAGATAGTTGCTGCCGTTGCGCTTGATATCGTTATGTGCCTATGTAAGGGTGTTCGTTGTTCGGTATACCGACCGAACAAACCGAAATACCGAAATTTCGGTTCAAACTCGAACCGAACCGAAAAATTCGGTTCGGTATTCGGTACTTCAAAAAAATTGGTAATTCGGTAAACTCGGTCCGGTATAGTTTTTGAATTTCGGTAAATTCGGTATAACGGATTACCGAAATTTTAAAATTAAAATATATTTTATTATGTTAATATTGAAAATTAAATTATAATTATATTAATATACGTATTAATTTAACTATTACCGAAATTTTTAATATTATTATTTAAATTTCGGTAAATTCGGTAAAAACCGAATACCGAACCGAGAAATTCGGTTCGGTATTCGGTATCTAAAAGGGATGTACCGAATTTTCGGTTCGGTTCGGTACGGTATGTACTGAACGAACACCCCTATCTTTATGTCACATAGATCTGAAAAAAAATGCATGTGAAATACATATAATTCAGGGGTATCTCTAAATTCTCCTATAATTAATTCCCAACAATAATAACATAAGGTTATCTTTTTTTAAAAAAAAAATCAACTCTAGGAAAATTCTCTTGTGAAAGTTAGATTAACGAATCACTTTACTTTTTGTTGGTTGTAGTTTTGAGTGTCCAAGAATTGTGTGAACTAGGGTTGCAAATGAATCGAATTCTTTTGTTCGACTAGTTATTCGATTCGAAATTCAAAGATTCGAATTCGAATGTTTCAAATACGAATACGTATCTAAAATACTTTTTTCGATTCGAATAATATCCGAATACAAATAAAATATCACAATATTCGATTCGAATAGTTATCGAATAATTAGATTCGAATTATTTAATAGAAAATAGAGTATAATTAATATATATTCAAATATAATACATGATAATTCAATAAAACATTTAAATATAATATATTATTTCAATATATGTTTAAATATAATTTATTATATTTCAATATATGTTTAAATATAATTTATTATAATTCAATATATATTTTAAATATAATATTGCTTATATTTTATTAAATAGAAAATAAAAGATGACTTTGAATACAAATGTTCGATTCGAAAAATTCGAGAAATTCGAATTCGAATAAGAATAGATTTTATGATTCGATTACATATCCGATTATTCGTATTCATATTCGATTGTCATCCGAATACGAATAGAATATGCCGGTATTCGACTCGATTTGATTCGTTTGCATCCCTGTGTGTACGGTAACTTGTCACTTAGAAATCTTTAGAAAGTCGTTTATCTGTTATGAAACGTGTAATAAATGAAAACTTTTTCAGAACTTGAAATTTGAAAATACATGATAATTGTTGAGCTATTGGATTGGAACAGGCCATGTTTAATAGAATTTCAGACATTGGGCCGAAAACTCTTCCATCATTGCGCTTGGGAAGGTAAATCATACTACGGTGGGTCAGCAACTATCATACAGACCCATTTTATAAACCCCCAATAATTTAACTATCCTTCACATTCCCACGGTGGGTCAGCAACTCACCACGACTTCGGTTCCCAACTATACATTTATTGCATGCGCAAGGTAGCTGTCGAGTTATATTCTGTAAGAAATAAGGGAAATAATTTCTTTTGCCTTAAAATAGAGACATGTATCCGTACCAATTATTATTTCAAAAGCGACCATCCTTTTTGTTCGTTTAGCTTTTCGTCCAAGAGGATAATTTATCTCTTGTACGACCTCACTAATGACCAAGTCATCTCAATTCCAGCAAAAGTCATGTCTCAAAGTCTTAACATTCAACCTAACGAGGGCTAAAGCAGAAGTCGACACTCCCCGAAAGAAAAGTAAAAGGAAAGAAAACGAAGAAGGAGCCGACTTCGAAGCCTCAGTTCTCCAACTTATTTGCTAATATAGAATACTTTATTGGGCAATTTGTATGTTTGGAATTTATAGTAAATTGAATACAAGTTGCATATAAATAAAATAAATATATATATATAAAAATCTCATATGGCTGACGGTTGTTACAAACAACCATCGTCCATAATACATACTAGCAACTGTGCACCCCCATGTGGGTGCTAACAAAGAATTGGATAAAAATGCTATAATGCAATCACTAAAAAAAAAATATTAGATAAAAAATTACCATATCTTTATATACATTTGTGATTGATTCAACTAATCCAAATCCTTGTCATCTTGTTTCGCATCCCATTGCGATTGTAACAAACCTGCATTACACTTACTCGTATGTTTCTAGTTCTGAAGTTATAGAAATGCAACATTATCATTTGATATTAAAATAGTTTTTCCTCTAGTGAAAGCTTTTTGCCATCTTTTTAGCTTCTTGGGTGTGCTTTATCTAGCGATTCAGTAGTATGTCCACGATTTATTTAGAGATCTTCTTACATGTTTCAAGGATGTTGTACGTAGCAGTTTAGAGTATTCACTGTAGGATTAAAAAAAGTTTGCTAACGTGTGTATATATGGTTTTTCACAATTTAAAGTTCAATTTCTACATCGATGGACAGTGAGAGGTAGTGAGCTAGTTTTGTGTACATTCGATAATGTAGTGGGTAGTGGGTCTTATTTTTTTTATTAATAGAGTATATTTAAATAACTAACAAATTGGCTCAAAATTTGGGTTTAATTGATACACCAAATTGGATAAAAAAAGTGGCAGTTTTTAAAAGGTGCTGAACATTAATAAAATAGAATAGATTTATGGGTGGCTGTTGTTGTTACCAACAACATGTTGCCCACAACTCATTATAATTGACGGTGGTTACCAACAATGTCGCCCATAGTCTGTTATGAGCGACTCGCTTATAATATGAACTATAGACGTCGGGGCTCTTGGCGTCGCCCTACAACCGTCGCCTATAGCCTATTCTCCTTTTTTTTGTACTAGTGAGGTTCCTCAAGAACATGGAGTGCATACCAGGGCTGGTAGGGAGTCAAGAAAACCAGCTTACCTCAAGGACTATCACTGTAATATCTGGCATGAAAAGCAGCCCCTCTATCCATTATCTCAGCATTTGTCCTATCAGCATTGCTCACTGCAACTTCAGGATTTTATTCATAATGTAGCAGTAGCAGAAGAGCCAAAGAGCTTCTCCAGGCCATTAGATCAGAGAATTGGGTCCAGGCCATGAATGATGAATTAAGAGCCCTTGAGGATAATCAAACTTGGACAGTTCAGCCACTACCACCAGGCAAGAAAACTGTTGGCAACAGGTGGGTTTACAAGCTGAAATACAATACCTCGGGGCAGATAGAAAAGTATAAAGCCCGTTTAGTGGCAAAGGGCTATGACCAGAAGGAAGGTGTGGATTATTTGGACACCTTTGCCCCGGTAGCTAAACCAAACACTATAAAGATAATCATCTCCTTGGCAGCCAAGCTCGGTTGGCAACTTGCTCAACTTGATGTAAGTAATGCTTTTCTCAATGGTGAATTGACTGAGGAGGTTTTCATGGATCTTCCTCAAGGTTTAGGGCAAGCTTATGGTCACACCTGCTCCGGAAACTTGTCTGCAAGCTTCATAAGTCCATCTATGGTTTGAAGCAAGCATCAAAGGAATGGAACAACAAGTTCACTGATGCTGTGAAAAGCTTTGGCTTCGTGCAGACCGAATTTGATCATACTCTCTTCATTAAAGGTTCAGGTGCTCAGGTTCTCATACTGCTGGTTTACGTTGATGACATAATCCTAGCAGGGGCGGGCACTGCTCAAATACAGCAAGCAAAGAACTTCCTCAGTTCTTGTTTCAAAGTTAAGGATTTAGGAGAGTTGAATCTTTTCTTGGGCATCGAAGTAGCTCAACATGCTGGGGGTATATATATGTCACAGAGGCATTATACTTTGCAATTACTGGAGGACACAGGTTATCTAGATGCAAAACCACTCTCCACGCCCATGAATCCAAGCCAAAAGATCACAGCTAATGATGGAGAACTACTGCCGAACCCTTTCCAATATCGTAGGTTGATTGGGAGATTGCTATATCTTACATTCACACGCCCAGACATATCCTTCGCCGTACAGAAATTAAGCCAATACATGGCATCACCTCGCACGGGCCACTTGATGGCCGCACACCACCTGTTAAGGTACCTGAAAAACTCGCCAGGACAGGGGATTTTTATGGCAGCTGAACATGACTTCAACCTCACTGCATTTTCTGATGCGGATTGGGGGCCTTGTAGAGATACGAGGAAGTCCGTTACTAGTTTCTGTACCTTCTTGGGAAGCTCATTGATCACCTGGAAGGCCAAGAAGCAAGCTACAGTATCCCGCTCTTCGACGGAAGTAGAATACAGGGCATTAGCCTCCACAGTTGCTGAGCTTCTATGGATCAAAGGTTTGCTTACTGAGTTGAACATCAACGGGGTCAAGTACCAGTAGTATATTGTGACAATCAATCGGCAGTTAAGCTAGCTATGAATCCGAGATTTCATGAGCGCTCAAAGCACATAGAAATCGATTGTCATTTCATCCGGGATCACATTGCAAGAGGGACAATAAAGCTGCTTCCAGTCCGATCTGAACATCAACTGGCTGACATATTTACAAAGTCACTCACGGGCCCTATATTACAACAACTCATGCTCAAGATGTCTGTAAGAAATTTGTTCCATCCATCTTGTGGGGGGCTGTCAAAATCGAGCCAAAATCAAGCAAGACCACTCTCAGCTGAAGAACAAACCGTTCGATTGGTTATAAAGCAGCTCAATGAAGAAAAGGCGCGTAAGTCAAAATGAGCGTTTCTTTGAAGAAAGGAAGCGATTAACTTATAGAATCGCCTTCTACAGCGACGACTTCAACCAAGACGTTTTAAGCCAGCTCAGCAATCCACCATTTAAAAATACGCGCGCGAAGTGTTTTTTTTTTTTGTCACATCATCATCTAATTTTCACACACAGAGAGTTGAGTGTGTGTCTTTCAATTGTTCTTCGTTCTTCTTGATTTCTGGTGTGATCGATCGATGCAGTGAGCACGATCTAGGGTTGTAAGGTCATCAGCGTCAATAAGAATTGGATTCATTTGGGTCGTGGACGTAGGATTGTTAAAATCCGAACCACGTTAATTGCTCGTGTTTCAACAAACATCAATTCACACGCAAATTTCATAATTATGCTCTTAGTAAGGAGTTGAGCCGTATTCTTCAACAAGATATTGCGTACCGGAGACAAACAAGTAAAGTCGAATGGTTGATGGAGTATCATCAAAATATAAATTTTGTCATCGCTTTGCATCGATATGTCGAACGAATAATTCGATCCATCGTAAGATTCCAATTGAAAGTGGCACGAGAGTAGAGAACAAACTAAACTCCGTGTTGTGGGGCAGTTTTCTTCCCTATTTGAAATGAGAAATTCCTCGCCTTCCAACATCGATTTGGCTACTCACGCTATCACACCGATTTGGCTACTCACGCTCGATTTGGGCTAATGCCTGATGTATTCTAAAAACAAATAGTGTTTTGACTAAAATGTTTGTTATTTACTGGATGCGTACGCTAACTCGAAGATACGATAAAAGGTCAAGTAAAACCTACTAACTAGTACATTAAACACATTAAAAGGGTACGTTATAATAATAGCTAAACAAAAAGTGATTGAAAATACAAATAATTCACCATTATCGACATCATACATTTTTAACTGTATTATGGTTAACTGTATTATGGAACATGTTACGACTCACATTGAAAATTCTGGCACTTGCTGACAATTACGACGCACAAGCACTTGGTACGATTTCAGTAGTTATCTTATCTTGGTCCCAAAGACTACCTATATGCGGTGCAATATATCTTCCCTTTAAGGAATAGTCACGAGCTTTTCAATGGTACAAACACTCTATATTAAGTATAACTTGTTAGGGTAAGCGTCTTTAGTCACCGTTGCGAATTAAGAAGAAAATATTTACCATACGTATATATATTGTATATTTTACTTGGTATCAAATTTAATGTTTCAATCCGTACACACATGGTTTTGTATTTCCATACCCCAAGTTTCATAATAAAAGGATGATAATAGTACAAGGAAGTTACTATTGAAGCTTTGGTTTGAACTACAGATCCACGCTTGTGAGGGTTAACCCATTAAAATATGATGAAATTAAACTTATTCTTTTCATATACTAAAATGGTTTTGCATCGAAACATGTAAAACGAGATCAGTAACATCTGTCGTAATACGTCGTACCAATATATTTATAATAGGGGTGGTAAACAGGTCGGGTTGGGTCACATGTGGGTTCAACCCGTTTAATAAACGGGTTGAAAACTTCAACCCTGACCTAACCTGTTTACTTAAACAGGTTGAAAAATCAAACACAAATCCAACCTGCTTTAACCCTAACCCAACCCGCCAACCCGCCAACCCGTTTAAAATTAAAAAAGAAAAAAGAAAAAACAAAATTGACAGAATTATAAATCCAAATTAAACAAAAAAATGAGAACTAATGCAGTTTTTTTTATAAAAACATCATGTGTGAGCGTGAGAATGGATAGAGAATTAGGGTTAATCCTTTTATTTATTTATAGTAATAATATCTTAATAATATATATTATTCGGGTTAAATGGGTTGATTTTGGGTTGATTCCGAGTTGAAAATCCGAACCCTAACCTAACCCACTTAAATAATTGGGTTGGGTTCGGGTTTACCCATTTACGTAACAGGTCAAAAATGCTAACCCGCACCTGCTATTTTCGGGTGCGGTTCGTGTCGGGTTGGCGGGTTGGGTCGATTTTTAACAGTCCTAATTTATACCGTGTCATTGCATATGAGTGTACCGTAAAATTGGATTATTTTATACTGTGCCACATTAAGTAGTTTATTGTACCAAAATAAGTACCGACAATGTACCAAGTTTTATCTGTCCAATTCGGCATTCTCTTTCAACATTGAATAAAAATTTTCAAGAGGCACTTGATAATATATATATATAGAAATGTATGGTGCTCACCTTGCATGAGCAACCATCCGTGGGAACCTGTTGTGTGACATTTTTTTGTGCCACGTCAACATGCTAAATCAACCCCCGACATGTTCACTCATCCATGTGTAGGTTATAGATCAATAAAAAATTTCATTGTATGCTGGTTTGGCGCGTTGATGTGCCATAACATATATATATATATATATATATATATTTGCTATGGTGCCCACCTGCCGTGAGCAACCACCGTGAGCACGGTAGACTATATATATATATATATATATATATATATATATATATATATATATATATATATATATATATATATATATATATAGAGTAGAATTTCGAGCCGCGCAAAAGGCGCGGCGGCAAATGCCCATAAGTTTCTTTAATGAACATATTTTACACATCAAAACCATACATCTTAGATTCAAGTAATTGGGACTGAAGATAAGTTACAGAAATAAAATTTACATATTAGAAAACAAAGAAAAAATCAAAACTATGTTAGGAGTGGCGAGGTCGAATTTGGGATGTGGACTTTTTCCTATTATTTTCATCAAATACGACGGGAATCCCATCACAATTTTAAGAACACAGAGGCATTCACGAGATTTCGATATCAAGTAAAATCTCGTGCAACGACGACTGTCAGCTGTCAGAAAGCTTACGACGAATTTCAGACCTTTTCGTAATGTATGTTGGACTACACATTAACAATAAGGCTCCAAATAGAGATGACAACGGGGCGGGCTGAAGCGGGTTTGCTAGGATCCGGAACCCGCCCGCTCCGCCTAAACAAACCCGTCCCACCCTGAACCCCAAATAATCCGGGTCTGGCGGGTGACCCGCGCCAGACCAAGTTGTTTTATTTATTTATTTATTTACTTTTTAATTTTTTATTTTTTAATTGTTATATATTTATATTATAATTATTATCTATAAATATATTGTATTATATATAGAAATATGTTAATATATTATATAAATATAATTATATATTTTATATTTACATATTTCTAATAATATTTATATATAAATGCGATTTTGAGGTGGGATTCACCAAAACTGACACCTGTCCCGGATCCGGGGGTTGAGACATTAGAAACTCATTATCCGCCCAATAACCTGAATATGTTAGAAAAACAATCGTCCCATTAGGAGCGGGTTTTGGCGGGTCCGGGTTTTTGACCCGCCCCATTGCCATCCCTGGCTCCAGATAAGGGCCGATCAACCATTAAGACATTAAGATATAAGGTATACAATTTTAACTTAACGCGATCATATTTTGAAGACCACGCTCATTATACATAGCAAAAGTCAAAAACCCAAGAGTATTAATATTTGATCTACAAGCTAAATAATTGCTTTCATCAGCAAATATAGAAGATCAAAATAGAAACCAAAAGATTTGGTTAGTCAAAATGCATGTATATTACTGAAGTAATTTAAACATATGGCACGAATGTTTTATTTATGTGTCTGCAGGAATCGATAAAGTCATGCAAGCCTAATGTTTAATTGACATGTTACCCAAAATACAGTAGCCATGATTAACCTATTTAATAGGTTAGTAGATTACGACGAACGCTATTCCTTAAACCCATACGCATTTATAATATATATATATATATATATATATATATATATATATATATATATATATATACGGGGTGATCTTTACAAAAGTTTTAAAAATTAAAGAAAAAAGTGATGATTGATACATGATAAAAACAACTTATCGAACCTCGATAATGATACACGGACTTTGTTTAACCGGTTTAGTCCAATCGGACCTAAGGTAGTCAAGCCATCATACCAAAAATCGAACTTTCGTCAGAAAGCTTTGTTCAAAAGTAGTTTAACCAAAATACCAAACATCAAAAAATAAATTAGAAAAAGGTACGTGGCGTTGTTAAACCTATTAGTCCAGTTATCAAGCTGTAAACAGTTTGATTCCGTTCGGACCCAAGGTATTCCAGCCTATATACCATAATTCCAAAACAAAGTTAAAATTTTATTTTTGTGATTATTAGAATTAAATCATCGGATACAAGGATTTTTACATGATAAATTTTCATTTGACTTAATTCAATCGGTAACAGCCATGCCCTCAAACGCCTCATTTCGGCAACACGGGCTTTGCCAAGAGCCGACACAAAATTTAATCAAAATCAAAATTTTTCACAACCTTTATCCAAAATTTAATTCTTTTAATCGATTTTAAAAGATTTTTGTAAAAGAAAATATTAAATACATCATATTAATATATGTATCGAAATATGATATAAAACCACGATTAAGTATTAAGGCATCTTGGTGTAGTTTAACGTGGAAATTAGCCTTCCATTAAGGCTAAGAGACAAAAGATAAATATATAAAACAAAATTTAAAACTTACTTCAAAGAGAGGAGTCGTACAGAAGGCTTCAACTTTTATTTCTTAGAATATTTTACAAAATAGGGAATTCTCAAAGAGAAGAGAGAGAGATTACAAGAGAGCATATGAAAAGGCACACCTGAAGCATATGAGCTTCGACTCTATAAATAGAAAGAGAAAGGTAAAATATAAAATTAAAAATGAAGAGGATATTTTCTTCGTAGCCGCCCATTTGTGCAGAATCTTGACAGCTAACAACCATCTGACAAGGTCTTCGTTCTTATCCTTAGCTTTTATTAAAGCTATAGTATTTCATTTTCCATCGTTGATGTCATAATCAACATTATTTTAGTCCATCAATAGCCTCTTTAATTCTTTGTGCTTCTTTGGCTCTAGACTCTTTAATTTCTTCACGAGTCTTGACTATTTGAGCCACTTTGTCTTTAATAATGGCAATTTTTTCTCCCATAAGGTCCATTGCATTATCTCCAATATCTTCGATAATAATGTCATTTGGATTTTCCGGATCTTGTCCTTCACCAGCAAGGCAAAATTCTTCATCTTCTTCAGCTTTTGAAGAAGTCCCCATCGAAATATCTTTAATATTTACACCAAAATTTTTTGCAATGTCTTTCTTCATTTCTTCGAAGTAGACATCAATGATTTCGTTGGGCTTTAATTTTCCTTTCTGAAGATTTATTCTTCTAGATAGAGTTTCAAAGGGACTAGGAGCTTTCCTTTGTTGACGATTATTAATCACATTTTTGTAAAGAGAAATTTTCTCTTCAATCTTATCGATCGTTTTCTGGCTTTCATATTCACCAGTCTGTGTTTTTCTAATCATTTTCTTCCAAAATTTTATATAAAAATTTCTTTGAAGACAAGGAGTTTTTTGTTGGGTATAACCCACTTCTGGAGTCCACCTCCAAATCCACGGAATAGAAAATTCAATATAAAAATGTAAAGAAGCCATTCCTTCTATACTTATGCTCCGCTTCTATTAGAAAGGGAGACACTTTAACCCATTCTTGGTAAAATCCAAAGAAAGGTTCTTTTAATATTTCAATAGATGCGCCATATAATAGCCACCATTGGTAAAACCAATTAGGAATATCTTTTTTATAAACTTCTGAGCAGATTTTAATCCATCAAGAGTGTTTTTTATTATCATTTTGATATAAAAATACCTTATTAAAGGCTTCAATATAATCATAATAATTATATTTTATCAAAATTTTTGATTCAGGATGGAGATATTCTCTATCCTTTAGAGGATGAAGTGCCCAATTTTCAGCAGTTATTATCTGCTTAATAATAATTTTACTAAAGGTATAACCTTTTCTTTGACAGTTTGGGTAGTACCCGCACTAAAATTCTCAAAATCAGCTGTTCCAGTAGCCTTTAAAATATTCTCGTAATTATAACGAGATTTATAAAAAAGAGCAGCATATGATGCTTTTTCCAAATACCTAGACATTATTGTCCATGGTTCATCAGACCATTTTAAATCTAGTATTGCCTTTGTATGATTCTTTTTCTCATAATCGACGTCTTCGTCGTCATCTGCAATTATTTTTGCATAAGAAGTACCTTCTTTATTTTGCGATTGCGCCTTTTGTTTCTTATATTCAAGAAATTTTTTGTAAATTGGATCGTCCTCATTCCAAGCATTGCTTGAAGACGCAGAAAATTGTGAAAGATTTTCTTTCACAAATTTCTTGTTACCCATTTGGGCGACGACACGACCACGACCACGGCCACCTCTATTAGAGGCGAAACCTCTCCCATATTGGGACATTGCTGCAATTTGCAAAAAACTCATGTTAAATATTCACGAGTAAGATAATCAGGAAGACTATTATCACTTCCTTTTTTATAAATTATTTCAAAGTCAAAAGGGGCTAAATGAGCCTGTCATCTCGCAAACATTTGTTTCGAGACATTATGTTTAAAATCTTTTTGAAAAATGAATTTTGCAGCTTGACAATCAGTTTTTATTAAAAACTTTTGATTGTAAAGATCATCTTGATATTTTAAAACGCATTTTACTATAGCGAGAACTTCTCTGGCCATAGTGACATAATTTTTCTGAGCTTTATTCCATTTTCCTGAATGGAATCTAACAAGATGCTCAAATTTGTCGTCTGGAGAAACTTGTTTTAATAGTCCTCCAAATCCAATATCAGACGCATCTGTCTCAATAATTTTTTGCCAAGGAGGATTAGCAAGCATGAGACAAGGAAGATGAGTGACTTTATTTTTAATTTTCTTAATTGCCTCAGTATGACTATTTGTCCACTGACAAGGTGACTTTTTATAATAAGGAGAAATATAATTTAAACTTCCTAAAAATCTTTGTAATTGAGTTTTATCTAAAATTTGGTCAGGAAATTTTGAAGCAAATTCAATGCTTCTATTGATTGGAGTAATACTACCCTTTTCAATAGTATGACCCAAAAATCTAACTTTTGTTTGAAACAAAATCATTTTTGGACTAGATATAACTAACCCATTTTGAACAATAATTTTCTTGAAAATATCAAGATGTTTAAAATGAGTTTCTATATCTTTAGAAAATACGAAAATATCATCAATATAAACAATTATGAAATTACTATAAGGGATGAATATATCATTCATAATATTTTGAAATTCTGAAGGAGCGTTTTACTAAACAAAAGGCATAACATTCCATTCAAATTGTCCAATTGGGACTGTAAAAGCGGTTTTGTACCGATCTTTTTCTTCAACTTGGATTTGCCAAAAACCCGATTTTAAATCAAATTTTGAAAATAAAATTGCATTATGCAATCGATCAAGTAAATCCTTTTTATTAGGAATGGGATATCTAATCTATTTTAAAACTTTATTTAAAGGTTTGTAATTAATTACTAAGTTGGGAGCTCCTCGTTCTTTTTCGGCTGCATTATTTACATAAAATGCAGTGCAAGACCAAGGAGATTTTGAAGGTTTTATTAAACCTTTCTGTAAGAGAGAATTTATCTCTTTCTTACATAATTCTAATAGTTCAGCATTCATCTGGCAAGGACGGGCTTTAGTGGGAATATTTTTTTTCACTAAAGTCTTCCTCATAAGGTAGAGAAACAATATGTTTCTTCCTGTTCCAGGATGCATTTGGATGATCATTGCATATTTGCAATGTAAATTCGTTATGAATCATTTTTATTTTTTCTTGTAACTTAGGATTTTGAATTTTATCCTCAATCGTTAATATATTAATATCTTGTTTTAAATAATTAATTGATTTTCTTTTGCTTTAATAAGAATAGAATCTTTAATCTCACTAAGGATTCGTGAGATTGGTTCAGTAATGAATTTAAAGTATACTTCTTTATTTTCGAAGCTTCCTTTAAATCCTCGTTCATCAATATTAGTGATAGGAAATATTTTCCTAAGGAATGGAGTACCAAGAATTACCTGGTTCGTTATATTCTTGACTAGCAAGAAAGATGTAGGAATACAGACCTTATTTTTACAAATATAGGCCTTAGGAATTTTGTAATTAATTTGCAACATTTCTCCACTAACAGAGCTAAGAGAATGAGTTGTCTTATAGAAATATTGAGTAGGTATAATACCTTCTTGAATACAGTTTAAATCTGCACCACTATCTATAAGAGCAATAAGATCTTTTTGATAATTTTTATCAATAAGTAGTGAGATTTTCACTAACCATTTTTTAGAAGTGATGACTTCGAAAGTTGAAAGAAAATTATCATTTTCTGTCGTACTAACAAACTCATCCTGGAATTTAGATGAGGATTCATCTAAAATTTCTTTTCCCTTTTCAAGTTTAGAAAGTCTTCTTTCTAAGTTATTATTACTTAATTTTAATTCTTTAATTTCTGTTTTCAGAATAGAAATTTCCATAGTTAAATCTTTGATATTAACTGGAGATTCATTAAATTTATTTTTGTTTCTAAGTAATTTCATTACTTCTGACATTTTATATGGTTCAGGTTTTGGAATAACTTCTTTAGAAGTTTCTTCTTCATTTTGAATAATTCTTTTGATAATCAGATTTTTTAAATCTGGATTTTCAGTTTCTTTAAGCATTTCTAAGAGATTATTGTCAAGAACATTAACCTCTTGGTATTGAGATATAATTTGATATAGATTATCATTTTCTGATTCAGATTCTGATTTATCTGAATTTTTAGAGCAAGGTTGTCCTAATTGACAGTTTCTACATTCATCAGATTCTGATGAAATATCTTCAATAATATTATTTTCATCATTCGAAGAGTATTCTAATTCACTATCAAATTCAACAAGAATTTTTGATAGTGTTTCTTTTAATTCATTATCAATTTCTAAATTATTAATTTTCGTTTTGGTCCAGCATGTGCTTGCTTTATGACCAATTTTCCCACATTTTCGGCAAATAATAGGAGGAAATTTATTTTTATATCGATAATTTTTATTATCTTTTGAGAATTTTTGTTATCTTCTTTTTGATTTTCTATTTTTTCTTCTTTCAAATTGATTAGTAGAATATCTTTTAGTTTTATGTTCTTTACGAGTTTTACTCATAGAAGGATTTTCCATGCCAAATTGGTCACATAATTCTCCTAGTTGTTTCTTTTCGTCTAGAGAATGTCTCTTGACCTGTTTATTTAATTTAATTTCATTGCATAAGGCTAAGCCTTCTTGTATGCAAGTTCCTACTAATTTACCGTAGGTATAGGAGTTATGATCAATACTTGATTCTCCTTTCCTAAGGTTATTCCTTACTCTTTCTGCAAAGAGTGAAGGTATGCCATCTATGAATTTAGATTTCCAATGAGTACTATTTGACTCAGGGAGTTCCATGACTCGACTAAGAAAAGTATCCTTATACCATCTAAAAGATGTAAGAGTTTTACACATAAGATTTTGGAGAAGAGTTCTGATATTTTCAGAATTATCAGACCATCGGCCTGTAAAGTGTTCAATAATGTTTACACATAGTGTATAAACAACATTATCAACTTGTTGACCATTTACTTCTTTAATGGTTTGATAAAAATCTTCTTTCTCATGTTGAGATAAATATTATCCCACCATCCTTTTAACTGACCAGTAAAGCCAGCGACAATCATTTTTGCAACAGCCCTATCATTATTTTGATTAGCTTTGCAAATTGTACTATACATAAGCATCCTATGTATCATATTATAAATTTGTCTTTCGGTGTAATCGTCTAGGTTCCATTCGTATATGCATCTACCATATACGAATTATTGAGCATGAATTCTTGTTCTTCGAACAAGATGTCTTGAGGAGTAGGCCTAGGGTAATAATACTTACTTTGAGTTGGCCTATCAGCATATTTAGTATGCTTAAGTTTATTAATTTCTTGACTAAAAGTATTTTGAAGATTTTCAGAATTCTCTAATTGATCTTTAAATTCTTCGCTTAAAGTATTAAGCTTAACATTTTGAAGTTTTTCTTCAAGTAATTTCTCAATTTGAGAAATAGATTTTAATTTAAAATCTGTAATTTCAGGAGGAGGTTGAATACTTGGAGACGCTATATCAACTGTCTCTAAATTATTTTTTTCTTTTAATAAAAAATTCTTTATGTCTTTTATTGAAGACGAAATTTCTTCAATATTTTTCTTTAATAAAGAGATTTGTTCTCCTAAAACGATAACATACATATTAGTATAATTTTGTTGCTTTAAAAGGCTATAAATATGATTAATAGTAACAGAAAGCGTATCATTTTCTTTTTCAAATAATTTTTGAAAAGCATTAAAAAATCTAATTTCGTTTTCTTTTTCCATTTGGAAACTAGTTTGAGGTGGAAAAACAGAATTAACATTTTTCCCAGTTGAAAGCTTATAGTTTCTTTCAAGAACAGAAATCATATTTTTAAAATATTTCGATAAAAACCAAGGAATGAAAGGCAATTTTCATTTCGATTTCCTAGATCTTTATAAATTTTTCTTGGATAATATTTTTATCTTCTTTGTTAAAATTTTCAAAAAATCATTTTCTAAAAAGTTCCCATTTGGGTTGAAAAAATTCTTGTTGAATTTTCTTTCTTGCCGGTGAACCCGGACAGAAATCAATTTTTGGTTTAAAATCCATTAAACACGAAAATCCATTTCTGACTCGGTTATTTCCTCGTCTTGATTTTTAAAAACACCGTGAACAATATTATCAGAATTGATTCTTAATTCTTCTACCTTATTTTGTAGATAATCACTAGAGGTTGATTTTCTAACTTGAGAAGTCGAAGCTCTAGAAGGTGATCTTATTATATAATCACATGGTGATATATGATAACGTGAAGAGATTGATCTAGAGATTCTAGATCTCGGAGTTTTAATATCAACAGATTTTCTATTCTGCTCAAATTGTATTTGAACAGTTCCATCTGTTGTTTGTATTATTTGAGTAGGATTGTTCTTAATCTTGGGTTGAAGAGGCATAGCTCGCTCAATAACCCAATTTTCTGGGAATTGAATTTCTTCCCATTTAATTGATCTTCGAGTAGTGATGTTAGATCTACTAAAGTTGGTTTCTATAAGAACAGTTTCGTTGATAGGTTTATCAACAATTTTGCACCGAGGATTCAGTGTGTACAAAGGCTTTTAATAAATCCTATAACAGATACAAATTACTTATGATCCTGGAGCGTAATTGTATCCGTGAGTTTTGACATTTAATGTCAGAGCATACAATATATTGACATCAGTCAATGATAATTGGAGATTTGGGTAAACATTAAAATAAACTGGACCATGGGCCAGGCTAGACTGAATTATTCCCATAAGGGATTGTTTCCAGTCAAGATTTCTACCATCTCTAAGAGCTGCTATAAAGCTCTCAGGTAAACCCTTCTAAAGTCAAAGGCTTAAAGGCTACCTGTACTAACCCGATATGAATAAACTTATGATTTATTCTATATTTTTCTAAGTCTCTATTACTTAGAAGTCTAATAACCATCTCTTCATTATTAAGAGATATAGTTTCTTCGGTAGTTTTTATTACCTGTTTCAAACCTAAATTTTCAAAAGTTCCTAATTCATAGGTTATTTTATAATCTATTTTAGGAAGTGTCCAACGATTTAATTTATCTAGATCTTGAGGAACATCATATTCCTCTTCAATACTGTTTTTAACAGTATCTTTTCTTCGTATCAAAGTCATTTGAATATGATAGTTAAACTACACCTTAACTTCTTAATACCCCACCATGGCTCTGATACCATACGGAGTGGATCTTTACAAAAGTTTTAAAAATTAAAGAAAAAAATGATGATTGATACATGATAAAAACAGCTTATCGAACCTCGATAATGATACACGGACTTTGTTTAACCGAGTCCAATCGGACCTAAGGTAGTCAAGCCGTCATACCAAAAATCGAACTTTCGTTAGAAAGCTTTGTTCAAAAGTAGTTTAACCAAAATACCAAACATCAAAAAAGAAATTGGAAAAAGGTATGTGGCGTTGTTAAACCTATTAGTCCAGTTATCAAGCTGTAAACAGTTTGATCCCGTTCGGACCCAAGGTATTCCAGCCTATATACCATAATTCCAAAACAAAGTTAAAATTTTATTTTTGTGATTATTAGAATTAAATCATCGGATATAAGGATTTTTACATGATAAAATTTTCATTTGACTTAATTCAATCTGTAACAGTCATGCCCTCAAACGCCTCATTTCGGCAACACGGGCTTTGCCAACAGCCGACACAGAATTTAATCAAAATCAAAATTTTTCACAACCTTTATCCAAAATAATTAATTCTTTTAATCGATTTTAAAAGATTTTTGTAAAAGAAAATATTAAATACATCATATTAATATATGAATAGCAACGATTAAGTATTAAGGCATTTTGGTGTAGTTTAACGTGGAAATTAGCCTTCCATTAAGGCTAAGAGACAAAAGATAAATATATGAAACAAAATTTAAAACTTACTTAAAAGAGAGGAGTCGTACAGAAGGCTTCAACTTTTATTTCTTAGAATATTTTACAAAAGAGGGAATTCTCAAAGAGAAGAGAGAGAGATTACAAGAGAGCATATGAAAAGGCACACCTGAAGCATATGAGCTTCGACTCTATAAATAGAAAGAGAAAGGTAAAATACAAAATTAAAAATGAAGAGGATATTTTCTTCGTAGCCGCCCCATTTGTGCAGAATATTGACAGCTAACAACCATCTGACAAGGTCTTCGTTCTTATCCTTAGCTTTTATTAAAGCTAATAGTATTTCATTTTCCATCGTTGATGTCATAATCAACATTATTTTAGTCCATCAATAGCCTCTTTAATTCTTTGTGCTTCTTGGCTCTAGACTCTTTAATTTCTTCACGAGTCTTGACTATTTGAGCCACTTTGTCTTTAATAATGGCAATTTCTTCTCCCATAAGGTCCATTGCATTATCTCCAATATCTTCGATAATAATGTCATCCGGATTTTCCGGATCTTGTCCTTCACCAGCAACGCAAAATTCTTCAGCTTCTTCAGCTTTTGAAGAAGTCCCCTTCGAAATATCTTCAATATTTACACCAAAATTTTTTGCAATGTCTTTCTTCATTTCTTCGAAGTAGACATCAATGATTTCGTTGGGCTTTAATTTTCCTTTCTGAAGATTTATTCTTCTAGATAGAGTATCAAAGGGACTAGGAGCTTTCCTTTGTTGACGATTATTAATCGCATTTTTGTAAAGAGAAATTTTCTCTTCAATCTTATCTATCGTTTGCTGGCTTCATATTCACCAGTCTGTGTTTTTCTAATCATTTTCTTCCAAAATTTTATATAAAAATTTCTTTGAAGACAAGGAATTTTTTGTTGGGTATAACCCACTTCTGGAGTTCACCTCCAAATCCACGGGATAGAAAATTTAATATAAAAATGTAAAGAAGCCATTCCTTCTATATTTATGCTCCGCTTCTATTAGAAAGGGAGACACTTTAACCCATTCTTGGTAAAATCCAAAGAAAGGTTCTTTTAATATTTCAATAGATGCGCCATATAATAGCCACCATTGGTAAAACCAATTAGGAATATCTTTTTTATAAACTTCTGAGCGGATTTTAATCCACCAAGAGTGTTTTTTATTATCATTTTGATATAAAAATACCTTATTAAAGGCTTCAATATAATCATAATAATTATATTTAATCAAAATTTTAATTCGGGATGGAGATATTCTCTATCCTTTAGTGGATGAAGAGGCATAGCTCGCTCAATAACCCAATTTTCTGGGAATTGAATTTCTTCCCATTTAATTGATCTTCGAGTAGTGATGTTAGATCTACTAAAGTTGGTTTATATATATATATATATATATATATATATATATATATATATATATATATATATATATATATAGGCTACCTCCTTTGGTGGAAATTTCCAAGCTTACCCCCATGAACTATACATATAGACCACATAGTTATTTAAGTGGTAATTCAACAACGTTGAAAACGGTAAACTAAGCAAATATTAAACAACACAATATAAAGAAATATGGTACCATAACGAAACGTAAAGGGTACGCTAACAACTCGTAAACGGGTACATAATATACAATAATGTGATACGGGATATGAAACGCAGATGAAAAATTAGGGTTTCTATAACAGTTTCCTAACTACCAATATGATATTTTTCACAAGTTTAAAGGTGGATCCAAAGCCATAATTAACTCAGGAAAAGGCAGATTCAATATTTTGCCTACCAAGGCTCGTCACAAGTGTTTCTACTACTGAATTCTTCTCACCAGCAAAATACCCTAATGAATTAGATATGATGATGTTTGCTGGTTCACCTGAACAACATATGTCGGGCCGGAGCAACTTATCTAGAGGACGACAACACACCGATTTTGATAACTGGCTGACCCGGGTTGACGAAGAGAACGACTAATTTGGCCTGAATCTCATTATTGATTTTTTAGTTTTTATAGATGGAATGATGAAATGAATGATAAATTTTGATATTTAAAGATAAATAAATAAGTTCAGGTGTAAACTTGTATTAAGAGAAATTAGTCCTTAAGTGAAGACTAGTTTCTTATTGGTCCTTGAGTGATAATTTTAATGGGATGAGGAGTTTGTTGAAAGAAAATTTTGGAATTAAGTGATGTTGCCCCTTTCATATACTTGTTGCACCCACATTGTGTATTCTAAAAATACCAGTATGTTTAAATGAAAAAAATGGCCTTTTAGTCCACATAAACCAACTTGACCATATTTCCTTTTCTATTTAAACAACGTGGATCATGAAATTATTATTTTTTTTCGGATGACCGAACTCATCTTGATCAACATTAAATGGTGTCAAGATTTGTCCCACTTGTAAAAATATAATATTTAACAAGAAGTTACTTGTCCAGTAAAGATTCAATAAAATATGAAATTATTCCCCTATACCTAATCTTACTCAATGGCCTCACCATCATTAACGCCTCCGAAGGTCCCCTCAGCCACCATATTAATGTAGATCGGACAACCTTCCATTTTTTTTCTGTTCCTATTTAAAAAATAACATATAATAAAAAAAATCGATCATTATTGAGCTGACTACGTACAATATATCCATACATAATACATACATCGTCTCTCTCTCTCTCTCTCTCTCTCTCTCTCTCTCTCTTTAGGTCTGTTTTCGACAATTATTTAGATCAAGAAAGAAGCTAAAGCCATGTATGCCAAGATAAGTAGCTCAGCTACCTCAATCGTTCTATTTAATCCCAATGGAGGAAATAATTCTCAACAGTGCAAACTCTCGACCCTCAGAAATCTGCACAAGACAGATAATTACAGTCGTTTCGGTTTCTTGAAGTTCGTCGAGCCTCGATATGGAGTTTCCAGGTTTTGATTATTACATATATAAATCTCTTATTGCCGCCAACCGCTGTATCTATTTATAATTGACGGATGAAATAGGAATGTTACTTCTAAGTCGAGCAACATGCGACCTAAGGCTTCTTCTTCCTCGGATTCATCTTCGTCTCCATGGTAATATATCTATCATATAATTTGACCAGACCCATTATCGAATAGGATTATCATTTTATTTATATCATAATGTTTTGATCGACCAATTGCAGGAAAAAATGGTTGTTTGGCATTCTCTTCACAGTGATTCTACCCGCAGCTGGTCACAAGGGTGGGCTGTTGTTAGGCCTCAAAGGTTGAAATATAACATACTTTATACAAAACGCACACACACATATATGAGAAACTGTTGAATCATAATTGTGTACGTAATTTTAATTATAGGAAAGATCGATCAAGCCATAGAGACAGTGGAACATGTAACAGAAGTAGTGGAGGAAATAGCAGAAGAAGCCGATAAGATCGTCGAGGAAGTGGAGAAAAAACTTCCTGGGGATTCAAAACTCAAAGAGGCTTTAGATTCACTCGAAAATTTAGCTGAGATAGCTGTTAAAGAAGCCAAGAAAGCTGAAAATCTAGTCAACAAGGTATTACCCTCTCTCTCTCTCTCTCTCTCTCTCTCTCTCTCTCTCTCTCTCTACCATGATGGGAGTTAAATAATTGAGGTGTCATTAGCATCATTAATTAGAAATATTCCCTTGAATAAATAACGCGCTATACCAAAGAAAGCTCAATTTATTTTAGAGCTTGTGGTGAATTCGGTGAGCTTTTCGAGATGAACTAGATTTAAGTATTTTTAATTGATTCAGTTAACTCTATACGAAGCTCGGTTTATTTCCCATTAGATGAGCTCGATTCATTGAAAATATTCCACTAAGTTCGAGATCGAGGGAAACTATCTATTTCTCTCGATAGTCGATGGTCTCGAGCTCGAGTTGAGATCTTCAGTTACAGTTCGGCTAATCTTTCACCTTAAAAGAGATATTAAAAACATATTTTCGTTTGAATGGCAGGTGAAAGAAGTGGAGGAAGAGATAGAAGAAGCTCTACTGAAAAACGATGACGGACAAGAGAAGTAAGAGCCATGAATCATGGTTTAAGATGAGAACATTCCTCATTTTCTTCTAATTTTCTTGTATTATTACCATACGATGTATGGGGTGGTGTTGGGCTTGTACTAAATTGGGCGATGGTCCAAGTTGGATTGATTAATCCAAAAGTCTAGACAGATCTTTTATTAAAATCCACATTTCGAGGATAATTCGTAGAATATTAATTTGCTTGAAATCGATATCTTGTGAGCAAGAAATTAATTTTGAAAATCACAAAATAAGTTGATGTGAAATCTACTAAAGGAGCGTTGTGTTTTGGCCTTTGGGTGCCTCCAAAACCTAATGTGTTTATTTAACTCAGGTGGTAGTCTATGACAAGAATGACTAGGTGCATTGGATTGATATTTTTCAAATTTAGAATATTTTAGAGACATTATAACAGTATTAAGTGTGGAAATAACATTTTCTTTCCTAAATTAATTCAAGAAAGCCGTTGAGGGTGAGCAACCGCACTACCCATGGAAATAATATTTTCTTTCCTAAATTAATCCAAGAAATTAGCCGTTGAGCGTGTTGAGGTTTTTTGGAGAAAATTATTTTTTTTTGGGAGAAAAATGTGTTGAGGTTTCGCTACCAGGTTCATAATATGGTACGAAATAAAATAACCAAACAAGGAAATAGGAAGTAAATAGAGGAAAGGGAGAACACTAAACATTCCGTAATTAATTGATCGCGTGCCGTTAAACTCGAATTCGAAAAGAAATCCCAACAGAAAAATCTATATATATATATATATATATATATATATATATCCCTAAATAGACTCGGTAATTGAATCATATTGTCTCTCAGTTCACGAAAGGTCTAACCTTTTAGAAAGAAAAGTGAAGTTGATGTGATGGATCCAAGTTCCAATATTCCATGGCCGCCACAGTACTACTACTACTACTACTACGTATATGACTATTCATCATCATCATCGCACGGAAATGAATATCCTATTGGCAGCAATGTAATAATACATAATAATCGTTATTATGTGGAAATTGGCTATGGCTATGGCTACTACTCCATATTCGTGCCTTTGATCTTCGAACCTATTGAAGTCAAGCCAAGATCATCAGCATCAAGTTGAACTGATGTCAAGAACTCAGCACATTGACGCGGGCTGATTTGAAGACAGGAGCTTTGAGTTCTTATAAGTGTTAAGTCGTTATTCTTAAGTAACGTCTTCTGTACCGTTGGTTTACTAAGACGTAAACGCAATTAGCAATGACGATTTTATTAGTTAGCTTGTACAACGGTTATGTAAAAGGTGTGGTACATAAACGCAGGATCTGTAACTCTTATCAATTAATGAAATTTCTATTCCTTTCTCATCGCGCCAATTTCTGCTTTCCTTCTTCAAATTTCTCAGTTCTTTACATGGTATCAGAGCAACGCCAAACTCTGTTTCATCGTCTTTGAAAACTCAAGGTCAAGATCTTCACAGCCAACCTGAGAATGGATGAGACAATGACGGATCCACCGCCATTAATTACAGAAACGATATCCCCAAATCCCACAGCCCTAAACCTGATGAATGATCCCTTTTTCTTGAGCAATGGGGACACTTCAGGGCAGCAGCTGGTTCATGAAACCCTAAATGGGGAAAACTATGCAACATGGAGTAGAGCGGTGATGATAGCGCTTATTGGGAGGAACAAAGAAGGCTTCGTAAACGGGGATCTTGTGCCGCCCAGCGCGACTGATCAGAACAAGGTCATTGCGTGGAGAAGAAACAATAACATTGTGATTTCTTGGTTGTTAAATGCAGTTTCGAAGGAAATTTCGGCTAGCATACTGTACAATTCCACCGCCAGGGAAGTTTGGGAAGATCTTCGGGAGAGATTTGGCCAATCAAATCGACCTAGGGTCTTCCAGCTAAAGAAAGAACTAATCAATCTGAGTCAAGGGTCGAGCAGCATTGGAGTCTACTACACCAAGCTCAAAACCCTTTGGGATGAATTGGCAAATTATCAGCCCAGTCTTCAGTGTACATGTGGAGGAATCAAGATCATGAAGGACTTCCTCAATGAAGAGCGCGTTCTTGCTTTCCTAATGGGCTTGAATGACACGTACTCACAAATAAGGGGCCAAATCTTGCTCATTGATCCACTGCCATCGATTAACAAAGTTTTCAGTCTTTTGATTCAGGAAGAAAGACAAAGATCCATAGCTGCTGAAGGTAATCAGGCGAGGGATGATCCAATCCACAATCTGGCCATGATGACAGCCAACAATCATAGCCAAGACTGGAACAAGAAAGGGACTCTTAACCAGAAAAAGGATGTTGCGAAGCCTCTGTGCACGCACTGTCACAAAAGAGGCCATACTGTGGATGTTTGTTATCATTTGCATGGGTTCCCACCGGGATTCAGACAAGGTTTTAAGTTCAAGGGCACGAGAATTAATCAACTGGCAGATGATGGACCAATCAGGGTTGGGCTGCAAGAGCCTCAGTCATATGGACTGGTCAATGTAGGACAACAGCAGCTCCAGGCGTGTAGTTTGGCCAAGATGGGACAACAAGATCATCAGCACTGTGGCCAGGCAGAAGACACTTTGGTGCAGCTCCAACTTAATCCTTTCCAATTACAGAATTTAAAGACCTTGCTGAATCAGCCTGCAATCAATCTTGGTGCACCACAGAAGGACAAGAATCTTGGTATGTGTATGTCTTTTAACTTACCTGAGCTCACCAATGTAGGCATATGGCTGGTTGACTCAGGAGCAACAAGACACGTGTGTGGAAGTCAAAATTATCTATATGACTTACATGATATTGATGAGTCAAATGTGATATTACCTGACAACACCATGATCAAGGTTACCAAGGCTGGTTCTTGCAAGCTGAACAGACATATTACATTGACTAATGTTCTTTTTGTGCCTCAATTTCAGTTTAATTTGATTTCAGTGAGTTTCTTGGCTAACCAAAAGGGCTGCAAGTTTCAGTTTGAAGCTAATGGATTCTTGATTCAGGATGCATCACACCGAATGATTGGCAAGGGTAGACAAGCAGCAGGGTTCTACTTCATGCGAGATGACACAGCTTTCACTTCTGTTTCCATCCCCTCTGATAGGACTGTTTCTGTTTTTCTTAATAAAGGGTCACTTGATTTGTGGCACAATAGGTTGGGTCACCCCTCTAGTAAGGTCTTAAACATGTTGAAATCTGTGTTAGGAACTAATGAAGAATCCTCGGCTTCCTATTGCAAAATCTGCCCCCTTGCAAAGCAGAAGAGGAATCCATTCCCTAGCCACAATAGGACAGCTTGTTCTCCATTTGATTTAGTTCATTGCGACGTGTGGGGGCCCTTTCATGAGCCCTCTTACTTAGGACACCGTTACTTTGTCACTATAGTTGATGATCATTCACGATTCACATGGCTCTTTATGATCAAATTAAAGTCAGAAGTACCTTCTATCATCATGTACTTTCTTGCCTTAATCGAGACCCAATTTAAGAGCAGGATCAAAGTCTTAAGATCTGACAATGCCAAGGAATTTAACTTGGCTGAGTTGTTCAGACAGAAGGGCATTTTACATCACCGATCATGCGTTCAAACTCCGCAACAAATTCCATTGTTGAACGAAAACATCAACATCTATTAAATGTAGCTCGGTCTTTGTTTTTCCAATCATAGGTCCCACTTGCGTATTGGTCTGAATGTGTTCTCACTGCCACATTCATTATCAATAGAATCCCCTCAGTCACCCTAGGAAACAAATCCCCTTATGAACTATTATATCACAAAACTGTAGATTACAGTATGTTCAGGGCTTTTGGCTCTCTCTGCTTTTGTGCTACTTTATCGGCAGGTAGGAGGAAGTTCGATCCCCGGGCCAGAGAATGCGTGTTCCTGGGCTATCCCACTGGAATGAAGGGTTTCAAGGTGATGGACGTCAATACAAGGGAGGTCTTTGTCTCGAGAGATGTCAGATTTGAGGAAGCAATCTTCCCTTTCAGGCAAGAGGGTCCTGCCTTAACTGCAAATGATCCTTTCCCAAGCTATGTGCTGCCAAGGTTCTGTGATGAACCCACAGCAAACGCGCAGCCCACAGAAGCAGCAACTGAGTTCATCCCTGAAGCACATGACCCTGTCACACAAGCCCAACCAGAAGCACATGAATCTGCCACACAGGACCAGGCAGAGGACACCAGCCTCTTCCCAGCTCCAGCAGATAACTCTGCCTTGCAGCCTGCCATGGATGAGTCTGCTTGGCAATCTGCATCAGACGCCCAACATCCTCGGAGGTCAAGCAGGCCAGTAAAGAAGCCTACATACCTACAGGATTACCATTGCAGCAATCTCAGAGACAGGAAAAATTTATACCCTTTGTCCAAGGTGCTGACATACCAGAAGTTTTCAGACAAATTCCAGTCATTCCTCTGCAACATATCAGTTCTTAAGGAGCCAAGAAGCTTCGCTCAAGCCTCAAGCAGTCCAGACTGGAGGAGGGCCATGACTGAAGAACTGCAAGCCCTCGAGAATAACCATACCTGGTCCATTGTTCCCTTACCACCTGGAAGAAAGTCCATAGGAAACAGATGGGTTTACAAGATAAAATACAACTCCAATGGTCAACTTGAGAAGTACAAAGCGCGGCTCGTGGCAAAGGGATACAGCCAAACAGAGGGTGTGGATTACATTGAGACTTTTGCACCAGTGGCTAAACCCAATACCATCAAAGTTATCCTAGCTCTTGCAGCCAAACTCAAATGGCATATTGTACAAATGGATGTGGATAACGCCTTTCTCAACGGGGATCTTCAGGAAGAGGTGTACATGGACTTACCGCAGGGACTTCCCACAAACAGCTCGTGGTCTGGACCAGGCAAGATAGTGTGCAAACTGCGCAGATCAATCTATGGACTTAAGCAGTCGAGCCGACAGTGGAACAGAAAATTTACTAAGGCTGTCACTGATTTCGGTTTCATTCAGACAAGCTCAGACCACACCCTGTTTTTAAAGGGTGAAGGTGATCAATTACTGATTCTCTTAGTATATGTTGACGACATTATACTTGCAGGACCATCCATCACAGCCATACAACAAGCGAAATGATTCTTAAAGGACTGTTTCAGCATCAAGGACTTGGGCGACCTGCGATACTTCCTGGGAGTTGAAGTTGCTCGTAGCAATCATGGCATCTACATCACTCAAAGGCAGTACACATTGCAGCTCTTAGAGGACACTGGTTACCTTGAAGCCAAACCACTTTCTACGCCCATCAGCCCGAGTGAAAAGCTCACTATTAACAGTGGAGAACTTTTGCCTGATCCCTCCAAGTATCGGAGACTGATTGGGCGCCTCCTTTACCTCACTTTCACCCGACCTGACATCTCATTTGCAGTCCATAAACTCAGCCAATTCATTGCTTCACCCAGGAACGGTCACCTCACGGCAGCCCACCATTTGCTCAGGTATTTAAAGGGCTCGCCGGGGCAAGGAATACTCATGAACTCTAATTCCAATTTGCAGGTTCAAGCCTTTTCAGACGCTGACTGGGGAGCTTGTGAGGATACAAGGCGATCTGTGACCGGCTATTGCACCTTTCTCGGAGATTCGCTAGTCACTTGGAAAGCCAAGAAGCAAGCTACGGTGTCCAAAAGTTCCACTGAAGCTGAATATCGCGCTCTTGGAACAGCAGTAGCTGAGGTCCTCTGGCTTAACCAATTACTGATGGAACTTAAAATAGCTGTTAATCACATTCCAGTCATCTATTGCGACAACCTATCAGCCCTGAAGTTGGCCTCCAACCCGTAGTTCCATGAGCGATCCAAACACATAGAGATCGATTGTCACTTTATCCGTCATCATGTCATGAATGGCACAGTTCGCCTCTTACCAGTTCGATCGGACAATCAGGTTGCAGATGTCTTTACTAAACCCCTCACGGGTCCATTGTTACAGAGAATTTTAGCCAAGATGTCCGTTATCAATCTGTACCGTCCATCTTGCGGGGGGCTATTGAAGTCAAGCCAAGATCATCAGCATCAAGTTGAACTGATGTCAAGAACTCAGCACATTGACGCAGGCTGATTTGAAGACAGGAGCTTTGAGTTCTTATAAGTGTTAAGTCGTTATTCTTAAGTAACGTCTTCAGTACCGTTGGTTCACTAAGACGTAAACGCAATTAGCAATGACGATTTTATTAGTTAGCTTGTACAACGGTTATGTAAAAGGTGTGGTACATAAACACAGGATCTGTAACTCTTATCAATTAATGAAATTTCTATTCCTTTCTCATCGCGCCAATTTCTGCTTTCCTTCTTCAAATTTCTCAGTTCTTTACAGAACCGAGTGAAATTACTAATATTCCTTCAGAATCCCTGATAATGATCAACAGAGAAAGCATCGCTCTTTTGGGACATGAAACTAATTTGAGTAATAATAATATTGGTTGGAACGAGGAAGGATTGTCCGAAAGAGTCATGTCCGTGGATTTGAAGACGAGGAAGGTTCGTTGGGAAGAAAACGAAGAAGATGGATCCAAGAAGATTTGCGTAGTGTGCCAAGATGATCTCTGCACGAACATTGTTGAAGAAGAAGAAGACGACGACGACGAAGAAGAAGAAGAAGAAGAAGAAGAAGAAGAAGAAGAAGAAGAAGAAGAAGAAGAAGAAGAAGGAGATGAAAGAAGAATCATCGGCGTGTTAGAATGCAAGCACGAATTTCACAGGTCTTGCATTTGGGAATGGCTGAGGCGCAGAAACGTATGTCCACTTTGCAAAGGCGTAGGAGTTCGCATCAGAGGAGGCTAATCGACGATTATTGCTTTGATTAGTTCGTTGTTTAGATTTTAGATTCTTGAAAATACAATGTTTTTACATGGAGAAGTAAAGCAGACTCTTTTATTGAATCTACATTTGCATGTGTTGCCGTTCGTCTCTATCAATTTTCCCAATCAAACATGAAGACAAATTTGAAGATCAGTATTTAATTTATCCATCTTGCTCTTTTTAGGGTTCTCTTTCTGTAATTTTGTCTAGCAAGATGTAGCACAGAATGCGCGCAGGCATAAAAATCAATTTAGCATCCCATTAACTGGCCGCTATATAATCTAATTTTAACATGCATCAATATTAGCAGCACTATGACTTTTCAAAATGATAGTTGCATAAAAATTCTTATTACTTAAAAAGTTAAAGAGGTTATGATTTTGAGATAATTTGAATGGGGTTGGTTCGAAAATATTTTATTTTAATGGGCTTATACTTGTAATGAGCTTACAAGGTCCAAGACTCCAAGTATTATATACCATGTGATATAAGCACCAAACCCTAACACATAGTTAACGGGTCTTGTGCGTGAAAATTTTTTATAGAAAGAGAATTTAGAGAATGAGCCTTCCAACCCCTCCTCAAGAACGCCCGCACACACCCACACTAAGTGAATTCTTCCATTTATTTTCGTGGTTTAAATGCTTTTGCTTAAGTTTGATATACTAAGAATTACAATTTGTATCATCAGAGCTAAACGCGCTCAGATTTAAGTAAAATCTTCTAAATATTTTTTTATGTTCTTCGTGTTCTTAAATTTTTTTCTAAAATTTTGATATATTATGCTTAAAAAATGTAGTAATTCAACTGGAGTGTTTATTTTTGCAAATACTCATTCTAACATATTAGTTGTTGAAATAAATCTTTTTCCATTGATATCTAAACTCTCACATGTTAGTTTTGGGCATTGCCCCCTCTTACCTCCGGAAAAAAAAAACTCTCACATGTATCAGCCTTTCAAGTTTTAAACGTTCTTAGATAAAAATAAATAAAAAGATTCTTGAAACTATATTTCTCTACGTTAATTTTCTAATAAAACATTTGAGGGGTCCTCCATATTTTCGTACCGGAAGCCCCTGCTTCACTTGCTTTTATCCAAAAGTCGGCGTTGCATATAAATATACCTATATGTACATAAATTATACCCAACAAAACCAAATATCAACTCCAACTAGCATTAAAATATATAGAGAAAGAGCATTTGTGTATGTATAGCACACCAACATTGACATTAATATTTTTATCAACGTGACATCCAAATGTTTGAATTATTAGAGAACTGGGGTAACGAAATACTATTCCACGCAAGTCGATTTCGGCTGCTGTATTAGAAGTTTAAATTATTTGGAATTGGTGAAGATTGAAAAATGTACTAAATCCTCTGTGTTCATTTTAATTGACGTTATAATGATGGATTACCAAATATATATAGTCAAGCGCTTTGAGTTATGTCGATAAGTCCAGATGTTACAACTGCGGCGTCCTTTTTGCGTATTTCAATCAAGAGTTTTTTCAAGAATTACATATATTCTTCTTTTCCAAAACAACTTTCCTTTTATAATATTTTTACGTACATGTTGGAGATATATCACAAAAAAGTTGGATTGATATTTGATTACTTTTACATGGCGTTTTTTCGTAACTTACGATCTGTTATTGCAGAGGGACTTCTTCTTAAAAGGGATGGTAAACAGGTCGGATTGGGTCACGTTCGGGTTCAACCCGTTTCATAAACGGGTTGGAAACTTCAACCCTGACCTGACCTATTTACGTAATCGAATTGAAATATCGAACTCTAAGCCGATCTGCTTTAACCCAAATGTAACCCGTTAACCCGCCAACCCGTTTAAAATTAAAAAAGAAAAAGAAAAAATAACTAAATAATCAGAATCATAAACCCAAATTAAATAAAACAATAGAGAAACGAAACAATTATTTTTTTCTAAAAAATCAACAATTAAATTCCAAATAATACAAGTCATATAATTAAATAAAAGCAGTTTATTTTTTTATAATAAGAATATTTTTAATAATTTATATTATTCGGGTTAAATGGTTAAATAAACGGGTCGATTTCGGGTTGATTTCGTGTTGAAAACTCGAACGCTAACTTGACCCACTTAATATTCAGGTTTACGCTTAAATAGGTCGAAAATGCTAACTCAAACCTGCTATTTTTGGGTGCGGTTCGTGTCGGATTGGCGGGTCCGGTTGGTTTTTAGCACCCCTACTTCTCAATTGAATCAAAGTTTGATATTTTGATATTCTTACCTGTACAGATATCGTAGCCATTTTTCGGTATACCTAACATTTTATATAACTGAAATCCGATAAGATGTCGATATCATTTTGTATAGCGTCCGAATTTGGTATGACATATGATTAAATCGGGGAAAATAGGTGTACCAGTATCCTTCTTAGTTTCCTTAAATGTCATTTACGTTACAAAAATGGAAATGAAAATGTAATTTAAGAAAAATGAACTGAATTTTTCTTTGTAATTCCACTTTGGATTATCACACACACAGACATACATTACTTTCTTACGTATTTTCTTACAATATTATTAAGTCAATATTATCACATTTTTTGTATTTACCCAAGAAATGAGCGAAGTTACGTCGTCGCTCAAACCAAACTTTAGCCAGCCGAAGCCCTATTTGACTTGTCTCTGTTTTCCGCCCACCAAACAACATTATTTCGTACGACCAACTTCTCTAATTCTTACAATTCTTTTATTTACGTTTGTAACAGATCCATTTATAACAGCATCTAAATCTCATTGTATAACAGAAAAAAAAACTAAGTTCTCAAAATGGCTCTACCAAACACAACCTCCCACCTATCCCTCACCAGCGGCGACCGCCTCTTCCCAACATCCTCCACCGTCCGACGACGCATCGCCGCCGTGCACTCAGCCGAGCCTTCCGAAACACCCATCCTCACCACCAAACCCACCGCCAAATCCGCCGCCCCGACGACGTGGTCGCCGGACACGTGGAAGTCGAGGACGGCCCTTCAGCTGCCGGAATACCCAGATCAGGCGGAGGTCGAATCGGTGCTGAAGACGCTCGAGTCTTATCCGCCGCTCGTCTTCGCCGGCGAGGTACGGAAATTGGAGGAGCGATTGGCCCAGGCGGCATTGGGCAAGGCTTTCCTTTTGCAGGGCGGCGATTGCGCCGAGAGTTTCAAGGAGTTTAGCGCCAATTACATCCGTGATACGTTTAGGGTTCTTCTTCAGATGAGCGTTGTGCTCTCCTTTGGCGGCCAAGTCCCCGTAATTAAGGTGACAAAGATTGTTTTGTAACTTCAATATTATGTTTTTGCCGTCGATTCCCTTTTGTTTAGATTTAGATCCGACTAATTCACTGGGAAATTATATGATTTATCTTCCGATCAGCAATATTTACTCATTCATGTATTCGTATCCATGAACTAACAGCCAAAGATCGTACTTTTAAGTTTTAACAGGTTGGGATTAGTAGAAACCAGACGCCATCTTTGACTGTTAATAATATATGAAAGAGTCAACTTAGGTCACTTTCTTGTGTATGTGAAATTGACGTTAATTTGACTCAGTATTTGCCCCACCTCTTGTCTGTTTCATTAACTTGAGTTGGGACAAAGCGAAATAGATGAATCACTATTATAGTTTATAGCTCATAACTGGGAATTTGACATATGATGATGAACCATGTAATATATAGGTGGGAAGAATGGCTGGGCAGTTTGCAAAGCCAAGATCTGACCCCTATGAGGAAAAGGACGGCGTAAAACTGCCGAGTTACAAAGGAGACAACATCAACGGAGATGCCTTCGATGAGAAATCAAGAATCCCAGATCCTCATCGAATGGTAAGAGCCTATTCTCAAGCTGCTTCGACTCTCAATCTATTGAGGGCCTTCGCCACTGGCGGTTACGCTGCTATGCAGAGGGTTACACACTGGAATCTCGATTTTGTCGAGCACGTCGAACAAGGAGACAGGTATATTATTGTGTCATAACTCGCTATCTGATAAAGGAAAAGTGACTTGCAATTTCTGTAATTTTCTCATCTGTTTTGCGTGCGTGTGTGCGTGCGTTCTTGGCAGATATCAAGAATTGGCCCATAGAGTTGACGAGGCGTTGGGTTTCATGGAAGCTGCGGGGCTAACGGTCGACCACCCAGTGATGTCCACGACAGACTTTTGGACATCGCACGAATGCCTGTTATTACCTTACGAGCAGGCGCTGACTAGGCAAGATTCGACTTCTGGCTTGTACTATGGTTGCTCGGCCCATATGCTATGGGTTGGCGAAAGAACGAGGCAGCTCGACGGTGCCCATGTCGAGTTTCTAAGGGGCGTTGCTAATCCTCTTGGGATTAAGGTGGTATTCAAAATTCTTCTCTTTTTCTTTCTGCTTAAACTTAATCAGACAAATGATATCTAAAATGTTACATCGTATTTATTTATTTTTCCTTTTTTCAGGTGAGTCAGAAGATGGATCCTCAAGAACTGACGAAAATCATCAAAATCCTCAACCCGTCGAACAAGCCGGGAAGAATCACCGTGATAGTGAGGATGGGCGCTGAGAATATGAGGGTCAAGCTGCCACACTTGATTAGGGCGGTTCGCGGGTCGGGTCAAATCGTTACGTGGGTCTGCGATCCAATGCATGGAAACACCATTAAGGCTCCTTCTGGGATCAAGACCCGTGCCTTCGACGCTATCTTGGTATGTTTCGTCTTTCACCATTAATGCTCATGAATGGATATAAACTGCCATTTTCGGTATATATTTTTTCAAATTTGTCCCTTTATTTAATTAATTACTAACGTACCCATAATTTTACATAAGTTAGTTTTTTTCCTTCTAATAAACTTATAAATAAACATAATTATATTTTAATTTCTGTTAAATATTTTAAATTAAAATAAAATTAATATTATATATTTATATAACGCACATGAGTGTGCAGAAATAGTTACTATATTATCTCATGGTAAGAAAAAAATTAATTTGTTGGTTCGGTTGTTACTACATGCAGGCTGAGGTAAGATCGTTCTTCGATGTCCACGAGCAAGAAGGTAGCTATGCAGGTGGTATCCATTTAGAGATGACGGGTCAGAACGTGACCGAGTGCATTGGCGGGTCGAGGACTGTGACTTACGATGATTTGAGCTCTCGCTATCACACCCACTGTGATCCGAGGTTGAACGCTTCTCAGTCTCTCGAGCTCGCCTTCATCGTTGCCGAGAGGTTGAGGAAACAGAGAATGGCTGCCCGCCGAGCCGAGAGTTTAAGGGCGTAAGGAAATGCTGTGATGGAATCTTTTAATTTCAAGTTTGAGGGTGAGACAGTTCGAATTTGTTTTCTATCGGATATCATTGAGCTCAACAATGTGGCATTCGTATCATTATATATCATAGATTTTCTAGAATACGTCCTTTATTTATTTTCATCCTCCCATATTCTCATATTGATATCAACGTAATCACATTTTCAGTTTATTAAAAATCTTTTCTCTGATTTACGGCTATTCATATATATAATATATACACATACATATATTATTATTATTATTATTATTATTATTATTATTATTATTATTATTATTATTATTATTATTATTATTATTATTATTATTATTATTATTATTGCTCGATTCTGCAAAATTTCAAGATAAAAAAGAATCAAGATTCTCGATTTCAACTTTTTTAGGTATCTTAGTAATCGTTGCACTTCACAAAATTCAGTTTGAAGCGTTTTCTTGTTAGAATATTATTTGAATTATTATTTAATGTGTCATTGGAGTCCTATAAAAAATCAATGCATAAACTCTTGAACTTTATGTCTCTTTAAAAGAGCATAAAATGAGTTTTGAGGAAGCAACAATTTGGACATGAATATTAATCTTAAAACGATGTGAATATAAGGCTTAAACAACCTTGAAATGGCTCTTGATTGATGATTTGAGTTGCTCGATCACCTCTGTAAATACTCCTCCCATGAACACTACACCACAGATATGTGATTCTTGAAAGATGTTGTTGAACCATGGACGCTATAAGAGAGATCTTGAAATAGCTTTTTAGCGCAGTGAATGGATCTTCAGGTTTCAACCTTCCATGTTCATACTTCGTCGTTTTTAAGAAATACTATAAAAATTCTGAATGTAGAATACGGGACGAGTCTGCATTCATTGGGACTGATCTTTCGAGACTATGAATCCCGTTTAAAGGAGATTAACTAAATCGAACTCATAACATGTATATGCAAATGTCTATCTATCATCCGACAAACTGACATGTCGTTGTTGACAACTTGAAATCTGTATTTAAATCAACATATTACGTTTCTTATCACAGCCTTTTTTTTGTAGCACAAGTATTTACCTGTTCACCGGTTCTCCGGAATATGGAGTTGGGTAAAATGAATGTATTTCAGTAAAACAAAAAATATAGAAATTCCCTTGGTATCTAATTCAATGAAGAATCGCTTGTTTATTTTCCTTATTTCGAAATTGTCTTAAATGGAAAATGCCAACTATCTAATCTTAAGTGAGAAAAGCATATACGTGCATGATTTAATACATTAGATATTAGAGCAAGTTATTTGCTAATCCAATTTATCACTCAAAATTTATTTCTCTTTCTACAAAAAGGAGAAAAGAAAAAAAAAAGGTTTAAGCCAATGGCTTTACTGAAGAGGGATTTATACAATGCACTGAACACGTTTGTGGGAAGTCAAAAGGCCACATGAAACGCTGTTGGTGCTTCTTCTTGTTTGATTTGAAGTTACTTTTCTTCAAAACTTTACATCCCAGAAAACGCAGTTGGTATGTAAATGCCAAGATTGGAAAATTTATGTCGTTTTCACTAAACCTTTGCTCTTTTGAAATTTATTTCTTATTTACTTCTTAAAGTTCGTATGCTCCTTCTCGCCAGAAAATACTGTCTTTTACTTACAAAAACAAAAGTTTGCAACTTTGATCGAAGATGCGCACCCTTAGTACTGCATTAATATTATTGTCATTGCTTTGTATAATATATCCTTACGCTTCCCCTGACGAGCAAGGTATGGTCTAACCTGTATATTTCCCTGATTTATTAGTCAGAGTTTGATATTGAACAATGATTGATATTAATTAGTTCTGTGTTAATCACGTCAATCCTTGCACTTGGTCTAAGATTACATGCAACAAAACGATAACCATGTAACTTCAGTGTAAGTGTTTCTTCTTCTCAATTTTATTACCATCTTATAATTCTATCCTTTTCCCTTATTTCATTTACTTGGATATATCACGTGACTGCAATACTAGGGTGTTGCCTTATATGGGATTTTCTGGAACTTTATCACCGAGAATCGAGATCCTGAAGGACCTCACAACTCTGTATGTGCATGAAAAGCTGGCTATAACTTTCATGGGCTTATTTATCTACTTTTTTCTTCCCTATGTTGTTATAATCGTTCAGACAATTGCAAGGAAACCTATAAAGAGCTTGACAATGCTGAACCTCGAAGATAATCCTTTATCGGGAGAGATACCTTCTTCGCTCGGCGATCTCAAGAAGCTCACTTATTTGTAAGCACACAACCAAGCAATAAAATCGAAACCAATCCCAGTAAGAAGCTTTAATAAATCGGATATTAATTCTTGCCCGAAACAGTTATATGGCTCTGTCCCTGAATCTCTTTCGAATCTTTCAGGCTTGCTGCACATGTAAGACATATTCTCTAGCCCTAACTTCATTACAATTATATAAATCATCAAAATTCTTTAATGCACATAGACCAAAAAGGTCAACAAATATAACACTAGGGCAGCCAGAATTCTCAACAATTGGTGCAGCGAGTCATGGAGAGCGACACGAGGTTGCGACAAGATTCGAAGTGGAGCCTACGGATATGTCCGCTGCACTCAAGAGCGTATATAGTGTTGATCTTCTGTTTGTCTGATCAAGTGATGCGCAAGCTGCTGTTTTGTATCTGAAGGTTACGAGTCTGCTGAAATCTTAACAGTTTCGGGGCAAGAAGCGAATAGGTAGTGGATCATTGATTTAGGGTGCTCATTTCACATCACGTGCAACAAGAACCCGATGGAGGATTTCAATGAAACGAGGCAAGTAACTGTCAAGCTTGGTGTGAGGCCAAACTCAAATATATATAAGAGTTGTAGCTGAACAATCCGAGCAAGAAGAATGGAGGAAAGCTTGAGATGGTTCAAGTTTGAGAAGCCGTCGAAGCAGTTGTGAATAAATTGCTGGAACACTTATAAAGTTGCTGTTGGCAAGAACGTTTTCATAAGAAGCTTAACTCGTTGGACGGTTAAAAGAAGCGTGAATGCGAGATTAAAGCTGAGGGGGAAAACAAGCTAACAGCACAGTCATCGTCTTCTTCGTTGAGTCGACTATTCTATCATAGGAAAAGCTCTGTTATTCTTTGTAACTGTGATAGATCGATTGTAACAGATTCACCTCACATCAATAAAGATTTCTTGGCCGCCGTGGACGTAGATCAAAACGATCGAACCACGTAGTCTCTGTCTTCTTCATTGTTTAGTTTTCTGAAGTTTTCACACACAGTAAAACGTTCAACACTCAAGTAATCAATAAGAAGACGATCCACGATTAATCTTTGATACAGAAAAGATTAGAATTCAGTCTGAAGCTCAACAGTTGGTGCGGTGAGCGTGGAATCAAGACACGGAAAGATGAGTTCGGCTAAGTTTGATATCGATAAATTCACGGGGTTGAATGATTTTGGATTATGGCAAGTCCAGATGAGAGCTCTGCTCGTACACCAAGGATTGATCGACGCCTTGGATGGTGAAGAAACTCTGCCATCAGCAATGGCTGATTCGCTAAAGAAATCGCTTGTGCAAAAGGCTCACAGCGCCATAATTCTGAATTTAGGTGATATGGTGCTGAGAAAGGTTTCGAAGGAGAAGAACGCTAAGGAGCTGTGGGGGAAACTTGAGAAGCTCTATATGACGAAATCCCTAGCAAATAGGTTGTATCTTAAACAATCGTTGTATTCCTTTAGGATGATCGATGAGAGATCGATCGAAGAGCATATGGACACATTCAACAAGCTGGTGCTCGATCTTGAAACGTAGGAGTCAAGCTTGATGATGAAGTGTAACGACCCGTCCCATACCGGGTGTCACTATAGCATCGGTCCCTACCGGGACCAGTGGGGTTGAGCCCACCACACTCCGACTGATAGTCTGGCCCAACTGTACCACCATTTAACCTTTTAGCGTGCTTCGTGCACTCGCTCACACGCACCCTGAGAAACTTCCCAGGGGGTCACCCATCCCTAGATTGCCCCAAGTCAAGCACGCTTAACTTCGGAGTTTTTATAGATGGACTCCCGAAAAGGTAGGTCGACATTGGTGATATGAGTAGTACTATCAATTCTTTTATACGATTCTTAGCCTGACACGCCCATATATTGTCAGTCTCAGGATCCCCTCTCATTCGGGTGTCGGATCGGTTCGTTCATGTATCCCTTCGCCTAGAAGCCTGCCAGGAGCCGCTCCTTGTCCGTGCATCTCTTTGGCACCGGCGATCACTCCCGCCCTCGTCGGCCCCGGGCGTCACATGCCCACCAGCTTCCGCCTGGTTCGTCCCCGAACCAGCACCATATTGCGAGAGGTTGTGCTCTGATACCACCTGTAACGACCCGTCCCATACCGGGTGTCACTATATCATCGGTCCCTACCGGGACCAGTGGGGTTGGGCCCACCACACTCCGACAGATAGTCTGGCCACACTGTACCACCATTTAACCTTTTAGCGTGCTTCGTGCACTCGCTCACACGCACCCTGAGAAACTTCCCAGGGGGTCACCCATCCCTAGATTGCCCCAAGTCAAGCACGCTTAACTTCGGAGTTTCTATAGATGGACTCCCGAAAAGGTAGGTCGACCTTGGTGATATGAGTAGTACTATCAATTCTTTTATACGATTCTTAGCCTGACACGCCCATACATTGTCAGTCTCAGGATCCCCTCTCATTCGGGTGTCAGATCGGTTCGTTCATGTACCCCTTCGCCTAGAAGCCTGCTAGGAGCCGCTCCTTGTCCGTGCATTTCTTTGGCACCGACGATCACTCCCCGCCCTTGTCGGCCCCGGGCGTCACATGAGGACCATGCACCGCTTCTTCTCTGTTCTTTACCAAAGAGTTATTCTACATTTAGAGAATCACTCTATATGGCAGGGAAGCGGTAACGCTCGACGACATTCAAACAACGATATGCTCTAAGGTACTGAACAACAAGATTGAGTCTAAATCTACTGTGGCTGAAGGCTTGCATGTGAGAGGTAGATCAGAAAAGAGAGAGTTCAAGAAGGGCAAGAAGTTTGGGAGATCAAGATCGAGAAGTAAAGTGATAAAATGTTACCATTGTCACGAAGAAGGGCACATCAAGAGAACGTGTTCCAACAGATCGAAGGAGGTCAAAGGTTCAAACAAGGCCGCTAGAAGCATCTGTACCGCTGGACGGATATGATTCAACCGAAGTGCTAGCTGTGGGAAATAAGGCCTCTGAGACATCATGGATCTTGGACTCGGACTGCTCTTTTCACATGAGCAATAATCGAGACTGGTTTCAGGGGTTGAGAATGATGGATGGAGGCGTTGTACTGTTAGGAAAAGTCAATTCTCTTGATGTGCAAGGTATAGGTGAAGTCGTGCTAAAATTGCATGATGGCTGTACAGAAATCTTGAAGAAGTTCGATATGTTCTAGGCCTGAAGCGAAACCTGATTTCAGTAGGAATGTTTGATGAAAGTGGATATACTATCAAGGTGGAGGCAAGACAACTCCGAGTAAGCAAAGGGTCAAGAACAATCATGAGGAGAACAAAAAAGAATGGAATTTATTTCTTGCAAGGTTCTACTGCTGCTGGTTTTGTAAGTGCCGTGAGATTTGAAGATAAAGCGTCACTATGGCACGAAGACTTGCTCATGTAAGTGAGAAAGGACTTATAGAGTTGTCTAAGCAAGGGTTGCTAGGAGGTGACAAGATAAAATGGTTGGATTTCTGTGAAAACTGCACTCTTGGAAAAGCCACAAAGTGAAGTTTGGTTCAGGAAGGCTGATTGCAGATGGAATTCTTGATTATATTCATGCAGACTTGTGGGGACCTTCAAGGGAAGAATCATTGTTGGGGGGAAGGTATTTCATGTCTATAATCGATGATCACTCAAGGAAGGTATGAGTGATGATATTGAAGACGAAAGATGAGGCACTGAACAAGTTTAAAACCTGGAAATTGCTGGTTGAAACAGAAACTGGTAGGAAGGTAAAGAAACTTCGAACCGACATTGGTCTTGAATTTTGCTCAAATGAGTTTAATGAATTTTGTAAGAAAGAAGGGCTGGCTAGACACAGAACTGTACCTTACACTCCTCAACAGAAGGGGTTGGCAGAAAGATACAACAGAATCATTTTAGAAAGAACAAGGTGCATGATGATTTCAGCTGGTTTGTCGAAGAAATTCTGGGATGAGGTTGTTGTAACTTCAGTCTATTTAATAAACAGGAGCCCCTCTATAGCTATTAAACTCAAGACACCTGAAGAAGTCTAGTCTGGACATCCACCTAGCTTGCAATATCTCAGAGTTTCGGTTGCACAGCTTATGCTCACTCAAAGAAAGATAAACTTGATGCTCGAGCTGTCAAGTGTGTTTTCATTGGTTATCCCGAAGGAGTGAAGTGATACAAATTGTGGTGCATAGAGCCTGGTATGGGAAAGTGCATAATTAGTAGGGATGTAGTCTTTAATGAGAAAGAGATGACCTGCAAAACACAAGCAAGAAGCAGCTCTAACAACAGAAATTCGAAAATGACAATTCTGTAGAATTTGAGGAGGAGCAACCAGCTGCGTATGGTGACGAAAATGCTGAAATAAATGATGAAATATTCAGCCTACCAGGTGAAGTCGAGGAGGAACAAAGCTCTAAGAAAAATCAAGAGGATTACAACCTTGTTAGGGATCGAGCAAGAGGGAGATCAGACCTCATACTCGATTTGGCTATGCTGATTTAATCGCATATGCTTTCATTGCAGCTGAGAGTCCAGAAGGCGAACCAAATTCATACCATGAAGCCAATAAAAGGAAATGAAAGCAACATGTGGAGGAAAGCTATGGACGAAGAGATGGAAACTAGTTGAAAGACCAAAGAATCACAAAGTAGTGAGCTGCAAATGGATTTTCAAGAAAAAAAGTGAATCTGGGAATGAGAATTCAGTAAGATTCAAGGCAAGGTTAATGGCCAGGGGTTTCACACAAATAGAAGGTATAGATTACAATGAGATTTTTTGCGCCGGTTGTGAAGCATCGATCAGTATGACTGGTTCTCTCTTTGGCAAACCAACTTGATATGCACCTAGAGAAACTTGATGTAAAAACAGCATTTCTTTATGGTGAGCTCAAAGAAGTGATCTATATGAGCCAACCAGAGGGGTACATAAGAGCCGAGGACAAGGACAAGGTGTGTCCTTTGAGGAAGTCTTTATATGCCTTGAAGAACCCCGGCAATGGAACAAAAGGTTCGATAAGTTCATGACCGAAAACAGGTTTATAAGGGCACCATGGGGGAGCTGTCGAGCAGCTCACGCGGCGAGAGCGGGTCGTCGCGTGCCGGCCGGGGGACGGACTGGGAACGGCTCCTCGGGGGCCTTCCCCGGGCGTCGAACAGCCGACTCAGAACTGGTACGGACAAGGGGAATCCGACTGTTTATGATGCTTGTGTCTACTTTAAACTTTGCCCGAATGGATGTTTAATGTATCTGTTGCCTTACGTAGATGACATGCTTATTGCTTGTCAGGATATGAAACAGATACAGGAACTAAAAAATGCTCTCAAGGCAAGAGAGTGCTGTGTTTATCTCAAAGAAGCTATCTGGAATGAGTACTTAAAAGGTTCGATATGAGTGAAGCCAAGAAGGCTGTGACCCCAATAGCCTCACACTTCAAGTTAAGTCACAGAAGTGAAGAAATGACCCGTGAAGAAGCCGAGTATATGAAGCTTATACCATATGCGAACGTGATAGGTTCTTCGTGTATACAATGGTGTGCACATGGCCGGACCTCTCGTATGCTCTAAGTTACGTTAGCAGATTCATGTCAAATCCCAGGAAAGATCATTGGACGGCACTGAAATGGGTGTTAAGATATCTAAAAGGAACTCTAAACAGAGGGCCGGTCTTTGAATATCAGAAAATAAAAACTATCAGTGGTCAAGTGAGTGGTTTTGTGGACTCATATTTCGCCGGCTGTTTGGACTCTAGGAAATCTCTGACCGGCTATGTATTCACCTCATATGGGACTGCTATTAGTTGGAAAGCCAGCCTGCATAAGCTCGTGGCATTATCTTCAACAGAGGCAGAATATATTGCTCTTACTGAAGTTGTTAAGGAGGCTCTGTGGCTGAGAGGATTAATGAATGAGCTGGGCATGACTCAAGCGTATGTGGATGTTTTCTGTGACAACCAAGGAGGAATTCAGCTGTCCAAGAATAGTGCCTACCACGAGCGAACGAAGCACGTCGATGTTAAATTTCATTTTATTCGAGACGTGATCGAAAAGGGAGCTGTGCAAGTCAAGAAAATCAGCGCTGAATCAAATCCTGCTGATATTATAACCAAGCCTCTTTCAAGCAGTAAGTTTGAGTTGTGTTTGAGGCTGATTGGTTGTCGAAACCTTCCTTGAGTACAAAGGGAGGGCGGCCAAGAAGGAAAAGGAAATAATTTGATTTTGAGGTGGAGAATTGTGAGGGCAAACTCAAATATAAGAGTTGTAGCTGAACAATCCGAGCAAGAAGAATGGAGGAAAGCTTGAGATGGTTCCAGTCTGAGAAGCCGTCGAAGCAGTTGTGAATAAATTGCTGGAAAGATACCACTTATAAAGTTGTTGTTGGCAAGAACGTTTTCATAAGAAGCTTAACTCGTTGGACAATTAAAAGAAGCGAATGCGAGATTAAAGCTGAGGGGGAAAACAAGCTAACAGCACAGTCATCGTCTTGTTCGTTGAGTCGACTATTCTATCATAGGAAAAGCTCTGTTATTCTTTGTAATTGTGATAGATCGATTGTAACAGATTCACCTCACATCAATAAAGATTTCTTGGCCGCCGTGAACGTAGATCAGAACGATCGAACCACGTAATCTCTGTCTTCTTCATTGTTTAGTTTTCTGAAGTTTTCCCACACAGTACAACATTCAACACTCAAGTAATCAATAAGAAGACGATCCACGATTAATCTTTGATACAGAAAAGATTAGAATTCAGTCTGAAGCTCAACACTTGGCAATGATAAAATACTTCAATTTTCTAGTATTGGCTCGATTTGATTGAGGCCCTCAAGTCTGGTGATATAGGGATTCTCAAGAGTGTTAGGTACGTACCTGAGATGAGGAGGAGTCTCATACCAATCGGAGCATTGGTTGAAACTGCAGGTGGAAAATCAAAATTTTGAAGCAGAATAGGCTTTGCCTGAGCGGTTTCCCAAGGAACGGTGTCTACGCCAGAGATAGTTCTCCTAACAAATCATTCGAAATTTCGGTTGGGATGAGCTGAACCTAAGGGCCAAGATTTAAAGTTATATTGTCGTTTACTAAGTGGGTTGGGTTGGGTTTTCTCCCGCTGAGTGCATATGAATTTGACTGTTAAAGCTAATTTCTTTGCTTTCCCAAATTCCGACCGGCGATTTCCCTTGCATTTCTTATATTTTGAGCAAACTTTTGCCTTTTGAATAACTGCGTCTTAATCACTCACCGATACATCTCTCTATGATATAGCTCTATGTGCAATGCTCACACGCTCTTTTACATGAAAACATTAAAACGAAATATATGAGTACTCCTACACATTCATTCGTCTTAATATGCTTTTTCTAGATGGCCTCTAAAGCAGCTCCAATAGCATAAAACTCATAATTATCCACACAATAATGGCTGCACTCCTCACAATCGATGCAACGGCATTCTTTACTGCTCGTTGGTTTGCTCGCCTCATCAAATCTCTTCCTCTCCTCGTGAACTTTCATTTCAACAAGCACGGCAGTGGGCCCCATTACATCATCATGTTCGAATCCATGTTTACAGTTCATGGCCACCCATCGCTGCCCATCAACAAGGCCACCGCTACTTTTCCAGGGAATCTCAGCTCTTCCCAGTAACTTTGAAGAAGCACCGAAGAACGGTACTTTATTGGATTTTCTGCAGCAAAGTTCGATGGTAATGGTTCCTTGCTTGAGCCGTTCGATGGATTCTTGCGTGCCCGAGCAGCCAAGAGAGAAGGTTTGGTTCCAAGTTAGGTTAGAGATGGATGAGATTTCTTTGGTTTCAAGTTTGACCCTTTGGTTGTTGGCGTGGGCAGCGGACCCGGTCGAGTAACACAGCGGCTAATATTTGAGTTATTAAAGATAAAATGTGGACACGAGATTTAACGTGGAAAACCCCCAAACAAATCGGGGTAAAAAACACGGGTAAGGAAGAAGAATCCACTATAGAGGAAAAATATAGGAGTTACACCTCTCAATCTGTAAAGGAGAAAACCCTCAACCTCTCTCTTTATAGTCGGAGAAAATACCGACAAACTCTCTATTTTTTTATTCTCTCTATCTCTCTTATTTTTATCTTCTGTGGGATGATATTCCTTCTGCCCAAGCCCACGTATTTATAGGCAATGGGAGAGGTGTGAACAAAATAAAAAAAAACAACGCACACGTTAGAAGAAAACAATTTTTCTTCTTCTTTGACTATTCAAACCGACCACTCCTTTTGTATAGTCAAACCACGTTTTTTTTTTTATTATGTTGACATTGGTTGTTTCCTGCTGAGAGGTAGCATTTGACGAATAGCTTCTTGGGTGATGATTTGAGATTGATGTTTTTTGCTCTAAGTATGCAAAGTTCAAATTTTATTGAAGAATAATCCATGGAGAGAGAGAGAGTATGTGTCTGTAGAAGCCATAGGAGGTATGTTATATATAGAATGGAAATCTTAGGGAGGGAGATATGAAACAGTGTTTGGTAAATTTAATATCAAGTATTGCGTTTAACTTTATTGACATGTAGCATTATATTATAAAGAGCCAAGGGAAACCACGCATTGTACAAGTAATAGTTTTACTTTAAACGTGAACCTTTGGGAATCTTGAAGAGCTCAAAATCTAGTCCTCTTAAAGACGGCTCTTAGTGAGTTATCTCGGTCAAAATAAAAACATATTAGCACCCCTTCTAATATTATACTAATGCAACACAACACAATACGTCAACCAATATACAACGGTACACAAGTAGAAAACACAGACACAGAAAAAGATAACGAATTTGTTTTGTATGTAAATTTTGAGTATTAGAAACGGATTCTGTGTTTTACTTTTATTTCAAAATAGATTATCTTTTTATTTGGACACGGTAGATACGGAAACAAAAACGTAAATGATGAAGGTATTAATCCGACTGTAAAAGTAATTATATATTTACTTTTGAGTTGAATATATGTGTTTAAGTCCAATTATTCAATGAAGGAACTAAGCAATAAGTCATGACTCGTCAATATACTTACTCAAAATTATATACCAAGCATCAGACTTGTGCTCATCACCAGGCGTTCATGAGCTGCCATGAGAGGGACGAGCTATGTTGAAGATATGCCCACTCTTTACTCCAATAAAAATTCTCAATCAGCACATCAAATACAGTTCGCCCTTTAGTCTTTCCATAAAAAAAACCATCGATCTATACTTCGATTCTCGGCAAGGCATGCCCCATCTCCCTATCTTCTCGCGCTAATGAATTAGCGTATAGAGAGGTGGCATAGAGTTAGATTTTTGTTTTTATTTTTACTAATAATATAATACTAACAATTTAAAAATCTATACTTCTACAGCTTGTACTGGTTAGGGTTCGTGTAGTAAAGACATTGAAGAATGCTTGCGAGTTATGGTTCTCTATGTGGTTTTGTTCATTTGATTTCTTCATGTCTTCTTATTCTGCTTGAATTCTATGTACATGTGTACATTCATCTTTTTTTCTTACTGGTCTTTCTTTGGTAAGCATGCTTCTACCATGTACAGGTTAGCGAGTTCGTGCAATGCTATACAGGTTTTGAAGAATGTTTGTGAATAATGGTTCTCTTTGTTGTTTCGTTTATTTGATTTCTTCAGGTTAAATTTTCTTCTTGAATTCCATGTAGTTGTGATGTATACATTCATCTTTTGTTCTTACTATTCTTTCTTTGATAGCTCTGAAGTTATCCAGTCAATTCTGTAATGGAAAATTGAATTACGCTAAGGGCATGTTTTAAGAAAGTAGTTGAAATTGAAGAGTAAATCTTGACCGATTGATAGAGAACGATCTAGAGTTGCGACATTTATTGATTTATGGTATTATATGTTGTATTATAGATATGACGAATTGTTGGCCGAAAAAGAAAAATTTTCGAAGATTGTGTAGCACACAATTTTCTTAAAATATAGTCGCTCCTTACGTATGTGCTAGAGGTTTAACGAGCATCTATTTCTCAGGATACTTCGAAAAACTCGGCGTTCGTTTAGCACAAAAACGACATCGACGGTGAACGGAATGAGAATGATAGCAGAAATAATATTTAATGACTTAGTATTTTTCTTTTTCTTCTTTTATTTCTTGTGTTTTTCCTTAGAACTAATGGCCTATTTATAGCCAAAAAAACTGAAATAAAAAATAAATTTTTTTTATAGTTAACATGACATACAAGTTTGAGAAGTGATTAACCTCTCCATCAAACTACTTCACCACAAAGTCATCCACCCAAACTTTTAGAAATCAGGCCTTCTAGAAGTTGGGCCTTTATCGGGCCAAAACCGAAGCCCAATAGCATTTTCAGAGCCCAATTCATAAAAAGAAATATTTTTTTCTAAATTTCCCATTCACATAAATAATTTATAGACTCAACTATAAGTTATCTAACAATCCCCCACGTGAATGAGAACTGTTTGGTTAACTCTACTAATCTAATGATACTATGCATAGAGGATATTATGTTTTACCATTTGAACTTTCTCCTTGTATGCACGCTTGGTTTAATGCAGTCTATTAGAACACGATGCCTTTGAACTGTCCCACTTTTCGTGTAAACGAATCCACGTAAAATACACAGAGACCATTTTTCTCTTGTTCCGTTTTCATGGTTTTGCCCATTACGGCCATGAAGACGTCCTGATTCTGTGAGGGTTTCTAAGAACTAAGCCTTTCAGTTCTTCTTTGAAGCGGCCCCACTTCTCCTAACATAGGTGACTTCTCACGTCGCGAGTATTTTCTATTAATACTCTATGATAATCACTAAAGCATCATAATGCTAGCCTTTTTCGTCATCACTGTTTCTTGACAGGAATGAGCGGGGTTATCCCCCACAGTGATACCAAGTCTAAGATTAGGTTGTCCCTTTGAACCTAGATCTTGGGATCTTCAGCATATAGATAGGGTTTTCCTTCTCAGTACTTTTATACTTTAAGGCTTTAAGCCCATCCCTTTCGTCAACCTTTCAACTGCACTCTATTTAACCCTTTGGTTAGCAGATCCGCAATGTTATCCGTAGATTTCACATAATCAATCGAGATAACCCCAGTTGAGAGCAGTTGCCTAACGGTATTATGTCGACGACGTATATGTCTCGACTTACCATTATACCTAGTACTTTGTGCTCGTCCAATTGCCGATTGACTATCGCGGTGTATGCATATAGGCGGCACAGGTTTTTCCCATTTCCGGATATCCTCCAAGAAACGGCATAGCCATTCAGCTTCTTCTCCACGTTTATCCAAGGAAACTCGGATTCCATAGTGGATCTTGTTATAACCGTTTGTTTCGAGGATTTCCATGACACAGCAGCCCCAGCGAGTGTAAACACATAGCCGCTTGTGCTCTTAGAATCCTTCATGTCAGATATCCAGTTCGCATCTGTGTAGCCTTCTTACATAGGCGGATATCGACCATAGTGTAATTTATAGTCTCAAGTATACCGTAAGTAACTCAAAACCCGTATTATAGCGGTCCAATGATCGGCACTTGGATTGCTCGTGTACGAACTCAGTTTGCTTATAGCATAAGCAATATCTGACCTAGTACAGCTCATTAGATGCATCAAGCTTCCGATAATCCGGGAGTATTCTACTTGAGCAATAGCCTCGCCGCAATTTTTCGACAAATAAATGCTTCGATCTAATGGCGTTCTAGCAACACCAGAATCACCCTTGTAGAATTTGCCGATATTTTGTCTACGTAATGAGATTGGCTCAAAACAAGACCGTTACTCGTTCTTATGATTTTAATTCCTAAAATTACGTCCGCAAGTCCCATATCCTTCATGTCAAATTTCGAATTTAGCATATGCTTGCAAACTTGACCATTTTGTCGTTACTACCAACAATGAGTATGTCGTCTATATACAGACATAATTGACGTAGTCATCGTCTGTTTCCTTTGAGTAAACACATTTATCGCTCTCATTGATTTTACCGTCATAGTTTATCATTGCGTGATCAAATTTTTCGTGCCACTTCTTAGGGGCTTGTTTCAAACCATACAAAGATTTAATCAATCTACAGACTTTCTTTTCGGTTCCAGAAGCACGAAAACCCTCGGGTTGCTCCATATAGATTTCTTCGTCTAATTCACCGTTTAAGAAAGTTGTCCATTTGATGTACTTCCAAATTTCTTAAGGACGCGATAGAAAGTATCATCCTTATTGAATTTATCCTCGTCACAGGAGAATGTGTGTCAAAGTAATCTAAGCCTTCGCATTGCTTGTATCCTTTGATAACAAGTCTGGCTTTATACTTTTCCACAGACCCGTCTGGTCTCATTTTCCTTTTAAAGACCCATTTTGATCCTAAAGGTTTACATCTCTTTGGGAGATCAACTAACTCCCTGGTATGATTCTCCAAAATAGAATCAATTTCGCTCTTTATGGCTTCTTTCCATAAAGGCCCGTCCACGGAGCTCACTGCCTCGTTATAAGTTAGTGGTTCATTTTCAATCAAATATGTAACGAAGTCGTCACCAAAAGATTTCTCTATTCGGGCACGCTTGCTTCGTCTTGGTTCAATCTCATGAACCATACTAGGAATCTCCGTTTCTATATCATCTCGTTTAGATGGACCGAATCCATCACCGGATTTACAAGGAAATATATTTTCAAAGAAACATGCATTACTTGATTCCATGATCGTATTCTTGTAAATATCTGAAATTTTCGAATCATAGACAAGAAACCGATATGTCGTACTATTGAGTGCATATCCTATGAAAATACAGTTCACCGTTTTAGGACCAATTTTCACCGCTTTAGGCGTAGGTACGGCTACCTTCGTCAAACACCCCCATATTCGCAAATGTTGGTACGAAGGCATCTTTCCTTTCCATAACTCATATGGAGTTTTATTCATTTTTCTTTCGAGGTATCCTATTTAATAGGTAATTACTCGACAAGATAGCTTCGCCCCACATATTAGGCGGTAGACCTGAACTTAGTAACATCACATTCATCATTTCTTTTAATGTGCGATTCTTTCGTTCGGCCACTCCGTTTGATTGAGGTGGATACGGAGCGGTCACTTCATGGACGATACCATGTTCCACAAAGAAGCTCCCAATTGGCACTTCATTCTCTGCCTCGATCACTTCTCAATCTTTTAATTTTCTTGCCGAGTTGCGTTTCAACTTTGGTTTTGTAGAGAATGAATTTCTCTAATGCTTCGTCTGTGCTCTTAAGCAAATAAGCATAGCAATCAATATTTGGTGCAATCGTCAATAAGTGTTATAAGATATTTATTGCAACCACGTGTTTGAACGTATTTCAAATCACATAAATCGCTATGAATCAATTCAAGCGGTTCGGTACTTCTTGCTACCGAGGGAAAAGACGATCTCGTCATTTTTGCTTCAATGCAAATTTCGCATTTATGTTTCGAATTAATTTCGAATGTTGGAATATGGTCCATGTTAATTAATCGACATATCGATTAAAAATTTGACCTAATCTACCGTGCCACAAATTGAAAGATTCAAGCAAGTAAACGAAAGAACGTTTTTCATTCTCATTTACAATATCATTACATTCAGCTTGAACAAACCATAACAAGCGTAATCTTTACCAACGAACACACCCGACTTAGACAATATCACTTTGTTGGATTCAATAAAAATACGAAAATCATGCTTGTTCAACACGAATCCCGAAATTAGATCTTTTCGTATCTCCGGAATGTACAACACATCTTTCAGCGTCAATATTTTCCCGGAAGTCATTTTGAGCAGCACGATTCCTTTTCCCTCGACGGTAGCAGCAGCCGAGTTGCCATGTAGATCTTTTCTCCTTCAACCGGCTCACAGGTAGAGAAAAGTCTACACATGTTGTGTAGCACCGGTATCGATCCACATTCTTGTGGATTCGACCCAACCATGTTTACCTCCGAAACGACAACAACAAGATCTAAATCATCGACACTCTTAGTGATGTCTTTAATCATATTAGCTTCGTTGCTTTGTTTTGGCAGGCGACAATCCGCCGACTTGTGGCCCAGTTTACCACAATTAAAACACTTCCCCTTAAATTTGTGCTTCTGCTTCAAGACACCTCCAGTAGCCCGAGCTTCTTTTTTGCCCTTATCGACAGTCTTGCCTTTCTTAGAACCATGCTCAAGCATGTTCACTTTGGGCTCGGATGAGTTCGTAACTCTCCGTTCGGACCCTCTGTTGTCTTCTTCGATACGAAGTCTAACAATCAGAACCTTCAAAGACATCTTTTTGCGTATATGCTTTAGATAGTTTTTGAAGTCTTTCCAACTGGAAGGCAGCTTTGCAATAATAGCCGCTACTTGGAATGATTCATTCAAAACCATCCCTTCCTCAAGGATGTCGTGCAAGATCAATTGAATCTCTTGCACTTGACTGATAACAGTCTTCGAAACGACCATCATATAATCAAGGAACCGTCCAACAACAAATTTCTTTGTGCCGACATCCTCCGATTTATATTTTCGGTCTAGCGACACCCATAATTCCTTAGCCGTTTCCATCCCACAATATACATTGTATAAAGTGTCGCTCAGCGCGTTCAAGATGTAATTACGGCATAAGAAATCGGAGTGCTTCCATGCATCTACAGCGGTCACCACCTCCGGAGTCTTTACGCCTTTGGGCACCTTGGGCTTGTCCTCCTCCAGGTACGTCGTCAGGTTGAGCGTGGTGAGATAGAACAGCATCTTCTGTTGCCATCGTTTGAACGTCGAAGCTGTCCCCGTAAACTTCTCCGGCTTCTCCAAGTGGTTGACCGGTATGTTTGGCTTCGCCACCGTAGGTATGGCAGTGGGGATAACAACAGCAGTTGGGAGAACGACATCATTTCCGGTAGAACCTTGGTTGTTGGGGGAGTCCACGTTGTCTGACATCTTCGTGGGATCGTCGATCTATTTTGAGATTGTTGGCCGAAAGAAAAATATTCGAAGATTGTGTAGCACACAATTTCCTTAAATAATCGCTCCATCTGGTATGTGCTAGAGGATTTTAACGAGCGTCTATTTCTCAGGATACTTCGAAAAAACTCGGCGTTCGTGTAGCACAAAAACGACACCGATGGCGACGGAATAAGAAACGATAGCAGAAACAATATTTGATGACTTAGTATTTTCTTTTTCTTCTTTTATTTCTTGTGTTTTTCCTTAGAATTAATGGCCTATTTATAGCCAAAAAACTGATATAAAAAATAATTTTTTATAATTACATGACATACACGTTTGAGGAGTGGTCACTCCATCAAACTGCTTCACCACAAAGTCATCCACCCAAACTTTTAGAAGTAGGGCCTTCTAGAAGTTGGGCCTTTATCGGGCCATAACCGAAGCCAATAGCATTTTCAGAGCTCAATTCATAAATAGAATTTTTTTTCTAAATTCCTCATTCACATAAATAATTTATAAAATCAACTATAAATTAACTAACACGAATAATGATCTCTGATTTTCGCAGCTGTAGACATATTATTTCACTTAGTTTATTATCTATTTATTTAACAAAATTAAATTGCTACATTTTTTCATTCATCCCTTGGCATTAACACAACTTGACTTTTGTAATAATTCAATAATAATTGTGAAAACAAAATCAAGTTGTGTGTGGAAGCAAGATGAGCATTTATAAATTGAAGACTTCTATTAAGAGGCGAATGAAAATCACGAAGATAAATATGACTGCAGCTACACTGATTCACAAAAAGCTTTTTTTAAAATGCACTCCCTCTGTCCCATTATTAATGCCGTTCTACATATTCTTCTTGTTCTTTAAAGTATGTTGTTTTGATTTTTTCAAGAAAAAAATATACATAGATTTCCAGATTTGCCCCTCATATTAAATAACACAAAGTTAATGAGGGATATAAGAGACATTTTAACCCATTTCTTAATATGTGTGAAAAATCTTCAAGGACATGAATAAGGAAACAGAGGGAGTATGTGGAACTTTCACCAAATTTTGAAATCTTGCAATTGTGATACTTTAATTGAGATAGCGTTTCTTGTTCAAGCTTTAGTGTCTATACTAGGAAGGAAGTTGACCAGAGGACTAGGAGGACAGCAAGGGGCGAAGAGAACACCTGGTCATGGTCGTGCACAATGTACTCCATCGCAGGTTTCGAGCATAACGTTTAACAATGTTATTTATTCGTTAGTGATATTTCATAATCTTGGTAACATCTAAACGAGATGTAAGTTTGATAAAGTTGGTTTACTATTATTTTTTGATGTCTGATAACTTTTATAGATTTGAGCAAACATAAGCAACCACAACAAAAGAAGACATAATAGCAAACATGAAAAATAGATACGGGATTTTGTTTCGGGTCTATATTGTAAGTATTAGAAACGGTTTCTGACCTCTCTAGAAAAAAAAACCCTAGATTTATCTTCATCAACACAGGGGCGGATCCAGAATCTTGTGACGGGGGGCCGCATACGGCGTTAGTGATGAGGTCAACGTTGATTTTAAACTTTCATTTGTTATCTTTTTTTTGTAAAAATAATTTATCAACTGAAAGAGGTTTTTCTATAAACAATCGTAAATTTCATACAATTAACACACAAATTTGTCAATTTAAAAAAAACAAAAATCTATAACGTTTATGAAGCTCGAAAATGATAACAAAAATCTATAACGTTTATAATCCGGCCTTGATCAACAGCACTCTCTCTCTCTCTCTCTCTCTCTCTCTCTCTCTCTCTCTCTCTCTCTCTCTCTCTCTCTCCTCCTCCCCAACCTCCTTGATTTTCCTTTTTCTTTTTTTTTGCTTTATATTAAAATAAAAGAAAAAAACCACAACATCCCAGCTCGACCAACGATCGCTCGCCCTTCCGCCCCGCACGCGCCCTTCCACCCTCCGCTCCGCACCGGTAGCTGCCTTCCGCCAGCCATGCCGCCAATCGTCGCCGCCCACTTCTGCCTCCTGTCGTCTGCCCGGGAACCTCGTCTCTCCGACCCTCGGGTCTAGAGCCTTTCTCCCTGTAGAGCCCCCGGTACGATGAAGACATAACCCTGAAGTCGAAGGGCAAAGAAAGTGAAGAGTGTCGTAGATATAGCTTAATAGCTTTTTCTGTTATAGGTTCTTTAGTTCTAAGATAATGGATTTTGATTTCTGTTGGTTTTTGTCCCTTGTGGAGTTTTTCTCCCCAATGTGGGAGTGTCGTTTCACATTATTGTGGGGTTGTGTTTCCTCTTTTTGAGGACTGGTTTCCGTTTGGCACAATGCGATCAAACAGCGTACTTTCCTGGTTTAATGGCAAGCTATCGATTGAAAAAAAAAGAAACGATTTCTGATACAATTTTATTTTTATTCAAAATTTAGTTATTCATTTTTATTTAGCGGATTAGATATGGAAACAAAAATGGAAATGATCTATTTCTGAATCCATGTCAAAAATAATTAACATATTTACTTTTGGGTATTTATGCATTTTGGACCATCAAGCCCAATCATATTTGTTCTCAGTAAAAGAAGGGAATAAACAGTTTATGGCTCTACTCGTTTATGGCCTGGCCCATTACTCTATTTGCTCAAGCCAAATATCAAGCATTTTAAACAGAGTTTATCTGGAAAATAAAAAAGGGGTAACTTCAAATAAATCCCCCTTCCCCTATTTTCTCTCAACTAACTCCCCATTCCATATTATTTATTAGCAAATTCCCTAAATCAAAATAATCTTACCGATAACTCCCCATGGACGATTTTGCCCCTCTATTAATTTCCACACCGTTACCCAAACTTGTAGTACCAATATACGTATGTTTGTCGTACCAATGTGCAGATGTTCGTGGTACCATTCCGTGATTCCATGAACGATTTTGCTCCTCTACTAGTTTCCACACCCTTCTCTTTGCTTACCCAAACTTGAAGTACCAATATACGTATGTTTGTAGTACGAATGTATGGATGTTTGTTGTGGTACCATTCCATGAGCTAGTGTAGTACCATATGTAGGTTACTTGTAGTATCTTTTCCGTACCATGTGCTTAACTATTGTAAATCCTATCCTAAATTGGAGTACCACTATACATATATTTGTAGTACCAATATATAGATGTTGGTGGTGCCATATCGTATGCTAGTGTGGCACCATGATTAGTTTACTTGTAGTACCAATATCTATGGTAACAGTCACGGACCAAAATAATTCAGATGGCAAAAATTCCTTACCCAAACTTGAATTACCAATATACGTATGTTTGTAGTACCAGTGTATAGATGTTCGTTGTACCATACCGTGAGCTAGTGTAGTACCATACGTAGGCTAGTTGTGGTAAACACATGGTACGGAAAGGATACCACAAGTAACCTACTTATGGTACCACACTAGCTCACGGTATGGTACCACGCACATTTATACATCGGTACTACAACCATACATATATTGGTACTTCAAGTTTGGGTAAGGAATTTTTCGACGTCATCTAAATTATTTTTTGTCCTTCGACGCCATCTGAATTATTTTTGGTCCGTGACTGTTACCATAGATATTGGTACTACAAGTAACCTACTCATGGTACCACACTAGCCTATGGTACGGTACAACAACATCTGTATATTGGTATTACAAATATATGTATATTGGTACTACAAATATATATATATTGGTACTACAATTTAGGATAGGAGTTGCGATAGTTGAGCACATGGTACGGAAAAGATACTACAAGTAATCTACGTATGGTACTATACTAGCTCACGGAATGGTACCACAGACATCCATACATTCGTACTACAAACTTATGTATATTGGTACTGCAAGTTTGGGTAAGGAAAGAGAAGGGTGTAAAAATTAGTAGAGGGGAAAAATCGTCCATGGGCTCCCGGAATGGTACCACGAACATCTATACATTGGTACTACAAACATACGTATATTGGTATTATAATTGTCCGTGGGTGTGGATAGGTTTTTTGGTAATATGGTTGCCTTATAAGACTAAAATTGTCAAATATGTTGGTATTAGGTAGGTATGTGATATAAAAGTTTGAAATGTGGAGTTTGATGATATATAATAGGAAGGAGGGAGTTGGTTGATGGATAGTTTGGGAAAAGGAGATTTAATTGTAGCTTTGTCAATAAAAACAAAAAAAGGTATAAACAAACATAGTACATAAATAAATGGTCAAGAAATGGCATATAATGTAAGATAAATAAACTTTCAAAATAGCTAAATAACCAATTAAAGAAACCATTTAAATGAAATTATAAACAAATTAGCAATGTAGTCGCAACTAGGGGTGAGTAAAACCGGATAATCCGGTTTTTCGGATATCCGAAATTTGGATATCCGGATTTTCCAATATCGAAAAATGGTATCCGTATCTGCTCCGGTTTTAATTGGATATCCGAAAATTGGATATCCGGTTTATTCGGATATTTACACCGGATATCCGCATCCGGTTTTTTAAATTTATTTTTCTTATATTTTTTATTATTTTCTTTAGAAAATCATATTTTTTATTTCTTATCTCAATAAAAAACGTTTTTTAATATAAGAATTTCTACACATAGTAATTCACACAATATCTGAACTTATGATTCAAAATTACATAATAAATTATAAACACAATAGCACAAATTCATAAATTTTTTACTTGCATATCGATGTTTTTATGTATTTTTTATCTCAATTCTCTAACAAAGTTTTTTGCAATTATTAAATAATAAAATTTAAATATCCTACTTGATGATTTTTTTCCCATTTTGGACCTTCATTTTTCTTTTTGGACTATTGTTTTAATTTTTTTATTTAAATATAAAACCGGATACCGGATATCCGGATTTTAGACAAACCACTATCCGTATCCAATCCGGTTTAGTTTAAAATAAATCGGATCGGATATCCGATCCGGTTTTTAAAATCCGATATCCGTTTTTTCGGGTTTTGAAAACCGGATACCGGATCGGAATCCGGTTTTCGGATATTTTTGCTCAGCCCTAGTCGCAACTGTGTGCTTCTCGTATTGTGTGCTTTTTTTATGTGTTTTTTCACTTTTTTTAAGTTTATCCAACTTTTATTAAATAACATAAACGGTAATCTACAAAAAAAATACTCATTTATATAAAAAAATTCGCAAGTCAGTACCATGTCAGAATTCTTTTATATGTAGATACCTATTAGACTAAATTTTTTTGCACATTGGTACATGTTTCGCCGCAAGCACGTCATTGCCTTTAGGTAACATAGAGAATAGTATTGTGGTACATAATACAGTGAGAAAATGATATATCATATCACACATTAAGGTACCATATAGGACGTATATAGGTACCATACGTGGGTACCATATAAACGCGTGTCGTGGTACGTAATCCACATATAAAACGGTACGTCAAGACTGGAAAAATAGATGAATACTTTTCTGTAGATTCACCAAACTTAAATAGCTTTCTAGTATTTATTTAAGTAATTGTGTATAATTAACAAATGGGCCAAACGAGTGAAACCCAATGAAGATAAACAAAGTAAATGTCCCAATTTGCCTTCTTCCTCACGTACGTAGAACATAAAGAAGTGGATAGCAATGGTGATTCAAGCTATGAGGTATACTGATACATTCTCATTCATCCCGATGGCCGGGGGTCAATGAAACCCCGAGCCTCTACGTGGGTCCGCCCTTGCCACGATAAACTAACTTTTCACTTAGATCTTAATTTGTATTTATATAATTTGGACTGTGAGTTGTGACTATATGGATGCTTAGCTTTACGGTCGGTCCCCGTTTGTGGAAAATATAGGCGGCGTTGGCCGCTACTACGTGTCACGGCCTCATAACTTCAGACTCACGGCCGTTACCGTCATTCAAGAGGCTCTCTGCCGTTGGTCACGGGGACACGTCACGGCCGTGACCTCATTTACTGAAGAACAGCGAACTCTCTGCCGTTGGTCACGGGGACGCACAACCCACGTCACGGCCGTGACATCTTTTCTGAAGAAGAACGAGGCTTAGGAAGTCGCGGGCGCTGCAGACGATTCTTCTCTAACAGTGTTTTGGCGCCAATTCTTTAAAAGGCTGAAATCATCTCAGAATTACGATTAAGTCTGTTTTGTTCTGTTTCCATTTTGTGCGCGCGTATCTATGTGATTATCTCACATTTAGTGTGTGTGTTCTTCATCCAATTTGGTTGATGTGTGGTGAAAGATCTCTGTAAATTGTAAGAGCTAATCAATAAAAGAGCTTTAGCTCTGTGGACATAGGATCGATCGAATCCGAACCACGTTAAATCGAGTCTTCATTCATCAAATTTTATATGGTATCAGAGCAATCTGTGGAAGAAACGAGCTGTGATTCATACTTCTCTTGAGCGAGTTATCAATGGCAGAAGAAGTGAATTCGACCACGCAATCAGTCACGCAGCCATCGGGGTCAACAACAACTGATAGTTCGGCTATTCAATCGTTCTTGAGCAGCCCATATTTCTTGAATGCAGGAGATACCTCGGGGCAATTGTTGTGCACGAGAAGCTGATCGGTGATAATTATGCCACGTGGAGTAGGGCGATGTTGATAGCATTGACTGGGAGAAATAAAGAAGGCTTTGTTAGTGGCCAAATTGTGTTACTAGACGCAGCAGATCAAGCTACACTTAGTGCTTGGAAAAGAAATAATAATGTAGTTATTTCTTGGATCCTCAATTCTGTGTCGCAAGAAATCTCAGCCATCATCCTTTATAATTCAACGGCTCGGGATGTTTGGATAGATCTCCAAGAAAGATTCGGGCAAAGCAACAAGCCGAGGATTTTTCAGATTAAACGAGACCTGATTAATTTGACGCAGGGATCTCACAGTGTTTCTGCCTATTTTACCAAACTCAAGACATTATGGGATGAGTTGGTCAGTTATAAACCAGTCTCCCGTTGTACCTGCGGAGGAATGAATGAGCTAAGGTCTCATCAGAATGAGCAATATGTCATGACATTTTTGATGGGTCTAAATGAGTCTTTTGCTCAGATAAGGGGCCAGATCTTGCTTATGGAGCCTCTTCCACCCATCAATAAAGTATTTTCCTTACTGGTGCAAGAAGAAAGACAGAGAGCCTCTTGAATGACGGTCACGGCCGTGAGTCTGAAGTTATGAGGCCGTGAGACGTAGTAGCGGCCAACGCCGCCTATATTTTCAACAAGTTAAATACAATAACCTACCAACCAATCTGCGATGTTGGAAAGGGTCTGTGAGCAGACTGCCATCTTCCATGATGAGTTTATGGCTGGGATTCATAGGTGCGGAAAGAGGCTTGGAATGAATATAACTTGTATCCCTAAGCAATTGGAGCGTATACTGTCTTTGTGACTGATATATACCCTTTTCATTTTGGGCAACCTCAATCCCAAGAAAAAATTTCAGATCACCCAAGTCTTTCACCTTGAAGCTGCTCTGTAGAAATGCCTTAACTTGCTGCAGTTGTTCTTGGGAAGGTCCTGCCAGAATAATGTCATCCACATAAACCAACAATGCAACTAACTGATCCCCGTGACCTCGCAGGAACAGAGTATGATCAGCCTGGGTCTGCCGAAAAACATAGTTTCTGACAGCGTCAGTAAAGCGTTTATTCCACTGCCTTGGGGCTTGTTTGAGCCCGTAAATTGATCTGTGTAGCTTGCAGACCAGCTTGCCTCCCCCCGTGGCCTGATATCTGTTGGAGAAACCTTGTGGCAAGTGCATGTAAACCTCCTCTGCAAGGTCCCCATTTAGGAATGCATTATTCACATCAAGTTGCATAAGGTTCCATTGTAGCTTCGCTGCAAGCGAGAGAATGATATGGTGCTTGGTTTGGCGACGGGGGCAAAAGTGTCAATATAGTCTATCCCTTCTCGTTGGTCATAGCCCTTGGCCACTAATCTGGCCTACGTCCACGGAGCTAACACTCTTTTAACGTGGTTCGGATTCATACTTGAGTAATAGATGAGTATGACTCCGGGACAAACTCGAGTAATAGATGCTATGCTGGTAATGTCACCAGGTTTGGAGCAAGAGGAGAACAAGAAGCAGCGAAAAGATTCTTCAACAATGGCACGAAAGATTCTAACAAACCAGTATGTACTCATTGCTCCAAGAAACGACATACAGTTGAAACATGCTATCAACTGCATGGTTATCCTCCAGCTTACAAACAGGGAATGAGATTTAAGGGTCCAAAAGTCAATCAAGTGTTTGTTGAAGCATTGCCTACAGTGGGACAATCCAGTCATCAGCCTTACTCACGGTCACAATCTTCTAGTACAGCTGATACAATGGTTCATCTGCAACTAAATCCACTACAGTTGGAGAACCTGAAGGCCCTGCTCAATCAGCAAAGTGAAAATCAGCAACCAAGTAACACAGAGGTGGTACAATCAGGTGAAAAACAGACAGGTACCTGCTTGTCTTTTAATCTGCCTGTTTTGCCCAACTTCAGGTGTTGGTTGATTGATTCAGGGGCTACATAGCATGTATGTGGAAATGCTGATTTACTGGTTGAATTGCATGAGATAGAGGGCACCAATGTTATCTTACCTGACAATTCCGTTATTAAGGTTAACATGGCAGGAACTCATAAACTGAATGAGTTTATTAAATTGAGTGATGTTTTATTTGTACCCCAATTTCATTTTAATTTGATCTATGTTAGCTGCTTGGCCAAGAATAACAATTGCATGTTTATCTTTGGAACTAATGGTTGTCTAATACAGGATCGTTTGGATCGAGTGATTGGCAGGGGTGATCTTATATCAGGGCTGTATATGTACCAATCTGCTCATGTTTCAGATTCAGTTTTCTTGAATAAAGTGTCTAGTGACTTGTTACATAGGAGATTAGGTCATCCTTCAAGTAAAGTCTTGCATATTTTGAAACTTTCTTTACAACAGTCTGATACTTTTTGCAAGATCTGTCCTATATCAAAGCAGAAGAAGAACACATTTCCAAATGATAGAAAAACAACATGCACAATGTTTGATCTCATACATTGTGACGTATAGGGTCCATTTCATGTACCTTCATTTCAGGTCATCAATACTTCCTAACTATAGTAGATGATTACTCAAGATACACTTGGACATTCTTGATGAAACAAAAATCAGAAGCTGCTTTAGTTATTCCATTCTTTCTTGCTTTGGTTGAGACACAGTTTAGTTGCCGAGTTAAAACTATAAGGACGGATAATGCTAAAGAACTTATTCTGTCCAATCTGTATAAAACTAAAGGAATCATGCATCATCTTTCTTGTGTACAAACACCACAACAAAATTCAGTGGTGGAACGAAAGCATCAACATTTATTAAATATAGCTAGAAGTTTATACTTTCAGTCAGGAATTCCTTTAGAATATTGGTCTGAATGTGTGTTGACTGCTTCCTATCTGATTAATAGAACTCCCTCTGCCTCATTAGGTAATAAGTGTCCATATCAAATGCTTTTTCAGAAACCAGTTGAGTATGACATGCTTCGCGTGTTTGGATGTTTGTGCTTTTGTTCTACACTTAGTGCAGGTCGGAAGAAATTTGATCCACGGGCCAAAGAGTGTGTCATCATTGGGTACCCAAATGGGATCAAAGGTTATAAAGTTCTTGACTCAGCGACGAGAGAAATTATAGTATCCCGAGATGTCAGATTTTTTTGAGGCAGATTTTCCTTTCAAGAAACTGTTGAACCCTTCAGCTAACTCTGTGGATCCTTTTCCTAATCATGTGCAGCCTCAACCTCAACCGTTGACTGCCAACCTCGATTTTGCTGCGCAGTTTCCATATTCAGTGCCTCCAGAGCAATCCCAGCCTCTCTGTTCTCAGGATAATTCCTGTGACATCCCTCAGGCAGAGGAAGGACATGCAGACACAGACACAATGTTTCAACAAGGACTGTCAGCACCAAGCCAGGCAGAGACAAACTTCTCTGAGGATTCTTTAGGAGATGAGACACAACACATTCACCATGAAAGTGAGGCACTTAGAAGATCTGGTAGACAGCCAAAAAGCCACAGTACCTGGAAGACTTCCTACGTAATACTCTCAGGGATGGAAAATTCCACTACCCTATGTCCCAGGTCCTCACTTACCAGAATTTCACTAGTAATCACCAAATGCCATTAGCCTAGCAGAAGAACCTAAGCGCTCGTTTGGTTGATAGGTTTATATTTAGGAGGGTTTAAATAAATAAGGGTTTATATAAAACAAATTAATGGGTATAAATTAAATGTTGTTTGGTTAGTGGGTTTAAATAAACACATGTGACGGGGTGTGTTTATCTAAACCCGTCTGCATGGGTTTAGAGTGTTTTATATAAACCCGTGGTTTAAATAAACCTGCGAACCAAGCACACTAAGATATCATAAACCCACCTTTAAAATACTTAAACCCTCCAACCAAACAAGCACTAAGTACTTCTCACAAGCCTCCAAGTCAGAGACTTGGCTTGAGGCTATGCATGAAGAGCTGCAGGCTCTAGAAGACAATAATACTTGGTCCATCATGCCTCTACCTGAAGGGAAGAAGGCAATTGGCAATAGGTGGGTGTATAAACTAAAGTTCAATGCAGATGGGCAAGTGGAAAAGCACAAGGCCAGATTAGTGGCCAAGGGCTATGACCAACGAGAAGGGATAGACTATATTGACACCTTTGCCCCCGTCGCCAAACCAAGCACCATAAAGATCATTCTCTCGCTTGCAGCGAAGCTACAATGGAACCTTATGCAACTTGATGTGAATAATGCATTCCTAAATGGGGACCTTGCAGAGGAGGTTTACATGCACTTGCCACAAGGTTTCTCCAACAGATATCAGGCCACGGGGGGAGGCAAGCTGGTCTGCAAGCTACACAGATCAATTTACGGGCTCAAACAAGCCTCAAGGCAGTGGAATAAACGCTTTACTGACGCTGTCAGAAACTATGGCTGATCATACTCTGTTCCTGCGAGGTCACGGGGATCAGTTAGTTGCATTGTTGGTTTATGTGGATGACATTATTCTGGCAGGACCTTCCAAGAACAACTGCAGCAAGTTAAGGCATTTCTACAGAGCAGCTTCAAGGTGAAAGACTTGGGTGATCTGAAATTTTTTCTTGGGATTGAGGTTGCCCGAAATGAAAAGGGTATATATCTGTCACAAAGACAGTATACGCTCCAATTGCTTAGGGATACAGGTTATATTCATTCCAAGCCTCTTTCCGCACCTATGAATCCCAGCCATAAACTCATCATGGAAGATGGCAGTCTGCTCACAGACCCTTTCCAATATCGCAGATTGGTTGGTAGGTTATTGTATTTAACTTTCGCTCGGCCTGACATAGCTTATGCTGTGCACAAACTGAGCCAATTCATGTCAGCCCCACGGACAACACACTTGATGGCCGCTCATCATCTGTTACGATATCTCAAGAATTCACCCGGGCAAGGATTGTTGATGTCCACTGATCAGAATTTTTCTCTTAAAGCTTTCTCTGATGCTGATTGGGCGGCTTGCCGCTATACGAGGAAATCTGTCACAGGTTACTGCACTTTCTTGGGGAACTCTCTAATTACCTGGAAAGCTAAGAAGCAAGCTACGGTGTCGAGATCTTCCACTGAAGCAGAGTATCGGGCTTTGGGTGCTGTGGTTGCAGAAGTTCTTTGGATCAGAAACTTTTTAGCAGAGCTCGACTTGGGTATAGTTCAGGTGCCCATTATCTATTGTGACAACCTCTCCGCCTTAAGCCTTGCTTCCAATCCTAAATTCCATGAACGCTCCAAACATATTGAGGTCGATTGTCACTTCATACGGCACCATGTGTTGCGCGGGGCAATCAAGTTACTTCCTGTCCGGACAGAAGACCAGTTGGCCGATGTTTTCACTAAGGCACTTACGGGGCCACAGCTGCAACGGCTTTTGCTCAAGATGTCCGTCATTGACCCGTGTCGTCCATCTTGCGGGGGGTGTTGAAAATATAGGCGGCGTTGGCCGCTACTACGTGTCACGGCCTCTTAACTTCAGACTCACGACCGTGACCGTCATTCAAGAGGCTCTCTGTCGTTGGTCACGGGGACGCACACCCCACGTCACGGCCGTGACCTCATTTACTGAGGAACAGCAAACTCTCTGCCGTTGGTCACGGGGACGCACACCCCACGTCACGGCCGTGACCTCTTTTCTGAAGAAGAACGAGGCTTAGGAAGTCGCGGGCGCTGCAGAGGATTCTTCTCTAACAGTGTTTTGGTGCCAACTCTTTAAAAGGCTGAAATCATCTCAGAATTACGATTGTGTCTGTTTTGTTCTGTTCCCATTTTGTGCGAGTATCTGTGCGATTATCTCACATTTAGTGTGTGTGTTCTTCATCCAATTTGGTCGATGTGTGGTGAAAGATCTCTGTAAATTTAAGAGCTAATCAATAAAAGAGTTTTAGCTCCTTGGACGTAGGATCGATCGAATCCGAACCACGTTAAATCGAGTCTTCATTCATCAAATTTTATACCGGATAGATATTGATTGCTCAATATTTCTACTTTTGAATTCTCTCCCTAGAAATAATTTGAGTTTAGTGTAAAAAGCTCACAGCATTTTTTTATTTATTACGACGATCAGTTCCTCATTTTCTTTAACGGTGGTTGACAGGCAACCATTGACGACGAGACAAGTTTACTCATCGTTACTACTTTCGAACTTAGATCGGACTAGTTTTCTTTTTGCGAGTGTGATGTAGCTCAAATTTAGGTTTTATGCAATAAATTTGAGATTAATAAATTTGTTCTCTATACTCTTATGTAATGTGTCTACCATGGATAAAACGCACAAATTGGTCGGTCAGTTTTATATTTTTAATTGCAATTTTATCATTATATTTTATTTATTATTATTATTTTATCGTAAAATTAAAATAATATTTTTCAAATAACTTATTAATATTCTAAAATGTTTATAAAATCGACATATGTGCTAAACTACTAGTATCTCTAATATGAGGAATTTCATGGTACTCACTTTATGCGAACGCCTTACGTGGTCACTTGTCAATGTGGCATTGATTCGTGCCATGCCGACATGCCACATCAATATTTGATAATACGTGACAATAATTAACATATTCAGAGGTCATTGGTCGACATATCGGACGTAATGTGGCATGTTTAACGCACACAGAATCACATGCCACATAAAGCGTAAACATGCTACATCATCGTCTGATATGCCGATCAATGTCCCCTATAATGTGTTAATTAGTGTCATGTATCTCCAATATTAATGTGACATGTCGACATGGCACGAATCAGTACCACATCGACATGTGCCTACGTAAGGTGCTCACATAAGGTGAACACCAAAAAATCCTCATTATACAATTATAACCTCCAGGCTTGCTATAAAATGCGATAAAATTAGTCCGTCAATTGTATTTTCTAAAAAAATAAAATAAAACTTAAAAGAATCATGCACTATTTATAGTTAATAGTATACCTTATATTTAGTGAAGATATATATTTGTATATTGTAGCACACCATTTGAGAGTTTAACATCTAGCATTTATTAGAGGTTAATAGTGACTATAGGCTGCGTTTAGTTTATTAGATAGGATAAGGACTTATAATTTTATCTCGAGATAATTATCTTGATTTTTTTAGGTCAATACCGTTCACTATCCATTTCATGCCACATTGTATTGGATTGTTATCATGTTCACTTTGACAAGATAAAAGAAATGTTATCTTATGTCAGTTTTGTAAATTTACAACTCTAACCCTAACTTTACTAAATAGAACTGAGATTATCTTCCTTTCGTTTCATCTCTACCAGGTATCACTTCATCATCACAATTCACATTCACAATTTCATATCCTAACTAATGTCGTGCACTGGAATATGCTGCAATGAAAAAGAAAACATGCGTGATACACAACCATGTGGAATTTACACAAACTCAGATCTCAATGCTAAATAGGTTTAATGCCCTTTCAATTTTGAAATATTCTAAACAATTTTGATTTCAGCACAAATTCTTGATACAAGCAAATCATATGTGAAAACCACAATATTGTCAATAGTAACCAAGATCGACATTTTTGAGAGAAGAAGCAAGCTTATTATTCCTCTTCCTGTGCTAAATCACAAAGAAACCCACAGAACAAGCACAATCCATCGCACCTATTTCTATCCCCAATCGAAACGCCATTCTTTGGTTGATGGTTTCGCCGCCCAAGTCATCAGAGGCTTTGTGACCGATCCCGGCGGAGGAAATATCAGCTCCAACATGGAAGATGGGTGTGTCAAAAGGAAGTGTTCCGGCGACGATTTTGCCATAAGGAAAGAGACTTGCTTGGGGGTCGAATAACCTATGAGAAATTAAGTGCATTGACACGCGTGGAGGGAGAGGGAAAGCTCACAACTGCAGATAAGGTGATTTTGCTGAAGAATCTAACCTTCTTGTTATAATTCGAAAGATGGAGATAGAGAATGTCAAAAAAGAGACGATAAGGTTTAAGGGTATTATGGTAATTTCAGAATTAGTATCTGGATTGGATAAATTATCTGACCAAACCCCACTGGATAACTTATCTTGAATTTGATGGTTAACAGTCACGGGCCTAATATTTATGTCGGGCTTTAAACGATTGGACAATTTGGAACGTGAACAAGATTAGAACGGATAAATGGGTATTATCTTGGCTTATCCAATATAGTGAACGGGGCTATAATAAACTGCCAATTTCGTCCGCCACATTTATATTTGAGAGTCGATTTGTATTTTAACTAAGGAATTATCATATCACTTTTAAATGTTTTATTTATTATAGTTATATCCCTACACATTTATATTTTTTTCCTTGAACATATTTAAAAATTATATTTCATCTATATAATAATAAAAATAATAAATCTCAAGACTGAAGGTAATATTAAATATAAATATATTTTAAACACACTAATAATTTCAATAGCAGACATAATTTTAGTTATTCGAATTAATAATTTTAATAATTGAATTTACTTAATAAATAAGAGGAGACCCCGGTCGGTGAAGGACAATAGTGGAAAAAACAACCAGATAAGAGTACACTTAGTGATCGGAACATATCGCTACCGGACAAGTGACAAACCGGACTTGTCACGCTGGACAATTCAAAAGTATAAGAGTGCATCAACTTGAAGTCTTTTGACATGCATTAATTACAAAACTGCTAGGTGGAGCCGTTTGAATTGAAGCTTAGCTGAATAAGGAATGAAGACAGAAACAGTCCAAACTGATAAAGTAACCGGACAAACCTATTTAGAATAATTAATGTTGCGGTCGGGACAAAGTGTAGCATCTCACAATGGGCTTCAACTTGAACTCAAGGATAAGTACAAGGGATGAAAACTGAGGAACGGGCTTCACCAAATTTGAAATTCTAAGAGCGTGAGATTATCAGAAAATTCAATTCTCAAGCAAGAGCAATAGGTGAAGTCTACATTCACTAGACTGGTTCAGTTAGCGATAGTTTTCGCAACGGACAGCAAGAAGCTGTTAAAGAGACAGACTGTAAAAAGTTGTCTAAGAGTGATATGAGTTTAAATAGCAAACTATAATGAAAAGAGTTATATTGAGTAAGTCTAGTTAAGGATGCTGTACGACAAGAGTTGTACGAGGCTTAAACTAATAAGATACCTTCCTAAACTGGAAAGAAAGGGAGACGTTGTCGGAGCAAACTTTACTAAACAACCTTTTCTTATAAATGCACTCACACACACACATTCATCGAGTTTCACTAAAGACCGGCCCATTTCTTCCGCACAATGGGTATACACTCACATCAAGCACTGGTCTAATCTTGAACAAGACTTATTCACCTCATTTAAACATGTAAACCGATTTTAACAAGCACGTTTCTTTTCTTTCTTGAATGAAATTATTTACAAGGGATATATAACCTTAGTTCTACGATAATGAATGCCATTTTTGTTATATTAACTCGAACACCACCCCCGTGTGGTTTATTTTTGGTTTAAGACGGTGATTGATACAAGGAGTAAAAGAACGTAGAAATCGAAACATAATGTCATAGAAATTTCAAAATAATTTTCCACCTCCCTTTGTGGGTCCCACATGGTGGTGGGAAATTAAAAGGATATCAATTTGGGTCCCACTTCTCAACCCCTCTTAATAGTCTCGCCTCGTCGGCTAGTGGTCTGTCCTCCCTTGCATTTCAACTATAAAAACAACCAAAACTACCCTTACAACACATTCATTGAACACCGTCGATCTCATTACCTTAAATCTCCGCATTGAAATAACATTTACTTCTTTCCTTTTTCTTACAAGATAGAAAAATGACTAACCAAAATGCGGCGGCGGTGGTCTCCGACGCAAAGCCACCGCTCAACACGGCGGCGATCACCAAACAGAAGCCACCGACGCCTCCCGGGAAACACGTGGCCATCTCCTCCTCCAAGAAGAAGCATCTTCTTCATAACCTCGAAATCAATACCAAAGTCAACGCATGGGTTGACTCCATGAGAGCTTCTTCTCCAACCCATATCCACTCTCACCCATCCGATGATGATGATGCAAATAGTCACTGCAAAGCTTCTTGGACCGTAAGTTACTCTTAATAATTATGTTGTAGTAATTTCTTTATTCCTGATTTCATTTCCATTCATTCACTCGAAAAAGAGCATCTTAATTACTAGGCGTGTCGGTCTCAAATAAAATAATATCCCATAATAAAATAATGTGCGCTGCATTGCATGCACTAATAGACAGACACATGTGGCTTGGCAGATGCATCTGCATGCGACTGATGCCTTACACGTGTGCTGTTTTATCTTTTTCTTTTTTTAAAAACAATTACATAATTAAATATTATATTTTAATTTGTTGGGATATTGTGACAGGAACAACATCCATCTGCTTTAGACATGTTCGAAAAGATTACAAATGCTTCAAAAGGAAAGAACATAATCATGTTCTTGGACTATGACGGCACACTTTCGCCTATAGTTGAAGATTCTGATCGAGCTTTTATGTCTGAAGGGGTTAGCAGTATTTAATTTATTACTTTTTTTGATTCTGTTACGTATCATACTATGTTCAGATTCAGATTTAATATTTCTGAATTTCAGATGAGAACAACAGTTAGGAAACTTGCAAGATATTTTCCAACAGCTATAGTGAGCGGTAGGTGCAGAGACAAGGTACAGATTCTTTTGTATTTTATTTTTCATATTTATTACTTTAAAAGCAGAATAAATGAAAATTAACTATATTGGTTCTTAATTATATCGGCGTCGACATATAGGTATATGATTTTGTGCGTTTGGGAGAGTTGTACTACGCAGGAAGCCATGGAATGGACATAAAGGGACCGTCAAAAACCTCCAAACACAATAAAGTGAGTTCTAATTGCATAAAATAAAGATTATGTTAAGTTATGGTAATAACATTTTTTCGCCTCAGATTTTAATCTCTTACACTGTTAATCTCAGGAGGCTGAAAATGTTCTTTATCAGCCAGCGAGTGACTACCTTCCAATGATCGACGAGGCACGTTGTGCAAATTTGATCTCAATAGTCATCAAATAATGTTGTTAAAAAAAAATTAGGACTTATGTGGTATAAGCTTAAGGTTAATATTTTTTTCGTTTATGTATTTCAGGTTCATAAAATGCTGTTAGAGGTGTGCAAAAATACTGAAGGTGCCAGGGTGGAGAATAACAAGTTCTGTGTTTCTGTACATTTCCGTTGTGTCGACGAAAAGGTAGATAGTTATTGATTTATTAATTAATTATTACTAGACATATATCCGAAGTATATATATATATATATATATATATATATATATATATTTATATATTTGGATCGAATATATCTATTTCTTTTTTACTATAATGTTTCAACAGAAATGGAGCGAGCTCGCCAAGCATGTTGGATCAGTATTGGATGAATACCCAAAGTTACGAGTAACCCTAGGAAGAAAGGTTTTTCAGCTTACGATTATTTTAATTATTGTATTAGTTTATTAGTTTCCGTTACCACAGTTTAAGAAAATCAAGTAACTTTAGTTAATTAGGACAGGAAGTATACATTAATTGTAGTGCGGACCTTCGACCAACCAAATATATACACATAAACCCCAATGTAATAAAATAAATATAAAAATATTGTAATATTCTCCCTTTCATAATTTGCGTTTAAATTATTTGATGACAATTACAGAATGAAGTCTATAGTATTAATCAAACGCAGGTGTTAGAGATAAGACCCACTATTAAATGGGACAAAGGGAAGGCTCTTGAATTTCTCTTGGAGTCGCTCGGTAAAAGTTAAATTTTACGTAGTTTTCAATATAAATAAGTAATATTCATGTGATAGAGAAGTTAAACTTACTTATTATATTTAATTAATCATCCACAGGATATGCAAACCGTGCCGACGTCTTTCCTATCTATATAGGGGATGACAGGACAGATGAAGATGCTTTCAAGGTATATTTATCGAGCGTAAAAAACAGTGAATTAAATGGAACGTCGTCTAGGTTTAGTTTGGCCTTACCTAAATTCTTATTTATTTATTTATTTATTTTATTTTCCTTGTCGATTTTACAGGTTATTAAGGAGAGAGGACAAGGGTTTGGTATACTTGTCTCCACGACTCCAAAAGAGACCAATGCATCTTTTACATTGCAAGAACCATCCGAAGTACGTAATACCACTTACATTTATATCTAATATGCTATTTAAAAAAATAATTGTAACATGTGGTTTTTTTATTTTAAGGTTATGGCTTTCCTTCGGCGATTAGTTGAATGGAAAGGATCCTTCTTGAGAAGACAACTTGAAGTGATTCACCATTCATTGCCAAATTAAGACACACACACACACATATATATATATATATATAATATATGTGTATATATATGGCCCTTATTAGCATGAAGCATATAGATAATTAGGACATAAGGAAAGTAACTTCGACGTGTTCCTAGAATTATGTAATTGTTATTAAAGCGATCAAGACGAGGACATGAGTCCTTTTACTTGGCGTTTCGAGCTGCTTCGGTGAGCTATTTTACCTTTTGTAATGCCATAGTCGAGTATTTTAATCGCATTAAATGCTATATATTATTATTATTATAATATATAACTATTATTACTCATTAGTATTCGGCACTCGGTGAATTATTTCAAGGAAATTATTATGATGCGCTTTTTACCTATAACTAAGTACGTCGTCTTAAAGTGTGGCCAGATACACTCTATTATCGCACAACTAAAAATAAATTTCTTCAATTTTCACTCCATAACGACGTTGAAGCATTTATTTATTACCTTTTATTATTAAGTATGGCAAGATACTACATAGAATATAGATAGACATTAGCACACGTGCGCGCCGTTACACCTACACGGCATTTCAAATTAATGATTTGTAAATTGTTCATTTATCATAATAAAGCAAGAATTTTGAAAACGTAATGCGTGTAAGCTCAATAAACCAACGATTCTTTATACTAAGCATGTGTATTTTATTCGTCACTGATCGGATGCAATACAGTTAATGAGAAGCTTATAATCTTTAAGTATGGAGATATGCGATCATTGTAAAAAGTAGTGCTGTTACCGTGTTGCGCATGCATTTATATTGTATTATATTGTAAATTGAAACTGGTACACAATTACATATTGGCTTGATAGATTAAATATAAAACATATGGACCCAATAATCACGTGTAGTTTTTTTTTCTTCACGTAACTAAGTCCAATGCTGAGTCATAAAGGAGATATCGTGAGTCCCCCGACCATGACATTTAATGTAAATATATTCCTTGGTTCATTAAAGACATTTTATTATTTCTTCCGCATGCAATACGCACTTCGCGGACATTCCCCCGTTTTAAAATTGAATGTTAACTGTGTAAGTTAGTCCTTTTATTATGGAGGAGATATCGTGAGTCATTGCTAGATATAGGTCTAAATAAACTTGGACATGAACTATAACGTTTACACTGACAATTCATCATTGGTATTTTGAACGAATCTATTAGACTAGTTGTTACTCTATTCATGCTCCAATAATTGATAGAAAACGAGACAGACAAAGACTAATATTAGATTCTTATAGATAAACCATTGCACAAAGTAGGATTCTAAAAACGATCACCTTTCTAAAAACGATCACCTTTCAACTCGAAATCCCGGATTTCCTTCAATTCACACATTTTTGGGAAATAAATGGATTTGTGGTATGATTTGTTCCGTTAAATCTAAACGCTTATTATTTGTCGAATTTGAAATTCCACGTTGAAAGATTCGTTTTCGATATCCAAACTTGAACCCGTAATGAATTATTTGGTGTATTATTATTATTAGTAGTAATAGTAATAACAACAACAATAATACTAAAATAATAATTAGGGGATGAACGATGAGTAGAGCCAACCGATGGGATCGATGAGCCGGCTCGAGCTCGTCACCGGCTCGCAAATGAGCCGACTCGAGCTCGAGCTCGTCACTGGCTCGCGAGATTGTTTTGCTTTGTTTTATTATTTATTATATTTACTTTATTTTATTTTGTACTTTTTATTTTTTCGACAAAAAATTAGAAGTCGAGTTCGACGAGCTTCACGAGATCAAGCTCCAGTTTGAAATTCAAATTTCGAAATCTTAGCGTTTGCCAAATAATTAATTTGAAATTGAAATTGTGTTTTGAAATCCATAATTTTAAATCATCTGATTCCGTTCTAAGTACGCGAATCTCTTAAAGAAAAACATAAATCAAGCACATCATGTGAGACCTAATATAGGAACGAAAAAAAAGCAAAGAATCCAATAGAATACATATGCGTGGCACCGCACCGATCCCATACAATGTCAGGACATATCTTATTGCATAGAAGCAACAACCTCACACGTGTCTTGACAAGAGAGGAACGCATTCACCAGTTTCTCAACACGTGTGAATTCCGTTGGGAATCAGTCACCCTCAAAGAGCGACCCTACAATATGGTTAGGTATATATCAACGCCAAAAGGCCATAAATGCACCACCAAGTATATATTATTACTACACTAATATAAAAAACATGCGTACGTAAATGGGAAAATGTCAGTGTAAGGATATCATATCCCAGAGTCATAGCATGAACATGCATGTCACTCTTAGTTGCCTATAATTAAAGAGGGTGTCACATGGGAGCAAATATACAAAAGATGTCCGTGATATAGGGAACAAATGAATGTATTGCATGTGGTGTCATATTACTGGATGGATTTAGTCTTCGACCTATTCTCTACAAAGATTTCTGACATTTTTGTGTTAGGACATGTAAATGTGGTTGGGATCTATTCTATGAGCTAGCTATACTAGGGAGTTGGTGTTTGTTTTTATCTCAGTATTTGCTTAATGCGATTTACCAACAAAACCCACGTACGTACGTTCGTCTATCTGTTTAATAATGCATGGTGTTGGGGTTGAGCGATAATATTTAATTTCGGGCCAGCGGTAGTTGTATTTGGACCCCGCGACAATTTATCGGGATATTAATTAAATTCGAAATGACACCGAAAGAACACCGAGATTTTTACGTGGTTCGCCCAATACCACCTACATCCACGGAGAGACAATAGTTTTACTATATTGAAGAATATTACACCGTACAAAATAACGCTCGTGTTTAAACCCAAAACCCCGAGACCCCTTACCCACCCGGGTAATGTTTTCTGTATCCACTCTCAACTACCCAGTAAAACTACACCCGCTCTGTCAGGAACCAAAACCTCATATTATACTTTCATGCATTTGCATAATTTCATGCATTTATATAAGTAATTTTAAAATAGAGGTATAGATGAATTTTTAGGGTTCTAGGTCCTGAGAACCTTTATATTTATTAATTAAAGTGATTAAATAAATTAGAAAATTTGGTAATATTCTTGAGATTCTTTAAAATGAAAGAAATATTTAAATAATATGAAAGTATGGTGAAAGGAAAAGTTCGAAACCTTGTAGTACCAAAACTCTTTGAATTAGGGTTTCGAAATTGGTTCAAAAAGATTTCGAAACTCCCCAAATTAAGGCTTCGAGATCTATTCAATGAAGAATTCGAGATTCTTCAATTAATAATCTCGAGATTTTGTATATGGAGATTGCGAGAACATTAATTCTCAATATGATGTAACAGTATAAACAATTCTTAGCAAATATCGAAACCTACTTATAAAGAAAGGTTAATAAATAAAATAGTTCATGTTACAAGAAATCAGGATAAATACTAACGAAACAATCGATGTCAATTAGTTACTATAACACGCAAACTTGAGATAAGTGATAAAAAGGAAGAGCTTTTGTTAACTTCATAACCTACAGAGGCTAAGAACGGAAGAGACAAGAACTCAACTTTGATTAAACCAACTAAGGAAGGTATGAATTTCATCGTAGTTTTCATATATTAAATTATGAATTAATCAGTTCTAGTTACTAAATATGTATAAATTCATGGGAGTAATCACGATGGTTCATGATATTTAAGATACGAAATTTCGTAACCTTATCAATATTAGGGTTTCTTATAATGATTCAAAAGTTGGGATTTTTATGACAAGTTGGAATTTAATAGCTTAAGGATGTTGGAATTTGCATGAAGGTAGTATTAATTTCTGATGAACTTCATCATGTTCTTAAGAAGGCTAGGTTTGATCGAATTTTTGGAGAAATGTCGAAAAGAAAAGGTGTTTTAACATGCACGCATATCATCATAGGAATTTCATATTTACGGATAAAATAATTGTATAGGTCAGGAGTCCGATAAGGGCAAGGACAAGGTTGCTTAAGCAAGCGGAGAAAATAGGCGAAACTTGTGAGTATGATTTGCAACATGTACCTTATGTGCCTTATGTGCTTAGATGCTTTATGTGAATTAATTGAAATATGTGCTTTATATGTTATTTATGGATCGATGTGAATTACGTGACCATAAAGTGCCTTTATATGATTATGTGTTATATAAAGTATTTTATATAGCATTGCATACATATAAATAAAAGAAGAAACCGTTATGACTGCTACGACTACGGACGGTACGATACGGATGCTACGGCATACTTCCCTCCAAACCAGGGGGATGACAGTTACTTCCCTTCAAATCGGGGGATGACAGAGTCGTGTACAGGCACATACAGATATTTACAGTATTGACAGAGTCCCATGCATGGGCGCCGACTGGGCTTACAGAATACGAGTCTAGCTAGTCTATAACGGGAGTATCAAAATAAATGGACATATAGAATGGCATGTGATCTACGAATCGTATGAATGACGATTATGTGAATGATGATTTCATGATTGAAAATGGCTATGGTATTTACGAAAATGGATGAACTACTGCTTACTTTATTACTTGTATGTTATTAGTTAACATGTTGCGATCATACTCTGAATCGGTGTCTTCACAGTTGTTGTAGATAATTAGCAGGCTACGTAGAAAGCATCACCGTAAAGCATGGATTCAAGGTTGGCCAACTACGCTCTCCTCCTGCACCCCTCTGGTTCATCGTTAGCATATAGAATAGAAACGGATTTAGATTATCGCCTTTTGTGACTCATATGATAGGTACATATATGTACATTATTGTGAAAGGAACTAGACCAGATGTACGCACCCGTTTTTGTTAAAGGAAATGGTTATGAAAATCGCGAAAAATTTTATACGAATATTTTATTGCTGCGTAAAAAGGTAATAGGAAATGGGGCGCTACATGTAGTGGTATCAGAGCCTAGGCTTTAGGTTCTGTAGACATTTGCATAATAGGTACATGTTATGAATTGCCCTTAAACTTTTCGTGCATATAGATAGGCAAAGGCAATAGAACGAACGCATGTAGAACATGATGAACAAACAATAGAGGGAGGAGGAAGAACGGCCGTACCTGAATCCCATTCATCGCATACACTCCACCGCCGCACAAGCTCCACCGCACACCGAGCATCTCATCAACGATAACCATCTTGTACCATTATTTCTAGCACAAGGCATCACCTCGTTGAACCTCGCTCTGACACTGGCTCCCCCCGAACGACATTTCCTTTTGATATCTTTTCTGATGTGGAAGATCAGACCCAGCTGCAACCACAGAGCATACTTAGAATATCAGTAGGGTAAGGCTCTGATACCACTTGTTGGAGTTGGGCGGTAATATTTAATTTCGGGCCAGCGGTAGTTGTATTTGGACCCCGCGACAATTTATCGGGATATTAATTAAAGCCGAAATGACACCGAAAGAACACCGAGATTTTTACGTGGTTCGGCCAATACCGCCTACATCCACGGAGAGACAATAGTTTTTACTATATTGAAAAATATTACACCGTACAAAATAACGCTCGTGTTTAAACCCAAAACCCCGAGACCCCTTACCCACCCGGGTATGTTTTTTGTACCCACTCTCAACTACCCAGTAAAACTACACCCGCTCTCACCCTTATCCACCCGGACAAGATTTCCTTTTTTTTCTTTCTCATTTTCTCTCTCTCTCACTCCACCCCTCTCTTTCTCTCTCCTCTCTCTCTCTCTCATTGGGGTGTTCTTCATCTATAACTATGTGGCTTTTTATAGGAGACCTTTGGCTTAAAAAACGTATGTGCATGCGTCATTTGGAAGGAAAAATGCACTTTGATTTTCTCCACTCCACCTCTCGTTGAAAAGTCAACACATGGCACACAAGCAGTAATAATTCTTTATCGCCCTCGGATCTTGGAAATTGTTCAGATCTGTTCAAGATATGCAGCAGTTTTGTATTTTTATTTTATTCCATTTTTTTTTTGGTTTCCCTTTCACCTTTTGGGATCGAGGATTATTCAGATAATCTTTTCCGTCCTTTACGATAGTCTTATGATCATTTTAGTATTATAATTATTTTAGTATTATTATTAATATTATTTTTTTATTATTAGAGCTGTCAAACGGGCCGCAGGCCGACCCATTACCCGCAAAAAGCCCGCCAATTGGCGGGGCAGGCGTGTGTAGGCCTGCCAGAAGGAAGGGTTGCTCGACAACTTGAGCGGGCCGCGGGCCTGACGGCCTTAGCCCCCAGAATTAAAAAATAAAAAAAAATAAAAAAAAGAGGAAAAAATATAAAAAAATAAAGGAGAATTTTAGTTCGGAATAATTGTAATTTAATCTTAACTCTTAAATTTATTTTATTAAACATAATTCCACTAAAAATTGTAATTAAAAAGTATAAAAAACCTATATAATTTACTTTGCATCTATTATAATTAAAAATAGGAAAATTTGGTGCAAATATCCATCATGTTGATTTTCTTCTAAAACTAAACCCAACTTTAAATTATTTATGAATAAACCCAACTATAATAGGTATCATCTCATATTAGACTCATATTATCTTTAACCTATTCAATAGGTTAAATTTTTTTTTCTTTTTTTTTATTTTTTCTTTATTTTTATTTTCTATTTGAATAAATTATTTTTCAAACTTTAAAATAATTCAAAAATTTGAAAATAAATATTTCGACGAACATCCAAGAAATTCTTAATAAATAAATTAAAAATATAAATAAATCGAAATTTAAAAAATAATAAATAATTTATTAAAAAAGTCATGTTACTTTAATTATATTAATTGAACCTTAAAAATAACTCCAACACGAAAAGAATTTAAAAAATAAAAACAATAATTTTTCAGCGTAAATCCCACGAAATTCTTAGTACATTAATTAATTGTTTTTTAAAATTTCACAAAAAAAGGTATCAAATATTTAGACCGAAAATTCCTAAAATTATAAAGAAGTTAATTATCAATTAAAATTAAAATATTGATGCAGACGAAGTTCTTCATAAATATTGTCGTCGAGATATTTTTAATTATATTTTCTAAAATTTGATTATGTTTATTTATATTAAGTTCGAGTAAATTTTTTTTGCAGCTTTTGAGGGATTTTTGTGGAAATTTTTTGTTTTGATTTTTTGTATTTTATTCATGTTGGAGATATATTTATTTATATTTTCTAATTCTAGGTTTTGAACTGAAGGGTATGTTCAACATGAATAAAATATAAAAAATCAAAAAATAATTTCCACAACAAATCCTTCAAAAACTGCAACAAAAGAAACTACTCAAACTTAATATAAATAAAACATAATCAAAATTTAGAAAATAAAAAAGGCGAAAATATATTTAAGAACTTCGTCTGCTTGAATATTTAATTTAATTGATAATTTACTTATTTTTGATTTCAGGAATTTTTGGTCTAAATATTTGAACCTTTTTATGAAATTTTTAAAAAATTTAAATTAATGTACTAAGAATTTCGTAGGATTTATGCTGAAAATTTTTTGTTTTGATTTTTTAAATTCTTTTCATGTTGGAGTTATTATTTAAGCTTTACTAATATAATTAAAGTAAGATGACTTTTTTAATACATTACTTTTATTTTTTTAAACTTTGATTTATATATATTTTAATTATTTTATTAAGAATTTCTTGGCATGTTCGTCATATTTATAATCAAATTTTTGATTTATTTTAAAGTGTGAAAAATAATTTATTCAAATACAAAAGAAAAAGAAGAAAAAAAATAAAAGGAAAAAATTTAACCTATTGAATAGGTTAATGATAATATGGATCTAATATGAGAAGATAAGTATTATAGTTGGGTTTATTCATAACTTAAGCTTGAGTTTATTTTTAGAATAAAATCAATAGACAGAATTATTTACACCAAATTTTCCTTAAAAAATATTACTATTTCAATAGTAGCGGGTCTCCCGTGGCCCGGCCAGGCCTGCCCCGCCAAAGCCCATCCCGCCCGGGCTTGTCGGCCGGAGGGCCTAACATGTCACAGCCCGCCGGCATTTTTTACAGTTCTAATTATAATAATAATAATAATTATTATTATTATTAATAGTCTTATTATTATTATTTCCAATTTGATTTTCAGACTGTTGGGCTTATGAAGTTGATGGGTCTGCCATTAATGTTTTGCCAAGCCTTATATGGACCTACGAAACGCGTCGTCATATATTTAGGTAGTAATCAAGCAAAACTTGGGAAGTCCCCATGAGCCTAGACCCGTGACTATTGTTGTTGGGTGGGTTTGGGACGTATCCATCTGACCTCGGGGATTAGTCTCACCTCTTGAGTGTGTGGCGGTTAGCCCATAGCGGGGCTGTGTGGGGATACCTCGGGACCGAAAAAAAACTCAAGCAAAACTTGAAGACATTAATGTAGTATATATTTATGTTAATCCAGTCATTTGAGCAATGAGACTTTCGTTGATTTATAGAGTTTATATATCGTATATATTATATGTATGTTATGGCTTATGTTAAGTTTGACTGATAGCATGGAACTTCAATGGAACCTCAATCTTTAAAGTACGAAATATCACCTGGAGATTAAGAAGTAACAAGAAAAGCAATAACCATTTAGATGAGCAGCATGTCTCTATCATCAAGGTTAGCTCTAATTTCTATCGGCAACAAGGATTAATCATTCGATTACTTGTACGATGGTGGAGAATCAGCTGCTATAAACTCCATCCGTCTCAAACCGTTTTATACATTTAACTAAATCGGGCGTCCCACATCTTTTGTATATTTCCTTATTTAGCAAAAAATTATCACAAACAATCAATATAATAATATTAAATATTATTAAAAGACGTGCCAAATATATATTTCTATCTTTTAATTGTACTATATTATAAAAATATTCAGTTTCTTAATTTGCGTGCCAAATCTCAAATGTACAAAATTTGGGACAGATGGAGTAATATAAAGGTGTGAGGCCACACTTTCTTTCGAGAAAAGAGAGTCTAAATGAAGATGGGTGCTAAGATTCCAATCCCAAACTTGTTAAATTCTTAGATCACGGCATGACATACAAAAAAAGTAAAGCTTCTTCTTTTTTCTTGTTATTGACAATTGATTATATAGGCATAGTCGGGCATAGTCGACGGCAATATGGCAACGGTTGCAAGAAAACAGTCGCCTAAAATTAGCGCAGTGCAATATCGTCAATAATTTGAAAACTTGTAGGCGACTGTTTCTATACAACAACCGTCGTCCACACGACAAGTATGCCATACGCGACAGTTGTTAAATAACAACCATCGCCCATATAGAGTATGGGTGACGCACTAATACATAACCTCTAATAGGCGACGGTTTCTAGCGACGCTAAACTCGCCGACGCGCATAATAAGAATTATTGGCGTCGGTTGTTAACCGTCGCTTATCACCTACAATCAGCGATAGTTTATAAGTAACTGACATGGATAGAGATACCATCGGTTGTTTGGAAAAACCGACCCTGTTTGGGTCAAAAAAGCGTCGATATTTCCAAAAACCAAAACAGAATGTATATTAATTATAAATTCTCTTAAAATACGATTGTTTTAACACAACAACCCACAATAATTTTTTAATATATTGAATTTCTTTTTCGAATCCCCTACACAACCCAAATCAAACCAAAATAAAAATTTCCACGAAAATCAGATCATAATAAATATCCGACTAATCCAACATAAATATCAAACTAAACTCGTGTCGTAATAATAAATAAATAAAACTACAACAATCATATCACCACGCAAACTTTGAAATATTCTGCACACAACTTGCAAATCTCTTGAATCGATGCGTTGCTGTAAACGGTACCTTCTAATCCTGTAACATCGGCCAACAACAAACGCATCATTAAAATATAAAAATAGACTAAGACAATTATTTGAAAATCTACGAAGATAATTTTATATCGTACCTTTACCAAATTATCTCGGTCTTCTCCGACGATTTGTTAGATCAAATCGCATAACATCGTAGCCACAAAATTCACTAGCGAACGGTTGTCCATGGCACTATATCTTGACAAATAACTAAATATTATAAGAATCTAAATAAAAAATTACTTTAAAATTGTTGAATCAATATGTACATTGCATGCTTGCCAACTAACTGAGGATGTCTTCTTACTTTGAGCGGCACCCACGAACATTGTCGTCATTATTGCCCTGAGAGTTATTTCGACAAAGTTATTTCAACGGTCGTTCTCGACCAAAAGCCCGTCGAATTTGATTTTTTGAATGATTTTTCCTTTTTGTAGTGTAAGCAGTTCGCACTAAAAGTCCATGTCCACGATAACGAGAGCCTAGTTAAGGTTATACACTTTGTAATGAACTTACTTACTGGCTGGTATAAGGTCACCGTAACACCGTTTAAGGTGCGCACATGTCGACGTCAAATTTTTCACTCAACGTTATAAGGCTACCCCTAATGCCGCATAAGGTGCGAGCGAACATACAGGCGGTTACAACCTTTGGAACCTTGGTAGCGGGGCATAAACACTGGGATGTGCTTGAGTTTTTTATTGTTATTTGTTATTTGTGTATTATATTACCTTTATGACTGTTGCTTCTATGCATCTTTTATTATTTTTTTTGTTTATTCTCAACGGTCAGAAAGCATTATGTGCATTTTTAGTATGTTTCCGGAGCATAATATTACGTTATTTCCGATTTTTTACGATTCATGTTTCAATTTGTTAAAAATTTTCTGCACAAGAATAATCCGGTGTTTATTATCCTACGTCTCTTTTGGTATTAGATCATTGTATTAAAATTGCTTTATTTTTCTAAATATTCTCCATGTCCAATTTTGGTGAATGTAGCAAATGAAAAAAAGTTGTTGAAATCTTTTTCTAGTAACGAAGTATTTTTAGTTGCTAAGTTATTAGATCCTCCGAATTCATCTAGAAAGTTTGGAGCAAATGTATTAATTTATTATAATGACTTGTTTGGTCCGAGAGAGGTATTTGAATTTGATATAGGTTTTTGAAGACGCCGAAAAACCAAGTCCGAGCTTCGACACTTATGATATATTTTAAGATGTAAATGTGTTTTTTTCTAAGGTAAATGAAATTTTCGAAATTAAATAAAATTAATTTTCTTTTAAGTCATCTTTTCTTGATTTTTTTGAATAAAATTCAAAAAACAAATTGAAAACACCAGCGGTTCAAACCTTATCCATAACCGGTTACGGTTACATACCGTAACTGTAACCGTTGTTATCGCAGTTCGGTTAGGGTTAGAAATTAACCGTAAACCGGCAGTTCATAACCGTGAACCGTAACCGTTTGAACACGTCTCCGTAGTAATATGTATAACTGCACGAAAAAGAACAAACCATATAAAGTTAAACTAAAAACAAATTAAGGATAAAGGTGTTTCATACGGTTTGAAAAATCGTAACCAAACCGCCGGTCAACGGATCGGTTGTCCGTGGACAACGGTTACGGTTCAAACGTAACCGAACCGTCATTTATAACAATTACGGTTATCCATTTCTCTAACCGTAAACTGACAACCGGACTTAATTTCTTGTAATTTTATTTCTTTATTAAAGTAACCAACATTGATTTTATTAACAGTTGGTTTTTTGTTAGTTTTTTTTTGTTTTATCTGCTAGAAACATTGACCTTAAGAGGACTTGATCGAGCGATAGATAGAGTTTAAGCGATACAATAGAGCATTAAAAGAAGATCTCTAGGGCGAGTGTTCTTCGAATATTATTAGAAGTGAAGATTAGGCGATAATCATATTTTTTTGTTATTTAAGGTGATTTTTTCCCAAATAGTGAAGTTATTTTTTTTTATAAATGTCTAAGTTGCAATATTTTTATTATTATTAAAAAACCTAATTGTTTTTCGTTTTTTTTCAAATTGTTGCACGGAAGAAAAACTATATGGACGAAATATCGAACCGTAAATCGACGTTTTCAAACCGTAACCGGCTCGATTAATTCAAAACTTTAACCGTACCCGTGATTACCACTGTTCGGTGACGGTTAGAGGTTTTTACTAGTTATGAACATTGGATAAAAAAATGATTTTTCTATTTATTTTAGATATATATATATATATATAATTATATAAATGTATGTATTATTATTTAATATTCTATAAATTAAGCAAGAGGCCCTTTCGCGACTCAAACAGCCGGTACACTTTCCAGTTCGCAACGGCTCAAACGGGCGGGGGCTCTCTATTTGCTTGCAATGCCGGCTTTTCGCCTTTAGTTAGAAGTCGAGGTTTTTTTTTTGAACACAAAAAAAAGTTCTGGATGAAGTAAGAAAAAATCACTTTTGCATGTAGAAGAACAGCCGCTTGGTGAACGAGGTTTCTTTGACGGCATGCAGACGTTTTTTTTTTCAAAAGAGGCAACAGCATCTCTCGCAGCACCCTTCGTTCACTCCCTCATTGGTAAATTTGAACATGGACGTCCTACTAGTCCTTACGAAATACTTTAACGAGTTGAAGTTGAAAGGCAATGTGTCGTTGAAAACCCTTAGTGGTAAACACGTTTTCAATTTCAAACCACGAACCGTAATCGTAACCAAATTAACACCAATAATTAAAGGAGTCAGAAATATATATACCTATAAATTCGTTAACTTTCATTTGATTTCATATATATATATATATATATATATATATATATAGTAACGAGACAGAGGAAATAAATAATAATTAAAGTTAAACAATTGGTCAAAGCTAATTGAAAAATTAGAGGCATTTTCATGTCAGGCTGTCTCCCATAACTATCATTTAGGATTCAGGATCCTCTTGGCCAAAATGGCAAAATTATAAAATTAGGTCACTAAGTATACAAGTTTTCCTTTTGGGTCATTATGTTTGATAATTGCAAAAGTAGGTCACTAATATTTCATGTGAAAACAATTTTGGGTCATGTTTTCAATTTTAGGTCACTAAGAATATATTTTTTCGATTTTGGGTCACTAAGTTTACATTTTTCAATTTTGGGTCACTATGTTTATAACGTTAGTACCAAATGAGTGACCCAAAATTGAAAACAATGTAAACTTAGTGACCCAAAATCGAAAAAAAATATATTCTTAGTGACCTAAAATTGAAACATGACCCAAAATTGTTTTCACATGAAAAGTTAGTGACCTACTTTTGCAATTACCAAACATAGTGACCCAAAAACGAAAACATGTATTACTTAGTAACCTACTGCAGTACCACTTCGTTGCTCTTACATACCAGTATGTTGAAATTCTGTACCACAAAATCATAATCCGATACCAGTTTATGATCATCTAATTCCAGTTTATTTTCTGTAGTACCACTTCATTGCTCTGACATACCAGTATATTGAAAGTTTGTAACACAAAACGATCATTCTATAACAGTTCATTTATTACGGGTGTATATACAGTCTAACCTCTATAAATTAATACTCAATAAACTAATAACCTCTCTAAAATAATAAAATCTTCAGGTCCCGACCTTTGTTAAAACACATCAAATTCGATAAGATAATAAGATAATAACTTTTTTGAAAATTCCTTTGTAAAAATTAGGTCCTATTAAAATTCTAATTCATAAAAATTACAATTATAAATTATGGTAATTTGCTTAAATAAGAATCAATTTGTTACTAGATTTTCTTAAAATTTAATCTAATTAGATTTCATCCCAAACTTTTTTTAATTGCAGTCAATTTCCGATGTCGAGTTCTCTAGGTGCAACAAAAAATTGTCAAGTGTTGTTGTCGCGATTTTGTGTTGATTAATATCCTCACCCTTCTCAAAGTTGGTTGAACGATGCTTCAATGATATCTCGAGAGCATTTAATAGTGTACCTTGACTAATTTGAAACGATATTTTTCATTAATTCACACTTGTAAATTGATTGGAGTACATGAATATAATTAATGAAACATATTTGAATTCATTTACCGTCAATACATTTTAAGCTTGTTGAATTTGAAGAGTCTCTTCTAATTAATAAAATATTAATTTATCGATATATTAATATGGGGCAACCTCAACTAAATCCCCCTTTACTAACTTTCAATCAACTAACTCCCTACTCACATAAATTTTCATCAAACTCCCTATTTTAAAACAATCATACACATTACTACCCACTTGACCAAAGTGACAACTTTGCCCCTCATTTATTATTTTTCTTAAATATTTTTCTTCTTCAAACCATGAATTGAAATCGCATACGATCGATGCCTTCCAATTTCATATTTCATTTCTCAAATCCTCTTTCAATCTTCAGCCCCTGCTCACGCCGGAAAAGCTCCGAGTTTACCCAATCCACTGTGGGTTTCTCGGTCCAGGTAAGTTGATGTATTTTTTAATTTTTTTTTCCATCGTGGGTAACCTGTGAGTTTCTTGAACTCGAGCAAACGGAATTGAGCTGAAGCGAACGAAGTTCTAGACACTGATAAGGTGTACTATGAACGTTTATGATAGATGCTTGACCTAAATTGGATGTCGAGTTGTGGGTGTTGCCGCGTTTTGGGTATCATCATGTTTTAGGTGTCGAGCTGTAAAGAGCTGAATCCTTATTCGTTTTTATGTTAGCAAATTGTGGGTGTCGATGGAGGTTAGTATTTCGTTAAAATTTGACTAATTTGTTGGTTAAAACTATTTCTTATATACAGTACCAAAATATGTTGATTTACAGTACCCCCATTTCTTATATGAGGTTCATTGAAGCTTTTTAGTAGCCATATGGTTACCGTTTGTTGTCCTAATTTTAACATGTCCTATTGTACCAAACTATGTTGTGGGGCAGAGAGGTGAGGTGCCACAAGGCTTCAAAGGCAAAGAAAGCTGTTATTTGTGATCTTCATGGCTTAGAGGATGGCACGTTTAACCAAATGTGGTGGTATTGTTGCCTATAGGTCATGACACTTTCTTTTGTCGATATGTTGCCGATAGGTTATTTCTTGGATTATGATGTTAGTGGATGAATGTAGAGGAATGATATTAATGCTATGATGTCGTGTTATTGCTGATGTTCCAATGAAGTTGTTTTGTATTGTGTTTGTTAATGACTTATAATCATATTAATGTTGGAAGTTATTTTTTTTATCCAGCTTCTTACCATGGTACTACAAGTAACATATGTATGGTATTACACTAACATACGTATAGAACCACAAACATATATATATTGGTACTACAAATATATGAATATTGATACTACAAATTTGGGTAGGAATTTCGTTAGTTAAAAACGTGGTACAGAAAAGATACTACAAGTAACCTACTCATGGTACTACACTAGCTTAGGATATGGTACCACAAATTCCTAAATATTGGTAATACAAATATATGTATTTTGGTACTACAAATTAGGATAGGAATTCCGTTAGTTAAAAACGTGGTACGGAAAAGATACTACAAGTAACTTACGCATGGTACTACACCAACATACAATATGGTACTACGAACATATAGATACTGGTACTACAAATATATGTATATTTGTACTACAAATTTGGGTGGAAATTTTTCGACGCCGTCCGAATTATTTTTGTTCCTTGACTATGATACCATTGTTATAAATACTTTACTAATTATTTGGTATCAATATTGGTGGGTTAGTGTTTAAAATTAGGGATTATTACGTTGAAACCCCAACTTTCTTTCTACTTATTATGATACTAGTAAGAACATCTTAGTACATAGCCAAGATTTTTTATCGACTGAAAGTTAGTGTTCGTATTTTATGTTATCGTGTATTATATTTTATTATGTGCCGTAATTTGGAAGTTCTCATGCCTTATTTGCACAATAATCTACGCATTTTCGATAATTAAAAACGTGGTACGAAAAAGATACTACAAGTAAACTACTAATGATACTACACTGACTTATGATATGGAACCACAAACATCTATATATAGGTACTGCAAATATATGTATATTGGTACTATAACGTAGGATAGGAATTTCGTTTGTTAAAAACGTGGTACGTAAAAGATACTACAAGTAACCTAGGTGTGGTACTACTCTAGCATACGATATGGTACCACGAACCTATATATACCGGTACTACAAATATATGTGTATTGGTACTACAAATATGGGTAGGAATTTTTCGACGCCGTCCGAATTATTTTTGGTTCTTGACTATGATATCATTGTTATAAATACTTTACTGATTATTTGGTATCAATATTGGTGGGTTAGTGTTTAGAAATAGGGATTATTACGTTGAAACTCCAACTTTCTTTCTACTTATTATGATACTAGTAAGAACATCTTACTACATAGTCAAGATTTTTTATCGATTGAAAGTTAGTGTTCGTATTTATGTTACCGTGTGTCTAATTTTATTATGTACCGTAATTTGGAAGTTCTCATGCCTTATTTGCACAATAATCTACGCATTTTCGATAATTAAAAACGTGGTACGAAAAAGATACTAAAAGTAAACTACTCATGGTACTACACTAGCTTATGATATGGAACCACAAACATCTATATATAGGTACTTCAAACATATGTATATTGGTACTACAAATATGGGTAGGAATTTCGTTAGTTAAAAACGTTGTACGGAAAAGATACTACAAATAACTTAGACATGGTACTACGCTAGCATACGATATGGTACCACAAACATATATATACTGGTAGTACAAATATATGTATATTGGTACTACAAATATGGGTAGGAATTTTTCGGCGCAGTCCTAATTTTTTTGGTCATTGACTACGTTACCATAGTTATACGTACTATTTCATCATTCGGTATCAATATTTGGTTTAACATTTAGAATTAAGGATATTACGTTGAAACGCCAACTTTCTTTATACTTATATGATACTATTATCAACATCTTACTTCATAGTCAAGATTTTCGATTATTGGATGTTAATGTTTGTGTTTTATATTACCATGTGTTAAATTTTTATTATGTACCTTCTTTTGAAGCTCTCAGGTCTTATTTGCATAAGAATCAACATGTTTTCAATAATTAAAAACGTTCTACGAAAAAGATACTACAGCTAACCTACTCATGGTACTGCATTAGCATACGTTATGGTACTATGAACAGCTATATATTGGTACTACAAATATCTATATACTGGTACTACAACAGTCTGATGCTACAAAGAGTTCATTGCATTACATGACAAGGTTTGTATTACAAAGAACATGAGTGAAGTACACTAATCCTTAACCATATGACTACTTGAAAATTATCACAATTATTACTATGACAATGACTACAAAGATGTACTTTTGCACTTTTCCATTGGTTTCGAGCACCCCAATTCTTTTCGCCAAGTTGTCACATACATCTATTAGGTCGCCAATATGCTCTGTGTTGAGAGTACGTCTTTTTGATTGCACATCTTCACTACCAGACGTATCATCTTCAATGTGACTATCTACTGGACTCAACCAACTAAAAAAATCACAATTTCCATTTCTCCAATTACAGAATAATTTACCTTTCGTGTTCATAGCACCAACAACTCGAATCGCCGCCACCTTACCACATTTACATCTCTGATTTTTGTATCTTAAGTCCTTGATAGAATTCTTTGAATTAGAAGACATGCTGCCAAATTAAATACATAACATCACTTAAAAAACACAACCGATGATGAAAATGCACAACAAATAGGAGAAGACATGCGCTAAAACTTTCGCCACACAAGCTAAGCTTCAATGAACCCAGAAGTATCTATTCATGGACATCGTAGGATGTACGCCTCAATCCAAGCCCTCTGTATTCTGCTCCGTCGTGTACTCAAATAATGAATTTACAGTACCATTAATAATGTAATGCTGTACTAAAAAAGATAAACAAACAGTACCAGTTCAATTGATATACGGTATCAAGGCATCAAATAATTAAATCACGTTTACAGTACTACTAACCAGACACATGGCACCAATATACATAATTAACCAGAAATAGACACAAATAACAGTATTGAAACTTATAGTACCCAAAAACAACCAAGACTCGTACCAATACAGTCACAAATGCAGTACCTTTACATCGAGCAGGGAAATTAGAAGCTAACAAATGCTAATTTGAATAATACCAAGTTCCCAATTCGAAAAACGAAATAATTAAACCCTAATTTGGCATAAACCCCAAATTCGAGCCGTAATCACAACATTAAAGATAGCCCCACATGAAATCCTTCAAGAAATGCAACTATGAAACCCTAATCTCTACATTAACCCAAAATGCCAACAAAAACAAAAAATTAAAGTCGAAAAACGAAGGTGTCAAGCGGCTGTTTCTTACAGTAACTCCTCCTCGTTCGCTGCTCGTTGTGGAGGTGAAAAATTGAAGCCCTAATCTCGTTTGCTGCTCGTTGTGGAGGTGAAGCTGAGAATCGGCCGACTTCTCGTAATCGTTTGGGCTCTTCTGCTTTTCGTTCCTCTGCTTTTTGTTCGTCGTTCTCTTTACATGAATTTTCTTTTTTTTTTCAAATCATCTGTAAATGAATTCACTAGGTTATTTTGCAATATTTATGCTTTACAGGGGTATATTTGTCCATTAGGTAGCTATGTGATAGATAAGTTTGAAAGAGGGAGTTTAGTGATAAATGAATTGGAAGGGGGGAGTTAGTTGATGAGTAGTTTGGGTGGTACGGATTTATGTGTAGATTGCTCTATTAATATCTCTCTAAAGTAATAAAATTTCATGGTCTCAATGTTATTAATTTATAGAGGTTTTATTGTAGTCGAAAAGGGCGTGAATAAAATTTCGAAGATATAATTCCTTCTTCCCATTCCATCTCTAGCGTGAAATCCACGTACTGACCTTAGAAAATATACTCATAAGCCTAGAACTCACGCGCTTCCTTACCTCATTATATTTTCTCATTTCGCTAGTTTCCGCCTTCAGATTGCGTTTCAAATATTTTTGCCGACTCTCAACGCGAGAGTTGAAACATAAAAACAAAACCCTCATTTTTTTGTCAATCGCAGCCACCGTTTCAATAGATATGGCGAAGAGAAAGACCAAGCGTGGTCATTCCGAGCCAGCAGCCGACGACGCTAGTAAGAACGACGCGAGCCAAGCTGAGAAGCAGGACGAGATCCCAGCAGCCGACGACAAGGCGGCTAAGGAGAACCACGCCGAGCCCGAACCGAGCAACAAGCCAGATCGGAAGAAGAGAGCTAGGGTTTCGAAGCCGGAATCCGAGACCGAGTACTTCCCTGAGAAGCGTAATTTGGTACGTAATTGATGAATTGTGTGTTAAATTACCGGTTTCTAATTTCAAGTAATTAGTGTTCGCTTTTGATTGAATTGCTCCGTCCTCATTTGAGGTTTGTTCTTTGGTCTGGATACTTATTTTTTGGGACAATGTGTTTCAATTGGATGTTTGGCATTAACTAGTTTCTTGTACTTCCATTAGCTATCACGAAGCATAGATTATTGGTCCCTTGTTTAACCAGATAGCTTGATAGCTCTAGTTTTTCTTTTCTTGTTTTCTTTCAGGAGGATCTATGGAAGCAGGTCTTTCCAGTTGGAACCGAGGTAAACAATATAATTAGTTTGATATGAGCATCGCATACCTAGGGCCATGCTGTTTTTTGGTTCCAGAAATGGTTATCTGCTTTGGTTTATTGACAGTGGGATCAGATGGACATGGTGTATCAATACAACTGGAACTTCACTCATTTGGAAGTGAGTTTGTGAATCGCATCACCTCCGTACAGTTTGATATAGTAAATTGTTTCTATTATGCCTGGTGGTCAAGTGATGTGATATAATATTCACTCACTCAAACGGGTCTCATTTGTCTTTAAATTTATTGATGCTATTTCTTGTGGAATGTGACAGGAGGCGTTGGAAGAAGGTGGTGAATTATACGATAAGAAGGTCTATCTCTTTGGATGTACAGAGCGTAAGTTGCATATGAACTTCTTCTTTGATTTACATGATGAAATGACTAGGCAGATGGCTGAAATTCTACTTATATACGATAATGTCCATAGCATTTATTTCGAAGAATGATCTCTCTGACTGCCTTTCACGTACTATTATTCTTATCTAGTTTTTCTTGTTTGTTTACTGACAATCATTATTTGCAGCCCAATTGGTCTCCTTCCGAGATGAAGCAAAGGTTACAATGATACCTGTAGTGGTTGTGGTAAGTGCTTACAACTAAGCTGTGGAATGTGTGTTTGCTTATCATGTTTTTAAATTTTACGACATGTCTCTCAGCTGTTTTTGTGCCCATTGAGGATGAGTACCACATGTTTCTATATATATATATATATATATATAATATATATATATAATATATATATTATATAATATGTATATAATATATATCTGATACATTTATCTTTTCGATCGACTATCCTTGTCAATAGTTGTTTCCTATCAGAGATCCTTTAGATGTGCAGTAGTTCTTAAGCTGTCAGTGTTGCCTTTCCAAATTAACTTGTGATATTTTCTTTATTGTGCTCCATCTAATGCATCCTTATCATTGTACAGGTGGTGTCACCTTTTCCACCGTCAGATAAAATCGGGATCAAATCAGTTCAAAGGGAGAATGAAGAGATTTTGCCTATGAAGAAGATGAAGATGGACTGGGTTCCATATATTCCACTTGAGAAAAGGTAAGAAATTCATAATTTATTCCATTAATTGATGCCATCGTCCATCAGATTACTGACAAAGTTTGGTCAATTCACTATCCTTAGAGAATCTCAAGTGGAAAAACTCAAAAAATCCCAAATTTTCATCTTGAGCTGTACTCAGAGGAGGTAACCCCTGTTCTTCGCTTCCATATCTCCCTTATTCTTCTAGACGAATCATGACTAACATAATTTTTTTCCCCAGGGCTGGTCTTAGGCATTTGAAGATAGATCGCGTGAAGACATTCGAGTATTGCTTGCCTTGTTAGTGAACCTTCTTTTCCTCGATTGTCGTGTGTTTTCATCCGCTTTACTGCCACTTTTGATAATAGGTCACGAAATCTCGACTTGTGAATTGTCAGTGAATTACATGAGCATGCAACTTTCTTCTCTGTAGATTCTTAGAATCTCGTCAATGGCCACGTAGGACATCCTATTTTTATGTAGTGTTTCTACTCAAACATTGTGCATAGAAAAAGTTTATAGTCATTCATCTTCAATTCCATTTGCATCATCAATGCGGTTCATGACATTGGTATCTATTCAACCGTTGCAGACTTTTACCACCCTTTTCAAGAAGATGAATTTGAACAAAGCACAGTGGTTGATTTCGTATTCCCTCTTGATGACAAGCCAGTAAGTACCACTCTTGATATATGTAAATGCTGCAGATTAATGGTTCAGGCAGTAGCATATTATGTCATCATTTTAGTACATCTGTGGACCGCTCCAGTTTATTGCGAAGAAGCTGATTGTTTCCAAACTGTCTGATCCAGGTTGTTGGGGAGTTCGACTGGGAGCTTGATGAACTAGAGGTATACTCAAAATTTGATTTTATGTTGGAAAAGATTCTGTAACTAGTAATTACGATTTTCATAAACATGATCGGGTGGTGATACATTTTGGTCTGCACATTGGTTGTAAAGATATTTACTGTACATGAGCAACTGTCCTTTTGATAAAATGTTCAGGAGTTCACCGATAAACTTATAGAGGAAGACGAATTGCCTGCTGATCAGAAGCAGCCCTTCAAGGTGAGTATGCCACCAACACATTTCTCCTTATAGTTTTGTTTCCCAAATAATCACCAACCTTCTATAGGATTTTGTGAAAGAAAAAGTTCGAGAAGCAAAAAAGGCCAATCGTCAGGTTAGTTGCCACTGTGATACCCACGCAGTAGACTATTTCTCATTTGAATCTCTCTCTCATGCATATATACTGAATTTTGTGAACAGGCTAGGGAAGATCGTCAAAAGGCATTAGCAGAGATGAGCGAATCGACGAAGGCTGCATTTCAGAATATGAAATTTTATAAATTTTACCCTGCAGCCTCACCTGATACCCCTGATGTATCCCATGTTAAGGTAGACAATAGCATTCATCAATTCTTTCCTTGTCTGATTATCATGTACTCTCAAATTTTGATGATGAGCATAGATAATATTTGCTTGATATTGATATTTCTGTTTGCTTGTTTGTCTGCAGTCTAACTTCATCAACAGATACTATGGAAAGGCTCACAAAGTAATCTGACCTGAAAAGCACTTGGTCACATTATCGGACAAAGATGCAGAAAAAAAAAGAACTTGAGAAACACTGATACTTCAGAGGTGCTAGTACTTTAATTTTTGTTTCGTAGCGAGATGTAAAAGCAAGCCGGGCAGATCAGGTGAATGGAGATTTTCGCCATGTTTATTATTATTATATAATTTCTTTCCAGTTCGTTTAAATTTTGAAGGAAACATAAGGATCTCTTGTTGTTGATGTCTATTCTTCAACTTAATTTAGTGTAATGATCTGTCCTGTTTTAATAATCTTAAGTTTAAGTTCAGATTGGACTGATGCTATATCTTGTCCAACATTGTATGAATCCGCAAATATGTAATGTTTTTACCTATTTTTCAGAAAATTTAGATGAGATCTAACTAGGGGTGTTCAAAATAATCGAAAAAACCCAACTGACCGAACCGTAAAGAACCGAAAAAACCGAACCGAATCAAATTAAAATGGTTCAGATATGGAATTAAGCATACGTAAAAACGAAAAAATCGAAAAAATGAACTGAAATTATCATATTACATTAAAAATAGAAAAATATAAAAAATCATTTGTTTTTGGCTTTTTAAATTAAATAATGCAAAAAAAACTAATATTTAATAAAATAGGGTCGTTTTTTAAATAATTAACAAAATAGGGTAATCCGCAGTTAATATCCGCGACGACGCACCCATTAGGGGCGACGTCGCATCCATTGGACGCGACGACCAATTTTATTATTTTTTTTGTTTGCCATCCCATCGTCGCACCCAATGGGTGCGACATCAACTTATTTTTTTTTTTATTTTTTTTCAATGTTTTATTTTAACTTTCTTTATATATTAATTATATAATCCACCTAATCATAAAATCATCGTTTACTTCATGTGATTACATAATAAAAATTTACAAATATATCTAATTTATTGCTTGTTCCACGACGATTAAAATGATATGCATATCTTATATTTTTCTTTTTTGAAATATTTTTTTATGTATTTTCATTTTTACGACCATTAAAAATATTAATTTATAAAAATAAAAAAATAATTTCTAATATAAAAAAATATAAGATATCTATATCATTTTAATCTTCGTGAAACAGGCAATAAATTAGATACGTCTATAAATTTTTATTATGTAATCACATGAAGTAAACGATGATTTTATGATTAGGTGGATTATATAATTAATAAATATATAAAAAAAGTTAAAATAAAACATTGAAAAAAAATAAAAAAAAGAAGTTGATGTCGCACCCATTGGGTGCGACGATGGGATGGGAAACAAAAAAAATAATAAAATTGGTCATCGCGTCCAATGGATGCGACGTTGCTCCTAATGGGTGCGTCGTCGCGGGTATTAACTGCGGATTACCCTATTTTGTTAATTATTTAAAAATCGAACCTATTTTATTAAATATTAGTTTTTTTTGCATTATTTAATTTAAAAAGCCTTTGTTTTTCTCCCATGACGTAAACAACACTATAAATATAATTTCATTGGTATACTTGTTTCCATTTTTAGGGTAAATGTTTTCCTCACCAATCAAATAGTATTTTTCTCCCAAATAATTTGTAGTATCTTCAAATGAATGTTTTTATATTTTGGTTTGATTTTGTTCCATTTTCATGTTGTTTTTCTTCGTCCTTTTGAATTATTTTGCTACATGTCACGATCCATAAATCTTCTTTGTTTTTAGTAACCATAAATTGTTTTATGTATTTTCAGCTCATAATATTTTTTTGTGTTATTAAATTCCTAACCGAAAAACCGAACCGAAAAAACCGAACCGAATTATAAAAAACCGAACCGAACCAAATTAAAAATGGTTCGGATATCGGATTAAGCATACGTAAAACCGAAAATCAAAAAACCGAACGAAATTTGAGAAAACCGAACCGAACCGACCGATGAACACCACTAGATCTAACACCAATAGCCAAATTTAAGAACGTGTTATGCTTCTCTCATTTAATAAAAGTTGTCCAAATGGATAGCGAGCTTTTAGCAAGTGCTATGTTCACTTCTACCATTCAAGTAGGGGTGTTCAGACGGTTTGAAAAACCGTAATCAAACTGTAACCGAACCGTCGGTCAATGATTCGGTTAACCATGGTCAACGGTAATGATTCAAACTGTAACCAAACCGTCAATTATAGAGGTTCGGTTACGGTTGTTAATTTTCGTAACCGTAAATCGGCGGTTATAACCGGCAGTTAGAACCGTCTTTTAAATAATAATTGATTATATAATTTTATTGTCCTTGTTATAGTAAACAATGATAATTTATTCACCATATTTATTTTTGTTGTTTAATTAACTATCATATTTTTTTTGACTTTATAAAACTTGGATGAATATTGGGTGATAAACATGAACTTAGAACTAAATGCCTATGACGAGTGTTCGTCGAAGATTTTCGAATCGTAGATTAGATGATAATCGTAATATTTTTTAATATTTAAGGTGTAATTTTTTTCCAAACGTTAGAAGGTTATTATATAAATTTCTAACTTGAAATGGGAAGTTCTTTTTTTCTTTACATTTTTATATATAAATATCAAAGTCTCTTTAATTTATTTAAATTATTAGAAGAGAGAAAATATTAAAAAAGAATTAGAAAAAACCGTAAGCCGGTGATTCAAAACCGTAACAGTAACCGGTTCGGCCGGTTCAAAACCGTAACCGTGATTACCACTTTTCGGTTACGCTTAGACATTTCTATTAACCGTGAACCGTAACCGTATGAACACGTCTACATTCAAGTTATCATATATTTTGATACTAAATTACTACTAACATGTAACTTCAGAATCTTGCTACAGCACCACCACCAGCTACATGAAAACCAAGCAATAAATTATATAACTTCGAAGTAGCATTTCTGAAGAAAAAAAAAAAACCTGAACATGTTACAGGAGAACATCTTCTTACTTAAATACATCACCCATGACAATAATACATAGTATTACAGAAGCCACTCAGCAGCACGAACATTATGACAATTCCAACTACAAACTCTGTTTGACAACTCAATCATCAAACCTCAATTTGCGACGCTAGTGAAATGTTGGAACCACTCCAAAGGAGACGCAAAAGGCATCGAACCACACAACAAAGGCAGAACCACCAAAGTCACGTAAAATCCCAACCTTCGAATCCAATATGGAACGACCACAAAATCGTCAGCTTTCGTCTTCTCAGCAACGATTATAGGCCCGTAAAGAACGTAAAAAAGAACGGACTGAAATGCCCCGGCAAAGAAGTGCACGGAGCAAAATACCTCCCAATACACTAACCAATGATATCCACTGCCGCCCAAAGCGTCTACGCAGAACTTCCCCGCATAGCCACAAGCGCCGCCCAAGAGTAGCAAAACGAACGTAATGGGCATTGAGTGATGCGAGGTGGAAGATCTTTGTATAAGGAGGTACGTTATAGCTCCAATCATTACAACTCCAAAAATCATTCGGCTTAGGACTTGAAGCTGGCATATTACTAACTGCACACCGTTGTTGAAGTTTGACATTGATTTGGGCATCCACCAAGATTTCGATTTCTGCAAAAGAAAGTGGAAATGAGATTTGGGCAGCCATCGATCTTCAAGTTTTAGAACTGCCACTTTATTGAAGCAATGTTGCTTACAGTATATGGGGAACAAGCTTCAGTGATCTCAATGAGTCGCTGGTGAGAGTACACATAAGTTCCGTAAGAAAGGGACAGCAACATGATGACTAAGCCAGAGATTAGTAGATCCAAGCAGTGCTTGAGTAGCTCCACTTGTCTGGTGTCTTGGAGCTGAGTTTTGAACTTTTCGGTTCTGAAGGAATGCTTAGAAAAACCCATCGATAGCTTCAGCCTCTCGAGAACGTTGGCATCGGAGTTGAGAGAGAGTTGTCTTTCCTTGAGCTGCAGCTTTCTCATGGTTAGGCCAATCTCAAACGACTTTAGGTCGTTCGATCGTTTCTGCTCCATTACAGACTTTTCCATAGTGATCAGCGCGTGAGAAGAAGAGTTCGAGATCGTTGAACTGAAAGACTGCTGCTGATCTGTTCTTTGATCAAATAGGGTAAGTTGTTGATTCAACAAACTATCTGTAATATTGTCTCTTGGTCCTTGTTCTTCCCAAGTGGATTGAGGATCTTCAACTCTGTCAACAACTGGTAATTTTTGGCTTGATGTTGAGCAAGAAGCAATTCCCAATCTGTGTCTTTGGGTTCGCTTGATATCATTCGACGAATCATTGATTGATGTAAGAGTCATCAATGTACTACGAAATGATATCTCAAAGTTCGACACAAAACTATCGAATCTGTGACCAAAAGCCTGCTCGAAAAGATTATAATAGAAGTGTGAATGAACAAGTAGAAAGAATGACACCTTGTCCAAATAGGATGTTGAGGGTGATTTGGTTAAAGACTCACATTTTCGAGGGATTCTTTCACAGCCAAACCGCAGATCTACAAATGCAGAAAGGAAAAAAAAATTTAATCAGATACCAAATATAATGATAACGAGAAGTAAAACACGCACGTGTGCACTCACAGCGAACAAGTAACTCTACGAAGTCGAATAAATTCTTATGCATCACATCCAATGGATGCTGCAGAGAATTGGCTATACAATTACGTAAAGAATTTGAACAAAAATAATAGAAATCCATATGAGGAACAACACGTCGCAGATGTTAACCAGAGAAGATAGTGGAATTACCCCAGATAGATGATCTGTAGACATTTTATTCCCAGCAGCATTTCTGCCCTCAAAAACCTATTGCAAACAAAGAAGACATGCCAAAACGATCAAAACAATGGATAAACTTATCTGACGTCTTCCCAAGATTTATCACTGATAAAAGTTTTTTTTTTTTTCTGCACGAACCACTAAGCCAAATTAACCTTCCTAACATGCTTGCATAAAGAAAAGCCATACTATGCCCCAATAACCTCTCAATTCCACATGAAACCAAAACTAAAGATCAAAACTTTAGTTCCTGTAAGATCAAGAACGAGTACAAAACAACAGATCATCTGATGTTGGAACTCAAAAAATCACACCCGTGTCCTGAAGCACAAACGTATAAATCATTACATCATTAAAACGTCACAATTGACCAACCCAAAAAAAAAAATTGAACTTAATGAGCAAATAACCAGAAACCACCAGGGAAACAAAAGGGAAAACCTTAGCAACCACAGCTGCAATTGACATCCCTAAAGGAAGTCCAAGCGCGTCCACCTCGCTCAAACCGAGAGTCTTACGCTGTGGACCGACCCGAATTCTTTTCCTAGTTCTATTAATATGGAAACCCTTGGGGCCGCAATTCGAGGAAGCTGATGTTGATGAAGAAGCCTCGTCTGAAACCATTCTTTGTTGTTTATTAATTCTATTGCTCCTCCTACTGCGAGCGACGGTAGGGGATTTTCCACCGCCGCCACAAACCGTTGGATTCCTCGAAGGCGATGACTTGGGGGTATCCATGTAAAATTCTAGAGTTTGTGCATCCAATTCAGAGAGCTGGGTCGAGAAATAAATACTCGAGAATACGAATGGTTTACATTGGAAATTTTTCAAATTAGTTTCCAAGAATAGACGCGGAGTTTAGCTCTTGTTTTTTTGTTTTTTTTTTTCCTTCAAAATTTTTTATATAAATTGTCGAAAGAGACCACCGTTAAGACCGGATCGGCAGGTTCCGACCGGACCGGTCACATATCCGGTCTGGTCTTTATTATTAAATGAAAAATAACAAAACGTTTCTTTAATATACATATGGGCCGCTAAATTTACAAATAATGGGCTTGTGGTGTAGTGGTTGGGACATTCAATTTTAGATTTAGGCCATTTTATTCAGATTAATATTTTTGTTAAAGAAAATGGAAAAAACAAAAATTGAATAATTACATTTTAAAATTAAAGTTTTTTTTTTTATCATGCATTGTATTTTTATTTATTGTTAATGCTCAATATATTAATTTATTTTTTAACATCTCATTTTTAATTAATCTTTTGCCAAACACATTTATTTGATTAATCCATTCATAAAATATATATTTATTGTATTAAAATACCGATTTGAATCTGGTTTGATTTCGATTTTATACCGTTTAAACCACTAAACCTTAAACTACTAAAATTTCTAGTCCGGTTCGAAATTCGGTTCCAGAACCATAAAGAGTACAAACCAGCTAACGTAGCTTCCGAAAGAGTAAAACGAGCTAAATAGCTGTCAATCATGACCTGACAAGAGTTTGGGTCGGAAAAGATTGGGCTAGACCCATTCTATTAACAATTTACATATAGCCCCCTTTGGCCCATTTTCTTAATATATATACATTTTTTGAGCTCGAGCTTGGCCATGTTCGAGCTCGGCTCGGCTCGTTTACACCCCTACCCATAGGTGCTAGTCGCCATCCGCCGTGGTAAAAAATCGACTAGGCAAACAATTTACAAAATACAAAAAAAAAAGAGAAATGTTTGTATTATATTCCATTGTTGGGATGGTTATGTATATAGAATATTGGGATAAACTTGATGCAGCTTTGTAAAATTTTTAGCATATATGATAATATGTTGTAGTACAAGCGGCTCAGTGATGGCCATTAAGCTAGCGCTGGAACACTTTCGGGCTGTTTCTGGACTGCAAGCAAACCCAAGCAAATCGAGCATGTATCTTGCAGGGACCTCAACTGAGACGGTGGAGGATATAAAGAACATCACAGGCTACCAGTTAGGGTCATATCCAATGAAATACCATGGGGTGCCTATCTCCCCTACTAGATGGACTAGATCTGCGTGCCAAATTTTGATTGATAAGGTATCTGCTCGAATAAAATGTTGGACCTCGAGACATCTATCTTATGCGGGCAGAGTCTGTTTAATCAATTCTGTGCTAATGACTCTTCATGGATACTGGGGTTCTTTCTTTATCTTGCCAAAAGCTGTAATGAAACAAGTCAATAAGATGTGCAGGGAGTACTTATGGAATGGTGGTTCTGCTGGGAAGCATACTGCTCTTATTAGATGGGACGTGGTGTGCCAAAGCAAGACACACGGGGGCTTGAATATCAAGAACTGTGAAAAGTGGAACAATGCGCTGATCGGCAAGCAGATTTGGGATGTTGCAAGTAAAGCTGACAAACTTTGGGTGCGATGGATCAATGGAGCGTATCTTAAAGGCATGGAGTTTTGGGCATACGAAACTCCCTTGGACTGCAATTGGCACTGGAGGAAGCTTAACAAGATCAAAAAACTATTTGCGGATGGTTACAACGGTGACCAATGGCTGCATTCTACCACAGGACTATATACGGTGAAATCTGGCTATAAGTGGTTGGTAGGGGCTGAGAGGACATTCCCATATAGGGCATCTGGAACAGGTATAATGTGCCGAAACATTGCCTCATAGTATGGTTGATGGTGCACAGGAAATTGCTCACCTTTGATAGGCTGAAAGCGTGGGGGATCCCTGTTTTGGAAGCTGGCTGTAGACTATGCTCGGCCACTGACGAAACCATTGAGCATATTTTCTTTCGGTGTTCCTATAGCAGTGATGTTGTAGGAATTATCTCAGAGTGGTTAAATGACCTTGTCATACCAACGGAGTACAAGGCGTGGTGCAAATGGGCGCAGAAGATTGCTAGGGGCCGTAAATTGTGGAATAAAATAATCATTACATGTTCCGCAGCTATGATTTACTTCCTGTGGAAGAAAAGAAATGGGCGGGTTCATGGTTCTAATTCAGTGAATGCTACTGAGACGGCTTACATGATTAAGCAAGAAGTTAAATGGAAGATTAATAGCTGTAGTGGTTTGCTTCATTCGGATACAGACAGAGAGATGGCTGCTAGATTAGGCTAGGGTGACTAATGTCTTAGGTCTGGCATTAATCAATTCGTTTTGAGATATACATACATGTAGTTTGTTTTGTGAAAGGAGTAGAGATGTAACCTCCGAATTTTCCCGGTGGTAATGAAGTTTTTCCATACCAAAAAAAAAATAAAATAAAATAAAAACATGCATAGCAATTAAATTGTGCTTGAAAACCGGCAAACTCATCTAGGCACTAGGGCCACGGTTAGTGAATTAATAACAACATTGAGTAAAATTAATGCAAGAAGGCATAGACGGAGGTAGAGATATAAAGCAGCAGCGCTGAGGTGACCAAGACGACGAGTGCCGTCACGGAATGAACGGTGGCTTTGCTACCACAGGACAACATCCCGAGCCTGATCTCGATCACGTTAACCATAGACAGCATCAGAAACAGACATCCCATCACCGAACCAACTGCCGAACCTAACATACCAAACCTCAGCACTTTGAGGTTTATGTGAGCCCTAAATATCTCCTCCACCTCCTTACTGTTAAGCAAGTTTATCGCCAGCTTCAGACCCTACTTGCAGCAAATGGAGTGAAGTGAAGTGAAGTGAAGTGAAGTTTCATTCTCATACGATGATAAAAACAAAACAATCTAACTAAATGCCAACACCAACCTCCCCATTCGCCAAACCTTCTATTTTTATCACATTTCCTCAATCTGATAAATAAAATAGTAAGCTGAAAGTCCCTTGTTCAAAGCATCATAGTAGGACATATCAACTCCTCTCCAAACAAAAACGCTTGATGCGCGCGCTTAATCAAATGTGTGATAGAATGAATAATTACTACTCCGAAGCATTTATAACAAAATAAATCTAAGGGAAGGACACGCACTTCCAAAAAGGTACAAGATTTTGTTTCACCTGCGCCACAAGGGAGGAGAAGAGGAAGAAACTAAAGGAGACGACTTCGAAAACGAGAAGCTTCTTGGCCACATCGATCCCAGCGTCGCAAGCCGAGGGATTCTCCAAGCTGTGCTGGCCCGGGGTGGTCAGCGAAAGCCCGACGAACACGGCTATGGTGAAGAGCGAGTTCACGTTCACGATTCCGTCCAGGGCGGTGATGTGGACGCTGGTCGTCGCTCCTCCGCCGGATCTGGGCGTCGAGTTGCTGCGGTGGCCGTCTTTTGGGTACACTTCGCCGTCAGATCTGCACCACCAAAAATAGATAATATCAATCAGAAAAAAAAAGGAACAAAATGTTAGGGGAGTATTTATGATTGGGGGCTTTAAGGTACGGACTCTGCCATGATTGTATAAGGCGCCTTGTGCAATACAGTGGATTGCTGTTGTTGTTGCTTCGAGGTGAGTATTGAGCTGCTGCTGCCGATGAGCTTTGGTTTATTAATTAATTGATTGATTCTTGGACGGGACAAGGGAAAGTAAAAAAAAAAAAAAAAGTCAGGTTCTTTATCGTTGCAATTTGATACCTATGAAGTTAAAAATTGGAAGAATTTCGTACAAGGCCATACTAAAAATGTTTAACATGGTTCAGGCCCCTCGGTTTAAGTCTAGTTGTAAGGATCAATTCTGACAAATGACTTAAAATTGTATCGGACGAAAATACCATTATAAAAGACTTACTATAAGAGGCATCACGCGGCTCTTTTCTGGTATGAACCTAAAATTCAATGTTATTCCGTAGTTAATTGTTATTACGACACTAATAGAGCTGCCTACATGGTTATTAAAGTGGCATCGTGGTGTAATGTAACTAAACCATGTTTGGCGCCCCATAGTTGCTTATCTTAAATTATATTTTAACATTTACTGTAAAACTTCACTCAATTAATAACATTTCGACCGATAAATTTTATTAATTTAGAGAGATACTTAATTTATTGATAATGTAATAATTTACTAAATTGAAAGAGAAACGTTTTCAATTCTTTCATGTAAAATAATTTAGCAATATAATGTTGATCATTTGTTGTAATGATCTTTTACATATGTGACATGGAGGCCGTAGCTAAGTTTGTGAATATTTTAGAATTGAACATTTTAGCAAACTACACCATAATATTTATGAAATGGACCTAATATTTATAAAGTAATTTTCCAAGAAATTATTATCTTATTATCTTGTTGAATTTGATGGATTTTTTTATAAAATTCAAAGTCGGGATAAGAATATATTATTATTATTATTATTATTATTATTATTATTATTATTAGAGAGTTCATTGATTTATAGAGGTTCTAACGTACTTTGATTATTGTAATCTGTTTTAGAAAATACTAATATTACGAAAATCTAAAAAAAAAAAAGAAAAAAAAAAAGAAAAAGTAAAATGAAAAAAGCCACAAGAATCAGAGTGGATGGTTTCTTGAAATTTGTGTTCTATAAACTAGGAGTCAGAAGGATTACATTGCTGACATGTGTCTTCATACAGGTTCTATAGTGTTACAAATGGTGAGTATGTGAATCTATACGTTGTTTTCTCTTCACCTTTCTGCAAGAATTCAAAGGCTTTTGTTCTCATTCACCTTCAGTTACAACAAGTGACTTTCTTTCTTTGTTTTCTTATCCTTGAACATCTTTTGTATTTAATGTAGGTTCATCAACGCGCAAAGTCGACGTTCTTCATTTGAGAGAAAGCAAACCCTGAAATTTCTGTAATAAATTCAGGCTTGAGCCTTGAAAAACTAGACATCATAAAAACTTGAATTTCTTTTGCTTTTTCTTTCCTCATTGTTTCATACATAGTCGACCATGGAGAAGAACAACGCTGAAGAAAGCATCCAAGCACCAAATCAGATGCCAAGCACGGGCCGTTCTTCCTCGACGAACCCGCCCCAACTCGCTGATCATGAGCTGCAATTGGATCTTTCCCTCAACGGTAGGTTTAGCAGAGTGGGGCGAACAAACACCAACGTTGTTTCAAACTCAGCTGCAGTTGTGCCTCAGCCTTCGACTTATGTGCCTCCATTGGCGAGGACACACTCATTGCCGCCGTTGCCAACAAGCCAGCAACCTAATATTAGGGTTGACGATGATGAGGCTGTCCAAAGATGGACACCGGCGCATTCATGTCCTCATCATGCTCGTGGAGGTTCATCTGCCATAATTGGATCAAGCAGTTCTTCGTCTCCATGGGGCAACAACAATCCCAATAATATGCCTGCTACTACTGAGGGTATAAAACTTAAAAAGCATTCCCCATATTCATATATATATATATATATATATATATATATATATATATTCTTGTTTTGCTGGTTCACCCACTATATATAGTTTGCAACTGCTATTTGGTTGATTATTCATTCTCTCTCTTATATGACTTAATATGCTTTTGATTATGACAAACAAACAATGGCTTGGATAGTTCTAGGGTTTTTTGTCGACCAAATCGTAAGGGTCAAAAATACATTCGTTGTTACCAATTATTGCTTCCCGACATAATCATTCTTAAACCGTCATTGCAATCTTGTCGTTCGTTAAAGATTGTATCCCGACAATTTTTGTCTGTCGGTCTATCTATCTATCTATCTGTCTGTCTGATCTATCGAAAGATTATGAATTTGCACATTGATTGTTCGTTTTGTCTGCAGGAGAAAGTACCATAATGGGACCACCACCGCGGCCGCCACCTCGTCGAGGCGCACAAAATCTAGAGAGGATGCCATATGTGTACACGAGGGGCGCGAATGGGGTGAGAGTGTACGGTTTTGCATACCGCTATACAGAGCCTTCTTTATTCAAAATATTGTGCGTTTGCCATGGTGTGTTTCACACGCCGCAGAGGTTTGTGGAGCACGGCGGCGGCGGGCTGGTGGAGAACCCCCTCCGCCACATCCTTGTTACTAGCTTCCCTTTCCCAATGAACTGATCATAACGTTGATGTTTTTTCATATCGGTTTTTAAATTGTTAACTGGAATGCTGTCTCGCTTTGTTTTCCTTAATTCATGTTGTCATAACCATTTCGTTGCTGTGTGCTTAAAGGAGTTTTGCGGATGAGTTAATGTGCCTTTTTGAGTATGACGATGAACTGTTGGGAATGAGCCGTTATCATATATCTTGGGCAAACCTAATATATTCGAATATCATGAGGTCTACTACGCTAAATAGCATATAAGTCCCCTCTGGTTTTAAAACTAAGCACGAATACCCCATATTTAATAGCCAATAGTAATTTTTCGCACGCCTGATGTGTTTGCTTAAAAATAATTATATTGAAATTATTTTAAATTTTGAAATTACAATTTTTAGTGTTTAAGATGATACTTTTTAAAAATATAAAACGAAACATAGTTATAGGGCATAAGTACAGTAGATAAAATATTAGGAGTTATATGAAAATAATTAATTATTATTTAACTTACAAATGAGAGTCTAAATTGCAAATAAGTTACAAACCAAATTGTGGCAGTTTATATCCCCCAAGCCAATTATATAATAGTATAAATGCTAAAACTCACTAGAGGTTTATTTGGGTTGAAATCATATGTCCCACAATCTCTCTCTCATTTTCTGTCCCACTTTATTAAACATGATCTTATGATTATCGAAAAATATATGATATGAATATCAAATTGATCATCATAAAACAAGAAATAAATTGGATGTGTTTATTTATTTTTATTATATAAATCACATGAAATAACGATGATTTTATAATTTGGTGCAATATTTGATTAAAAGAATTAATAAATAAAAAAAGAAATTTTTGAACAACAGGACTTAAAATTCAACGGATCTGATCATTTGGGACATAGAAGGTGACATAATTTGTGGGACAGATGATATGTGCTTTTTTATATCTTTCCTCGTTATAACGAGTTACTCATTGACAAGAATTAAAAATTAATAAAAACAAAAATCAACGAAGATTAATTAGAAAATCAATGAAATTTCACGCAAAAAGAAACAAAAAAAATGAAGTTTTAAAATCCGGCCACTTAATATGTTCTGCATGCTGTCAAGCGATCATGACTTTCTCCATATTTAAAATATTTTACTGCCAGTATTTTTGTTGGAACCAGGACGCTTCTAGCTTTGCTATTAGATAGTCTCCAAATTCAATGCCAATGAAGTATATTATTTGAAGTTGACAGCCCAACAATTTTCAGTGTCGCAAATAGCGCGGGTCTTTTGAGAAACAGCACGTCATAGCGCGCTAAATTGGCATGTAACGTCCTATATAACTCTTTTTGAGTCAAACACTATATATTCGTTACGCTTTAGCGCGTTTTTTAGAAAAAAATGCGTTATAGGCCTCGCTAAATTATGCTATTAAAAATGTTGGTAATTGATGACTCAAAACTCGGGAATTTGGCGTTAGAATTCGATCGGGGCGTCGATAACTAGCATGACGAAGCTTGTGAAAGGATTGGAGATGTGGGAGGAGAATAACACTGAAGAAAGCATCCAAGCGCCAAATCAGTCACCGAGCACATGCGCTTCTTCTTCGACCCAAACCCGCCCCAACTCACTGATGATGAGCTGCAATTGGATCTTTCGCTCAACGGTAGGTTTAGCAGTTGTGCGGCCACAAACACCAACGTTGATAGCTGCTTGATTTCTAGTTCTTTTTTTTTTGTCGGCAAAATCGTAACGATCGAATTTGTTGTTACCACTTTGCTTTCCCGACCAAATGATTACCAGACGATTATTCTACTGTCATATGTTAAAGATGCCTTTGCACTTAGTGCGCAAGTAGACCATCTGTATGTCTGCCTGTCTATCTATTATCTATCTACCGGCGTAAAGATTATGAATTTGTACGATTGTATTGATCGTTCATTTTGTCGGTGGGAGAAAATGTCAGAATACCGCCACCACAAACTCGTCGTCGAGGCGCGCAAATCTAGAGAGGATGTCGTATGTGTACACGACGAGCGTGAACGGGGTGAAAGTGTACGGCTTTGCATACCGTTACACAGAGCCTGCATTATCAAAGATATTGTGTGTCTGCCATGGTGTGGCGGCGGCGGGCTAGGGGAGAACCCACTCCGCCACATCAATGTTATCAATTCTCTTTCCCAATGAACTGATCATTTGCTGTTTGATGTTTTCATCTGTTGTTAATGTGTATTAATTCGAATGCTATATATCTTTTGTTTTGTGTTTTATTTTGTTTAATTTATGTTATTAGAAATCGAGGGACTCTTCTAAACCAATGGTAATAGGAGGAGAAAGATTCTTTTATATATAATGGCTTAAAGAGTTTGAATTATCCAACGTGGGACAAAGTCCACTTAGAATCTCAACATATGTTGTCATGACAATTTGGTTGATGTACTATTAAGGAGTTTAGTGGATGAGTTTATGTGCGCAATTGAGTATGACGAGAACTGTTGAGAATAATACGTTGTATTTGTCTTACGCAAACCTAATATATTCGAATATCACGAGTTCCATCATTGTATGAACAAGTTGAAATAATATGTTGTTTTGCAGCTTTGGAATCCCCTTAGTTCAACTTCTGCAAAACTAATAGGTTGTTGGCTGGAGTATTTGAATCCTTCCCGTGAGGACCGTTTATATGTAAACACCATTTATATGTAATTGGTTTATACAATTGAGCGCCAAACTGATATTTATGCCGCCGAATATACCTATGTAAGAATAAACATTTCCTCAAAGAAGACTCCTTTAGCTTAGACCATCTCCAACCGATAAACGCATTATCAAACTCAAAATGCAGTAATTATTCTCCAACCGATCAACTTATTCAATAGACTATTTTGTAATATTCACTTCCACACCAATTTTTACAAGTTTCAGTACCACCCACATATTTTACAATTTTATTATTAGACTATAAATATTAGTTTAGATTTAATCGAAAAAATTAATAAGGTTAATATTGAATGCAGCAACAATTTACCAGAAAAAAGGTGGGTGAAAAAGAGGCCCATTGAAGGCTTAATATCGGTCTTCGATGGTATATGTGTGTAGGTCAAACTATAGCTACTTTTGTATTCAAATCGTATTCTCTTGGCCCATTTTATATGCGTTCACGTTTATGATTTTATTATTTATATGCGTCCACACTTATACAATATTACTTTTATTCTGACAGCTTTAAAAATTTCAGACACAATGCCTTCCTTTTTCCTTTTTCTGACGGCTTCATCTTCATCTGTCATTCTTCAAAGCTTTTTCCGACAACTGCGAGAGAAAGGAAAGACTGAGGACCTTAATGCAAATTAAATAGTTCATCGCATATAACTGCTATAGACGGAAACTTGCGTTTTTTTATGAGAGAGAAACGAGAAATCGCATTTTGATTTGGTTTTGGTATCCATTGGAGTAATTTTACCCCATTTTTTGGGATTTGCAGCTCCATTGGATTTGCTACAAAGGTTATTAGATACGTCTCCAAATTCGATGACAATGAAAACGATTTATTATCATTTGAAGTTGACAGCTTAACAGTTTCAGTGTCACAAAATTGCGCGGGCATTTAAAATAACAGCGTAGCGCGCTAAATTGTGCAAATAGCGTGTCGCGTCAAAATTTACATACGCTTTTGGAAACAAACATATATTAAATGTGCTATCACGCGCTATGTAACGATAAATTATTCTACTTAAAAATGTTGGGAATTGATGGCCCGAAACTCTAAATTATCGCTATATTTTGTAATTTCCCGTCCATGCCCGTTTTCTTAATTTATGTTCCCCCATGCAAGTATGTGGATAATTTTGTTTATGTGCAACTTGAGAAAGCGTTTAAATAAGGCATACATCCAACCAATAAACATAATTCATGTGTGGTGATATATATATATATATATATATATATATATATATATATAGACACACATATATAGTGTGTTTGGCATAGAGTTGAGGGACTTCATGTAAGTTTCATTCGAAAAATCAAATTCCAGAAGAAAAAATTATCATATCATACCCATTTGATTGTGTAGAGTTGAGGATGACCTTGAGTTAATCTTCTTTTGGTTGAAATTAGATCACTTTGCTTCTGAGTATTGGCGGAGAAAGCTCTCCTTTATACGAAATACTATGTTTTATATTTGGAGTTGAGGAAACTCATGGAATGCTAATGCGTATATAATATACGGCTATATAATATTAATAATAGTATGTAATATAGTGTTTGGTTTGTTTTGTCCAGCCCGTTATTATGGAAAAGCTCATTATTATATGTTAGATCTCGATATAAATAAACTTGTTGGGAAATGGCTACCTCTCAAATGAGGTTTCAATGAATTTTAGTGTTTGCAAGTTTTTAGAATCGAATTGAGCACTTTGGAGCTCAATCGAAACCCAGAAATACAAGAACTCACACACACTTGAAAACAGATTTACGTGGTTCGGCCTAGACTTTGGCCTGCGTCCACGGATCACCCGAGCTCCCTTTCTCATTGATCACAACACGAAAATTACACCCTGTCGTGCCCTCTACAACTTTCGTGTTTACACCTTTCTCACTCTATAAGAAACTATGGACGCTCAAAGATAGCTAGTCGAACTAATATACACTGATATTTATACACCGAAGTTCATTTCTTAAGCATGACTCGCGATTCATCTGTGCCGTTCATTTTATCTGATCAGACGTCCCATAATGCGCCACGTGTCCTTGCTTTCTCGCGTGACTCAGCAAGAAATGCATGACGTTTCTTTAACTGAAATGGCGCCATCGTTCTGGACCGTCCGATTTCGATCTAGCGACTGAGATCCATAATCCGATTAACACAGCATCTTCTAATCCTGGCTGTCGATCCATTCACGCGCTATCCATCGGCTAGTATTCAAACTCCCAGCGTTTAATCTAGTCCCTCAGATCATGCGTCAATCTGATCCGACGTCCCCTGTGCATTGCGGCATTTCTTCAACAAATCCTTCAGCTCTTTCACTCAGTTCGACCGGTCGACTTCTCCGACCATTTCCGGCGGTCTCCGGCGAGTTGTTGGCTCGCCATTCTCGAGAAAACTAAAGAAATTTGGTGAGATTAATTATACTGAGCCTCATAACGTTATCTTGTCATGAGCCATTTTACTGACTTTTATAACCAAACGCAGACATACATATGTGAATTATGATACAACTTGCACCTAAGACAACAAGATCTGTAATATTCCGTAACTTTATATTGTCCACTTAGTGTCCCTCTATTATTATCAATGCATTCACATGCTAAAAAATAAGATTCTCCACTTCTCTCACAAAAGGAAACAGAAAAATTTGAAAAAGCTTAGGCGCCCGAGACGGCCGATGTAATGCGGCTTCAACCGATAACTAGGTCGCGCCGATCCGCGACGCCGGATATCTCGCCGATATGCCCGATATCTCCGGCACAGAGGGTGGCGAGTGTGTTTCGGGGCGGCCGAGATGCCCGATACGGCGAACCATGGTTGTTGCTATTCAACATGTGATCTCCTAAATTATTATTTGAGATTAGCTTGATATAACGTCTTAAAGTTAAAAACAGCGCATGAACCCTAAAGAAACCGATCATGTACGAATGATGCCGTTCCATCGGATAACATGCGGCCCGTAAACTGGGGCCGTCTTAACCGGCGTGACAGACCTCCGAGTTCTGTTATGTAAAATTGATGACTCAACTCAACTGCAGTTTTTAAGAAAATTTCCAAATCGCGTTAGTTCAACTTCTATCTATCCAACTTCTAAGTAGTGTGCGTACATTACAATGATGGATGTTGACTGACTGATATGACCCAAGCACTCGCCGGCGTTTCACTGCCGCCGCAATCCCGCCGCCTCATCGCCGCTCTCAGACAAGCCACCGACTTAAAACACGTCGCCGGCGGCCGAGCCCTCCACGCCAACCTCCTCAAAACTGGATTACTTTCATTCCCATACATTTCCACCACTCTCCTCGCCTTCTACGCCAAGTCCCAACACTTCTTACAAGCACAACTCCTATTTGCGGAAACCCCGCGAGGGAACGACGCCGTTCCATGGAACATACTCGTCAACGCCCACTCTCAACTCCGCTCGCCCAAACACTCGCTAACAGCTATGCAATTGGTCAGGGAAATGCTAAGGGATGTTACGTATCCTAATTCTCACACTTTCGCCGGATTCTTCGCTTCCGCCTCTGATTTGGGCGACTCCGATGCGGCTTGGCAGGGGCATTGTGTTGCCGTGAAGCTGGGTGGCTTCGATGACGTCTTTGTGTGCAGTTCCCTGCTGAATGCTTACTGCAAAGTCGGACTCTTGTGTGATGCTGGGAAGGTGTTCGATGAAATGCCCCTTAGGAACTCAATCACGTGGTCGACCATGATTTCTGGGTATGCTTCGTGGGGTATGGGGGTTCAGGGGTTTTCAATGTTCAAGAAAATGATGTCTGGGTTTGAAGGGGAGCAAGTGGTTGTTAATGAGTACGTCCTTACTAGTGTTCTAAGCGGGCTCGTATCGCCAGAATGTCTGATCATGGGGAGACAAATCCACTGTTTAGCAGCCAAGAATGGATTTTTAGGCATTGTGTCTATTGGAAACGCTATGGTAACCATGTATTCCAAGTGCGGGAGCTTGTACGATGCAGCTAATGTATTCGAGGTATTGACTGATCGAAATTCGATTACATGGTCTGCCATGGTTACAGGGCATGCACAGTGCGGCGAGGGCGACAAAGCATTAAAGCTGTTCGAAGAAATGCATCTCTGTGGTATGAAACCGAGCGAGTACACCCTCGTAGGGGTGCTCAACGCTTCTAGTGATACTGAAATGATCGATATGGGGAAACAGGCGCATGCATATCTAATAAAATCTGGGTTCGAGTCTCAGATATACATCATCACAGCTTTGATCGATATGTACGCAAAGTGTGGCTGTGTAGCAGATGCTGAGAAGGGCTTCGATTCTTTCGACTGCCCAGATCTCGTGCTGTGGACATCCATGATTAGTGGATACGTACAAAATGGACATAACGAAACTGCAATTAACTTGTACTGCAATATGCAGAGGCAAACCGTTCGACCCAACGAGCTAACGATGGCCAGCGTCTTAAAAGCCTGTTCCAGCCTATCAGCCCTAGAGCAAGGGAAACAGTTCCATGCCCATGTAATAAAGAACGGTTTCACCCTCGAAGTCCCCATAGGCAGCGCACTCTCAACAATGTACGTAAAATGTGGCAGCTTAACCGACGGCGAAAAGGCATTTACCAGAATGCCCTCGAGGGACGTGGTTTCTTGGAACGCAATGATCTCTGGCCTTTCTCAAAATGGGCTCGGCGAGGAAGCACTCAATCTCTTCGAACAGATGCAGGTCGAGGGCGCAAAGCCCGACCACGTGACATTCGTAAATGTTCTTTCAGCTTGTAGCCACATGGGATTGGGACAAAAGGGTTGGGAAATATTCCACTCGATGTCTGAAAAATTTGGCATAGATCCAAAAGTCGAGCACTATGCTTGCATGGTGGATCTCTTGGGTCGGGCGGGGAAGCTTGTCGAGGCGAAGGAGTTCATCGAAGCAGCAGATATAGAGCACGGGCTATGTCTGTGGCGTATATTGCTAAGCGCTTGTAAGAACCAGCGAAGCTATGAGTTGGGCGCCTACGCTGGCGAGAAGCTGATTGAATTGGGTTCGAACGAATCGTCGGCTTACGTTCTTTTGTCGGGTATATATTGGGCTTTGGGGAGATTGGACGACATGGAGAGGGTGAGGAGGATAATGAGTGTTAGGGGTGTAAGTAAAGAGCCTGGGTGTAGTTGGATAGAGATCAATAATAGGGTTCACGTTTTTGTTGTTGGGGATATTCTGCACAGTGATGTTGAGGATATACATGAGGAGGTTTTGAGTTTGGGGAAGATGATGAAGTATGAAGAGGAAGATGATGTTGAGGAAGTGGTGGGAAGATTATGAACTATTGTTTTTTTGTATTAAATTATTCTTTTTCTTATTTTTATTGATTTTCTCTAAACAAAGAGACATCACAAAACCGCGTGGGAAAATTGTTGAAATATCTGAGGTTTTATGTGGCTGCTATAAACAATACTATTTATACAATACAAAATAAAAAACTGAATTGCTATTCACCGCCCCCTTTTTCCTAGTCACCGCCCCCTAAAGGGCTGAAAAAAGACGATTTTGCCCTTTTGAATTTAAATTTCTATTTAAAGTCCTTTTCCAAACCACAATTTTCATATAGCAATTAAACATTCAAATGAGACTCAAACAAACAACAAAAACGTTCAAATCGCAATGAATCGTCTATTTGGGAAATGGAAAAGTCAAAAGAAAGCGTCTATTGGAGCGGATGGTAATCAAATTCTCGTAAATTTCATTTTTATAGACGTGAATTCTCGAAAAACGGTCGGATTCGAGCGAAAATTTCGCCCCGACCGAAACATAATTTCGGTCAACACAAGGGGTGACCGAACAACAATTTCGGTCAACCCTTGTGATGACCGAAAATCAATTTCGGTCGCCCAAGAGGGTGACCGAAATTATAGATCGGCCGCGACTGTAGTAGCCGAAATTTGGATTCGGCTACGACTGTCGCGGCCGAAATCCGGCTTCGGCTACGACAGAGGTGACCGAAATCTCATTTCGGTCGCCTCTTAGGTTGACCGAAATTTGATTTCGGTTATTAATTTTTTTTTTTGTCAGACTTGGAGAGTGTCCCGGAGGATTCCACGGGCGACGGGATAAACTACAGTCGGCATTTTCGCGAAGGAGGACGATTTTCAACCGACGTGGAAGCCATTAACTGGGCGAAAGGCGTCGCTATTGGTCTTGGTTTCGAGGTGATAATTTCGTCGCACAAGAAATTAGGAACAAAAAAATTGATTAGATGTTCTCGCGGAGAACGTTATAGAGGCAAGGAGGATGAATTGGAGAGCCTGTCGAAGTCTAACAAGTGCAGGTGTCCGTTTGTAGTCATAGCCCAGCAAGATCCAGCTACTAAGGAATGGTTCATTCGTACGGGCCCACCTGAAAAATCCACGCACAATCACCCTCTGATACATTATCCCGAGGGACACCGCCAGACGAGTGGGTTAAGCAGCCAGGCAAAGAAGGTCGTAGAGGAGATGAGTGCTGCGCAAGCGAAACCATCACATATCCTCTCAGCGATGAGGGCTCGACACAGCGTAGATAACGCGACGATCCGACATATTTATAATTACAGAGATCGTTTGAAGAAGCAATATTCTGAGGGTCGAGACGTGGTGAGCCAGTTGATGCACCAGGCGACAGAGTCCGGATATTTTGTTGAATATAGAAGAGACGAGGAGACTAATATGCTGACACATGTCTTTCTCGCACACCCGGAGTCACTCGCACTGCTGAGGACGTATCCTTATTTTATTGGGATTGACTCGACGTACAAGACCAATAGATATAAGATGCCTCTTGTTGAGATTATAGGGATGACTCCCTGTAATCACAACTTTCTGTGTGGGTTTGCCGTCATGGAGGACGAGACCGAGATCAGTTACCGGTGGATGTTGCAGTCTATCAGGGATATTCTAGGGCCAGCTGTCCACCCGTCGGCGATTGTCACTGATCGTGAGTTGGGCCTTGTTCGACCGGTACATATGGTATTTCCCCATTCTCACCATCTGCTGTGCACGTGGCATATTTATAAAGATGTGGAGAACAAAGTTTATAGGTTGGGGGGAATAGCAAAAAGACCGCAGCTCACTTCACGCACAAGTCCTGGAAAGCAGTCGTGGAAGCTCCGACGGTTGACGAATATGAGAATGCAGTGAATGACATGCGTCTGCGCTGGCTACAAGACTCAGAAATCGTTACTTATGTTGAGCAGACGTGGTTGGTGCATAAGGAGAAGTTCGCCAGAGCTTGGACGAACCATGTGCTTCATTTCGGGAACACCACTACATGTCGTGTGGAGAGTGCTCATAGCGAACTGAAAGGATGGCTGAACTCAGCCACTGGGTCGCTTGACACCGTATGGGTGAAGGTGAACGAGCAGATTCAGAACCAGTTGATTCGCATCAGAAAGGTAAATTAATTATTATTACGTCTCTCTTATCCTTATCGAACAATATTTTAATCTTGACATGCAGACACTTGAGGAGTCCCGGTCGAAACGACCTATTCCGATGTCAGGATTTCCATTCCTAACATTGTTATACAGAGTTTCACACCATGCAATAAAAATTATGGAAAATGAGCTGCGGCGGGCCAAAGAGTTGTCGGATGAGGTTTACTCCAGGTGCGGATGTGTAGTACGACGTACGCACTAACTACCATGTGCCTGCGAGCTTCAGCAATGCGTGGACAACAACTACCCAGTATCAGTAGAATGCTTGCACGACTTCTGGAGGACACTCACAATCGGCGAGGGAGTAGTGCCCGATATTTCTGATCAAGAGCGCTTAGCCGATCTTGTGCGTGAGGCAGAAGGTCGCGATCCCGCCGTTATGCGTGGCCTCCATCGAGTAGTTCACGAACATCTCTATCCCGAGGATCAAGAGTGGACCGCGCCTGCTGTTAAGACATCTGTAAAAGGTAGGCCAAAGAAAAGAGACTCGACGAAACGTGATCGGAGTGCTTGGGAGTACGCAATCCTAAAGGGGGGACGCAGCGGAGGGCGCAGCAGTACCAGTCGTAGCAGCCAGGGTCGTAGCAGTCATGGCCGTACCTCATCATCATCTGCGAAGCGATCTCGTAGTTCTACTGGCGAGACAGGTACTTCTGTTTTTTCACTCATAAAAATAGTATATGGATGCATCTCTAATCCGGTATAATTTTTTATACAGTTGAATCCAACTTCTTCCACGGCCGCTTGCAGTACCACGTAACATCAGTCATCCATCCGTATATAGTTAGTGTTAATGATGTCGTGGCTGACGGAAACTGCGGATTTCGCGCTATCGCTTCCCATATTTACAATGACGAAGAAGAACGGGTCACCGTAAGGAATAACGTCGCGAACGAAATCGAGGCCCATTGGGATCTTTACTCGCCATTGTACTACGGTGATTCATTGGAAATGCAGTTGCGTCGTATACGCTGGGAAGGGGGACCTTGCTTGGAAAACCACTGGATGTTGACACCGTGCGATCTGTGGGCTGTAGCCACTATTTGGAACGCTGTAGTTACACTATACGGGTACGGCAATGGATCGACCATCAACTTGAATTCTATCACGATACTGCCTCTGCGTGCCGCTTCGACTGCCAATGGACCAAACCGAACTATCGTAATAGCGCACCTTGGAGACGAGTACCGGCATTATATTAGACTGAATTTATGTCCAGACTTTCCAATGCCCGTATTGCATCCGTATTGGAATATCCATCGTGATCGTCGCCTTGCTGGGTGGGAACTTAGATAGCAGAACAGATTCGAACATTGGGTGCAGTTAATGCGAATGAATGGTCTATTATAATTCATGTTGTATTATATTGTATTATATATTTTATTAATGAATAATAACATTAAGTATTTTATATATTATTATTTTATATTATTAGTATTATTTTGCGTCTTATTTTTAGTATTTTTTATATATTATTATTTTATATTATTAGTATTATTTTATTCTTATTTTTAGTATTTTTTATATATTATTATTTTATATTATTAGTATTATTTTATTCTTATTTTTAGTATTTTTTATATATTATTATTTTATATTATTAGTATTATTTTATTCTTATTATTTTTTTATATGTTATTTTATATTATTAGTACTATTTTATTCTTATTATTATTTTTTTATATGTTATTTTATATATTATTATTTTATATTATTAGTATTATTTTATTCTTATTTTAGTATTTTTTATATATTATTATTTTATATTATTAGTATTATTTTATTCTTATTTTTAGTATTTTTTATATATTATAATTTTATATTATTAGTATTATTTTATTCTTATTATTTTTTTTATATGTTATTTTATATTATTAGTATTATTTTATTCTTATTATTATTTTTTTATATGTTATTTTATATATTAATATTTATATTTTATTCTTATTTCTTGTATTTTTTATATATTATTATTTTATATTATTAGTACTATTTTATTCTTATTATTATCTTTTTTATATGTTATTTTATACAATTATTTTATATTATTAGTATTTTTTTATTCTTATTTTTAGTATTTGTTATATATTATTATTTTATATTATTGGTATTATTTTGTTCTAATTTTTATATGTTTTTTATATACAATTATTTTATATTATTAGTATTAATTTATTCTTATTATTATTATTTTATATGTTATTATTTTATGCTATTATAATTTTTTATTAATATTATTTGTTCGTATTTTTAGTATTTTTTATATTTAATTATTTTTATATGTTATTATTTTATACTATTACATTATTTTATTAATATAAATAAAAATAGTACGTGTTCGGTACACAAACTAAGGACAACGACAAATAAACGCAGATCATGGAGCATTGCGCCAGCGGTCGTTCATTTCGTCCAGCTTGTCTCTGTAGCGCTCCGTCTGCTCCTCGTCGTGGAGCTGCAGCGTAGATAGCATCTCGGTGCTCAATGCATACATCGAGCTGTACCACTGTACACAGAATTGATAAATATAAAAATTGATTATACATACAAAGACTGAATCACTTAATATTACGTACGTAGTCTGAGTGGCTGCGCGGGGGTATGCCGCCCGAAGAGGATCCCGACTCCGACGATAACAGACGAGGATGAGAATGTCGCTCATACCAGTCCATGTACCCTTGGACGGCCTCGCCAAGGTAATCTGCAGTCGCCCGGCTGATGTACGATAGATTGAGAATGTACGCGTACGGGAACTGACGCCAAGCAAATTCTGCTGCGTCGCCAGAATGGTGCACCTTATACCATTTCGGGTCTGCTGGCATGTACGCCTTCTGTGGCGGACTCATCGGCGGCGGGATGTGCTGCACGTAACCCAACTGGCGCAACACTCTCGAGGGCACATAGGGCTCAACAATGTCGCGATATCGTACCCAGCCTACGAAAATAGTCCTCATGTGGTGCGCCGCTGGATCGGGGCCGTAGGGCAACCAAGCAACCTGATAACAGTTTGCAAGTTTGTATATAATCGTCGTGAATATAGAATATAATCACTTAATATACCTCGCTCGCAGTCATCATGTCTAGCTGACGGCGGATCTCAATCAAACGGTGGCCCGTCCGCTCGTACTGAGACACGGACTACATGCGTGATCGTGCGTCGCAGGCCTCCACATGATGGGGTAGACGGTGTGGGCGAAAGCACGGGAAGTACTCGTAGATCCACGCCTGTAATAACGACAGGCACCCAGCTAAACCCCTTGAATCCGCTCGGCTTGCGAGGCCAAGCTGGCGATAGAGGTAAGCAAGAGCGGCCGACCCCCACGAGTGGCCGCTGGCAACTGGCAGCGATCGATAGAACTCGTGCATGATGTCGGGCTTCACCCGGTTCCCGCTCTTGTCGACGAACAACGTCGACCCCAGTAGAATCCACAGCCAGGCGATTGCCTGGAACCCCGCCGGCCTATTTCCAGACCGCATCCTCTGCATCACGTCTTTCGTCGCGACCGCACCGCCTCTCCATAATCCCCGCAGCGCGTCTGCGTTAACCCCCATGATCTCCCTCGCCGCGATCTGCTGGTCGCCGCTGTCCGGGGTGCCCGATACCGTCCTCCCCTCGATCGGGATACGCAGGATCTGCTCGACGTCGTGGAGCATGATCGTCATCTCACCCCACGGCATGTGGAAGGTGTTCGTGTCAGGGTGCCAGCGCTCCACAAAAGCGCTCAGAAGAGGCTGGTCCAAGTGACCCAGCATGGCATCTGTGAGGTGGCTAAGCCTCGTGCCATCGATCTCGCTCTGCGTCTGCGGCGGGAACTGGCAGTACCACTGCTTAAGCGACCGAAGCACTGACGCACGCTGCTCGCACTTCAGCAGGGGTCGATCCTCCTCACCCATCCAGATGCGGGGCGCGATGTGCCCCAAGTAACTACGGATCACCTCGCCGTCTTCTGGACCACCTGGCTGTGGCCCCTGCACCCTCCACGAATCGTCATCTACGACCCTGGAGCGCTTGCTCCCTATTTTATTTTTTAAGAATTTCCCAAAAATAAATATTATTTATTTTACGTATATTAAGACACTACATCGCAATACAGTTTATCAAGGAGAATGAAATTACCTGCGGATACCGGTATCGCATCGTCGTCGGATGACTCAAACGACGCCGCATCGTAGGGCACCTCCTCATCCGCAGGCGCCTCCTCATCCGCATGCGGATCGTATTCCGCATATACGGAATGAGAATCAAGAGCTCGCTCCCGCCTCTCCTCCTCCCGTTGCCTACGAACGGATGCATCAACGCCGCGCGCTCTCGTATGGCGCTCTCCAGATCCCTCCTCCGCCTCCGGGGCCGGTCTGCTGCTCCCTCCAAGTAGGGACTTCCACCCTTGGCCTGCAATTACATATTTATTAAAAAAAAAAAATTGACCGAAAAAAATTTCGGCCAAACAGTGGAATGACCGAAATTAAGTTCGGTCGGCGAGGAACCGACCGAAACTTGATTTCGGTCGAGCCAGATCCGACCGAAACCTGATTTCGGTCGGAACCCCGGCGACCGACGAGTGATTTCGGTCGTTCAATACACGACCGAAATCATATTTCGGTCGAGCCTGTTGCGACCGAAATCTGATTTCGGTCGTGTCTTGAACGACCGAAATCACGTTTTGGTCGCGACTAGGCCGACCGAAATTTCGGTTTGGTCGTGCCGTTTTCGCCCTATTTCGCATCCGATCGCCCGTTTTCAGTAGGGCTGTTCAAAAGTCGGTAAACCGACCGAACCGAACCGAAAACCGAAAGTTCGGTATGAACCGAATACCGACCGAATAGGTTCGGTTCGGTTTTCGGTTCTCAAAAATGAAAAACCGAAATTTTCGGTTTTTCGGTTCGGTAATTCGGTTAACCGAATAAAAACCGAAATACCGAATTATCATAACAGCCCATATATCTAGGCCCATTAAACATATATTTTATGTGCAACTTATAACTTGGGTTGGGCTTGTAATAAATGATTTTTAAAATATTTCTTTTATTGCTTAACCATTTCCCAAATCCTATCGCTATCGTCTCCAATTCCAAACATGAAGCAAACTAGGGCAGCTGAATAACTCCAAATCGCAGAGGAGAGGGAAAACGCAGCATCCATCAAGGCATCCGCACGGTGACACTGAGAAATCAGCCGGTTATTTGAGCTCGGACGTCATTAGGTAATTAATGGATTTTTTTTTGTGCTTTTGTCTCGTTTGATTCTCCCAATTTTTTAAGGTTTACCATTTAACGTTAATGGGTATGTTGAAAATATTAGTGGTGTGTTTATTTCTTCCATTGTCGATACTGTTTTTATTTTTTTGATTCTCGTTGATATGTGACTTTGATTCTCGTTTGATTCTTCCATTGTCAATACTGTTTTTATTTTTTTTTCTGATTTATAAGCAACTTTTTCTCTATTTAATTCTCGTTGATTGAGCATTTTAAATTCATGGTACTTGTGTTTCCAAGACATCTATTTTACTTGCTTGATCTTTTTTATTTCAGTTGGGTTGGTTGTGTTGCTTGGCATCGATGGATTATTGGTCTTAAGACATCCTTTTTTTTTTTAATATTTGATGTTCGGTTTTTTCGGTAATTAACCGAAAGAAACCGAAATTTATTCGGTTTTTACCGAAACCGAACCGATTAAGTTCGGTTCGGTATTCGGTTTTAAAATTTCCGAACCGAAAATTTCGGTTAACCGAAAGTTCGGTTCGGTTCGGTTCGGTTTTTACCGAATGAACAGCCCTAGTTTTCAGCCTAATTCGATCCGTTTTCGACAATCTATCTAAATACGAATGAACTTACGACAGTTTTCTTACCAATCGTGACAGGACCCCCTTTCCCTTTCCCTTTCCGTGTCCTCGCTCCATTACGATTGGCAAAGTTCTCTGTTTTTTTGTTTAATTTGGTTGTGTGATTTGAAAAGTGTTGCGTCGTGTAGGAATTTAAAGAAAATTCTTACTTTTTATTATATTTTACCTTTTTAAATTAATTTAAATAACATAAGGGCATAAACGTCTTTTTTCAGCCCTTTAGGGGGCGGTAACTAGAAAAAAGGGGGCGGTAAATAGTAATTCCCAATAAAAAACAAACCACCTATCGTGTGTGTTTTATATTGGAATTGGAAGAGAAAAAAAAAAAAGGAATTTTCAAATCTAACCCTAGAGTCAAATTTCAGCTGCCCAAGCCACCGATACATTCAGTTCGTTCTTTCGTCGCACAATTTCTTGAATTCTGTCGTGGTTGTTGGAACTTGGAGTCCAAATCGATGGCTGTTTCTCAGAATTTGCAATATTCCTATGTTTCTCGATTATACAGACTATCAGTTCCATCTAGGGATAGTTCATCGTCTTATGTTTCTTTGGGAAATTCCAATTTGTTCCTCAAACCCAAAAAACGCTTCCTCAAGTTGTCGATCAGGTCTGCTTCTGTGGAAGGTATCCCTGCTTTTCCTTTTTTTTTTCATTTTCATTGCTTATATGAGCTGGTCATTCTATTAATTGGTAGATTTGGGCTCGTTAAACTTTCTGGGAAGCTCCATGATCTGTGAATTAAATCAATTGCCTCGTTTGTGTAAGAACTGAACAAGTGACAAAATTCATCTTCTGTTATGGTTGGTGGTTGATTTCGTAAAGTAAATAATGCTTCAAGAATTGCTGAATGTGAAATTAGGTTCAAATTTAGTAAGAGGGCGTCGATGTTGCGGAGAATCAACGACCAAATTACATAAAAGCTGCGAAATGTGTGTATTTTTTGCTATGATGTCATTCACTCAGTTTCTGTGGCATCTATCTATATATCGGTGAAATTTGTTCAAGTCTGCATCCATGAACCTTTTGGCAGATTTGCGGCGACAATTGGATGTTAGAGATGAACTGTACATTTCATCGTCTGATCATTACATATTTATTCATTTTTGTTTCTTGTGTTATTGTTATAGCACCACCTACTACGAGTGGTGGGCTTGCTCCTGCAATCGCCTTAACAGATAACGCTCTAACGCATCTAAACAAGATGAGGTCTGAGAAAAGAGAAGATCTGTACCTCAGAATCGGTGTTAGACAAGGCGGGTGCTCGGGATTGTCTTACACCATGGATTTTGAGAGCAAGGAAAACGCAAGGCCAGACGATGCTGTCATGGAATACAATGGCTTCACTATAGGTATCAAAAGAAAGAAATCCATGATTTAATCCTTCTTTATTCCCTAGTTTTTTTATGGTGGGGGTGATTGTTGTTGCAGTATGTGACCCGAAGAGCCTCCTCTACGTTTTCGGGATGCAACTCGACTATAGCGATGCACTCATTGGTGGAGGATTCAACTTTAAGAATCCAAATGCCTCTCAAACTTGTGGTTGTGGTAAATCCTTTGCTGCAGATATGTGAAACAGAGAAATCCAGATGCTTTATTATACGTACTTGTTGTGAACGTATCGATTGTCTCAAACTTCTATATGCCGTGTGGGCTTTTGGCAGTAGTTTGATATGGTTCATGTTGTGAACAGATACTCTAAAGCGTGGTTCAGTTATTGGTATTGTTAATGCAGGTCACTCAGCCCGCTTTTTTATGGACTTAGGTTGTCTGAATGCATCTAAAACTCGAATCCCTCGCTTCGAGTTTCATTAGATGCCTAAAATATCGTGTGATGTTTCAACTCGACTCGAACTTAAAACCAAATAAGACAGAACGAGCAGAACCGTAAAATTTTGCAAGAGAATTCCTCAAAACCTCACCGTTGTTACGCTTTAAAATATGTAGATTTGTTTGGGATTACAAGCTCACAACCTTAGAACTCGAAAGTACAAGTTAATATCTGGCCTACACTCGCTCGACCATAATAACTCGTAAAACATTTGCACGCTTTGCTTGAATCTCTCTCTCTCTCTCTCTCTCTCTCTAAGAGCATCTCCAAAGAACCGCTATCTTTAGCGTCGGAACGTTGAACATGTCCAGCGCAATGCTAAACGCCATGCCATCGATGGCGGACGTCACAGTGCCCCCACGTTCGTGTTTAGTGGGCCACTTTTCAAATGCCGAAAGCTTGCTTTTTCTGTTTATTTTGGATTCAAATTGGTATACTTTGATTTCTTCAGCATAAAACATAAGTTTGAGCATGAGTTTTGTGTTATTGACAGTCTATAGCTCAAGCAAAGAAGACGACGATGGGAGAAATAATGACATGGAAATTGGGAGACCTTATGAAAATCGCAACTTACGTATCACCAATTAATAATTGATGCTTTTCGACTAAAAAAATAGTGAATAATTAAAGCACTTAAATGTTTATTTGAAATTGTTTTTCAGTAACTTTGTCTATTTGGATATTATAGCTACAATTTTACTGCTATATTATTTCCAAATATAATAAATTGTGATAATAATATCTATTAATATAAAATGAATGTATTGGGAATATTAATTTAGAGGAAAGTATGGAGGAATTGTTGACGACGGATAACATTGTTTAAACTGTAAATCTTGGAGAATTCTACTCTTTCAACTCTATATGGACATGGAGATCATTGGAGATCGCCCATGTTAGGATCGGTTTACGCCGTTTAGAGGGGGGGGTGAATAAACGCTTGACTCTTTTTAAGCTTAATTAGTTGTTTTGTGCGGTGACTGGTATTCAATCAGTGATCGGTCAGTATAGTGCGGAAAAAGATACTGAACGATTGAAACCGATAGTGAAATGAAATATGTGTATGTGTTTGAGACCGGTTTGTTTCTGGAAGTTCGGAGTTAAAATCTCCTACGTCTCCCCTTCTTCCTCGCAAGGAAGGTTCACTAGATCTTCAGTTATACAAAATCACAGTACAACCTACCCAGCTGAAAACAGCTCAAATCTAGTGAATCACCTAGGCAGTCGGTTATAACAATCCACCTTCTTCAACAGCTTTTTACAGTCCGTTGGAGAATAAAGAGCATAAACTAAGAACAGTTATGTCTTTAGACTTCACTCTTGATTTTCGGTCTTTCACAGTGTTTGTAGATCGTTGATGATCGCTTAGTGTTCGTGAGATGGTGAAGTACTTGTCTTCAACTTGTATTCCTCCTTTTATAGCTGAGGGTTGAATTTGAAGCCGTTGTGAGATAAACTCTTCACTCTGAACAGTGCATTAATTGACTTTCCCTAAATGGATCTGTCCGGTTTGTGCTGCAGTTTATCCTGTCACTTTGCTTTATTCCTTACTTGCGTTAGTTGACCTCTGCTTCACTCTAGACTTGCAGCTTTGCATTAAATGTCTGAAGTCTTGGTAAGCTCTTATCTCGAGTGTCCAACTTGTATCAAGTCCGATCCAGTCATACTTTAGTGCTTTGTTTGAAATCATGTTCATGACCGGTGTTAAAAGTCGGTATGCGATTGACGTTCTTCGTGCTTGACTCAAACCAGTCACTTCAGCATAGAGTTTGTTCCTTTAATGTGGACCGATGCGCTGGATCTCCGGTTTCATATCTTTAGTCAGTTATGTCAACACCAAAACTATTAATCCGAATGTTTGAATTCGTAATACAAGCAATTTGCTCCTTTTTGGTGATTGACAAAACTTAGCAGCAGAAAACCAGTTTTTCATTTATATCAAAACGAATTTGCTACAAACTACAACTACTCATAGCTCTTGCTCTTGAAAATCCGTTCCACCTCTTTTAGCTTGGCGTCGTCTTTGTATGCATGTTCCTTCATGTCATGCATTCTCTCAAGGTCAGCCAGTTGATCTTTCGTAAGAGTGCAGGCCAAGTGCCTTAGACTACTGCTATGGTACTATACTTCATCCAGACCGGCTTCGCTAACTGGAATAGCCTCAATCGCGACTCTTTTCGAATCATCGACCTTGAGAGATAGCTGCGAGATAAACTTCTGAGGTTCAGAGCTTGAGCTAGAGTCTTTTCTATTGGTGCCACTTTCCCCCTTTTTGGCAATAACCGAGGTGACCAGTCCGGTCAACGCAGTCAGTTGGGAATTGATAATATCCAGGTCTGCACAGACATCAGAACGAAGACCGGTGATATGGTCCATGAGAGCACGGAACCTGTCATTAGTGTTCTGCCGGTCACTGTTGATAGTCTTGCTGAGAACAGACATCGTGGCGGTAAGTCTGTTTGACCAAAGAGATCTCCTTTGTTGAGCCCATGATCTCAACCGATATTGAGGCGGTTTTGGAAGAATCACCCGATAGTTGAGAAGACTGTGGAGCCGTCTGCGAAGTGACTGAGGGCTGAACTTGCACCGGTTGTGGATTGGTGAAGACAACAACCGACTCAGTTGTGATAGCAGATACTGAAGTCCCCTGTCCGACTGCTACATCAGTAGTGTGTGAGATATCAAACTCACAAACAGTACCGGTTGCCTGCTCAGGCTGAACCTCCACTGATTGGGGATATGCGAAAGTGACTGAGATGTCTTGTACGCCTTCATCATTTGTTAGGGAAGAGAGTGCAGAAGCTGCCGTCGCAGAGACATCGTCAAAGGTGAGAAGCAGGGGTGGATGATGAAGGACCAGAATCGGGATAGGTATGAGTGTCTGAGGCGATGCATAAAAACCCAGTATTTGAATAGGTATCTGCAAATTCGCCGAAGCTGGCATGGAGAAGCTTGGAATCGGTTGGCAAAAGAACAGTGGCCCGCCAGATAGAGATGATGAAGCCTGTAATGACGGACCCGGAGCAGATGTTGAAAAAGCAACTGATCTCGATACCAGTTGGAGAGAAGTATCATCGGCTAGAGCGAATGAGGAGGGCATTGGTGCGATGACCAAGGTTGTGGTCATGGTGGATGCAACTGGTGGGTCGAATGAAGTGGAGGCAGATGCGGTCGGTGAAGAGGCAATAGACGAGGATGAAACATCCCGTTGAAGCTTGTTAAGAACAGTGGCATAGTAAGCCTAAATACTCAGCATCTCGGCCTCCAGTCTTGTCAGAACCTGAAGTTCATGACGTCCTTCCGGTTGAAAGTTCTGCCTTCGCTGCTCGATGTAATGTTGCAACTGGTTCATTGTGAGGTGAAGACGGTACAGCTCCTGAGCGCTCAGCAAGATCTTGATCGACTGAATGTCCAGTAGCTGCTGATTTTGGCCTCAGTCTTTCTAGCACTCTTTAGTTAATCAGAGGTGGCCTTAGAGCTCCAGACCGTTCGGTTAGCGGAGTGTATCGGAGATCGAGCCAGTCTTCATATGCCTGAAGGTCAGCCGCAATGTTCTCATCGATTTCCTCGCTGATGAGTTTCCATGCGGTGTCATCAACTGACTAAGGATCCTCTGGCACAAGGATGGTTTTACCATTTCCTTTGTCATTTGAAGGCATGCGGACCGCTTCTCGTATCACCACACCGTCTTGTTATGGATCAGTCCGAGCCACCGAACCAGTTATCCCTGAGATTTGAGGGACAGTGATGGTTGGTGCAATCAGAGAAACCGACTGTTGAGATTGTGGAGAGTGAGTCGGTTCCGGAGTGGGTACTGATCCGATCATCGCCTTCGTTTTAGAAGCCTGACTTCTTGGTTTTATAAAGATCTTCCGAAGTGGCTGAGTGTCTTCAGAGGAGGAGGAGGACGCCAAAATCAGTTTCTTCTTGGCCGGTTTTGATGAAAGCGGTTTGTCAGTAGTGACTTTCTTCTTGATGGGGGCAGCTGAAACCGGTTTAGGATCAGTTCTGGTCTGCCAGTCGATTTCTTCTTTATTGACACACCAACAACCGGCTTAGCTGGGCGATCAACAGAGCATTTCTTGGTCGGCTTACGAGATCCTCTGTAGCCTTCCGTTTGGTCGGTTTTTTGGTAGGTGAAGCCGCAGCTACCATTTGACGGATGATGTCCGCTGAGACTATTTGGGCAAAGCCTAGTCGGTAAATGGTTCCAACGTCATCAATCTTGTGTTTGAGAAGGAAAGAGAGTTGAGGTGATAAGTTCTTGAACTTCCTTTCACGAACTGGCAGTATTCCTTTCAACACAGAGAAGATCACATCAGATGGCCAAGATGGCCACCATAGCCTGGACTTTATCACTGGTAAGCATGTCAAACGCCCCTTTCTTGCCCAAAACGGACTTTGCCACCACGTCATGGAGTAGTCGGTATTCTGGTTTCAACACCACCCTTTTATCGGAATCCTTGAATGATGCCCCAGTTAGAGACATCGCAGGCTTCATTGGTTCCTTTACATCATCTGGAACATTCATGACTGTTGCTCCATAGGTTGGCAGATTGAAGAGTTCTGTGAAATATTCTTCGGTTATGTCGAACTGATGCCCGTTGATGAGGCACTGTAGACGGTCTCCAACAATGACGACTGTATTGAAGAATTGATGCAGAGCATCTGGGTAGTACTCGTTGGAGCACTGAAGAAAGGTCTGAAGACCGGTTGCAACTAGGGCTTCGAGAATAGGTCGAAAACCGTCATGCTCGGCTTCCAGGCTGTTGGCGAAGTAAATCTGAAGTGCAGTTCTTGTGAGATCGTTGTGTAATGGGTCATTTTGCTGAGAGTGTGGTAGGGTTTTGATGAAAGATTTGGAAAAATTTGAGAGAGAGAGAGAGACGATTGTGCTTATGAGTTGAAGGTAATGATGAAAATTTTCCAATTGATCACGAAACCAAGTCTTTTGAGCGAGATAAAGCGTGTTTTTGCATTTAATGCGCAAGACGTCTTGTCGCTTAGCCTTCCTCTCACATCGTAACTGCTGGGTAGTACAGAGCCTGTTGTCATTTTTCCTAAAAAAGTACTATGACGGAATGTGTGCAATTGATGACGTGTATTAAATAAAAACGATTTCGGTCAGTCATTGGTCAAGAGAGAGAGGAAATATTTCGGTATCAATGCCGTTCTTAGCGAGAGTTACCTGTTTCATGAAAAGATAACCGGTTTGTGAGAGAAACAAAAAGTAGAGTATATTGTGACGAACGTATTTGTGAGGAGGGTCAGTTTTAGACGAAACTGACATGAGTTATGTAGTTTGACCAATATGAAAAATATGGCTGTTGTTAAAAAGAAAGGCTTACTACGATCATCAATTTGCACGGATTGTTGTAGTGTCTAGGCAACCAGTTGTATCAACTAATTTGATATAACAATGTTCCCCCTAACTCCATGCTCAGGTTATTTAGGATATATCTAATAAACCTAACGCATTTCGAAAAAAAAGAAACTTAGCTTCTGGTAGCGGCTTGGTCAGTATGTCAGCGACTTGTAGATCGGTTGAGATGTGTTCCAAGCGTACATTCTTCTTCATCACATGATCTCGTATGAAGTGATGTCTTATCTCAATGTGCTTTGTCCTTGAATGAAATATCGGATTCTGTGTGATGGCAATTGCGCTCGTATTGTCACAGAATATTGGGGTATCGGTTTCCTTGATCCCATAATCTTCTAGTTGATGCTGTATCCATAGGATCTGTGAGCAACAACTTCCAGCCGCCAAGTATTCTGCTTCAGCTGTAGATGTGGCTATGGAGGTTTGCTTCTTGCTGAACCAAGAAATTAGCCGGTCACCAAGGAACTGACAGGTGCCACTGGTACTTCGTCGGTCTATCTTGCAACCGGCATAATCAGCATAGGTATAGCCATGTAGCGACATACTTGAGTCTTTGGGATACCATAGACCTACATTGATGGTCCCTTTGAGATATTTCAAGATCCGTTTTGCAGCTGTCAAGTGGCTTTCCTTTGGATCGGACTGAAACCGGTCGCACATGCAAACGCTATACATAATGTCCGGTCCGCTGGCAGTGAGATCGGGTAGTGATCTGATTAATCCCCGGTACTTGGTAACCTCAACTGGAGTTCCATTTTCATTCTTGTCTAATTTTATTGAAGAACTCATGGGTGTGGTCGCCTGAGAACAGTTTTCCATACCGAACCATTTGAGCAGCTCCTTCGTGTACTTGGCTTGATTGATGAATATGCCTTGCTCCGACTGCTTTACTTGAAGTCCCAGAAAGAAAGTAAGCTCACCCATCTTGCTCATTTCAAACTGATATTGCATTATTTTAGAAAACTGCTTGCATAGCTTGGCATCAGTTGAACCGAAGATGATGTCATCCACATAGATCTGAACAATCAGTAGATGATCTCCCTTTGTGAATCGGAATAGTTTTTTGTCAACACTCTCAATGATGAAATTGTAATCAGTCAAGAATTTTGACAATGTTTCATACCAAGCTCTTGGTGCTTGCTTCAACCCATATAGAGCCTTTTTCAATCGGTAGACGTGATTAGGGTGCTCATGGCTTTCAAAACCGGGTGGTTGAGCAACATACACTTCTTCAGAGATGGTACCGTTTAGAAATGCACTCTTAACATCCATTTGGAATAGTTTGAAGTCTTTGTGAGCTGCGTATGCTAAGAATATGCGAGTGGCCTCAAGTCTTGCAACTGGTGCAATCTCATCATAGTCAATTCTTTTTTCCTGCCTATAACCTTGAGCAACCAGCCTTGCCTTATTCCTAGTGACAAGTCTCTCCTCATTGAGCTTGTTCTTGAACACCCATTTCGTACCGATTACAGTTTGGGTTGGCCCAGGAACAAGTGTCCAAGCTTGATTTCGCTCAAACTGGTTCAGTTCTTCTTGCATAGCTTCGATCCAGTTGTCATTGAGAGCTTCATCGACCTTTGTTGGTTGAGTTTGAGATATGAGTGCATGACTAAATAGGTTTGGATTCATCTGTCGCCTTGTTTTCATAGGTGCAGTAGGATCTCCTATGATCATTTGCTGAGGATGATTCAGCTTTGTGTGGTTCCATTTGATGCGTTCCTCCTAAGTCGATTCCTCCGGTATGTTTTGAGTATTATCATTGGTTCTGTTTTCTTGGACAACCTCATGATCAGCATTGCATGAGTTTGTTGGTTCCACCGGTATTTCAGCAGTATCATTTTGAATATCGATTTCTTCTATGATGGGTATTTCTGTAAGTTCCAAGACCTGTTGATCCCGTTCTTCATCACTCTCGTCTTCAAGATGAGATTTCTCCAATTGACTGCTTAGGCGACTGATGTTACTGGGAGTTTGATCATCGGTCTCTGATTCTTCAAACACTACGTGTGCTGATTCTTCAATAGATAGAGTTAGTGTTGAAGACCCGGTAGGCTTTGCTGACTGATGAGTAACAAACAAATATCCCTTTTTCTGCCCTTGTATCGGAGGCAGAGAGTTGATTTTTCCCATTTTTGTGGATGAAACATTTGCTCCCAAAGGTTTTGAAGTAGCTTACTGAAGGAATATTCCCGGTCCATACTTCGTATGGTGTTTCCCCTGTTTCTTGCAAATCATTGACCGGTTTTGTGTACAGCACGCAGTATTGATGGCTTCTGCCCAGAACTTATGAGAGATGTCTGCATCTGCTAACATTGTTCTGGCTGCTTTCTTTAGGGTTCGGTTTCTCCTTTCAGCAACTCCGTGCTGCTGTGGTGTCCTGGCAGCAGATAACTCATGGCGAATACCATGGTTCTCAACAAATTCAGTTAGCACAAAGTTTACAAACTCAGTACCTCGGTCACTGCGAATTCGATTTATGTTACCATTTTGCTCATTCTGCATTCTTTTGAATAGTTTCATTAAACTGACTGGGGTTCGGTCTTTAGACTTTAAAAATACAACCCAAGTAAACCTAGAAAAGTCATCTACTACTACGAGGATGTACTTAGCACCACGAAGACTGACCACCGGTATAGGTCCAAAGAGATCCATGTGAAGTAAGTCTAAACACCGATTTGACTCTATATTCCCTTTACTTTTGAAAGTTGACCTAATTTGTTTACCTAGCTGACACGCAGTACAATGTTTATCCTTTGAAAACTTTAGATTAGGTAGACCTCTAACTGGACTGTTTTCTTAAGGGTCGAAATGGTTTTAAAGTTTAAATGGTTGAGGCGTTTGTGCCATAGCCAACTTTTAGAGTTATGAAAGACAAGTTTGTGTAGATACCGATTGATCTCCCCACTGGACTCTATAAGTACCCCCGACTCTATAACCGGTTATTAGTATGCGTTCCGTTTTATCCTTGACATAGCATTTATCTTTTTCGAAGGATATTAGAAAGTTATTTCTACATAGTTGACTGACACTTATTAAGTTATAATGAAGGTTTTGTACTAAATGTACATCCTTTAGAGTAAGGTTCCTGTGAGTAATCACTCTCTTCCCTATTGTTTTACCTTTACCGTTGTCTCCAAAGGTGATGGTTGGTCCGGTATGCGGCCTAAGCCTTTATAGCAGTCTTTCGTCTCCCGTCATATGTTGACAACATCCACTGTCTAGATACCATATCGACCGGTTTAGCTCCTTCATGTACTCCTGAATATATATATATATATATATATAAGTAAATATATATATTGGTACCCAGTCGTACTTGGGTCCATAATAGATTAGATCCTTAGGTACCCAGATCTGAAAGACTTTGACAGTCCGTCCAGTTCATGGGTCTATAAGATATTTAATATTTCTTGACCTAGTCATTCCTAGTCTTGGTACCCGGTATTGTCTACTCCGATTTTTGTACTCATAGTTATGCCCCTTATTCCCCCTGTGTTCGTGCCTATTAAATATTGGTCTACTTCATGAGGGAACAGTTTTTGACGGTCTCTCATTTGGTTGATATTCTCTTCCTATCCTGACTGGGGGGTTTGATATGTTGTCGGTATCATTTGATTGTGAAGAACTAGCTGAGACAAACTTCATCCATCCGGTATTCTTCGCGTGTGATGAAGGTTCACCTGTCCGATGTCCTTAAACCCTAACCGGTCTTATCATTGCTATCATTCAGGTTGCTCTGGATGTTTTTTGCTTTCTTCTTGGACTGATTCAAGGTCTGTATAATGGTGTTTAACCTAGAGTTTTCGGATTTTATCTGCACTATCTCCTTTCTAAGTTCCCTAACCTCCTTAGTCAGAACCCCTGATTGACTGAGGTGACTACCGGTTTGTTCAACCGGTGTGATTTTGCCCTTTTGCTTAATTCTAGTAGATAACTTCTGAATATTCATCAGCCATTTCTTGAAGACTTGAAGCAGCTTTTCCTTTGTAAAATCATTTGAGGCAGATTCACATACCTCATCGTCGGTCATGTTGGCCATAGGACACTCATGAGTTTCCTGGTCACTACTTGTATCTGACTCATCACTGTCTGATTCTTCAGAGTCAGAGTCATCCCAGGTTCTTCCATTTTTTGCTTCCAGTGCCTTTTGATACTTATTGGACTTTGCACCGATTTTCTCCTTTTCTTCTTAGAAACTCGGCAGTCAATAGCGTAATGTCCTTTCCTGCCACATTTAAAACAGAAAACTTAAGTTCTTTCAGTTTTGTTTTTAGAGGAGTTCTTACCTTCCGAAGCATTGCTTCTGTTTTTCTTCATGAACTTCCCGAATCTCTTTACAAAGAGCGCCATGACTTCGTCGGTCAGTTCCTCAGACGTTTTTGAAGTCGAGGCTTCTGGGGCTACAAGTGCTTTGACCTGTTGTTCTGTTACTGCTTCTTCCATCCTCGTTTGTAGGTCAAACTCATAGGCCTTGAGATCAGCAAATAGATCGTGAACTTGTATCTTGCTGAGATCCTTTGATTCTCCATGGCCATGGTCTTTACATCCCACTCTCGAGGAAGTGCTTTCATGATTTTGATGGCCACATCTCGGTTTTCCAATGTCCTTCCAAGAGCAGTGAGATCGTTGATGATGTAATCGGCTCTCGAAGTCGGTCATTGATTCTCCCAGTTTCATCGTTACGCCATCGTACTTTTGAATGGCAACTATAAGTTTGTTTTCCCTTGTACTCATTCCCTTCACAGATTTGGCAAAGTTTCCTCCAAACCTCCTTTGCAGTTTTACACAGCATGACTTGTCTGAATGTTCCGGTATCCAGTGTTTTGAACAGAATATCTTTGGCTACATTGTCCAGATTCATCAGTTTCTTTTCGCCCTCTGTCCATTCACTTTTTACCTTTGGAACTGTTTGTGGCTGTGTCCTATCTTCAGTATGTAGTGGGTTGACCTTTGTCAGTATTGGAGGTCCATCCATGATAACGTCCCACATATCTTCGTTCTGAGCCGCTAGATGAGTCATCATATGAACTTTCCATTCCATGATATTTTCTCGGGAGAACATCGCAGCTTGCTTGATGTATTCATTTTTATCGGTTGATGATTGAATGAACCCGCTCTGATACCACTTGTTAGGATCGATTTACGCATTTAGAGGGGGTGAATAAATGCTTGACTCTTTTTAAGCTTAATTAGTTGTTTTGTGCGGTGACTGGTATTCAATCAGTGATCGGTCAGTATAGTGCGAAAAAAGATACTGAACGATTGAAACCGATTGTGAAATGAAATATGTGTATGTGTTTGAGACCGGTTTGTTTCTGGAAGTTCGGAGTTAAAATCTCCTATGTCTCCCCTTCTTCCTCGCAAGGAAGGTTCACTAGATCTTCAGTTATACAAAATCACAGTACAACCTACCCAGCTGAAAACAGCTCTAATCTAGTGAATCACCTAGGCAGTCGTTTATAACAATCCACCTACTTCAACAGCTTTTTACAGTCCGTTGGAGAATAAAGAGCAAAAACTAAGAACAGTTATGTCTTTAGACTTCAACTCTTGATTTTCGGTCTTTCAGAGTGTTTGAAGATCGTTGATGATCGCTTAGTGTTCGTGAGATGGTGAAGTACTTGTCTTCAACTTGTATTCCTCCTTTTATAACCGAGGTTTGAATTTGAAGCCGTTGTGAGATAAACTCTTCACTCTGAACAGTGCATTAATTGACTTCTCCTAAATGGGTCTGTCCGATTTGTGCTGCAGTTTATCCTGTCACTTTGCTTTATTCCTTATTTCCATTAGTTGACCTCTGTTTCACTCTAGACTTGCAGCTTTGCATTGAATGTCTGAAATTTCCCTTTTGTCTTGGTAGCTCTTATCTCAAGTGTCCAACTTGTATCAAGTCCGGTCCAATCATACTTTAGTGCTTTGTTTGAAATCCTATTCATGACCGGTGTTAAAAGTCGGTATGCGATTGACGTTCTTCGTGCTTGACTCAAACCAGTCACTTCAGTGTAGAGTTTATTCCTTTAATATGGACCAATGCGCTGGATCTCCGGTTTCATATTTAGTCAGTTATGTCAACACCAAAACTAGTAATCCGAATGTTTGAAATTCGTATTACTAGTAGCCCAAAAAGTCTTTGAAGTGTTAGACTATGGTGGATTGCAAGCTATGGTGACTGATAAACGTATTATAGTACGTTTATCGTAGTATTTAATTGGCTCGTAATAGAGTTTTCGTAGTAATTTTATGCACTTATTATCCCTATTTTTACTTATTTTAGTATTATAAGGATTTAGGACGAGTTCCGGTGAAAAGGAGCGAAAACGAGGCACGGCGCGAAAACGATGAAAACTGGTGAAGGTCACAGCCGTGACACTTAGTGCACCTGGCCGTGACGCTGGGCAGAGAGTTAGACTGAAGATGGTCACGGCCGTGACACCTTGTGCACATGGCCGTGACAACCACAAGAGGCCGAAAGATGAAGCTAGTCACGGCCGTGACACTTCTTGCACCAGGCCGTGACCCATAACAGCAGCATTAGAAAATACATATCTCTTAATCCAGACTTCGGATTGAGAATCCCTTTCGTCAGAATCAAGATTGGCGAGTCTTCTATCTATGGTTAAAATTTCAGGTCAATCGGACATCGTTTACGCCTCAATCTGAAAGAAATACGAAACTGTCGCAAGGCTGGAAATCGTCACGGCCGTGACTCTTCTGCACGAGGCCGTGACGAGCGGCAGTGAGCTCCATTTTGCGCCCCGATAGTGTCACGGCCGTGACTGATCATGTCCCAGGCCGTGACACTTACGAAAATCAGTATAAAAGCCCAAATTCGACTCAGAAAGAGGGAGACTTACCAGATATCAACCCTAATCACTCAAGAGACGAAAAGGAGCCCTGAAGAACACAGAGTTGCGTCCCAGAGCGCAAGAGACGGAGCAACGACACAATCACGCCAAATTGAACGCAGACGAAGATAATCCCACACCACCATCGCAGATCATCCGTATATCAAGATTATGAGTTCTTCGCCTTTTATTTCTTATCTCTTTCGTTGTTTTCCCGTCTATTATGCGTAGCTAAATCCCTTTTGTGTTTGCGATTAGATGAACGCTAGGATCTTTCGTAGTTAAGACATATAATTATCGTGACTTTGTGTTTTGACTATTTATCGTTCTATGAATCTGTTTCGTTGCTTTAATATGTCTATGTTTTAAAATGATCGTGTGGGAAAACGTTTAGGGCGACAGCTAAACAACGTTTAGACCGTTCGTAGAAGATATGATTCGAGTATATGGCGAAAGCAAATACTCGATCCTCGCAATTAGTAATTACTGAATTTAGATCCCCGCGAGCGTTTAGGGCGACAGCAAACTCGCGAGCGGGTAGGAAACTATTGCGATCTAGTCAGAATCACGTAGGAGCGATTATTCATTGTCTTAGCCGATAGTACCTAGCAGGATTCGGATCCCGAGCACATCTCTATTATTTGAAAGCTTCGTACCAGTTTTAAGCGTGTTCTTTGAATCTCTGGTTGATTTAGGGGGTAATTGTTAGGTTAAGTCATAAAACAATCTGCGTATTTTATTTATGCTAAATATCGAGTCGATAGGCCACTACTAGTACTTGATTTATTCCTTGTGTTCGATACTCGTATACTCACTTTACTGCACTACAACCGATAGGTCCACTGCCTATCGCACGTCGGTGATAGTAATTAGGTATTCGTTTTAATTATTACTTGTCGCACTTTTCATTCACACACCACGTGGCGATCAGTGACCAAGACCCTCATGTGAAATTTGATAATGAATTTCTTTTTTAGCCTATAACAATTTTGTGACCAAGATCCCCATGTGGATTTGAATAGTCTATAATATATGCTGATTAATGAAGAAGAAGAGAAAACGATTTCTCTTTCGCAGCTGTGAACAAGCAGACGTATATGCTTTGATAAGTCAAAATGGAGCAATGGGCATGAAGTGGTTTTTCTCTAATCAGGTAAGCACTTACGTCAAATGGATTGCTTTTATGCTTATAAATAGGTAGTGTACGACAAAGGGAAAAATTAACACCATAACAAATAAATCTTCTATCAGTCCGCTCATTTTATCCTCTGTAGGTGTTCGACTACCCTCTTTACAAGGTATACCGGTCTAATATCTCCACATAATAAAGAAGTGTTACCCTCCGATCCGTGGACGTAGGTCATTCCGACCGACCACGTAAATCTTCGCTGTCCAAATTTATTTTTCGTCTCTTTTATTTATTATCGTCATTTCTCAGGCAAATATATTATCGGGATCACGTTCAAGTCATTCTTTCGATCTGCTAAACACACTCAAATCGAATAGATTGCCAACGTAGACCAAAAAAAAGCATAAACTCGACTATTTTATTCACCCCTCTAACACATACCAATCCCAACACACAAAATTCATATATCAACTTTTATATGTAATTATACCCAGATCGGAGTATAATATTCGTAGAGAAATTCAAGAATATTTTCTTTTGACTTAGTTACAAGAATGTGGACAACATGGAATGATGGAACTGAACTGTTTATGAAAAGAATCCATTAATATTCCTCCCAACACATGCACGTGACCTGCGGTAATGAATAGTTCTTACCCTTTTTGTCCGTATGTGCCTGAATGAAACCACACTTGCGTATATCTAAGGAATCCTAACAAAAAAATCATATGAAGTTGAATTGTAAGTTCTTCAACGCCATTTGTCATTATATCTTTGTCTCAATATGAATGACATTTGATTAAACGTAGATAGTCTCTGTACTCGTCGTAATGGTCTCGAGGATTTTTTAAAAAAAATAATAATACAAGAATCGTTGTTTTCCAAATAAAAATTAAAAGAGACCTTGCTAAGTCATGACATTCACGTGATAGACCACGCCAATCTTCGTTGCCATTCAATTCGTGTTGGGCTCTCCCCAGACAAAGAAAGATCAGTTCCAACCCCTTTTGCTAATCTTCTATTTTATTTTCTCGTGAACAAAACTCATAAGTCATACATATGTGATTGAGGTTGTCGGTTCCAAGTTGTTCGATATCGTTGGGTCCAACGGCAAGATGGCCCTTGTCTTGAAATTATATAATTAAATTATAATTTGGAGGTGTTAATATGTGGTATTACTTGGAAATTGTTGTAAAGGTATTACTACGTTCGGCCTTGTCGTTGAATTTTCTGTCACAAAATATTTAATAGTAATCTTTATGATAGTTGGGAGGATTTACCCCAATTATGTACTACTCCCTCCGTCTCGGCAACTTTATCACATAAGTTGCCGGGCACGCAAATTAAGGTGGTATTATTATAATAATATAGTACAATGAAAAGGTAATAAAGTGTATATTTTGACACGTCTTTTAAGAATATTTAATATTATTATATTGATTGTTTGTGATAGTTTTTTGCTAAATAAGGAAAGATGATAAAATTAGTGGGACGCCCCAAATGGTAAAATGTGATAAAATTAGTGGGACGGATGAGTATAAAATAATATATTTTCATATCATAAACGTTCTGACCAACAAGATTCGACAACATGTGGGCAAGTATCTATATTATGTAATCCGACTTTTTTTTCTTAAATTTTTTAGCAACTTCCTTTGTAACTTGTGAGCGAGTTTCTAAATTATGCCATTGTTTTACTCCCTTTTGTCCCTATATCTTTTGGACATTTGGGATTGGGTTCGGTTTTTAAGAAATATAATATTTTAATAATAGAGGAAGAAAAGTGTATGGGTTTGGCACGTCTTTTAAGAATATTTAATGTTATTATATTGATTGTGTGTGATAGTTTTTTACTAAATATGGAAATGTATAAAAGATAGTGGGACGCCCGATTTGGTAAAATGTACAAAGTTACCGGGACGGAGGGAGTATTTCATTTACTTGTGAGCAAGTTTCTAAATTATAGAAGAGTGCGTTTGGATTCACGTTTTGAATGGAATTGGATAATTTAAAGTTATGGATTTTAAAATCGTAATTTCAAATTCAAATCCATTATTTGACAAACGTTAGGATTTCGAAATTCGTATTTCAAAATGAATTTGAACTCGAGCTCGAGAAGCTCGTCGAACTCGAATTCTAACTTTTCCTTTACAAAATTAAAAAGTACAAAAATAAAACAAAAAATTATAAATAATAAAATAAAACAAGCTTGCAAGCCAGCTTGGGAGCTCTGGTGCACCCACAAGTGAGCTCGAGCTCGACAAGTGCTCATCGAGCTCGAGCCGGCTCATCGAGCTCGCGAGTAAGCTTGACTCACCGTCCACACCCTAACTATTATTTATTATTATTTATTGTTAATATTTTTTATTATTACTATTATGATTACTATTATTATAATTATTACATTTCGGGCTCAACATTGGATTTCGAAAAACACACCATTTGACATGAAATTTCAAATCCGACAATTAATAAACGTTTATGTTTAACTTCGGATGAAATCAAAATTCAAATCCACTTGATTATCAAACGGAAGATTAGCGGAAAACCCGAATTTCAAATCGAAATCCGAAATCCAAACGGACCGTAATATGATTTTGCAGTTTTCATTATAACATTTGAAGACAATAAACAAGAATCTTAAAAAAACACACAGTTTCTCTCTCGTTTCATTTGGCAATTAATAATCGAAGGTCAATAATCTTTTCGTATTTTATTGTACCATTTTGATTATTTGACCAATTAGAAAGATGTTTCCTAGAATCAATCGACTGAGATGCCAAAAACTATAGTTGGTAGTGAGATACAATTCAAAGCATTAGACCATCTCCGATGGTACTCGAAAACTCAAAACAAAAAAAACCTAAAATCACTACAACCGAATCCAAAAATCAAAATGGGTTTTGCACTTTCTCTCTCCTTCAATAAATGCATCTATCGTTTGAATGCAATAATTACGTTCTATATTTAGTAATTACATTTCAAATCCTTTTATTTGTTTTAATAATGAATGCATCCTTATAAAAAAAATTAATAAAAATACATAAAAGCTAAATAGAGAGTTTTTTTATATTGACTAGCAATATTTTTTAATTTATTTAGATATAATATAGTATTAAAATGTTAATTTATTTTAATTTATGTGACGCTCGGGGCCGACGAAGGCGGGGAGTGATCGTCGAAGCCAGAGAGGGGCACGGACAAGGTGGGGCTCCTGACGAGGCTTTTGGGCGAAGGGGTACATGAATGAACCGATCTCACATCGAATGAGGGGGACCCTGGGACTGACAATGTATGTGCATGTCAGGCTAAGAATTATAAGAGAATTGATAGTACTACTCATATCACCCAGGTCGACTTACCTTTTTGGGAGTCCATCCATAAGAACTTCAAAGTTAAGCATGCTTGACTTGAGGCCATCTTGGAACGGGTGACACCCTGGGAAGTTTGTCCAGGGTGCGTGTGAGGACAAAGCACGCTGGAAGGTTAAGTAGTGATACAGTGGGGTCAGACTATCAGTTAGAGTGTGGCGGGCCCAACCCCCCAGGTCCCGGTGGGACGGAAGTTACAGGTAACACCTGGTATGGGACAGAATGTTACAAATGGTATCAGAGCACAACCTCTCGCAGTACGGTGTGGTTCGGAGATGAACCAGGCGGAAGCTGGTGGGCATGTGACGCCGGGGGCCGAAGAAGGCGGGGAGTGATCGTCGGTGCCATAGAGGGGCACGGACAAGGTGGGGCTCCTAGCGAGGCTTCTAGGCGAAGGGGTACATGAATGAACCAATCTCACACCCGGATGAGAGCGAATCCTGAGACTAACAATGTATCGGTGTGTTAGGCTAAGAATCGTATAAGAGAATTGATAGTACTACTCATATCATTAAGGTCGACATACCTTTCCGGGAGTTCATCCATAAGAACTTCAAAGTTAAGCGAGCTGACTTGGGATAGCACTAGATGGGTGATCCCCTGAGAAATAGCTCAGGGTGCGTGCAGTGTGAAGCACGCTGGAAGATTAAGTGGTGATACAGTAGTGTCAGACTATCAGTCAGAGTGTGGTGGCTCCAACCCCACAGGTCCTGGTAGGGACGGATGTTACAGGTAACACCCGATATGGGACGGGATGTTACAATATATAAATTTGTTGGCAGTATTTAAAAGTTGTAAAAGTTGGTAAAGAAGTGAATATTTCGAATACAATCGGTCCTTTGAGTTTGAGAAAGAGTTTAACTGTTGGGGAGAATTACTGCATTCAGTGAGTTTGGGAATACGTTTTCGGTTGGAATTGCTCTTCAATAAAATTCAAGAGCAAGCCATTTGATAAAAAATCAGCGAAAATCATCTCGTACTAAAACTAAGACCTCAACTTAGTTAATGAGTACAAACGTGTCTCTCCATATACTAGAGATAGACAAAAAGCCCCACAATTTAGTAGTGCCTAGTGGCTATAGCTAAGCCACGTGAAATTCTAGTGAGATAGAAGCTATTACGAAGCCTTCTCTTGATTATTAGGGCAATCCCTTTGCAGTCCGCAACCCTTTTCAAAAATTTTCAATTATGGCATATTAACTCCCAATCGCTACAAAATAAAGCCACTAAAAATGGATTATTTCCCCTAACGAAATGAAATTAAAACAAGGGTTAATATATGTACAACGATGCCCTTGATGTTGATGTAAATGTTCATATAGCCATGTTTTCCATTCCAAATATCTCATGTACAAGGCGTATTTGATGTATATATGTATGAAATGAATCAAATTATATCGTCACTTGTGCTATCAATTACTAATTCGCTATAAACCGAGCATATGGCTTGTTCTTTTTTAATAAAAAAATGTGAAAGACATAATACAATACAAGCATTAAGTCCTACATTAAATACCTGTTGTCTCCACGTGCTCCCCAGAAAAAAAAAAATCGAGTATTCCACCAATGTTTTTTTTTTATTGAAGTCAAAGCATTAACCATAAGCTTTCAAAAGTTATTATATGACCAATCAAAAGCTTATCCTTAATAGAAGCATTACAGATCTCCAAACTAGCGACAACCTAATTCGCATTAAGCCTTATTTTGAAATATAATTCACGACGAGTGAAAATGAAAAAAAAAAAAAGCTATAGGATTTCTACAATGATTCGAGATAGCATGAAATGATGATTAGTGTCCTCTTCCATTTATGCGAGTGGTTGAAATTTGATCATTATTGGCGTAATCTCGGGATAGTCTCTACTAATAAATGCCGTACTTTATTAAGAAATCTCCTTAGTGACTAAATTTATAACTATTCAAATTTTCCAACACCAAAGTACTATGTAAAGGAAAAAAAATGGATGAGAGAGAGATAAATGGATGCCATAGGATAAGGACTTAACGAGCCTATAGTTTCCTCATGCATCTTATTTGGTGACACAGATAGAAAATCAATTATGATTGTTATTTGTCATATGAATGGAGACGTTTCAACCTCCCTATTCTTCCTCTCGCCTATAAATTGAGAGAACTACATTATATCACAAGTTGAATACGAAAATAATTAATATTCCAATTACACAGAAACCTATAGACAGTTTATCCACTTACACAATTCAGTAAGCTAAGGCCGCCTCAGATTCATATCGAAAGATGGCTTTTGTTCCAACCAAGCATATCCTCATAGCTACCATTTTCTTGATTTGCTTCATCTCATCAAGCACCCAAGGTAGGGATTGAATGCCTTTTTTAGGGTTATTTTTTCTTGAAATAGTCTTTTATATACTAATCTGAATGTTTATGATTCCGTTAATGAGAAAGGTAGGTTAGGCACCTACTTTATATATATGAAACCCATTCATGACAAAAGCTTTTTGTGCGTAGCTTCTCAATGACTTGATTTTTTTTTATATATCATAGCAGTGAGAAGTTTGAGGGCATTCTCTACCGATCCTCGGCCTATAAAACTTGCAAACAGTAATGGGAAACAAATGGTTGCAACAAAGGCAGATGAGGTACGACGAAGCGAAGAGTATGAAGAAGTTGCTGTAATGGATTATTCTCCAGCTAGAAAGAAAACCCCAATTCACAACTAGGCCTTGGTGATCATCTTCTTATCATCGTATATAGTGCATCAAAGTACCATTGTGTGAGTCTCAATATATATATTTATATTAACGATTATAAGACAAGCGAAGATACATGAGTGCAGACACACATATACAAGGTTCTGAACAAACTAGGGCAGAAAGAGATGCATTTGATATGGTCGACAAAAAGGAAGAAACTAGCCATAGCTAGCTGATCTATACATTTATGTTTCTTTATATATAAAATTTGCAGGTGTAAGAGAAATTGACTTACAAATCCAATGATACGCGGAAATTAAAGTATGGGCAGATTACATCTCATAACCTATCATACTTTTAGATGCATTTAAAGACCAAAGTAATTGTTAGGATATGCGGAAATCCCCGATAATTATTTGCCCGAAAATGACGATAATAAATAAAAGAGACGAAAAATAAATTTGGACAGCGACACGAGATTTACGAGGTTCGGTCAGAATGACCTACGTCCACAGGCCGGAGGGTAGAACTTCTTTATTATGTGGAGATATTACAGACACGTACACTGACGTGGTACAAAAGCAGCTACAACAATATAAGGAGTATGCTACAGAAAGAATTAATAGGAAGAAGATCAGTTTGTGGTTGTGTTTTCTTCTGCATCTAAGGGTCTCTATTTATAGGAGATAGATCGACTTGATACTGTCTGAACACATGCATGTGAACATAAGGAAAATAAAATGTTGCTCCGTTCTTTGACTATGCCAAACCGCCCATGTGAAGAATCCAATTTCAAAAGAAAGTGGCTTTGTTTCTTTATGTGTTCGGCGCCCACTATTAGAGACCAAAAGGTCATTTTCAACAAATCTCCACCTTGACCTTTTGCTTTCGAGAATTACTCCACCTTAATGTAGAATACCTTTATCTCCCTCCGACCTTAGCCCCTGGCGGGCTACTTCACCATTTCTGAAACACCAATCAAGTCCAAGCAATGCTTGAACTTGGAAACTGGAAGAGCCTTCGTAAACAAATCTGCAGGATTATCATTTGTGTTAATCTTCTTGATAAACACCTTCTTATCTGCAATGACATCACGAATAAAATGATACTTAACGTCAATATGTTTAGTCCTTTCGTGATACATCTGATCCTTAGTCAAATGAATCGCACTTTGACTATCACAGAAAATCGTAATAACTCTCTGACTCTGAGTTAATTCACCGAATAACCCTGTCAACCACAATGCTTCCTTAATCGCGTCAGTAATCGCCATGTATTCTGCTTCAGTAGTAGACAACGCCACTACATGCTGTAGAGTAGCTTTCCAGCTAACTGCACAACCTCCAATACAAAATACATAACCAGTAAGAGATCGTCGTTTATCGAGATCACCTGCGTAGTCTGAATCGACGAAGCCAACGAGAGTATCACTGTTTCTGCCAAACTCCAAACAAGTGCTTAGAGTACCCTTCAAGTATCTGAGAATCCACTTCACTGCTTGTCAGTGTTCTTTCCCTGGATTAGCCATGTACCTGCTAACAACACTAACAACCTGTGAAATATCAGGACGTGTACATACCATTGCATACATAATACTGCCGACTGCACTCGAGTAAGGAACCCGTGCCATGTACGCTTCTTCCTCATCTGGTGATGGTGACTGAGCAGCGCTTAGCCTAAAATGGCTAGCAAGAGGAGTGCTGACTGGTTTGGCATTGCTCATGCCAAATCTCTCCAAAACCTTTCTGAGGTAACTTTCCTGGGTCAGGTATAACTTACCAGCTCCTCTATCACGTCTAATCTCCATACCAAGAATCTTCTTAGCTGCTCCTAAATCCTTCATTTCAAATTCACCGTTCAATAAGGCCTTCAACTGGTGAATTTCTGCAAGATTCTTAGCCGCAATGAGCATGTCATCAACATATAACACTAGATAAATGATCGAACTGTCATTTAACTTCCGGAAGTAAACACAACTATCATACTTGCTCCTGGAGAAACCATGATCCAACATGAAAGAATCAAAACGTTTATACCACTGTCTTGGAGACTGCTTTAATATAAGAAAAAAGGCATCTCTAAGCCCATCCTACAGCCCATATGTCATTAAAGCCCAGCTGGAAGCTGTTCATATTTCCTCATTCACAAATCGTATTAAATACCTTCTCTTAGTCCGAAGTGTATCCCTTCCAACGTTGTCATAAGCTAGGGTTTTGATTCGAGGACACAATCCCCAAAAAAATTTTCCTACTTTCACTCTGCAATCGCGATGGATTTCGACGAGTATGATTACCTCGAGAAAGCTGTTGAAGAAACCAACGGTTCTGTGAAGAGGGAAACGCCGGACAAGGATAAGGACAGAGAGAGAAGGGAAAGGAGAAGTGAGAAAAGCGTGGATGATGAATTCGACCAAGAGGACAGGGAGAGGAAAAGAAGCAGTAAGAAATCGAGGAGCGACGGCAAAGAAAGAGACAGGGATAAGGAGAGGGAGAGGGAGAGGGAGAGAGATAGGGAGAAGAGCTCGAGGCATCGGAGTCGAGAGAGAGATTCAGAGAGACGGAGTTCAAGGGATAAGGAGAGAGATGTGGACAGAGATAGGAGGGACAGAGAAAGAGACAAGGAGAAGGAGAGAGAGCGCAAAGAGAGGGAGGAGAGGGAAAGGGTGAGAGACAGGGAAAGAAGGAGCAGGAGTCGGTCGAGGCTGGAACGCGAGGAAAGGGAGCGCGAAGAGGGCAGGTGATTTCCAGAAACGATTAATTCTTTTTGGTTACTGCAATTTCAGTTTTTGTGGCTATATTTTTCTTTTGGACTTTGGGCCCGAATGAGTGTTGATTGCGGGTAGTAGGAACATCGTTTGATACTGAGAAGGGTGGAGATTTTTAGCTTGATAGAATATGAATTAGGAGGTCTTCAGGTTATGAATGATTGAAGTTTTGGTCTATGTTTAGCCTTTACATGTGGTTTCTTTTATGTAGTCTTTTGTCTGTTTTAATTTAGCAACTGGAATATAACACGTCTCCTGCATGAATATATTTTTGCGCTGTAAAAAGCTATGCATGATAGAAGTGTTAAAATGCGACTTCATTCATATAGGATATAGTCTTCTAACTTGGATTGAAATCGTAGATGGGTTGTTTGCACATCTTAATCGGCTAACAATGTGGATACCTCATGGAGTGTTCGTTGAAGAAAGTGGCTTTACCTTTAATGTGATTGACAAGGTCTGTTTTATCCGTTGTTTTGGGTATTTAACTTAGCTTTTCATCCTTCTAATGTTTTTTACATTGATGGATTTTAGGTATTTCCTCTAGGTGTGTTAATCACTTGTATTCACTTTTTAGGTCGGCGAGGGTTGTGGTGAAGCTGTATCAGTTTTCCAATGTTTTCTTCACCACCAAGACGATTGTGCATTATCTCTTTACATATGCGATTTTCTTTTCTTTTGACAGGAAATAGTGAAGTTGTTGTTTTGGCATCTTATTGTGAGATACTTCTATTTTGCTCCTTGCCCGATGCTCAAAATGGTTATTTATGGGAAATATCTTGTTTACATGTTTGTGAAACTCTTTTTGTGATATAGGATTAGCCTTTAGTGGCAGCAGAACCAAAGTGGTGGAAGGGTGTTTCTGGGGTGTAAAGTACACGAACACCTTTGTAGAATTGAGGGTTCGATATTGACTGACTTCAGTAGAATAATGCTATGATTACACAAGTGATTACTTCTGATTGTACTTTTGAGCCGTTAATGCAGGAGATATAAGGACAAGAAAGAAGCAGAGACTGAAGCTGATCCTGAAAGGGATCAGAGGACCGTTTTTGCATATCAGGCAAGGCTTTTAACTCTAGAAGCTAATTTTCAGGCTCTGGCCCCTCATGTTCGAAATCTTTTGTGAGTTCTCTTATTCCATGATATATTTTTGCAGATGCCACTTAAAGCAAGTGAGAGAGACGTTTTTGAATTCTTTTCAAAAGCAGGAAAGGTTCGTTCCGTGCCAATCAAATTGTTTTGTGAAGTCCAATGTCCATATACTGTCTTTTCGATTTTCTTCCTTGTGGTAACTTGGGCTGTGTGCCCTGGGAGTACCCAAATACTTGAACACAAGCGCGTCCTTGGAGGACTTCTTTATCGTAATGTTAGCGGGTTTCATTCTTCGTTGCTCGTATAACTGTGCAAGTGGCTGACGTTATGTCCGCATCTCATTACCGTCCTTTACTGTTCTCTGCATTTTCCTTTCAGGTGAGGGATGTAAAGCTGATCATGGATCGGAACTCAAGGAGATCTAAAGGAGTGGGGTATGTTATGTTCTTCTCCCTGCTAATAATAGGAAATTGGGCCCCATTTGTTTTTCTAACATGTTTTTTACGCCTGGATTTTTTTTCCTGATTGCAGGTACATTGAATTCTATGATGCTATGTCAGTTCCAATGGCTATAGCTTTATCTGGTCACCTGTTTCTGGGACAACCTATCATGGTAAAACCTTCAGAGGCTGAGAAGAATCTTGTTCCATCGACCACTACTGCTGGTGTTTCTGTTGTGGGGCCGTATGGTGCAACAGATAGGAAGCTTTATGTTGGCAATTTGCATTTCAACATGACAGAAGTTCAGCTTAGACAGGTGCTGTTACGTATTTACGTACATGTTTGCCGTTGCTGATTTATCTTCTTATTTGTCTTAGCTTTTTAGTTGCGTTCTTTTTTTGCAAAGTTTGTTGGTCGGCAAAACCAAATGTTTGTCTTTGAAATTAGTTTGATGATAGCTTTGATGATGTAACTGTTCTGTTTGGGATGACTGCTAGTTTGTCTAAATACATAACCCTTCTTGTTTTGTATCTATAGTTTTTTTCTGTTTAAGTTCTGTGTTTTTACAATTATACTTGTCCAGATTTTTGAAGCTTTTGGACCTGTTGAGCTTGTGCAACTACCATTAGATCCTGAGTCAGGACATTGCAAAGGCTTTGGCTTTATTCAAGTAGGTATTTTAGAACGTCTGTTTCATTTTTATAATACTAGATTATTATTTGTTTTAATCAAGTGCCGGAGTAGTTACTTTAATGACCCTATGCTGTTGCAGTTTCAACATCTTGAGCATGCAAAGGCGGCACAAAGTTTGAACGGAAAACTGGAGATTGCTGGTCGTACCATCAAGGTATTTCCTCGTTTTAAGCTTGTTTATGCTGTATTTAAACTTTCTAAATATCATTGCATGACATTCCTTATGGGCGTATGTACATTCGAGTGAGCCCTGTTATTCATTTATTTCAGGTTTCCTGTGTCACGGACCATGTTAATGCACAAGAATCAGGGACTAAAACTGCTGATTTTGATGATGACGAAGGTGGTGGTTTGGTAAGGAAAAGCTTGTCTTACTATTATAGTTGATCAGCTCTATTTGTTTCAGTATAGTCATCTATCGTCCATTGTTGGACTCGACTGTTCTACTAACCTCTTGTGCTCAAGAGAATTTATTTTCCGCTATACCCGAAAACATATCTAGTTTAAATTTGGTAACCTGGGATTATATTTGCAAAGGATCCGTAACATTATTGACTAATCTGTATGCTGTCGCATCTGATATTTTTTACAGGCTCTGAATGCTCAGTCAAGAGCGATGCTCATGGCAAAGCTCGATCGCAGCGGTACTGCCCCAAGGTTTGTATATGCATATATATATATATATATATATATATATATATATGATAGAGCTGACATATCTCAGTTTGAAATCTGACATTCATTATCACTCTATCAGCGTTATTGGGACCCTAAACGGGTCAGCAGCTCCTGCACAACCAGGCGTTACAATGCCCATCAATCCAACAACAGCAGTATTTTCAAACTCCATTATTCAAGGCCAGATGATTCCTATGGTTCCTGAACCAATTGGAACTCCCAGTGAGTGTTTACTCTTGAAGAACATGTTTGACCCAGCTGCTGAGGTTTGTGATGATTTCTGATTTATTCACTCATTCCGATAATAGGCTGTGCTTTGCGTATGTATGTTTTTTTTATCTCTTCCATTTTCTTATGGGTCTATTGAAACTACCGCAGACTGAGCCAGAGTTCGATTTGGATATAAGAGATGATGTAGAAGAAGAATGCTCCAACTACGGCCTTGTGAAGCATATTCATGTCGACAGGTAACCTTTTTTTTCACGATTCCTCTTTGTTCAATGATTTTGGAAGGTGGAGTAGTGACTTTGTGCAATTTGAGTTGCAGGAATAGTGCAGGCTATGTGTATTTGAGGTTTGACAGCATAGAAGCTGCATCACGAGCCCAGCAAGCGATGCATAAAAGATGGTTTGCTGGTAGAATGATCTCAGCCATATTCTTGGTAATAGATTTATATTTCACAAAATTCAACTCAATGTTTTTACTATACAAACGTATTGAGTTATCTCTGTTTTGCTTTCTTGTGCAGCAACCTTACGAGTATGACGCCAAGTTCAAAGGCACTGCTTGAAGAGCTAAAATGAAGAACAACAGTCCCTTCCGTACCTTGTTTGCATTTTCAAAATTGTTCTCTGAAACTGTTTTTGTGCAATTTTATTTGGAACTAAGTATGTTATTCTAATTCTGTTTTGAATTTAAAATATCTGAAACTCTACTTCGGCCGTGAAAGAAACGTGAAGACATTTGATATGCTAATTTATTTATAGAAGTATACGGTACTGTTTGTTTAAAAAAGCGCGCTCCGGGCTCGTTTAAAGCGAGAAGCACGCTCCAGGTTGGTCATACCGCTTCAACTAGACAAAAGCGTTGCCTATCCGTGAAGCGAGTAAAATGCGATGAAGCGCTCGCTTTTCTCGCCTTCGCTTAATCGGCCTAAAGCTCGCTTTTAAGATACCATTGACTGTTGACCGGTTTGACTAAGGTTTAGTTTATTTAATATTTTTTTTCAGTTCATTTCTTCCAACCCAATTCGTTCGTCGTCACGTCACTCCTCTCCCAAGCCTCCTAAACCCAACTCCGCCCCTCTCCAACCTCTCCGGTCGCCGATCTGCCGCCGTTGCCCTGCTGCCACCGCTCCCTGGTTCCTCTTTTTTTTTCTCTCTTCAATTGGCATGGGCAAAGTTTAATTTGGTGAATGATTGAATTTTATGGAGTCAGATGGCATGGGCATGGTTCAATTGACATGGGTAAGGCTTAATTTGATTCCAATTTCTTCCAGACTCCTTTGGATGACGAAGAGGATGATGACTATTAGGTTTTAGAGTATTGTCTAGTAATTATGTTAAAACTTGAGTTTATGTTTGTGACGATGAATTTGTGAAATTGTTGCTTTTGAACTTTGAATGATGTTGATCTTTACTATTTTTGCTAGCATTTTGTGCTATTTATTCATTGACATTATGTTATACTACCTCTGTCCCATTTATTTCTTCTCATCTTTGTATTTCGGACGTCCCACATAATTCTTCCTATTTCCATTTTGTAAAGAATATTCCAATAATTAAACTAATTACATCATTTATATTAAAAAAAACTTCTTAATTTGCGTGCCCACTAATAAGTTTTCTCTCTCCGTACCTTAAAAGTGTACTATAATATTAAAATAATATAGTTTCTTAATCTTCGTGCCCACTAATCTTTAGAAAGAATTAAATGGGACGGAGGAAGTATATAATATCGAAAATTGTTATTTCAGCAATAAATATCACATATATAAAATTTACAATTAATATATTAAAAAAATTTCTTGCTATCCGAAAAGCGACGCTTTTCGCTCCTCGCTTAAGCTTTGGAGGTCTTTTCGCTTCGCCAGGTTTTTCGCTTTTTAAACCAAGTACAGTAGACAGGCTTGCTATTTTAATGTTGGTCTAGTCAACTCCATGCATTTGCAACATACTATTGAAAGGGAAATTCTTTTTCTTTTCTTATATAAGAGATGCGAGGCTGCGCTTGAAGCTACAAATTTTTGCTGTGCACTTAGGTGCGAAGTTCAGCCCAAACATTTCCTTGTCGGGAGTTTTATTCGGTTCGAGAAATCCCACGAGCTTTGCAACGAGGATAGCGCTCTCAGTTACGTGATGGTTTATGTCCTCCGTTTCAGTCCAAAGCTGTTGAGCCAATTGCGTTCTCCTCCATTTGCTGGCGGGATTAACGCCCCACTTGACGAATAGCTTCTCCCTTCCCTCCTCTGTGAACTTCTTCACCATTTGCTCAGTAAGCATCCTTCTCTCTCTTCTCAGTGACTTTGCGCTGTTGTTATTACCAAGAGTGGTCGGATGGTCGTGAGGTAATAATGCTATAATCGTGACTGTTATTTTTTATTGATTACCTTGAGGGAAGTGTTAGGCTTTGTCCATTGGCGATGGTTTTTTCTCCTCGGTCGAACTTATCTTTCAAGAACTTGAGTCTTCTGAGTTCTACTTGCAAGTATATCGCGTCCGTCGGGTCTCCTTGAAATAGTAGAAAGAAGTAAGTTCTATGGACGAGTGAGACGTTGCAGGCGTGCCATAGTTGGACTATTTCTCTTTGGAGTCTGTTGAATTCCACTGGCCAACTCGTAATGTTCACGGGTTCTTTTTCTTTTGCCTCTTCTTCTTCTTCGACGATGATGGGATCTAAGCCCACGTCTTTCACGTCCTTCTTCTTTGTTGGAGATTGAATAGGGTGTCGACCATCTTCTTTCGCCTGACAATTTGTGATCTGAATATGTTGGAACTGATAATCAAGAATACTAAGTGGATACATAGCTTTAGTTTAGCAGCAACTATTATGTCAAGAAAACTTAGATCACTCACAGTATCCTCTTGTTCGGCGTGAAGCTCCGAACTTGGAAGCTTATTCGCGGTATCGATCTCTATATAAACTTCATTTTCTAAAGGAGATTCACAATCTTCTCTTACAGGGGAAGGAGGAGTATGTTCTTTCTCTGATGGGATATTACATCTCACAATGTTGGACCAAGAAAAGGTATCTAAATCTGCAGCGCAATCACTGAGGCTTTTGCTTCTTGTTAGTTTGAAACTTGTACCCAACGAACCACCTTCTTCGTCTCGATTTTCCATATCACGACAATCAATTGGTGAAGTCGATTCTTCTCTGCGTGCTGATATCGATTCGTAAGGGCTCTCTTGTACTTCATTTAAGGGTGTCGTCTCATTTGCCCCATCATCTACCTCCTCATCTTCGCCTCTTACATAAGTCAGGCGATCATCTTCAGACAGTTGGGATAATGCCGATTCGATATCTTGTAAGTCGACTCTGTCAGTGGATGATACTCTAAAGGCGGGATACGGTTCGTTTTCCTCCACAGTGGCCTCTCTGTTATTAAACTCGTCTTTTGTCTCAATGCAGTGAACTTCTCTGCACATATCATCACCATCTTCCAAATTTGGAACCTTACCAGGCAAAAGATATTCGGAAGCAGTCCTACTGTTGGTGTAATCAGAGCATAATGTTGTTGAATCTTCGACTTCAGCTAATAACTCATTATCATCTTCGACGGAAGCCGAGTTTTCCCTTTCTGGCGTTGTAATATCAGGCGATCTCTGCACTCGAAGGTGAGGGTATTCTCCCGTACATGCCTTCGACAAAATTGTAGAAAAACATTTATCAGAAAAAAAAACTTCAACGCAAAATTAACGAAGAAAAAAGATCGCATTTTTCACCTGCATCATGAAACTACTACTACTACTACTACTAGCACCATCACCGAGCATCTTCATCAAATCGTGGACTTGGGCTCGAGCGATATCTCTCTGTAGGATCAGATCTTTAACCGCCTTCTCAAGCTGCAAGGAAGGTTGAAGGAGTTATTTTCTTTTTTCTTCCCCTTTTTGACTTATTACAATATATACTAGGTTTTTACGTACCCTTTGGATCTCAGAATCTTTCTCGCTCAATGTCGAGAAATAATTCGGCGGAATAAAGGCAGAGTGGAACCTCTTCAGTTCGGCGTCGGCCCTCTCCAACTCCTTGCGAAGATGCTTCACCATGAGCTTATCGGACATAACTACGTTCAGCTTAGCGTTCGTAGTAACTTCCTTTGCACAGCTGGCGAATAGGAGAGTGTTCCTCGACTGCTCCACGTGACTTCTCGCGGGGCTCATCGTGCATATTATTGCTGTTCGAGCGTCGCCGTTCAATGACGTCTGAAGGATTCTCGTCAGCTTCGAGTCTCTGAATGGTATGTGCCCGTTTCGTCCCTTGCTGTTTTTTTTTTTGTTCCATTGAATGTGGTATGTTATACATGGCAAGATTTGACTTCGACAAATTTCATGAAGTTTGTACCTGAGCTTGCGAATAACGGTTCCTAAGGTTAGTAAGCTACGATTTATATGACATCCTTCTTTCAGCCTTGCGCCAGCTGATAGCGACTGAGATGCTCGTTCGCTGCCAGCGAGGTCGACGAAATTCTGCATTTATGAAAGAAGTACGTTTTTTCTTTTACATATGTGGCGATTAAAATAGGCTATAAGATTCGATTTTTTGTATGTTGTTCATTTTAGCTCACTCACCACAGCAGATGAGAGCGTGCCTGCGTTGTCCCGGCCCAGGAAATCGCGAGGAGAGCTTTCGACCGTCTTCAAAACCAACAAAAAAATAACGATATACAAAGATCGATCAAGGGCATGTTTGGCCTCTCGAGAAAAGTACGAAAATGTTGAAAAGGGAAGATTTTTTGTTTTTATTTTACCAGTCTGATAATCTGGTGAGATCTTGAGCTCATCTCATTGAGAGAAGTCTCACCAATCTGTCTCTGCGCTGCAACCATAGATATATATACACACACACATAACACTCGGATATTCAAAACATAATTTTTCTCTGCTTTTTTTTTGGCAATGCATTTTTCCTCACCTTCACAAACAGAAAGGAGCTGAATGGCATGATTTCGATCTTTCAGTATCTCCTCGGTGAGTTTCTCCACTACGGTGCCTCTCTTAAACATTTATAACCCAATTTATCGACCAATCAAACATTATTTATAACCACTAATATGAGCAAAAGAAAAGAGAAATTAACCTCAGGATCATCTAGAAGCCTCAACGGAGAAGTATCTTCGCTCAGCAAATCTCTGACCGACTCGTTATAGATCTCCATAGCAGAGAACTTCAATACAAAATCCCTCTCTTCATGCTGAAAACTACCGTTCGTGGGAAAAGAGGAGATTTAAGAGACATATACATAAGTATTAGAGTAGAGTTACCTTGTCTATATAATCATACACATCTTTTATTGCATACTCTGTGATCCCAGTCATGGTATATGTCTTTCCACTGCTTGTCTGCCCATATGCAAACACAGTTGCTGCAAAAAAAAAAAAAAAAGAAACATATATAAACCTAGACGTACGACTAAAACACCAAAAACTGACTGATTGTACTTACAATTCACCCCACTGACAACTGATACAGCAACATCTCTAGCTCCTTGTTCGTAAACCTCTCTTGTCGAGCAACTGCTACTGAATACTCTATCTGTATAGAGAAGGCATGCTTATCTGATCATCTTCATGTTCATAAAAAAGATAAAAATTGAATAAGAAGAAGACAATGATATTCTGTCTTACCAAATGTGTAAGAAGTGGGATATGCTGATGAACTACCATTCTTGTAAGAAATCGTCTTGCGATCGATGCATTCCCAGTCTGAGACGTCGTTGTTTGCAACTTCCTTTGCGTTCAATGGTCTCAATCTTACCGAAACGTGAATCTTTTCCTCCTCATTATTGGTCTTCCTAATAGCAACATCTCCTACATTATTGTTCTCCATTATTACTTACCGATCCCTGAATCATAGAACTAAAAGGTAGTAAGTTGAAATTTCATGGGATCATTTAATTCACATGCTTTTCCTCGTCTTCATAAAGAAAAAGCATCATCAAAACTATGGTCTGAATCGAGCAGCAATGATGCATGCGGTCAATAGCATCCAATCATGCAAAGAAATAACTGTTATGTCTCATGCATTGAAGATATTATACATGTGTATATATATTTGCTTCTTTTTTTCTCATAATGTCATGTGGCCCTTGTCTACAGCCTGTCAAATGTCATGATCCTCACGATTTTACCTCAACTATGAGTTGGAAGCTTATTTCTTTATTACAACATCAAAGAAGAAAAGAAAGATGAGAAAAGAAAAAGAAAAGCTGCTATGTTGGATTAGGTTTGGGGTTATGGGCCCAAGCTTATGAAATAACAATCTGTATTTTTGTTACCTGGAAAATGTTCTTGCCACGACCACATAATCTCTGACTATTGTCTTTCATTCACAAGAGAGAAGGTGTTGAATTCAATCTCCATTGGACAGATATCTGAAGTTCAACGGTCATATCCGTGGAATCGTTGTCGAGAAAGATTTCATTATTCTCTTTTGTCAATGATGCCTTTGGTTTCTTGTGGAGAAAAAGAACCCTCTCTTTCTCCCTCCCTCTTATTGACTGCGAGAATTATTATGTTAATGAACATTTTCTCGCCATTTAATCAATCATCACACACTTCATTTTTCTCTGATTGAATAATACATTTCAATTATATCATGGCCCGGCTAGGCTACTGACCATACTTTACCCATAGCATAAAGCATAAGCCTTATTGTTTTTTTTTTTTCGGGAAATTCCTTATCATTTATTCTACCTTTGATGTTTAAACTTCCTGTTCAATACCCATAGAAAGATTAATTCATGTTCAATACCCATCTGCTAGTACCCCAAAACAGTGAACTAACAAAAATGCCATTTTTAAATCAAACTGAACATCTATTTTGACTATTATACCAACTATGAGACCACTCCAACCGACCATCGCAAACTCAAACTCCAACTATTTCTCCATTTTTTATATGAAAAAAATATTGAGTTTATTATTAATTTTGTGAGATTTTTCTTAAATTCAATTTAAAATAATAGTATGATCTAATTTGTAAAGTTGTAAATTTCATGGATAATATTAAAAAAAATTGGGTAGAAGAGAATATTACAATAATGGTCTTGTGAGTTTGAGAAATCGCTTGTCGATTGGAGAAGAATTACTGCATTTTGAGTTTGAGAATGAGTTTGGGTTTTAATGCGGTTTTCGGTTGAGACCATCTCCAATTGTACTCCAAAACACAAAAAATTGGCTAAAAGGTCTTCAATCGATAACAGTGGTGATATTAAAAATTGAATAAATGAGAATATTACAATAATGGTCTTTTGAATTTGAGAATTGGTTTAGCTGTTCGAGAAGAATTACTGCATTTTGAGTTTGAGATTGGATTTGTTGAGATACTCTTATTGATGAGAGAGAAACTATAAAACCCATTTTGATTTGTTTTTTTATGTTCGCTTGGAGTATTTTACTCTATTTTTTTGAGTTTCGCAGCTCCAATGAGGATGCTCTTATCGCTGATTGTACCAACAAAACAAAATAATGGAATTATAATTTTATATAAAAAATGGACATTATACAAAATGGTGTCGTAATTATACCAACTGTTAGCCATATTACACCATAAATATGAACTCTATACCACAGTTGGTATAAAATTCAATTCTGGTATAATTGCGACAACGTTTGGTATAATGTCCAGTTTTGTTTTTATAAAATTATAATTACATTATTTTGTTGGTATAATTAGAGATAACAATTGGTGTAATAGCAAAATCAGTTGGTATAATGTCCAATTTTGTACTTTAAAATTCGGGTAACTTATTTGATTTATATAATAACGAAAACAGATGATATAATTTATACAATTTATGGTAGCAAATCAATTGGTATAATGTCCAATCTTTTTGTATAAAAATATAGTAACGTTATTTACCAATATAATAAAGGAAACAGACTGTATAATTTCTACAATTTCTGGTATAATTAGAAATTCAGTTGGTTTAATGTACAATTTGGGGTTATAAAATTTAAATAGTGTTATTTATTGGTATAATAACGACAACAATTGGTATAATTTCTACAAGTTTGGTATAATAGCAAATTAGTTCGTATAATCAAATCGCTGATGTTATTTATTGGTTAATAACGAAAACAGTTGCTATAATTCGTACGAATATAATTTGTTCAGCTTTTTTGAACTGTGAGACAAGGGTATTTTCGACTTCTCAACACTTAAAAGACCATTTTAGGTACTGAAAACGAAGAAACTTTCAAATCGATACTAAACAGGAAGAAATAATCCGAGTGGTATTTAAGAGAAATTTTAAAACTCAAAAGGGAGTGAAAGGGAAATTTCCTTTTTAATTTTAAGAATTATTTTGTTAAACGGTTGTCTTCGTGGGTAATAAAAAATGTAAGGAATTGGGTAGGAACCCAAAAACAAAATGAAACCGATAACAATTATAATCATATTAATTAGAAGAAGCTCCAAAGGGGGCAGCCCATGTGCGAGGGGAAAGAGCTTCATTCAAATCCCGTTGAACATTTGTCGGTAATTGTTTGTTCAATACGTTGCATATGTTTATGAAATGATTAACATTGATTTATAAATGTGTGGTTATATAAAAGACTGTCAGTTAATTAAGAATGAATTTTGAGAAACTTAAACGTGATTATTTACTGATAAGAATGATAGATGTAATATTTTATTTTGTGGATGTGTATGTGTTAAGATAATAGGCGCGTATTAATATGTGATTTTGATTTGTAAATTACGTAGAAAGTATTTAAATGTTTTATCTTTAATCTTCTCTTCTACTCACACAATGAAATCAGTATGAACTTAAAGTTATAACTACACATATATTAGTGTGTTTCCATGGCTGTTATAATTTACATAATCTCATACTTATCCAAGAATTAACTTCTAATGAAATTTGGTTATAAGAAAAAGTGACAAACTGATGTTTCTTAATAACTAGTAGTATAGTAAGCACACTCAAATGCATGTGCCCCAATACATAAAAATATATAATTTTATATGGTTAAAAAGTTGATCTGTAATATATACTATAATAATTAAATTTTAAAAGGAATCGTATGGAACATTTACGATAAACAATAATTATAAGAATATACTAAAATAAAATTATACATTAAACTTGACGTACCAAATTGGGAGAGCATTTACTCTAAGATGCCCCCCCTTAATGAATAGAAGGATGATGACAAACAGAGATGGAGCATTTACGGTAATGTTGGTCACGGGCGAGCCACATGCAGGGAAACTTGCACGTGTGTCACTTAGTCATGTTTTTATTTTTTCAGTAAAATGTTTTACGATATATATCCAAATGGGGAACCCGAATTCCCAGACCGTGATTCCCCATTCCTGAACCATACCAGCATAAGTGGTGAAATAGTGAAAGGTATATGGAACGAGAATTTGGTGGGGGTGGTAGGCCCAATACCAACCCCGTATCCGCACATTGTCACCCCTAAGAACCAATGATGTTGTCATGAACATTGATAAAGCTCCCGACAAAGTATTTCTAATTGGGCAATTTGCATTTGGTCCACACCATTTTTTTCAGTGTATATTTGAATTTAGGCCCCTTTAACGTTTTAAAATAGGTTTCAGACCCTGTCAGGAAACTATTGTTAAAGGACCCAATTTCTGTAAAATTTAATGATAAGGACGTTATAAAATGTATATGAACTGGTATCGGATGATCGTTTTGTGGTACTGCAGAACAATGAAGTGGTACCGTCGAAATTAGGTCCGTAACACTAAATGTTTTCCTGACTGGTCTGAATCTTAAGTGAAAATTTTGACGGGGCCTAAAATGAAAATTTCCCTTTTTTTTTACGGACATTGAGGTTACCCATTGGACTATTGTTGTACTCTTGTCCAAGTAGACTTTCCGTTCTTATCATTTATATCTAAATATGTTAGGTAAGGTAATAATCAATCATATACAGGTACAGATACGTGGTATTGAAGAATGGTGACCACTTTGTTGTTATTGTAACAAAAAAATATACGAACAAAACGTTGAGTTTGGCGAAGTAGCTGCTGTAGCTGTGTTTTCATCCCAAAAAAAGATATGCTTGGAGTTGCTTCAAGGTTGGGAAAAGTAATCTTCAAAATTCCTCACATGAGAGTAAAATGATCATATGTTACCTACAAAAGATTTTTTTTTTTGGTTCTCTCGTGTAATTAATTAGAGTAATATTTACTCAAGTACATGACAATTAATAAATAGTAGCATACAAATTAGGTTAGAATGACACGATTTCTATCCAAATTGATTTTAGGGTTTCATTCTAAGACTAGAATAAAAAAGGTATACAGTAAAACCTCTATAAATTAATAATGTCTCTAAAATGATAAAATCTCGCGGTCGCGATTTAGGCTTTGTAAAAAACATTAAATTCGATACGATAATAAGATAATACTTTTTCAAAACATCCCTTTATAAATCTTAGGTTCCATCAAAGCTCTAAATTAATATTCATAAAATATTGCAACTAAATATAATGGCAAATTGCTATAATATTATAATTACAAAATATTCACGAGCTTTACTAACAACATATCACATATCTGGAAGATCATTACAACAAATAAAATTAGCAACATTATTATTGAAAAAATAGCATACATGATCGATTTGCATGTATATAATATACTCACTCATGTCGCATCTGATTCAGCACCATTGGCATGAACTAAAAAATAGTTGAATTAAAAAAAATTCTTTTAATTAATAAATTATTAATTTATCGATATATTAATATCTCTCTAAATTAATAAAATTTAATAGTTTCAATGTTATTAATTTATAGAGGTTTTCCTGTCTAAGGTAAACTTAGGTGTGATCCTCTTTAACATATATAACGGGTTAATTATAATTTTTCGACAAATATTCTCAACATGCGTCTTACGAATGGTTGTGGTTAAACATGGTTACAGAATTATCAAACCGAGAAGGATGATTAGGCATGGGTATGTGATAATACAGAGATGAAAACGTGATTATATAAAATGAGAGAATTGCGTCTTGAAATTCGATTTATTTTTTAACAGTCAGAATAAACGATTCATCTCGGACTAATCTCCATTACGAAGTCGAAAGAACTTGAAAGAAACACACAACGCTTACCATATTTTGATTTTCGTCTAATTATTATTCACCGTAGAACAATTTTATTTCCATATAAATATATTGTAAACACTAACTTTTGAAACATTTTAAGAGTTAGAATTGGACTGTTGTGGGGACGAATTGAAGGAAAAGGAAAACTGGTACATAACATGATTGAGCTAAATCTAGATTTCAACTTTTTGTCAGCTTTTCTTGCTGCAATTAGATCGACCAACAGAAGCAGAAAAAGTCCCCTTATTACCATCTCTTACTATAAATACGTACTATTCGTCTTCTCAATCTCATCAATAGAGAGAAAGTGAGTAATGGGGTTTCGAGCAATTCTTTTCCTAGCAATTGCATTATCATCGAGCCCCTACTTTGCTAGCATCACAACTTGCAACAACGAACCATTAAGAGAGGATCAAACTAGGCCCACGAGGAAGCTGTTGATTTACAACGATGGCCATGCACAAAACATGAAGAACGACACAGCTAGTGGCTCGATCCACGGTGAAATGTTCGATAATGCTCAAATGACATTGAGTAGCAAGGGACACGATGGTGGTGGTGGTGGAGGAGGAAATCAAAGAATGGAAGGTCATCACAAGAGGAGTATTGGCGGAAATGGTGGAGGTGGTGGAGGAGGAGGTGGTGGTGGTGGTGGTGGAGGTGGTGGAGGGAATGGAAATGGAAGTGGTGGTCATGGGCAAGGTTATGGAAAAGGGGGCGGCGGCGGAGGTGGTGGTGGAGGAAATGGAAATGGAAGGGGACATGGGAATGGGAGTGGTGGTGGCGGTGGCGGTGGTGGTGGTGGTGGAGGTGGCGGTGGAGGTGGTGGTGGAGGAGGAAGTGGCGGTGGAGGAGGAGGAGGAGGAGGAGGTGGTGGTGGTGGTGGTGGATGGGGTTGGGGTGGGAGTGGTGGCGGTACAAATTGCTGGTTTTGGGGATGTGGCGGTCATGCTCCGTCTGGGAATTAAATTTATCGGAGAAAGTTTTTATTTTTGAATGCTGTGAGTTTTGTGTTCTTCAACATTTTAACAATTGTCCTTTGGGAATAAAGAGTTATCGATCTTGTGTTATCTATTTGTATTGCGCCTATTGGAATCGTTTTGTTGTCATATTTATCCGAGTTTTGAGTATTTAAAATGCTTTCTATGTCTCTGTCATGAGACATGATATGTTTCGCTATTTGAGAGATGTGACTTTTTTTTTCGGACGATATTTCATAACATAAAGTACATTTATGGAGGTTAAAGAACCTAAGTGATCTCTCTGGTTAAGTATTCAGAGTAGATAAACCTCTCATCGAGAGAGATAAACCACACAAAAGAATTTTTCCAGCATTTTGATTTTAATTCCTCTACAACTTTTAATTGAAGCTCCACCTCGATTCATGCTTCAGCTCTGTTGGTCATCAAGCTCCCTTAGGAGCTTCGAGCCTCGATGGAAACCTTATCGATCCCACGTGAGATCGAAATCTCCCACTTGGAACCAACTCGGTTTTTCGAGTTTTCAATCTTTGTTCTCCCGACGATTCTCCTTTCGCAGCTTCAAGAGCTTCCCTCCAAGCCCATTTAGAGTTGTCCTTTGCTTTTCCCTTGTCATCTTTCATAGTAGAGAACTCAGCAACCTGCAAAGCATCATAACTTCCAAACACATGTTCTGAATTTTCAGCAATTTCCTTAGATTTTGTCGAACTTTCTTCCTTAGTTTCGACCTCCATATCTGAGCTTTCCGCCACCTCAGGGTTACCTCATATGTGGCTTGATCATGCTATCATTCTCATAAGTCAGGATTTTACATTATTTTATTCTCCGTAAAAAGCGTATTTTAGGCCGTTATTTATTTGAATATACTTTAATATCCTATCTTTATGCTATATTTCTTGTTTAACAGTTGTTGTAGCGAAAAGCACCAAAATCGAGCTATCGTGCGCACGAAGTACAAATACGAGAATTTGGGCTACTATTGGCACAAGAATGGTCCATGGGCTTTTAGCTTAATTCCAGCCCATCAAAGAAACCTACAAAAGGCATGCAATTTCAAGAACAAGTCACACGTTATCTTATGCCCCAAGATCTATGCAACAAGGAAAAGTCAAAGAAGACTCATTCAAACTTGCAAGATCCGAATATAATCTATATCAGAATTCGCCCACCACCGACTCGAGCATCGTGAGGGGCGAATTCTATACCTTTCGATTCGTTGTTGATTTCGTTTATTCGCATGCTAGCGTAATTTCTTTTGTGATTGAGGCCGTGAGAGGCCAAATTATGACTGCGTATTAATGCTATTATTTTCTTTAATCATATGATTTAAGTTATGTGTTCTTTATTTGAGTTAATGACGTGTGTGTGATCGACCACCACGCACACGATTCTTGATCTAGTACATGAGACCGAAAAGGTGATTAGAAAGGTTAGATCAAAATATCGAACATCACTACGTAAAACCGACCAGAGATGGAATTCGATTTCGTATGTGTGGTTTCCGAAACCTTAGGCGCCGATAGCGCCTAAACTCGGAGAATTTCATAAAGATCGAATGCATGCATAGGAACTACAGTCATATAGTTGATTGGTTCTCTATTTACGTAGGGTTGCTATTGCGGGACAACGAGTAGCACATATGTTAGGAAATTCTACCTTGACTATGATTCATACTGATTAGATAGATTAGATTGCATGAGGATGTAGGAATAATTCGTGCCGAGCATGGGTCTTAATCACGTCGTCGTCTGCTGTTCTATACTCATCTGTTTTATTTGTGTTTATTTTATTATTTGTGTCTTTTATTTCTTTTAATCAAATCATTAAAACTATAAAAAATTTTCCCTAGTCTAAATTAGAATTAGAAATATTATCTTAGAATTAATCGAGCTGTCTTCGTGGTCGATACTCGGACTTCGTCCGTTTTACTACTTGCACGACCTAGTACACTTGCTAGTATTTGAGCGTGTCACATTCCTTGCTGAAATCGCCTACACCTCGAGCTCAGAATCATCTCAATTCGAGCTCACTTCGCCAAACTTACTACAGCAAAATCTGTCACAGGTGCTCCAACCACAGCTGCTTCGCATGACCTCGCTTTACCCCAAGACGAGGTTTATGTGGCTTCCCTTTCACAACATTCAACACCCCACATTTCCTAGTTTCAGTAGGTGCACATTTCATCACAGAACAACCTTCCAAGACATAAATCCCATGCCTTCGAAAACCAGATAAAACCAGCCTGTCCTATTTTGAAACTGTGATTTTTCCTGCAAAAGCTTTCGTGTTGTAATCCTTCGAATCCATTGCTCCGATGGATACCAGGTTCCTCCTCAACCCAGGTACATACCTAACATCTCTAAGAATCCCTACAACACCTGAGTTGAGCCTCAAATGCACAGAACCAATTCAACGAACTTGACAGAATTTACCATCGCCGAGCTTAACTTTCCCTTCGATTTCCTTGAACTCTTGCAACCAATCCTTGTTGCAAGTGATGTGGAAACGACAGCCTGAGTCAAGGATCCACTCCATGCTTTCCTCATGCTCACACGTTCAAAATCTCAGTGTCATCACAAGCAAAAGTTGCAGCAGCTTTGTGGTTGCCTTGATTTGAGTTTGATCCAACTCTTTTTGTACAAAACCTTCGAATATGGCCTTCCTCTTAGCAGTAAAACAACTCATTGGACCCCTAGAGTCATAATGTCCTTGCCTTTGCCCTTCTTTTGAGAAAAGTTTGATTTCTGCTGCACAAACATCATGTCGCCCGAACCAGAATTTTCTGCAGCTTCATGATTTTTCCTTGAGTTTAGCTGCCTTGAATTCAATGCCGAGAGTAACATCCGCAAGTTTCAAAGTATCTGTACCATACATTAGAGTGTCCTTGACGTAATCATGACTCTTAGGCGGTGCAAACAATAACAAAAGAGCTTGAATCCTTCAATTACTCACCAATATTCTCCAAATCGAAGATCAGTTTCGAGAGTTCATTTTTTTTTATTAAATTGAGTTTGCTTATCTATATTTTATTCCTGTTTTATTGCCACTATCGAAGTAGAGAACCAAACAAAGCGGATTGATGCAAATATCAAAGGCCGGTTCTATGGTAGCGAACTCAATGGGGTTAGTTATAGTGATCTTGTTACTGTGAAAAAATAAACTAGACGCGCTCAAGTGGTTTGAATTAGATCGTGCTACTTTGAAATCCGATAGTGTTTTCTTTGTAGTAGTCTAAGGGGTTGGTTTAATTTTGGTAATGCTTCGCTTGCTTTGCTCTTCTTCTTCGGACAGATTTGGCATGGGGATAAAACCTTGTTCAGAGATATTTGTGATTATATTGACCCAGAATTGGATGCTCAAGTAGAACTTGGGGATCCAACTGCAAGAAGACATGCAGTCAGAGCTATCAAACGGACTGGCCCGCCCGCCCCGTCCTGCCCCGCCTCAACCCGTGGCCCAAGCGGACTGGCCCGTTTCGGCCCGCTTCTAAACGGGCTACTAAACTAGTAGCTCGTCCCGCCTCACAGCGGATTGGCTGGCTAGCGGGCCAATCCGCTAACTATATTTCTTTTTTTTCCTATTTTATTTCTTTCGAGTAACATTTCTATTAATAAATGATGTCGGAATATTCAACATAAATCATTTTTGTAGGTAGTATAAGTTCAATAATAAATCAATGTGTAATACATATTATCTATTAATATTTTTAATTAGCTTACAAAACATATATATTATATATAATAAATATATATCACATATATTTAATGACAGGCCAACCCCGCCCCGCCCCGCGGCCCAAGCGGGCTGGCCCGTTTCGGCCCTCTTCTAAACGGGCCAGTAATTGGCCAACCCACCCCGCCTATTTTTCATGGCGGGGTGGGCCAACCGGACGGGCTCGGCCCGTTTTGGCGGCTCTACATGCAGCTTGATGCAAGAATACTTTGGTCTTTTTGGCCTCTATTTTCGATTTTTCTGAATCTTACATTGACTTACGTAGAGTACCAGAGTGAATTTGAATCACCGCTTCTTTAACTCTTGTTCTTTCATAATTATTCTACAAAAAGAAAAAGAAAAATAAAACAGGTTAGGGAACTCCACAAAACTAATCAGTCGCTGACATAGTCCCAGTACCAAGAGCATTAAGAAAGTTTAAAAAAGAACACAGCAAGAACGTAATACATCCGTAAAGATAAAGTTTTTTATTAATAACTAATAGTTTTAACTCAAGGTGAATAAATATTCAAAACTGGTTAGGGTTGTTGACCGTTTATTATTTGATTGAAAGACCGAGTATTGATGTTAGGCTACCTTTTTTCATTGCTTCGCTTGCTTGGGAAAACCCAAAATGTTTCCTAACCACATGAACCAATTTAGTCTTCAATATTTCTCATGGATCAATTTAATCATTGACGTTGTCGATTTTGAATCAAATTGGTCCTTATATTAGATGACCATCAAGTTGGATGAAACTGACACGAATCTACGGGGCCAGCACCTTCTTTGGCCAGATTTTCCAATCTTTTCACACTTACAGTTCACTGTGCCCTTTACTTATCTTTTAAGAAAAGGTTCAAGATCCATACCTGGGCAAAGCCAAGTAGAAAAACTCCATTGGGTTTACTACTTTATTAATATCCGGTTCATCGAGAAAAAGATTGGAAATGAATATGGATCAGTCAACGGAGTACGTGGTCAATTCAAAGGGGCGAGGGAGCTGGTTCAGCATTCATGGAGAAGATGTCCTCCGGCGGAACTCCAAGTTGAGGAGTTACTCGGAATGCTGCCAACGATCCGAACGGTACAATCAAGTAATAGGACAATAAATATATCCCAACCAAAGAGGTGTATGTGGTCGTATTCTGGGCCGGAGCAATGGATGCAGGAGTGGAAAGTGGTGTGGGTCCGGATCAACGATATCATTCGACTAAACGTGTGTAGACCAAGGTTTTCATAACCGAACCGGACCGGCTGGATCCGACTTGAAACCGGTGAACCGATCGGAAAAAGAAAAGATGGGTTTTAAAAAGAAAAAATAATTTCGATCCGATCCCATTCCGATTCCTGATTTATTTTAAAAAAAAAATAAAAAATTAAAACAAATAATAATTAGATAAGAAAATAACAAATTTGCAGAAAAGATGGGTTTTGTCTAGTGGATAAGTATTTGGTGTAAAAGTTTTTAATTGGGGTTGGGGTCAAGTCAACCACATTTTAAACCAATTTTTAAGTAACATATGAACTCAATAAATTTTCATTTATTTAATTTGAGCCCTCCATTTATCAATTAATTTTTGACACCCCGTTATAGAATTAAATTTTAACCACCATTAAATTCTACTTCGGGAAAATACATAAACCATATATATTTTTAATAGCATCTGTTTTACTCCGGTTTGATTCCATTATACCAGTTAAACCACTAAAATTTTCGATCTGGTTCTAAAACTCGGTTTTAAAAACAATGGTGTAGACACATGTCAATTTTCCATCCAAATTGACGGCTATCGTAGGAAATGACAATTTGGTTCAAAATCGATAATATCAATGGCTAAATTGATCAACGCCAAATATTGGGACTAAATTGGTCTTTGTGTTAAACAGGTGGGATTATTTTAGGGTTTCTCCCCAAATATCTCTATTTCGTTTTTACAAGTCTACATTCATCGGAGTACACTGTGGGCGAGAAGACAGTAGGCAGTGGAGTAAGCGATGGCGGCTGAGACTTCCTCCGGCGGAAGAGGCGGCGATGAGATGACCGTCGAGGAATGCCAGAATATGATAAACAGAAGCCTCCGCAGTACGATTCCTATCGACATTCCTTTGTTAAATTTGTTATGTCTTCCTTTTAATCCTTCAAGGTCTTTAAGGTCTCCTCACTCATTCAAAAACGTAAGTTAGAACTTAACTTTGTTGTGTGAAGCGCCAATGGTGAAATTCCTGAGGGAGCATCTCGAGAAATCTGGGTGCAGCATCGGTACTAATTTCATAAAAGCCGTCAATTGCGATCAAAATCGTAAAGCAACTGCTGGCGGTTATCAGACGGGTGAAGGGGTCGGTAAATTCGATTGTTGACTTCAATCAAATTCTTATCTCACTGTGTTGATCCGAATTTGAAGTTATACATTTTCTTTGTTTTTAGATAATCGTGTGCAGTAATCATCTGAAGATTCAAGACGAGGTCACTCAAGTTGTGATTCACGAGCTCATTCATGCATACGACGAATGTCGCGGTGCAAATTTGGATTGGACAAACTGTGCTCATCATGCCTGCAGTGAAGTGTGTCGCATTTGCATATGGGTTTTGATTTCTGATTCATTTCCTTGACTTTCTTCGGATTTATTGGGTGTGTTTCTACCAAGCAGATTAGGGCTGGTCACCTAAGTGGCGACTGTCATTATAAGAGGGAACTACTTCGTGGGTATCTGAAGATAAGAGGGCACGAGCAGGTGAATCTCGTAACATCCAATGTTATTTTGCTATGTGTCTATATGCTCATTATCTGTTGTATTTCTTTTTGATGTTAGCGTAGAACACAATCTTTTGGAATCTTATGAACCACTTCTTAAAAAAGTGAGAGGGAATGATTTAGTCTGGACTATGGATTATACTTTCCTGTCCTGCTTTTTCTTTTTCTTCTACGGAAAAAGTTTTATGCGGATTCTTGAGGACATTGTGAATATGAGATAGGCTGTTTAAGTTGCTCTGTGTCATTAATTATATCGACTGAGCTTAATACATGTGAATGCCTATGACACCGTTCTTTGCTATGTTTGAAGAGTTCAGATGAGTTGATGTGCTGCTGAGCTTTCTTTCACTTGTTTTACTTTGATTTGGCATATCAAAAGGTCTTATTTTGCAAGATAATTATGAGGTCCATGATATTCTGTTGATGTATTTGACTAACACATGGAAACTTATTGTCTTCCGAGGATTAAAAAAGTATGAGGAAGGCCTGTTTCCATTCGTTATCGGCCATTCTATGCATAATATAATTCGGCAAATGAAATGAAATTAGATCACTGGTTTTCCTTCCTCCTTCCTTCCTTCTTGTTTATGGACAGTCTTCTTAGAGAACCTGTTAATTAATTTTGTGGGTAGGAATGCGTGAGGCGAAGAGTAATGAAATCAGTGACAAGCAACCCATTCTGCTCCGAAGCTGCTGCCAAGGATGCAATGGAAGCTGTTTGGGATGTTTGTTACAATGACACGAAACCATTCGATCGAGCCCCATGATGTAAGAACGTTGATTCTTGTTATTAGTATTCCCACATTTGATCATTGCATATTCAAAATGGGTTATCATATACCAAGAGACCTTTATTTAAAAAGTTACTGTGGCTTTTTTTCTTGAAAATTTCCTTGAAGTATCTTATCTACTTTTTTTGCATCAATATATACATACATTACGCATATATATTGTGTTCATGATCGTCGTCATCCTTCTCATCAAGAAACATTTCCATTGACGACCCTAATTTTAAGTAACATGATTATGCCACCATAATTTTAGTCTATCGGAAAATGATTGGGCATCTTTTATTGCGAGTACCTTAGTCGTTTCCTACGTTTATAAGAGGATCTGGATAATCCAACTGTTCCTTTCCGTTTTGTTTTTTTCTTTTTGTTATTTCATCGGCCGACCAATTTTAACTAATATTTTCTTTAAAAATGACGGTTTCCTTATTTACATCGTCACTACACGTAAACACGAGTGACTTTTTTTTTTTTTTTTTTTTTTTTTTTTTTCGGTCCCGAGGTATCCCCACACAGCCCGGCTATGGGCTAATCGCCACACACTCCAGAGGTGGGACTAATCCCCGGGGTCAGATGGATACATCCCAAACCCACCCAACAACGATAGTCATGGGCCTAAGCCCATGGGGATTTTCCAAAGTCATGTGGGAGGTGGGGTTCGAACCCCTGACCTCCTAATCACATGAACTTTGGATGCCTCAGCTTGGCCACTAGAGCCAAGCCTCATTGGCGTAAACACGAGTGACTCATCAAGCGGAAATTGTCAAATATCTTGACAGCAACACAACTAATACAAAAAGAGAAATAATCATATTTCCGCGTAAAATAATACAACTTTCCAACCTAAAATTTATTATACCTTCAAAAGAAAATATTCATTTGTTGAGTTTGACGTACTTCCAATAAGATCCATTCAGTACGATTGAGAAATAATAACGTGATGCAAAATAATAGAAGACTATGTTGTGAAATTATTGTAAGAGAGTATAAAGCATAAGATGGAATTCTTTCATTCACTTATCTATTTCACTTCACACTCACCTCTATTTAGAGGCTTGAGGTAGTAGCCTTCACATTTGATGTTACATAAATAGAATTAAGAGTTGGGGAGGTTATGTGTTGAGGAGGTTATAGGTTAAGGAGGTTATGAGTGGACATCCACATAAGACCCATGTTTATAACACTCCCCCTTGGATGTCCATCTTTCGGTAAAATGCCTTGTTAAAACCTTACTAGAAAAAACCCAGAGGGATAAAACCCTAGTTAAGAAAAAAGAGTACATTTTCCTATACAACGTTGCCTCGTTAAAAACCTTACCCGGAAAACCCAATGGGAAAAAACCGTGGTTAAGGAAAAAAGAGTACAACATATATTTCTCCCCCTCTTGAGTACGTCATTTGATATTCTTCATTCGACGCATTCCAATTTTATAAACTAACTTTTCAAATATTGAAGTAGGCAGTGATTTCGTCAACAAATCCGCTAGATTGTCACATGAACGAATTTGTTGAACGATAATTTCACCATTCTTTTGAAGATCGTGAGTGAAAAAGAACTTTGGTGAGATATGTTTCGTCCGATCACCCTTTATGTAACCTTCCTTTAATTGAGCGATACATGCGGCGTTATCTTCGAATAATATTGTTGGAGCTCCTTTGTCCAAATTTAAGCCGCATGTTCCTCGAACATGATGAATTACTGATCTCAACCAAAAACACTCCCGACTTGCTTCGTGTATTGCCAAAATTTCGGCATGGTTTGAAGAAGTGGCGGCTATAGTTTGTTTCATTGAGCGCCAAGAAATAGACGTACCACCACATGTAAAAATATAACCCGTTTGGGACCGAGCATTATGCGGATCAGACAAATAACGAGCATCTGCATAGCCTATAAGATCGGATTTGCAGATTTAGGATAGTAAAGACCCAAATCTGTCGTACCTTGAAGGTATTGAAATACATGCTTAATGCCATTCCTATGCCTTCGTGTGGGTGAAGAACTATACCTTGCTAGCAAATTAATCGCAAATGATATATCAGGACGGGTATGTCTTGCAAGATACATTAGTGCTCCTATTGCACTTAGATATGGTACTTCTGGACCAAGTAGTTCTTCATTATTCTCACGAGGTCGAAATGGATCTTTATTCACATCAAGTGATCTCACTATCATAGGCGTGCTCAATGGGTGTGCTTTATCCATATAAAAGCGTTTAAGCACTTTTGCAGTATAAGCGGATTGATGCAAGAATACGCTATCATCAAGATGCTCAATTTGTAAACCAATGCAAAATTTTGGCTTGCCAAGATCCTTCATTTCAAATTCTCGCTTTAAATAATAAGACGCTTTTTGGAGCTCTTCGGGAGTTCCAATTAGATTAAGGTCATCGACATATACAGCTATCATGACAAAATTTAAACCTGATCTCTTTATAAATAAACAAGGACATATTTGATCATTTTTATATCCTTCTTTTAATAGGTATTCGCTAAGGCGATTATACCACATACGTCCGGCTTGCTTTAAACCGTAAAGAGATATGCATAGTTTGATCGAGTAAAGATCACGAGAACTATTACTATATTAATCAGGCAGTTTAAATTCTTCAGGGAGTTTATATAAATATCACTATCTAACGAGCCATATAAATATGCCGTGACAACATCCATCAAACGCATTTCTAGGTTTTCGTTTGATGCCAGACTTATTAAATATCGAAAACTAGTCGCATCCACTACGGGGGAATACGTTTGATCATAATCAATGCCTGGTTTTGAGAAAAACCTTGTGCTACAAGACGCGCCTTATATCGCACAATTTCACTTTTCTCATTTCTTTTCCTCACAAAAACCCATTTATACCCTACGGGCTGCACATCTTCTGGTGTGCGCATTACTGGTCCAAAAACTTTATGTTTTGCCAGTGAATTCAATTCAGCTTGAATTGCGTCTTTCCACTTTGGCCAATCATCTCTAAGCTTACATTCATTCATAGACCTAGGTTCAAGATCCTCATTATCATTAATAATTATTTTTGCCACTGCATATGCAAAAATATCGTCGACGTTTATTTCATTTCGATTCCATATTTTTCTACTCATGACATAATTTATTGAGATCTCATGATTATCAACATTTTCGGGTACCTGTGTTTCTTCTGGAAACTTTTCAATCGTCATGTCAGTAGACTCTTCAGGAGTAGTTTCCTCGGGACCACCATGAATTATTGCTCCTTTTCTTTTACGAGGAACTTTATCTTTAGAACCGATCGGTCTACCGCGTTTTAAACGTGTCGTAGACTCACTAGCAGTGGTTATTTGTCCTTCAAGGACACTAATTTTAATCGGAGCATTAACGGCCAGAATATGAGATTTAGTAACTCTTTTAGGGTCAGTAAACGCGTCTGGTAATTGATTTGCTAAATTTTGCAAATGAATTATCTTTTGAACTTCCAGTTCACATTGCTTAGTACGAGGATCATAATGAGAATGATAATTCATTCCAACTAATTTTCTTTTACGGCGTTTTTTCATCTCCCCCTAATGTTGGGAAAACTGATTCGTCAAAATGACAATCAGCAAATCTGGAATTAAATAAATTTCCAGTCTTTGGCTCGAGATACTTAACTATAGATGGAGGTTCAAAGCCAACATAAATTCCCAACCTTCTTTGAGGCCCCATCTTTGTACGTTGCGGTGGATTAATCGGAACATAGACCGCACACCCAAATATTTTTAGGTGGGAAATATTTGGTTCCTGACCCTGAACCAATTGTATTGGGGAGACCTCATGGTAATGCGTTGGTCTAATGCGAATTTGCGCTGCCGCATGTAAAATAGCATGACCCCAAGCAGAAGTTGGGAGATTCGCTCTCATAAGTAATGGCCGAGCAATTAATTGTAAGCGCTTTATAAACGATTCTGCAAGACCGTTTTGTGTATGAACATAAGCTACTGGATGTTCGACACTTATCCCAATTGACATGCAATAATCATTAAATGATTGTGATCAAAATTCACTAGCATTGTCAAGACGGATTGTCTTGATAGGATAACTGGGAAAATGAGCGCGTAACCGAATCAATTCACCTAATAATCTCGCAAATGCGAGGTTGCGAGTTGATAATAAGCATACATGTGACCATCTCGTCGATGCATCGATTAAAATCATAAAATAACGAAATGGTCCACACGGTGGGTGAATTGGCCCACGTATATCGCCATGTATGCGCCCAAAAATTTAGGAGATTCATTTCTTATTTTTAATTGCGAAGGCCGAATAATTAATTTTCCTTGAGAGCATGCAACACAAGAGAATTCATTAAATTGAAGTATTTTTCGATTATTCAAAGAATGACCACATGAATTCTCAATAATTCTTCGCATCATTATAGAACCGGGATGGCCCAACCGGTTATGCCAAATAATAAACTCATCATCATTTGTAAACTTCTGGTTTACAATTGTATATGATTCAAACGTAGAAATATGCGTTTAGTACAATCCCGAGGAATAAGAAGGTAATTTTCCAATACAACTTTCTCTTCGGAAATAATACTTGTAATATACAAGTATTCAGCTTCCTTCATAATATGATATCCATTCCGGCGGATATCTTTAAAACTCAATAAATTTCAATTCGACTTTGAAGAATATAATGCATCATCTACGCAAAATTTTGTTCCTCGGGCAAAATTATTATTGCTCTTCCGGAGCCTTCGATAATATTTGTACTACCACATATAGTACTAACATGTGACTCTTTCATCACCGAGAAGAAAAATATTTCTTGTCTTTAAATATTGAATGCGTTGTTGCGCTGTCCGCGAGACATAATTCTTTGTCATTCGTACGAGAAACGTCCATTTTCTTAGAAGCAGAAAATAAAATAATATTAATATTATAAGATAAGAGAAATATAATACAATGGATAAATTATTGATAAAATTGCATCACATCAGTATAATTGAAAAGACTTCTTAGACATTTCTAGGATTATCACCTTCAGTGTAGTTTCAATAGTTTCACCTTTCGAGGTGACTACCACTAGTTTCATCTTCTGGGTTATTGACAAAGAAATCCGCAACATCTAGAGAAGTAAAATCATTTAAGCCATCATCGGCGAGACCAAGATCACTACGAAAGTTTGTCTCGACATTTTTCTCTTTTTTCTTCAACGATGCCTGGTAGGGGTCGACGAAATGCTTTGGCGTACGACAGGTACGAGACCAATGGCCTTTCAAGCCGCAACGGTGGCATTCATTTTCCACTTTCTTTTTACCTTGATCACCATCTTTCTCATAATTGTTACCCTTCCACTTCTGGTGGTGAGTTGCATTTTTGGTATAACCACCACGATTATAATGATTCCTTGCACGTCCACGACCACGACCACGACCACGTCCTCTAACTTGCTTATAATCACGTTGCACGGCTGACGCGTTTACTTCAGGCCAGTTGGACGGGCCTTGTGATTTTTCAACAAAAGCTCATTGTTTTGTTCAGCAACAAGAAGACAAGAGATCAATTATATTTTTAAAACCCTTTTCACAATATTGCTGCTGCAGGAGCACATTCGAAGCGTTAAAAGTGGAGAAAGTTTTCTCCAACATGTCTTTATCGGTCACTTTCTCGCCACATAATTGCAATTGAGAACCGATTCTAAAGATTGCTGAGTTATACTCACTTACGGTTTTGAAATCTTGCAGATGCAAGTGTATCCAATCGTAACGAGCTCGTGGAAGAGTAACCGCCTTTTGATGTTCGTACCTTTCCTTCAAGCTTGTCCACAAGACAAGTGGATCTTTGATCGTCAGGTACTCACTTTTCAGCCCCTCGTCAAGATGGTGACGGAGAAATATCATTGCTTTGGCCTTTTCTTGATTAGTGGCTTCATTTTCGGCTTTTATGGTCTCACCAAGACCATAGCATCTAGATGGATTTCAGCATCTAGAACCCATGACAAGTAATTCTTCCCCGTGATATCAAGAGCGACGAACTCAAGTTTTGCAAAGTTAGCCATAACGAAAAAGCGTATTAGAAAATACGTAAAGTACAAAGAACCGAACTTACTCAATAAGAAATAAACATTGCTTCGGCTAGAGTCTCGTGCTGATAACGTGTTGTGAAATTATTGCAAGAGAGTATAAAGAATAAGAGGGAATTCTTTCATTCACTTATCTATTTCACTTCACAATCACCTCTATTTATAGGCTTGAGGTAGTAGCCTTCACATTTGATGTTACATAAATAGAATTAATAGTTGGGGAGGTTATGTGTTGAGGAGATTATAGGTTAAGGAGGTTATGAGTGGACATCCACATAAGACCCATGTTTATAACAGACTAGAACTTTTGCTCGGAGTTTGTTTAAAATATAATTATATTTAATCTTACTTCAATTTTGAGAAATAACGTAATTTTTAAATATATAAAAGAAAAAAAGTAATGTGTAGGAATATAAATACAACAAATAACTAATTCGAAGTGATATGATAATTATTCAATTAAATTACATTATAAATAAATGTGTTTAATTGAAAATAAGTTGACATACAAAATATGACAGTTTTATATCGCCTTCAACCCTTAGAGTGTGTTTGGTTGAGGGTATTAGAGGGGATTAGGGAGTATATGATTTACTAAAGTAGTGTTTGGTTGAAGGGTTTATTTAAAGGTGAGATTTAATTAATACCCCTTAATACCCCTTATTAGGTATTAATTAAAGGAGTCTCACCCCTCCCTTTATTTAATACCACCTTATTATTAATTATTTTTATTTCAAATTTTATTATTTTTCTTTTTTTCCTTTCTAATCCCTCCCCCCTCTCTCTCCCGTCTCCCCCTCTCTCTCTCTCTCTCTCTCTCTCTCTCTCTCTCTCTCTCTCTCTCTCTCTCTCTCTCATCTCCTCTCTCACCGTCTCCACCTCTCCCCCACACTCTCTCTCCCCCACTCTCCCTCCCCTCTCTCTCTCTCTCTCTCTCTCTCTCTCTCTCTCTCTTCCTCTCTCTCCACTCTCTTTCTACCGAAAATTTTAATTGGAGAAAGGGTAAATTTGTAATTATAATTATGAAAACCTAATACCATTTAAACCCATATATCAAACATGTCAGACATCATTACTTGATCTCATCAACCAAACATTCCCAAAATTCATACCCTCCATTATATAAATCCAACTTAAACTAATACCATCTAAACTCATCCCTCCAACCAAACGGGCCCTTAATACATAATTTGTATGTTTAGCACACCGAATGTATATGCAAACATATCAATAATTTTATATTTTGAACATAATTATTAATTAATAAATTTTAATTAGAGATACTGTAATAAATTAAAATATTAAGAGTAAAATTGTAATTAAACAATAACGATAAAATTGTAAATCATTGTTTATCAACAGACGAATCTGACTATTGTTATCCTCTTACGCTCTTTACACTGTACGAGATCATCTATTCCACAATGTGTTTCACTAGTTGTTTCAACTTACGAAAACTCGTTACACCTTCCCACCCAATGTTTAAACACTAGTAAATATCGTCACACCCATAAATATTATTACATATTGTTTAAACACAAATAAATGTTGTGAATATAAGATAAAAAATATATACTAATGATTTGGAATAGATAGTGGAACATAGTTTGGAATATAGGATCTTAGCCATCTTTATGCAAGAGTATAAATAAATGGTATTAGATTATATTTCTAGAGAAGGAATGATTCCACACTAGGAGCGAATACAATAATTGCCTTGAGAAGACCGAAACTTCCAAAGTAAACGCACGGACAAAGAAGATCGGAAGGTAATAGTTTTGAAGTCACCAAGAAATTTCCACAAATATTACACCTCCTTTTTCTTCTCCGCAATACTTTTTGAGTTCTATTTGATATCAGTATTCTCCGTTATTTCTTAGTTGAAAACTTCTAATTTATTCTATTACACACACAGTATATATTTCTTTCAAAGAAACAATTTCAGTACGACGGTTATGGATCTTATCGTCGACGACGAGTTTCATAATATAGCTGTTGATGAAGAAGGGTATCCGTTAACATCGAAGGACGATGATGACGAGGATGATTATGCTCTTGAAACGGTAATATTTTATCCATTTTTGCTCGCCTGTTCCTAGTCGATTTAATTTACAACTGACTCTAGAAAAGCAGTAGGAAAAAAGATCACACACATTCACGCACAAATATATTTAAACATGTTCTGATGAGTCTTCATTAGCATGTAATAAAACGAAATGAGCATGTATATGCTGTCTTCTTTCATATAATACGCTTTCTCAACTGCATCTAAATAACTAGCTTTTGTATGTTATAAAACTTCATGTTGTGTGCTATGAATTTCAGCAGCATGAGGACCCTATCATCAATCTCCCTTCTGAAAACCTAAAGAAGATGGAAGACATAGTGAAGGACAACGTCCTCCCATTCTTACCAGCAAAATCCCTTTCCAAGTTCAAAGCCGTTTCAAAAGAATGGAACTATCGCATCTCACTTCCATTGCTAGCCCACGAACAAAGCTATCACTTCAAAGAATTATCGGGCTTCTTCGTTCAAAGCAGAAGCAATCATATTCCATCTTTCTTAACCCTAAACAAAGACTGCTATGGCATTCCTTCGCCCGACTTAGGCTTCTTATTACCAACTTACGAGGAGTCAAACGGCATTACCATCCTAAGTTCTTGCAATGGATTGCTTCTGTGCCAAGTCAGCAGCGACTTTTCCACTTCGCTCTGTGTATGCAATCCTTTCACAAAACATCGTAAGCAAATTCCCGAAATGGAGTATGGCAATGGATCTAGAACGGCGATGGTTTTAGCCTTCGACCCTTCTTTAAGCAACATTGAAGGAAATTTTCACATCGTATGCGCCGTTGATGGAATAACGGCTATTTTCTTTGAGATATACTCGTCAGAAAAGGGATCGTGGACTGAATCTAAAGTTGCGAGCGTAGAATTGGGGGGTTCGATTTTCGCGGGCCGTGGATATTACATCGACGGGCGTTGTTATTGGGTAACGAAGGAAAGAAAAGTCTTGGCTTATGATTTGAAGTACGACGTTTACAGCGTAATAAATATAGGTGCTGAGACCCAGAGAAATGGGATCTTGGCATTAATTCGAGGAGAGTTGTCGTACGTTGTTAGCGATTCATACGGAGAATACGTACTTATTTTCGGCGGGACGACGGACTTGGTATTGAGACAGATAAAGAGATTGGAGCTCGACATTAATGGAGAAGAAATAGTAAGAGGACCATTTCGTGTTTTGTCTTATTCCGTGGACGACGGTACGATGTTGTTTTTGAGTGGGAGTGTGGTTTATTCTTACAATTTGAGGGATGGGAGTATTGAAATGAAGTGTGAGGTTGGAGTTGATGTTAGTGATAATGTGGAGGAAAGTAGTGTGAGGTTTCTTCCTTACATAAACAGTCTTGCTTCGGTGGCTTGAAACGTTGGAATCCTTTTTTTTTTGTTCGTGTAATACATAAGTTATTTAATGTTACGTTGTATATATATGATGATGCATCTTTTTTTTTTGTGAGCTAATGTATAATAGATGTGAGGATGATGTATACTTTTTTGTTGTGAGCTAATGTATAACAGAAAATGGAATAAGCCAAGAAAGATACGTTGCGTTGCCGCTCTCTCTCCTCCCTTTTTCTCCTCCTCTCCACACCAAAAAGCCCTAACTACGAAACGCGTATCTCCCCCATTATTCTCACTCACAGAGGATGGGGAGGAAACTATCTTTCTTTCTTGCTTTTATGTGCTTTTTCGCATTATGTTACGGCTTTTTTTTTTATCTTGTTTTCTCCCTTGTAGGAGCTCGTTTCTCCCTTTGTGGGAGCTCTTTCTCCTCTTGTAGGAGTTCTTTATCTCTCTGTGGGAGTGCCAGTCTCGAAGAGGACGAGTTTTAGAAGCTAATGACATAAAAAGGTGATGATTATTTCAGATTTGAGTCCATTAGCCATATTTGTGAAGTTTTGACTAGATTTGCATTAAGTTCTTGAGTTTTTCTTGTTTTTTCTTTAGAACTTGTCTCTTTCCAGTTTTTTCGTTTTAGGTCTAGTTGATTCTCTCTATGTAGAGATTTTATTCCTACTGAATAATCGATTGTATTCAGAGGACCCGTCGGGCTATTTAATCACGTATCTTTGTTTATATATTAAAATATCGTTTCGGAAAAAACTGTATGATAGAAGATGCATCGATGTTTTCTTTTCTTTACATAAGTATTTTTCCTAATCGGATTTCTTTTCTTTCTTCAAGAGGTGGCTTTATTAAGAAAAAGAGGTTAAAGAAATAAGAACATCAATATGAATACTATCTGATGCGCCCAAGAAAGTCCCTACCCGCGCTGGCACGTAAATCAACCGTTTGTGCAAGTCGCCGTCTCGTAGAATACCTGAAGTACAGAGAAAAACACTAAGCGACGCCCCTCCGGAACTCAAGTCAGAAAATCAGTAACATCGTTATTCTTTCAAGTATATATTTTGTAATCGTTGAGATAGCGTACCTTTTACGAGGGAAATAACGAATATTTATAGTTATAGACGTCCTTTACTTCCGGGGTTTTCGGCCTCTTTCCGACCCATGGTTTTGTCCACTTACCACGTTCTCCATCTTCCCACGTTCCCTTCATGCATCTCGTTCGTTGTGCGTCTTCTTGATTATTCGGAGCCTCATCCACGTTCTACCCCACTTAGTCAAGTGGTCACCTAACGGTCATGCGCGGGTAACATCCCGAGTGGGAAGAGGTCAGGATGACGCTCACTCAAGCAGTCACGACCTCGGTCTGCTCAGGCTCTCTTTGCAGCCTTCTCTTCCTGGGATTTCGGACACTCTTGCCTTCAGCTTCGTGGGGCGGTCGGGCGTTCTTGCCAGACTGATTCCTAGGGCTGCTCAGGCACTCGTGCCAGATAGCCCCTCGGGCATTCTTCCAGATAGCTCCTCGGACACTCTTTCCAGACAACTCATCGGGCTGTCTTGCTAGACAGCTTCCCGTGGTTGATCGGGCACTCTTGCCAGACATCTTCCCGTGGCCACTTCGACACCCTTTCCATAGCCCCCTGGGGCTGCTCGAGCATTCTTTACCTCTTCTTTGTTCGTCCTCTTCCCTCTTTCTAGTTCGTCTTCTTGCTTCTTCGGGTTATTTCCCGAGCGCACTCTTTTCCCAGGGGATATTTTTCTAGTGAAAATATCTTCCCTGCTTTTATATTCATGTCTTTTCTTTCAGCGAATATTTTACGGTAAAAACCCGAGTGCAACACTATTATCACCTAGTAGGCAACAAACTTTTTAAGATAACTGCTGCAACATTTCGCAATTGAGAGCAAAATAAGGTCTGCATATTAAGCATCACTATTTGATTCAGAACCAATAAGGTCCTAATCAACGCGCGTTCCGTGGATATGTATATACAGTTATATTATAATATTCAATTAAATAACTCCCGTGTGAGTGATTACGTAACAGTAAGTAAACCGACTCACGAGCAACTTTTATATGTGAAAATTCCATTATCTTCTCATGTTGGGAAACAAGTGAGCTAAAACTAGGTTGAAGATCGAAGTAGAATATGGTCTGAAGTTGATTGGTTGAGCTGAAAGAATTAAGCAAGTGAAGAGCTCGATTAATCTGCCATAAGCTGTAACTGTTGGGTTTTTGGGCCTTGGGCCCAAGTGTGGGTAATTGGCCCACTAAGAGAAGAGTTGAAACGATTTTATTAAATCGAGAAAACGTCGTTCGCCAAAACGAGAAATCGTTGAAATATTACGAATCTACGTTTCGAGACGAATCTAACGAATATTAATTTGCTGAAAACCGATATCGGGTGAATGAGAAATTAATTATTAAAGCCAACCCAAAAAAATAAAAAAATAAAAAATAAATAAAAATGATGACGTGGCGGCTGATGACGTGTCACTAACACGCAGACTGACGTGGACTGACGTAGCGCTGACTGGGCATGGTGATGTGTCTGATTGAAGGGGTATTGAGTATCAGTCCGAGAGTTGTGACTATTCCCAAATTTACCCATGGCCAAAGGTTGATTCAATTTACAGATTCGGCCCAATCAAAGGAGGTCAACAGGAAAGTTGCAGCTTCTCACGAATTGACCCCTGCAGCTTTTTAGACAGTATAAATAGGTCCCCTGGCAAAATGTAAATTCATTCAATTCACTCTCAGCTTTTTAGAATAAGTTGACATCATCTCCCTTATTAGTAATAAAGCAAGAAAGGCTCGAGTCTTTAGTAGATTCGCCCGATAATTTTGTTACGGTGTGCGACGTTTCGAAATTCCTGAAGTCGTATCTTCGGGACGTGTTGCGACAACCCGAGGCACTGAAATACGGGGCAATAACGTCTTACGGAAAGCGTACGACGTACGTGCCTCGACTTCGACGTATAGCCGAAACTCTGTCCGAGTTTTTTCGAGCGCCACCGACCAGACGCCAACACCGGAACCAACAGTAACTATATATGTGTTCAAAATATACTTGAGTTGATCTGGACCGTTCGATGAGGTTAAGTCATGATCCAAGGGCTAAGATTAAGTCTTGTTACCACTTAAAGAAGTGATGATAATGCTTCAATTAGTGAAAGGTGAAACTAACATCTTTCGTTTCGCCGGACAAGTGATCGATTTGGTTCCAATAGTCCCATTCCAACCAGCCACTACAGTGACGTCTGCGAAGAAGTCAGAACTTTGCACGAAGGTCTCCGTTCCGATTTTGTGGCGATGTGGAAAACTGTTGTAATCACATGTGACGCACGTGCGTATGTTCGATTTAATTGACGCTCGTTGCACCAAATAAGTTCAAAATTAACTATATCGAGGATTAAATTTGTCCATGCAAAATATCAAGCGCCGAATTGGTCCAATTGAGGTTTTCTTCTATTGACTATAATTAAAAGACTTTCGTATAAGAAAATCTTATGAGTTCGAAAAGTAGTCATTGCAGATGTGAGCTTGCGAATTCATGAAGCAATTTTAAGGTCTTGGCTTAGAGCACCCAATAAGATCATTACACTTAAATTATTATGCCACATGCAAATTATAATTAGATTTGAGTTGAACTCAAGCGGGTAGGGAGGACGAGGTCCAAGTTTAATGGGCTTAGAGCATCTTTAATCGAACTTCAAACACCAAAACACAACTAAAATCACTCCAACCGTACTCCAAGCAAACTCAAATGATTTGTTTTTTGTTGAATCTCTCCTAAACTCAAATTTGCATTTACAATGAAAAATTTTCCAAAAGTGGATTTAATGTTTGAAACAACGCATATTCTTTTGTTTGTTTTTAATTTATATATAAAAAAATAATAAAATAAAATAAAATTATATAAAAAGACTTATATCTTTATAAATATTTTTCGACGTTTTTAATATGAACTAATAAAAACTTTTATCATTAATTTTTTAAAGTAGAAAAAGAATTTAAAATAGTATATGTCCTAAAGTTGTAAAATATATGAGTGATATTGAATAGTTGGTGAAAGAGATTATTAGGAGAATAGTCTTTGAGTTTGAGAATTGGTAATGATTAGAAAAACTGCATTTTGAGTTTCAGTGAGAGAATTGAGTTTTTTCTGTTCAAAATGGTCTTGTATTATACTAAGCAAAATCGCTGGGAGTTGAGAATATTGATTTAGGATGATATTTTCAGGATTTGGTTTCGGGATATTTACATTTACCACGATTGCTCAAAACAGATATGTATTTCGAATAAGAATTCATAAAAATTGTTATAACAATTAATATGATTGACTATTGTTTAGGACTTCTTCATCAGAAAATCTTATGAGCTCAAACCTGTCATTAATGCTATAGATATATATACCGGAGAAGACAGAAAGAAAGAAAGAAAAACGAGAAAAAATAATTCAACTATTCACACATTTTCATATATCACCATGGTGAAGTCTAATGCTTCTTGCTTTGTCGCTGGCCTTGTTTTGGCACTCGCCATTTCCGCTTGCACGGCAAACTCGCCAACATCTGTTCCAAATCAAGTAAGCTACTAACTCAGCCTCAGGGTTCTCTTACATTATTAATCAATCGCAAATAATATACTTCCATCCAAAATTCATCTATGTAATTAATAGTGATAATTCAGAGCGAACAATGGTGCATTGCGAGGCCGAATGCATCAAACCAAGCACTGCAAGGGTTTCTCGATTTCGCATGCAGCACGGGCGGCGTCGATTGTGGGCCCATCAACCCGGGCGGGTCATGTTATGCTCCCAACACATTGTTGAATCATGCATCCTATGCCCTCAATGTTTATTACAGGGCTCATGGCACCTGTGGTGACAACATCGGCATCACTACGATTGATAATCCTTGTGAGCCGTCGTCTCTTTGCTATAATATAATAAGTTGTCTGTAATTCTTGTCTCTTACATCGTGGCCTATGGTTCCATTGATTAATCGACGAGTCGATTTCATAAATTGATGCAGCACGGGGCACGTGCGTCTATAATTAAGGGTGGAGCGATGAAGGCAAAATTTTCATATTCTGATTATGTGGAGCGAGCAATGGAAGAGGCCATAATTTATTAGTTTGGGGAAGTCATGGTATTATATATATATATAGCTATATATAGGTATATGTCATGAGATGAATCTTATTTCTTAATCCCGTATTTGCTAATAAAGTGGAGGTATCTAATTTTCCTGCGGTTTCGGGTGGCGTCCGACATAAACAAGCCGTCCTCCAAATGTCATACTAATTAAGATACTTCTACGTTTTAGACAATATAAATCAGAAACTATTGCTATATGGGAGTGGAACATGGACATCAACCGAGAAGACCACGTTCAAATAGGATGTACAAAGTGTATTTACGCAGACTACGCTGACTGAGAACACAATGCAATCGGGACACAATGCAATCGGGATAGCGTGAAACCTCAATCCCCAATTAGTACTTAAAATTGTCCAAGATCCTTAATATGAAATCGTTGTTGTAAATAAGAATCTTAAGAGCTTCGAAGTGGGCAGAATCACTAACGGACACAACAATATCAACATTTGGAAAGCGACTGAATGACAATGCCAAAGAATATATGAATAAAAGAAGGATCAAATGAGGAGAGGATTCACGAAAGTCAAAGCGAATGAGTAAATTTACGAAAGCCATAGAGTCTTGAGAAGACGACACACACGGTACTCCTTCTATGTAGCAAATCCTTGAGGAATCTTCATGCAAACTTCGTCGTGGAGATCCACGTGAAAGAGGACATTGGTAACATGAAGTTGTGATGTCTCGATGGCAAATGGACGCAACAAATCAACATCAAACATCATGAATGTCTCATAGAAGTCGACTCGTTCAAACTGAATTTGGCAAAATCAACAATGAAATTCGAGCAGGTGGGTCAATGGCACTGGGTTAACAGGGAAGCTCATTTGATGCGCTCACAGAGCAGTTGCAAACTATGGGAATATGTCAGTGATTCGTTTTGGTGCCTTACCGTGACTGAGCATGTTACTACATCCTCTCTTCCACCGACTCGCTCCAATGACCACAAAATTATTTTAACCCCGGGGACTTCTGCCTTATCTGTTCGCCCGCATCGTTACGGACATACACAAAAGAGTGAAATCGAAAAGTTGGTCGCTGAAATGCTTACTGCTGGCCACTTACTGTTGTATTAATTAATTGGGATCACTTTGTCCGGCTAGTATATCTTTTCTTATCTGCTTGCATGGAACAAAACATTGACACGATCCCAAGAAATTATGCCTCGGATTTGATTTCATAAATCGGGCACTATCTATAGTTTCTGTAAATATTCTCTCTTCTTTCCTCATATGTAAAGGAAAACAACCGTTGTTAAAGAGACATCTAAAGATTAAGATTTAAGCGGACACATAGTCATTCACGTAAGTCAGCATCGCTCTTCAGAACTGAATTTGTTCCAAGCTTCCTGAATTTGTGATTAAGGATCAATATGCATCGTTGTCGTCCTAATAAATCGATTTTTTTTTTGGAAAAAGTTGCTAACTAACTTAACATTCTTACCTTTAAGAGATCGAAAACCTTCTCGCAAACGTACTTCTGTTGAACAGTAGCGCCACGCTGCTGCAACTTGTCAGGGTGGACACAAAGAGTAGCTTTCCTGTAAGCGCTCTTCACAGAAGCTGATGTAACAATTTTCGTCAGTGGAATTGGTTGCCAACCACTATCAGGGCCGAGAATCTGTAAATATATATATATATATATATATAAAAACATTTCAGAAGATAACATAAAATGGCTGTGTTGTTGATGTGGAGCATGTTTGCTTACGTATTGTAATGTCGAAAGCAATGCCCGAAGATTCCCTTCTTTTCCATTCGCCCATCGCCTAACTTCAGGGTCTAATACTTCTGCAACTCTCTGATATTTCAACATAAGACATAAGACGGACAACGTTGTAAACAAAACAACGATGGAGAGAAGATAAGAAAACGAAAAAAACAAGGAGCATACGTTTCTCTCTTCCATTTCTCTTTGTGCTAGAAGGTCGCGTTTGTTTTTCTCAGCCAAGGCATTTGCCTGAAGACATGACACAGAGTCATGGTTCACTGTAATATTTACATTATCAGGCAAATCAAGAAATGAGTCCAAAGAAGACGAGAGATTAAAGCATATACCGCACGCTCAGTTGTTCTTCTGTACCTCTCCAGCCTAGCTTTACTCCTCTGCGGTGATTCACCTTCATCCCCTATTACTTTTAGAAAATCTTAGCAAATGATATTTTGAAGCTCAAAACAAACAGGGTTCAAAATCATATCCTTATCAAGCCTAAAAAGTTGATATTTTAGTATAAGCCACTTACCGACATGTGCTGACGAAGAATATATGTTATGCCTTGAAAGGTCCTGCAAGACCACACAAGCACAAAATCTGACTCAGTAGACAGATCATTACAGCATCATATTAACCTAGGCAGACGACGTCACTCACCGGTGGTAATGAGCTTTGTCCCAAAGTATATGATGCCTTCTCAGACCTCAACTTCTCCGTGGCTCGTCGCCGAGCCTCAGCAGTCGCTCGGTCCACAGCAGCGCGCTCAGCTCTTATCCTGTCCTCGCCAGAAGCCTTCTCTAATCGTTCTCTAGCATCATCCATGGCTCTGTGTCTTTGCTCGGTAGAAAATTTGTCAGCGTATAATTTCTCCCGAGCTTCAAGAACGACTGTCTTAACATTCATTCTGTCTTTTTCTCTCTCTCTTTCCCTCTCTCTTTCTTCCTCTAGCTTTCTGTAATAGTCATCCTCGTGATTGCTTTCCCTTTCTTGGTCAAAGTTTACCTTTGTGTTACTTTCGCGTGCTGCAATTTTTATAGTACGTGTTTCATCCTTCCTTGCATCAACAGACTGCCTACTTGAGCAAACTGACTTTTTGGTGACAAACTCTTTTGTTTTCTTCTCTTGTTCACCATCATCTTCTTCTGTAGTGACTATCTTCTTTGGAACTCTCTGAGCAGTTCCATCTTCATACACAGTCTCTGTAGGTCTGTTTAGTTTCACATTGAAGAGTGGATTATCGATCACGTGCTGAGATTCATATGCAATGGTATTTGGTTCAACTTTCGACGTCTGCCTTCCTTTACTGCAATAATTCCCGTCCATCTTAGAACTAGTTAAATCAATAAATACATCATCAGATGCTTCTCTTTCACTATCAATCTTGCCTAGGGGCTCTATTTCTTCCGCCTGACTGCTCATTCCTTCCACTTCGTTGGCAACTACATTCACATTCAAAGTGGTTTCGAGGACTTCCTTGTCGCATTTTCCAGTGCTGAAACAACCATCTTCTCTTTCAATTGTATCTTCATGTGCATGTACCTTTAAAGAACTTTGTGTGTTGCTCTTTCTAGCATATTTCACGTCACTAGAAGCCTCTTCATGCCTCTCCTTGCACTTTCGGCTTTCACGAGGAAGTTGGAGCGAGATATCTTGTGGAATGACTTCAAATGATTCTTCATCACTCTCACCAAGTTCATCATCGTCTTCAATTATCACCCCTTCTAAATCAAAATTCTCCTTCAGTTTGTTGTTGTTTTCGCTTGCTTGTGTCCTTCTCACAAGTCCATCATGATCTTTGACATTATTTTCACATCCACTAGGTTGCAGAACAAGTTCTGGAATCTTCTTACAAGTATCCCACTTAGGCCCCACCTTCATCTTTTCGCTATTCAGTAACTCTTTCTCTTGAGACCATTGAAGTTCATTAGTGGTAATTTCGATTTTATCACCTCCCACGTTGTGCGCAGGTGAGTCCTTTCCAGTTTAGGACAATTAAAATGCAGCTTCATGTTAGATGCCACAGCATCTACTGTCCTCGGACATCTATGATCTTGTGAACTCCTATGTTGTGTCAGGCAATCGTCCTCCTCGATGGTCTCAAATGTTTCAGCAGCTGTATTATTACTTTTAAAGACCTCGTAATAATTTGTTCCATCTCTCCAATTAACAGGTAAATCTGAATGTTTCTCCATTATAGTCATGCTTGATCCTTCCCTTTCCTCGTCGCCAAGAGAAGTAACAGAGTTTTTAATCTCCTCCACTTTCATTACATCTTTCATGTCCCATGCAGTACTGCTCCAGATATTGTCTCTCCCCAAAGTTTCTTGATCGTTATTACTCGTTTCTACATTCTTATTTGTGTTCTCAACCTCCCAACTGGGCTCAGATACACTCACCTCCCAATAATCATCAGATTCAGCACTACTATGCTTTTTTATATCTGATATTTGAGGACCAATATTTCTCTTTACGGTCAATGCAGGCGGTGCTCTTGAAGGTGGAGGCAACTTGGAAGGCTTTGTCCGAAGACTAATGTCAGACACTGTAATAAAAGGTTTATCATTTGCACGCTCATAATCATCATCACAATGTGACTTCAAACTTGCAATATTAACCAAACGGCGTGGAAAAAACTTGCTGCACTGTTCATTTTCCTTAACTCTTTCACCAGCAACTTCACTACATAGAGTGTCATCGTCGCTAGTTTCATTCTTCGAGCAATGCACAGATGCTTCAGAGCTAACTTCATGGCTCGGAGTGTGTTTGTTATCAGATTCAACGAATAGGTCACTGCTGTGTAATGACTCAGGGCTCTTCTCAGCTCCACCCAACGGATTAACTTCATCAGAAACAGAGCCACTATCTTCAGGAGACCTACAACCAGAAAAGACAACGTTAATCACAGTAATGAATTCGATTTTCAAAAGGTTTATCCACATATGTAACCCCAGTCCCCAAATTAAGTATTCAGTGGCGGAGCGGAGAGTCATTCGTTTTAAACTTTTCCTCTGATAAATTGAAGAGTAAAGTGAGAAGGCAAGAACAGACAAAGTCCAAAAAATGGACCCACGAAAGCAGCAATCAGAAGAAAAAAAAAAAGCAAAGCAGATCGATAAAAATCTCAGCGCCAGCATCAATCAAATTCCATACCTATTCCCGCATTTACTTTCTTCGTCATGGTGGTGTTGTGAAATAACAAACAAGTGCATAATATTCCAAATTCTAAACGAAAAAATGCAAAAAGAAAATTAAAGCTCTTGAATAAAGCGATGCGGTTTACCACGGGTGGTAGTCACCGTCGTATGCACAGTCCCCGCCGTCAAACAACGCCTGAAACGAAGACATCGTCATGGACAACTTATGACCACCACCAATGTCCTCCCCGAAAACCTCGGAGTAGTCAAAATGCAGCCGCGAATCGCAGCCTTCGATTATCGGAACGTCGAGAATCGGAATCGAGCAGGATCGGCCTCCGAAAATCTCCGCGTAGTCCTCCATACGCGGCGCCAACGCATTGGCTGGGCGCAACTTCGGAGCACCGCCGAAGACGTCGTCGTATATGGACTTTTGAGAGTTCAACATCGTCGAGTTCCTCGGAGATGGAGAGAGGTGGTGAAAATTGTACCTTAACGACGACATTTTCGTTTGCGACAACAACAAAGAGAAACGCAAATGGCTGAGGCTTTTTAGTTCGCTCTCTTAGTTATGGAAGCGAGGAGCTGAAGAGCTGGTGAAAGAGGAGATGAATGTAAGGGTACAATCGAGATTTCACTTGTGGGGTTTTACGGAAATATAAATATTCTGTGGGGCCCGCGAGGCGAGTACTAGGTTTTTCAAGTGGTGAGTTTGCACCGGCGCGGACGTCTCACATTTTTTGTGCATTTTCTTATTTAGTAAAAAAATTTATCATAAATAATCAATATAATAATATTAAATAGTTTTAAAAGACGCATCAAAATATAGACTTTTTTACATTTTAATTATGCTATATTAGTTCAGTTTCTTAATTCCCGTGCCAACTTCCAAATATCTATAAACATTTGGGACGGAGGGAATATTAACTATATATGCATTAAATAAAGAAAATCAGAAAAATGAACTTATTATTCTAAGCATAATAGTTTTTATGTTATCCTCTTGCCTACAAAGCTAAAAGCATATCAAGTAACTTTCACATGCCAAATCCTTCATTTGTTGGGTTTAATTATTTTAAGTCATCATTATGTCTCTAGTTTTTCTCTTTGTGTGGTTGTTGACGCTTCTCTCTTTATAATATGCTTGTCTGTATAATGTGTGCCTGTGCGTGAACCCGGTCATAATTATCAATTCACATATTTGTTTTGAATGGTAAAAAACAAATCTTAGATGTGTATTTGTCGTATGAGAAACTCATGTTGGGCACGTCGGCTGATGTAATGTAGGTTCTAACATCGGTAGGTGTAAGTTTCGTAGCTTAAAATTTAGTAGTTTCGTGAACCAATATCTGTACCCGAATCAATATATATATATATATATATATATATATATAATATATATATATATAATAGAAAAAGTTATTCAGTCGAAAAGAAACGTGCATATCATCAAACCATACTCAGTTTTGAATCATCTTTGCCGACCATGTCTTGTACATCCCACTACTTTATTTTTCATACTGTGCGCGTGTGTAGACGCGGTAGTTTAGTTTTAATTAAATCATTACATTTGAAATCTTCCAAGTTACCGATTAATGTACTGTTAGCGGACAAAAAGACAATTATTTAAGAATTTTATACTGGAGAATTATAGTTTCGTTTTTCAGGCAGCAGTATAGTGTAAGATTGTTCGGGGAGCTCTTTATTTTCTGTCTTTTTTAACTCTTATCCAAGGCTATAATTTAGAATCCATATAATGGAGACTTCTCATATTTTCAATCAAATAAATGGTAGGGTCGTTATTCTTATTGAAAACAAAACGTGAGGCCTCATGGTCACGGAATCGAATCCACTTTTCTCTTATAGAATCGCATACATTTAATTATCATTCCGACCTATGGAGTTGTATGATACCGTCCGAATTGAAGCGGTCTCTTTCGTGTAATTAGATCAAACACTTGGCGTGCGAGTTTATATATAAGGAAAGAGAGGGATCGGAGGACGATCGAAAGGGGAGAGATAGGGAATTGAGAGAGATCGATGAGAAGAACTTACAATTTGAGGAGGAAGAAGAGGAATTGAGATTGAGAGGTAGAGATAGGATGAGAGAGAGAGAGAGAGAGAGAGAGAGTAGAAGGATTTGATAAGAACTGTATTCATTTGCTTAATTTACCAGAAACAAACGATTACACTGTTTATATATAATAATCCAACATGAAAATATTAATTCAATCCAGTCAGCCAAAGCCCAACCCAACTATTCCTCGGCCCAATAGTTCGGATCCTTACATTACCCCTCCGTTGAAAACATCCTCGTCCTCGAGGATGTGAGAGTAAACTCCCGATATAGCGAGAATAATGTATGACAACGAAACCGTGGACAGCTGCTAGGTGCCCCTTTCACACGAGGGTAGGAGATACATGGGTGAACAATCTCTTGCCTTGTATCTTTAGGAGGTATGATCCTTCAAGGATCCTTCCACGATCGAAAGGTCGGCATTTCCTCGCTAGTCCTCGGCATACTACATGACCGACACCTTTTCCTCTATCGAATGTAAGTTCACCTTCATCCCTCCGGTAAAACGGCAAATTTGTGCCTTGCATTGTTGTCGATATTCTTTTGTGCTATCATGACGGCTGAGTCTGTGCAAAGTGAGTTTAGCGATCCCCTTGCGATACACAATGGCTTCGCTAGTCTCGCTACCGCAAGCCAAGTATTCGTTGTTCACCGACAAACCCACAAGGTTCTTCTCATTCAAGCGACCTCTATATGTTTGTAGATGGATGTTTACCTCGGTATCAAGCAAGCGCAGCTGATTGGTTCGAACAAAGCAGCAATATAGCTGCTCTAGAGACCGCCTTCCTCTATCAAACGGTACATTTTGATCCATTACACTCAGCTGCTCACCAAGATTAATCTTCGACTCACCTCTATATAAAGAATTCACGAGCTTGTCGGTCTATGCCTGTAGCACAAACGTCTCAAAATCAGCCATCTGAACATCAGTCTTTGCAATAATGGGAAAGAAGCCTTGAAGAGGATTATCCAACAATCGATAAGCTGTCGAGGGGTCCAAATAAAAGCGCACCTTAACTACCCATAGTCTATCTAGTGTAGCGGCGGCAGCTCTTCTTTTCGGCCTCGCTTGGTGAAAATTCAACATCTATAGAATTCTCAAAAGCAGTTTGCCCCCGTTTAGCAATAACATCAAAAACTTGTATCTGTCTAAGGTCTTCGATTGCTCTAAATAGCTTAGCATCCCTAACGTCTTCAAACGTAGCTGTACCGAACCAACAAATTACTCCCAATCCATTATTATTTGTTTTTCGAACAAACTATCATACCAACGCCCTCGATTGAATGGTAAATCCGAGTCCTTGCTAGCAAGATTGAGTGTGACATATCTCCGTTCCCGATCGAACAACATATTTTGATCGGAACGAGCACCCATTGGCTCTCCTAAAGAATCAGTCGAGTCAACCACCACTACATCAACACAAACGTACATGTGAATCCTTCTCAACCAACATCAAAATATCCTCATCAACCAACAACGATGAATCCTTAACCATAACTAGCTCAATATCAACCGACGAGTCATCAACAACCAGCGTCTTGTCAACCACAATCTTGTCACCCGACACCAACGAATCATGAGCCGTGGCGTCAAATCTCTTCAGCAAGGCGACTGCGAAGTCATTCCAAGCTGGAGGATGCTTATCGCCGTATAACCATTCTTCGCAATACTCTTTGTACCGCTCCAGAGCCTCGCCTTAAACGTATAGGTATGCAGTCTTCGTTGCTTGCACGTCACTAGTCGTCGACAAAGCTTTGATGTACTTGTTGCATTCGCTCAACCAAATTGATGGTCCTGTTCCGTCAAAGAGATAAGGTGCCTTGTACTTAAACATCGTTATAATCACGTCGAAAATCGTCGGCTCTGATACCAAATGTAAGATCCCGCCCAAATTCAAAGCGGTTTTTTACTTGGAATTGGCATTCGTGCTTTTAAATTCGAGAAAAGTAGAGAAAGGAAGATCGAAGGACGATCGAATGGGGAAGGATCGACATAGAGAGCTGAGAGAGATAAAGAAGATCGAATGATAGAAGGAGAATGAGAAGCTGAGAATGATTGAAAAGAGAAGGAGAGAACAGATAGATCGATAGATTGATTGTAGAAGAAACTTAATTCATTTTGCTTAATCCTCCAATACATCTCACACACTGTATATAAATGCATACCAAATGGGTCAAATGCCTTAATAAACATAGATATGATAATTGATAAACGAAGGGCCAAATCCCAATCTCGTGAGCCCCATCTAACTCTCCCGGGTCCTAACACTAATGTAAGGATCCGAACTATTGGGCCGAGGAATAGTTCGGTTGGGCTTTGGCTGATTGGACTGAGTTAATATTTTCATGTTTAATTATTATATATAAACAGTGCAATAGTTTGTTTCTGGAAAATTAAGCAAATACAAACAGTTCTTATCAAATCCTTCGTCTCGCTCTCATCCTATCTCTTCCTATCAGTCTCAATTCTTCTCTTCCTCCTCAAATCATAAGTTCTTTTCATCGATCTTCTCAATTTCCCTATCTCTCCCCTTTCGATCGTCCTTCGATCTCTCGCTCTTTCCTTATATATAAACTCGCACGCCAAGTGTTTGATCTAATTCCACGTAAGAGACCGTTTCAGTTCGGACGGGATTGGGCTTGGCCCATTCGTTTATCAATTATCACGAAGGAAAGAGCTGGCAAGAAGATATCGGTCCTTCGATCGTGGCAAACATGCGGAAACTACAGCAATGCGATGGACGTGGTTTCCTCTCGGGTTGATCCTCACTACGTCGGAAGTTTGCTTGTACATCCTTGAGGACGAGGATGTCTTCACCGGAGTGGCAATGTTAGGACCCGGGAGAGTTAGATGAGGCTCACGAGATTGGGTTTGCCCATTCGTTTATCAATTATCATATCATATGTTTAATAAGACATTTGACCCATTTCGTATGCATTTATATACAGTGTGTGAGATGTATTGGAGGATTAATCAAAATGAATTAAGTTTCTTCTTCTACAATCAATCTATCGATCTATCTGTTCTCTCCCTATATTTTCTTCAACCGTTCTCAGCTTCTCATTCTCCTTCTATCCTTCAATCTTCTCTATCTCTCAGCTCTCTATGTCGATCATTCCCCCTTTGATCTTCCTTTCTCTACTTTTCTCAGATTTAAAAGCACGAACGCCAAGTGTTCGACTAAATTCCAAGTAAGAAACCGCTTCGTATTTGGGCGGGATCTTACAGGAGTCAAGTAAATTTCGAAAGCTAATGCATTAGTTTGCAAATTACGTCAACAATGTAAACAACACTAAGACAAGTTCATATGTGATAGATTCACTTGGAAATTCGGTGATGCGTGACGAATTCGAGTATGTGACCTACCCAATATTGTGATTGCCACTGTATCTTGAGAGACGAAATTCTGTTAGGATTACTTCGGTTGTATATTATAAATTCAAACTGGCATTCAACATAGTTTTTAAGTTTGAGAATGAGGAGTCGAAGAATTACAAAGTAACTACAACAATCATATCAAGGAATGCAAGTCACAAGAACCTTGAGAGAATGCAACATATCAAAGGTGTACGCCAGTACCACAAACTCGGGAGAAAATTCAAATAGTCTTCGTTGTTTACCCCATAAACCAATTTAAACATATGCTGGCACGTGGCATTTTCCATCAAAATTAAAGATCAAGCTTGGAATAAATTGGTTCAAAATTAACAACATCGGGACTAAATTGATTCATGTTGTAAACAACTAAGACCATTTTGGATTTCATCCACTCGATAAGTCATCAGATCCAACTTACATTAAAAATAAATAAATTACCTACAATTTATACTATCAAGCTTAAACTTCGATGAACTATTCAAAATGAGTTTATCTATTAGTTTTAGGTTTTTAAGTTTAAAGCAATAGGTATTTAAAGCTTGAACTAAGCTATAAAATTTCCGAACTTCACTCGATCGAGTTCAGATCCTGAGTAATGAACTGACGAGCCAAGAGAAGCTACTAATTATTTATAGAGCAGAAGCTCGAGCGCCAAAATAATGTGCCGCTCGAACTAAATATATAACTAGATGTGGGTTGCCGCACGATGTACGGTTACGAGGAAAATTTAACCCGGGAAAAAGAGTCAACAAATATTCTTCGACTCATTGCTACAACCATTTTCTAAGCAATCATGCCTGATTCAACCTCAATGAAAATGGCCAATAATCGACAAAGCACTCCTTCATCAAATGACAAACCTAACCACAAATTAGGACATCTGAAATTCTGAGAGTTTGCCGAAACAGCTAGCACAGAGGCCGTAACGAAAAGAGGACAAAAATCATATCTTCACACACATAAATGAAGACACTCGCTATGAAGGAATCCCAGCTGATTGAAAAGAAAAGCCATGTTCACTCGATGACAGTCAACTTATTTTGCGGGCTAGAGCAAAATCACCCATAGATAGGTCTTTAAAGGTGCGTTAAACTGATACCTTAAATATTGGGCTTTGACACGGACGCCGAACCTCACTATGGTGGGCAGTGACATCTGCCCTAAGTTCAGAAGCTAAGATTCCTCTATAGGCCTCCACCTTGACAGTACTTCAGAGATCGGTCGGTCTCCTCGGTCGAGCTGTCGGAGATTCTACCGCACTCCTCTATAGTCATAGGCACAAAGATTTAACTTCTATGAGGAAAAAAAAAGGCTTTGGGGTTCCAAGATCACACAAGTTCCATCAAAGGGGCGGCAACATACTTTCTACACTAATCAACGAGCTTTCAGCTACGATCACCATCAACGTTCTAACGGTCAAAGTGAGAGCGAGATAGAGGCGGTTTGAGATAGATTTAAAACATACTCTAGTCAGCTACGGAATTTTAGAACACTGGGTACAAAGTGGTCAGTTGGATTGACGAATCTTTACAGCTAGAAACATAGGTTAAAATTGATCTTAGTTGCTTCCCCAGTTCACAACAATCTGAATACAGTGGCAATCTTTCAGCTGAAAGACATGATTGAGCGAAACTTCGAAATCGAAATACCGAGAAAACATTTTGTCAACATAAAAGTGCATCTGATGATGCGATAATAAACAAAATGCATACTTAGGAGCTATGATTCTTATGGAGTGAGAAGGCACTAGCGGACTACAAAGTCTCTACGTAGAAAATGTCCATAAGCCTTATGACTATTCATCCCCCACACGATCGAGTACGACTTATATCTGTCAACGGCTCTATCATGATTGTGCCAATCATTCGTTTGAAAAATGGGAGTCATGGCAGGATAAAATATTGAATTAAAGAGTAGTGTATTTGGATGCTCGGGATTAGTTCGATACCACGTGATTGATAAGGTGAATATCGAACACATGAATTTCTCGTTGCCACAAACTTATACAGTCGTACTTAAAAATAAGAATTGAGGTTGTATCGAGAAAGAGAGAACACGATTCGGGTACGTAAAGGGCTTACAGCCATTAAAACGCACGAGTGGGAGAGTGTTGGACATTGACGAGGCTATTGGAAAATCGAGACTTAAGTTTAGCTTAAGTAGTCATTATTAGGTAGCAGACATGCAATTACATCAACACAACTTAATTAATCCTAGTTTAAATATGAGATAATACCTAGTTAAATATGGCATAAGGAACCATTCGAAGGCGCATTCAAAAGTTAAAACGATGTCATAATTTCCATATATTATGACACAGAAACAAATGTGACGAAATCATTCTACAATCATGCTCACACAATGGCGAGCTGTTTTACGATCGACGAATGGTGCTGAAGAGGCAGGTCATGCTTTCCAAGTAGTGTTGGGCTAGAAGGTTTTAAAAGCACAGGTTCTATCTAAAAGCTTGCGATGACTTAATTTGCATGCGGAAATGAAACATATTATTCATCGTAAATATGACATAAATGGACACCTTGGGCAGTAGGTTCTTCATTTTCCCGCTGCTTCAGAAGGAGTCTTCGTAGTCATTTGGTCTACAGCATGAACTGTGTCTTGAAGCTCTTCCCATATAGCTTTGTAGACCATTCTTTGCCTGTTCACCGCAGTTTTCCCCTCGAAAGCAGAAGATATCACGTCGATGCTGAAACACAACACAAGACATAGATATATTGATTGATAACACAAAAGAAAGGCATCTAACAATGGGTATTTTTTGGAGAATACGAACCTTACGTGGCGACCATCGCCATAGGCATCCTTCACAATGACCGACTCTGCATTCAGTTGTTCCTTTATCTAACAAAATTAACAACCAAGAGATGAGAAATCGTCCATTCGTCGTGTGTTCTGCAAGCAAGCAAGCAACAGTTATCCGAATTTTAATTAACTAATGCACAACGATCCTCATCGGTGGACTTCTAACGTATATCGTATGACCGTGTCGTATTACAATAGTAGTTCAATTACTTCACTTCAAACACGCGGACATATATGTAATATAACAAGGGCATCAAATTCATGCCCAGAAGGAAACACAAGTAATTTATATTATCATATCAGATTCAACAACAAAGTACTTGCTTCCACAGATAACAGCAATGTTGCAAAAGTGAGTTTCTTTCTTTACCCGAAAAAACAAGAACGAAACAGCAGAACATCAACAACGAGAAAGTATAATTGAAAATTGGGACCAAGTAAAGCAGCGACCTTTTTCTCCATCGATTGCATCAGAGTGGACTCGATTGGCGGAGCCGAATCCTCAGACTCGGTAGTCGCCCGCACGCAGAACGTCCGACGGCTGAGAACCGTCAAGGGGAGAGCTGACGCGGCGGCGATTGGAAGAGCAGCCTTCAATTTTCCTGAGAGCAGAGGCCGACCAATCTCGGTCGAGGGCTGAATTCTCGTACACGCAGACACCGTCCGAATTGATCCTCGGAGAAGGGATAGGGTTAACGCACGGTTTCCGACCAAGGTCAGTGGGACAATCATCGCTTTAGCCGCCGCCGTCATTATATTTGTTTATCTCTTCACCGTTTGTCTCCGATTTAGGATTTTAAAACATTAGTACTCAAACGGATGGCCACGAGTAATAAAAGACACCACTGTACGACCTAATTATGCAATTTTTAATAAATAAATACATATATAATTCGTATTTCTGTGCAAATATTATAGCCGTATACATACATACATACATACATACATACATACATACATAAGTACACATTGAGCAGGGGAAGAAATTTGCAAATTCTATTTTAATCATCTCTGTATACATTGGTGAATCCACCACCTTCTTCAGTGTGGAGCTTGTCGTTCAACAAAGTCTTGTACTGCTCATCTCTGTCTTCTAAATTTCGCATAATCTCAACCTAAAACACAAACACATATGGCATAATAATACTTTCTATCGCTGACTAAATATGAATGATGAAGATGAATGAATGAATGAAAAAGCAAAACCTGTTTCTGAAACAAATCAAACTCATCCAAGCTCAAAGAACCATCGCTATTAGAATCTAAGAGCTGCATCATCTCCCTAGCATCTTCTCCCCTTCCACCGAGCTCTTCCATCACCTCCCTAAGCTCTTCGATGCTTATTTTCCCATCGCCGTTCTTGTCTAGCAATCGAAACACTCGACTCCCCCCATCGTAATCCATCTCCTTTTCGTTCTTATGATTCGCAAAAGGGAAGTCTTTCAGCCTCAAAGCAGCTAATTCAGCCGCGGCCATCATCATCGCCTTGAGCCTCTTCGCCTAAAAGGTAAGTAATAAAACGAGAATCATCATCAATACATGCCATCCCATCAAGAAAAAAAAAATTAAGGGTCCTTTTTTCGAACTTTTCCTTACCTCCTCGGGATTCGTAAGACCCCCTTTGAACAGAGCATGCGATGCGCTTCCCCCATTCGCCAGCGTATCCATCTCTTCAGTCCTAATCTGTATCTCCATCAGTGGAGATACAATATGCCTGCCATTACCACTTACGTCGATGGCCATATGCAAACTCTTGTACCCATTAGCTTTGGGGTTCATGATATAATCCTTAGATCTGCTTGGAATCTCCTTCCATAGAGATCTTATTACCTCGCGCGCCCTATAACACGCTTCTTCTCCAACCAAGGAAGAGTTTTCGACCGGCGTAAGAACCACCCTCAGTCCTAAGATGTCATGAACCTCGTCGGGCTTACGCCCGTCTCTCAGAAGCTTCTTCATGGTACTGTAACGGCTCTTATAACGACCCTCGACGGTTATTTCTCGAACCATCTCAGATAGCGCTCGGTCTGATTCCAAAGAGGCGAGCAGCTGATCTCTGTGCTCATCGATCAGAGGTTTGCTCCCATTCTCATGACTCCTCAGCCATGTGTCGACGTAGAGGTAAGAGTAAGGAAATAGGTACTGAAAGGCGAGGTCTTCGAGCTCGAGGGACAAGGCGTTCGTTCCCACTGCGTGCGCAAGGGGAGCGTATATCTTCATCACCTCGAGGGAAATCATCTGCTGCTTGTACCTCGGGAGATTGTCGAGGTGCCTCATTGCGTCCAGCTTGAGAACCAAGTCGAGTATTATCGCTCTTACATCGTAGTAGGTGAGGCAGAACTTCCTCAGAGCAGAGGCGCCCTCTTCGTCCAAGACTTCGACTTTTGAAGAAACGTTCTTCAGGCGCATGGTTTCGTGTAATAAGTGAGCAGTGGCAGCGCCGATAGTATCCCTCACTTGGTATAGGGATAGTACGCCCCCATCGACGACTTCTCTCAGTAGTCCAGCTGATATAACCTCAGCATCCATCTGTTAGAGTTGAAACTACCTTCTTTAGTTCTTTTGGAACGAAGCATAAGTAAGATGAAGAACTAAAGAAAAACCTGAAGATCGGCGAGGATGAGTGCGATGGAGAGTGTTTTGGCCAATGGGGAACGGCCATCTGGGAGGAGGGGGAGAGAATTGAGTATAGGGATGGATAGCTTAAGGGCTTTGAAGAGAAGGCGAGACGAGCTCGTGGAAAGCATTGTGTTGTGGCTCATTCGCTCTGTCAGTTCGTTGAAGGCTCCGACGAGCTCGACCACCATTTTCCCACCTGGTTGCTCGAGAGTCATCAGCGATGATGATGATGCTTTGAGTGGTCTGAAACACTTTTTTGGAAATGGAGGAAGCATTGTAGTACTATAATAGACGGGTTTTGCGTATGATGATGACGAGGGAATGATGGGACTTGTTGTTGGGAAGTTGAGACAAACCTCCATTGGAAAGGATGAGATGCTCTGCTGTAAAGGATAGGAGAATGTTTTTTTGCAGCCAATTTAGTCAGTCAGTCCCCGCCTTGCTGAAAAGGGGGAAATAGTTGCAACTATAGAAAGAATATAAAAGAAGTTCGATTGAAATCAACACGATATTGGATTCCAAGCGCCTCCTGAACTGAAATCCCAAAGGGAAAAGAGAAAGTGATTCAAGTGAGTCAGAGACAGGAGTAACATGTATGAGTGAAGAAATAAAAGCCAAAACTTTCTCCTATCAGAGAAATTGGGAAATCAGTTTAGGTTCAACCTCATTATGGCGTTTCGCCACTCAATCAACTTCAACAAGCATAGTTAGTACGGATGGCTCTATTCTATCTATGACGATGAGAGACATAAGAAATGGTTGTTGATTGATGATTATCGCTACGGTTGGTGTACGGAACTAATCTGAACCACAAACTCACCGGAGAAGGTCGGCGCGTGGGAAGGCAAACCAAAACAGTCTTCCGCAAGTGAAATACAGTTATGCCGACTGTCGTCTACGAGTTTCATTTTCTCCCTATTTTCTTATTCACCCATTTGATTTCTTTAATGGTCACTTTCGATTCCGGATTTCAATTTGATGGTTTTTCTGATATCTTCCGTTGAACAATCGAGTGTCTTTCGATTTCAATTTTGTCTAAATCCGAGGGTAAATCGTAATGCATATTATTTGTCGGATTTTTGGTGTATTTTCGAAATCCAAAGTTGAGTCAGTCTTTCATAAATAATAAAAATAATAATTGTAATAATGATAATAAAATAATAATAGTAATAATAATAATATTAATATTTTGGGGTGAAGATGAGTCTAGCTGACTCGCGAGCTCGATGAGCCGGGTTGTACTCGACGGGCTCGCGAATGAGCCGGCTCCAGCTTGATGATCTCTGTCGAGCTCGAGCTCACTTGTGGGTGCTCGAAAGCTCGCAAGCCATAAGTTTTTTTATCATTTATTACTTCTACGGGAATCTACACATAAATACCCAATAGAAAACAAAAAAGCCACTAAAGTACCTTGTCAGACTTATTTTATAGCTAGGTACCCAGTTGAATAAAAATTTTACACTTAGGTACCTAATCACCTAAGATTACCAAAATACCCTTATTAAGTGATTTAGAATTTCATTTCAGCATTTTTCTTTCTCTGCAAAAATCGAGCTCAAGCCCCCGTCGACGAATTTCTTCTTGCCGACCACCTCCTTCTGCTCGTCCCGGTGGCGGACAACGATCGACGAGCCTCTTGAACGTTGGGTTCTCGATTTTGAGCGTTGATTTTGTCAGGTAAGCTTTTCTTTTGGTTCGGATTTGGTTAATCGATTTCACGCATTTATTCAAGGTTTAGCCCAAATCCGGGAGTTCAATGCGATCCAAGAGCTCCATATAAGGGTGGAATGTTAGGATTTGATCGTTGTTGGGGCTAATCCATCGAGATTTCGGATTTTTTTTATATAATTGTTACGACGTACCATTTCTTATGTATATTACGTACCATTGTATGTTGTTTTACCGTACCTAAATATAATGCGATACAGTCCGATTAGACATTTATGTTATGTAGTATCTTTGTGTTTATATTACGTACCAAGTAACCTGTCTATACGGTACCAAAATGTCTGGTTATGCAGTACCAATCTAAACTATACTGCGTACCAAAATGTCCGTAATATATGCAAATTTGGTACTGTATGCCAGTTTGGTACAGTAATATATGCACATTTGGTACTGTAATATATGTAAATTTGGTAATGTAATATATGCCAATTTGGTATCGTAATATATGCAAATTTGGTACTATAATTTATGCCTGTCTGGTACAGTAATATATGCACATTTGGTATTTTTGGTACTATATGCCAGTTTGATACCGTAATATATGCAAATTTGGTACTGTATTTTATGCCAGTTTGGTACAGTAATATATGCACATTTGGTACCGTAATATATGCAAATTTGATAGTGTAATATATGCCAGTTTGGTACCATATATGCACATTTGGTACTATAATATATGCAAATTTGGGGTTGTAACATATACCAGTTTGATACGTAAATATGCAAATTTGGTACTGTAATACATGTCAGTTTGGTACAGTAGTATATGCGTATTTGGTACTGTAATATATACCAGTTTCGTACAGTAATATATGCATATTTGGTACCGTAATATATACCAGTTTGATACCGTAAATATGCAAATTTGGTACTTCTAATATATACCAGTGTGGTACTGTAATATATGCCAGTGATACCGTAATATATGCAAATTTGGTACTATATTTTATGTCAGTTTGGTACCTAATGTATGCACATTTGGTACCGTAATATATGCAAATTGGTACTGTAATATATGCCAGTTTGATACCCTAAAATACCAAAATTAGGTACCATAATATATGCCTGTTTGGTAGTAATATATGCCATTTGGTACCATACGATATGCATATTTGGTACCGTAACCTATGCCAGTTTGGTAATGTATGCACATTTGGCACCGTAAAATATGTAAATTTGGTACTGTAATATATTCCAGTTTGGTACCCTACGATATGCATATTTGGTACCGTAATATATGTCTGGTTGGTACTGTAATATATGCCAGTTTGGTAACCTACGATATGCATGTTTGGTACCGTATATGCTAGTTTGGTAATGTATGCACATTCGGCACCGTAATATATGTAAATTTGGTACTGTAATATATGCCAATTTGGTACCCTACAATATGCAAATTAGGTAGCGTAATATATGCTTGTTTGGTACTGTATTATATGCTTGTTTGGTACCCTACGATATGCAAAAGTGGTACAGTAGTATATGCATATTTGGCACCGTAATATATGCCTGTTTGGTACTGTAATATGCATATTTGGTACTGTAATATACCATTGATTCCGTAAGATATGCCTATATGGTACTAATATAAGCAAACTTGGTACTGTAATATATGCCAATTTGGTACGTTAATATACACAACTTTGGTACGGTAATGTAGGTCATTTAGGTACTCTAAGTGTACGACATAGGGTACTGTATCGTTTCAGAAGTAGGTACCGTATAATTAAAGTAAGACTTCGAATTTAAGACTTGGCAATATTTCGCAGAAATGAAGCATTTCAGTAGATGTTGATGTGGATAAAGGAATAGACAATTTCTGACTTTTTCTGTAATGATTGCACACTTTTCTGACGTTTTTCAGTCATGAGTGGACAGATTTCTGACATTTTCTATGTCATAAGTGGTTTGATTCTGACATACGAGGTATTAAATAATAAAAGACAGCTCATCTGACATGTCAGTGACTTTCATAAAATGTTTCTTGTCATATGTAATTTTGGGTACTGCAACCGTGGCTGCGTTGGTACGCTTTAAACAAAACGATAGGTACCCCTACAAAGATATTTAAGGTACGATGTCCCTTATATATATGATACGTCATACTAGGGTTAGTATTTTTCGAGGTCGATCGAATTACTTTTTCATCTCGAACCACCGTAGAACAGTAATATATAGTATTAAATACGTTTCAGATCAAATTCGGTGCATTAGGCCCCGCACGCATGAATAAATCTTGAATACCAAGATTCATTATAGTATAAGGATAGAAGCAAGAACATCTACAAACATAATTTGAATAATGTGGTGAGTGCTACATATGCGAATTCGGTGCATTAGGCTTTCATATTTTTTTTCATTTCGTTATTGTTAGGTATTGTCAAAATCACGCAGGACAACGCGATTCGATTAGGAATGTATTTATTTTTCGATCGTATAACAAATGGTACGATATACTTTCATATTTGGGTAATGTATATGTGTAATTATAGATACGATAAACCTGCAGGTTATGGTACTATATAGGTAAATGATAAGGTACCTTCTGTAAAACACAAGGTACCTTAGTGTACAACAGATAAGATACTTCATGTGCGATATATACGGTACGGTATATATGTACGTAATGGTACGATTTACCTGCATATTACGGTACTCTATATGTAAGCGATACGGTACGGTACACTTGCATAGTGATACGGTGAAGCTGCAGATTATGGTACAGTATATGTAAATGATAAGGTATATGTAAATGATAAGGTACCTTAAAGTACAAGATAAGGTACCTTGCTGTACCACAGACAAGGTACTTCATATATTATGTTTATGGTACGATATATATATATATATATATATATATATATATATATATATATATATACCCAGTGGTACTGTTAACATGCATATTAAGGTACTCTGTATGTAAAAGTTCTGGTACGGTAATATCAAAGACAAGGTACTTCATATCTTCTGTGTATGGTACGCCATACATTTACATAACGGTTAAGCTGCATATTTTGGTACTCCGTATGTAAAAGATGTGATACGGTAATATACAAACAATACAAGGTTCTTCATATCTTCTGTTTTGGTAAGGTATATTTGTACATAATGGTACGATTAGACTGCATATTATGGTACTCTGTATGTAAAGAAAAGGTACGACAATATAAAAACCTATGGTACTGCGTAATATACAGGCAGATTTACAGAACTACACAACAAACGAACATCACTGAGTCATGAACAAACTCCAAACAAGTCTCAAAACAGTCACATCCCCAACTCAAAGAAAGTTAACCTACATAAACAAAGTCTCCAAACAGTCACACAGCATACTCAAGTAACTTAACCAAACAGATCAAAAATACGGACAGTCTCATAGAACTACACAACAAACGACATCACTGAGTCTCCAAACAGTCTCATCCCCAAGTCTAAGAACAACTTAATGAACATAAACAACAAAATTTCCAAACAGTCTCATCCCCATGTTGACTTCATTAGCCTCAACCTCTTCCTCTTCCATCGCATCCTCCTTGGACACATCATCGCATCCTCCTTCATTAGCCTCAACCTCATCCTCTTCCAAACAATACTGAGACATGAACAAAATCCAAACAGTCTCAAAACGGTCTCATCCCAAACTCAAAGGAAGTTAACCTACATAAACAAAGCCTCCAAACAGTCTCACATCATATTCAAGTAACTTAACCAAAAAGATCAAGCATACAATTGTGCTCGTCACATAAAATGCAAGCAGCCATAGAAGCAAGATACACTATAACGCTTTATCAATGCCACAATTCGAGCAAACGAATGTGACATCTTAAGCATATCTGCAAAAAGTGAAACGGAGACCTTCTTTTAGCTTCTTTTTTATCTGGGATCATGCTACCCTCCAAGTTGCTTATGGTAGATCAAAACAGCGGAGGATGACACCTTGAAGACAGCTCAGATCTGTTCCGCGGAGGCATTTCTGCAAAAAATCTACTGTAAAAAAGAAGTATCATTATATTCACACAAGGGGTACCAATTTGCCCAAACAGAGAGTACCAAAAGCAGTGATAATGTAGTACCTAAATAAATTGACTCCATTCGAAAAACCATTTAACAAGCAGTACCATTTTATTCACACAAGGGATACCAATTTGCCCAAACTGGGGGTACCAAATGCAGTGATTATGTAGTACCAAAATAAATTGACCTCATTTGCAAAACCAGTTAACAAGCAGTACCAATTTATTCACACAAGGGGTATCACTTGGCCCAAACAGAGGGTACCAAATCCAGTGATAATGTAGTACCAAAACAAATTGACCCCATTAGAACAAATCAAAACCAACCCATTTCAAAAAACACAAATCGGCAACAATTAATCCACCCATCCGAAAATACAAGCACAAAAAACCCCTAATCGAACAACAAATTGATGTTATTCCAAAAACACGCATCCATTGTTACGAACATTAACCGAAAATGCTTAAACCCAACGAATAATGGCAAAATCAAACTAGATACAAGCCTATTGAGGATGGAAATACTGCGACTAAATGCGACGACGTACGGTATTACTGCGAATGACTTACCTACCGATTTTAGAAGGGGAATACCACGACGAACGAGTGGACAGACGACGTTGCATCTGAAGCAACAACGAACACGGCTCGATTTCTGGGATTAAATCTGCGATTTGGGTTTGTGAGAGTGAGAACTTTTTTCTTTAGGAATGAAAGAACGTGAAGAAGAAAACAGGTAAAATATGTAATAAAGTTGTTTTAGCAGGGGTAAATCCGTCAGTTAGGTACCTATCAGTAAAATAAAATTCAACTAGGTACCTAGATTAAAAATGGACCTGACAAGGGACTGATCTGTCTTATTTTTACTGATGTAGGTATTTAAGTGTTGAATCCCCTTACTTCTATTTTATTTTTGTACTTCTAAACATTTTTTAGAAAAATTTAAAAGTCGAGTTCGACTAGCTTCTCGAGCTCGAATTTCATTTTGAATCCGATTTTCGAAAGCCCAACGTTTGCCAAACAATGGATTTGGATATGAAATTACGATTTTTGAAATATATAATTTAAAGGGGCTTTTACAATTCAGACCCTCTCATAAGTTTCATTTAGGTTTCAGGCTCTGTTAGAAAATTTAGAGTTTTAAGGATCCTATTTCTGCAGAACCACTTCATTGTTCTGCTATAATACTTCATTGTTCTACAATACCACTTCATTGTTCTGCAGTACCACTTCCTTGTTTTGAAATAGCACTAAACGATCATCTGATACCAGTTTATATACATTTTATAACACTGGCGTAAACTTAGGTCATTATCTCTAAATTTTATAAAAATTGGGTCCTTTAAACAACAGTTTTTTCTGATAGGGTCTGGAACCTATTTTAAAATTTTTTTTGGGGGCCTAAAACGTAATTTGCACTAATTTAAAATCATCCGATTTCGTTCAAATACGTCAATCCAAACGCACTTTCATTTTTATGTTTTTGATGCCACATGTTCACACTTCCAAAAGCGAACTTATGGGCTTAAGAGACGAGTTCGGTTCATTTCGCAAATGAGACGCGTTCGGTTTTTTTCTGAGCTCGGCTCGGCATCTTCGGAAAAAACTGTAAGATTCGCTTTGTTACGACATGTCTGTTCGATTCAATAGTCTCTTTTCGAAAGTCACGATTGTTCGTTCATAGAGACTATCCGAAAAATGAAGTCTCTGGAGTTTGGGTTATTATAAATTGTGGATTGTTTTTAATCGAGAACCACTTAGTTTTGGAAAACACAAGCAAACGGGAAGTGTTCTGTTCTTGGGAATTTCAACGTTTTTTGTTCGTATAATTAATGTATATTTAGAAGTATCGTGATGCTAGTTTATACCCATAACAGGATCGTGAGGGAACGAATGGCTTAAAGACATTGTGTTTCAGACAATCTTCGAAAATTTCCTGAATTAATATATTCTATTGACATCTACATACCAGTAGACTCAATACATATGCAGATGGAATGTATACAATAATCCCAGAATAAACGGGAATGCAAACTCTATTTTTCCCATTGCTATAGTTCTTTGGAGTATTCTAATGCCTGGTTGGAACCCCTAGTAGGTAGGCACCTTGTCCTACGTACCAGGTCGGAGTTCTTTAATCGTGTAATCCTCCATGGTTGTGTCGGACAGGTCTTCACTGCCGTGACAATGGACTCATTGTTCACTAGAAGTCTATGGTTCGAGTCACGACCTCTTGATCAATACGTAATGGCTGTAAAATAAGATGTGTGTTCTAGGTCTGCTTCACGACCTACTATTAGAGCATTGACATGACGTTTTTAACTTTGGAAGTAGATCCCGCTGGAGTTGGTCAAGGCCTTTAAGCATACATTTCCCGGCCACGACGGATAGTTCATCACGTTCTAGACTTGTTCACGTCCTCTACGGAACATCTTCATGACCGTGACATATCATGACTTTGTTTTCTTGGTCTTCTACCAGGAGCATCTATTTGTTATGGAGTTGGTCACAGTCTTTAAGCATCGCATCATGTTGCTAGGACGTCCGTGATTGATAGATCCACTATGTTACCGGAAAGAGTTGTTTGGGCTTTTTTAGCCTTGTATGTTTGTTTTTGAAATGAAAAACTCGATGTCATTGGAAAAAATGCCTTTAATTTAATTTCTAAGCGAGTGCATATTAATTTTCTTGATAGGCGCAATTCCAATTCTTCAATTCTTTTTTTTTCTCTGATCGGTCTCTTCGTCTTCAATCCCCGAATCGACAGGTCACCTTCTTCACCTCTAAAATTCCCATTTTCAGAAGTTGCTCCATTGAAAGGCTCGATTGGCCTTGGATGCAACCAAGTTCCCATCTTTTTCCAATGTCGAAGCCTCATCCTTTGACACTTCTTTACTATGTGGATGATGTAGTAAAGCAACTATAACTGTTGAATGTGACCATTATGTCGACAAAGGCAAATAGAAAGAGCACGTGGGACTATGAGAAAAAGCAAAGCTACTCATTGATAGGCGCCTGACAGATTTGTCAAAAGCAATAGGGAGAAAAGAAGAGAAATTGTTTTTGGCTGCTAAAGGAATTCGTAAAGGCTGCGTATATTTTTCTTATGTTCAGACTATTACTAAAGGATGTCCCTTGCCTATAAATAGGCATTAGACGAGTAGAAAGAAAGACCACCACAGCCATATAGATCTTATCGTCTCTGATTATTTCTTTGTAGCTTACTACTCCTAGTTGTGTAGCTGCTTTTGTACCACGTCAGTGTACGTATTTGTAATCACTCCGCATAATAAAGAAGTTCTACCCTCCGGCCCGTGGACGTAGGTCATTCTGACCGAACCACGTAAATCTTGTGTCGCTGTCCAAATTTATTTTTCGTCTTGTTTATTTATTATCGTCATTTTTCGGGCATAATAATTATCGGGGATTTCTGCATATCCATCCAATTGGTATCAGAGCCAACCCGATTTATATTTTAGCCACCATGACGACAATTGAAAAGTTCGACAGAAATGTCAACTTTGCAATGTGGAGTCTGAAATGGAGGCCATACTCATTCAAGACGGTTGTGATGTGACGCTTGAAGGTGCAAAGAAGAAACCAACCGAAATGAAGGAAGATCAATTTAACGAATTGGACAAGAAAGCCAGATCGGCTATTATATTAAATCTCTCTTACGAGGTTTTACAAGATGCCACGGAGACGACGGCCATGGGTATGTGGGATGCGTTAAAAGCTATCTACATGAAGAAGACTAAGGATAATCGGCTTTATTTAAAGCAGAAGCTATACAGTATGAAAATGACGGAAGGTACTTCTATTCTCTCGCATCTCGATAAATTCGATTCTATCATTATTGATTTGGAGAATTGACGGATGAAGATCATGCCATAATATTGTTGTGTTCCCTTCCCTCGTCTTTAAAGCATTTTCGTGACACTATTGTATATGGGAAAGATACGATATCGTATTCTAGTGTCAAATCTGCATTACAATCGAAAGAACAGATAGACAGAGATATAATGGGAGAAACAATTGGTAGCCAGGCAGCAAGCCTGTTTGCACGGGGAAGACCAGCATAGAGACGCTGAAAATAGCAGATCTAAAGAAAGGTCGAAATCCAGGTACAGAAATAAAGTCTGTAATTTTTGCAAGAAAAAGGTCACATCAAAGCTGATTGTTTTAAATTAAAAATAAGGAGAAAATAATCAATAATTTATTTAACCCGCCGAAGCTAGTGTAGCTACTGATGAGAACGACGAACTATTTTTGTAGCAACTGCAAATATTGTTAGGTCTGATAATGAGTGGATCTTAGATTCGGGTTGTTCTTACCACATAAGTCAGAGTCGGGATTGTTTTTCCACATATGAAAAATTCGATGGTGGATGTGTCTTAATGGGAAATGATGCTCCGTGTAAAGTTGTTGGTAAAGGCGCAGTTAGGATCAAGATGTTCGACGGAATCATCCGAGCGCTCACAGAAGTCAGACACGTTCCAGATATGAAGAGAAATCTTATCTCTTTAGGCACACTTGAATCTCAATGGTGCAGGTTCTCAGGTGAAGGTGGAGTTTTGAAAATTGCCAGATGTGTTCTTGTCGTGATGAAAGCTTGCAGGTCTGGAAATTTATATATATTTTGCAGGGAACTACAGTTACAGGTTCTGCTGCATTTTCGACATCCCCGGAGGTTGATACCACGAGAATATGACATATGCAACTTGGACACATGGGAGAAAAATGCTTGACGATTTTAAGCGAGCGGGGCCTACTTTGCGTTCAAAGTACTGGTAAGATGGATTTTTGCGAACATTGCATTTTTGGGAAGCAAAAACGAGTCAGCTTTAATTCGCCAGCAGTCCACACGACGAAAAGTACATTAGACTATATTCATTCTGATGTATGGGGTCCTTCTCGTGTTCCGTCCAAAGGTGGTGCAAGATATACGTTGTCTTTCATTGATGATTTTTCAAGGAAAGTTTGGGTCAATTTTCTTAAACAGAAAAGTGATGTTTTTCTAACATTTAAACAATGGAAAAATTTGATTGAAAAGCAGACAGGAAAACAGATAAAGCGGTTGCGGACAGATAATGGTTTAGAATTTTGTGGAAGCGAGTTCAACGATTTTGCAAAAATGAAGAAATTTCTCGACATCACACAGTTCGAATGACGCCTCAACAAAATGATGTTGCCGAGCGCATGAACCGGACGCTTTTAGAGAGAGCTCGATGTATGATCTCCAACACTGGGTTGATAAATGATTTTTGGGCTGAAGCTATCGCAGCAGCATGTTATATTGTCAACCGCTCACCGTGTTCACCGATCAATTTCAAGACTCCTGAGGAAGTTTGGTCAGGTACTCCTGCTGATTACTCCAACTTAAGAATATTTGGATGTCCAGCTTATATGCATGTAAACAAGGGAAAGTTAGATCATAGAGCTAAGAAGTGTATTTTCCTTGGTTACGCTTCAGGGGTGAAAGGATATAGACAATATAATCCTGATCCCAAAGTCACCCAAATTTATAATTAGCAGAGATGTTACATTTGAGGAGTTTTCTATGTTACATCCTTCAAAAGAGTCTACTAATTCTTCTAATCAAGAAAAGAATGATAGTGTACACAGCGAGGTGGAGTTCGAGATCAACAAAGATCCTTCAGATAACCCTGCTACGAGTTCAACAGATCAAGAGGATGAGGCAGAACCTGATTCAGATCCTGTTGAAGATCAAAGCACCGAGCAGGAATATTCTATAGCCAGAGATAGGGAGAGACGAGAGATTCGACTACCACAGCGGTACGTGAATTTAGTTTCGTACGCTTTATCAGTGGTGCAAGAAATAGGTGGAGGCGACGAACCTTCTACCTATTCGGAGGCAATAAGCGATGCTAATTCTGATAAGTGGCTGGTAGCAATGAATGAAGAAATGGGTCTCTGCACAAGAACGGTACGTGGATTCTTGTGCCGCCGCCAAAGAAAAAGAAAATAGTCGGATGCAAATGGATCTTCAAAAAGAAAGAAGGTTTATCTGTTTCGGACGATGCAAGACAGGCACGATTAGTCGCGAAAGGCTATAGTCAGGTACAAGGTGTTGGCTTTAATGATGTATTCTCACCTGTCGTTAGACATATCTCTATTCGTGTATTGCTTGCATTCGTTGCCATGTATGATTTGGAGTTAGAACAGCTTGACGTCAAGACGGCGTTCCTATATGGCGATTTAGATGTACAGATTTATATGAAGCAACCTGAAGGCTTCATAGTTGAAGGAAAATAAGACCAAGTTTGTTTGTTGAAGAAATCCTTATACGGATTAAAACAGTCTCCAAGACAGTGGTATAAACGGTTTGATTCTTTCATGTTGGGTCATGGTTTCTCCAGGAGCAAGTATGATAGTTGTATTTACTTCCGGAAGTTAAATGATAGTTTGTTTATTTATCTATTGTTATATGTTGATGACATGCTCATTGCGGCTAAGAATCTTGCAGAAATTCACCAATTGAAGGCCTTACTGAATGGTAAATTTGAAATAAATGATTTAGGAGCAGCTAACAAGATTCTTGGTATGGAGATTAGACGTGATAGAGGAGCTGGTAAGTTATACCTGACCCAGGAAAGTTTCCTCAGAAAGGTTTTGGAGAGATTTGGCATGAACGATGCCAAATCAGTCAGCACTCCTCTTGCTAGCCATTTTAGGCTAAGCGCTGCTCAGTCACCATCATCAGATGAGAAAGAAGCGTGCGTGGCATGAGTTCCTTACTCAAGTGCAGTTGGCAGTATTATGTATGCAATGGTAGTACACGTCCTGATATTTCACATGTTGTTAGTGTTGTTAGCAGGTATATGGCTACCCCAGGAAAAGAACATTGGCAAGCAGTAAAGTGGATTCTCAGATACTTGAAGGGTACTCTAAGCTTTTGTTTGGAGTTTAGCAGAAACAGTGATACTCTCGTTGGCTTCGTCGATTCAGACTACGCTGGTGATCTCGATAAACGACGATCTCTTACTGGCTATGTATTGGAGGTTGTGCATTAGCTGGAAAGCTACTCTATAGCATGTAGTGGCGTTGTCAACTACTGAAGCAGAATATGTGGCCATTACTGATGCGATCAAAGAAGCTTTATGGTTGACGAGGTTATTTGGCGAATTAACCCAGAATTAGGGAGTTATTACTATTTTCTGTTATAGTCAAAGTACGATTCATTTGACTAAGGATCAGATGTATCACGAAAGGACTAAGCATATTGATGTCAAGTATCATTTTATTCGTGAGATCATTGCAGATAAGAAGGTGTTTATCAAGAAGATTAACACGAAGAATAATCCTGCGGATATGTTTACAAAAGCTCTTCCAGTTTCCAAGTTCAAGTATTGTTTGGACTTGATTAGTGTTTCAGAGATGGTGAACTAGCCCGTCGGGGCTATGGACGGAGGGAGACATAGATCAATGTGGATATGAGACATCACGGTCAAGGTGGAGATTTGTTGAATGTGACCATTATGTCGACAAAGGCAAATAGAAAGAGGACGTGGGACTAGGAGAAAAAGCAAAGCTACTCATTGATAGGCGCCTGACAGATTTGTCAAAAGCAATAGTGAGAAAAGAAGAAAAATTGCTTTTGGTTGCTAAAGGAATTCGTAAAGGCTGCGTATATTTTTCTTATGTTCAGACTATTACAAAAGGATGTCCCTTGTCTATAAATAGGCATTAGACGAGCAGAAAGAAAGACCACCACAGCCATATAGATCTTCTCGTCTCTGATTATTTCCTTGTAGCTTACTACTCCTAGTTGTGTAGGTGCTTTTGTACCACGTCAGTGTACGTATTTGTAATCACTCCACATAATAAAGAAGTTCTACCCTCCGGCCCGTGGACGTAGGTCATTCTGACCGAACCACGTAAATCTCGTGCACTGTCCAAATTTATTTTTTGTCTCGTTTATTTATTATCGTCATTTTTCGAGCAAAATAATTATCGGGGATTTCCGCATATCCTAACAATAACGACTATGAGTAAAAATAATGTGATAAGTATTTCGACCACGAAACCACTTATCTAGAAGGCTAAAGAGAAATTATCATAGAAAACTAAAGATCTCTATTATGGTGTGGTGTGTTTTATCCTTCATCTGACTATAGTTAAATGATATGTAGATAATCGAATCAATAGATTATCTTTGATCAGTGACTTCGGCACCTGATATAATAATCCAATTTGTTTTCCTTCCTTGACTTGTTAGACCTGTGCGATATTATAAAAAAATCCATTTTTTTCCTTCTTGCCAACTTGCAAATGTGATTTCAACAAATCTACACCTTTCTGTAGAGGCATAAACCACTCCACTTGACTTGCATTTATCTCACCACATCATTTATTGGGATTAAATCCGCTTACTCGAATCAAATGGATTCATGGTATTTAGTGGCCACAATACAAAATATAAAGACGAATCAAGAGACAATAATTATAATGTGGTTCCTATTCAACTCAATGTGAAGTGAACCATCGTACCTTCACGGAGAAAACCCTTATTGATTTTATTGAACAAGTTCAAGTGTTACAAACTATTTCCGCTTTTTTCATCTATATTATTATATAATTGGTGAGGGGTGCATAAAAATTGTCAAATTTGGTCTGTAAATTATTTGCTATTTAGTCCCTCTTTTATAATTTAATTAATTAAGTAATTTTCATATTACTTCTATATTTTAATTTACTGTACTTGTGCCTCTAAAACTAAGTTTCTTCTTATATATTTAAAATTTATATTTCATCTTAAACAGTAGAAATTATGATTTAAAAATTTAAAATAATTTTAATATAATTATATTTGAAGCACACACATCGGGTGTTTAAGAAAGTACTAGTCTTGTGAATTGATCTTAATCCCAACAAAATTTTGTGCATAATTAAATCAAAAGAAAAAATAAAAATAAATAAAGGAGCATGAAATTGAATGAAATAAGACAAATGAAATGGATATCTTCTGTTCTTGGGTTGTTTCATATCAGCCACGAATCCTTGTCTCTTTTCCCTTCGAGTTCCAACATATATGGACCGTGATAATAATTACACTTTTCGTCACTATTCTCTCCAAATTTGAAAATTCAACACATTTCCTACCTACCAATTACCATCTACTCCACTGCTTTGCATCGACACCCCCACGAAAGAAAATTCACTCGTGCAAATCATTCTCATTCAACTCAAAATCTCTGCGAACGTAAAAAAGAAATTTGAAGAAAAAAGTGATCGACAATCAAGATGAGCAATCATCGTCGTCGTTCTTTGATGGGAAATGCAGTGCCCTTGTTGGTCATGGTGTTGGCCGTCACAGCTTTGAGTGTGAATATGATAGTGAGCAAACTCGCCATGTCCGACGGCACCAGTTTCTTTGTCTTGACTGTGTATTCCAACGCTTTGGCTGCTCTTATTCTCTTCCCTTGCGGATTCCTCTTACAAAGGTCGGTCATTTATGCATTGATTGATGAATTGATTGATTGATTATGGTGGGATTTTGTTGCATTTGAGACTTTATCATCATCGTTCGCAGGGCAAAGATGCCTCCTCTTACATTTCAAGTACTCTGTATGATCTTCTTTCTTGCCTTCTTCGGGTAAGCAGTGACGATGATAAGTACTTAATGTTGGCTCTCTTGCATTGTTTTCCTTTAAGTAGTAAAGAAACTACTATACCTAATCTTTTGTGTCAGCTCAAGGGTTATCTTCCAATTTTACTAAATTTCAGTATAGTCTTGGAAGTTTTTGCTAAAGATTTTCCAACTCTCAAACTGAACTTCATTAACTTCGGCGAACGTAGAAAGAATCCTCAATATTTCTGTGTGTATGCAGTTGTGTAGCAGACATTGGTAGTTATGCTGGCCTAAACAAGAGCTCCCCAACACTTGGCTCTGAGCTACTCTGTTAGGCCGATTTTATCCAACCTTGTACTGAATCAATGGATTAGTATTACCTGATACGATGAATTATGGAAGCAATAAACAAAGTAATACCGTAGACGAATTGTAGAGTTGGAACGAGAGAGCGCGCGAGTTCTTCAGAAAAGTCGTCAACTCTATTATGATTCAGCAACCCTAAACGATGTATCGTTTAGGGTATATATACACATAAGCCCTAATCGGGCTATTGGGCCCAAGTTAACTAATATACCCACAAGTCGGGTATATTTACAATTAAATCCTAGGGCGTAATTAAATTACAGAACATAGACTAATAATTAAATGAACACAATTAAATAATATCTAACAATCTCCCCCTTTGTGTTCATTTTACGTAGTAGCGCGGTCTTCTGTTCTGTAGAAGGATTTCCTCAAATTGAGAACGTACTCGAACTGTCTGATGCTTCGGCGAAGGCATAATCTATTCTGAATTTCTTCAATAGCAATATTGCTTAGACTGACGATTTCATCTCGGAACTGCTCGAGGCCTAAGCTTGCAAGGTCACCTTTTGAAGAGTCAGAATATCTTCTAACTTTACTTCTCAGTTTCTCGATAATGATCCTGAGAGTTCCGTCGCAGTACTTTTCGATTTCTGAGAGAAACATGACTCTCTTTAGTCCATCCTTGCTGTAGACTACGGAGAGTTCAGGTTCTTTGAAGATGAAGCCATTTGGGTATGATTTGAGTTCCTCCTCCATGCCGGTGAAATTTGGTCTTGTGAGGTTTACCTTCCTAGCATTATTCTCAATGGCTATCTGGAAGTCATGCCCTGTATAGAAGGTAATATCCCTTAGCATGTGTCTTTTGATGGCTTCATATCCCAGCTTGTATCGGAATTCTCGTAGGATGAACTTCCTGTAGAGTCTTGATAGCTTGTATACTTCGCTGGGATCAATGTACTGCAGATTGCCTTCAGTGATCACGTCTTCTGAGCCATCCAGTCGTAGTACTTTGTAGACTGGGTACTTTAGGTTTCTTCCCATTTCCTGGACGGTGACATCCACTATATCCTTGATCGGTGCCTTCGCTCTCATTCTCTTCTTGTCTGCATCCGTGACCCTCGATCCGCCTTTCGTCGTCCATTTGTATAGGAAATGGTAGGCCAACTTTTTGGATCCTTCCACATGTGATAGGCCTCTCAGCTCCATTTCATTGTATGGTCGAATTTGACCACGTTCTCGCCAGATTCTGCTTCTAAGTTCCTCTTGAAATGGAGTTGTGATCTTGTTCCAGGGAGTCTCAGATGTTTCTGGCGTTTCTTCGTAGTCTTCTCCATTTCTGATCTCGTCTGGCGCCATTCTGAGGCTTGCTTCAACCGCCGCCCAGATTAATCCACTAACGTTGTCCAGTCTCTCTTCAATGTCATCTTCTGTGGGATGGTTGCTGTAGCTTTGAGATCCCCATCCTTGATCGATAAAGTCGTTGAGCTCAGCCATGGAATCAGGGATATTCATGTCTACGACTGGAGGCAGTGGCTCGTCGATTTCCTGTGGGGGGGGTCTGGTCTGAAGTCGGATGGTAATGAGGGTAGGCTTTTTGGTAGGTTAGTAGTTAGGGTTAAATGGGAGGAGGTAGTAGGTTGGGGATTTGAGGTTTCTGGTTGGTTTGAGGTGGAGGGCTTTGGTTGGTTTGAGGTGGAGGGCTCAGATTGGTTTATTGCCTCGACCCGCTGTCGCTTTTCCTCCCCCTCAGGACGACCGTCGTCATCAGGGTCGTCATGTCGTCGCTTATGTGTGGGCGGGTCGTAGTGGCAATGGTATGGTATTTGGAGGCGGTGAAGAAGCTCCTTATCCTCATCATCGAGGCTGTCGACCTCGCTAAGGAGGCGATCAAGTAGTTGTTGGCGAAGCTCCTTAGTGGTGGGTGTGGGAGTAGGGGTAGGTGTAGGTGTAGGTGTAGGAGTGGGTGTAGGAGTAGGTGTACTGGCGGATGTGGACGGGCGGTGGGATTGGGAGGATGCCAGTGCCTCGACTCTTTGCATGATGGAGGCCTCCATTTGTCTCATCTCGTCGCGTACGGTTGCGAGGCTCCGTTCGAGGTGTTGGTCGAGGTCGGCGCGGGTGATGAAGGGTGATAACTCAACAGAGCCACGAAGGCGTTCTGTTGTCACGACTTCAGAATAGATTCCTGAGTCGCGGCCCACACGCACTAAGGAGCGCGTGGGACTTGAGGGACCAGGGCCACTGAGGCTCACCGTTTGCATCGTCGATAAGACAAGCTCATCGAGATGGCCTGAACTCACGGGGGCAGTGATGTTGCCCGTGTCAGGACTTCCGTCCGATCGTCGAGTATCATCAATAGATGATGTCTCTACAGACGTTCTGGACTGATCACTAAGAAAAGTCGAGAAAGGTGTTAGTGTCCTAGCAAAATCGAAAAAATTTGGGAAAGTGGACACTAGACTCGATGTGGTAGAAGAAGGGGCAGCGACGTGGGGCTGGGGGTCGCTTATATGTACATCACTTGCCTCCGAGCGAGACAAGGATGGCTGAGATGGTTCCCCGTGAGGTATTGAGACATCAACCTGTTGGGAGGTTGATGAATGGGAAGGGCTGGGTTGTGCATGCGCCGTTGAACCAGATGCGGCGACTTCTACTCGGGAGCTGATTAAATCAGCTCCTGTTCCTATGGGTTCGGTTCTGGACGATGTAGTGAGGAGGGGAGGTGCGAAGCTGACGGACACCGGAGGAGGTGGTCGTCGGTCATGTTTTCTCTTTGTACGCACTTCGCGTTGTCTCTCAGGACCCTGTCTCACACTCGAGCTGGCCCCGGGGTTGGATACGGTGGGGTTTGACCGTATCGTAGGGGCAGGAAGGTTCTGCGACTGCCTGTACTTGATCACCTCTGCATCCGTGGGATCAGCAAGGTCCAGGAGGTGTCGTGGAATAGTCATGCCTTGGGCTGTCGATCCTTCCTTTGCTTTCTTTAAATAGTTGAACTTGGGAACTCCTAGGGATTCTGTTGCTGGACGACGGGTGATCTCTGGGTGGATTTCCATGTAGTGATAAATCAGTACTTGGAACCACCTGAGATATGGGAGGCCCTTTCTCTTGGACGTCTTGAGGTGATCTCTGATGTAGATCTGGTCCACGATTTCTTGCATGAATAGGGCTGCGTAGTCGTAGCGTTTCCCGAAGATGACCCCATAGAAGATGGTGAGGATGCTGAGATTGCAACGATCATAGCCCGTGTGCTTCGGTGATAAGCACTTGTTGATCAGCATGAACAGAGCGTTCCACGGAGCGGGTATTTTGTTGAATGAGAATGCTGAGACTTGTGTGAGAGGTGGGGAGCAGCCTAGTTCCAGCATTCCATTTAGGATTTCTTGAGCGGTGGGAGGTGGAACGAGCTCGGCAAAAGTAGGGAGTTGAAGAACCGTCCTCAGAAGGTCTTTGTTAAGGACAACGGATGTATTCTCGATCTGGCTTTGGAATATGATCTCCTCGATGTCTGGAACTTGGTCCATGAGTCCCCAGAATTGTTGCAGGTAAACTTGGGGGACGCTCGCCGTGAGTGTGAACGCAGGGAGGAGAAAATGATTTTTCAGAATGGCGATGATGACCATGTCCGAGCATCTGAAAGCCGTTGTGTCCAATTGATAGTTGTTCTTCAGCGGCTCGATCCATTTGGAGATTGGATAGATCGTGTCTCGGTTTGGTATCTCCATAATCTTAAAATATGATCAAAAGGTCATTAGACATCGAATATTACATCGTTGCCCTCGCTCGCTGTGAATCTTTTTCTTTCTTTTCTTCCTCTTTTTTTTTTTTTTTTTTTTATAGATATAAAGATATTTATATATGTATAAATAGATGTAGATATATAGATATATATGAATATATAGGTATATATATAGAGATATATATAGGTATAGATAGAATAGAAGATAGGTATATATATATAACTCGACGAAAAAAAAATTTTTTGTTAAGTAATGAAGAAAGGCCTGGTTTGTGGGTTAAAACGTTTTTCGTGAGATAAAAAGGCCCAATTGAAGGTGATTAGAGAGGCCCAATATGTTAAATGTCGATACGGCCCAATTTGGAAAAAGTCGAGAGCAGTTAAATTGTCGAGACAGTCCATTCTAAAGAAAATGTCGAGAGGTTTAAATAAAATGTCGAAAGGCTCAAGATTAAATAGAATGTCGAGAACTTTTGAGATGTCGAGAACTCAAAAAGTCGAGACCTGAATCTGTTAAAATAGAATGTCGAGAGAGAGAAAAATGTCGATATCGCACTGTGTTAAATAAAATGTCGAGAGGCAGAAAATGTCGATATCGTACAGTTTTAATAAAATGTCGAGATAAAATAATGTCGATATCGCACAGTGTAGATAAAATGTCGCGAGGAAGGAAAATGTCGATATCGCTCAGTTGAAATAAAATGTCGAGAGGTAAAAAAAATGTCGATATCGCTCAGTTTTAAAGAAAATGTCGAGATGAAGAAGATGTCGATATCGCACTGTTGAAAATCAAATTAGGGTTCACGACTTGAAATTTGGGGAAACTCTGAAAATCGTTTCAAACATGTACAGATTTAAATCACGAGATGTCGAAGGGTCCAAAATCAGATAGAATCAGTTTGAAAATTAATGAAATACTCGAGGAGTCATGGAAATCGAAGATTTAAAACCAAAAAGTCTGAAATCATAATTCCGTCAGTGGGCTCGCCGAGTTTTTCACACCTGCAATCGAGATCATTGGTAACATAATAGAGGAAGATAGGGCTCTGTGGAGCTTACCAGAGGATGACGAAGGACTGTTAAAAAAAGAATTTCTGCGAAATTTGAAGGGAGGGTTTGGAGCGTTCTGTGTTTTTTGAGAAGTCGAAGTGAAGAAGACGAAAAATGTCGAGTGGATTATGAAATGTCGAAACGAAATGAAGAAGACGATGATGTCGGGCTGGGTTATAAGATGTCGAATTGTTCTTGGGCTGGCCCAATGTTGACAAGTGAGAAGTCGAGATGTCAGAAAATGTCGAGTGATGATATTATGTCGAGTCGAAAGGAGTTGTCGAATTTGGTAAAAAAATGTCGAATTGTTCTTGGGCTTCCTCAAGGCCCAAAAAAATGTCGAGTACAAAAGTCGATATGAGATAGGCTTGGCAAACTTACGGTTTGGGCTTTACTCGAAATGGCCCAATGAGATTTTAAGACTTAGAAAAAAAATTCATGCAAGTGAGCCTAATAGGATAAAATGCAAATAAAATAAAATGCAAATAAGATGCAAAAATACCACGTGATAATGCGAAGGTACTGAAAAAATAGGAAATAGTGATGCTCCCCCTAGACATATGCATGCGAATTTTATTTTATTTTTTTTTTATTTTTTTTTTTTTTTTATTTTTATTTTTTTTTTTTTTAAATGTAAGGCTAATTCACCCTAAATCAGTGATGTAGATATTAAATGATAAATGCTCCCCCTAGAATTATGCAATTATGTTTCTCCCCCTAGACAGATGCATAGGCTTTGCAAAATATATAACATGATTATGTCTAGCCTAGCATGTATGTGTCTAGATTAAGAGGTAAGATTTAACATGCCCAACCTAGAGACTAAGAATTGGAATCGTTTCTCATCCAATGCTTTAGTGAAAAGGTCGGCCAGTTGAAGTTCGGTGCTAACAAATTGCATTTCTATGATGCCATTTTCAACATGATTTTTTATGAAGTGATATCGAAGGTCAATATGCTTCGTGCGTGAGTGATGTACGGGATTGCATGTAATAGCAATAGCACTTTTAGAGTCACTATAAATAGGAATATTATGTAAATCAAACCCGTAGTCCAAGAGTTGAGTTCGCATCCACAGAATTTGGGAACAACAACTGGCAGCGGCAACGTATTCTGCTTCAGCTGTTAACGAAGGACTCAGTACGATCACAAGACGAAGATAACCAGCGCTGAATTGCAAATTGAACACAAAGGGGGAGATTGTTAGGAATATTTTATTGTGTTCAATTAAATCAGGTTATCTTAATCTTGTAGTTTTATTCTGCCCTAGGATTTAATTGTAAATATACCCGACTTGTGGGTATATTAGTTAACTTGGGCCCAATAGCCCGATTAGGGCTTATGTGTATATATACCCTAAACGATACATCGTTTAGGGTTGCTGAATCATAATAGAGTTGACGACTTTTCTGAAGAACTCGCGCGCTCTCTCGTTCCAACTCTACAATTCGTCTACGGTATTACTTTGTTTATTGCTTCCATAATTCATCGTATCAGGTAATACTAATCCATTGATTCAGTACAAGGTTGGATAAAATCGGCCTAACAAGTGGTATCAGAGCCGAAATCGTGGATCAAATTCATCAGATTTATCTCGGCTTGATTTTCAAAATTTTCGCTTTTTATTCAAAGATTATCAATTCCTTCTCGTCCAAATTCCCATATTTTTCTCGGTTTAGAAGAACGCATAGGTGTATATCTGCATTCCCGTAATTATTGATCGAAATTGCCAGTTTTCCTTTTCCAGCCGAAGATTCAATTTTCACGACGAACAGGAAATATTTTTGAAGAAGAGATAAATCTCGAGGTCTTCCATTTTTATCGCCCGACATCTGCTACGAAGAATAGATATCTCGAGATCTTCAATTTTAGATCGCTCGACATTTGCCTTTTTAAGCATCTCGACATTTCTAAGCATCTCGACTTTTTTTCTCTCGAATTTTTTTTTTCATCTCGACATTTTATAAGAATCTCGACATTTTTCAAGCTCGACATTTCAAGCTTCTCGACATTTAAAAGTCGTATATCGAAATCTTCTTCCTATCATTGCCGACATACTCATTCGAAATCCTCCCGATATTCTCCTCGACATTCGAAACTTTTAACCAATCAAAATTCATTTCTTTTGTCAGCATTGCATCATTTCATCATCATCACCCATACTCATTCGATACAACCATTACACAAATAGCACTTCACTCATCATCCACGTGCACTCTCATATAAACAGTCACATACTAATGACATATATCCATATTTCACATCAAATACATGAATCATCATCCACGTGTCCTCATTAGATCACTCATCATCCTCATTTCATTACCACATCCACTATAGTCGTTACTCATCATAAAAAAAAAAAGATTCTCGAAATTTTTTCTCTCGGCATCCTCTTCGAATTCTATCTTTCATTTCAATTCCTCTTCTCGAAATTGAATCTCGATATCACACTTCAAAAATCAGAAATTAATTCTACATTTGAATCTCGATATCCTCTGCTTTCTAAGACTACCTCGACATTTAGCTAAATCACCACTGCTAGTCTTCGAAAAATATCTTTATTAGTTTAAATCTGTTAAGTGATTTTCAAAAGCTATTTCTGATCTAGACCAAAATTATTATCAATTCACAACTAGTTTTCGAAACCATCTTGCATTTTTCTTACACCTCCAACTATCCGTAAGTCTTATTAAGTCCTTTGAGTTAAATTCTTCGAAAACATTAATTTATTGAATTAACACAAGATCAGACTTTATCTTCCAAAATCCTATATAGCATCATTTTTTAAAAAAAAAATTATTATATACATATATTTATTTAAGTATCCAAATTATTAATATTATTAAATTCTGTGATTATTTTATTTTTCATCTATCTTTCTAACTTTGTTTGATTCATCTAAGATAAGTTGATCAACACGATTAAGATCCATATCCAACCAAAATAATTCTAGAACTGAACTTTCAATATTCACTTTCAATATGTCATATATGTCGTATCATTGGGAACAGAAAGTGAACAAACAAGCTAAAGAAATTGAGGAATTAAAAGCTCGTTTAGAGAATAATCATAAATGTCTCCTTGCCAGCTTAAGTGAAAAAGCGCATCTCAATTGCAAGCTTGAAGCAATGCAAATGAGAGTCGATGATCGTGACAAAGAAATAGAAAGACTGAAAGTGAAAATTAGTGAGTTAACTACTACTTTGAAAGAGAGCGAAGACGAGAGACTCACTAAGACTTGTCAATATAACGTTATGTATAGCGAGCGTAGCGAGCTATACGTTAAAATTAGGAGTTTAGAGGACATTCTAACAAGAAGAGGGCAAGCGGATCAAAATTCCTCTAAGAACCTAGCGTCAAACGGGGAATGTAATTTACATTCTAGCAAACCTGCTTCTTGTTGGGAAATTTCAGAAGTTGCTAATAAAATTTCCAAATTAAACGCAACGTTGGAATCAGAAAGAGTAGGTTTTCAAGCAGAAAAACAAAACCAGTCGGGTGTCGTACTCATGGCAGAACAGGAACCATGGCTCAAGGATACCTCTGAGAGTGAGGAAGAAAATCAGGCACTCGTGGCAAACGTCGAAGCTGACTCTGAAGATGAGGCGCACAACACTGCAGCCACTCCCACAACTGACTCATCTTCAGAAACTGAGGTACACGATTCTTACTCTGATCTACATTTAGAGATTTCAATTCTCCAAGATAGACTAACATCTATGTCTAGTGAAAACCAATCATTAAGAAAACTAGAAACTAGGTTAGCGAACAATGAAAAGGTCTTGCGAACCGAACTAGTAGAAAAGGCTAAGTTAAACTCGTTTCTAGAACAAGCTCTGATACCACTTGTTAGGCCGATTTTATCCAACCTTGTACTGAATCAATGGATTAGTATTACCTGATACGATGAATTATGGAAGCAATAAACAAAGTAATACCGTAGACGAATTGTAGAGTTGGAACGAGAGAGCGCGCGAGTTCTTCAGAAAAGTCGTCAACTCTATTATGATTCAGCAACCCTAAACGATGTATCGTTTAGGGTATATATACACATAAGCCCTAATCGGGCTATTGGGCCCAAGTTAACTAATATACCCACAAGTCGGGTATATTTACAATTAAATCCTAGGGCGTAATTAAATTACAGAACATAGACTAATAATTAAATGAACACAATTAAATATCAATCTTGTACCTGGATTTACTTACATACTTGCCATAATTTTCAGGTCAATATATTCATCTACAACCAACTAAAACAACACTTCTCAGTACATATTCTCTAATAATTAAAGATTGCAGGATGGAAAGATTAAACCTTAGGAGATCAAGCGACTTATCTAAGATCTTTGGCACTATCATTTCGATCGTTGGGGCGTCGATGGTGACCCTTTATAAAGGACCCGCGATACTAAACAAGACAGAAGCCGTAGGGCTTCTCTCCAACGTTTCGCCTTCGCAGCCAAATTGGATTCTTGGCGGGATTTTGCTTTCGCTCGCCGCTTTCTCAACTGCAGCTTGGTCCATAGTTCAGGTAGCTTGGTCCATAGACAGAGAGAGAGAGAGAGAGATATGTGCATTGAACTAAGCCCTTTTTTGTTTTTCTATATGCATTGCATGATGATAAATGCAGACATGGATACTCAAGATTTACCCAGCAGAGATGATCATAGTAGCTATTTACTGCGTCATTGTGACTGCGCAATCTGCAATAGTTGGTTTGATCGCTGTAAGAGATATGGATGCTTGGAAGCTTCAATCAAACGTGGGCTTAATCGCTGTTCTTTATGCGGTAATACCATATATATATCAGCCTCGTAAAAACATAAATCACCTTTAATCTTCTGTGACCCTTTTGACATATTGATCGCACGTATATATCTATGCATACATGTTTCTCTTATTTTTCAATAAAAAATTTGCAGGGAATAATCAACATAACATTTAGACTGTACATGATGTCTTGGTGCCTCTCAAGAACTGGGCCGCTTTTTGTTTCTCTATTCAATCCCCTCATAATCGTCATCTCTGTTGTGATTGGCGTCCTCTTCTTTCACGAAGTTCTCTATGTTGGAAGGTAAGAAATATCAAGTCTTTATTTGTTTTTATTATTAAAGAATCTGACTAATAATTTTCTTTCTTTTTTATGTGTTTTCAGCGTGATAGGTGCGATAGTACTAGTGATTGGATTCTACGCTGTTATTTGGGGGAAGGCAAAGGAAAGCAATAATATTAATAATGCCGAATCAACAGATGATAATGTTGTACCCTTACTCCGTGAAGAAGAAGCCTAATGGAAAAAAAATGTGTGTGTCCCAAAAATATATGTCGTAAATTCAAACGTTATAATGTTACGAAGATTTTGATTGTAGTTGCTATATTATATAATCACTACTGACTGATCACTACGAAAAATATAGCAAAAAATAGATTATGCAAACTGGGCATTATATTCGAATAAGTTTTTAGGCCCAATATGTGAAAAGGCAACCCATTGTTTAACCTTCTTACAAAATATACCCGCAAGAATTGGTAAATTTATGAAAGTTATACCTATGACTTCAGAAAGTGAACTGGGATGGAAACTGATCGGTTAAGTGCACCTTTATGTTTCCACAACATATTTATTTACACGGTAAAAGCCAATACATATTTAGTTGGTCGGGAAAGCAACTACAGTGATTACTTCAGCATTGCAATAATTTAAAGAAACATATAAGAAAAGATTGAATAATTTACAGGAAGTAAAGTCATATATGTCCATATATATAATAATATGGGCAAGAGCAATGATACATCGTATTCATGCAATTGCGCGTCTTGTTGGATTATTTGTAACTTTTCTAGGTCACAAATAGGAACTTAATATCAAGTTTTAGCCGATAATATTGACGTTGCCTAACTTTTGATGGCATTCATCCAAAACTTTTCTAGGTCACAAACAGTCATCCAACATGATTTCAGCTAATAAACTTTTATATATATATATATATATATATATATATATATATATTATATATGTTGGGTGCAAACAATCAAGTCCCACAACGATGGAATGAAAAAAGTTAGAGTGGCTTATAAGCTTGTGAGTTCACTCCCTCTATTGCCAATTGGTTTTAGAGAGGAACCCACAAGCTTATACGGCCTTGGGCTTGGGCTGGAATTTGGCTGATAAAAATCCGTACAATATACAGAGATATTACCTACATATGATCTCACGCTCTTCCATTACTTTTCATATAATTCATCCAAAAAGGAATTCTTTTTTTCCCCATGGTGTATTATCATTGTGACAAGAAACAACATACATATCACCGTCTTGTGTGTGTGTGTGTTTATCTGTTTATATGTATTGTTTTTTTACATTATGATTATATAGATGACTCTTTTGTCTCCACTCGTCGCAATGGAGCGTACATGCACTATCAACAAAGCAATAAAGAAAAGGATAACAAAAGAAGAAAACGTGACATTTCGACGCTCCTATATATATTATAGATATAGCCCGTCAATTCTCTTCATCTACTTTCGATTCTTAATAATGATAAGCATCCTAAGATAAAATCGTGTGAGTTGTAAAGGTGTAAGATATTTCCACTCCTTTTTTATGAAGAATAATTCCCGTGGTCTTATTACAATCTTGTCTTATTAATCCATGTATTACTTATGGTCTTCGTAAATGCATTTTAGTGATGGACCAAATCAATATAATCGTCATCGACTTGCTTCTTCAACATAAACTGACATGACAATTACGTGAACTATTAGTGTCTTTCATATGTAATTAATCTTTTAAAGTTCCTTAATGTAAAAGTTAGAACATAACAAGAAATTTGTTGAAATTGAAGTAATGATATGCTGTCTAGCATTCACCATAAGATCTGTTGAACGTGTGATAATCATTCTACCTTTTGAATTTTTATACTCTTGGAGGGTCTAATAAGTACTTCTCTGTTATTTTTCAGGTAGAAGATAAGGATAAAAAAGTTGAATAAGTTTTGTGTCTTCTTTTATCATTGTCATGTGTGCAAGTAAAGTTGGCATTAGAACGCTCCCTCGTGTATCTCACCCTAAATATTTCATGGAGATGGAAGAATAAAAATAAAAAGAGATTTTGGCTTTTATGAAGGAATGAAGTACTTTGGATTCTCTTTTAAGGATATAATGATTGGATACTGGGAAAAGAAGAAACAAATAATTTATTTTCCTTCATGTATATCATAGAAATCCTGAAAGCATCTAAGATTTGGATCATGAGCTATTGTGATACAATTGTAAGAATAGATTACATTTTCTATATCCACAATTGATGTAATTTAAATTTCGCATTTGTAGTTCGTGGTTTCAAATTGGCACAACACAACCATTTGCATATCGGCTTTTTACGTTTGAACTTTGCAAATGTCAATAGGGTGTCTACGCATTAGGTAATAGTTTCTTGGGGAAAAACTACACTTAAGTGACTATGTATGCAAGTTTGAATTCACTACTATGTTAGGCATATTTTACATTGAGGTACGCGCTTAAAACTTACTATACCTAACCAAACGAATCATGACGTGGTCATGACAAACCACACAATGAGAATTGACTTATACGTGGTTATTGTACATGGGATCGTTTTCACAAAGACAAATAATTCAACTACATTGCATTTACCTATTTATATTAAAAGGTATATAAGTCTAGTTTTCCTAATTTGAAGTATACGTAGGCTGTTAACATTTATTAAATAAAATAAGTATTAATTTTCGACAAAATACCAATTTACAAATACATTTTCTACTAATTTATTGCACAATGTACGTTAATTTGTCTAGCTTAAGGTCCAAACTACAACGTGGGAATTAACCGAACTCCATTAGCTTTTCGACACGTAGTACGAAATTTAAATTTTTGAAGATTGTCGAAATCCAAATGAACTTTTGAAAGAACTAACTGGGTAGGGTAGAATCCAATCTCCCCACCTTAAAGAACTCTATCTATCTTCTTTCATATTATGCTTCTTGTGTTCAATGTATCATTTTATAGAAATTAAAAGATATTTACTTTATCAATACTAGATGCAAAAATGTTAACAAAAAAAAATGTTACTTTTACCTACCCATTTGTGTAGTAACCCAATCATGTCGGATTTTCGACACATAATACAAAATTTGGATTCTCCATGACGTGCCAAAAATCTAATGAGTTGGGTGGGGATGAGATCAAAAATTTTATACGAAGTAACTTAGATTTCACCAAAAATTAGGGGTGTTCATCGGTCGGTTCGGTTCGGTTTTCTCAAATTTCGGTTCGGTTTTTCGGTTTCGGTTTTACGTATGCTTAATCCGATATCCGAACCGTTTTAATTTGGTTCGGTTCGGTTTTTTATAATTCGGTTCGGTTTTTTCGGTTCGGTTTTTCGATTAGGAATTTAATATCACAAAAAAAAATATTATGAGCTGAAAATACGTAAAACAATTTATGGTTACTAAAAAATAAAGAAGGATTTATGGAACGTGACATGTAGCAAAATAATTCAAAGGTACGAAAAAAACAACATGAAAATGGAACAAAATCAAACCAAAATATAAAAACATTCATTTGAAGATACTACAAATTATTTGGGAGAAAAATACTATTTAATTGGTGGGGAAAACATGCACCTAAAACTGGATGATTGGCGTCCTCTTCTTTCACGAAGTTCTCTATGTTGGAAGGTAAGAAATATCAAGTCTTTATTTGTTTTTATTATTAAAGAATCTGACTAATAATTTTCTTTCTTTTTTATGTGTTTTCAGCGTGATAGGTGCGATAGTACTAGTGATTGGATTCTACGCTGTTATTTGGGGGAAGGCAAAGGAAAGCAATAATATTAATAATGCCGAATCAACAGATGATAATGTTGTACCCTTACTCCGTGAAGAAGAAGCCTAATGGAAAAAAAATGTGTGTGTCCCAAAAATATATGTCGTAAATTCAAACGTTATAATGTTACGAAGATTTTGATTGTAGTTGCTATATTATATAATCACTACTGACTGATCACTACGAAAAATATAGCAAAAAATAGATTATGCAAACTGGGCATTATATTCGAATAAGTTTTTAGGCCCAATATGTGAAAAGGCAACCCATTGTTTAACCTTCTTACAAAATATACCCGCAAGAATTGGTAAATTTATGAAAGTTATACCTATGACTTCAGAAAGTGAACTGGGATGGAAACTGATCGGTTAAGTGCACCTTTATGTTTCCACAACATATTTATTTACACGGTAAAAGCCAATACATATTTAGTTGGTCGGGAAAGCAACTACAGTGATTACTTCAGCATTGCAATAATTTAAAGAAACATATAAGAAAAGATTGAATAATTTACAGGAAGTAAAGTCATATATGTCCATATATATAATAATATGGGCAAGAGCAATGATACATCGTATTCATGCAATTGCGCGTCTTGTTGGATTATTTGTAACTTTTCTAGGTCACAAATAGGAACTTAATATCAAGTTTTAGCCGATAATATTGACGTTGCCTAACTTTTGATGGCATTCATCCAAAACTTTTCTAGGTCACAAACAGTCATCCAACATGATTTCAGCTAATAAACTTTTATATATATATATATATATATATATATATATATATATATTATATATGTTGGGTGCAAACAATCAAGTCCCACAACGATGGAATGAAAAAAGTTAGAGTGGCTTATAAGCTTGTGAGTTCACTCCCTCTATTGCCAATTGGTTTTAGAGAGGAACCCACAAGCTTATACGGCCTTGGGCTTGGGCTGGAATTTGGCTGATAAAAATCCGTACAATATACAGAGATATTACCTACATATGATCTCACGCTCTTCCATTACTTTTCATATAATTCATCCAAAAAGGAATTCTTTTTTTCCCCATGGTGTATTATCATTGTGACAAGAAACAACATACATATCACCGTCTTGTGTGTGTGTGTGTTTATCTGTTTATATGTATTGTTTTTTTACATTATGATTATATAGATGACTCTTTTGTCTCCACTCGTCGCAATGGAGCGTACATGCACTATCAACAAAGCAATAAAGAAAAGGATAACAAAAGAAGAAAACGTGACATTTCGACGCTCCTATATATATTATAGATATAGCCCGTCAATTCTCTTCATCTACTTTCGATTCTTAATAATGATAAGCATCCTAAGATAAAATCGTGTGAGTTGTAAAGGTGTAAGATATTTCCACTCCTTTTTTATGAAGAATAATTCCCGTGGTCTTATTACAATCTTGTCTTATTAATCCATGTATTACTTATGGTCTTCGTAAATGCATTTTAGTGATGGACCAAATCAATATAATCGTCATCGACTTGCTTCTTCAACATAAACTGACATGACAATTACGTGAACTATTAGTGTCTTTCATATGTAATTAATCTTTTAAAGTTCCTTAATGTAAAAGTTAGAACATAACAAGAAATTTGTTGAAATTGAAGTAATGATATGCTGTCTAGCATTCACCATAAGATCTGTTGAACGTGTGATAATCATTCTACCTTTTGAATTTTTATACTCTTGGAGGGTCTAATAAGTACTTCTCTGTTATTTTTCAGGTAGAAGATAAGGATAAAAAAGTTGAATAAGTTTTGTGTCTTCTTTTATCATTGTCATGTGTGCAAGTAAAGTTGGCATTAGAACGCTCCCTCGTGTATCTCACCCTAAATATTTCATGGAGATGGAAGAATAAAAATAAAAAGAGATTTTGGCTTTTATGAAGGAATGAAGTACTTTGGATTCTCTTTTAAGGATATAATGATTGGATACTGGGAAAAGAAGAAACAAATAATTTATTTTCCTTCATGTATATCATAGAAATCCTGAAAGCATCTAAGATTTGGATCATGAGCTATTGTGATACAATTGTAAGAATAGATTACATTTTCTATATCCACAATTGATGTAATTTAAATTTCGCATTTGTAGTTCGTGGTTTCAAATTGGCACAACACAACCATTTGCATATCGGCTTTTTACGTTTGAACTTTGCAAATGTCAATAGGGTGTCTACGCATTAGGTAATAGTTTCTTGGGGAAAAACTACACTTAAGTGACTATGTATGCAAGTTTGAATTCACTACTATGTTAGGCATATTTTACATTGAGGTACGCGCTTAAAACTTACTATACCTAACCAAACGAATCATGACGTGGTCATGACAAACCACACAATGAGAATTGACTTATACGTGGTTATTGTACATGGGATCGTTTTCACAAAGACAAATAATTCAACTACATTGCATTTACCTATTTATATTAAAAGGTATATAAGTCTAGTTTTCCTAATTTGAAGTATACGTAGGCTGTTAACATTTATTAAATAAAATAAGTATTAATTTTCGACAAAATACCAATTTACAAATACATTTTCTACTAATTTATTGCACAATGTACGTTAATTTGTCTAGCTTAAGGTCCAAACTACAACGTGGGAATTAACCGAACTCCATTAGCTTTTCGACACGTAGTACGAAATTTAAATTTTTGAAGATTGTCGAAATCCAAATGAACTTTTGAAAGAACTAACTGGGTAGGGTAGAATCCAATCTCCCCACCTTAAAGAACTCTATCTATCTTCTTTCATATTATGCTTCTTGTGTTCAATGTATCATTTTATAGAAATTAAAAGATATTTACTTTATCAATACTAGATGCAAAAATGTTAACAAAAAAAAATGTTACTTTTACCTACCCATTTGTGTAGTAACCCAATCATGTCGGATTTTCGACACATAATACAAAATTTGGATTCTCCATGACGTGCCAAAAATCTAATGAGTTGGGTGGGGATGAGATCAAAAATTTTATACGAAGTAACTTAGATTTCACCAAAAATTAGGGGTGTTCATCGGTCGGTTCGGTTCGGTTTTCTCAAATTTCGGTTCGGTTTTTCGGTTTCGGTTTTACGTATGCTTAATCCGATATCCGAACCGTTTTAATTTGGTTCGGTTCGGTTTTTTATAATTCGGTTCGGTTTTTTCGGTTCGGTTTTTCGATTAGGAATTAATATCACAAAAAAAAATATTATGAGCTGAAAATACGTAAAACAATTTATGGTTACTAAAAAATAAAGAAGGATTTATGGAACGTGACATGTAGCAAAATAATTCAAAGGTACGAAAAAAACAACATGAAAATGGAACAAAATCAAACCAAAATATAAAAACATTCATTTGAAGATACTACAAATTATTTGGGAGAAAAATACTATTTAATTGGTGGGGAAAACATGCACCTAAAACTGGAAAAAAATATACAAATGAAATTATATTTATTGCGTTGTGTACGTTATGGGAGAAAAACAAATGATTTTTTTATATTTTTCTATTTTTAATGTAGCATGATAATTTCAGTTCGGTTTTTCGGTTTTTTCGGTTTTACGTAGGCTTAATCCGATATCCGAACCATTTTAATTTGGTTCGGTGTGGTTTTCTACTATTCGGTTCGGTTTTTTTCGGTTCCGGTCTTTTCAGTTCGGTTCTTTACGGTTCGGTCGGTTTTTTCGGTTATTTTGAACACCCTACCAAAAATCTTAGATTTCACCAAAAAACAAACGTGGATCAATAGTATAGGAATTTATTAATTTATATTATATATGGGGTCTATATAAAATATATATATATATATATATATATATTGTCTTGAGCGATTTAGTAATTTACCAACCTATTCTAGAGCGGGGACCGACCAACAATATTACTCTAGAGACTTTATTAAATAATCTTGTATTAACTTTCGAAATGTATATGAGCTTCATTGGCTTGCCACTTATTTTGATTGTGTATCTATTTGCGCTATGAGACAAAGTTACTTTTGTTCGACAGTCATGACATGCTGCTTTCAAATATAATATTTGCAAATCAACTAACAAACCCACAAATCCATAAAGATGTAACGTCTGTCTATGGAGATGATATTTGATGTTGATCGTCCGAAAGCTCTTCGTGACACAATTTTCATGCAACTAATAGATATTTGCTACGTTCACTCGAGTTCTAATATTATTGTAGAGAGGCTACTTAAGATGCGCTTCATATTCTTGATACATAAACACAAAGGAACCGTGGGGACACCATTATTGGTAGGAACAGTATCAATACAACCAGGGGCGGATCCAGAATTTTGTGTTTTGGGGGCGTCATATTATTTTAGCGAAGAGGGGGAGGTGCTCTTAAATTCAAGCAGTGCCTTAGATCAGACTTAGATCAGACTTGGAACTCCCGCGTGATCCTTTCAGCTTGAAGACACTCAAGCTACGCGCGTTTGTCTATTTTAAGTATAGCAGCGTTTTCTTTAAATGGGCCTAACAATTGGGCCTAATCAATTAAGCCATCTCAGGCTTTTCTATGAGTTAGCGTGTGCGAGTGTTAGTTACTTTCGGTTAGGTCTTTTCTTCTATAAATACACTGTATTGTAAAACCCTTTAATCTATCGAAGACTATTCTATTTACACTCTGTTCTTCAAACACAAAAGCACTCCTTTTGATCTGGTATCAGAGAATATCTGAGCTGCGTTTATCAAGAATCAAGAAAACTGCAAGCGCACTTTCGAAGCTCTGTTCTTCAATGGCAGAATCAGATTCTTCTGTGGCGCCCAACACAACAGTTATGGCACAATCCAATGACCCCTATTTCTTGCACAACGGAGATTCATCTGGGCAACTTCTGGTCCACGAACAATTGAATGGAGACAATTATGTCACTTGGAGCAGGTCCATGATGATAGCTCTTATCGGCCGAAACAAAGATGGGTTTGTAAATGGTGATCTTCAAGCTCCAAGCGCAGCAGAAAAGGACAAGCTGATAGCATGGAAGAGGAATAACAACATTGTCTTTTCTTGGATCCTCAACTCGGTCTCCAAGGAGATTTCCGCCAGCATCCTATACAGCTCATCGGCCAAGGAAGTGTGGGATGATCTCCAAGAAAGATTCGGCCAATCAAATAGACCTAGAATCTTTCAATTAAAGCGAGACCTGATCAATCTGGAACAAGGTGCGAGCAGCATTGGCGTGTACTTTACAAAGCTAAAGACTTTGTGGGATGAACTCACCACTTATCAGCCACCATGCCCCTGCACTTGTGGAGGAATCAAGGCCATGAAAGATCACTTCAATGAGGAGTATGTTCTCACGTTCTTGATGGGGTTGAATGAGTCATATTCCCAGGTGAGGGGACAGATCCTTCTTATGGATCCTTTACCAGCAATTAATAAGGTTTTCAGTCTTCTAGTCCAAGAAGAGAGGCAGCGAACGATGATTCCAGGTACTGCCAGGGGAGGTGAAGATCAGTTGAGCAACATGGCCATGATGATGAGAGGTGGCAACCAAGAAATCCCCAAGAAAGCTGCGTACTACCAGAAGAAAGATCATACAAAACCAGTTTGCACACATTGTGGGAAGCGAGGACATACTGTGGACGTCTGCTATCAAGTCCATGGTTTTCCTCCGGGATATAGACAAAGCACCAAGTACAAGGGGGCAAGAGTAAACCTTGTGGGCATGGATCATATTGCGAGCAGAACTACACCAGCAGATTACCAGATGTCCTCTGGACAGGGTCACACTGAGGGCAGCATTCAGCAGCTTCAACTCACTCCTTCAGAATTGCAGAACCTGAGGGCCTTGTTGAAGCAAAAGACCGTTTCATTACCTGCAAATAACGTGGAATCCAGCGCTCAGCCTGAGCAGAACTCAGGTATGTGCTTGTCCTTTGATCTGCCCAGTGTTGCTTGTAAGAAGGCATGGCTGGCAGATTCCGGGGCAAGCAAGCATGTATGTGGTAATAAAGATCTCATGTATAACCTGCATAAAATAGATGAATGTAGTGTAGTATTACCTGATAGTACATTGTCAAGGTGCATGAAGCAGGATCTGTTAGGATTAACCAATCTATTACAGTACATGAAGTATTATACACTCCTCGCTTTGATTTTAACCTGCTTTCTGTAAGCCTTTTGGCCAAGGAACAAGGCTGCAGATTTCTTTGTGATACTAACAGCTTGGTAATACAGGATGCATCTTACCAAGTGATTGGCAGGGGTGATCAAACCGAGGGCCTGTACTTCATTACAGCAGAAGCAGTTCCAAATAGTTTCAGCTGCAAACCAGTTTTCTTGAATAAATTGTCTGCAGAACTGTGGCACCATAGGCTGGGCCACCCCTCGAATAAAGTTTTAAATGTGTTGAGATCTTCTTTAAGGCACTCTGAAATTGTAAAAGAACCCTACTGTAAAATCTGTCCTATTGCAAAGCAGAAAAGAATTACTTTTCCTAGTAATAATCAGATTGTGTGTTCATTGTTTGATCTAGTGCACTGTGACGTTTGGGGCCCGTTTCATGTGCCCTCCTACTCGGGACATAAATACTTTCTTACAATAGTTGATGATCACTCACGCTTTACATGGCTTTTTATGTTGAGATTTAAATCAGAGGTACCAGCCACCATCACTTATTTTCTGAACTTAGTTGAGACTCAATTCGGCTCCAAAGTCAAGGTGATCAGATCGGACAATGCACGGGAGTTCAACCTTAGTACTCTATACCAAGAAAAGGGCATCATCCATCATTTGTCCTGCGTGCAAACCCCTCAACAAAACTCAATCGTCGAAAGGAAGCACCAACACCTTTTAAACGTTGCCCGGTCTCTTTACTTCCAATCCGGTATCCCTATTGAGTTTTGGTCCGAATGCGTCCCTACGGCCACCTATCTAATCAATAGGACACCCTCTGAGGTGTTAAGTAATAAGAGTCCATTTGAATTATTATATCAAAAACCAGTTGACTACTCTTTTTTTCGAGTTTTTGGCTCTCTCTGCTTTAGTTCTACATTGGCAGCGGGACGAAGAAAGTTCGATTTGGATTCTCTTTTAAGGATATAATGATTGGATACTGGGAAAAGAAGAAACAAATAATTTATTTTCCTTCATGTATATCATAGAAATCCTGAAAGCATCTAAGATTTGGATCATGAGCTATTGTGATACAATTGTAAGAATAGATTACATTTTCTATATCCACAATTGATGTAATTTAAATTTCGCATTTGTAGTTCGTGGTTTCAAATTGGCACAACACAACCATTTGCATATCGGCTTTTTACGTTTGAACTTTGCAAATGTCAATAGGGTGTCTACGTATGAGGTAATAGTTTCTTGGGGAAAAACTACACTTGACTATGTATGCAAGTTTGAATTCACTACTATGTTAGGCATATTTTACATTGAGGTACGCGCTTAAAACTTATTATACCTAACCAAGCGAATCATGACGTGGTCATGACAAACCACACAAAGAGAATTGACTGGATTGTACATGGGTTCGTTTTCACAAAGACAAATAGTTCAACTACATTGCATTTGCCTATTTATATTAAAGGTATATAAGTCTAGTTTTCCTAATTTTGAAGTATACGTAGGCTGTTAACATTTATTGAATAAAATAAGTATTAATTTTCGACAAAATACCAATTTACAAATACATTTTCTACTAATTTATTGCACAATGTACGTTAATTTGTCTAGCTTAAGGTCCAAACTACAACGTGGGAATTAACCGAACTGCATTAGCTTTTCGACACGTAGTACAAAATTTAAATTTTTGAAGATTGTCGAAATCCAAATGAACTTTTTAAAGAACTAACATGGGTAGGGTAGAATCCAATCTCCCCACCTTAAAGAACTCTATCTATCTTCTTTCATATTATGCTTCTTGTGTTCAATGTATCATTTTATAGAAATTAAAAGATATTTACTTTATCAATACTAGATGCAAAAATGTTAACAAAAAACAATGTTACTTTTACCTACCCATTTGTGTAGTAACCCAATCATGTCGGATTTTCGACACATAATACAAAATTTGGATTCTCCATGACGTGCCAAAAATCTAATGAGTTGGGTGGGGATGAGATCAAAAATTTTATACGAAGTAACTTAGATTTCACCAAAAATCTTAGATTTCACCAAAAAACAAACGTGGATCAATAGTATAGCAATTTATTAATTTATATTATATATGGGGTCTATATAAAATATATATATATATATATATATATATTTCTTGAGCGATTTAGTAATTTACCAACCTATTCTAGAGCGGGGACCGACCAACAATATTACTCTAGAGACTTTATTAAATAATCTTGTATTAACTTTCGAAATGTATATGAGCTTCATTGGCTTGCCACTTATTTTGATTGTGTATCTATTTGCGCTATGAGACAAAGTTACTTTTGTTCGACAGTCATGACATGCTGCTTTCAAATATAATATTTGCAAATCAACTAACAAACCACAAATCCATAAAGATGTAACGTCTGTCTTATGGAGATGATATTTGATGTTGATCGTCCCAAAGCTCTTCGTGACACAATTTTCATGCAACTAATAGATATTTGCTACGTTCACTCGAGTTCTAATATTATTGTAGAGAGGCTACTTAAGATGCGCTTCATATTCTTGAAACACAAAGGAACCGTGGGGACACCATTATTGGTAGGAACAGTATCAATACAACCAGGGCGGATCCAGAATTTTGTGTTTGGGGGGCGTCATATTATTTTTATCGAGGAGGGGGAGGTGCCGTAATATAAATTTGTATACTTTGCGTTTACGGCGACTCAACATAGAAGATCAGAAGTTCATGATGTATAGCAAACATATAGTATAAAATGAGCGAGGAGACCGAGATTCTTATTTTAAAAAGTAAAAAAAAATGTTTAAACTAAACAGTAAATATTATTCATTCTTGATATGATCGTCAAAATATAATTGGATGTTTAATGTAAAATCATCAAAATTGTCACAAATTTGTTAAAATTTAAAATTGTTCTAATATACACACAATTGCATTTGTGATATTATTGTAAATATATTTGGAGAATTTAAAAAATTCGACATTGATTTATTTTATTTTTATCATTAAATAACAGGGAAGAAAATTTAACCAAATATTAATCTAATAGAATTAAATCGCAATTGAATTAAATATTAAATAAAGACTTGATTAAAGATATGTTAAAACACAAATTGAATTAAATATTATTTTTGGAAATTGCTGTGATGTGTTAGTTGAAAGAGGTTGAATGATTTATCAGTTAAAACTAAAATAAAAAATCATTAAAGATGTATTTTATAAAGTAAGAAAGAGTTAATCATTAAAATGTAAAGTAAAAAGTAAAAACCAAAACAAAATTGGGGCACCGAGCTTGAACCCAAGACCAACGGCTAGTACTTGGAGCTTCTAACCACCGAGCCAAGATACACTTTGATAATTTTTGTGCATACATGTATTCTTTTATAATACTAATATTTACTATACGTATAGTACTAAAAATGTCGAAAATTTTCGGGGGGCGTGGCCCCCTCGTGCCCTATACTGGATCCGCCCCTGAATACAACTATAATGAACAATATTTATTTTGGGGGAAATTATAAAATTAGGTCACTAAGTATACATGTTTTCGTTTTTGGGTCACTTTATTTGGTAATTGCAAAAGTAGGTCACTAATTTTTCTTGTGAAAACAATTTTTGCGTCATGTTTTCAATTTTAGGTCACTAAGAATATCTTTTCTCGATTTTGGGTCACTAAGTTTACATTGTTTTCGATTTTGAGTCACTCATTTGGTACTGTTATAAACATAGTGACCCAGAAATGAAAAAATGTAAACTTAGTGACCCAAAATCGAAACAATATATTCTTAGTGACCTAAAATTGAAAACATGACCCAAAATTGTTTTCACATTAAGAGTTAGTGATCTACTTTGCAATTATCAAACATAGTGACCCAAAAACGAAAACTTGTATACTTAGTGACCTAATTTTATAATTTTGCCTTTATTTTGGATAGTAGCGAATATTGATACGAAGCGTAAAAAGGACCATTTATGTCAGTGTCGTTTTATTACATGTATATTGGAGCTCCTATATTTAGTTTGTAACGCAAAGAATAAGAAGATAATATATCTTGACATATCTTGTTTAGTTTACATTTAATATTGTATTGGATAGATTACTGTTTGTTTACATTTCAATACAAAACTTAAAGATATTAGATTAGCTTGGTAATTTACCATTTTAACCCTGCATTCAATAAAAATATTAATTCTTATTAATATTGAAAAACATAATATACGAATATCATTTATCATATAAAATAACTTAATATTAGATATGTTTATTTCTTTTATCATATAAAACACGTAAAATAACCATGATTTTAGTATTTGGTGGAATTATCTTTGAGATAAGTTATCTAGTGTTCATTATTATTATTATTATCATAGCGGACTTAATAATTATCTCAGGATATCAATAAAACTTTGTGTGGGAGTTTGTTAGGACCGGTTATGTGTTTAGAGGGTGGGGTGAATAAAAACTTGTCTCAATGTCGATTCTCAACCTGTTACGGTTAGATACCAGTGCTTGATATTAATGTGTGTGACTTGTGCGGAAGCTGATCGGTCGGTTTTGAACCAAGACCGGACGGAAGATGTGATTTGTGAGTGTGTGTTTGCAAAGGGCACGAATTTGTCTCTGGAAGTTCGGAGTAAAAATCTCTTACATCTCCCTTCTTCCCCGCAAGGAAGGCACCACTAGAACACTTAGTTTTACAATCCCTGTTGCACAACCTCCTTAGCTAGACTAACGCAGTACAACCCACAGGACTATACTCAGCTAACTAAACTTCTAGACACCACTTAGACAGCTTTTACAGTCCGTCTACTTTCAAGAGCGTTTTACAGTCCCTTGAGAACAACTACTCGCTAACAGAATCGGTCTGAAAACAGTGAGGACAACACCACCTAAACACTTTTTGCTTGTGACCTTGAAACTTTTTCTCGCGTTGCGTAATTTCAAAGATGGTGAAGTAGTTTCTCAACTTGCGGCACTCCCTTTTATAGTTGGGCTTGATGTAGAAAACCGTTGTGAGATGACTCCTTTACCGGACAAAGCTTTAAATGACTTTCCCAAAATGGTCTGTCCGGTTTTTGAAGCAGTCGCCCTGCATCTTTTGCGTTATTCCTTATTTGGCTTAGTTTGACTTCAACTTGGTTCTTGCTGTCAGCCTTGAATTAATTTCTCGTCAGAAGCCTTCAACTTGTCGCTCTTCAAACAAATTTGAATCTTAGTCCATCGTGGCACTTCCGGCATCTGCTTTTCGGTCTTTACTGGCCCCTCTGATAACATCTTTGATCCGGTTGATAGTTGCATTTGAACAGTTTTCCGGTATCCGGTTTCACCTGTGTCTAACTGATATATTTAATTAAGTTAAGTCCAATTTCCAAAAATGTTAATCTGAATTCTTTAAAGGGTACAATGCATATAACCCCCTCGTGGTTTCGCCGAAATGCACATAAACCCTCGTGGTTTTTTTTATTGCACGCTACTCCCTCGTGGTTTAACTAATGGTGCACCGTACCCTCCGGGCAACAGTTTTTTCTCGAAATTGGATTACACGTACTCTTACTGTAGGTGGGTTAAGCTTGGGCCATATTATTTACTGTTAAATAACCAGAAGGTGAGTAGTTGGGGTTACTCTGATCATTTAAAAGTAAATAATATGGATATTTGAGCGTATAATCCAATTTCGGGCAAAAACTGCTGCCCACGGGGGTTATCATTTGAAAAGAAGATGAATAGTTGGGGTTATTCTGCATCATTTAACAGTAAATAATATGGTTCAAGCTTAACCCACCTGCAGTAAGAGCGCGTGTAATCCAATTTCGGGCAAAAACGGCTGTCCGGGGTACGGTGCAACAGTTAAACCACGAGGGAGTACCGTGCAATAAAAAAATCATGGGTCTTATGTGCATTTCGGCGAAACCACGAGGGGGGTTATATGCATTTTACCCTTCTTTTAATTCACGCTTCCTAACAGATGTAAAAAAGATAGATTGGATAAATAATCATTTATTTTTATCTTGGCGTATCCGATCAACGCTGCCTAAGTTGTATTATATTAACTTCTGTCACGTTGAGCGCCAAGGGTTTAGTAACGTCTAACCGATTTGCAATAATAATAATAATAATAATAATAATAATAATAATAATAATAATAGAAAACCCTAAATTGAATATATACATGTTCAATTGGAGCCAAACAATTGACCACATATAATATATAATACGAATATACTATATAGGTTTTAGGCATGTAGCTATCATAGATTATACTCGATGAAATTCCCCTTGATGGTACTCCCACTAAATGTTGCAAATCTATTGTTATCTTTTGGCGCATTTTTTTACCAGATAAGTGAAGGATAAGCTTTATTATTATTATTTTGAAATCTAAAGCTATATTTCGAACTTGAAGCTCCACCTAGGTTCGTCGAGTAAACGACTCGTGTTTGTTTTATTTCTTTCTTTTGGGAACAATGTTGATGCATGGATTATTTTGTCTTTTTACTAGGACATGATTCCCTTACTTTTTAGTTAATTCTATCATTGGCGACATCTATATATACCTAATTCCAATAAATATATACATATGTGATAAAATCCACATTAGCTGCTTTAAGAACTTCCCATTTGTTTGGTTCATCAAGCGTATGCGTAACATATAATTTAATTTTTTTATCCTATGTAATGATATGTGATAAATAAATGCATCTGCAAGTCCCATTAGCATGCCTCCACGTATACAGAAACCTTGCTCCTGTTTCATCCACAGTCACCATTGCTCGATTTAATGAAGCTCTGATATTTCGATTGATGGGAGCAAAGGATATGTAGAAATAAATAAAGTGATTGAGATGTTTTGTCTCGCTTTTAAATTCAACAAATTGAAAGAAAATAAATAATGACTAAAAATTCTAAGTGGAGTTAGACAAGCACAAGTGTCTGAAATCAAGAGACGAAGAGACATGAAATGGGACATGGTCACGAGTTAAGGGAGTTAAGGCGTCATATTCAATTGGTATTTTATTACATTATACAGTCTTTTAATGGTATGGGGACCAAATACACATTGAGGTCCCTTCATGTGAAATAACCCAATATATTCAATATATATAATAATATATAATTGAAATAAAATGTGTTCCTTAATAGTAAAAACAAATCGCAAAACTACAAAATCTGCAGAATTCAGTCACATGCATGGCGCAGAATCCGGGAAATTGGGTTTTGGTTTTGTCTGAGGTGGGGCAATATGCCAATATATGAAGAAAAGTTATATTTAATTTAACTAATAAAGCTCTTATTTTATTGTTCATATACTTATTTGGTCAAATACAGAAACCCATGTTTGAAAAATAAAAATATATAAAGGCAACCAAGGCCTTCCTTTGTACTCATAAATTTTCGTTTCTCCACATTTGCGAAATAAACATAAACACCAAATAAATAAAATTGAAAAGAATTACGTGCGTGCATCCACCACGCGCACTACAATCAAATAGTCCATTTTTTTTACAATCATGGACCATATTGGGAAAGAAAAAGAATTACATTTTCCGTAAAAAAAACACACACACAATCACATTTCCATACGTGTGAATGTGTGCACACTTCACTCGCTCACTCATAAAGAAAACTGAATATAATAATAATAAAAGTCCAAAGAGTAGCAGCTTTCGTGGGACTGTAATAATAAACCTTCACCATCATCGATTCCATGTTATGGGTAAGAGATGAAGAGCTTTTGTTCAACCAAAGGGCTCAAATATTCATACCTTTGCCGAACCTTCACAGCCCTTTGTGGCCCCACTGCCTTTGAATTCAATCACTTCACTTCCCATTTCATGATTTATCTTCACACACACACATACATATATATATAATTCACACGAAAAAAAATTATACCATGTACTAGATGAGATTCCCTTTCCTTGGGAATCTGCAAGGCGTGCCCACAACCAAAAGCGGGTCACACATTTTCTATATATAAATATCCAAACTCTCTACTTATCTCTCCCTTTCCTTTTTTTTTTTTTCAATTATCTCATTGCCCTCGTGAGAGTACAAAACAATGAGGATTTTTGTATCGTTATTGTTATTATCTTCTTTATTCTTATTATTTAATAAGAGAATTTCCCTTGCCATGATTACTCTCCTCGTTCCACGAGCGATTGTCTAATTTTCTCCTCTTATTACAAGGAGTTGACGAGGAGGACGATGAATCCACACTAGACGATGAAGAAGATGATGTATTATTGAGAAGAGGATGAGTCAAACCCTTTGGCGATTGTCTCTGCTTATTGGATTTGTTTTTGTTTGCCATCTGCTGGATATTTTTATAGCAACTCATGATATTATCCTGCGCAAAATATAATTAATTAATTAACCAATGGCAGTATTAATATTATAAATATATATCTCTCTCTTATAAAGCAAAGCACCTTGTGAAGTCGTCCATGACTCCATTTCTCGGCATGTTGAGCAGTGATAGAAGAGAAAGTTGGCAATTGGTGTGCTGCACAAAGTATTGATGAAACAGCAACACATGATGCTCTGTAATCCATTGATGAACTGCACTCTGTGTGTCAAATTTCAACAATAATAAATAATAATACCCTATCATATCATGTAACTAGTAACAATATATATGTGTATATAAACAAACAAATTCATATCCCTGTCCCACGTATGCATTAAATACCCATATACGCGTACACACATTAAAGTGTAATCGATAATAATAATATGCAAATATTCATCTCTATATATCATATATAATATATGTGTATTTAATTAATATTACCTTGGATAGTTGAGAGAATGATATTTTTAGCCCTTGATATGAGAAAGGCGTTGTAAACGCCGGAAGGGTCGATTTTGAGTGCGAAGAAGCTTAGATAGCAAAATGGTGTTATGCATCTAAGCCTCCAATCCAACACACTTAGGACAAGAAGCTCCATTCTTTGCACACTTTTTGCTTCAAACATAAACTTTGTTCCTTCGATCTGTGGTAGTTGATCATAAAATTAATATATTTATATATAAATAAATATTATGAAGATAATTATAATTTGATATGATCACCTGAAGATCCAAAAGAGAAGGGACGATAATTTCTTCCATCTTAGCAGCCAAGGACAAACAGGCAACGGACAATAACTGTAGAGGCCATCCGTTCAATTTCTGAAAATGTAATATTCTATTATAAAATTATTTGAGAAAATGGTAATGAAAGAACAGTATTTGTCGGATTCTTGACAGAAAAATAAGAGGTTGTTAGCGAGATAAGTAGACAAGTGTGTATGCCCTATAATATAATACACCTTTACAATAATGACGACGATCTAATACTTAATTAACAAGCGTGCTTCATTATAATACAGAATAATGTCAAGCTAATGGTCGTCGGTTTTTGTCATCATTGACAGATTGTTAGGTCATTTTCATAATTATATGGCATATACGCAATACAAAACAGCCTTTCAAGAAAATATTTGTAACAAATCATATACGTGTCAAACTAATTACTACGAATAGTTATATTACATTATAAACTCGACTGTGACGGTATCGGAAACGGAAATTTACCGGCAAACGGTGGGAGTTGAGAAAACGGTCGAAGTAATTAACGGCAAGATACGCAGTTAACGGCAGGAAGCCAAAATAGGCTTGGACCTGCACCAGTCAAACGTAGACGTTGACCATTTCATAGCTCAATAGCAAAAAAGGACGAATAAAATCGTACCTTGAGAATCCACGCGATAGATTCGGCTCTGAGATAAGCGTCGACGGTCGACGACGGAGGGGAGATAACTCCGGCGAGATGTTCGCTCTCTTCTTCCAACAGTCCGGCGACGATGGACTCGGCCTCACAAGATTGGAGCTCGTCGGAGGAATATTCCGGCGGTTCCTCGTCGTCGACGGAAATGGAGAAGACGACGGAGGATTCGTCGCTGCAGAGGAGATCGGGAAACAGATCGGAGCACGACAGTGACATGTCAGCAGAGACGAACGACGGCCGATTGGTGGATGTATAGTTGGTTATGATTTACAGTCTACTGATTCATATGTCTTTTATCTGTACAGAAATGTGATCTGTTGTCGCCGGAGATTCGCCGGGGCTGACGACGGAAATAGAGGTGAAGGTGTGTGTTTTGCGGGGAATGGGAGTTATGGGGTTGTTCAGTGCTATATAGATAGATATTTGACTATTTTCGTTTTTATACTTTGTTTTCTTTTTTCAATATGTTGATTTCTGTTTTGAGCAATTATTAATTTTTCACTAGAATGCTAATGGAATTGCAACTTATTTTCTTTATGGATATATGTGTATATATACTTGAATGCACTCGGTAGCATCCGATCTTACTGTATGATTAACTCATTTTCACGAAAATCGTTTTTAGTGCTCTAGTTTTTTCCAATATACAAAACCCCATCTTCACTTTGCATATGCATGTATTCACTACCATGTCTACATAAAGTCCCACACTTACTCTTATATCTCCCTGATTGAAATGTAAACTAGCACTAAATTAAAATTTGGAATTATGTTCTGATTCAGGACACAATAATAGATAGGTATAAAAATATATCACTGAGTTAATATGTCGCAATATATTTTGGCTCAAATAATTGTTCGGACAAAGCAAACTGGAAAATTCTACTTCACAATGTTCCATATCATCAGCGCCAAATGAATATGAGATAGTCGATGCCAGCGGATATTTCTTAGTTTCATAAAAATGATAAATACCCAAATTTATTACCGTATAACACAAATTTAGTACGGTATATAAAGTTCTTAACCTATTTTTAAAGTTATCAAAATTGGGGACCAAAGAAACCATATTCTTAACCCTGGTTTTTAATTTGTTCCATGGCAATATAAAATAATTGATGTCTTGTTGATACTTACACCACCTAACTATTAAATATAATTGATAAGATTATAATGGGTTTAACCGAAAGTGACCCATGAATTCTTTGAATTTATTGGTTGAATTAAATCAAACATGCAATGAGACGTGTGACAAAGATTGATTGAGAAAGCCTTGATTTTCTGAGGGAAGTTCAAGGAAATTTATAACATAAATGATTTGTGAATTGGGGAAAAGCAGAGCAAGTTCATCTTTATTAAATGGTTGGCATGATTTGACTTATTGAACTGTTGAAAGATAAAAAAAAAAGTCTCACGTAAAATGATGGGTATTGTACTTTTTTCACATTATAAGTGTCTTATATCCCTATTTGCAAACTTTCTATCACTTAATTCACTTGTCAGAGGAATATATCACTTAAACCCCGATTTATTGTTTGAACTACATTCCTAAATCACGTTGTACATTTCTATGTTTGTATATAATACGTTGATATAGTGTACCTACATGTGTTGTTATAGCGTACCTATTTTTTAAGATATGTACCCGATCCGCCGTAGGTACACCATACAACACATTTAAGTACACATATCAACATATTGTGGTACACAATATAAACATAGAAAGATAGAGCGTGACTGAAGTAATTGGTACAAACAGTAAATCGGAGTTAAGTGATATATTTCTCCGATAAGAGAGTTATGTGATAGAAAGTTTGTTTAATGGGAACTCGAAGTTTCACCTTATAATAATTTATACCCTATCCCATTGACACGTGTTCTTTACCTCCACAATCATATATGATATTATGTTATAAGTAGCAAGTGTGAACGTAGAACGTTTCCTAATCTTTTCATTTTCGTTATTTGGATGGGAAAATGGTGTGATACTGGTATTTAATCCCCCCCATAAAGAAATAAAATCTGTATTTTGTTAATTCCCGATATAAAAAGTAGGAAATTTTTCTAAAAATAAACTCTACAATAAATTATGAGTAAACCCAACTACAATAGGCACTTCTCAAATTAGACCCACCTAACATTTAACATATTCAAAACGTCAAAGTTTTTTCCTTTTTTTCTTCTTCTCAAATTAGGCTAAATTACATATAACCCATATGTGGTTTAAAAAAATAAGCATAAAAACCCATGCGATTTATTACACACCTCGTGGTTTATTTAATCACACGGTCCTTGTATTCTTAACGGCTAATTAGGGCGTATGATGCTGGAATAATACCAAAGGGTATGATGCTAAGTTTCGACAACGTTGAGGGTACGGTGCCAAGTTTTAACGAGCACAAGGAAGTCTTACGGAATAAGAATAGCATACGATAGTATCTCGCACTTCAACGTAATCACATGGGTATCGTGTAATTTACCCTAAAAAATAATATATTCAAGAAATCCCCTTACTCTAGTATATTAATTAAGCGTTAGATATATTCCCAACATGAAAAAAATACAGAAAATCAAAACAAAAATGTCCACGAAAATCTCTCAAACATTGCAAAAAAAAAAAAAAACTACTGGAACTTAATTATAAATAGGATATAATCAAAATTTTAGAAAAAGCGAAATTAAAAATATCTCCACGAACACATTTATTAAGAATTTAGTCTATTTGAATATTTTGATTAATTGTTAATTAACTTATTTATAATTTCAGTATATTTTTGGTGTAGATGTTTGCCTTTTTTTTTTGAAAATTTTAATAAATGTACTCAGGATTCTTGGAATTTTATGGTGAAATTTTTTTGTTTTGATTTTATTTTTTTTCATGTTGGAGTTATTTTTTAAGGTTTAATTAATATCATTAAAGGAACATGACTTTTGAATACATTTAAAAAATTCTTGGGATGCTCGTCGAAATATCTATTTTTCAAATTTCTAAAGTGTGATTTATTAAATAGATAAAAAGAAGAAAAAAATAAAAAGAAAGAATTTAACCTAAATGTTATATAGGTCTAGTTTGGGAGAATACATATTATAATTGGGTTTATTCAGAAATAGTTTAATATTGGGTTTATTTTTAGAAGAAACCCAATACGAGATTATTGATACAAAATTTTCCTAGAAAGTACAATATACAAGAAAAAAACTTGAAAGGCTAGAATGGATTCTGCATTTCCAAAGACACGGACGTCGTTAGGAATCACTATCTTGTAGCTAAGCGTCATATCCTAATCAACTAACACTAAAGGCGTATGCTCGCCAACCACTAGCAACATATATTTATTCGTTGAAATAAAATTTGCTACTTCCGTTATTAATGGAAGCAACGATCAAACTAGTCAACATGACTTGACAAGATTAATATGCTGCCCATTCCCTAAGTACGTGATGGAGTTCTCTTTTCCTTTTACAAATTTGCCTTTATTCAATTATCTTCTACGGGCTATCAAGGTCATGTGTTCAATTTGAAAGATATGTGTTTGGGTTAATTTCAGTATAATTTGTAAAATTACAAAATTTACTTTTATCTGATCAATACATAGTTTACCAAAAAATTGTTCTTATAAATATCGAAAATATAAGTCGTGGATATCATTTAGATCGTCATGAAACATAGATTAAATTAATGTTGTTTATCTATTTGTATCATATAAATCACACTAAATAACGATAATTTTGTGATATGGTGGAATAATGGTACTTTAGTCGTTTTGTCTGTTAAGTGGTTGGATTAATTATACTGGCCCAACCCATGTAATGAATTATACCGGATTTGTTTGATAATAGTAACGTGACAATGTCTTATTGTAATTGAACGATATTTATACGGAACGGTATTACACAGAATAATTTGTAGTTTATCTTGGGACATCCATGAAACTAAACGCACCAAGAGGAATCCCTATACAATAGCCATTGCTCGTCTTCCAATGTTTTGACTTATGTGTCCAATTTTTGACTTATGTGTAGCGTCAGAAGTCCACACAATAAGTTGAATCATCTACCACAATGTGAAAATATAAAACCACCTATCATTTGGCACTTAATTATAGGCGTGTACAAATTGTTCTGTTTGAGTTATTTGGCTTATTATGTTTGGGTTATTCCGGTTTTCGACACTTGAGAATAATATAAAATCAAACCAAACTACACGAATAAAAGTTCGGTTTATTCGATTTCGTTATGTTAATAACCGATTTCTAATACATTACATAAGAAAAAAAAATACATAATCAAAGACACAAATACAATACCAAGTTCGACATGATCCCGTTTCGATATTCAAAATACAAATCTAAATCATGAGAGAGCAACTATTGACACCCCTTTAATTCTATTTGCAAGCCCAATTAAAATATACGCTAATTAATATGTATAGCAAATCATTGAAATTAATTAATAAGTTGTCCACTTTCCGTAAAAATTAAAAAGAAGATTATTCTGCAACCCATAATCAAGATCAAACATTCAAAATTGAAGGATTTATATAAATTATAGAAATAATGTGTAATATTAGAATAGGTGACTGACTTTTACAAATCGTTTACTCCTTATCATAGTGATTTATTTAGTTGTCTGATTTTTCCGAAGTTTATGTAAGTTTGTATGATTATTTTTATTAAAGTAAATTGTATTTTAATATTGATATTAAAAAATATTAATATTTTTTAAGTTAATATAAAAGTATAATGATTAGTATAAGGAGTAATACAATGAGAAATAACTTAAATATTATATATCCTTGGATAAAATAATAATATTTGTAATTAGTCTTGTTGAATTATATGGAAAATAGACTAATAAAATAATTATTGTTGAATCCCAGTGGTTGTTAGCTTTTCAAATGTTTTTCTTTTAAGATAGTGTAAAGGGGGTGTGAATGAATACAAGCACCCATAATGATATACTCTAAAAAATCAAGTAGCCTCGTCCTTAAAGTCATGATATATTCGTGTAAGTATAAGAATTTTAAAAATTATGTTATTCGAGTTTCGGGTGGGCCCCAAATTTTTTTCTCCCACGCGAAAACCGAACCATTAGCCCATTTAGTAATTAAGGTGACCAAATTAACCATTTGTTCACCCGATTGTCCGAATCGAATAAACCAAATTGAAAACGATTTGAGCAGTTTAATTAGGTCACCCAAATAATGAATAGCCCTACTTATTTAACATTTTATTCCATACTTTCCAACTTTGTTATTTTGTTAGGCTAATAATGCACTTATTCCCAAGCCCATAACTATTGTCATACAAAAGTAAGGATTTATAATTGGACCTCAATAATAAACGAAGAGAGAAGGTTCGGCTCATAAATAACTCGGGCAAATAATGCACTCACAAATGTTGATTCACATTTGTGAGAAAGTTGGGCCTCACTTAATTATTGGGCTTAAGTGATTAAGCCATATTATCTCCCTCTTCTTATCCTTTGTGTTCTCTGCCATCATGAAGTGAAGAGCCTAAAACCTCCGAGCGTTGTGATGTGCTTAGCTTAAGCTTCAACTTCGAACCGAAAATCACGCAAGCAACCGATCAAAGTAGAACGTTGTTTGTGTTATTCACTCGTAGATAATGCTGAGCCTTGCGAAATTCCCCACTCAGTTGCACTGCACGACTCAGCTGTCGCGAAATCTTTCGAAGTTGCAACTCAAGTTTTCCGCTGGGGTCAGTTTTCGTGTTGTTCACTGCAAAACTCGAGGTGAGTTCTACCTGAGAGCGAAGAGAAATGGCGATTTCTCCCCGTCGGAATCGGACGATTTCGATTTCGACGACGGTGGCGACGACGACGACGTTATTGTTCCTATGGAGAACATGAACAAGTGGCTGGAGAGCAAGCCGCGCGGATTTGGGGAAGGGAAGGTGTACGACACGTCGATTGAGGATATGCTGATGGAAGAGATAGTGCAGAGCAAGAGAGCTCAGATTGCGAATGTGAATAAGCTCAAGAACGGTTATGTGAAGCAGAGCGTTGAGAAAGAGAAAATCAAACAACACAGTAAGGGTATGCTATCTCTTTTGTTTGGTTGTTTCAGATGCATTCTATGATTTATCTCCTACGGCATCCTAGACTTGTTGACAAAGCTGTTTGAATCCATGGCTAAAGAGCTTGTGATAATTGAAGAAGCATTGAATATGTGAATTTGATGATTTTGCAGAATCGGAAGAAATTATGGAGGGGTTTAGGGTGCGTTTGGCGAATCTACCGAAGAAGAAGAACATTCACAGGGATCTGAGATTAGCTTTCGAAGGCGTGAAGGGAATAGGAAACATAGTCCCAATTGTTTCTGGGAACGAAAAGACTAGGGATCCAGTCTGCAAAGGGCTTGCGTTCGTCGATTTCAAGAACCAAGACGATGCACATAGGTAGAGAGAGTAATATTGTATGTAATAAACCATCCCATCTGCTTGCATTTCGTTATGTTATGATTCTTCCCACGACTTTCGTAGGTTCGTGCAGAAGTTTTCAGACACGTATATAAGCTTTGGGAAAGTACAGAAACGGATCAAATGCGAGGTGGTGGTGAATGCCAAAGCAATTGATCAATTAGGGCGGCCCGAGGACAGTAATTCCACCATGGAATTAGTGGAAGATCTCGACATAAGTAAAGGCATGGATCGAGTTTTCGAAACTGAGGTGTTATTATCTAATTCAATTAGGGAGGACAGTTCCTCCAATGAACTTGATGATGCTGATGAAAATGAAAACGACGATGGAGAAGAATCTGACGCTGAATTGTCGAAGGAAGTGATGAAAAGTAAAGCTAGGAAGAAGAACAAGATAAGGAAACTGGACATCCCGGGATCTGCCAAGAGGTAGTTTCGAATGATACATTGCTCTTCTTACGCGTTTCTTATTGTTTTGCGTAATACGACTCATCAGTTGTGTGTGTTATTGGTTATGTAGGTTGAAGATTAAGGAGAAGGCTATGCTTGCGAACGTATTCTCGAAATACAGAGGAGACTCTGATTTGAAGGTAGCAGAAACTAAGTGATGATTGATCAGATCAAAAGATGCATTATCTCTGTCCCGCTGCTTAATTTTTCCGTATATTTTTTTTTTAATTGTTGTTAAATTACGTTTAATTTGAATAACAATTAGAAAAATAGCACTAACTAACTTATTTATAAATAAAATCGGTAATTACGAGTGTTTGTGTTGGGCCGATTTTATCCAACCTTGAACTGATTCAATGGATTAGTATTACCTGATACGATGAATTACGGAAGCAATAACGAAGTAATACCGATAGACGAATTGTAGAGTTGGAACGAGAGCGCGCGAGTTCTTCAGAAAAGTCATCAACTCTGTTAATGAATCAGCAACCCTAAACGATGTATCGTTTAGGGTATTTTATACATAAGCCCTAATGGGCTATTGGGCCCAAGTTAACTAATATACCCACAAGTTAGGTATATTTACAATTAAGTCCTAGGGCAAAATAAAACTACAAGATTAAGATAACCTACTTTAATTGAACACAATAAATAATTCCTAACAATCTCCCCCTTTGTTTTCAATTTGCAATTTAGCGCTGGTTATCTTCGTCTTGTGATCGTACTGAGTCCTCAAAGAACACGTATCGTTGTTTGTCTACTTTATGTTCCCAATGATACGCCATAGATGATATGTTGAAATACGGTGAAGTTTCGAAAATTTTAAGCGTTGAAAACTTTTTGGTGTACACCGAAAAGTTTTGAAGTAATGTCGAAAGCTTCGAAAAGATAGTAAAAACCTTTTCTATAATGTGCCAATCTTGTAGTAGGTTGGATGTGGATCTTAATCGTGTTGATCAACTAAATCGTTACTTAGACGAATGCAAATAATGTTAGTAATATAGATGAAAAATAAGATAATCACAGAATTTAGTTTAACTAGTTGATTAAGAATAATAATATATATTAATTATTATTTGTTTTTTTTATTATTATTTTATTTTATTTTAAATTTTTTTTTAAATTATTATGGAACTGTGATTGTCGAAGGATGAAGTCAATTTTTTTTTGGAACAGTGATGAATTAAGTCGTGATTAATTTCGAGAAGGGAGATTAAAAAATATTTCAAGTTAGAAACTCTAAAGCTCTCTCCTCTGTCCTCTCTCTATCGATTAAACAAACTCTGAAGCTCTCTCCTCTCTCTATCGATTTTTATTTTTAAAAGATCTCTTCTCAAAAACAATTCGCAGATAATAAAATGATTTCTCTCCAATTTCTCGGCGGTGAAGAAATCTGTCCGTTGGTCGATAGTTGCAATCAGCGGCGGCTCGGATCAGTAGCGACCTTGGAGCTTCAGGTGAGAGTCAGCCAGAATCAACGAGCTGAGACTGAGACGAAGCAGAGATGTTTCAATTTTGTGGGATGTTGTTTCAGACTGAGACGAAGCAGCTGAGACTGAGAAGCAGAGATGACAAACACGAAGAAATTGAGCTTTTTGAGCAGAGGAGAAACCGTGAGCAGATATGGAGCTAAGAGAGCTATGTCCCGGCAAACATCGACGAGAAAGCAAAAGATGGTAAAGAGATCGAAGGGCACAGAGGATCAATCGAAAAAAATTTCTGAATGATCCGCAGAGCTTCCGAAAAAAAATAATTTTTGAGAGAAGGATGTCGAGATCTTTAACCTTATGAAGACGATGCCGAGTTTCTTAAATGTTTAAGAAAATGTCGAGATAGAAGAGGATGTCGAGATAGCAAATTGAAACTTTAGGATGGATTTCGAATGAATTGTATCTCGAGAAGTTTTTTTTTTTTTGGGATGGGATATCGAATGAATAGTAAATTTCGAGAGACTTAAAATAAATGTCGAGATGCTTAGAAATGTCGAGATTGATAAAAAAATGTCGAGAATGGAAGAGGATGTCGTGTTTCTTAAATGTCGAAGAGAATGTCGAAATAGAACAGAATGTCGAGAGATTTCAGTAATAATTCGAGTAAAATGTCGAAGAAAAATGTCGAGTTCAAATGTCGAGTTTAAAATGTCGAGATCTTATAGCTTACTAAAATGTCGAGTTCAAATGTCGAATTTAGAATATACTGTAAATCTCGAGCTAGATATCGAGAAAACAAATTGGACTTCAGATTTTGGGAATGATGTCGAGATATACAGAGAAGCTCGAATTTGAAATTGAAGGCAGAGATCGAATCTTCGGCTGGAAAAAAAAAACTGATAAATTTTGATCGCTGAGATCGAATCTTCGGCTGGAAAAAAAAAGCTGATAAATTTTGATCAAAAATTATGAGAAGTCAGATGTGCACCTATGCGTTTTTCCAGGAGCCGAGATAAATCTGAGAATTTGAGCGAGAAGGAATTGATTGTTTTTGGAAATAAAGAGCGAAAAAATCAAAATCAAACCGAGTAAAAATATCAGTAAACTTTGATGAATTTGACCCACGATTTCGGCTCTGATACCACTTGTTAGGCCGATTTTATCCAACCTTGAACTGATTCAATGGATTAGTATTACCTGATACGATGAATTACGGAAGCAATAAAGAAGTAATACCGATAGACGAATTGTAGAGTTGGAACGAGAGCGCGCGAGTTCTTCAGAAAAGTTGTCAACTCATCGTTTAGGGTATTTATACATAAGCCCTAATGGGCTATTGGGCCCAAGTTAACTAATATATCCACAAGTTAGGTATATTTACAATTAAGTCCTAGGGCAACATAAAACTACAAGATTAAGATAACCTACTTTAATTGAACACAATAAATAATTCCTAACAGTTTGCACCATTTATCTCTCGTATGGAAGAACGTCTTGTTTAAGCAAACAAGGCCTTGCTCCCTCGAGTAAACGATCTTTTATTTACGAGAACTTGCATCCTGTACTACTCGAAAATGGTTATATTTGGTCCAGTCAAAATTATATAGCTTAGTCTAGGGTTTTTCGAATGGTTAGCTTCTTGATTTGTGACAAGTACGAATACTAGTAAGTGTACTAGGTCATGGAAGTAGATTGGGCAACAAGGTGGGTCGGCCCGGTTCCGGAACCTCCCCGGAACTGCGATTGGAACCGTTACCGGCAAGCCGGGACGGATCGCGCCGGTTCGTAGGTTTTGAAACCACAGAACCGCGTTCCGTTGGTTTTTTACAATTCGTTTCGGTTCTTTTCGGTTCGGCCTGTTTTTTCGGTTTTATCCGAAATTTGAACACCCCTACTTATTGATATTGTTTTTCAATTTATTATGGCTCCGTTTAGTTGTTTGGATAAGATTGTGTGACATAATTTTATGTCAAGTTTATAATCTTGACATTTATATGGATGATATCTTCACTTTGTAATTTTAACAATTGTTTTATCTTGTTTAGTTTCCAACATAATAAAAATATTGTCTCTAGATTTTTTTGTAAGTTTATTAAAGTAACCTTTATTCATCAATATATAGTTTACAAAATAATGATTTTATGAATAGCGAAAAATATAAGATATGGATGTCAATTTGATCGTCATGAAATAAGGAATAAATTAGTGTTGTTTATTTATTTTTACCATATAAACTACACGAAATAAATCTATTTTATGATTGGGTGAAATAAGGGTATATTGGTAATTGTTGCTATTAGTAGGGGGTTTGGATTGCTTATCTCACATCGGAACCCTTGGATAAGTTATCATGTGTATATTGGATTATTAAAGCGGACTTGTTTATTATACCGGGCCTTACAGATAAAATATTTTACAAAAGTGAACAAGATAAATGTGGATAAATAAGCCTTTATCTTGGGTTATCCAGTAAACTAAACACAGCCGGCCGAGAAGCCCAATAAAGAAAATCAATTTAACAAAATGGGTTATCTTCTACACAATCTTCGTTTTCTTCCCAGCCAGTCTTCTTCCACCAATCGCTGGTTTATGCTTTATATAGCCCGTTCCGCCCGTAAGAGCACCGTTCCATCGGATAAATCGCCCGCTTCATTCAAATCCATCATAAAGCCGGAACTTGCGATTGGAGGCCGCCGTTCCCGTCTCGGAATGGCCGTTCCGGTAGTTTCGACAGTGTTCCTGCAAACTTGAGTTTATCGTGATTGTTAAATTATTAGAGAACAATTTATATTAAAATAAATATTATTAATAAAATTGAGTTTGTTTCCTTAATTTAAATTGGATTCTCGAATAATTGACATTTATTAATAGATAAATTAAAATTAATATTATTAAAATTTGATTCGTTTCTTTAATTTTAAGTTGATTCTCGACTAATTGAAATTTCGATATTAAAAGATAAATTTATTGGAATGGGCCTACGTAAGTTTTTATTAATATTTTTGCAATATAGCCCAATAAAATATTCAGCCCACTAGGAGGATAATTTAGGTTTCTTTTGTAATCATCTTCCTCGTATACGAATCTTCTAAAAAAAATACCAGTGTGGACGCCATCAACCACCACCCTTGTAGCGCCGGCCGCCGCTGGGTCGGTCGACCCCTCTGAACCCCCTCTGATTCCGTCGCTGGAAGTTAGGTATAATATATTTGTTCTGCTAGTTTTATTCTTTCTATGATTACTAATCCTAGGTGGTAAATTAAACCCTTCAACGTTTTTATGTGGTGTGGGAAACTGATTTCCCCAACCCCTCTATTTACTGCATGAGATGACTGAATCGTATTGGTTTGATTTGAATTAGGAACTGCAACCGAAAGTTAATGTGTTATCTCTATGGGAGAAGAACTGAATATATATATATATATATATATATATATATATATATATATATATATATATATATATATTGTATTGTTTGAATATTTGTTTTCTATCTTGTGGCGTAATAGGTGATTATTCTAGTGCAGAAAATATGGAGAATAGGTTGGGACTGTAATCTCTAATGATTGGTGTCTTTCGTTCATGTTGCTCGACGTTGTTCACAAGAACGAGTTATTTTGTCTCCAAGAATCCTACTATAGCTAGCTTTTCACATTCATTGAGAACACAGCTCACATATTCGGGAGTTAGGATCGCGAATTCAGAATTTCTTTTCCCAAGAATTCGACTGCAGTGCTATTCTTCGAAAAAGGTTGGTGGAGCTACTACACGTAAGAAAAAAGTTGACTCCAAAAAAGAAATGAAGGACGATAGAGAGGAATTCTATGTTGTTCGGAAGGGTGATCTGGTCGGTGTTTACAAAACCCTAAGTGATTGTCAGGATCAAGTTGGAACTTCGGTAATGGATGTGCTCATTTATAGAGATTTTGTTGCGCTTGAAATGTTTTCTTTTATTTACTTATTATCACTTCATATTTATGGATTCTTGCAACAGATATGCGATCCTCCTGTTAGCGTGTATAAAGGACAAAAAATGCCCAAGGAAACAGAGAAGCATCTTTTATCCTGCGGACTTAAAAACGCGCTTTACTGTGTTAGGGCTTCTGATATCAGTGAAGACCTTTTTGGCGCTCTTACGCCGTGCCCTGTTCAGGTATGTTGATTATGCATTAGGCTTAAGCATGTGCAGGCATTGTTTTCATGCTTCATTGGGACGTATCTATGAGTAGTATTTGCAATTATATCAGTTGCTGATATATTCGACTAACCTGCGATTTTGAGATATGCTATGATTTACTTACGTTATTGGCTTTTGTTTCTGACGCAGATAGATGTTTTCGATTAAAACTTCTTCTACTCAAACAAATACTAGCTTGGTTCTGTTCTTTCTTTTCCTTTAAGTAAGGAGGGTTCATTTCGATTTTAGATACCAATGGCAACTACGAACATCTTATTCTGCAGCCTGCTTCGATTGTTGAAACTTCTGATGTGCTCGTGACAAAGAAAAGGCCAACTGAAGCGTTGCCAGGGGTGGGTTATCTATAGTTCTCTTATGGCTAGCAGTGTTTCACATGCTAAACATAATATCATTCGCAGTTGCTATTCAATAAATCTTTCTGTAGTTCTGAAGCCTGTGAAATACTATTTTCTAGATTTGGCACCTACCCCTGTTAAATCCCTTTCAATCAGTGGAGAATCGGCATATAATATGTGCATTTGCAGACATTAGAGTGTGGTTTTTTGCTTGAAAAGATATGTCTTCAATCGGCGCACTAATAAGTTGTTAAAATTCTTAACGAGCAGGAAGATGGTAGATCAAAGCCGACATCAATAGGTGTTGCAGCAAAGCGAGCTAAGTCAGATTCTCACGGAGCTGATCAGAAACAACACTCCATCACTGTGAGTGCTTTATCTTTAGAATATTTGGAGTCAATATCTGGGATATCTATGCTAGCAGCTTCAGTAGATAAATTGTTAATTCAAAATATATATGTAATGGAATAAAATCAATCCCAAAAAACCAATTCTTTCTACAGCCTTCGTGCACGCTTGAGTTCGACGGTGCTTCGAAAGGAAATCCCGGGCAGGCTGGGGCTGGAGCCGTACTAAGAGCTGATGATGGAAGTTTTGTAAGTTAAATGCTTATATATATATATATATATATATATATATGTATATAGTAACACTTGTAAGAAGGATTATATATATTTAGTAAACTTATGGCACATTGTCCATCCCTTTTAGATATGTAGGTTGCGGGAGGGATTAGGTGTGGCCACCAACAATGTAGCTGAGTATCGTGCCTTAATTCTCGGTTTGAAATATGCCATTAGAAAAGGATACACGACTATTCGTGTTCGAGGGGACTCAAAGCTTGTTTGCATGCAGGTAATACATACATACATACATACATACATACATACATACATACATACATAGTGTGAATTTGAATTGTCCTTGAGTTGTGAGATTTATTGTTTGGAATGGAAACAGATTCAAGGTCAATGGAAGGTTAAGAACCAAAATATGTCTACCCTGTATGAAGAGGTGAAGAAATTGAAGGACAAGTTCTTGTCTTTTCAGATTGTGCATGTTCTTAGGGTAAGCAATAAGCTGTTGTTGCTCTGTATAGTACTTCTAATCAAACAAGTCTTGTTGGACGCTGATGTGTTTGTTAATCTAAAAGGACTTGAACTCTGAGGCAGATGCACAAGCTAACTTAGGAGTCGAGCTAGCTGGTAAAAGTTGTAGTATTCTTTTTCTTTGAATTATTGTTTAGTTCTTAGTAATAATCCATCTGATTCTCGTAATATTTATTTATTGCAGAGGGGCAGATTCAAGAAGCTGTTGATAACTAAGATTCAACTTTAATTTTCTTCACATTCCAAGGAAGGAGAGAAAACCTTTCTATTCTACACCTCCTCCTCCTCCTGCAAAGGCTTCGTTGAATATTATTATTACATCAATTTCTGGATTCAAGTAATTTATCTGGTGATAGATTGAATTTTTATATCATCTTTACATGCTGTAGAGTGTGAAAATATCTGGGCTGGGCAAGTCGAGATTACTGCATCGAAAGAGGGAAAATTATACTTACGACAAACAAAGCACAAGCAGACAATTATTACAAACACTCATTATAACGTGGATGATGCTTAGGACGTAGTACTTGGTAATATAATAATTAAGTGGGAAAAGTAATTAAGGACACTTTGTTCTGTTGCCATGTGTGGTCATGTCTGTGTAACAAGTCCCACATAGTTCTCTGTTTCCCGAAGTGCCCGGCGGCACACACTTGCATCTCAGGCAGCACGTGCCACACGCTCGTGCGCAGTAGTTTGGCCTCGAATTCAAGCTGCACCTATCTTTGCAAAGCCCTTCACAATCTGCGCCAGTCATACATATATTTCATTCTTATAAAATTTCACTTCATCACTTCTCATATATATATATATATATATATATATATATATATATATATATATATATTTCATAACCAATGGAATGTGTTTGTCTTCTTCTACCTATAACTGGTAAGAGCCTTCTGTGGCCGCTACCTTTCACAACCTATAAAGGCATTCGCATTGGGTTAAATTGGTGAATCATATATGATTACGATGAATAATACAAGACAAACATATATATATATATATATAGAGAGAGAGAGAGAGAGAGAGACCATGTCCATTGACGATTCTTCTTCATCAGATTCAATGTCTGAATGTACATTAGAGAGGCAAAGGAGTAATATGGCTGATGCAACTATCCACCGCGAACCCATCTCTCTCACTCTCTCTTCTCTCTCTCTCTCTCTCTCTCTCTCTCTCTCTTGTTTTTTCTGCTACAAGGGAGTTCTTAATGGGTTATCATGTTAATCAGTGATTCTTATTTATAGCTAAGGAAGCCAATGGACCAAAAGATAAATTACCGCCAGCTAATAAAATATAGTAGAGTAGAGTGAGCGGTAAACATCAGAAACTCACAGGCACAGCTATCGAGATACTGCGTTCTTACTCATGGTAATATTTGTCTTTATGAATGGGACCATCCCCATGCGTTGACCCATAGTCCTAATCTTTTTTTTTAAATGCCACTGAATACATAATCTAGGTACATAGTTATCATATAATCGGTCACACAAGTTGACAAGTTTTTTTTGAAGTGAAGTTGCCAACTTGTTGAATCATTTCTCGTCATAATAGAAAAAGGGTAGTATTTCTATTAATTATTTATATATTATATATGCATGCATTGCATTGAGAAACTGTAATTGATTTATGACTAAATCGATCTTTGTGAGGTGGGACGATATTTTATATGCAGCGGCAGGACAGATTCAGAGGAATCCAGCCACTTTCCAGTTGGATGGATAAATCAACATATTTTTTTTACTTAATTTCATTAATTAAAAAGTGTTTTCTAATCAATTTATTGTTTAATATATAGTTTTGCTATGGTGCTCACCTACCGTGAGCAACCACCGTGGGCAACATACGTAAATTTCTCAATTTTTTACCTCGATTCTCAATGCCGCCAACACCTTCGTAGACCCTCTCATATCCCTTGCTAACCTAAATGCCTCCAACACGTTAATTTTTAGGAAAAATCATCTCGGTACGTCGTCCACATGTGAGTAGTAAATAATGAATTTTCTTAATAATTTGAGAGATTTGCGTATGTTGCCCATGGTGATTGCTCGCGATGGGTGGACACCATAGCAAATACTCCCTCTGTCCCAGTAATACAACTAAAAGGAAAAAGGTGTATATTTTGACAGTCTTTTAAGAATATTTAATATTATTATACTGATTGTTTGTGATGGTTTTTTACTAAATAAGAAAATGTACAAAAGATGTGAGACGTCAAAGTGGGGCTTTGATTTCAATATCCTTAAAAACCGGCTGCAATCGTCTGTCCCACAATTCCTGTCTCACTTCCTGTCTCACTTTGTTAAAATAATTCGTATGATTATCGAAAAATATATGATATGGATATCAAATTGATCATCATAAAATAAGGAATAAATTGAATGTGTCTGTTTATTTTTATCTTATAAATCACATGAAATAATAATGATTTTATGATTTGGTGGAATATAGAATTAAATGAACTAATAAACAAAAAAGAAAATTTTGAACTGCAGGATTCAACGGATCAAATCATTTGGGACATAGAGGGGGACGTAATTGTGGGACAGATGATTTCAAATGCTTAAAAACCGCGTAAAATAATTACACGCGGAGCTAGCTAGCTGTATTCTACTACTACGTTATTAATACATATGCCAAGTAAGTTATTATTTTTCAGTGAGCTGTCCGAGCAGAGGTTTGCCTGGAATATAGAAGGAACAATTCCGTGAAAAATAACTTGATACTGATATTTCGCCATCACTCTCAATTCTTATGATCTCATCAATTAATTACACACATATACAGTCATCATGTTTCCGAATTATATAATATATATAGATATATTTTGATGATATAAATTAGTCGCATGTGTAATAAAAAGCCTCAATTAGTATAGTTTTGTTCCAAATCTTCGACAGTAGATAATGGGGAATGGGTGTGGCCAATAACGTTTAGATGTTGTCTTCAAGCTCATGGGACAGTAGTTTCTATTACATACATCACACAACGCAACGAAAGCAAGAACATTCCACGCACTCGGAAGGAGAGTAAGAAATAGAATATTGATCCTTGTAAATGGCTGATGAAGCTCATACACCGTAAACAAAAAAAAAAAAGAAATTGATGGGTAGGTTGAGTGGGTTGATCACCAACCCACTTCAACTACTCTATCAATAATAATAATATTAATATTAATTATAATATTATTATAATCCTATTAGAGGCATGCTTTGCCAGGCCCGTAGCTGACGAAGTCAGGACCTGAGGCGATCCTCGAAATTCGGGCCCTAAATTTTTTTTATGTAATTTTTTAAATAACATACGTAGTCTAACATAAATTCAACTGTAAATGTAAGTTAGTTAAACCGTAAATTAAAAGCCATCTAGGTGTTTTATAGGCATGGTTCGCCGGATGCGAACGTCGATGCAGAAGCGAGCGATACAGATACTAGATACACACTTTTCTTGAGAAAAGTAAAATATATCATTTTCTTTGCAACTATACTAGATTATATTTGTAAAGAGGTTAAAAACACATAATAAGTTTATATCGCAATTCACTAAATTTTCTATTATATTACATATATTACAAAATTTTCTGTTATATTACATATATTACAAATATTTGAAAATTCTTATTAGTATTAGAAAAATCATTAAGAAAAAATGGAAAATACTGCAAGTCAAACATCAATAAGCATGTTCAAACGCGTATATTCAACAAAACAATGTACGAAATTTTAAATAATAGAACTATAAGACTATCATAAGATCTAGACTAATAATAAAGTATTTAACGAGATAAATAAACTTTCAAGCTATTCCTCTTTTTTAAACTTCATTTACATTGCTTAATGTATTTGGACAATATATGTTATTTTCTATATTCTAATTAACAAAGGCTTGTTAAAAACTGGGCCAAACATTTGAAAAGCCCAAGAACGATAAAATAGAATATCAGAAATGCCCTAATTAGTCGTCGTCTACCTCACGATACCTAATTTCAGAAGCTATGAATGAGATATATCCAACCGTGACGATATATATACATATAGGTATGATATATTTTTTTGGGCCCCTTCGAAAGCTAGGCCCGAGGCGACCGCCTCACTGGCCTTATGGAAGCTACGGCCCTGTGCTTTGCCTATAAATAGGTAATAAGTGATTCATTAGAAATCACACCAAAACACCAAAAACCATTAGAAATAGAGAGAGGAAAGAAATAGAGGGTAGAGAAAAATTGAGGGTTTGTTCGGTCTTTGCTCCGACTATAAAGAGAGAGTTGAGTGTTTTCTCCTTTGTAGATTGAGAGGTTGTAACCCCTGTTTTTACCCCAGTAATAATATTTCTACCTCGCCCGTGGTTTTTTACCCCAAGTTAAAGAGGGGTTTTCCACGTAAATTCTCGTGTTCAATTTATCCTCACAGTCATTTCCAATTTCGTTACGCTGTCCATTTCGCAACAAGTGGTATCAGAGCCAATCCTGATTGATATTCCAATTATGCTCTGTGGTTGCAGCTTTGTCTGATCTTCCACATCAGAAAGGATATCGAAAAGGTTTATCGTTACGGAAGAGTTTTTTGGCAAGTCGTGGTAATAGACTGTGTAAGTAAGTTCTGTCTAGGTGGCTGGTGCCAAGCGGGACACATAGTAGACCCCACCAGATCTCATCTGGGAATTTACTTAGAAGGGTAATTTTGTCTTGAAAGCTGGTCGCTACCCTTTTTGCAAATTATCTGATCAGTACTATTTGGCTGGACTGTTGAATTTCTCCGACGATAGCGACGTGGGAAAAATGGCAGCTAAGAATGAAATTGAGAAATTCAACGGGAGAAACTACTCACTGTGGAAAATGAGGATAAAGGCAATTTTACTCAAAGAAAATTGTCTGGAGGCGCTCACTGGCAGACCAACAACTATTGTTAGTGATGCCAAATGGAGGAAGATAGACGGGAGAGCCATCGCCAATATTCATCTGACCTTAGCAGATGACATATTATCAAGTGTAGAAGAGAAGACTAGTGCGAAAGAAATATGGGACCATCTTGAGAAGTTGTATCAAGTCAAGTCACTCCACAGCCGAATTTTCCTGAAAAGAAAATTATACCATCTACGAATGGAAGAATCTTCTTCAGTGACCGAGCACATCAATAAGTTGAATACTTTGTTCCCAACTTAAAGACTTGGACTACAAAGTAGAGCCAAGTGAACGTGCCGAGCTTCTACTGCAAAGCCTGCCAGACTCCTATGATCAACTTGTCATCAATCTGAGCAACAACCAAGCTGCGGGAAAACTTATGTTCGACAATATTGCAGCTGCGATTCTCGAAGAAGAAAGTCGACGCAATAACAAAGAAGACAAGTTGATAACGTCCCAACAGGCGGAAGCATTGGCAGTGACGATGGCAAGATCGGGAGCACGTGGTCCAAACGTGAGCCGAAAACGGACAAGACCCGGAGAGTCTGGTCCAAGTGGGAGTCAAAAACGGCAAAACCTTGTTACGAAAAATAAGAAGGCTATAAAGTGTTACCACTGTGGCAAGAAAGGTCATCTGAAGAAAGATTGTTGGGCTCTAAATAAAAATCTCAATACCCAAGGAAATGCCGCTAACACTACCGACGATGGAATTGCCTTGGTGTGTGAAGCTGCAACCACTATCGGTGAAAAGAGAAGATTCAACGACATGTGGCTCATGGACTCTGCAGCTACTTTTCACATGACCTCTCGAAGGGAATGGTTTCACCAATACGAGCCAACCTTTGGTGGGTATGTCTACAGCTGCAACGACCAAGCGTTGAAGAATGTCGGGGTGGGTACGATTCAAATAAAGATGTACGATGGCACTGTGCGTACCATCCATGCTGTGCGACATGTGGAGGGCTTGAAGAAAAATCTGTTGACCGTGGGGCAACTGGATGATCTTGGTTTCAAAATTGAATTGGAGAATAAGATCATGAAAGTTTCCAAAGGAGCACTGGTGGTAATGAAGGGAGAAAAGATAGCTGCAAATCTATACATGCTAAAGGGAGAGACTCAGCAAGAAGGGCAGGCATCCGTTGTCATGACAAGTTCAAATTAAAAGTCTACGATGACTTGGCACAAGAAACTTGGTCATATGTCTGAACAAGGCATGAAAATTCTTGCGCAAAAGAATCTACTTCCTGGTCTCACGACGGTGACGCTATCATTTTGCGAGCATTGTATTGTGAGCAAGCAGCATCGCCTGAAGTTCGCCTAGAAGCAAAGAAATTCTAGAATTGATCCACTCTGATGTATGGCAAGCACCGGTTGCGTCCCTGGGAGGAGCTAGCTACTTCGTATCATTCATAGACGACTACTCCAGGAGATGCTGGGTGTACCCAATCAAGAAGAAGGACGAAGTGTTTCCTATCTTCAAAACATACAAGGCGCGAGTTGAACTTGAAACCGGCAGAAAGATCAAGTGTCTCCGGTCAGATAATGGAGGAGAATATACTGGCAAAGAATTCATTGAACTCTGCAAAGACGCGGGCATCAGAAGGCAGTTCACCACGGCTTACACTCCACAACAGAACGGAGTGGCAGAGCGGTTGAATAGAACCCTGTTGGAAAGAACGAGGGCAATGTTGAGAACTGCGGGACTAGAAAAGAAGTTCTGGGCGGAAGCGGTCTGTACCGCCTGTTATGTGGTGAATCGGGCTCCATCAACTGCTATAGAGATGCGAACACCGATGGAAATGTGGACTGGTGCACCTGCAGATTATTCAAACCTCCGTATATTTGGAAGTTCAACGTACGCGGTGTACCACAAGCAAGAAACAACGATGGATCCAAAGTCCAGGAAGCCTATTCTTGGGCTACGCTGATGGAGTAAAGGGGTATCGCTTGTGGGATCTCACTGTCCACAAAGTGATTATCAGCAGAGATGTTATCTTCTTGGAGGATGGCGATCAAGAGCAAGTAAAAAATGATAGTATTCCAAAAGGCGTGACAAAGACTACACCGATGAAAAGAAAATTGGAGCAATATAATTCTTCTGAAGCTGAACCGGCGCACGAAGAGCTCAACCCAGTCGAATCTGAAGTACCGGATCTCTGGCGGTCATCACGCGAGCGTACGCTGCCAAGTTGGTACTCAGATTATGAGATAGAGAGCAATCTTGCATACTGTTTTCTAACGGAGGATGGAGAGCCAACCACTTTCCAAGAAGCACTGAATAATTCAGATGCGAGTCAGTGGATTTCAGCAATGCAAGAGGAAATAGAAGCTCTCTATAAAAATAAGACATGGGAGTTGGTGCCATTACCGCACGGAAGGAAACCTATTGGCAACAAATGGGTCTACAAAATCAAGCGGAATGGTGATGACCAAGTAGAGCGATACCGTGCTAGACTGGTTGTAAAAGGATATGCTCAGAAAGAAGGGATTGACTTCAACGAAATTTTCTCACCGGTGGTTCGACTTACAACAGTCAGGGTGGTCTTGTCAATGTGTGCTACATTCGACTTGCATCTTGAGCAGCTAGACGTTAAAATGGCCTTTCTCCATGGTGACCTGGATGAAGAAATATATATGCTTCAACCAGAAGGTTTCGAGGAACAAGGAAAAGAAGATCTAGTTTGCAGATTGACCAAATCTCTCTACGGGCTCAAACAAGCACCTCGATGCTGGTATAAGAGATTTGACTCCTTCATAATGAGTCTTGGCTACAACAGGCTATATTCAGATCCTTGTGCGTTTTTCAAGAGATTTGGCGATGACGATTTCATCATATTGCTGTTGTACGTCGACGATATGCTTGTAGCAGGACCCAACAAAGGTCGTATCGACGACTTAAAGACTCAACTAGCTAGTGAATTCGAAATGAAGGACTTGGGACCAGCAAACAAAATTCTTGGCGTGCAAATATCTCGAGACAGAAGCAAGCGGAAGATTTGGCTTTCCCAGAAGAATTATTTGAAGAAAATCTTGCGAAGGTTCAACATGCAAGATAGTAAGCCAATATCTACCCCTCTTGCTGCAAATTTCAAGCTATCCTCCGACATGTGTCCTACTGATGGAAACGAGAGGATAGAGATGTCTCGACTGCCATATGCATCGGCAATAGGAAGTCTAATGTTCGCAATGATCTGCACCAGACCAGACATTGCCCATGCAGTGGGAGTTGTTAGCCGATACATGTCCAACCCTGGCCGGGAGCACTGGAGTGCTGTTAAGAGGATTCTCAGATATATCAAGGAAACCTCGGATCTTGCCTTATGTTACGGAGGTACAGATGTTATTGTCCATAGTTTTGTTGATGCAGATTATGCAGATGAACTTGATAAAAGTAGATCCACAACCGGATACGGTTCAATCTTACTGGCGGTGCTGTAAGCTGGGTTTCAAAACTGCAGTCCATTATTGTAACGTCAACAACGGAGGCAGAATATGTCGCAGCTACGCAAGCCAGTAAAGAGGCAATATGGTTGAAGATGTTGCTGGAAGAACTCGGCCACAAACAGGAGAAAATTGTTCTCTATTGTGATAGTCAGAGTGCGTTGCATCTTGCAAGGAATCCAGCATATCATTCAAGAACCAAACACATCCGGGTCCAATACCACTTTGTTCGTGAACAAGTGGAAGAGGGGACAGTGGATATGCAAAAAGTTCACACTGCGGATAATCTGGCAGACTACATGACCAAAGCAATTCCTGTGGACAAGTTTATATGGTGTCGTTCCTCATGTGGATTGACAGAATCTAAGTAACATGCAAAGGTGAGCTAGAAGAATGGTGTGAAGATCGGATTGGGCATCAATCAAATCTTCAAGTGGGAGATTGATGGGTAGGTTGAGTGGGTTGGTCACCAACCCACTTCAACTACTCTATCAATAATAATATTAATATTAATTATAATATTATTATAATCCTATTAGAGGCATGCTTTGCCTATAAATAGGTAATAAGTGATTCATTAGAAATCACACCAAAACACCAAAAACCTGTAGAAATAGAGAGAGGAAAGAAATAGAGGGTAGAGAAAAATTAAGGGTTTGTTCGGTCTTTGCTCCGACTATAAAGAGAGAGTTGAGTGTTTTCTCCTTTGTAGATTGAGAGGTTGTAACCCCTGTTTTTACCCCAGTAATAATATTTCTACCTCGCCCGTGGTTTTTTACCCCAAGTTAAAATGGGGTTTTCCACGTAAACTCCCGTGTTCAATTTATCCTCACAGTCATTTCCAATTTCGTTACGCTGTCCATTTCGCAACAGAAATTACGAAAGAAAGAAAGAAATGACGTTGGCCTAGGTGCAGTGCAAACTCAATTCAATGACGTGACCGACTATTATTATTATTATTATGTTATTATTCAGTGTTGTTATGATCGCAATATACCGGAACGGTTACTGAGTAATTCTCAACTGTAAAAAGCTGACTTAGAAGAGACTAGGAGTTTAGTTAGCAAAATATAGTTGTGGGAGTTATATTGAGTCAGTCTAGCTAAGGACGTTGTACGAAAAGTGTTATAAACGGAAGCCTCTAGTGAATACCTTCCTGACCAGGAAGAAGGGAGACGTAGGAGATTTTAACTCCGAACTTTCAAAACCAAATTCTGTTTGCACCGCCAAACCAACACACAACACACTCACATCCGGACTTCGTTCAAAACCGGCCGATTTTTTCGCACAACTATACATACTAATATATCAAGCACCTGTATTTACGTTTAACTAGATCAAAACCGAAAAACTATAATCAGATAATCACGTGTTTATTCACCCCTTTCTAAACACATGAACCGATACAAATTTGTAAGGTAAGAAGTGTTGAAAATTTTACTAATTGTTGGATGTAACACAAAGTTGTTGTTTGCGGCGCTAATTTTAGCGACTCTTAAACAGATTTCGTTTGGAAGTGCAGCGAAAACACACTATTTTCGACGCGTAGTTTTTTTAACGTACAAATTGTCAAAAATTCAGTTTAATAACATATCGTGATTGAGACGAACCACGTAAAAAATTGTTGTCCCTTTTTACTATTTTATTGATTATGTGTTTGTGTTGATCGTGATTATCAATCATGCTTCACCTGCTAGTCACTAAGCATTTCAATATTAATACCAACATCAGTACTATTATTTCATTGATGTGTAAGACTGTTCAAATGAGTGGGATTATTTTTTTTTGGGTATGAAATAAACTTCATTACCAACAGATCCAAATGTCAGATTACATCTAGTTTAAACTATCTTGAACGGCATAGCAACATCAACCTCGTCTTAATGACATATAAATCTAGTTATTAGCTCCTTGTACTTCTTAGACCTGGTAGATAGTAAGCATCCTTCCAGCTTCCAAGTCATCTCCTGCTTGATTCTGTGAATTAACTCGATTAAGAAGAATGGACAGATCCATGCACTTTGCTATTCCTTTCCCTCCAAATGAAGTAAACCACTGCGGCCATCAGCAACTGAGATTTTCTTCCAGCCAGCTAACCCTTTTGCAGCCCTTATAGCCCATGAGCACCACTGCTCAAACTCTTGAGGAACATTAATATTTTGCAGCCAGACAATAACCCCCCTAGCACTTCTCTACGATAAGAGCATTCAAAGAAGATATGATTAATTGATTCCTCATAACATTGGTACAAACTACAGGTAGAGCATACATCTGAGATCCCCCACGCATTCAATCTATCACAAGTAAGTAGCTTCCTATGAAACATGATCCAAACAATGAATGCATTTTGGGAACATTGACGCGATTCCAAATAAATTCGCAGTATGGGAATCTTCTAACGTCTCCAAGCAACCAGGAGTAAGCAGATTTAACATGATACAATCCATTAGATCTAATGAACCTGTTATTACCTCTCAGCCTTTCCAGCAGCCGAGATTTGATTTTGATCAGCTTCTCCAATTCCAGCTACTTTCGTGCACCACATTATAATCCCATACTTCTCGACCCCTAATAAACGCCATCAATCCATTTAACCCAAAGTTTGTCAGCCTTCCTTCCTATACCCCACAATTGCTTGCCCACCAGAGCAATATTCCACAAACAACTGCTTTTTTAACCCCAAACCTCATCACTCTTTAGTTTGCACACAGTGTCCCAACTAACTAAAGCATTGTATTTCCCTTCATAAACCCCACTCCAGAGGAACCTCCTACACACACTGTCTACCTTATTAAGGATAAACTTAAGTAAAATGATGAAGGACCCCCCAATATCCATGTAGAGTCATGAGCACAGAATTAATAAGGCATGCTCTCCCCGCATATGAAAGGTGTTTGGAAGAGGATCTAATTCTTGCTGTGATCTTATCAATTATCCCTTGGCATGTAATCCTAGACCATTTAGTAGGAGACAATGGAACCCCAAGATATTTCATAGGAAACATCCCTTCTTGAAAACCAGCGATAGCCACGATCACATCTCTCACTGAATTAGATAAACCAGCACAAAACATTCTTGATTTGGCTGGATTTGCATGTAAGCCCGTGGCAGCCTCAAGTGATCCATAACCTCTTTTATTGCCTGAATGGAGCCAACAGTACCTTTACAACAGATGATGAGGTCGTCTGCAAAACAGAGGTTGACCAGTTTTTGATCTTTGCAGAAATAATAGATATCAAAATTTAGATGCCATAGCAACCTTGAGGAGTCTCCTTGATAAGTATCCATCATTAAAACAAAAAGCAGAGGAGACACGGGATCTCCCTGTCTCAAACCTCTGCCACCTTTGAAGGATTGTCCCATCTGTCCATTGAATGAAACTGAATAGGAGGCTGTGGAAATACATTCCTTAATCCTGGCAATAAATTTAGTGGGGAGTCTCAACCAACCTAGCCATTTAAACAAGAATTCCTAGCAGACCATATCATAAGCCTTCCTAAGATTCGTCCTATAGTATAGTCTGAGATAATTGGTTTCCTGTGGTTATTCAGTTTTTGACATCCGCCCACAAACCAAACTAAAACAACACAACACATCGGAATTAAAATTCTAACTATTAGTTGTTTAAAATTCCAAATTTCGTTGTTCCATTTTCTATTAATCTCCATTACACTTCAACATCTACACCTCTTTAAATGCTCCACAATATTAGACTTTGTATATGTGAATACGAAGGCAAATCAATCATGATAATACCTTAATCTTCACCCAATTAACGCCAATATAATTCATTTTGTATGAAAGATAATATAAAGAGTTTGAAAAATTCACTTTCAGGCCCTATTAACATGTTTGGATTTGGATTCAGGCCCTACTAGAGTTTGGGTTAGGAATAAGGACTAACTTTTCGAAAAATTAAGTGGTCAGGCCCTAAAATGACGCAAAAAGATATATTTAACCCTGACATATTCCAGAATTACGCTGTATACCTAAATAATCCGTTCCAGCCAATTATAACAGTTCGGCGCTGAAAAAAAAACTTCCTTTCACTTGGATAATAACAGTCTTGTATTGAGTACCATATGTCGTCTATTTAATAACAAATGACGTCGCAGAAGTAACACAATATTCAAAAATAATACCGACTCTTGCAACATCATTTGTTAATGTGTTACTGCAGGAATCGATATAATTTTTGAATGATGTGGTACTTCTGCGACTTCGTTTGTTACTAAATAGACGCCATATGGTACTCAATACATGACTGTTGTTATCCAAATGAAAGGAAGTGTTTTTTCAGTACAAAACTGTTATAATTGTTCTTGAACCCTCCACCCGACCATCCCCCTGTTTTCCTAGACAGAAAATTCATCATTATAGGGAGCAATGCTCGATCAGTGGGAAAAATAGGGTTCGATATTCCGATGTAATAAATATGTCTGCTAATAACATTTTACTGTCGATAAGTAACGTCTTATGACGTTAAAATAACACTTACGGTTTTTACAGTAACAAAGCTGTATAATTGTGTAACAGTTATAATTGTTCTTGAACCCTCCACCCGACCATCCTCCCCCTGTTTCCCTATACAGAAAATTCATTATTATAGGGAGCAATGCTCCTATAATGGGTTACCAATTTTCAATCTTGAAACGTGTAATAAGATCGAAACGCTAATGATTCGATCTTTTACAGGAGAATGCTAATGGTCGTCGCGTCGAGTTTAGGGTTTACGGTTTAGGGTTTATGATGTAATACCGCATGATGGAAAACAAAACAAGGTGTTAACAATCGACTGTGCTCGATCAGTGTGAAAAATGGGGTTCGATAGTTCGATGTAATAAATATGTCTGTTAATAACATTTTACTGTCGATAAGTAACATCTTATGACGTTAAAGTAACACTTGCGGTTGTTACGGTAACAAATCAGTATAACTCTTTAACATAAAACTGACGTCAAATACCATTCAGAAATCCCTTTTATTAAGGGTAATTTCGTCAAATCACAGTTTTGGGTCCTTTTTCACTTAATTTTTGAAAAAATTAGGTCCTTAAACTAAAGAAAATCCTGACAGGGTCTGATTCCTAATTTTAAAATATAGTAAGGCCTGACACAAAATTTGCCCTTTCAAATCATTCTTAAACAAAAGCAAAAGAAAAGTAAAAAGCAATCAGGTCACACAAACATTATTCCATTATATAAACAGTTCGAGAAAGACCGATATGCAATTACAAAAGCGATCAAGAAGGAAGGTGACAATTCAATCGACAACATATCTTACATAAAATTCCCACATGTAAGTTTCCAGGCATATCTTGAAAACCAGTAAGGAAATCAAGACAACTGTCGGTAATATTTTTATATTACAGATTAGTTGCACGAACGTGGTAATAACATATTACTCGGTTATGGGACTATATCTCATCCCACAGTCTACCATCGAAACATCTGCGGCCGTCGAAGGCCCACACGTCGTCCTGAGGTAGTTGGCAGAGGCCTTAAGGCAAGCAGTGCAGTCGTCGTCTCGTTCGAAGAGTTGTTCTTGGCAGTACGAAAATCCCGAGACGTAAGAGCCCGTGTAAGATTTTTGCCTGTAGGGGTTAAAAATTGTCATGTAGGGCAACTCGGCGAGGCTGTACTCAACTTCGTCTGCGTAATCACTGCCTTCTTCGTATATGGCAACCGCGCAGTAAAAATCGTCAATGGATGTGTTTGGATCGCATTTTACGGTAAGTAATACATCTGCTGCACCTAAGAAAGAAAGAAAGCACACAAGCATAATCGCCTTCATTTCTTTATTATAGATCTCTCGTTTCTTTCGCGGTTAGAGCTTTGAGTTATAGAAGTATAAATAGTGTGTGTGTGTGTGTGTGAGGAATCTCTTGTTTGGTATTGTCTATGTATGACAACGATTGGCATCGATTTATTCGAGAAGTATGCACAAGTTAGGATGAGAATCTGTAGCGGACGACAATTATAAGACGAGTGCTACGTGCATTTATTGCAAATGTGGATTTTACTACAATAAAATATACAAAGACGGCGAGTTTTGCGTTTTCTTGTGCACGACAAGACGATAAGAGATGTGTTGAAGAATAATACCTAACTATTTAACAAAAACAGGCCTGAGAGAGGAATGTCATCACCGAATCAATATTGGATAATTCTACTCAAAAAATGGAAGCTTCAGATAGTATTTGAAAGATGGTTGTAAATTGTGGTAGTACTAATATTCTATAGCGCTAATTAGTTAGGTATTTGATAGATGGCTCTATGCTGGCTCCGCCAGTAGGTGATACTCGCATCAGGGTGATGTAGATCGTATTGATATGCTATCATTGGGTTGTCTTGGAGTGATACTTCATTTGTATTATCAAGGTGATATTAAAATATTGTGTTTTATTGAATCACGGTAATGATGTGTACATGTCCTATTTAACCGTACACATATTATTATCTAGATAATGTTGATTAATACGTTTATTTTGAAGTGATATTGACGTGATAATGATTAATGTTTCAATATCAACTTAACCCTCCAAAACATCATAGTGATCCTTCCATCTATCTGATATCACTGTGTTTGTTTAACCTAGTTCGCGACTCATCACTGGAACGAGGGATCACCTGAGGGATAAAATGTGATATTTCAATTTTTTTGGATCGCCCAAGAAACTCTACATGATCCTCCAATACCTCAAGAATGATCTTTCTAATTTTTTAATAAAGAAAAATACCCTTTATAGTTTAACCTCCTATCACCCTAGTAGTAAGTCGCGTGTTGCCCGACTGCCATGTCTGAGTGAAGCAGTTTGGCGGACAATTCTAACAAGATTAGGAGATCGACTAACACTAACCATTTTACTCCTTCCCCTTGTTAAGTTGGAACATATCTTTGCTGGCGTGCACGTACTATCAAATATTCATCAACACACATAAGAAAAATGTGTCTTTAACTTTGCCATGTACAATAAGGGATGATTCCCAATATATATTTTTTTGAGGTAATCGCTTGTGGTAATGAGTCGATATTCTCCCTTAGCTCGGCTATGCGTTCTTCCAAAAGTATAAAGCAGGCTCAGTTTACTTTCTGTCTGAGTTCGAGCAACCAAAAGGGAGCAAATTTACTTGCATTTTGCCAATTGGTGCCTCTGCAAATAATCATCGGAAAATATTAAATTGGAGATTGAAGGCCATCAGTTTCCAAGTCTTATCGGGCGCCATCTTCCATCATGTATACCACATCTACAATCGAGTGAGTTCCAATGCATATAAATAAATACGGGGAGAAAGGACATCCTTGATGAAGGCCACGGCGCATCGCAATTCTTTTTTGTTTATTCTTATCTAATTTATTTATATCCATCGTGTTTTCTTTTACTAGACATAGGGGGTAATGAAGTAGCTCATTATTTAGGGAACCGTCTTGGTTCTGATGGAGGAGGACTGTTATCACTAAAGTATTATCCTTTTGCTTCAAAAAAAAAAAAAAAGAAGAAAGAATCAGTGATAGTGCTTCGTGACTTGCTATTACGGATACAAATGAGTTCTCTCCTTGAGAAAACTCTAGCTAACTCTTGCTACCTTATCGAGGTTAATTTTCAGCACCATAAAAAAACCTTATGACTCTTCAGTTAGTGCATAATCTCATTTGTTATATGATGATATCATCATGTGCCTTCCAAGGACAAAGCTACGGTAGTTATAGGCGCTATAATCTCTGCACCCAAGAACTCTCTTAATCGGTTCACAATAAATTTTCTGAGCATTTATATATGTCACACTGCATGAATCGATGGGCCAGAATCGGTTGATATTTTGCATTTGTAAGAAATATTCCAACGAAATGCCATAGGAGGATGAATTATAATTCTTTCTTCTTTGTCGTCGTCAAATAATAGAAATCAAACACCCAATTAACTCTAGTTTAGTTTCCGAGACAGCATGAAAGATAATATCAAGTTTGAAATAATTCTAAAACAAAATAAGAAGTATAGAGCAAAAAAGAAAATAAAAGCTCAAATTATTCCATTACATTATAAAGAGGTCGAAGGAGACCGCTCGATATTCGTCCCATTACAAAAGACATATTCATCAAGGCGGCAATTCAATCGACAACACTGACGGACACTTTTGGGCACAAAACTCATAAATAAATCTTCTCCCACCTATATATCATGGAGAACCACTCTTATTCCAGGCGTTTTGAAAACCAAACCAACATTGACTAAAACATAATATATTTGAGATTCTTCACGCAGTTATGGGATTATATCTCATCCCACAGTCCGCCATAGAAACATATGCAGCGGCCACAGGCCCACACGTTGTTTTGAGGTAGTTGGCAGAGGCCTTAAGGCAAAGGATACAATCGTCGTCACGTTGAAATAGTTGTTCTTGGCAGTATGAAAATCCCGAAACGTAAGAGCCCGTGTAAGATTTTTGCCTGTAGGGGTTAAAAATTGTCGTGTAGGGCAACTCGGCGAGGCTGTAGTCAACTTCGTCTGCGTAATCACTGCCTTCTTTGTATCCGTCGACCGAGCAGTGAGAATCGTCAATATATGTGTTTGGATCGCATTTTACCGTAAACAATACATCTGCACTAAAGGAATAAGCTACCAAGAAGCACAGAAGCAAATTTGCCTTCATATCCTCTTTTTGCTATCTTAACTGATGATCTCGTATCTTGTGGTTAGAGCTTGGCTGTTATATATACATATATATGATATTATATGCATTTAAGGATCTCTTGTTTATTATTGTCTATGCATGACAACGATTGACATCGATTTATTCACACACACTATTATACACAAGTTAGGATGCGAATATGCTACAAGCATTTCCAATAGGTGAATTGAATGAAATAAATAAGAATGACGGCGAGTATTGCATTTGCTTATGTACAACAAGACAATTTGAGAGCTCTGTCGAAGACCGAAGAATATCCTACAAGTCGGCCTAAGAGCAAGTCGTTGATCAGTTGCAATTGAGCATAAAGTGCAAGTCGGGGAGTTAGCAATAGAACGTCGAAGCCGCTCTGATTATTTCAATCGATGATTACCTCGATGATCCTTTTTAATTTTGACGCTCTAGGTTCATTTCAATCGGCTCTTGAATAGATTCAGGAGTTTGGTATTCACCTAATCTGTGAGGTTTTTTCCATGAACTCACAGCAATTCTGAGCTGACGAAGCAATGGAACAGTGATCGAGCTGATCAAAAAAGAAATGCGACAGAAACACGTTTTTTTATAAGTTGGCGCGCGATCTCTGAAGACTACTTATGAAGTCGTGGTGGGCAGCGACGATTCTTCTGAGGCTTTTGAATCTCGCGGGAAAACTCTGTTCATAACAGATACGTGATAGTGTGTGAGCCGATCACTTTGAGTGTGTGTAGCTTTCTATAGTGTGAGCTTGAGAGAAATTTGTAAACACGAGAGCTGTAGATTGTGAAGTGCTCTGTAAACTCCGATCGAAGTTCATCAGTAAAGCTTGGATTCTTGGACCGTGGACGTAGGCTAAACTCATAAGTCGAACCACGTAAATCTGCTTGCAATAAATTTTGTTGTTTTCTGTTTTAATCAACTTGATCGCGATTCAATTTGAGGTTATTGTTTGGTGCAAATTGAGCTAAAACCCGTTTGTACTGAACAAATCTCGATTTGATAATGAATGTGATCAAATTAATTTGACGAAATGACTAGCAAATTTTGCCAGTACATACAAACCATTCTCATGTCTCTCTGTCGAGTGAGAGCCATAGTATATGTCACTCACTGAAATCAACTTTGTGATAGAATCGTGACTGGCGAAATTGTTAAGCTACCCTCCATATCCCGGTTAACATACCTAGGTCGATGATTTGTATCTCGTATACGTCCCTTGCGAAAATCTCGAATTGATTACCTTAAATCTCGTTTTTTCCACCGTTGGTGTCGTCCCGTTTTCGCCGTGGATTGAAGTTGATGTCGCTGCTGAGTAATATGAGAAAAAGGGCTCGTGGCTACGGTCGTAACACCGTCGCATATAGCATATCAGTACGTTATAGGCGTCAGTAGTTTATGTTATAAAATAAAGTGTCAGTTGTTGCGCAATAATCGTGGCCTAAGTGTACTAATATACTATAAGCGATATGTGGTAAGTAAAAGTCTACCATAAACTGAAATTTAAAAAAAAATTACAAAAAATCCATCGCGCCTATTATAGACGCTGATTTTGTATTAATGTTTGGTCATTTCAACTTGTGAAATCTTATTAAAACTAAAGATAGATAAAATAAGATTATCTGTTTTCAAATTTCAAAATATAATTATTAGTAGGGGTGAAAACGAGCCGAGCCTAGCCCGAACATGGGTATGCTTGAGTTTGACTTACTAACTAACAAGCCGAGCTCGAGCCGAGCTTGGTCAACTTGAACTCGAGTGGAGCGTTGAGCGAGCAGAGCTGCTCGCGAGCTGTGAATTAACACATTATATATTTACAGGTCCTATATACCTTTGAGTTTTTGATATTTTCTTAACAAATTTAACACCCGATTTGATGCTCGGTCATTTCTCACGCATTTTATAATAAGTATTTTATTCAATTTTAGATCAAATGATTTATTTGATAGTAATGGAAATCAAAATCAATAATTTCTCTGGTTATTTATGTCTTATGACATATACTTCCTCTGTTCTAAAAAGTCGTTTAAGATTTTTTCACGCATATTAAGAGATGGGTTAAAAATATCTTTTATACTCCTCATTAAATTATCTGCCATGTAATTATTATTTTTTGTATTGAACCTTGTGTTGTTATTTAATATGGGGGCAATTTTGGAAATTTACACATATATATTTTTTGAAAATACCCCAACGACTTCCTTTTGAGAACAAAAAAGATATGTAGAACGATTTTCTTTGAGAACAGAGGGAGTATAATACTAGTACTATTTGCATATTCAATGCATGTGCAATAATAAATAGAAGAATATGTGTTATAATTATTTTTATGTTGAAAATGTGTTACTATATTTAGTCAATTCATTAAAAATTAAACTTAGTTTTAAATTTAATGTGTATTAAAAATATATTGTTTTATCATATACTAATAATAGATAGTGGGTGGTTATACTAATAATAGATAGTGGGTGGTTATTAACTTACGTGTTTTTCAATAATTATTAATTGACAAAAATTATGATTGGCTAATTGAAACACCAAATCACGGCAGTTTTAAAAGACTCTAACAATTAGTATAAGAGTATAGATATATTAATATATAACTTAATCGAGCTTCGAGCCGAACATTACATAGCTTGAGTTTTGACTTGATTATTAACTAACCGAACCGAGCTTCGAACTCGAGTCGAGCTTTGACCGAGCTACTTGCAAGCAGTTCACGAGTCACGAGCGGCTCTCGTTTCACCCCTAATCATTATGTAGCTACCGCTCCATTATCAATTCATTAAGATTATAGATTTCTACGCTTCCTGTAATTATGCTTGCTATTCCGTTTCTTCAGATTTCTCATCTTAATTACTAATATTATCGTGTTACGAGCGGCTCGGTTCGTTTCAAGAGTCACGAGCGGCTCGGTTCGTTTCACCCCTTAATTACTAAGATTATATATGATACTGGTGTAGGAGGCATCTACCACAAATAAAATAAAAACATTTACATTTAAAGCAAGATAATCAGAAAAACAAATAACCAAAAAAATGAAATCCTAACTGTGACCAATCGTATTCTTATTAGACAAATAAATATTTTCCTTAATTGTTGGGGGAACAATTCATCAAGGCAAACCTAGCCCTAGCCGAAGATCGATATCTTTCCTATTACATCTTTTCTTTGAACTAATACGCAGAAATTGACATATATGTTTAAATAGTATTAGGTTTTAATATAATTACAAATTTTACCATTTCTTTTATTAAAATTTTTGATAGAGAGTAAGAAAGATAGACGGATATATATATATATATATATATATATAGAGAGAGAGAGAGAGAGAGAGAGAGAGAGAGAGAGAGAGAGAGAGAGAGAGAGAGAGAGAGAGAGAGAGAGAGAGAGAGAATGGGGAGAGGGGGAGACAGCTAGAGAGAGATAGAGAGAAGGGGAGAGAGAGCGAGAGCGAGAAAAGGAGAGAGGGGGAGGGATTAGAAAGGGAAAAAATTATAAATATTCATCGTGCCTTCTATATACACTGATTTTGTATTAGTGTTTGCAGAAAATATGTGTTGTTGGAAGCATTGAGGATGATGAAGCTAAGAGACACATACACTGAACATATTGAAGATGATGAGCTCAGGGATATTATATGCATATGTTGTGTTGGTTAGTTGTTTTTCTTATTCAAGTTAGTGTAAAGTCGTAGTCTTCGTAGTCTTATGTCGCTGAAGCGCTTTTATTTGATTTGTATATATACCCAATTTTGGGCACTCGATTTAATACACAGATATTTCCAAAATCAAACCTAAAGACAGAAATAGCATATTTTTCAAGCGATTTTTATGTTTCGTTCATAGAGCCTACTATAGCTCTACATGGTATCAGAGCCAGCGAGCCTCAAATTCAATTAGATCGAGTGAAATTGATCATCGATTGTCGCTACTGAAATTTCGATCGTATTGATCGAAAGTCGATTGGTGAAATTTTGTCTGAGACTGAATTTTTTTTACTCCTTCTCGATTGATTAAATATGGGTCGATTAATATAATCGGTGAAGGAGAAGCTATCTCGATTAAGGAAGAATTGATGTGCTCAGATGCTAATTCGTATAGAAGATATATGAATTTGGTGGATCTACAAAAGGGGTGGATACTACAAAAGGCTTCTGTGATGTACAAAGAAATGCGAGAATTGTGGAACTTGATTTGACTGAGATTATGCGCTAGATGAATTCCTTAAAAGAGGAGTTGAGGAAAATAGTGAAAGGAGAGAACAATATCAAAGCTGAACAGAATCAGAACAGTTTTAAGTTTGCTAAATATGGAGAATCTGCAAGTAATCTCTCTCATTCTGTTCGTAGTTCAGTGTCCTCTATGGATGAGTTTTTTTGGATCATGGATACGGGTGCCACGAATCACACATGCATGAATTCATCTATCTTAATCAACCAAAAACTAGTTCCAAATATCATCCCAATCACCTTACCAGATGGAAGCACAAACCTTGTACACTCCACTGGTGATGTATGTCTCAGCCCCAACCTTACACTCTTTCTATGTCCCCTCGTTCAAATACAATCTCATGTCAATTCCGAAGCTTGCTACTACCTCGAACATTTTTTGTGGTTTTCTGTCTGACTGTTCTTTCATACAAGACCTTCAGACACAGAAGGATCATAGGGGTTGGAAGAGTTGCAAAGGGCTTATACATACTCACAGAATCATCCTTTGAGCCTCAAGTTATCAAGTCAGTTTTAGAGTCTTTTCTGCCAAGAGTATTACTTAGATCTCTAGAACCAGACTGTACTCATGTTTTCTTATCAACTTCCGCTGTCATATCTGAACCACATGTGTGGCATGCGAGATTGGGTCATCCCTCACTCAATGCAATGAGACATCTCTCTTCGGAAATAAAATTGCATGGTTACAGCAATCTCAACTGTGATATCTGTCCCCAAGCGAAGCAACACAGATTGCAGTTTCCATTGAGCTGTACACAGACTTTTGAGTGTTTTGCACTGCTTCATGTGGATCTGTGGGGTCCTTACTCTCACCCCTCTTTATCAAAATGCCACTATTTTCTAACCATAGTTGATGACTACAACAAATCGACCTGGACCTATCTCCTCAGATACAAAACACAAGTGTATCAAATCTTTAAGAATTATCTAGCCCTGGTGAAAAACCAATTTGACAGGACAGTCTCTATTGTCAGAACAGACAATGGCTCTGAGTTTATATACTCTTGTTTTGAAGAGCTGTTGGCATCCCAGGGAATAATTCACCAAAAATCATGCCCCTATACGCCACAACAAAATGGGGTCGTTGAAAGGAAACATCAACACCTTCTTCAAGTGGCTAGAGCGCTCATGCTCCAATCAAACCTTCCTAAATATTTTTGGGGTGATGCTGTTCTTACAGCTACGTATCTCATAAACAGACTACCTGCTGCCAACCTGCAATGGCAGTCACCATGTCAGATTCTACACTCAAAACCACCAGACATTAGTCATCTAAGAAGCTTCGGATGTCTATGCTTTGTAACTGATACTCATCCCCAAAAGGAAAAATTTGCCCCTAGATCCTACAAAGCAGTCTTTATTGGGTACCCTCATGGCCAAAACTTCCAGGGATGTTATCTTCAGAGAGTCTACATATCCTTTCAAAACTTCTGGTGGAATTTCAGAAAATCGTCCCGATTTACCTCAATTTACACATTCTCCCGATCAACCTTGTTGTTATAATCCTCAACCAAACCGTGCTTTCCCTGCGCCCACACCTACATCAGACCCGCAACCAAATCTCAACTTAAACCCTCAACCTGATAATTACATATCACAATCCCCTTCCCCTTTTCCTTCAGATTCGTCTTCAGATGTAGCTGTTCAACCACATCATACTGAAATCCCTGGTCCATCTCGAATCAGTACTAGGGTCAGAAAACCACCGGTATGGATGTCAGACTATACATTACATGCGTCTTTTATGGCGAATGTTTCCAAGGTGAATGAACCTCATTCTTATGAGGAAGCTCGATCGAAACCCGAGTGGCAAGCAGCAATGCAAGAAGATTGAAGGCTTTAGAAGCCAATAACACTTGGACTGTCACAGTTCTACCAAAGGGGAAGAAAGCTATTGGTTGCAAATGGGTGTATAAGGTGAAATATAGACCTGATGGTACATTCGATAGGTACAAGGCCCGACTTGTGGCAAAGGGATATAATCAAGTGGCTGGGAAAGATTATTTCGAGTCGTTCTCCCATGTTGCCAAAACTGTAACAGTTCGTATAGTCTTGGCCATAGCTGCAGCCAGAGGTTGGGGGCTCCATCAGTTGGATATTAACAACGCATTCTTACACGGGTACTTGGATGAAACTGTGTATTTGTGAATGCCACCTGGCTACAAGTCAAGTAGCTCTAATCAGGTATGCTTGTTACATCGATCACTATATGGCCTGAAACAATCATCTAGGCAATGGAATTTGAAGTTCACATCTACTTTACACAATTTTGGTTTTTGACAATCTGTCCATGACCATTGCCTATTCACCAAGGAGTCAGGATCAGATTATTTGGTGTTGCTGATCTATGTGGATGATGTACTCCTTACGGGTTCTAGTTCTACGATGATTGATGAGACAAAGAAGTTTTTGGATGATGCATTTACTATTAAGGATCTTGCTCAGGCAAAATATTTCTTAGGTGTTGAGATAATACGAACTACTGCCGATATTTACATCAACCAGAACAAATATATTCTGGGCATACTTCAGTCCACGGGTCTTCGTCATTGTAAAGAAGCTTCTGTTCCGTTGCCGAAGGAGTTTAACCTGCATGATACTTCCAGCCCACTACTGTCAGATCCAAGTCCTTACAGAAGGCTAGTTGGGCGATTATTATATCTCGGTTTCACCAGACCAGATTTGTCCTACACCACGCAACAACTAAGCCAATTCTTGCAACAACCTCGGCAAATCCACGGGGATGCTGGGATACACGTGCTCAGATACCTAAAGGGATTCTCTTCCACATGTCTCTTTTACCCCAGCAAAACAGAGTTATCCTTACATTCTTATTGTGATGCGGATTGGGGAAACTGCCCAACTACGAGGTTGTCTCTCACTGGCTATTGTATTGCCCTTGGTCCTTCTTTGATTTCTTGGAAGACCAAGAAGCAATCCACGGTTTCTCGATCATTATGTGAGGCTGAGTATCGCAGTATGGGAACCCGTTTGTGAGCTTTTGTGGATCACTTATATTCTTAAAGATCTGCGAGTGGATGTTTCTGTTCCTATACCTTTTGCTTGCGACAATAAATCGGCCCTACATATCACGGCTAACCCGGTTTTTCATGAGCGAACTAAGCATCTCGACATAGACTGTCACGTTGTCAGGAATCAGTACAAATCTGACTTAATACGACCGTATCATATCACTTCTTCACAGCAACCAGCAGATCTCTTCACCAAAGCTTTAGCTGCCCCGCAATTTCGCACTCTATTGTCCAAGCTTGGTTTGTTTTCTCAGTCCAAGCTTGAGGGGGGATGCTGAAAATATGTGTTGTTGGAAGCATTGAGGATGATGAGCTAAGAGACACATACACTGAACATATTGAAGATGATGAGCTCAGGGATATTATATGCATATGTTGTGTTGGTTAGTTGTTTTTCTTATTCAAGTTAGTGTAAAGTCGTAGTCTTCGTAGTCTTATGTCGCTGAAGCGCTTTTATTTGATTTGTATATATACCCAATTTTGGGCACTCGATTGAATACACAGATATTTCCAAATCAAACCTAAAGACAGAAATAGCATATTTTTCAAGCGATTTTTATGTTTCGTTCATAGAGTCTGCTATAGCTCTACAGTGTTTGCTCATTTCAAGTATGAAATCTTATTAAAACGAAAGATAGATAAAAATATAATTATCAGTGTTTCCAAATTTCAAAATATAATTATTATTAGGGATAAAAATAAGTTAGGCTCCATTTGAAATATATATAGTTAATAATAGTGCAAATTACGAGTCAGACCTCAATTCATATTTTTAATTAGAGATAAGGACATATGTAAGTTTTATTTATAGATAAGGACCCAATTTAAGTTTCATTTAGAGAAAAGGACATATGTATTACCACAGATCCATGAAGTGTTACCGCAGACCTATGAAGTGGTATTGTGGAACCATGAAGTGTTTCTGAAAAAACTGGGTCCTTAAAACTATGAATTTTCTGACAGGGGTCTGAACTCTTATTGAAACTTAAGTGGGGGCTTAAAAATAAATACCCCTTAATAATAAGGTGGGATTAAATAAAGGGAGGAGTGCGACTCCTTTACTTAATACCTAATAAGGGGTATTAAGGAGTATTAATTAAATCTCACATTTAAATAAACTCTTCAACCAAACATTACTTTAATAAATCCTATACTCCATAATCTCACCTAATACCCCCAACCAAACGCACTCTAAGTGTACAATACACTATTTTTCAGATACCCGACCGGTTCCGGATTGTCCCGACTAATCCAGTTCGCCTCGCATCGCGTACCTGGTAACGACAGGTGAGGCTCCCAAAGGGGGTGATGTATACACAAGGATTCAAACCTGAGACCTTGCTTAAGCGATACCAAGCCGCTTACCACTTTGACTAACCCCAGTTGGTAAGTGTACTAATATACTATAAGCGACAGTTACGAGGTAAAAGTCTACAATAAACCGAAATTTAAATATATAAAAATCCATCGTGCCTTCTATATACGCTGATTTTGTTTTAGTGTTTGCTCATTTCAAGTATGAAATCTTATTAAAACGAAAGATAGATAAAATAAGATTATCTGTTTCCAAATTTCAAAATATAATCATTATTAGGGATAAAAATAAGTTAGGCCCCATTTGAAATATATAAAATTAATAATAGTGCAAATTACGAGTCAGGCACCAAATCATATTTTCAATTAGAGATAATGACCTATGTAAGTTTTATTTATAGGTAAGGACCCAATTTAAGTTTCATTTAGAGAAAATGACCTATGTGTTACCACAGACCCATGAAGTGTTACCACAGACCCATGAAGTGGTTACCACAGACCCATGAAGTGGTATTGTGGAACCATGAAGTGTTTCTGAAAAACTGGGTCCTTAAAACTATGAATTTTCTGACAAGGGTCATCTAATCGAAACTTAAATGTGGGCTTAAAACGTAAATGCCCCTCAATAATAAGGTGGGATTAAATAAAGGGAGGGGTGTCGACTCCTTTAATTAATACCTAATAAGGGGTATTAAGGGGGTATTAATTAAATCTCACCTTTAAATAAACTCTTCAACCAAATATTACTTTAATAAATCCTGTACTCCATAATCCCACCTAATACCCCCAACCAAACACACTCTAAGTGTACTAATATACTAATTTTTCAGATACCCGACCGGTTCCGATTGTCCCAACTAATCCAGTTCGCCTCGCATCGCGTACCTGGTAACGACAGTTGAGGCTCCCAAAGGGGGTAATGTATACACAAGGATTCAAACCTGAGACATTGCTTAAGCGATACCAAGCCGCTTACCACTTTGACTAACCCCAGTTGGTAAGTGTACTAATATACTATAAGCGACATTTACGGGGTAAAAGTCTACAATAAACCGAAATTTAAAAATAAAATTATAAAAATCCATCGTGCCTTCTATATACGCTGATTTTGTTTTAGTGTTTGCTCATTTCAAGTATGAAATCTTATTAAAACGAAAGATAGATAAAATAAGATTATCTGTTTCCAAATTTCAAAATATAATCATTATTAGGGATAAAAATGAGTCGAGTCGAGCCCGAACTTGGGTATGCTTGAGTTTGACTTGATAATTATTGGCCAACTCGAGTAGAGCGTTGACTGAGCCGAGCTGCTCGCGAGCTGTGAATGAACACACTGTCTATTTACAGTCATATATACCTTTGTGTTTTGACATTTTCTTAGCAAATTAACACTCGATTTGATGTTCGGACATTCCTCACGCATTTTATAATAAGTATTTTGTTCAATTTTAGATCAAATGATTTATTTGATAATGGTGGAAATCAAAATCAATCATATAATAACCTAGCTTGAGTTTGACTTGATTATTAACGAACCGAACTCGAGCTCGAACCGAGCTTTGGTCAAACTGAACTTGAGTCGAGCTTTCACCGAGCTGCTTGCGAGCGGCTCGATTCGTTTTCACCGCTCCCGCTCCAATATCAATTTATAAAGATTAATAATTATAGATTTCTCCCTTTCCTGTAATGCTTGCTATTCCGTTTCTTCAGATTTATCATCTTTATTACTAATAAAAATGGTGTTACAACAGAAATGCATATATGATACTGGTGTTAGGAGGCATCTCCACAAATAAAATAAAAAAAATTTACACTTAAAGCAAGATAATCAGAAAAACAAATAACCAAAAAAATGCAATCCAAACTGTGACCGATCGTATTCTTAGACAAGTAAATATTTTCTTTAATTGTTGGGGGAACAATTCATCAAGGCAAACCTAGCCCTAGCTGAAGATCGATATCTTTCCTATTACATCTTTTCTTTGAACTAATACGCAGAGAGGAGGTCATAACGTTGCCAAGACTACTCATTGACTTGTCCGTACAAGTCTTGCCCAAACGTGTCAAGCTGAATCCCTTACACCTTTCTTGGATATTAAACGGCCTTACAACATCTGCAACACACCAACTTGGAACGTCATAACTAGACTTACTACTCATATCACGGTCTGAAACATATGGACGACTAAAGCTCATAGTCTGTATATTTCCCTCATGATCAAAAGATGGATCATAGATCCATGCTTGAGTATTATCTGAGGAGACTTGATCATTGAAGGAAAACCTTTTACCATTGCTGTAATTACTGTTGTAATAATTAAAGCTCGCTTTTCTTGCTTGAAGCTGAAGTTTCTTCTTCCTTAACCTCTCTTTCTTGTGGGCATTTTGATGACCCCCTAATGCTTGTGAGTTTGCGAATACTTTCGAACAATATTCACAATCGAACCTTTTATGCTCGGCAGCGTGGGCCGGGCTTTTCTCCAAGCCCGGTTTCTCTGTCACCGTTGATGATGATGTCGATGAGTTGACGCTTTCATCTCCGGCGTGATGATCAGATAGGGTTTTTACATGATCGGACGGCTGGAATTCGACGCCGAATAGCTTGAGCTTTTTGCCTTGATGTGATTTTATTTCCTGGGAAAGATAGTTGTTGGTACTGCTAGTATACATAATTGGAATATTAATTGAAAACTTGTGATAGCGAGGGTTTTGTATCTTGAAGTGTTGTGAAGAGGTTAATGCACCTAGTTAGTTCTCTTGTTTATATATAGCTAGTTCTAAACTCTAATGCTATCTATGTATGCATTTAATATCTAATTTAAAAGATTTTCCATTAATAGGACTGTTTATGATCATGATCAACCGGCATAAAATGGAACGGAAAGGTCAACAAATTAAAAAAAAAAAGAAAGATTGAGGGCATAGTTGCTCAATTATGTCCTTTTTTCTAAATGATTCTTTCATATTTTAATCGTAGTAGATGCACCATACACTTTTCTTCCCACCAAAGAGGATTAAGTTTGCATTATTAAATTACTAGGTTACGTTTCCGTGTAATAAAAACTATGCTTAATAAGAATAAATTGTATAAAATTATTAATGGCAAGGTATAAAGTCAAAAGAAAAGTGGGAATGTAATCACCTGGATGTAATGCAATCTACATATCTTTGTTTAAAAAACAAATCCACCACACCACATTTAAGAATAAACAGATATATAATACTTTGCTTGATCGACTCAGTGGATTCACATTTATTATGGTTTTGTCCCCAATGCTTCTGTTGAACCCTAAAGAAAAGGTGATATCATTCTGCCAAAAAACAAGTGGCTTCAATTGTCTCGTCACATCTCCTAAAGGGCAAGAGTTCGCATATAAATTTTTACAAGAGATTGAATTAAATCCATGTTGGTGTATGTGTGTGTATATATATATATATACATTACCATTAAAATTAAGATATTTCCGTCGCTGTTGCCATAATTAAACTATTTTATATTGATGAAAAATTAACAAGTTATAGATTAGTTGAAGATGACTAGGTACGGTGTATGGGTGCATGTCTATGTAAATTCTCCCTTCATGCGAGTATTTTATTGAATAGCACTATTTTAGAATGATAAATCTCCGATCTTGTGACTATCTGATCTTGACTTTTGGGTTGAGCTAAATGAAATCACAAATGATTTTTTGTTTAAAGGCTAATTATTCGATAAACAAAGGTATACTAAGAAAGTGGGCAATGATGTAAGCAAATATACAAATCGAAGCGCAGTCTTCAAACCAAATCTTTTGCATATCTTATTAGAGTAGGAAAATCCCTATATTTTATTAATATAAAGCATATATTGTAAGGTGAATTCAGTCATCATGTTGTATAACAAAGAATTTGTGTCGACATTTCTCGAAACAAGGTCCCACTATATTTTATTTAGGGACATGCAAGAAACCGTGTATATTATTATTTTTTTTATAATATTCCATTGTCTCTTACTTTATAATCTATTCCCACGTCTTTTTATTATCCTTTTTTCTAGTTTCTTCTTCTTATCAAGTGCTTTCTTGATTTGGCGAGCAGAATTTTCCAAATATGCATGCTAAGCTGTCTCCAAAGAATCTTCATTGACATTCAAAATTTATCACAATAATCGATCCTTGATTTTTTAATTGTAGGGTTAGTGCGTGGACATTTATATATCATCAATGTTGATTCCCCATTTACTTTCATAATTAGACATATATACCTTTGATAGATAATGAGAAAGTGGGCATTGTGATCAGCCTATGTATTGGAGAAAACACACATCCGTGCTTTAGTTTTAGTTGTCTTGCATGCATCATTTGCCGATATATGATACAAGCTCAAATTCGGGAAAATGAATTAAATCGGAGAGCTTAGATGAAGAATGTCTCTGATTAATCGATTCGCCCAATTGTTACGGAGAATGAAAAGAAAAGAAGAGGACACACAGCACATACGCACATGCATAGTCTGAAAATTATATCTAATAAAAGAAAATAAACGTATTATATAGAAAAAGATAGTAGAAAACGCGCTAACGTCTTCTAATTACTCCAACGATCAACTCCACAATTGAAGTCCCTGTTGCTCTCACGTTTTTTTCATTTAGGCTGGTAACAATATAAATATATAAATAAATAAATAAGGTATCACGATTCTTCATTTTCAAATACCATGCCCCTCTTTGTCAAGACTCAAGAGACAATAAATCTTGAACGAGATTTGATATTGAGGGCAAACATTAATTTTTATTATCAAAATGAAACCAAGGCCTGACGAGGTATTCATTCAACAAAGGAGGCCGGAATTACAAAATACCATATATATTATTTATATATAATAGGCTAAAAGCATAAAAATTCCTTAGTTTAAACAAAATGAACCAAAACCCATATGATTTGAAACTTGCACGGAAATTCTCGAGGTTTATTTAATTATGTGCTCCTTATTTACACCCCTATTTAGGGGTATGATGTTAGGTTTTAGACAACACAAGGGGTACGATGCTAAGTTTAGCACTACACAAGGGAGTTTCACGCAATAATAAAAAAACATAGACTATTATTGTGCGTTTCGGTATAACCACATGGGTGTATATCAGAATTTAACCTATATAATATGCTGCGAATCTAATATATAGTGTGAAATGTGAAAAAGATCTAATAGGCTGGCGTATATATGTATATATGTATTGTAGTATCACAAGTGATATTTTTCTGATGAATGCTGAAGGGTTTGGCTTATGCGAGGAAGAGATGAGCCATATTCAAATTTTAACAGATTTGGAATTACAATATACATGTGGAAATTTTTATACTTCACAGTGCTTTTATATGTCTTATTATCTTTTACATAAGCAACAACATTAAATAGTTGAACTAAATATATCTTTCATTGCAAAACATGTTGACTACGAAGGCTGTCGATCAATGGCTTGTCGGAATTATATTAGATGCAAGTAAACCTCTATAATTAATAATTTTTTTAAAATAATAATGTTGACCTTTTTGGTCCATGAGCATTAGAGAGCTTTGATGAACTATGTAACTGTAATGACGTTAGATCTGTAAATTAAGCAATTCGATTTGTGATCAATATAACGTCTAAGTTCATGATAATATTCAACCATGCATTATATATGAGCTATAATTGATTAAATTGTTGAATATTTGATTCGCATATGATTTTGTGAATTATTGATGAGAATATGTGATCGCATGTTATAGACAGCCCATATGATAGGATATATCGTTCTGTGCTATATATGGAAATTACTCATGAGATATCATGCTGAGCTATATATGGAAAATATGTTGTTTATATATGGAAAGTGATATATCCGTTGATAATTGTTAATTCATGGACGAAAATCACATATACGACTCTTGCATGCTTTCCACCGAATTTAATGTGAAATATTAAGTTGATATCTTTTTATACTGATTATGATATTATATTTAGGAAAGAATCGATTTATTGACTTTTTGGATAAGATGCAATAATATATGGTATGTGCTGAAATAGATTGGAATCTCTAATATATGGAAAGTTCTGCTATGGCATATTAATTTGTGATATAAATGCTGTGATATGAATTGTGCGCTAAACATGGTAAATATATTGTTTTAATACTATGAGATGTATATGGAAAACGTGCTGATATGATGCTATCTCGTGTGCTATATTTGGAAAGTTAATTTGGATTGGTTTATACTAGAAACAGATAGCAGAGAATCACGTATGGAAAGTTCTGACATGGTAAATATATGCGAAATGATTGAATATGCATGAGAACGAATTTGAGCCTTTATATGGAATATATTCATGCTTAAACGAGCTCTTTTATGGAATATAATCATGATTAAATGTGCTTATAGCCGTTGTGATAAACTTTTTAGAAGCATGATTTATATGGCATGTTAACTTCCGAAATTTGCAAGGAACCTATGATTGATTTGGTGATTAATATATGATATGATTTTCCATGTGAAGTGCTGATTGAAAAGGTTTATATATAAGCTATACTTCAATTTCGAGACATGACGCACTTGCGAACCTACTACTACGAGAGTCTTGAGCAGAAACACTACTGAGAGATTCCTGATCCTTTCACTTGCGATATCTTTCTGCCTTCCTGAGCTTTAACTTGAGATATCATCACTGCACGAGTGATTCATCCCGATATTCCTACATCCACCATATATTCGGTCTTCGGTCGTGTTGTCTTCGGACGTGAGCAATACCTAGGAGGCAAGGAGATTCCAAGGAACGAGGAGTAAATCCCAGTTGAGGATATAACCTCTATAAAAATCCTATCTCGCATTTACTTTACAGTTATTTCCTTTTCGCTAGACCCGACACACATCCGACGCTACCAGGATATATCAGGCATACACGTCATAAGCATTTGTATGCATATCTAGGTCACTACATCTTAAGTTTTGGAAAAACGAAGAAGCATAAACTTTTATAAGCCTAATTCACCCCCTCTTATGCACATTTATATCTTCAAATAAAATCTTATGGTTCAACCCTAGCCATTGTAAAAAAACATCAAATTCGATAAGATAATAAGATGATAATTTTTCAAAAAATCCCTTTACAAATATTAGATCCCATTAAAATTCTAAATTAATAATTCATAAATATTACACTTGTAAATATTGTGAATTTGCTAAATATTACAATTATAAAATATTTATGAGCTTTGTTACTGCCACCATGTCGCATATTTAAAAGATCATTACAAAATATTAAAATGTGAATATTAGTATGATATATCATCGTACAAGATTAGTTTGATACTCACTCATATTATCGTTTGATTAAGTCCGCCATTGACATGGACGAAGAGGTAGCTGAATTTAAAAGGTTTATCTTTTTAATAAAATATTAATTTATCGATATCTTAATATCTGACTAAATTAATAAAATTTATTTGTTATTAATTTAGAGAGGTTGTACTGTCGAAAACATGTGTGTGACACTCTTTCAGAAAGACGAAATTACCCCGATTTATTGTGTTTCTAAGGTTCGTCCCCAAATAGCGACAAATTCTCATTCCTTATACTCACATTTGTTTATTTACTATTTATTGGATGAACTTCGATAATTAATTTTCATTCATCCGAATTGATTTTGCGCAAATTAATAATATTTTCCACAAATGAGATCGGTTAGTTTAGCACCATGGGCTACTGAACTGAACAACTAATTGGGCTGGCCCAGTTAGTCGAAACCCAGCGAAACAAAGGCAAAAGAAGATGAATTTCGAATACTCAAAACTTCATAGATCTTTTAATCTTGAAGCATGCTTGAGAAACATCAAATCAGTTTGTGCCCAAGCAGCTCTGCACTGTTAATTGGGCAAAACATGTCCACTTTTAACCGGAAATGGCGTATCCTACCAGTGCTAGTTAACTAGTCGGCAACCGAAACCGGCAACCGTTATCGGCTGGTTCCGGGGCGGTTTGGGGTTTTCCCAGGCAGTTTGGCGGTTAACCCACCGGTTAGCCGTTATAAAAAGAATTAAAATTAGCACCGCAATAGCCGTAATCAAAAAATAATAAAAGTTAAGTAGCCGCTGTAAACGGCGGTTAAACCGGTAACCGGGTGAACAGCCATTTGTTCAATAAAATCCTATAAATATCCCCCACCATAAATAAATAAATAACAACTAATCTCTCTCAATACACTAAATCAAAGTCTTCATCAACCAAGTCGTAGTCTCTCACTACACCATAAATTAAAAAAAAAAACACTAATTAAAATAATACCCTCGCCTCACCTCGTCTCACTTCTCTCGCCTCGCCTCCCCCTCACCTCACCCTCGCCTTCGCCCTCGTTTCGCCTCGCCACGAGAATCCCCAATTCGGTACCTTACTATACTATTTTTTATCTAACGATTTTTGTGACATCTTATAGGTAAATGGATCGTCGTCGTGGATCATCGAAATCGAGGGAGAAACAAATTATTGGTAGTTCATCGCAAGATAACTACCAAAAATTTGACCCCAACGATCTCAAAGAAGTAATCAGCTCGGGCCTCAGTGACGACGAATTGCAAGACCACGAGAGCCAACAAGCGACGGGATCCACACTGGGAGACGCTACACGCGCGCCACAAACGGAGGCCGAAACGGAAGGTCAAGGTTCGTCCACTACTGGACAAGGACCCGATACTAATGCAACATCTTCCTTTTCGGTTTGTCGACGATCCGGTCTTCGAGGATTGGACCAAAAAAATCGTATAAACCTCAAGGAGAAAGTGTCCCGCAACACACTTACGCGAGACATTAAGAAGACTGTACTCGCATAAAAACGTGAGTTAATAGGTCAACTAGGTAAAATAGAATGTAAACTATTTTCTCCGATATGGACCGATCATTGGCAACAACATCATACATGGGCGTTACATGCCATTAGATTGATGATTCTTGGACAATACAAAAATGTTTGATTGCATATAGGGAGTTTGACACACAACACACGATGCAAAACATTTTTTTGGAGTAAGGCATTTTGTATGCACAGAAAAACGAATACAAAGCAGTAATGGTGCACACCACACAACAAGCCCTAGTAACTAACTACTGGGAAAAGCAAAAATGGGTTGAGTACTTTCCGATATGGCCAGTTAGGAGATGGTTAACCGTAACCGGCGGTTGAGCATGTCTATAATCATGACCATCAATGGGCTGGGAACTTTCAATTTATGGTCCCAATTTTTAAGCAAAATTGAATTAGTCCTTCATGGCATGGCCTGGTGATCAGGCCCAAAATACTTCATCTAGAAGGTCCTAGGTTTGAAACCACTATGGACCTTTGACTATTGTTTTTTGTGTGTTGAGTTGGACATTCTAAGAGCATATTCAATCGAAAAACTCATTCTCAAACTCAATATGTAGTAATTCTTCTCCAATCGGGAAACCAATTTTCAAAATCAAAATATCATTATTGTAATATACAACTTTACAACTTTACCCGTGTAATTTACGACTTTACAAAATTCGACAATACTAATTTTAAATTCGATGAAAAAATACTTTCACAAAAAATTAAAAATAAACTCAATAGTGTCTCATATAAAAAAAAAACATAGAAAACATCTATTAATAATGCTGAGTCCTTTTATATATATGTATTATTTTTTATGTGGGTACTTTAATAATTAAATTGTAATTTTTAAAACACTAAACTCAATTTTTGGGATATCTCATTCCCAAATGCATATTTGGGTTTGAAACATGATGGAGAAAAGAAAAAAATGCATTTTGCGTTTGCCCTTAGATTGAAGAATTTTTAGTATGTTTTCTGGTTTTTGGTTCTGAGGAGATGCTCTAACTTGACTCCATGTAATAGTCTCACATTCTCGAAGATCAAGTTCTGATCTTCTCATAATCGGTATTGAAGTTTAGATTAGTTTCATAAAAAATTTAGCGAGAGCATGGGAATTATAATAAAGTTCTACATGTCTTCACCTAGCTAAAGTATGAGTCCGAGGTCCAGCTAATATGAGCAAAGCAAACTCTGGACTTTCCAAGTTATCTCGTGCGTGCATATAAAGGTCGAATAATCTTCTTTTCTTGGGTCGTATGTTACGATGATAAATAAATAATGGTTAATTTAATAGCCACATGTTATTAGGATAAGGAAGTTTACATTTTAATACCCAAGTGTAAAAGAATATCATATCAGTCCCCTCTCAGCATATTTTTATATGTAGGTATCTAATAAAATAAAGTTTTTAGACGTAGATACCCATTTGGCAATAAGGTAGAAATTAAGGTACCATAGAGAAATATATTGTAGTACATAATATATTGAAAAGATGTGATGTTCACCTAGATATCACACAAATATATTTAGAAATTATCATTAGAACATGTTATATGGTACATTGTATACATACAAAAAGATAGGTAAACGACGATGGTTCTCTCAACCAGTATGTGGAAAACTTATTTTATGAGACACAGATATATAACATTTATTTACAGGGAATGAACTAGGGTTGCAAACGAATCGAACTTTTATAATTTGATTCGCGATTCGATTCGAAAGTTTAAGGTTCGAATTCGAATATTTAGAATACGAATCCGAATAAGAATATTTTTTCGAGAATATCCGAATATGAATATGAAATCACCGATTCAAAAATTAATCGAATTATTCGATTCGAATAATTTAACATAAAAATATAGTATAATTAATAGATATTCACATATAATATATGATAACTCAATAAAACATTTAAACATAATATGTTATAATTCAATCTATGTTTAATTATAATTTATTTTCAATATATATTTTAAATATAATATTGATTATATTTTATTAAATAGAAAATAAAAAGATGACTTTGAATACAAATATTTGATATTCGATTCGAATCTTTGAGAAATAATCGAATTCGAATAAGAATCGATTTTATGATTCGAGTAAATATTCGAATGTTCGTATTCGTATTCAATTGTCACCTGAATACGGATAGATTATTGTAGTATTTGACTCGATTAGATTCGTTCGCATCCTAGACTGAACTGATAATTTTATTGTACTTCTAGGTGTTTAATGTAGATAATAGAAGCTTCGTACAGGCTAACCCTTATCAAACTCGTGGGGTTCATGAAACAATTGTTTCCTAATTAAATAAACAAATATATTTACGCCTTCTAGATGGATTCATGAACACATTTCATAATCTCCACTTCGTTATCCTATGAATTAAACCACATTCTGGACGCTGATAACCTAGAAGCTTCCATCCCTTAAACACCTCCAACAAATTGTCCACGCCCTTATTGACCATTACGCGTATTATATCTTATTATTGTTTTCACGTGTCACTATGATTGAAGAGATGCCAAGTTTGACCTGAAATTTCATTCTTAAGCTGGTCGATCTATTACGACCCCTATTGTTGACCGAAACATAATTACTTCGTCGAGAATGACCGACTATTCAAAAAACAGGCACGCGTGTCTATCCATATATGTGTATGTATAAGCACACCTGAGATCTCATAGAAAGTTCAGAAGCAAGTTCATTACATCCTCAAAAATACTTTGATTCTCAAAGAAATTTATATATTGACGAAGTAACAAAAGTATATTACTATTGTATATGGCATCTTCATCAAACATGAGTTCTTCGTACGAGACATCTTGGGCTGATCAGTGGGATCCTGAGCCACTTTATGGTAGCTATTCCAATAATGATAGGAACAAATATGGTTCGTCGTCTAATAATTCTAAATATTCGGAAAAGATTAACAAGACGAAGACCGTAGCATCCAACGGTGTAAAGAAGGTTAAGGCTGGAGCAACGGCTGGGATCCATTGGATCAAAGATAAGTACCAAAAGAAGACGACTCAGCACAAGTACTAGCTAGCCTGGATTAATTATAGTGTTTTTGTAAGAAAAAGTGAAGTCTTATGTTCTTTATTTGTTTATATTACATACATATGATGATCCTTTTATGGTTGTTAGTTTTGGTTGGTGTTGTGTGGTTTCGAACATTGTCATTTAGAACATAATATTTAATGGGTTATTTATTTTTTCACATTTGCATTAATTTGTAATGTTAAGTTTCCGACAAAAAATGGGCGATGTTTGTGGCGTATGTTGGGGGAATAAGCAAAAGATGGAAGTCTTTCCCGATGGTGCTGACAATTTTGGTGGATTAGAAAGATAACAGCTTTGAACTTATCCAATTGAAAAACAATTAAGGATTTTTCTTCACAATCAACTTATGGGTCGATTACAAAATTTGACTAGCTACAATCGATTACCCCATTTTCCTCGCGGTATCTCCAGATACCTATTTGAATAATAACTTACTGATCATTACCTATATCATAACTTTTACAAATAGGTATTCCATTTAATTTGTGTCAGTCTCTTCAGTCAGGTCATACATTCCTGTGTGTATTGCATTCCATAACACGTTGATATAGGGTACCTACGGCGTACCTAATGTGTAAATAAGGCGTACCTAAATGTGTTAATACGGCGTACCATTTTCTAAACGTATAACATACCACAATACGTTGATATAGGGCACCCAAATGTGTTGTATGGCGTACCTGCGGCGGATCGGGTACCTATCTGCAACAAATTTATTCTGTTAGGTACTACATATAAAAAAATGTTGACTGATACTAAACTACAAGTTTTTTTACAAATGGATATTATGTGGAAAGACCCATTTTACACGAAAGAATTGAGAGAATTACATAAATAATGTTATTTTGAGAATGGAATTACAAAACTAGTTGCGTTTTTAAATCTATTACAAAACTAATCAACATTTTTAATTCTAACTATTTTTATTTTCATTTTAACCACGAAAATACTTAAAATTACAAATTTCATTATTCTTATCTTCAAATAGTACAACACTTATTAATAATTAAATTTTTAGCCATATTATTTTAACTCAAATATATTAAAAATATATTACTTAAAGAAATAATCAAAAAAAAAATTACTTGGCGTGACCTTGACCTACTCTTCCTACGCGAGTTCGATATCTAGAGCTGTCAAAACGGGCCCGACCCGTAGCTCGCCAAAGCCCGTCATGGGCGGGGCCGGCGCGGGTAAGCTCACCGTTTGGCAGGCCTGAAAATTGAAGGCCCGCCATGCCCAATTAAATAGGTATGTTAGTATTTTTTAGATCCGATTTTTAATTTACTCAAGTTTAATAATATAAATAAATTATTATTACAAGATTAGATTTAATTAGAATTAATTGCGAGCTTAAATATTTAATTTTTGTTATTTTTTCTTTCTATTTTTGATTTTTTTTCTAATTTGTTTTTTTATTTGGGCGGGGCGGACCTTCAATTTCTAAGACTGACTGTGTGCTTACCCGCGCCCGCCTACCCAAGGCGGGCTTTGACGGGCTACCGGCTGGCCCGGCCCGGCGACCCGTTTTGCCAGCTCTAGATATCGAACTCACGTGTGAGAAGTAGGTCATGCCAAGTAAGTTTATTTTTCTTTTGATCATTTCTTTAAGTAATATATTTTTTAATACATTTGAGTTAAAAGTTGGGGTAAAATTTTTATTATTAACAAGTATTGGGCTATTTGAAGATAACAATAGTGAAAATTTATAATTTTAAGTATTTTCATGGTTAAAGTGGAAATAAAAATAGTTAGAATTAAAAAAGTTGATTAGTTTTGTAATCTATATATATAAAAGTTGGATGGACTCTTTCTTGTGCTGACACGTGTGCAACGGTTTCCCCCCCCATCCAATCAAAGCGCGCGAATGTAGTTCTGATTAATATTCTGAGTTCAACCTATTAGTTTCCGACTTAAATTTGCCTGGAAGTGCTTACGTGTCGTTATAGGAATGAATTTATATTTTATTTCGGGCGATTGGACTATATAAGACGCTATTCTCTGGCCGGAGATATTAATTATATTACATTAAGTTTGCAGTATTCATGATTCATTAACGATTCATATGCGTGACTGTTAGAGTCTTAGATTCATCGTCTATGCTATTAATGGTCTGGCAGGTGTACGGTCATACGATTGGTAGATTGCCTTGTATGTAGTCAAAACCTGTTCAACTCCTGTAACAATAGCCGACTATGGAATGATGGAATAAATGATCCATAAAGACATTAAATACAATAACTTCTTATTCATTAATGTTGCAAGACTGTTGAAATTCGCGGGTGACCTGAACGGGAATGAGGAGTAGTAGACGCATTAAACCCCACTATATAATTGTCTGTCCGGTGAGTTGAATTTATTGAAATGTGCTTTGTGTAAAATGAGTCTTCCAACGAAACATTCTGCTTTAGGTGAATTAAAGGCTAGGACCAAATGTGGAACAATTGTGGTGCGCGTCCTCCGTTCATGGACCGCAAGAAACACTAAGAAGAATGGAGAGCCCATGAGCCTAGATATGTTGTTGTTGGATGAGAGGGTATTTGTTCAATATGCTTGCGATGTTGTTTCTATTTGTTCCATATTGTATTTTGTGTTGTTATCATTTCATTTTTTTTTATTTGGTGTGGGCAGGATACTGTGATGCAGGCGTCTATCCACGTCGAAAGGGCTGATCGATATGCATCGAAGCTAAGGGATGGCCATATTTATTCAATAACTGACTTTGATGTTGTTGATTCCCCTAGGAACTACCGTATGACTGATGTTGAGTGTATGGTGAGATTCACTGATCGTACTGTAGTGGCTGAGGTGGATGACAAGTCGCGGTCAATAGGTGTCGACAAATTTCGATTCATGTCGTATGAGGTCTTGATGCAGCTCGCCAACCGCAATAAGGAATTACCTGGTATTCCGACGTGTTTCGTTCGTTACAATTATATTTTCCTGTTTTGTCTGTGTTATACAGTATTTCCTTTACATGCGTATGGATGACCATCGTATATAGATTGGCATCCATGCGTGTTTGCTGACATTTGACAGTGTTGTCTCTGTTTTACAGGCATCCATTTTTGGTACCTGCTATTGTGTGTTGTTGCGTGCATTACGATTGTGTTTGCTATGTTGTCCCTGTTGTACTGTCTATCATTCTTTGTTGATGTGTAGCTTATACATGCGTGTTTACTACTATATTTTACTGTATTATCTTTGTCGTACAGTCTTGCAGTCTTTGTTACTGTCTGTTTTACGGTCATGCAATGTAATTTCCGTGCATTTAGTCCCACGTATGTTTACTCGCTTATACATGCGTGTTTACTACTATATTTTATCGTATTATCTTTGTCGTACAGTCTTGCAGTCTTTGTTGCTGTCTGTTTTACGGTCATGCAATGTAATTTCCGTGCATTTAGCCCCACGTATGTTTACTCCACAGTCATGTCGATTCAGTGCAGCTGATTTTTTTACGTGTCTCTTGCATAATTTGTTTGATCCGCCATGTAGATGTTATTGGACTGTTATCTCAAGTGGTGGAGCCAGATGTTGGTGACAGCGGTGGTTCAAAACGTGCAGAATTGAGGATTTTCTTGAAGGGGTACATGCTGTTTCTCTGCTCCATATTAGGTTCTTCCAGTTGGTTGGTAGTTTGGATATTTGAAAATTCCTAAGCGTGACTACGCATCGTTCACGATATTGCAGATATCTTAACGCCACTGTTACTGTTTGGTCCGACAAGGCCGATGAATTTTGCGAGACTGTTCGGTCCAGGATTGGAGAACAAGTAGTTGTTATTGTGACAAGTGTTAACCCAAAATTCTTTGGGCGTAAGTGCCTTTGTTTATTTTTATGTGTACTTTTCTCTATCTTCATGTAAAATGTTCGTGCAGAAACCCTTTACTTGAATACCACATCCGCATCGAAACTGTATGTTGACCCTGAGATTGATGAGGCCTGGCAATTTCGCAAGAGGTGATTGTCTTGGCTAAGACATTGACTCCGCTGTACTTAAAAAAGGTTGTGTGATATTATTTGCCAATTGCAGCATGTCTGTTTTGGACCGGCCAGTCGCACTTTCCCTTGGCACAAAAATGCCTGATTTGCAATCGTGCCGCATTGCTGATATCTATGAATTTTTGCACAAGGAAGATGAACAGGTATGGCCTTGTCTGTTTTGCTGTTGGTAGAAGTAGTAGTTGCTAACTCATTGGTGATATATGGTTTGCAGGTCAAAGATTTTATTTGTGTGGCTAGAATAACTGAGATCCTAACCAGAAATGGATGGCATTATATATCATGTTCAAAGTGTTCGAGCAAGGTGGCGAAGACGGGTGGGGCTTTGATATGTAGTAGGTGCTCTGATGTGAGAGCTGTCGGTATTCTGCGGTATTCTACTGCGCTTGGTGCATGTCTCTCTATTGTTTGATTCGTTAATCCATCGATATCAATTGTTTAAATATTATATCGTAGTTTCCGAATAGAGTGCATGGTCGCTGATAACGCTGATACAGCTACGTTCGTTATATTCGATGGGCCTGCAAGAAAGTGTACAAACACTACGGCTGAGGAGATTCTTGGTACTCTGGTATGAGATGTGTATGTTGATTGTGTTCAAACATGTTTCTTACGATGGCAACAACTGTTCAGGCTGCAGACTCTAATGTGGAAATACCTGATTGCATATCAAGATTGGTTGGGAAGACCTTTAAGTTCTACATAAAGGTTAAGCCTTTTGATTTTCGCAGCATGTTTCGAAGCTTTACTGTCTCGCGCATGTTGGAGCAGACCAGTGAGGATTTGGGCGATACCTTCCTCGATAGTTCAAAGGTAGTTGATTTTTGCACCCTGCATTCGAATTTTGTGATACCCTATTTTGTTTGTATGGTGATTTGTTAGGACAGCGCTGTCGGTGGTGATGGGTCAGTCATAGCAGGTGCTATTGATGAAACTGGTAATGTTAATGAAATCTCTGCACTCACGGATGTTGAAAAGGATGTCGACCGCGGCCATGGAGGTAACAGTGCGACCAACAAGTTTAGTTCGGAATCGGCTGCTTGCGATCAAGTCAACGACAATTCTATCGGGGATGTCGGTATGCAAAGGGGTGACGGTACCGGGCGTGTTAGTTCCAAAAAGCGGAAGATAAGTTTTGAATAGTTCGTTGTATGGAACTGCTTATAGGGCATGTGCCTTGGTTTGTATGCCGGCTGAATAAATGGAAGACCTTTATCTTTATACAATAGCTTTGAATCTTCTATCTAAGACGTGGAATTGTGACATTATATTGTGTTCGCACATTCTACAATATCAAAATTGTATAACTGTCTCCATGATTATGTGCAATAACACAACATAAGAAAGTATAGTATCATAATATATAGAATATAATATAATCCGATATTCATGTAATATGAATATATCATGTTAGAATGGAAGTCATAATTCTGTGCAAGGTTTTAAGATATCTGCGCACATTACATTATTATTAAACATTGTATGGAAGTCTAAGAATGCTATCCACATTATCAACAGACGGTTATTACAAATAATTAGAGGTTTTGTACTGTATAACTGTTTCTATAATCAATATTTCACAACTTTAGTCGCGTTACAGTATAGCATAATGTCATGCTAATGTGATGCCCATTACATTATTATTAGATTTGTTGGTCAAAATATACTACAAAATATAGTTAAATAAGTTAAATATTGTAGTGCCATGTAATAGAAATGTAACATAAAATATATAATATAATTATCACTACGTTATAGTATAGCCTAATGTGGTATAAGTAGTATTACTTTGCTATATATTATTATAATGTTCGATAATACATCATAACATAATAAAATATTATACGATCATTTTATGTTATATTTCTAATCCTTTTGTAATCGCTTATGCAACATAAAATGTTATGCATTTTATAGCGTACTGATTTTTGCAAGAAAAATATTATTTTTTCACGTCTTCAGTTTCTTGCATTGACGTCGCCCCAAAAAAATTAATCACGTTAGGCCCGTCATTAATTATGAAAATGATTTCCAATTGGGTCAGCCCATTGTGAATTTGAATTGGTTGCCTTCGTCCTGTGTACCCTAAATTATTATGTCTTTATGCAATCGTTGGCCCAGCCCATTCAATGAGAAATTCTATTATGTCATTATTGTAATATGCATTTTATAGCGTACTGATCTTTAGAAGAAAAAGGATTTTTGCATTGACCTGGACCAAAAAAATTAATCACATTAGGATCGTCACTGATTCAAATCTAAATGATGCATGTGGTTATTCAGTTAGTAGTAATTGTACGGAAGGCTGTGTCTTGCATGACTGTCTCTACAACCAATATTTCACAACTTTAGTCGCGTGACTGTGGTACACATCTCCATTCTTACTACCAAAAGTGAATAACTGTCCGTTCATTGTAAGTTAGCCCCCGTTCTATACACGAGGTTTTTTTGATTTTCCCAATATAAATATAAGGTTTATATTTAAATAAGTTAAATATTGTAGTGCCATATAATAGAAATTTAATATAAAATATATAATATAATTATCACTACGTTATAGTATAGACTAATCCGGTACAAGTAGTATCACTGGGCTACAAATTATTTAGTCCAATATAATTTGTTGTGTATAATAATCCTATATAATATATTTGATATGCGCATTATAACATCCAATAATATTCGTTCTTTTATTGTAAAATTTTAGTCAATAATAATATAATCTTCGGTAATACAGCATTACGTATTACAATGTTATACTATCATTTTATGTTATATTTTGTAATCCTTTTGTCATGGCTTATGCAAGGTAAAATGTTATGCATTTTATAGCAAGCTGATTTTTACAAGAAAAATAATATTATTTTTTCGTGTACTGATTTTGTTGCATTGACTTGGCACGAAAAAAATTAATCGCATTAGGATCGTCCCTAATTATGTAAATGATTTCCCTATTGGGCCACCCCATTGTTAATTTGAATTGATTGCCTTCGTCGAAATAAATATTTATGCCTTCGACGTGTGTATCCTAGATCATTATGTCTTATGCAATTGATGGCCCAGCCCACTGAATGAGAAATTACAGTGGTTATCAACGAAATAAATAATTCTAAATTTCATCCTCCTTCGTGTAACCTGATTTGAAAAATCGCAGTACCGCATCCTATTTACTTCTTGGTCATACAGTCCACAGGTGGCCTCTAATTCATCATACTATTTAGGAGTTGTTGAAGTTGGTCATTTCAAGTCTGCTACATTTGCCTGTGAGGTATTTCCAAGTAATATCCAACACAGGCGGCAATGGCGGAAACTGGTTTAGAGGTATTGTCTGTGTTTAACCGCCTGTTCAATGTTTACTGCATAAGTTTCATTTGGCCTGCATATGTCACATTTGTCCGTCTAAATTGACTGTGCCTTCTCCATTAAGACAGGCAAATGTTGCATGACCATTGATTTCCCCCTTTATAAGTGGGCTACACTTCTTTTGTAGAAATATTATGCACCCTATTAGAGACGAATGATCTTCGGATGTTCGTCCATGCTATTCTATATTCTGTGTATATTCGTAATATATCGCTGTGTATATTCCCTATGTAGGTATTTTATGCAATCTGTTGAATGGCGTTCAAATTTCTGCATACTGCTCTTCCATATTCTTAAATATTTTCAGTAATAATATGATTCTTTTTATTTTTAGCCATTATTGGACACTCAGCTTCCACAAGACAATATCTTGCCATGCAAACTAACCATATGTGCTGACTATAAAGGAGTCAGCAAACTGATACGGGATGTGCTAAATGCAGCAGAAATTGCGGAGTTCGTTGCACGATCTCCGTTTGGCCAGCTCATATCATGTGCATATAGGTTCTATCTGTCGAACCAGCTGATTTGGTACATGATGCAAGCAAACTCCAATAAATCGTAGAGACGAATTGTGGATGGTCATCAATTGCAGGCCTATACGGTTTTCGCCTATGGAATTCTGTTTGATTACTGGTCGGAAATTCTCGGTCGAGCCACAGGTCGTCGAGAATCATGCTTTTGCTAGGAGGCACTTTCCAAGTTCGCAAAAGATCACGCTGCAGGATGCAATTGATAAATTGAGCGAGATGGGGTGTAACGCATCATCCGGTGTTGATGTTGAAAGATTAAAAATGGCCAGTGTTGTGTTTGTCGCAGGAGTACTCGATCACCGTGCCTGTCGAACAGATGTGAAGATAAATCCAGTGATACTTCACTTAGTTGAGGATTTCGACGCCTTCAACAACTATCCCTTCAGAAGTTATGCTTTCAAGACTGTTTTGGACTCACTGAAAAGGGACTTCTCTTCGTTAAACAATATTCTGCCTGTCAGGGCTTCAAGAAAGTACCATACCTTTTGCTTGGGTGGATTCGTCCACCCAATTCAGGTAATATTACCCGCCTCTACACACGTGATCCATAGCTTTGCTTATTTACGATGTAATGTCAGGGTCTTCACTGTTATTTTGAAACAGATCCTTGCGTACGAATGCTTGCCAGGCGTTGCACAGAAATATGCAACGCATTTGGGCGACACGATCGACACAGTCCCCCGTATGTGCCGATGGAAGACAACACCTTGGCTAACGAAGCGAGCACCGCGACTACAAGATATTGATGACGCTGTTAGGAAGTCAGAGGTTGTCAATGATCTCTTTATTGCCACCGCTGAAGAGTCTATTGCAGGCTATTTTGCCAATAGCAACTTTGATGTCGTTCCCGGCGGCAGCGGTCTTCAGCAAATGGGTTCATCGTTGTTGAGAAACACCGCTGAAAGTGGTTTGCCACAGACCACCGTGGTGGACAATGAAGATGGGCAAAATGTGGTCATCAATAGCAATGACGAAGGTTCACATCCCCCAACATTACAAGATTTTGTCGACGGACTCCTGGCCAGTCGCAAGTCCATGCATCACATTGCAAATGTCGTCACAGAGAACAATGCCAACATTGACTCACACCCTGTAGGACAGGTGCAATTACCTTATCATCCGCATTTAGATGTTGTGCCTCATATGAACAGTTCATCACCCGTGATTCACGAATTGCAGCAACAGTCCACTAATATGGACAATGCGATTGTGCCGTCTCAGACTGCACGCGACGGTATGGACACTCATGATGATTTCGTCGACGTTGCGGAAATTGAGGCAGGTAGGACTTCGCATGTCGAGGAGCCGTATGCTGTACATGAGTTGGATATTGATCAAGGAATGAACAAGGTTAATTCTCACGCGTCGCAAGGTAAATCAGTAGGAATGGAGAAGGTCTTGCGGCAGCTGGAGACGCTGAGTACAGCAGTCGAATACCACACTGAGCAGATTTTTCAGATGACCACCCAAATGAAAGAAGGTTTTTTTGGATTGAATGTACGGCTGACTGATATTGAGCATTGTCAACCGCTGGAAGATGTTGCCAGAGCCTTTGGTGACCAGTTACAGCATCTAACGGAAAAGATAGGGAAGACAGGAGGCACGGATCCTGGTACAAACATCTTTTTGTGCCATTAAAATTTGTATTCTCATTACTCTAAATACTTCATCATATACCACGTATAGAGTCAGCCAGGGCCAAGGCAATAGACGAGGGGACTGAGCTTCCACCAACAAAAAGGCAAAAAGCATTGCAAAAGGCTGTTCAGCCCTGTTCCATCGCTCCCAGAATTCCATATGGAAAGTCGAATATTGACGAGCATGTTCTCTACAAACAGAAAATGTGGCCAAAAGCAGCTGAACGTATAGAGCGAATGGCCGTGAGCCACTACGTCGTAGGGCTTTGTGGGACGGAGCTGAAACAAGATTTCTTCAATGAACTAAAGACGCGTGGCATTTACCTACGAGACGTTGTAAGTTTAAAATTGAGTATTAAATTTTGAGATATTCCTCGCTTAATGAATTTTTGAATATCCGTGTTTTTCTCAACTTTGTAACGCAGCATATTGATGAATGTATGCGCGGATTCATCGAAATGCAAAAAAGGTGTGCCAGCCCTCTTAAGACAGTTGCATTGATGAACACAGTTTTCAGCCAGTTCATCAAGACGCTTCCTGTTGTTGATAAAACAGCTGACCTAACGGAACTAATGCCCTATGTTCTTGGAAAGTCTATCAATTGGCCGTCATGTAGTTGGAAAGATGCGTCGGAAATTGTGTTGCCCGTGAACGTGAACAACAATCATTGGGTGTTGGCCGTTATCTTTCTTAGGCAAAAAGTGTTTTTGGTCATGGATTCGGATAGATCAGTCGATAAACACTTCGCACAGACGCGTCTTGCGTTGGGGAACACAATCATTATCACCAAGATGTTGCTACGAGAACTAGATATTGAACGCAATGATTTTCAATTCGACTTTAGGCGTGATAGTCGAATCTCGCAGCAAGGTTACAGGTGCCGTATACAAATTAATCAATTCACGTGCTTTATTGTCCACTTTATTTACCTAATCATATAGACCTGTTTTCAATGTAGTGGAGAATGTGGCGTACACATGTTGCGGAATGCATTTGGCATGATGTTTCCAGGTGACAATCTATATAACATAAAACCGTGCCAGATAGAAGAGTTCCGAAAATATTTGACGGCGTCTGTGTACTACAGTTTTTGGCATTGGCCTCCTTATAATGAATAGACGTGTTGAATACAGCTGTTATTTTATGGGTTTTGTCACCAACAATATTAGCTTTCTAGCCAAAATGAGCTATGAGGTTAGTCGTCCTCCCATGGAAGGCTGTATGGAAACTACTCACATTAACAAATTACATTTTGTATAAATATTGCTTTTATTGTATGACTCACGCGATAACCAGTATTGCTCATCAGACTGATGCAACGATATCGGCACAACACTTCACAGGATAAGTGAAACAGTTCGTAATGTAACTACTAAGCATATGACTGGTCCTTCTCTTGGCTGAGTGTTACAATATGCAACTCCCTTCTTATTAGCACATTCTCATTGTCGATCTATTTAAAATAATATTCCCGAGACACTTCAATAGGCACCATCAATTTGCAAGACTGTTCAACTAATTTAATTGGATAGTTTAAGGCGTCTGTTCAGCTGCCTATTAAATAAATTCATAGAATAGAATATAACGCAATATAATACAATATTGTATAATATAATATAATATAATATGTAATATAATAGAATATAATGAAAGATATTACAATCTAATTATATCTGATATAATATCGTCTATAATATGATAGAATAAAATAAAATAATATTTTATAATAATGTAATATAATATAATATAATATAATACAATATAATATAATGTAATGTAATGTAATATGTTCTGAAGTGAGATAATGTAATATAATATCATATAAAATATTATTTATAGTATAATATAATAGAATCTCATCTAATATAACATAATAGAATATAATATTACACCTCATGCTCATTTTGACTATCGTATATATGGCTGAATAATACGGAGAACTATATATATAGCACTTATACATTAATATACCGTTGCCATATGACACGCTAATACTTAATGTTATAGTGCCAATCAATTTTCATTCAATACGATTAAATGCAAGTACGATAACTAATTATTTACATATAGATTCATTGAATGTAGGAGTGGCCCTTCAAGTATTCCTTCATTAACAATGTAACATATATTATGCAGCTGACATATGGACTAACCGTTGCTTCGAAAGTGTTTGCATCAAAGGGTTTCTGGCTGGCGTAGATCATTTATGTTGCACAACACCTTAACCTTGAAAGAAAATACAAATCTGGTGTTATGGACGCAAATCTGTCTAATCTTCTAAAAAAACGTTCCGCCGATCTTCGCGAGACAGTTGCCGAACTGTCAGAAAGAATTCATCAGAGGATAAATTAATGTATAGGCTATGAAGAGCAAGCATGCAGAAGATCACAGTGGAATTGTGACAGTGTTGCGGTTCACCTTCGAGGGACATTAGCGGGGTTTGACAACCAATGCACTGATGTGAGCTCGATACTTCACAAGATAAATGCAACAGTTGGTAACGCAACTATAATATTGGTTGATTTTACTCTCCCACTACCATACACGAGCATATGAATATTAGTTTGACATTTTCTTACTGTTTATATTCAGCAACCATTGTCAATGTCCAGCAGCAAACCACATGCGTAGATTTTCGTACGCATGCTGCCTCAGGGGTTCTCAAGAACGACAAGTACCATGATAATATTCAACATCATCAGCGACGGAATAAGGAAGACAACCCGCATTGCCAATCAGACAAAACAAATATTGGTAAATTACTTCAATCTAGGTGCTGAGTGCTTTGTGTGTTGCAAATATATATCTTAATAAAATTAGAACAACTACTCATTTTGATCAGTCCTTTTCAGGTGATATGGTATACGATCAAGCAAAACACGCAAGGCACATCCGCTTCAAACTTTTAAAGAACAAACGTCGTTTAAAGAACAACCGCCCTGACCATACAAGTATGGCACAAGGTTGAGCATATTTATACGTGAAATAATTCCCAACATACCTTAAATAGCAGGTTCATTATGTAACCAAAATGTTAATGCTTTCAGACGGCTTTAACATGTCGCGTGCCAAATTATTGAAAACTTGAACCAAGAGGCAAAGACCAGCAGCTGCTTCACAAAGAGGTTCGCATGTTTGCAAAATCATTATTCATCGAAAAAGTTCTCCAGAATTGCTTGGTATATGATAACTTTTATATTATTTTGCAGAACATCTCAATACACATTACAAAAAAGAAGAAATTGTGCAATGCTACTTTTGTAATGCATTGGTTTGGAGAGCTGAGGCAACGAAGGGGGCAGGAAAACTTAATAATCGCCAATTTTCTATTTGCTGTAGCCAGGGCCGTGTGTCATTACCCCCAGTACGTCAAGCGCCTCAATATCTAATCAACAAGTTCTCAAACCAAAGTTTCCGCCAATATATCAGGGTCTATAATTCAATTCTGGCATTCACGTCTATGGGAGCAAAAGTTGACTCATCAGTTACCCAGAAGTCAGGCGCATATGTTTATCGGATTCACGGTCAAAACTATCATAACATAGGTTCATTGCTGCCTGCAGAAGGCGACAGACCGAGATTCGCTCAGTTATACATTTACGACACCGCAAACGAAGTTTCTAACCGTATGAATACACTGACACGCACAAGTTCTGAGGCTTTAGACGCAAACGTTGTTGCACAACTAATCAAGATTATGGATGAAAATAACGAACTTGCCAAAGTGTTCAGAATGGCAAGAGACAGGTACGAAGCAGGGGAAACTGCGGAATTTTCAATTAGGTTGGTAGGTTGTGCACGCCAGCGCAGACAATACGATCTTCCAGCTTCAGAAGAAATTGCTGGACTTATTGTTGGCGACTTGCCCATGACAAATGGGCAACGCGATGTTATTGTTCAAATGAAGACAGGCCAGCTTCAGAGAATAAGCGAGTTACATCCTTCATTCATGGCAATGCAATACCCTTTGTTGTTCCCGTATGGCGAAATAGGATTCCACAACCAGATTCTATATAGTGAGGAAGTTCATTCGCCATTAAAAAGAAAGTTCGTAACCATGCGTGAATTTTACGCTTACCAACTACAAACGAGGTTGACTGAAGGGAGAGGAATCATTCAAGGAGGTCGTTTATTTCACCAGTATGTTGTTGACGCATACACGGCCATCGAACAAGAACGATTGCGTTGGGTAAGAAATAACCAACAAACATTGAGGGCGGACGTTTACAACAACATATGGGGTGCAGTATCAAGAGGAGAAACGAATGCAAAAACTGTGGGGAAAAAATTATTCTGCCATCATCTTTTACAGGATCTCCGAGGTATATGGTAGAGAATTATCATGATGCACTTGCTTTATGCAGATGGTATGGAAATCCTCATCTTTTCATAACCATTACTGCCAACCCAAAATGGGACGAAATTGGCCTCCATTTGCAAGAGTATGGAAACGACATTTCAAATGACAGGCCGGACTTACAATGCAGATTATTTAAGATAAAACTTGAGCAGTTAATAGAAGATATCAGACGAGGACGATTCTTCAAAAGTTGCAAAGCAGGTTTGTAATTCAAATATGTTTAGCATTCATTTAATTTATACACATCTTTTTTACCACCAGGCTTAAAGTCATGCATGTTTATTGCCAACAAAACAATGCAGTTTTGTATACAATTGAATTCCAGAAACGTGGATTGCCTCATGCACATATATTGGTATGGTTGGATCGAAGTGGAACAGAACCGACTCCAGCAGAGGTCGATGAAATAATTTCCGCAGAAATCCCTGACCGTCAAGTTGATGAAGAATGTTATGCTTTAGTTGAACAGTTTATGATGCATGGACCTTGCGGTTTTGAAGGCCTGAACTCGCCTTGCATGGAAAATAACAAATGCAAAAAACATTTTCCAAAACAGTACAACAGCCGTACGACTGTTGATGATGCTGGACATATCTGGTACAAGCGAAGGAGAAATGAAAGCAGGTATGTAATTAAAAAGAATGTTGTCATGGACAACAGATACGTAGTCCCACATAATATACAGCTGCTGAAAAAATACAAGGCGCACATTAATGTAGAGTGGTGCAACACGAGTAGAGCTATTAAGTATCTATTCAAGTACATCACGAAAGGGGTAGACAAGGCCACAATGATAATTGAAAATCTGGTGAATCCAATTCAGTCTCCTACTGAACCGACTGCGCAGAAATGTGATGAAATAGCGAGATACCTTGATTGTAGATATCTGTCGGCCTGTGAAGCTATGTGGAGAATATTTAAATTTGACGTCCATTACAGAACGCCAGCAGTACAGAGATTAGCACTCCATTTGGAGGGTGAACAAAGTTTAGTATATGATGAGTCTGTTGATCTCAGCAATATGTTGACGAGAGATGGCGTACACAAAACAATAATGACAGAATGGATGGAAATGAACAAGCACAGTGAAGAGGCTAAAAACCTTACGTATATTCAATTCCCATCAAAATTTGTATGGAACGCCTCGACGAAGAGCTGGACACCCCGGAAGAAAGGTTTCGTCATTGGAAGGGTAGTTAACATACATCCCACGGCGGGTGAGATATATTACATGAAAATGTTATTAACAATTGTTAGGGGACCCACATCATATGAAGATATGCGTACGGTAAATGGTGAAGTCTTACCAACTTTCAAAGAAGCATGCTATAGGAGAGGATTATTAGATGGAGACTCAGAGTGGCATCATGCCATGGATGAAGCTGCGCAATGGGCTACTCCGATTCAGCTTCGGCAACTTTTTGTTACGTTGCTGATTTTCTGTGAAGTAACCAACCCTCTGAATTTGTGGAATAGCTTTTGGAAGACTCTATCAGAAGACATACCAATGCGCCAAAAACGACTATTTGGGTTCACAGAAATGCATCTTACAGACGACCAAGTAAAAAACTATGCGCTGGCTGAGATCGAAAAACTAATGATACAGAACTCGAAGACTCTTTCTGACTTCCCTCCAATGCCACTGCCGTCAAAGAACGTGCTAAAAGATCTCAACAACAGGTTATTAATGGAAGAAAGCTATTACAACACCGAGGAGAACGACGTTGAATATCAGCGTCTTATTGTGACCTTGAACGAAGAGCAGCATAACATATTCAACGAAGTAATCGACTCGGTTGCAAACGACAGTGGACACCTGTTCTTTCTATATGGCCCTGGAGGAACAGGGAAGACACATGTTTACAAAACAATCATTGCAAAATTAAGGTCTGCAAATCAGATTGTAATACCAGTTGCATCATCAGGTATTGCAGCTTTGCTGCTACCAGGTGGAAGAACTGCACATTCAAGGTTCAAGATCCCTCTTATACTACAAGAGAATTCCATGTGCGACATAAAGCAAGGGACGATGTTGGCTGAACTGTTGGCGCAAGCAAAATTGATAATCTGGGATGAAGCGCCGATGACAAACAAGCATGCTTTTGAGGCATTGGACAGAACTATGAGGGACCTGATGTCCAAAAGTTCTGAGAACTGTGAGGGCAAGCCGTTTGGTGGAAAGACCGTGCTGTTAGGGGGCGATTTCAGACAATTACTTCCAGTTATACGTAATGGTTCCAGACAAGATACGGTCGAATCAGCCATAAACAGGTCATACTTATGGCAGCATTGTCGTGTGCATACCCTTACACAGAACATGAGATTACATCGTTCAGAAATAGAATTTGCAGATTGGATTTTGCATGTGGGCAATGGAAATGTGCAAGCTGCTGTAGATACAGACGTTGAGACCATTAAGGTTCCAAAAAACATGTCTATTGATTCTCAGGGTGATACGATCCGTAGCATATGTAACTACGTATATGTTGACTTCGAAGACAATATGACTGACCGAAATTATATTAAGGAAAGAGCCGTCCTGACACCCCGAAACAAAACAGTTGACGAAGTGAATGACTTCATGCTCTCCATAGTACCAGGGCATGAGACAGAATACTTAAGTTCAGACAGCTTGGAATTGGAAGCCGACGTGGAAATCAGTGCAACAACAATCTATCCAGTCGAGTTTTTAAACATGCTTGAGATATCAGGCGTCCCAAACCACAAACTCATCCTTAAACATGGAATTCCAGTAATGTTATTGCGGAACTTAAATCAGAGAGACGGACTGTGCAATGGAACAAGACTCATTGTATCGCGCCTTGGAACAAACGTTGTTGAAGCAGAAATCTTAACTGGAACGCACGTTGGCAATAAGGTTCTCATACCAAGGATAATTATGTCACCCTCCGACACAACCTGGCCATTCAAACTGCGCCGTAGACAATTCCCACTTAAAGTCTGCTACGCGATGACAATAAATAAAAGTCAAGGTCAGAGCCTAAGAAGGGTTGGAGTATATCTTCCCAGTCCAGTTTTCACGCATGGCCAACTGTACGTAGCACTATCTAGAGTTACATCACCTATGGGAATCAGAATATTGAGCATAAACGAAGGAGACATAGAAGACAACGAGGTGTAAACATGGTTTTCCATGAAGTTTTCAACAATGTTTAGGTGCCTAAAAAATAACAAGGTATTCTGTAATACCCTCGCTAAAATCTGTAGACAATTGTTGTATGCTGCTATTGTTTAACATATTTTGTTACAATATTTACCATCAAACAAACAATAATTCATACAGTCATACTATTCAATAAGTTAATGTCGCGGTGTTTAACTCCATGATACTTTTACGGTTGTGCATTTTAATTTGCTAACATTTTCAGATACATGTACATTTTGCATGCGTTTGGTCTCCACTGTAATTCCATTTTGTACAGTCATACCAGATAGGCTGTTATATTGTAGTTTGTTTTATCTGTTGTACAGTCTTCATTTTTTTTACAATATAAATATACTTCCATTTTTACAGTCTAGAGCGACAAAGCTTTTTGGCACAAATCATGCGACTCTATCATGATATGGAAATTAGAGACGCAACATAAATGACACTATAATGTAAAACAAATAAACAACTGTTGAATTACCACTAATTATATCTATCATAAAAGGAACTAAAACGCATCGCCCCATTTACTATATAGTAAATATTTTGTTATTGTTTTTATATAATAATAATGGTATTTTTAGTAAATATATATTGGCAAACATGAACTCAATTATATTATATATTGATTTATAAAATAAACTGTTGCATTCAAACCGTATAATAATAATGAAATTAAGGGTGGGAAACCAAGAATAGGTATTAATGAAAATCAAATATACCGTTATGGATGGTTACGTCTGTTTGAATCGCCTCAATACTATTGAGGCAAAACACCAACCCTTATGAAGAAGACCTTTCAACTGCTGAAATACTTATTAAAAATTCACTCATTAACTCGGTAATTGCTCCATAATAATTGTGGCCATTTGAATCGCCCGAGCCCCAGACATAAATTAAATACACGAAACGAAGCAACCTATGCAAAGCAATTGAACACATTCATTTTAGAGCCACGTTCTTCCGCAAATATTTGTGACTTTACGGTTTTCTATGCAGCATTGTACATTATATAAGTCCTCAAAAACTCAATTTCATAAACAATTAACTGCACAGCAATTTCAAATAACTCAAATGACGAATGAAATGACAAATTATTTTGACAACATCGTTGCGGATCTTCGTCGAGCTGCGAGCCAATTTGCTGAGAAGATAGAACATAAGATAGATGCCTATGTGCAATCTGCTGCCCAAAGGTTCAACGATCTACATGCAAGGCACAATCACCAGATTGCTATCCTAAATGAATTGACAGCAAAGATCAACAAGAATTACTCAGAAATGCAACAGAGGCTATCACATATAGAGCAGGCGCTTGGTATGTCCACAGTATTTTCCAAACAGCCTTACATAACTGTTACTACGTACAAATCGCCCTGCAATTGTTTTGGCAGGAAAAATCGCCACAACGCTAGGCGACGACCAGTCGACAGATAAGGTAACAACCATTCATTCAAATAAGGAAACGCCGCCTTCAGGAAAAAGAAAGCGTTCAAACCTTCCCAAGGAACCTACACAGACAACATTGCAGAAAAGGCCTAAGAGCAAAATTACACCGCCATTAGACCAAGACCATTCGAAGGCGAAAAAGGTTCCGAAAGACAAAACCCTTGCGACAACTGTCAAGAAACTCTCAAAATTGTTTCCCCGCGTAGCAGCAGCTATAGGGACAATGACCCAGGATGACTCTATCAGTACCATATTAGGAGAGGAGCGTGGCTACCAATTCTTCGAAGATCTCATGACAAAAGGAACTTGGCTAACTGATGAGGTACAACATCATATTATTGAATGTAAAGTATGTAAGCATATTCTTACAATATATTGTTATCTGAAACAGCATATAGACGAATGCCTGCGTGGGTTTATCGAGAGACAGGCCCATGCAAAGTTCCCCAAGGCAAAGGTTGCTTTTATGAACACAACATTCAACCAGATAATTACAACAGAATTTCGACCCGACGGCCATACTGACCTGACAGCCATACGTCCATATGCTAATGGTACTGTTGACAATTGGCCATCTCTTCCATGGCAAGATTCGGACCTCATAGTTATCCCAGTCAATATTAATGAATGTCATTGGGTACTATGCATTGTGGACTATAAAAAGCAATCAATCGCAGTACACGATTGTGACCCTTCGGTGGACAAGGATATGAGGTTCTTTGTGCATGCGTTTAATAAAACACGGCTTACAATTCCCTATATTCTTCAAGACCTGCGAATGACTGACTCCATCGTCGACTTCACTGTTTATAGGGATCCTGACTTCCCCCGTCAATCCTTCAGGTAATTCTAATCTCTCCATGTATTCAATTTGAGCAATATCATTCAGTAACATAATAATTCGAAATATCTTCTCACTTGTGTACTAGCGGGGACTGCGGCGTATACATGCTACGATCAGCATTTTCGCTTATGTTTGCCGAAGACGATGTCCACAGTGTCTTGCCTGATATGATCCAAGAATTTAGAGAATATCTGACCGCATCGATATTCTTCAATAATTGGTCGTAGCTCTTGGACACTGTTCTAATCAATCTTTGATGAGTGCATTTTTATATTACTGTTTACCTATCGTTTCTTGGGAAGTTATTACGGCAGTATAACTTAAGGATCATTTTACAATATTCACATTACAATAATATGACCCAGGACTCGGGCACAACATATACTACCAATTTATTGAATACAATGAAAAAGACCAGGCTCAAAGACTCTATAAATTAGTGCCTGAATAACGTAGTAATGCCGATAATATAATGTTATATAATATAACATAAGATCATATAATATAACAATATTTATAAGATAGTATAATTCTATATTTGTGTAATCATATTAATAGAGAGAGCTAAATATGACTTATACTAATATACCATGTTAGTCTATTGTTTATTCCCCTTATATTGGACCTTATTATGTTCATTTTTTTATTGTTGGGCCAGCCCGTTTCAGCGTTTCAATGCATTTGTGGGATTGTGCCCTAAATTATCATGAATTGTGTAATTGGCGGCCCACGCAAGCCTTCAAAAAAAGCATTACACCTGATTCCAAATTACAAAATTCCTTCCCCATCGTTTCAGCTGATTCCAAATTTTCCAGAATTTGAACTTGCTTATTCCGTGGTCATACAGTCCAGAGGCGACGCATATTCCACTGAATACTAATGGCGGAAACTGGTTCAGAGGTATTCACTGTGCTTTAACAATTTGTACGATCATTAATCAGTATGGAACATTTAGTCTCCATATTCTGAGCTTTACTCGGTTATCAGACTGTGTCTTTTGCATTAAGATAGTAAATTGGCGAATGGTCATTTTTCCCTCTTTTACAAGTGAGCCATATTTTTTTGGACGGGCGTAATATGCAATTTGGTGGAGATGTTGTTGCAGGCTTCTCTACGGTCCACTGCGTATTAGTTGTATATTTCTGTGTATATTTCTTATCCGATCTGTTTGACATGAACGGTTCTCGAATATTAGTGCATACTGTTGTTGGATATTGTCCTATGTTTTGTGTAACAGCATTGGTTTTCCATTTCCAGATGTTTACCACTCAGCTTCCACAAGAAAATATTGTTCCCTGCAAATTAACCTTATGTGCTGACTATAAAGGGATTAGCAAACTTATTCGGGACAATCTAAACGAAGCAGAGTTTGCAGAAATGCTTGCACGATCTCCGTTCGGACGTCTCATAGCCTGTGCAGAAATGTTCTATTTGTCGAGCCAGCTAATCTGGTACATGATCCAAGCACAGACTCCACTACGAAATAGGGATGAACTGTGGATGATTATCAATTCGAAGCCTATACGGTTTTCGCCTCAGGAATTCTGTTTGATGACCGGTCTCAGATTTTCTGCTGAGCCAGAGGTGGACGAAGATAATTCATTTATTACAAGACACTTTCCAGGCGAGGAAAAGGTCTCGCTACAGGACGCGATTGATAGGTTGACGGAAATGGGTTGTAACTCATCGTCATCTGTTGACGTTGAAAAATTAAAAATGGCCAGCGTGGTTTTTGTCGCTGGAGTTCTTGATCAGCGTGGATGCCGAACGAATGTTAAGATAAACCCGATGATTCTTCACTTAATAGAGAATTTCGGCGAGTTCAACAGCTATCCTTTTGGAAAGTATGCATACGACATTGTTCTGACGTCGGTGAAAAGGAACCTCTCTTCTTTTAAAAACAGTCAGGGTACAAGCAGTTCGAGAAGATATCAGACGTTGTGCTTGGGTGGCTTCGTGCACCCAATTCAGGTAAATCTTACACGACTCTACCAACAGGATTCGTATCTTGCATATTTATACTAAAATGTATTGTTACCCACTGTTGTTTTCAAAACAGATCCTTGCTTATGAGTGCTTGCCAGGTGTTGCAAGTAAATATGCAACGTACTTGGACGAAATAGTCGAGCCGGTTCCGAGAATGTGCAGATGGAAGACAAATGCATGGCCAACAAAGCGAGCTCCAAGGTTGCAGGACGTTGCCAATACTGTTAAGAATTCGGCGGTTGAGAATAATAAAGTCTTCTTACCTACGGCTCAAGAGGTTGTTGCAGGGTATTTTGCCGAAAGCAGATTTGACGGACGTCCCCACAACGGATGCCTTCAGCGTGACAGGTCGTCACCATCGAGAAGCACCAGTGGAACTGGGTCACCGAATTCTCCCGTATTAGCAGATGAAGACACCGACATGCAAGGCGAAGGTAGCAGTGAGAGAGTTTTGCCATCTCTAACATTATGAAGTTTCGTGGACAACCTCCGGACAAGCCGCAAAGCTATGCATCAGATCCCAAATGTTGTTATCGAGGATAATGTCTGCATCGAAACAAATCATGAAGAACGTATACAATCACCTCCTCAGTCGCATGTGGATGTCGTTGCTGATATGAACGATGCGTCGCCGGTAGTTGACAAAATTCCGCAGCAGCCAACTGATTCGCATGATAGTGCAAATGGGTTCTGTTTTGATGGAAATAATGGTATGGATACCCATGATGAGTTTGTCAACGACGTGGAAAATGAGGTTCGTGGAACTTCTCATGTTGAGGAGCCGTTCGTTGAAGGGCAGTTGGAAAGGGAGCAAGAGAAAAGGAAGGTTAATTCTCGGTCGTCGCATCGTAGGTCGAGAGGAGCTAAGAAGGTCTTGCGACAACTTGGAAATCTCAGTACTGTTGTCGAACGCCACACTAAGCAGGTCGTGCATTTAACCAGACAGGTTAAAGCAGGTTTTGATGGTTTGAACGTGAGACTGGCTGATATTGAACGTGCTAAACCACTGGAAAATATGTTGAGAACTATTGGTGACCAATTAGAGCAGCTGACGGGAAAGATATCGAGCATACAAGCCACTGAGCCTGGTAAAATACTTTTTCTTCCAGGTAAATTTTGCAATATATTCCCTCTAATTATCTCACATCTTATTTGCCTTAGAGTTAGCTGGCCGAAACGCAACAGACGATGGAGATGGAATTCCACGTGCGAAAAGGCCAAAATCAATAGGGCAGAGTGCCAAGCCGTCTTCTAACCCTGCCAGAATTCCTTACGGAAAGCAGAATGTTGATGAGCACGTTCTGTACAAGCTGCAAATGTGGCCGAAAGCAGCTGCGTCCATAGAACGCATGGCCACCAATCACTCCGTAGCAGGTCTTTGCGGGACAGTTCTTAAAAAAGAATTCTTTGTTGAATTAATGAGTCGCGGCACCTGTCTTCGAGCTGTTGTAAGTCTACGTTTGAGCATGAAATCATGAGATATCCCTCAGTGAATTGGTGTGAGGCAGACGTTTATTAATATCCATTGTTTTTCCTGACTTTGGTTACGCAGCATGTCGACGAATGTATGCGCGGGTTCGTTGAAATGCAACTGAGGTGTGCCAGCCCTGTGAAGACGGTCGCATTCATGAACACAGCTTTCAGCCAGTTGGTGAAATCGCTCCCAATTGTTAGTGGAAAAGCTGATTTGACGAAAGTGATTCCGTTTGTTCTTGGCAACTCTGCCCAATGGCCGTCCGCTAGCTGGAAAAATGCGTCGGTAATTGTGCTACCAGTGAATGTCAACGAGAATCGTTGGGTGCTGGCCACCATTCATCCTAGGAAACGATCATTTGCGATTCTTGATTCAGACATATCCGCAGATCCAAGGTTCACAGCAACCCGTACAGCGATGGGCAACACAGTTTGTATCACAAAATTGTTGCTACGACGCCTGGGCATTGAACGTTCTAATTTTCAGTATGACTGTACACGCGACGGGCGGATCGCGCAGCAGGGATACAGGTGACGTTATACAAATGAAATGATTCGTATACGTCATGGCCTTCTTTATTAGTTAACCATATTATGAGATTTTCGTTGCAGCGGAGAATGTGGCGTCCATATGTTGCGAAATGCATTTGGCATGATGTTCCCAGGTGACAATCTGTCTTGCATTAAACCATGCCAAATTGAAGAGTTCAGGAAATATTTGGCAGCATCTGTCTACTTTAATTATTGGCATTGGCCTCCGTATAATGAATAGGCATGTTGAAGAACATTTTAACTTATTATTTCCGTACTATTTGCGATGTGTCTTTGAGGCTGACGTCGGAGTCTCTGAACATACTTTTGTGGGTGTTTTTATTGTTTCAGACCTTTACAATAGTAGGTTACCAGGCGTCTTAGACATGATGGTAGCATTTACTGTATGACAAGGTTGGTAGAAATTTTCAACATTATCAGATAATATTTAGTGCAATTAATTACAAGCTGAATACTGGATGACTGACCCTATAATCAGTAGTCCACCAATTCAATTTAGCAGGCTGCAAACAGTCTGGTCCGCTAACTGTATAACTGTAACACAACGTAAAGCTGTAGTATGTTTTGCAATTTGTTTGTTTGCAAAAAGGTAAGGATGATCATGCATTATTCTTATATTAAAAATTAAAAGACTAATGTATCGTGGTATGTTTGCTTTTCGACTTATTTTTATTAATAATACTTATGCAACATATGCAAATTAACAAAAGTTTAAACAATTTCCGTTTATTAATTTCCTTGCATCGATTAGGGGGTAAAAAACCTTTAGCTAGGGCGTATAATTTTCAATGTATTCTTCCGCAACTGATTTTCGGTCTTAATGCGCCAATATATATCACTATATTATGTACTTTTCAAAATGTTTACCGTACAATAGCTTAGACATAAGAACTTACGAATTATGCTTGACTGCTCATGTTACAAATATGGCCACACCAATCGAGCACTACTCATACAACAAATACGGTGCAGTCATGCCAATCTCTCACAGTGTATGTCAGTATAAATGGGCTTGGTTGCAATTTTAATAATGAAATTGTACTCCATACGGCCCATCGTTTCATATCACCGGACCAAGAATCAACTTTCAAACAAAGTATTTGACCATATAGCTTCAGACGCAGGCGACCAAAGAAGCCCCAAATCTAAACAAAATCAATCGGCGGGTCGCGGCACAACGCGCCCTACGTAGACAGTCAGTTGGTATTCTTAAGTCGCTGGATTGCTCCGAAGGAGTTCTACAGGGTATGTTTAGTCTAAGATCAATCAGTTGAACTTAATTTCATATGCTGTTTTGAAAACGTGTTTGCAGAGCTCTTTAAATTCGTCTTTAGGGTTTGATTTCGAACTGGTTCGTGCTTTAATAAATAAATCTCAAATCTGCCTTTTGTTTGTTTGATTACGCCCTCTCTGAGGGTGTTGTGAACAATAATGCCCACTGTGGCGAAGATGCTGACGACCCAATATATTCGATAAAATGTGCAGGCCAAGACAATCCTTCCTCTACATATGCACCATTTGAATATGCCTGAAAACAGGCTGCCCTTCAACTCAGGAGTCGGTGATGACACAGTCTCCTTGCACATGCGGAGAAGTACATGGAGTCAACGAGCCTAACTTCAGAAGGAAACCATTCCTAAATCAGTTCAGTTAGAGGCAAAATTCGTAGACTGCGTGTACTTCTCCGCTGTTCAAGGAAACGTGGACGTCCTATATTCTGATAGCACGTCCCGCAAGGGAAGTCCCTCTACCTAACTTCAGGCCATCTCCTGCATATGAACTGAAAAAGTTTGCACTTCAACCCAAGAGTCTGTTATGACTCAGTTCAGTTAGAGCAGTTAAAGCAAGAAATACATGGTGTCAACGAGCCTAACTTCAAATGAATCCATTCCTAAATCAGTTCAGTTAGAGCACAAATTCCTGGACACCGCGTGCTTCACTGCTGTGCAGGATACCGTCGGTGCGACCTCTATTGTGACAACACCTCAGCAAAGGGAGTTCTTCTACCCAAATATGATTTCACATACGTGGATATTTTGGCATTTACAATTGTTTCCATATTCTTTCAGGTGACATATGAGCCTTAATATACCGTAGTTTAAGTGAGAAGCGGACAACGGTCGCTCTCACTGAAAACGATATTTTGGTAGCACCAGCGGAAGAGTTCTCAACTCCCAAGTCTTTTAGAGATCAGTTTCGTTGCACTAGATGGAGTCTCGGAATCGTCTATGTAGAGTGTAAGAATAAAACGTAAACATGATTAGACACGGCATGGATAGAAAATGTGGAATTCAGGTACCGATGTAGTATTCAAAAATTGGTAGCCAAAAGATGTTCTTATGAGATGTTCTTGCACTCATGCAGTCTTATGAGATGTTCTTGCTTGCAGAGGATGACAATATTGCAAATGCTTAAACTACATCCACCCAGTCCTTAGGTTAAATTGTTTCACACGATAATCCTACAATGAAAAAAAGTTCCAGTTCCACATTTCGAATGACAATTACAAATTAGCAGTATTGCAAGTTTTCAGTCATGCGCTCAGTTCCGGATCCACTTCGACCCAAGGTGGGCTCTCGCTTACCGTAAGAAATTGTAACAGTTGTCTTATACGAGAATTTCGTTGCACTAGCATCCCCGCTGCAAATCTCAATTGATAGATTGGTAGGTAAGAAACAGATTTCCATTATATGATCTGTTTACCACTAAGAAGCAGTCGTACAGTTCTTGAATAAAACATATCTGTTGATATGCATGATTTGTGAAAAGATAACGGGTTAACAAAGTAGGTTACGGCAGTGTTTTCAACACCATCGACCAACATACGGGGTCGTTGTATTACTTTAAAAATAATTGAATAATAATACAATATTAATCGCAACAAACTACCCCGTGCATCGCACGGGGGCAAACCTAGTATGTTTAAAAACTCAACTAGTTTTGAAATTCCATTCTCAAAATAACATTATTTTTGTAATTCTCTCCGAAAGAATTGGTTAGTTGGGTATTTTACTAATGTTTGTCCCAAGAGATACGGTTCAACCGGTCGAGCTAATTAGTGTATCCAATGAAAGCAAATTGTCTGTGGAGTTAAAACGGTATCACAGCTAGGTAGTGACATGATCAGGATTCTTAAGTTGGGGTATAAGAAGTTGTCCGCGAAATACCTTGGGGTAAAAATATAAAATAAAAGTAGAATTGTTAATACTGCTTACTGCCACTTACTTACAGTTATATGTCTAGTACAGTTGTTTGGTTCGTCGACTTTTCGCGATTCGATGAAAACACGTCTCTCTTCATGAATATTGTGTCATCAACAATATAGTTCACATAGCCAAGTTGGATCACCCCAGTAACTGTTTCGAGACGCGGTTTTGCCTTAAAAGTAGTAAATATAGCTGGGTGATTTTCTATAGCCTTTGCATGTGCGCTGTCCTCGTGCATACGAGAGTCTTACATGAGCCAATTATTTCATATTTGCCTTTGAAACAGTCCAAACCGATGGATTTACGGGTCTTCCATATGTCAATAGCCTTTGCAATGTTTTACGCCCCATCAAATCCCACTTATATGATTAACATAGATATTGTGCTTTAACAACACGACTTACCGATAGATTCAGATATTGAATTAATCGCAATTGTCAATGCTTCTTTAGTAGCATCGCCAATATTTAATAAAACGGAGCTCGTGAAACGATGTTTTGGGAACTAGTGATCCAAAACTCGAGTATTCGGTGCGAGGATCGATGGAACAAGTCGAACGATCGGGGACGAGATCAGAGCAAATGTGCACCGAAACGAGCCCGCAGCCCAGGCTCATGGCCACGTGACACCTCTTGTCGCGGCTATGAAGGCCCTATTGGGGTGAGCGGTAATATTTCATGCCTAGCTGAAGGTTGGTTTTGGACCTGCGACAATTTTGACAAATACAAAGCTGAAATGACACCAAGCAAGAATACGAGATTTTAACACGGTTCGGTCAATATCGCCTACCTCCACGGAGAGCATCTGTTTTATATACTGAGAATATTATACCGTACAAATTAACGCACGTGTTTAAACCCAAACTCGAGACCCCTTACCCACTCGGGTAATATTTTTGTACATACTCCCAACTACATTAAAACTAAACCAGCTCTCACCCTTATCGACCCTGATAAGTTTTTCTCTCACTATTTCTCTCTCGCACTGAATTCTTCTTACTTGATTTGGATACTTCACAAATGAAGGATCGAAGCCTTTTTATAGGTTAAGCCACAACCTAAGTTCCAAATTGCATTTATGTCATTGCATATGTATTTGATCATGGCCCGCATGGGAACGTGGTGCTTGGCTGGACCAACAAGCCCTTTGGCCTGAACGTGACACTCGGCAGAGGCACTGTCGGCGAGCCCGCAAGCTTCACGACCGTGAAGCTTGGCTTCCGAGGCCGTGAAGCCCGGCCGTGAGCAGCTCAGAAGCGCGCGAAGCTCGTTCGAAGGTCGGTTAGTGCTCGTTCTAAAGCATGAAAGCTTCACGGTTGTGAAGGTCCACGTACGATGTCGTGAAGCTCGGCAGAAGGTGTAGAAATCGAACCCCGATTGTGTCACGGCCGTGACAAGGTTGGTTCGAGGCCGTGAAGCTAGACTTCTTGAAAGTAGTTATAGTTGGTTTGGGAACCAACCAGGAACCTTCTAGACCTATTCTTTAGTATCCATCAGTCATTTTAACTCGACTATTGTACACCATAGAGAGTAGATTTGTAACTTGTAATATCTAAAATTCGTTCAAAATAAAAGTGAAAGTTTATGCCGTGGATGTAGACTCAAAAAGTGAGTTAAACCACGTTAAAAGCTATGTTTTTTCTTCGTGTTCTTTCTCTGTTCTTTGAGGGCGTTACACACGTTAACCCCATAATGACCAAACCCTCGAAATATTATTCAAAGGCGAACCCATTGGCGTCGGAATCCCAACACGATGCTTGTCGAAGAAACCCTATGAATCCCACTCCTATAGGAATTCCTCCACCGGAATCTAGATATTAGACTCCTAGTATCCTTAATCACCAATTTGGTAGCAAGGAACAGCCCATCGCATGGGTCATAGTATCTTTCGTTACATATTTTATGAACAAAGAACGTCTTGTTTGACCTAACAGTTTCTCCATCTAGTCATTATTCGTTTTCAACTGCGAACTTTAATACGTACAAATACTTCTTTTTTATTTCTTCCGACAATAGATGGTAGATCGAGGTACACATCCCGATGCTATGTTTTTTTATTGGGTAAATTCCTTATCACACCCTGTCAGAAACTAAACTTCCTTATCGGTACCCCTGACAAAATTTCTTCCTTATCAGTACCCATCTGCAAAAAGTTGTGTGTTTAATACCCCAAACAGTAAACAGATGAAAAATACCCTTTCTGAAATTAAACTAGACATCATACCAGCTGTTTATTATTATACCAACTGTTATTCTAATTATACCAACTGTTATCATTATTATACCAATTGATATAGTGTACAATTCTGTTGGTATAATTACGAAAACAGTTGGTATAATTTCTACAATTTCTACAATTTCTGGTACAATAGTAAAATCAGTAGGTATAACACCAATTTCACTGTATAAAATTAAAAGAACTGGTATAATAACAAAATTAGATGGTATAATTTCTACAATTTGTGGTATGATTTCAAAATCAGTTGGTATAACGTCCAATTTCACTATATAAAATTAAAACAACTGGGATAATAACGAAAACAGATGGTATAATTTCAACAATTTCTGGTATAATTTCAAAATCAGTTGGTATGACGTCCAATTTCATTGTAAAATTAAAATAACTGGTATAATAATACATATAGATGGTATAATTTCTACAATTTCTGGTATAATTTCAAAAATCAGTTGGTATAAATGTCCAATTTTCGCTGTATAAAATTATAATAACGTTATTTACTGGTACGATAACCAAAACAGATGGTATAATTTTTATAATTTCTGGTATAATTTCAAAATAAGTTAGTATAAATGTCCAATTTGAATTGTGAGACAGAGATAGTTTCCACTTTTTAACCCTGAAAAGACCTTTTTAGGTACTGAATAGGAAGAAATTTTTCAAATGGATACTTATAACGAAGAAATAATTCGTGGGGTATTTAAGAGGAATTTGAAAACTCAAAAGGCACTGATAAGGAATTAATCCTTTTTTATTTCTACGGATGCAAGTTCATAAATCAAGAATATGTTTAACTCGACAAGTCGTCAGCAAATCTTAGTGTGATATTAATGGTACTTTCTGAAGTAGTCATGTAAATGCTTCTACTGTAAGAAAAACAAAAAAGAAAGAAAGAAAGAAACAGACAGGGGAAAGAGGGCATTTTTAATTAAATAAATGAAAAAGAAATAATAATCATTAACAAAATAAACCTAAAAGCAAAAGCATTAATAAAATACAGATTTTCGTACTCCCAGAGTATGAGTTCGTAACTCGTATTCTGAGACTACGAGTTATATTTGGCCGCTGACTCTCTGACCTGACGTGGCCAAGTAACTCGTGTTGGGGAAAGTGAATTTCAAAAATTTTCTCACCGCCGTTACTAAGATTGTGCTCGGTAATAAAGAGAACGTGCATATACAACTCATAATAGAGTAGAGTATATTACCCCCGTAGCGAAGATCCCTAGCTCCCGGTTGTAGTAAATCGTTCCACGCTTCCACGAGCCGCGCCGAAGAGAGTCACGCCGACCCCGAGACGTATCACAAACCAATCCCTCACAAGGATGGCTAGAGAGGGAATGGAGTTGTTTTTAAGAGATATATATTTTTTCAAACTTTCCTCTAAGGATGGTATTTATTTTTCTCTCTCAAAAATGAAAAATTCACATGAAAACTTAAGTTTTTCACTATGAAAAACTTAGATAGTTAATAGGCCATGATATTAGTTAAGAAAATACCATATTTTCTACTTTGAAAGTGATTTGTACCATACAAAAATAATATGTCAAAAACAATGGCCTACCCTTAAAAAAAATATAAGGGTTAATATTGCTTAAAAATATTTTTGGCATTTAATTAAAAGATAGAAAACAACACCTTGGCATTTTGCATTCCACATGAATCATGAAATATATATATATATATATATATATATATATATATATATAAATTAATTTCGAAAATTAAAAAATAAAATACCATTTTTACCCTTGTGTTAAAAGTTGGGTCAATAAATAAATTAAGTCCAATATCTAATAAAGGCTTAATATTATTATTAACAAATTAAGCCCAATATCTAATAATGGCTTAATATTATTTTTGGTAGAAAAATAAATTAATTAAACCCAATATAAAGGCTTAATATTATTTTTCAGCCCAAAGCCCACACTTAAATATTTTTTCAAATACTCACGTACCATTATTATGAACGACTCAAAGCCCGTTATATCTCTCTTTGATAGATACTATCTCAGTGATTCTTTTGAAGCCCGACTCTCTTGGTTCGTCTCAACCCGGCAAGGGAGAAATCCAAGAATTCAGTAAGCGCCTAGCCAATCCCGCGGTACCGAATAGATCCCGTGTTGAGTACGATCTTCATCGTTTCACGAACCGACTATAGATTATCGTAGTACGAATAGACCCTTCACATATGTCCCGGTCGAGTGAGAGTCATGGTTACGTCAACCTCACTAACTCGACTCTATGACTGATTCGTGACTAATGAAATTACTAAACTGCACTCCATGTCCGACGTGAGTCAGTTTATTGCTTTGGTCAAAGACTTCGTAGTTTCCCGTCCCAAATATTCATAGGACATATATCTCAATCACTAATGAGATTGTGAATCTCTCAGGACTGTCTATGCCCGGCAGTCACCCTTCGTTGTCAAGACCGCATGTCGCTGCTGACCCATGTTGTACCTCGAACAATGCGGGTCTAGCAAACTAGTGACAAGTCAAGTCTCCGAAGTCAACTCCGTCAAAGACCCTTTGGTCTAAGGTTCACGTACACTACTCGATCGATCATTGACGCTGCCCAGAGTAATAGGCCATGTGATCATCGATTACGAGTCATGTCTAAATATAAGTTAATTCCCAATTCAACTTATATCAATGTTACGACCTTCCATTTCCCAAGTGAATGGCTGGCACAGCCATTTAGGAGTCGTCAACTTTGATTTGAACGAAGAGCCTCATCGTAATTTTGAAGTTGGTTCTTCGAGTTATACATGTCCGGATTTTCCTGACATAGTCTCAGTTACGGCAGGGTTCAGGTTTCTCTGGAGATGCCGACGCTTGGTGTTCCATTCAATATGACAGAATCCCTGTCAGAACCCGTGCCAGACTTCGCGCCTGAACCCGAGGAAGACGTCGATGTTAGTGATTCAGAAGTGGACGATGAGGATCCACTGTCTGAGTTACCCGATCCCAACGACGACGACGACAACAACGATGACGATGCTGCAGATGATACCACTCCGCTGGACTCTACTGCTCCTACGCTGTTTCAGCCCGTCCCATTTTTCCAAACGTACCAAATGCCGCCTCCTGGTGGTGACGACTACGGTGGTTACGGGGAGTTTTACAATAGAGAAAACCCTATGTTTTGTCGATATATGATTTTTCAAACTAAGAAATATTTACAACGTGCCGTCGACGATTTTTCGATCAGGGTTGCTAGACGCGAGTACAACGTCAACGAGAGCTGCAGTACACGTTGGAGTGTTCAATGTGATCATACGACTGATTGTCCCTGGAGACTGAGGGCATATTTTAAGCCAAAAAAATGTTACTGGTCTATTACAAAATTTGAAGGACCACACACTTGCTATATGACTGAGCTATCATCCGTTATCGGATGGTGCAACAACCAACTCGATAACGACTTCATCGAAAGCGATGACCCCCTAATTTTATCCGCAGGCGGTCTAAAACCTAACAACTCCTCACACTCGTCCATCCACTGGGTGACCGTCCTAGTATGGATCACACCAGAGACACAGCTACCATCTACAGGCAACCTCCACAAGATACCTACGTCCTCCCCAACATAAAAATGAAACGTATGGGTCTCCTTCCTCCAACGCTCTACCAACACTGTAATCAAATGAGGGTCTACCCTCTGCGACATACAGCTTTAGACGCTGTATAGACCCATATCGTTCAACTTTCCTAATAAGCGACCGTGCAAGATATTCGGTGCTTCTCTAGTACCCCCACACTACATTTTTTAACGACCTACATTTAATAGTATTATCTATCACACTCTCATCTAATAATAAGTCCATACTACGGTGATTTGACTGCATCGTCAACACCGAACTATCAATAGCCCGTAACAAACATCCAAATCCATTCTACATTTAAAAAAAACAAATCGACAATCAATAAAAGCATTTGATATGATGAAATTAACACAAAAGATCGAATTCCGAATCATAACGGGGTATCCAAATTATTCGCGCGTACGACGTCGTCTAGGCGGGGGAGCGACGGGGGGCGGGGCAGCGGGTGCGGGGCAGCGGCGGGGCAGCGGGGAGACAGCGGTCGCGGCGGGCAGCGTGTCGGGGCGGCGGGCAGCGTGGCAGGGCGGGCCGGCAGGTCGTGCCGGGGCAGCGGGCACGGGCGTGGGCAACGGGTCGCGGCTGGGCCAGGTGGTCGAAGCGGGGCGGCGGGGCAGCGTGTCCGGGTGGCATGGCAGCGGCGCGGGGAGGCGGACGGCGGGGTGCGGAGGCTGCGGCGGGAGGTGAGGGGTTTAGCGGGTCGGCTGTGTGAAGGCAGAGGCGGCGGGGCAGCGGCGGCAGGTGAGGAGTGGCGTCGGCGGCGGCGAGCAGCAGGTCTCGGATGGGGCAGCGTCTTCGTCGTCGCCGTCGGGATCGTCTTCGTCGCGGCTGTAGGGTTCGCTTAAAAACCAGATCTAATTCGTACTCTAGGAGTACGATTTACTCCACGTTAGTGCGCGTTACTCTAATTCGTACTCCTAGAGTTTTATTAATGGTTTTAGTTTTTGGTTTGTTTTGTTAATGATTGATTTCTTTAATTATTTTATTAAAAATACCGGGAAAGAGTATCGCCGTGACGTAGACCTTTCCTAGGTTATAGTCGTCCAAAAGAGTGTCCATTAAGAACAAATGAAATGTAAGCGAAGTTGGACATGACAAAATTAAAAACATGCAAAATCAGCGAAAAATTGACAAAGTACCTAGTTCAGCAAAACTCATTCGATGCGACCCTATGCTTGAAACATATCTAACTTAGTAGCAACATATTCATTCTTATCAGTTGTCCATGTCCACGATTTATTTCAAAAGCCGAAAGTAGAATATTCATGGATATGAGAACTATAATGGCTTTGTGTGGTGAATAACTCCCGACAAAAAATGGAACGAAAAAACAGAACATATTCAAAAAAATGAAGAAAAATAAAAACAAGCCCAATCTTCTGTGATTTGATTTGTGGATTCAGTAGGTCCATATAATAATAATAATAATAATAATAATAATAATAATAATAATAATAATAATAATAATAATAATAATCAAGATTGTGGTTGAATTCAAAATTGGGAACCTCGATCAATCAATGTTAACATCAACCCGACCCGATATCAAATCGGGTCAACACGCCGTTCGACTTTTGCCATTTTTATTAGTTAAGATGCGACGCGCTCCTAGAAAACCGTTTCTCAAGAAACACGAGCAAAACCTTGCGATTCAATTCGAAGGAAACATCGATCGAGCATAAAAGAGCTTCCAATTCAATCAATGGCGTCGAATCAAAACCCTTGGGGAGGAGACGGAAAGCCGACGCTGTCGAAGAAGGTGAGCCAAAAGTTCGATCGGACGAAGGACATCGCATCCGCCGGCTACGTGAAGACTAAGGCGGCGGCGTCTGTGGGCTTGGAGAAGACTATGGTCGCCGCGAAGAAAGTCAAGGAGGGTACATCTGCAGGCGTTAATTGGATGAAAGTTAAATACAACAAAAGCAAGCTGTTTCAGAAGAAATAGGTTAGGGCGATGCATCGAATTGGATTGGGGTTATTTTCTTTTCAGTTTTATTTTTTCTAAGAATAGGTTATTGCTGCTTTGATTGATCGTTGATGCTTTGCTATACGTTTTAGGGTTCTTGAGAATATTTTGTGGCTATGTGTACTACCTAGGTGGAAGTCCAAGGAATATTCAATCATGATTGTTAATTTTCTTGATTCAGTCATAGATGGTTCTTCTTTTAGTTTGTGCAAAAAACATTTGAGTTCTGAAGAGGGCATATCAAAATCTTCATTACCAATCGATTTGTATGAAAAATTGGATCCAAAAACACAGAAATAAGGGAAAGCGTAAATGGCGCTGTTGAGCAGATCTAGTGCTCTTCTCTGCTTCAAAAACATGGATGTATTCATTTCTTTTTTTCGGTGTTTAAACTAATATGATATATGATCTTTAAATTGTGTTACAACTTCTGAGATATAATAACCCTTCTAAACGAAGTTATGCACTCAATTTTCTTGCTTCTTCACGCTGGTAAAATACAGAGTATCATCCTTTCCATCCTCGTTCATGTTTTGTTTTGGATCTTCTCTTTCCAATATAGATTGAATCGATCGATATTGCTCATTGTTCTTGCCCAGAAACTATGGTAGATAGGTATACATGAACGGCAGCAGTCAGAAGAACGCATTTCTATTCTAATGACAGAAGAATAAGGATGATGCAATAATTAAGCTCTTTGGGGGTCATCATCCCAAACCCAGCTTTAAAATATTATGATGAACATAGATATTATCATATATTCCAGAATCATATAAAAATATGCATAGAAACTCATCCAAAATTCAATTACCATCCCTGAACGGGCCATCGGCAGGTTGGATCTGGCAACCACTTTGATCTGAGCTTCTTCTTCTTTTCCTTCTCCTCCTTACGATCTGCCACGTAACCCATCGTATCGCTCTCCCTCTCCATTTTCTTAGTAGATGAAGTTGAGAAAACCTTCGAAACTGCTTTCCAATACCTTCTTCTGTTATTATGATGAAACTGTTCTTTATTTCCATCATCTTCGTCGTGGTGAGAAAATCCATTATTTGGCAATAAACGCATGGAATGTGAGAGCCTATCGTAAGCAGCAGTAATTCTTGCAACCTCGGAGTTTGCAAACTCAGATTCCACAAGCGAGCTGTTTGATCTTCCTACTACTTTTGTCCACGAATTCGAGCCAATCTCTTCGAGCCTAAAGCTACGGCAAAATAGTAACATTGCCATTGATTCTTCCCTTTTTTTTTTCTCCGTTTGTGTTTTATTGATCAAATTAGTTGCAGTAGCGTAGCGTCAACCTTTTTATTGGTGGGTGATGATCATATTTGATATCTGTGTACTAGTATTATTATAATTGTTAAATTTTATCTAATAAGTATGATGGAAGGTGTTGTGTTGCTTGTCGGTGTAAATTAGTGCGGCCGCAAGCTTCGCTTCGTGGATGCCATGACAGTGCACATTTCTATATACCAAGTCATACATACATAAATATACAATTAATGCTTTAAACATACATACCGTTAATCGTAGGTGTATTCTCCAAGTCGAGCTCGGGTTATTTCCCAAGTCGAGCTTCACAAGCTCATTATTTCGAGGTTGAATATCGTTAAAGTGTGACATAAGTCCATGGAGATACTCCAATGTCGCAAAAAACCTACACATACACATGCGAGAGGTAGAGAAGATCATTTTGATTTTTTTCTTCAAATGATGTAAGCAATGAGGGCATATGGTTTGGCATCTTCCTATGGCATTAGGCTATAAAAGGGGAGAAACCTTTACTTGTAAATCACCCCAAAAACCTGAGTGAGAGAGAGGATAGGTGAGAGAAAAAAAAATCTTGTCCGGGTGGATAAGGGTGAGAGCGGGTGTAATTTTACCGGGGTAGTTGGGAATAAGTACAAAAATATTACCTGGGTGGGTAAGGAGTTTCGAGTTTTGGTTTAAACACGGGTGTTAGTTTGTACGTTATAATATTCTCAATATAGTAAAGCTGGTGCCACGTAAAAATCTCGTGTTCTCTATCGTCGTCATTTCGGTTCTATATTGTCCAAATAAAATAGTCGTGGTTCAAAACAAACATTCCACTGGGCCCAAAAAATTACCGCTCAACCCCAACAAGTGGTATCAGAACCAAGCCTAATTGATATTCTGAGTATACTCTGTGGTTGCAGCTTTGTCTGATCTTCCACATCAGAAAAGATACTAAGAAGGTTCATTACGGCCAAAGCTGTTGAATCTCTGCAAGGATAATGGCGACGAAAAGTAGTTTCAAAGTGCGGCAATTTGATGGTAAGGGGAGTTTCACTCTGTGGCAGAGACGAGTGAAGGATATTCTTATTCACCAAGGTCTGGCTAAGGCTTTGAAAGGGGACACGGCAAAGTCGGAGAAAATGACGTACGAAGACTGGGAGGACTTGGGGTCAAAAGGTGTCAGCACAATCCGTTTGTACATTGCGGATAACATTATTACTAATGTTGTTAATGAGGATTCTGCACCGGCCTTGTGGGCGAAGTTGGAGGAGCTGCATCTCGGGAAAAACTTAACCACAAAGTTAGATCTGAACCTGGAGTTGTACCGGCTGAAGATGGAGGAAGATGGGAATCTCATGGATCATATTAGCGTGTTCAACGGACTTGTGGATCAACTTATAAAAGTTGATGTAAAGTTGGACGAAGAAGATAAAACCTTTCTACTTCTTACCTCCCTTCCTGATTCTTATGATAATTTGGTCACAACCATCTTGTACGGAAAGACGACGGTGAAGATGGTGGATGTGCAATCAACTCTTTTGGCGCATGAAAAGAGGAGACGATCAAATTATGGGGATAGTCAAAATTCGACGTTGGCTATACATGGGGAGAATCGTAGAGGAAGGTTCCATACCAGGGAATTTGGAGGTAGCAGCAGGTCCAAATCAAAGAATGACGAGAAGGGCATCATGTGCTACAAGTGTGGTGAGCCGGGACACATCAAGAGGTATTGTCTAACTTGGGGGACGGACAAGGACGGCAAGAAAAATTTCACAACCATGATAGAACAGGATACAGATGATGTTGTAGACGTTCTCACAGTCTACAATGATGACGCTCATTCTCAGGATGAATGGATATTCGATTCGGGGTCGAAGTACCATATTTGCTCCGAAAGAAACTATTTTGATACGTTCCAGAAGATACGAAGAGGTTCGGTTTCCATGGCTGATGGATACCGTTATGTGGTTCGTGGCGTTGAAACTGTGAAGATCAAAATGACTGACGGAGCAGTGCGAGCTTTGGGTGGTGTGATCTTTGTCCCAAAGTTACGGAAGAATTTGATATCCTTGAGCCAGCCAGTTAGATTCCAAGGGCTATGGGAGTTTCATAGCAGGGGAGTCTGTAAAATTACACGTGGCGGAAAAATCCTACTAAAGGGAGAAGAGCGTGGATGTTTGTATCGTCTGGACGGGAGTGTGGTACAAAACACTCTGACTTCGATGGGTTCACGAAAATCGCGCGCGCGTGGTGGAAAGGCAGATGATCGTGAGAAGGGAAGTCCTGCTGGAGAAGGTGTTACATCGAAGTCCCTCTTCAGAATCGACGAGCAGAGTTGGTTCGACAGTTGCACATGGGATTGGCCGCGGGTGAATCAAGTGGGTAGGACAACAATTCTTGATTCGAACATGTGTAGCTGGTACAAAAAAGCCAATGGGCGTTCGTGGTATTTACGAACGGGTTACTCTCAGACGGACTCACTGGGATGAGTGCTTTGTTTGGTGAAGAAGACGCCGATGTTGAAAAAGGAGGGAAAGTTGTTGACTTTTCAACCTACATACACATGCGAGAGGTAAATAAGATCATTTTGATTTTTTTCTTCAAATGATGTAAGCAATGAGGGCATATGGTTTGGCATCTTCCTATGGCATTAGGCTATAAAAGGGGATGAAACCTTCACTTGTAAATCACCCCAAAAACGTGATTGAGAGAGAGGATAGGTGAGAGAAATAAAAAAAATATCTTGTCCGGGTGGATAAGGGTGAGAGCGGGTGTAGTTTTACTGGGGTAGTTGGGAATAGGTACAAATATATTACTCGGGTGGGCAAGGGGTCTCGAGTTTTGGTTTAAACACGGGTGTTAGTTTGTATGTTATAATATTCTCAATATAGTAAAGCTGGTGCCCTCCGTGGAGGTAGGCGGTATTGGCCGAACCACATAAAAATCTCGTGTTCTCTATCGTCGTCATTTCGGTTCTATATTGTCCATATAAAATAGTCACGGTCCAAAATAAACCTTCCGTTGGGCCCGAAAAATTACCGCTCAACCCTAACAAGTGGTATCAGAGTCAAACCTAATTGATATTCTGAGTATGCTCTGTAATTGCAGTTTTGTCTGATCTTCCACATCAGAAAAATATTAAGAAGGTTCATTACGGGGGAGCCAGTGTCGGGCCAAAGCTGTTGAATCTCTGCAAGGATAATGGCGAAGGAAAATAGTTTCAAAGTGCGGCAATTTGATGGTACGGGGAGTTTCACTCTGTGGCAGAGACGAGTGAAGGATATTCTTGTTCACCAAGGTCTGGCTAAGGCTTTGAAAGGGGACACAGCAAAGCCGGAGAAAATGACGGACGAAGACTGGGAGGACTTGGGGTCAAAATGTGTCAGCGCAATCCGTTTGTACACGGATAACATTATTAATAATGTTGTTAATGAGGATTCTGCACCGGACTTGTGGGCGAAGTTGGAGGAGCTGCATCTCAGGAAAAACTTAACCACAAAGTTAGATCTGAAGCGGGAGCTGTACCGGCTGAAGATGGAGGAAGGTGGGAATCGCATGGATCATATTAGCGTGTTCAACGGACTTGTGGATCAACTTATAAAAGTTGATCTAAAGTTGGAGGAAGAAGATAAATCCCTTTAACTTCTTACCTCGCTTCCTGATCTTATGATAATTTGGTCACAACCATCTTGTACGGAAAGACGACGGTGAAGATGGTAGATGTGCAGTCAACTCTTTTGGCGCATTAAAAGAGGAGATGATCAAATTATGGGGATAGTCAAAATTCGACGGTGGCTATACAGGGGAGAATCG